>CM069527.1:23580000-25052500 GCA_035773235.1 Eospalax fontanierii | reverse complement strand
TGAAAAAAATAATTTTGTCTTCAGTTACATATAATTACTCTCAAAGTTTCCTATTTGGTGAAGATGCCCAAAATCTTCCCATTGACAGACTCACAGCTTCCTTTCTCCGTTCCTCCTCTTGTGCTGGTTTTCTGTATGTTGATCACATGTCATGTATTTAATAATACTGAGCATGCTTATAGTAAAAATCAGTTTTTCTCTTTATTTGGAGTAACTACATACCAACTGAATCTTGTATCAGGTAGTTTTATGTCTCCTGTGGTGCTTAGGGTTCTTAATTATATCTAAGAGCATCTGATAAGAGAACATTTGAGACAATGTATTGCAATGTACTTGTTAGTAAGGTGTAAGTCTCAATTTGTTTTTCTGTGCTTGGAGAGGAAAGCATGCAGGTAAAAGGACTGTGAACATAAAAACAAAAGTTTATAAGTTTCAGTTATGATTTTTAAAAATACATTCTCAAACTATACATAGGCAAAGTGACCTGAGGTCTGTAATCTCTCCTTTGCCTTGGTCTACTCTTCCCATGTTTCCTTGGAAGGCCTTTGTTAATCTCCAAAACCTCCCATCCTCCTTGGCTTCTCCCAGTATAGTAGTTATTTTAATACACTGTAGGTCCCCATTTGCTTTTCAGAACAAACCCATAAGCTCTGTGGTTCTGTGATTGTGTCTACATAATTCATATTAAATCTTCAAACAAGTATATTGTCTGAAGCCAAATCATGTGTTTATTAAATCAGTTAAATCAAAAATATTAAAACTGCTCCTGGTAGGTCAACTACATTCTACTGAATGGCCCCATACCCAGAAGTTCATGGACAACACAAATCGGAGTGTAGGTTCTTAAATTTAAAAAAAGAAGGTATCAAGGTGGGGGAATAATGAAATGGGGAAAATTAAGGGAAAGAATTGGGGTAAATATGACTAAAATACATTGTAAGTAATTCCCAAAGAATTAATAAAATGTTTATTGAAAAGAAAAAATATTAAAAACTGCCCGACAAACTTCAAGATTTACAATCTATAAATATGGCTGATATTTTTGTGTAGCTATTAAACTGAACCTTTGGAGAACAATAACTCCATTAAGCTTGAAACTATATTACTGGAGTTAAGGTTAGAGTGTAACTTCACAACAAACGTAATTTGAAGTCAAATCCTTTAATATATGTCAGTTCGGCTATATGAAAGCAATACAAGTCCTTTGGCCTCTTAGGAAGAGGATTTCAGGAAATGATAAAAACTAAAGTAGTAACTTGGGTTTGCCTGAAAGTGTGCAGTAAACGACTAGGCCTCTGGGTGTCGCTGTTGACCACTCAAGAAGAAAAGCCGCAGCCAAGAGCTAGTCCACCATTTCCGAGCTCCTAAAACACAAAGCCCAAGTCAGACTAAGAAGACTGAAGCGGTTACTAAGCTCACCACATAATCAACCAGCTCTGTGATTTCCATGAAAGACTTAATTCCTTGAGGGTATAAGACTAGATCCCATCGTGGGAAACTGGAACAGAATTCAGAGAAAACAATTCAAAAAGGAAATGACCAACTGCTTGAGATTCGGAACCGCCAGACGACTGGCTCTGCTATGCGCGCTCCTGGGGACGTTGTGTGAGACCGGATTCGGGCTGATCCGCTACTCAGTGCCGGAAGAGCTGGAGAAAGGCTCCTTCGTGGGCAGCATCGCCAAGGACCTGGGGCTGGAGCCGCAGGAGCTGGGGGAGCGCCGAGTCCGCATCGTCTCCAGAGGTAGGTCGCAGCTTTTCTCCCTGAACCCGCGCAGCGGCAGCTTGGTCACCGCGGGCCGGATAGACCGTGAGGAGCTCTGCGCTCAGAGCGCGCAGTGTACGGTGAACTTTAATATTTTGATTGAGGACAAGCTGAAAATATTTGAGGTAGAAGTAGACATTAGAGATATTAATGATAATGCTCCTAGTTTTCCTACAGAGGAATTGGAAATAAAAATTGGTGAACTCACAGTTCCTGGAACTCGATTTTCACTTAAAACTGCATTTGATCCAGATGTGGGCATAAACTCCTTGCAGAACTACAAGCTCAGCCCCAGTGACTACTTCTCCTTAGCTGTGAACAGTGTTTCTGATGACGCCAAGTATCCGGAGCTGGTGCTGGAGCGAGCACTGGATCGTGAGAAAAAGGAGATTCATCAGCTTGATCTCACTGCCTCTGATGGTGGAGACCCTGTTCATTCTGGCAAGTTGTGCATCCAAGTGATAGTTCTGGATGCAAATGACAATCCACCAGTGTTTACTCAGCCAGAGTACCATGTCAGTGTTCTGGAAAATGTGCCAGTGGGCAGCAGGCTGATCACAGTGAATGCCACTGATCCTGATGAGGGATTCAATGCTCAAGTGTCTTATATTCTAGATAAAATGCCTGGGAAAATTGCTCAAGTTTTCGATCTCAATTCGGTGACTGGTGACATATCATTATTAAAAAGCCTAGATTATGAGGATGCTATGTTCTATGAAATTAAAATTGAAGCACAAGATGGGCCAGGTCTTTTTTCAAGAGCCAAGATTCTAGTCACAGTCCTGGATGTGAATGACAATGCCCCAGAAGTTACAATCACTTCCTTCACACGCTCAGTCCCAGAAGAGGCTACAGTTGGAAGAGAAATTGCTCTTATCAATGTGCATGACCGAGATTCTGGCCAGAATGGGCAAGTCACAGTTTTTGTCCTGGGAAATCTGCCATTTAGTTTAGAAAAATCAATAGATCAGTACTACCGCTTAGTGACAACCAAATCTCTGGATCGTGAACAGGTATCTCAGTATAATATCAGTCTAAGAGCCACAGATGGGGGAAGTCCGCCGCTGTCCACAGAAACCCACATCACTCTGCACGTAGCAGACATCAATGACAACCCTCCCACCTTCACTCATGCCTCCTACTCTGTCTACATTCCAGAAAACAACCCTAAGGGAGCCTCCATCTTCTCTGTTACCGCTCAAGACCCAGACACTGACAACAATGCGCACATCACCTATTCACTGACAGAGAACACACTGAAGGGGGCCCCACTGTCATCCTACATCTCCATCAACTCCAACACTGGTGTCCTGTATGCACTTTGCTCCTTTGATTATGAGGAGTTTAGAGACCTGCAGATACAGGTGACAGCCAGTGACAGCGGGAACCCTCCACTCAGCAGCAATGTGTCACTAAACCTGTTCGTGCTGGACCAGAATGACAACATGCCTGAAATTCTGTACCCCACCGTCCCTACAGATGGTTCCACTGGTGTTGAGCTGGCACCCCGTTCTGCTGATCCAGGATACCTGGTGACCAAGGTGGTGGCAGTGGACAGAGACTCAGGACAGAACGCCTGGCTCTCCTACCGTCTGCTCAAGGCCAGTGAGCCAGGACTCTTCTCAGTGGGGCTGCGCACAGGTGAGGTACGAACTGTGCGGGCTCTGCTTGACAGAGATGCTCTCAAGCAGAGCCTAGTAGTGACTGTGCAGGACCATGGCCAGCCTCCTCTGTCTGCCACAGTCACACTCACCATCGCAGTGGCTGACAGCATTCCTGATATCCTGGGGGACCTGGGAAGCGTCCATATCCCTGCACACCCCAGAGATTCAGACCTCACACTGTACCTGGTGGTGGCAGTGGCTGTGGTCTCCTGCGTCTTCCTGGGTTTTGTCATTGTGCTGCTGGCGCTCAGGCTGCGGCGCTGGCACTCATCACGCCTGCTCCAGGCTTCTGGAAATGGAGTACCAGGTATGCCCGCCTCTCACTTTGTGGGCCTGGATGGGGTGCAAGCTTTCCTGCAGACCTATTCCCACGAAGTTTCCCTCACTGCTGGCTCTCGGAAGAGTCACCTGATCTTCCCACAGCCCAACTATGCTGACACACTTATCAGCCAGGAAAGCTGTGGGAAAAGCGAGCCTTTATTGATATCTCAAGATTTACTCGAAACAAAAGAAGACCCCAAACTGCTTGAGGTGAGTTTATTTATTTCTTCAAGTATTGTGAACACTTACACCAGTGTGGTTATTATAAAAGATTAGCACATTTATTTTAGAAATAAAGCAATGATGTGATCGTGCATTCTGCTTTCTAGTTATGTGTCTCTCCTTCTGGGCCTATGGGAAGACTACACTTCCTGGCCTTGGTCCTGCTGAGTGGGCCTAGGTAACTAGTTCTCGCCAATCCATTGTGAGTGATAGTAACTTGCCACTTCCTGGAGGAAACTCTAATTGTTATTGTGAAAATTCCAGATCGCTCCTCTGCCCTTTGAACTTCTGGTTGCTCCTTTTACCTTTGTCCTTGAGTAACTCTGACAGCGAAGTGCCCTGTAGGTGACTCAACAGTGATAAATGGACTTTCACTATTTACTTCTTATTGTTTTGTTGCTGGGGTGGAACTCAGGGACTTGGAACATTTCTATACATCCGCTCAACCACTGAGTTATACCTTGGCCTGCCCTTTTACATTATGAACCCATGTGATTTGAACTCTGTCACTCCTACCCGTCTAGCCTGTCGTATCACAAACAAGTATACGAAGTGTTTTATGCTACCATAAAATTTTGTTTGACATCTTCCAAGCCAGACCACACTCTTTTCATCTCAAGAACATAAAAATTATGGAATAAGAAATGAAGAAACTAGGTATAATGGCTTGTAGGCTCAGCTGTTCTGGAAACTATGAAACCATAATCAGTGAAGTCCAGGAATTCAAGACCAACCTGGTCAGCATAGACAGAATATTTCAAAAAGAGAGAGAGATTAGTCATATGATTAAATCTTTAGTGCCTAAGATGTATATTTGTGTGTTTCTGTTGAGTCATCTTTTTATTTGAAGGTAGAAAGTTTATCTTGCCTAAACAATTATGAGCATTATGATCCATGAACTAGTATTTAACAACCTTTCAGAAGGTTTTTTAAAGTGATATAGAGCTATATAACTCTTGGATGTTTAGCCAAAGAACTGTAAATTAACACATCACAGAGATACTTGCTTATCAGTGTTTATTGTGGTACTATTCAAGATACATAAGTTATGGAACCAACCTAGGTGTCCACGAGCAATAGAATGAATAAAGAAAATGCGGTGTACATATACACAACGGAACTTTTTAGCCATAAAGAAAAATGAAGTTTTGCAATTTTCGAGAAAATGAATGTCACTGGAGATAACCATATTAAGCAAATTAAGTTAATCTCAGAAAGACAACTATAATATGCTTTTTCTCATTTATGAATTCTAGATTTTATATAAATACATAAAATCACATATGTATATATGTGGCATACAAGTCAAAATGAAAGTATCTGTCGGGGAAGGGGACTAACAGGAAGGGAAGAGGAGGGAAAAGACAGGCTATGGAGCTGTGGGGGCTTATGCCCGACATACAGTATATACTTGTTTGAAAAAGTCCTGTTGTAATCCAGTTCCACATACAACAGATATACAACTCAAACATATTATTTCAAAAAAGCAAGATATATTTCTCAGTATCTGCAAGAGATTTTCACCTATTCCAGCAATGAAATAGGAGTCTTGATCATGTTCAATAACTTCCTTTGGCTAGAAGTTTGGGGCTCTTCCTGAAATCTATGAAATTATTTTCACTCATGTAGCTACAAAAGGAAGTCACGAAAAAATGAACCATAATATATTTCATTAAATCTCAAAGGGACAAATCTCTCTCTCAATGTATTAGAAAAAGCTGGGTGTGGTAGTGTTGTGCCCAGGTTATAGAATCCTCTCAAAAGACCACCAGGGAGGTCAAATCTGATGCAAGAACAAAGGGTCTTTATTTACAAGCTCGAGCTCGGTCCACAGTCTGACACACTGACGCAGCAGGTGATAAGACAGTGGCCCTGAGTGGAGGGTGAGGTGATGTTTTATTGGGTTAAAACAAAGAGAGGAGGGACAAGGGTTGGGATTGGTTAAGGAAGCCCACTGGCTCGAAAAAGCATCTTACTCATATTAAGGTTACATGACCTGTGGAATGTGCTTACCAGAGTATGCTTCAAAGTCTCAGGCTTATTTGGATTTCTGATTCATGTCTTGGTCATCCTGACCAGACTCTATGCTTTCCCTTTAAGCCATGATGAAACCACCTGATATTTGAAGGCCACGTCCTTGCAAATGTTTAACTAGAGGGGTGGGAAAGAGTTTCTGAAGCCAGGAAGCCAAGCTTATGTGGCTGAGGCTTTTTCTAACAAGATGGAGTCAGATTTGCTGTAGCCTTCATTTTCCATTTCTGGGGGGTCCTTACAGTAGCTCACATGTTTAATCCCAGCACTTGGGAGGCTGAGGCAGGTGGATCTCTGTGACTTCCAGGCCAACCTGGTCTACATAGGGAGTTCCAAGCCAGCTAAAATGACACAATGAACAGGAAATGATAACATTCAAATGTGTGAGTCAATAGAATCTAAAGAAGATATTCATAAGAATAAAAATGTATATTCTCAAAAATCTATGTAATCACAGAATTTTAAAGGACTATAAAGGCATTAGATAGAGAAAACAAGAGAAAGGATATCTTAGAAAAGCAGGTGATACTGTATTTGTACTAATAATTTGGATAATTGAGTATTCCAAAATAGACTAAATCACTGAGCTGACAACTGTCTTGGTTGATTTTTGCTACTATAAGACAATACCTGAGACTCGGAAATTTATTTTAAAAAGAAATTATTGTCTGATTGTTCTGGAAGTAGGAAATTTAAAAGCATGGCATACTAATCTGGTCAGCATCTGCTCAGGTTTTCTTTCAGGGTCATCAGATATCAGAGGATACCACAAGGTGAAAAAAACAGTAGATGAGGCAGAGACAGCTGATTTTATAACAAAACCATCTATGTGATAACCAATAATCATTCATTGATTCACTCATAAAAGCAGCGCCCTCAAGAATTAGTCACTTCACAAAGGTTTGGCCTCCGAATACCATTATAGCATACATTTGGGGATTAAGTTTCCAACATAGAAAATTTGAGAGACACAGTTAAACCATAGTCACTGAAATAAAAGGATTTGCCTATCTGAGCTACCCAAGTCCAGGATTGACTTTTAAAATGGAGTATTTAGGGCTAGTGAAATGGTTCATCAGATAAAGATACTTACTACCAAACCTGATGACCTCCTAGGACTCACACTGCAGGAGGAGAGAACCAACTCCAGCAAGTTATCCTGTGACCTACACACATGTGCACCCACAAACACAGACAGAAATATAAATAAATAAATAAATGCAATAAAGATAGAATAACAAAATAAAATAAAGTGTTTAGGGATTCTCAATATCTCTCCAAAATTTACCAGTGAGCAACCATTTTATTCATTAATGGTATTAATTGGATGGGCTTAAAAATTTGGCTTATACGGTATTACGTATGCATTCATGTAGAAAGAAAAGATTTCCTCCATAAAAATAAATATGGCTTACATAAGATTCACTATGATAAAAACCCAAATACTACATTGATCTCTTTAATAAGCTATGAGGCTCTTCAGTAGATAATTGGAAATACTATGCTTCACAAGGAAGAGCAATATATATTGAAACAACTCTAGGGACTTGACTTCCTCTCCTTTGCAAAGACTGAATCTTCAAAAAGTATTACCAAATTGATAAATTATATATGGAGAAGTTAAAATATTAAATAACAAAGTTATTTCAATAAATTTGCATAATCAATTAGTGTGATACAGTGAAATCGTTGACAATATTTTTTGCCCCCAAACTGGAGAAAAAAATATGCCTTATGAAATGAACAAAAGATGAATGAATGTACAGTAATAAGGACATTCATGAAATGTGATAAATAAGAAACTATCAAATTTAAAGAACAATGTGAATACTTGATTCTTTCAAGCAAATTAAAAGACAAAGAGGAGAAACAGCTGGACAATACGCAGTTTTACAAGACAACCTCTAAGCGGCGCTGTTGACCAAAAAGAAGAGAAGGAGTCTCAATTCTGCAGGAGTCCAGCGAATGCTTTCCTGCTTTTTCTGGCACATAGGGCAACGCCTGCCCTGCTTCTGTGCACCCTCAAGCGCCTCCCAAATGCTACTTTCCAATCACAAAAGCTCAGATCATTGATTTTCTTTAAAAACGCTAGAGAAACCTTGCAAAGAAGCTTCCCGGCGAGCGCAAGAACTGCAGAGCAACACCCGAGGCTTGAAACGATGGAAAATCAGGTACTGTTTCCCTTCTTGCTGCTTTTGTTCTGCAGTGCCTTCTCACAGACGATCAAATACTCTATTCCAGAGGAGCTGGCCAAGGGCTCTCGGGTAGGGAACCTCGCCAAGGATCTGGGGCTCAGTATCCAGGAGTTGCCAGCTCGAAAACTGCGAGTCAGTGCAGAGGATTATTTCAACGTTAGTGTGGACAATGGGGATCTGCTAGTGAGTGGCAGAATAGATAGAGAGAAGATATGTGGGAGGAAATCTGAGTGTGTCTTGGAATTTGAATCAGTTACTGAAAACCCAATGAATATTTTTCACGTATTTGTTGCAATCCAAGATATTAATGATAATGCACCACATTTCATTGCAAAAGGCATTGAATTAGAGATCTGTGAGTCAGCCTTACCAGGGGTAAAGTTCCCTCTAGATTCCGCACAAGACGAGGATGTAGAAAGTAACTCACTGAAGATATACACCATCGACCCCAATCCACATTTCTCTTTGTCAACAAAGGAAAGTCCTGATGGAAGTAAATACCCAGAATTAATGCTGGAAAAACTTCTGGACAGGGAGCATCAGAGCTCCCATATCTTAATCTTGACTGCCATCGATGGTGGGGACCCTCCTCTAAGCAGCACCACCCAGATCCGGATCAGGGTCACAGATGCCAATGATAATTCTCCAGTGTTCAGTCAGGATATATACAAAGCCAGCATCCGAGAAAACATACCCCTAGGAACCTTAGTGCTGCAAGTGATGGCCACAGACCAGGATGAGGGGGTTAATGCAGAGATAACCTATTCCTTGCTCAACGCCCCCACAAGTACCAACCTCATCTTCAGCCTCAATCCAAATACTGGTGATATCACAACTAATGGTACATTGGATTTTGAAGAACGGAGTAGCTACCTGTTGGGTATTGAAGCCAAAGATGGAGGAGTGCACACGGCTCACTGTAATGTTCAGATTGAAATTGTTGATGAAAATGACAATGTCCCAGAGGTGACATTTGTGTCCTTTTCTAACCAGGTTCCAGAGGACTCAGTCCTTGGAACAGTCATAGCTCTCATTAAAGTTCGAGATAAGGACTCTGGGCAAAATGGTCTGGTAACATGCCATATTCAGGAAGAACTTCCCTTCAAATTACAGTTCACCTCCAAGAATTATTACAAATTAGTGATCGACAAGGAGTTAAACAGAGAACAGGCCTCAGAGTACAATGTCACCATCATAGCCACCGACAGAGGGAAGCCATCCCTTTCATCCAAGACTTGTGTCACTGTGCACATCACCGATGTCAATGACAATGCCCCGATTTTCCATCAAGCCTCCTACATGGTCCACGTGGCTGAGAACAACCCGCCTGGAGCCTCTATCGCTCAAGTCAGCGCCTCTGACCCAGATTTGGGACCCAACGGACTGGTCTCCTACTCCATCATAGCTAGCGACCTGGAGCCAAGGGCGCTGTCGTCCTACGTGTCGGTGAACCAGGACAGCGGAGTGGTGTTCGCGCAGCGCGCCTTCGACCACGAGCAGCTGCGCTCCTTCCAGCTGACACTGCAGGCGCGCGACCACGGCTCGCCCGCGCTCAGCGCCAACGTGAGCATGCGCGTGCTGGTGGGCGACCGCAACGACAACGCGCCGCGCGTGCTCTACCCCGCGCTCGAGCCCGACGGCTCCGCGCTCTTCGACATGGTGCCGCGCGCCGCCGAGCCTGGATACCTGGTCACCAAGGTGGTGGCGGTGGACGCCGACTCTGGACACAACGCCTGGCTGTCGTACCACGTGCTGCAGGCCAGCGACCCCGGGCTCTTCAGCCTCGGGCTGCGCACGGGCGAGGTGCGCACGGCGCGTGCTCTGAACGACAGGGACGCCGCACGTCAGCGCCTTCTGGTCTCAGTTCGCGACGGCGGAATGCCGCCCCTCTCGGCCACCGCCACGCTGCACCTGATTTTCGCTGACAGCCTGCAAGAGGTCCTCCCAGATCTCAGTGATGACCCTTTGCCTTCTGACCCCCAGAGTGAGCTACAGTTTTACCTGGTGGTGGCCTTGGCCCTGATATCTGTCCTCTTTCTCCTGGCGGTGATTCTGGCTATTGCCCTGCGCCTACGACACTCCTCTGGTCCTGCTCTGTGGAGCTGCTTTCAACCTGCTCTTAGCTCCAAGTCTCAACCTGTGGTTTCTCTCAACTACAGTGAGGGAACTTTGCCCTATTCCTATAATCTATGCGTGGCCTCACATTCTACAACGACGACTGGGTTTAATTTTCTCAACATGGTACCAGAGTTGGCTCCCTCTCAGCGTCTCATGTGTGATGATCCTTCTGTAGTTGTATGTGGTGATAACGAAGATCCCAAAATCTCTCACAGCTCTTCTTTTAATTCTCAGGTAAGGTTTTGCAAAACTATTTGACTATTATTGTATTTGTTTCTTGATGAAGCACAAATTAACTTTTTTGTTATTTTTTATGGTTTGGGGGATATCTAGTGGGAGAAGAGAGTATTGAATGGATAAAGACTGGCTCCTTGATTGCTCATCTTGTAAACTACCTGATTACTAGTTTAAGTCTTTACAGTTGATATTTATGTATGAAACTACAGAAATAATTTTGCATGATTAACACATCTTGCTAGGGTCTGTTTCCTAAATGTCAACGTCCTTGGTATTATCAGTGCCTTTTCTTGATGTATGTGACTGTTTTTTTTTCAAGTAATCTTTAACTTCTTATAAACATACTGATACTTCTTTCTGTCCAAATTAAAGTTTATGCTCATCTTCACTAGTTACATATCTAGTCTGAACAATTTTTACTGCAATATACTTAACAGGGCCTTCCAATGATTAGGCCTCTTAGCAGCTATTTGTCTATCACAAGTAGTTCTACCTCTGGCATAGAACTCAGGTCAGGTTTGCAGGCAAGAACATCTTCCTGCGAGCTATTTTATCAGTCCCTCCATAGGTCTCTTAACCATTCTTTAATAATTTATTTTATGCTTTTTTTACTTTATCACCTTTACAATAAGGAATGTGATGAACTTTTTATTTATGAAGCATTTTGTATATTTCTTATTACTTTTTTTAATGAGATAGGGTCTCACTATGTAGCTCTGACTAGCCTGGGACTTTGTAGGGCCTTGAACTCACAAAGATCCTCCTGCCTCTGTTTCCTAAGTGCTGGGATTAGAAGCCACTACACCAGACTATTTCTTATTTTCAGTATAGGTTTATATGAGTCAGATCTACAAGAGTTTTGAGATTATTTATGCATATTGTCAAATTTATTTCCCATACACCTCATTTTAATCTCCCACTTCCAGTATTTAATGAAAAGACTAAAGAATTTACAATTCTGCATAATTAATAGATCTTTGCCTCTTTAAAATTTCGTCGTTTCCATATGCTAATTAAATGAGGAGATTTAAAGAACAGATTACTTATTGACTTACCTCAAAATTTCTCAAATTACTTTAGAGCCCTATGAAACATGCTGAAGATGCTGCAAACACAACTATTGAACTGTTCCTTTCCCTGACTATGTCAGCAATCAAAGATGAAACAAATTTAAAGTAATGGCAAAATAATAGTTCTGGTAATGGTAAAATAAGAATACTGGATGTGTCTTGTATGAAAGAAGTCTCTGAAATATCCTCTTAGTCCTTCAGCTTAACTTTTCTGTCTTAATACTATCATTTATTTTGAATATGTATTCACTGATTATTTAAATTTGTGTTTGCATTGACCATTCATCAAACTGAAAAATATTTGCCTCTGTGAAAGTTGTTGTTCTAAGATTGAGGGCACGCTGTGATATAATAATCATGGGCATAGTCTGTGGCTTGAATTTCCTTTGCATAAAATTAGTCAGTTCTTCTCACAAACCCATTTTCACATCTACCCTTCTTCTTGGGAGAATGAATAGGATTCCCACAAAATACAAAACACTGGACATAGAATACGAGGTCAACAAATGCAAAACTAAAATGAGGTGGGAAACAATTCTTACTCCCAAACCACCCTGTTATTATTCTGAGAAAGCAACTTAGTTTGCCCTATAGGAATCGTTTGGTCATTCCTGGATTTTCAATGCAAATTAAATAACAGAAAGTTGACTTTTATTCTCCTTTAGAAAAGCAGGGTTAGGAAAGGAAAAGGTGTTTGGTGAAGCTTCGTTATCTAGAATAAGTTGCAATAACAGTTTAGGACTCTGGGTGTCGCTGTTCACCATTCAGGGGGGGAAATCAGAAATTTAATACGAACAAGATTTCCTCAGAACAAAGCACTGGTTCTGGATCTTAGGAAAAGCGTCATCCTGTACTCCCGAGAACGCCAGCATCCAACAGTGAAAGCACATTATCTTCAAACTCAAAGATCTGGGGCTCCTCAGGCCTCCACAGAATCAACACCCAAGCTCAGGACCACCAGCGGCGGACCTGTGATGGCGGCTCCTCCTTGCGGACCGGATTGCAGCCGGCTGGTGTGGGTATGCATTCTCCTGGGGATCCTGGGGGACAACAGGGCGGAACAGATCCGCTACTCTGTACCCGAGGAGCTGGAAAAAGGCTCTGCAGTGGGCAACATCGCCGAGGACCTAGGGCTGGAACCCGGGAAGCTGGCGGAGCGCGGAGTCCGCATCGTCTCCAGAGGTAAGACCCAGCTCTTTGCTCTGAACCCGCGGAGCGGCAGCTTGGTTACAGCAGGGAGGCTGGACAGGGAAGAGCTCTGTGACAGGTCGCCAAAGTGCGTGGCAAACCTGGAGATTCTCCTAGAGGATAAAGTGAAGATTCTTGGTATAGAAGTGGAAATAATCGATGTTAATGACAACTCACCCACCTTTGGGACCCAGCAGAGGGAAATAAAAGTTGCTGAAAGTGAAATTCCTGGGACAAGATTTCCTCTTCCTGAAGCTTTTGATCCGGATGTAGGGATGAACTCCCTTCAGGGTTACCAGCTCAGCTCGAATGGTCACTTCTTTCTGGATGTGCAAAGCGGGGCAGATGGGATTAAGTACCCAGAGCTGGTGCTGGAGCGCGCTTTAGACCGCGAGGAAGAAGCGGTTCACCACTTGGTTCTCACCGCCTTCGACGGAGGCGATCCTGTTCGCTCTGGTACAGCTACAATTCAAATAACACTCGTGGACACCAACGATAATGCTCCTGCATTCACTCAGCAAGAATACCACGTAAGTGTGAAGGAGAATTTGCCTGTGGGCACCCGGCTTCTTACCATAAAAGCCACTGATCCCGATGAAGGAGCCAATGGAGAGGTGACGTATTCTTTTCGGAACGTAAGAGACAAAATATCGCAGCTATTCCGGTTGAATTCTGTGAGTGGGGACATTACAATGTTGGGCGAGCTGGATTATGAGGACTCTGGATTCTATGACATCGATGTAGAAGCCCACGACGGTCCTGGACTGCGGGCCAGAAGTAAGGTGCTAGTGACTGTTCTGGATGTAAATGACAATGCTCCAGAAGTCACAGTTACCTCTCTGACCAGCTCAATCCGAGAAACTTCTTCCCCAGGTACAGTAATTGCACTCTTCAATGTGCATGACAGTGACTCTGGAGAGAACGGCCTTGTCACTTGTTCGATTCCAGATAATTTGCCATTCAAGCTTGAAAAGACCTATGGAAATTATCATCGGTTGTTGATACATAGAACTCTGGACAGGGAAGAAGTCTCAGAATATAACATTACAATAACTGCCACTGACCAGGGAACTCCACCACTGTCTACAGAGACTTATATCTCACTGCAGGTGGTGGACATCAATGACAACCCTCCCACCTTCACTCATGCCTCCTACTCTGCCTACATTCCAGAAAACAACCCTAGAGGAGCTTCCATCTTATCTGTAACAGCCCAGGACCCTGACAGTGGTGAGAATGCCCAAGTAATCTACTCCCTGACAGAGGACACTGTCCAAGGGGCACCTCTGTCCTCCTATGTCTCCATCAACTCCAACACTGGCATTCTGTATGCACTGCGCTCCTTTGATTATGAACAGTTTCAAGACTTGCAACTACTAGTGACAGCTAGGGACAGTGGGAATCCTCCACTCAGCAGCAACGTGTCACTTAGCCTGTTTGTTCTGGACCAGAATGACAATGCACCTGAGATCTTATACCCTACCCTCCCCACTGATGGTTCTACTGGTGTGGAGCTGACACCTCGCTCTGCAGAGCCTGGATACTTGGTGACCAAGGTGGTGGCAGTGGACAAAGATTCAGGGCAGAACGCCTGGCTGTCCTACCGCCTGCTCAAGGCCAGTGAGCCAGGGCTTTTCTCAGTGGGGCTTCACACGGGTGAGGTGCGCACAGCAAGGGCCCTACTGGACAGAGATGCACTCAAGCAGAGCCTGGTGGTGGCTGTCCAAGACCATGGCCGACCTCTTCTCTCAACCACAGTCACACTCACCATAGCCGTGTCAGACAACATCCCAGACATCCTGGCAGATCTGGGCAGCATTAACACCACCACTGACCCAGGTGATTCAGACCTCACACTGTACCTTGTAGTAGCAGTGGCTGTTGTCTCCTGCATCTTCCTGGCCTTTGTCATTGTGCTGCTGGCACTCAGGCTCCACCACTGGCACTCAACTCGACTGCTTCAGGCTGCAAGCAGTGGCTTGTCATCCATGCCCACCTCACACCTTGTGGGTGTGGATGGTGTACACACTTTTTTACAGACGTATTCTCATGAGGTCTCCCTCACAGCAGACTCTGGGAAAAGCCATCTGATCTTCCCACAGCCCAACTATGCAGACACACTCATCAGCCAGGAGAGCTGTGGAAAAAGTGATCCTCTCCTGGTATCTCAAGACTTTCTTGAAACAAAAGGAGACCTCAATCTTCAGGTAAGTCAATCATATAGTGAATCTTACCATACTAAAATACAGGCACAGAGTTTTGTAAATGTCTCCAGTTGTATGTGTGCAGTATCAAATAAAAGCACTTCCTACTTTTAGAGACAGGGTCTCACTATGTAAGCTTAACTGACCTAACTCACTATATAGTCCCGGCTGGCCTACAGCTCACAGAAATCCACCATTTTACTATGTCCATTTCCGAAGAGACAGAGCTGACATGTGAAATAGAAGGCAATTGTGTAAATTCATATCTACATCACCTTTCTTATGATGCTAATGAATCTAGGCTTGATATCTTAAAATTATTTTACTAATATTTATGTGTGTGTGTGTGTGTGTGTGTGTGTGTAAATAGGTATTGCACACATGTGTAGCGCCCTGGCTACATTCATCGACCGAGTCCGGATTGGCGGAGGGCTGCGGATTGAATGATGCACATAAAACAGAGACACAGACACACTCACTAGGTAGGAGGAAAGGAGAATGACTGACTTTATTGAGAGGCATCAAGCCTTATATAACCTGAGGGCGGCACTTTGCAGGAGGTTCCTCTATTGATGATACACGGTTGTAAACAGGAAAAAGGAAGTTGTGGTCTGGCTAGCTTAAAGGTCAAGTTGTTTACTTCAGCTTTGCAATTGACAAGATCCTGCTAGCTCATGGCCCAGAGCCTAGCACTAAGAGAGAAGGGCTGCAGGGGGGCCAGACCCTAAATACATGTCGTGGTATTCATGTGAAGATCAAAGGATAACTTTCAGGAGTCAGTTCTCTCTTTCACCAAGTGGGTCTAGGGGTCAAACTAAGGTTGTCAAGCTTGGTGGCCAGTGCCTTTAGCCACTGAGCCTCCTCATGAGTCCTAGACTGCTTTTAATTTTCCTCTTATTACATTCTATTCTTTGCCTGGAACTGATTTTCTTTCCTTGGAAGAATATTTGCCATTATAATTATACAGTGATTATTTATTAATAATGGGGAAAATTTTAACCTTTAGATATAATGGTAATAGGAATATTCTCTCAATGGACTGGTATATTTCAAATAATTTTCGAAGCAAGATCTAGCTTGTACATGTACAGCTCAAGCTAGCCTTTAACTCTTTATGTAGCCCACCTAGAAGGCCTCCAGTTACAGTCCTCTCTGAGTCCTAGGTAGGGTTACTGGTGTGTACCATCACACTCAGTTCAAATATTTTGTTGTTGCAGGTATAAGGTGCAAGTGGTAACTGATTCTTTTGGTACAACCTGGTAATTACAAAAATATTTCCCACTTTAACTCATATATAAATAAATTAAAGAATAATTTTAATAATTTCTAAAACCCTATCATAACATCACCTTGAGTTTGGCCTTTTTAAGGAAAACATAATCTATTGAAGTCTTTCTGGTTTTCATCAAATAATCCATTTACAGATGGTTGCGTAACTTAGATTCTGGACTGATATTATCCATGATACTTGGTCAGTTGGCTTCATTCCTATCCATCAGTATCCCTGCAAATTATTCTCAGATAGCTCTGCCACTTTGTGATGCTCGGATGAGATAAAGTGTCTGTCCCCTAACATAGGATGAAGTATTCTATATGTAAAAGATATGCAACGCCTTTGTTTATTTTATACAGTTCTGTGAGTTAATCCAAAATTAGTGAATGTCTGTAGGAAAAAATTTTGATACCTGGAAGTTGAATGAGACAGTGGAATGTGGCTCATTGCAACTTCAGAAGTATGGTTGTATCTTCTTGGCTTTAAATTCATGGGAAGTTGTGGATCAATACACAGAGTAAACAGAAATGAAATCCAATGAGCGGATTTGGGAAGAGGAAAGGCAATAGCAAATTAATGCTGAGCCCATCATATCTGAAGATACATTATTACAAATACTACAGTACTAAAATATAACTTGGGTACTTTCAAATGGCCTAACATTGGGTAAAACACATTCAGATGTTGGAATTAAGAATATATTCCAGCAGAGTGATATATTTCTTAATGGTTTGGAGAACAGTAGTAACTTACAGGCTAATATCTCATCGAAAATGTGTTTGTATAAATGAATACTGTGACTTCTTTAAGAAAATGCTATTTCTGATTAAACAAGTTAGTATATTCATATGGTGGACTACTACATAGCTATAAGAAATAAATGAATGACCTCTATACGTACTGGTATGAAATGAAATATTTTACTGTAAGCCGGAAGAGAGAGTTCCCAGCACTGCAAATGCGTGTGTGTACTGAGTGAGAAAAATCAAGGTGTAAAATGTCATGTGGTGTATACTTTGTTTGCATAAAAGGAAAGGAAATACAAGTATCTAAAACTCTGCACTACACAAAGCACACACAAATGCCTAGCACTCATTCTTCTTGAAACTAACAATAATCGCTTCTGCCATACGTACCTTACGAATTTGGAACATATTACCTATTTTAAGACAAATACACCATAAACTTAAAACTTAAACGTTTTCAAACGTTTGCAAGACATTGGTGGCATTTCCTGAGAAAACCTCTGGGCGTCGCTGTAGGTTAAAGGAAAGAAGAAACCATTTCCGAGACGCTATTGGGGAACTTCCTGCTCAAACCAACCACACTGAAGAAGCCAGGACACATTTGGATACAGTAAATAGGTGGGAGAAAAGTGACCCTACCCGGATTCTGCCATCCACGGAGGGCTAACTCGTTCGGGCATAGGAGCTTAGCACTGCAGAGGGAGAAGAGAGGATGAGGCGGGGCTCGGGGAGCGGCCCGGCCCGGTGGCTGCAGGTTCTGTCGCCCTTCCTGCTGCCTTTGTTCCACGGAGCTCTCCCGGACCAGATCCGCTACACGATTCCTGAGGAGCTGGCCAAGAACTCTGTGGTAGGAAACCTCGCCAAGGATCTGGGGCTCGGTGTCCAGGACCTACTCTTCCGGAGGCTGCGGGTTAGCGCAGAGAAGGAGTATTTTACAGTAAACCCAGAGAGTGGGGATTTACTTGTGGGTGAGAGAATAGACCGAGAGCAGATTTGTGGGAAGCAGTCTCTGTGTATTCTGGAATTCGATATTGTCGCTGAAAAGCCGTTAAATATTTTCCACGTAGCAGTAATTCTTCAGGATATAAATGACAACACTCCTGAATTCAAACCGAGTAAGATTGATTTAAACATTGGAGAATCCACCAAGTCAGGTAAAACATTTCCTTTGGATCCAGCCCTCGATTTAGATGTGGGCTCGAATTCTCTGCAAAAATACTATCTCAGTGACAATGAATACTTCGGTGTCTCTGAGAAAGAGACTCCAGATGGACGCAAATATCCTGAGTTGATTCTGAAACGTTCTCTGGACAGAGAAGAGCATAATTTTCACCAACTGGTCCTCACTGCTGTGGATGGAGGAGACCCTGCTCTAAGTGGCACCGCCCAGATCCGAGTCCAAGTCACAGACGTCAACGATAACCCTCCTGTGTTCAGCCAGGATGTGTTCAGGGTCACCCTTCGTGAGGATGTGCCTCCGGGCTTCTCGGTGCTCCAGGTGACGGCCACCGACCTGGATGAGGGCATCAACGCAGAGATCACCTACTCTTTTCATAATATAGATGAACAAGTGGAACATTTTTTCAAGTTGGATAAAAGAACAGGAGAAATCACGACAAAAGATAATTTGGATTTTGAAACTGCTAAACGTTACTCTCTCAATGTAGAAGCAAAAGATCTCGGCGATTTGGCATCCCACTGCAGTATCCACGTAGAAATTTTAGATGAGAACGACTGTGCTCCCGAAGTAATTGTGACTTCAGTATTTACCCCCCTGCCAGAAGATTCTCCACCAGGAACAGTCATCGCCTTGTTAAAAACTAGAGACAGAGATTCTGGAGAAAATGGAGAAGTTTACTGCCACATCTTGGGAAATTCAGAGCTTATATTGAAGTCTTCCTCTAAGAACTATTACAAGCTTATGACTGACAGATCTCTAGACAGGGAGGCAATTCCGGAATACAATGTCACCATCGCAGC
This sequence comes from Eospalax fontanierii, assembly GCA_035773235.1. NCBI lineage: Eukaryota > Metazoa > Chordata > Mammalia > Rodentia > Spalacidae > Eospalax > Eospalax fontanierii. The sequence continues at coordinate 25,033,487 of CM069527.1, read as the reverse complement.
CACTGACAGGGGTAAACCACCGCTCTCCTCCAGTGTAATCATCACTCTCAGTATATCAGACATCAATGACAATGCCCCGGTTTTCCATCAAGCCTCCTACATGGTCCACGTGGCTGAGAACAACCCGCCTGGAGCCTCTATCGCTCAAGTCAGCGCCTCTGACCCAGATTTGGGACCCAACGGACTGGTCTCCTACTCCATCATAGCTAGCGACCTGGAGCCAAGGGCGCTGTCGTCCTACGTGTCGGTGAACCAGGACAGCGGAGTGGTGTTCGCGCAGCGCGCCTTCGACCACGAGCAGCTGCGCTCCTTCCAGCTGACACTGCAGGCGCGCGACCACGGCTCGCCCGCGCTCAGCGCCAACGTGAGCATGCGCGTGCTGGTGGGCGACCGCAACGACAACGCGCCGCGCGTGCTCTACCCCGCGCTCGAGCCCGACGGCTCCGCGCTCTTCGACATGGTGCCGCGCGCCGCCGAGCCTGGATACCTGGTCACCAAGGTGGTGGCGGTGGACGCCGACTCTGGACACAACGCCTGGCTGTCGTACCACGTGCTGCAGGCCAGCGACCCCGGGCTCTTCAGCCTCGGGCTGCGCACGGGCGAGGTGCGCACGGCGCGCGCCTTGGGCGACAAGGATGCTGCACGTCAGCGCTTGTTGGTAGGTGTTCGCGATGGTGGACAGCCGCCCCTCTCGGCCACCGCCACGCTGCACCTGATTTTCGCTGATAGCCTGCAAGAGGTCCTCCCAGATCTCAGTGATGACCCTTTGCCCTCTGACCCCCAGAGTGAGCTACAGTTTTACCTGGTGGTGGCCTTGGCCCTGATATCTGTCCTCTTTCTCCTGGCGGTGATTCTGGCTATTGCCCTGCGCCTGCGACACTCCTCCAGCCCAGCTGCTTGGGGCTGCTTCCAGACTGGTCTCAGCTCCAATTCTGTACCAAGAGTTCTCCCCAGATACTGTGAGGGAACGTTGCCTTATTCCTACAATGTGTGTATTGCTTCGCAGTCAGCTAAGACTGAGTTTAATTTTCTCAATGTGACCCCGGAAGTGGCTCCTTCTCAGGACCTCCTTTGTGACGATGCCTCTTGGATTCCAAATGCAACTCTTGGAGACACTGAGCTTCCCTTTGTTTCAGATTCTATTTCAAAGGTGAGCATCAATTTAATTTATTTTTCTACTTAAGGTATCTAATGTTAAGTGGAGTGACTTAATTGCAGATTTCATTGTCTTGTGAGTGAGACTTGAATAATATTCTACTTTAAGTATCTTAATCATATCCAACCAAATCTTCAATATGGGTTTTCTGTCTGAAGTGTGGAGTTGGTTGTTCACGATTACAGTATTTACTGCATGGGACACTTCTTTTTCTTCCTCGTCTTTAACTACCTCTCCCCTGAACAGTTATCAGTCTTGAAACCTTGAGTAATTCTTTTGATATTCAGATCTTTATTACTCAGACTTCAGTTCTGCTTCCACTCTTCAGAGTAAACACAGTCCTCCTCTTACTTTTCGGGAACTGGGTAGAAAGAAACTCTTTACCCAAGGTGGTGGTGGCTTGTTACCCACAGAGCATGGTGGGTGAGATAGTGTTCCACCGACTTGCAGACAAACATTTTGAATGGTGTATAAACAGAGTGTCTTGGGATTCCAGATTTGCTTTTAAAAGATGGGTAGTGAATGAAGTTTGAGGCATCTATTAGGACAAATGTGTTTTAATAAATACAAGAAGTCATTCTTGAATGTATTAATAATTTGTTCTTCAGAAAAATACACGTTGAAGAAAAGTTTGTAATCTATATTTATGTCATTTTTATAAAATATCTAAAATGGGATGAATTGGATGATTGATTGATAGTGCTGAGGATCAAATTTAGCACCTCAGAATTCCACAGCAAGCACCGTACTTACTAAGCCACATCCCAATCCCTACATTGTAAAACTAAAACTACCAACTAAAACCTTTTCCTATTGATGAGTTATTAGGTAAATTTTACTTTCCTTACAAGAGGGGCTTTCTGAAACATTCCTTGTTTCTGGCCGTGTTTTTAAATCTGTTTTCCTCTGAGGATGATAACATTAACTATCTGCCTCAAAACAAATAGACCACTCACTACTGCCCATGATTTCCTGCATGGATGGTGATTCATTGTTTTGGTTGATGCCCCAAACCTATCACCGTAAAATGTGTGAGTGCACATATTAGATAGAATAATAGAAATATATAAATAATGCAGTTACCCCAACTCCAGCTTTCAGTCTAAGAATAGTGAAGCTGCTGTATTCTTAGACTGAAAGCCTGGACACTTTCTCAAAAGACCTCACAAGAGCAATATTTATTTTTATGCATATGAAAGGCCAGTGTACCTGCCGATACATTGAAAGTTGGGTTTGTTTACCTAGCGTCCTAATGTACTATTAGGCATGGTTTTCACAATGTATCCAGATAAAAATGAAGTTTCGAAGCCAACAAAGGTAGGAATTTCAATGCCTTGATTAAATAGACTAAGTAAAGGACACAAGCTCAATAGCACATAAAATACTTTTCTATGGAGGTAAAAAAATCTAATTAAATTGATCTTAGGTTGTGAAAGCCTCACTACGCCATATTTAAAGCTTAAATGTAAATACTGCTATTAAATATTCATCAAAAACATTGGAAATAAAAATATAACTAAACTAATGGAAATAAAAATAGAATTGGTGTAGTAACTTGTTAGGACTCTGAGCGTCGCTGTTCACCAAAGTGGGAAAGAAGCTGTCAGAAAAGCAACCCGGCTCTGCTTCTTCCATATTAAACCGAGACCAGACAAGCTCCTGGGAAAAGCCACCCATCCCAGCTCCGCTAGGAAATACGCTCTCTCCTAGGCTGTAGAGAAATAGGGAAACAGCGGGCCGAACCAGGACTAAGAGGTCCATGAAGGAAGAAAAGACAATGGCGGAACCACTGAGGCGCTGGAGCTGCAGCGACCTGCTTAAGTCCTTCTTGCTTCTGGGGACGCTGTGCGCGCCAGGAATAGCGCAGATCCACTACTCCGTGCAGGAGGAGCTAGAAAAAGGCTCCTTTGTGGGGAACGTCTCTAAGGACCTAGGGCTGGAGCCCCGCGAGCTGGCGGAGCGCCGAGTCCGCATCGTCTCCAGAGGTAGGTCGCAGCTTTTCTCCCTGAACCCGCGCAGCGGCAGCTTGGTCACCGCGGGCCGGATAGACCGCGAGGAGCTCTGCGCTCAGAGCGCGCGGTGCACAGTGACCTTTAATATCTTGGTTGAGAATAAAATGAAAATTTATGGAGTAGAAGTGGAAATCCTTGATATTAATGACAACGTCCCCCGGTTCCGGGAGGAGGAGTTAAGAGTAAAAGTTAATGAAAATGCGGCTATAGGAACACGATTAGTGCTTCCTTTCGCAAGAGATGCGGATGTGGGTGTGAATTCCCTCCAGAATTACCAGCTCAGCCCCAATTTGCACTTCTCCCTGGACGTGAAGAGTGGATCTGATGGCCAAAAGCACCCAGAGCTGGTGCTGGAGCAGGCCCTAGACCGGGAGAAGGAGTCTACTCACGACCTCATCCTCACAGCGTTGGATGGTGGAGACCCAGTACACTCTAGCACTGCGCATGTCAGCGTGACTGTCCTCGATGCAAATGATAATGCTCCCCATTTCACTCAAACTGAATACAGAGTGAGTGTTCCAGAGAACACACCTCTGGGCTCTCGACTGCTCACACTAACCGCCACAGATGCAGACGAGGGAATCAATGGGAAACTGACCTACTCGTTTCGCAATGAAGAAGACAGAATTTCCGAGACTTTCCAACTTGATTCCAATCTGGGGGAGATCTCAACTATTCAATCACTGGACTACGAAAAATCCAGATTCTACCTCATGGAAGTGGTAGCTCAGGATGGAGGCGCTCTTCTTGCCAGCGCTAAGGTGCTGGTCACAATACAGGATGTGAATGACAATGCCCCAGAAGTGATTCTCACCTCCCTCACCAGTTCCGTTTCTGAAGACTGTCCTCCCGGAACTATAATTGCACTCTTCAGCGTGCACGATGGTGATTCTGGAGAAAATGGAGAGATTTCGTGTTCTATTCCCAGGAACTTGCCCTTCAAATTGGAAAAGTCAGTTGATAATTATTATCACTTATTAACAACGAGAGCTCTGGATAGAGAAGAGACTTCGGATTATAACATCACAGTAACTGTTATTGACCATGGAACTCCTCCTCTGTCTACAGAAAACCATATCTCTCTGAAAGTAGGAGACATAAATGACAACCCACCTGTCTTCTCTCATCCTTCCTACTCAACCTCCATCCCAGAAAACAACCCCAGAGGTGTCTCCATTTTCTCAGTGACAGCCTATGACATTGACAGCGGTGACAATGCTCGGGTCACTTACTCTCTGGCTGATCCATTTCAGGAGGCTCCTGCACCCTCTTATGTCTCCATTAACTCTGAAACTGGCATCCTGTATGCACTGCAGTCCTTTGACTATGAACACTTGAGAGATCTCCAGCTACTGGTAACAGCCAAGGACAGTGGGAATCCTCCACTCAGCAGCAATGTGTCATTGAGCTTGTTTGTGCTAGACCAGAATGACAACATTCCCGAGGTCCTGTACCCAGCCATTCCAACTGATGGTTCTACTGGTGTGGAGTTGGCTCCCCGCTCTGCAGAGCCTGGATACTTGGTAACCAAAGTAGTGGCAGTGGACAAAGATTCAGGGCAGAACGCCTGGCTGTCCTACCGCCTGCTCAAGGCCAGTGAGCCAGGACTTTTCTCAGTGGGGCTTCACACAGGTGAGGTGCGCACAGCAAGAGCCCTGCTGGACAGAGATGCACTCAAGCAGAGCCTGGTGGTGGCTGTCCAAGACCATGGACAACCCCCTCTCTCAGCCACTGTCACACTCACTGTGGCTGTAGCAGACAGCATCCCAGATATACTGACTGACTTAGGCAGCATCAACACCCCGGAAGAGCCCCGGGATTCAGACCTCACACTCTACCTGGTGGTGGCAGTGGCAGTGGTCTCCTGTGTCTTCCTGGGCTTTGTCATTGTGCTGTTGACCCTCAGGCTGAGGCGTTGGCACATGTCACGTCTGCTTCAGACCTCAACAACCAGGTTGGCTAGCATACCCACCTCCCATTTTGTGGGCATGGATGGGGTGCAGGCTTTCCTACAGACCTATTCCCATGAAGTATCCCTCACCACAGACTCCCAGAAAAGCCACCTGATCTTCCCCCAGCCCAACTATGCTGACAGGCTCATTAGTGAAGAGAGCTGTGACAAAAGTGAGCCTCTTCTGATACCTGATAAGATACACGTGGTCAAAGAAGAACCCGGAGCTGTTCAGGTTAGTTTCCTCTCAGTAAGAAAAACTGGAGTGTTTTCTTCATTTGTTTTCTCAATTATTTTTCCATCAAAGTCAAAATCAGATAGTTATATAGTGAATCATTATTTGCTATATTGGAGATTAACATGATTTTGTTTATTAATGGATGCCTTTTCAAATTATATTTGAGGCTGAATATCTTTCCTCAGTGTGTGGATGTTTTAGAAAATCTAGCTGGTAACAGTATGCTTACCCTTAAAAAAGTGGTAAACATAATTTTCCTCAAAAAAAAGTTACTTTAGGGCTGGAGAGATGGCTTAGCAGTTAAGAACACTTGCTGTTCTTCTAGAGGACTCATATGGCAGCTAACAAGTATCCATAACTCAAGTTCTAAGGTATGCAATGCACTCTGCTGACCTCTGTGGGGCATTGCGTGCATCTGGTGCACTTACATACATGCAGGCAAAACACTCATACACATAAAATAAAAATAATAAATAATTTTTTAGGTTTAAGAATAGCTATTCTGTTAATGGAAGAGTTGTTGCTTAGTTCAAATTGTATTATTTTCTTTGGAGATTTTGCCTACACCCCATTAGTGAGCTTGTTTAATAAGGGATAATGTGTTGTTTATATTTCAGTATACATGAGAGTAACAAGTTATAATATTTCCATTAATCAGTGGAAGAGTATGGAAAAGTTCTGCATACTAAATATTGGAAATGTAGGTTAGATTTATAAGGATGATCAGATCTGCAGCACTCTGAAATCAGAAAAGTTTGAATTGACCCTTTTAATTATTACATATGTGTCTCTATTGAGAGAATAAATCAGTGTGGAGTAACCTTAGAATTTTGTTTTATTCTATGATGTAGGTTAAAGTCTCCAAAGAGTTAGATACCATATATACAACCAATAACTATGTGATACTCCTAGCATCTACTGGTTTCAGCCTCCTCGCTTATCATAATCAATGCTGCCAAAATGTTTACACTAATTCATTTATACATACAAATCTGCTTTACTATAAGAGTCTAAGAGTTGTATTTTAAAAAGTCAATGTAACTTAAAAATGCTTTGAAATTCAAAGATCATTTCTGAGGGATGTACTCAGTTTAGATTAATAGATTTTCCTTAATAAAATGCTGAGTCTTAACTTCCAGGCACATGGATAGTATAAGGAAATAGCTACTTGATTCATTTTCTGCATCTGATTTGATGAGGATGCTTTTCATATGCTCCTTGCTAAATGATTCTTCAATTGTGAATAAATGGCTGAAATGAAAATAAATATTAGCAGTGGAAATATAGGTCACTATTTAGACACACAAGAGTTTTATTGACACACTCAAAACCTAAGAACAATTGATATGTATTATTAAATCCTTAAAGGACTTCCAGATTATCTACATGTATATACACATATATTACATTCTTCTGATCTCAACTTAAATGCTCAAGTTTGCTGAATAGCTAATACATTCAAAAACTAGGAGAATCTAAGTGATAGATGTGGACATCATTCATTTCTTCATGGAAATAGACCTTTCCATTATCTGTGTATGTGCATTCCTATGTGTGCAATTGAACAGGTGTGTGAGTTCATGTGCAAGCCAGGGGACAACTTCCCGTATTGTTCTTCAGGCACTATCCACCTTGTTTTTGAGGCAGGATATCTCATTGGCCTGTGCCTGGATAAGTAGGCTAGGCTATCTGGCCAGGGAGACAAAGATCTCCTGTCTCTACCTCCCCAGTACTAAGATTACATGCCTTGCTTTTCTTATCACATGAGTAATGGGGATCAAACTCAGGTCTTTGTGCTTGCAGGATTAAGATCTTTACCCAATGAGCTATCTCACCATTCCGTTTTCAATTAAAAAAAAAAATTACACATTCGGGTATGTATCCCAAATGCTGAGACAGCATTTTGTGCAATGGGAAAACATCTTTTAAAAGTCCAAAAACTACTAATAGACTCTACATTATGAAATGCTTGTTTCCTACACTGTCAGTAATACTGTATATACAATATACTCTTCTAATATTAGTCTTATATGTGTTCTGACAAGATAAATTTTCTATAAAATTGGAGTCTTCATACAACACTGGGAAGACACTTTGGTTACATGTTTGGGAGGTCTTGCTTCAGTGATTTTATGTTTGTATAAAGTAAAGATGCCAGGACTGGGGAGATGGCTCAGTGGGTAAAATGTAAGAATAAGAACCTGACTTTGGATTCCCAGCACCCGCATTTTAAAAACTGGGTACAAACTGGATGTGGTGGCGCACACCTTTAATCCCAGAATTAGGGAGGCAAAGACAGGCCGATCTCCATGAGACTGAGGTCAGCCTGGACTACACAGTGAGCTCCAGGCTAGCTGGGGCTTCGGGGAGACCCTATTTTCAAAAAAAAAAAACTGGATAGAGCAGCACAAGTCTGTAACTTCAGTGCTGAGGGGATGGGAGGAGATGGAAACAGGAGGATCCCTGGGGCTTTCTGGCTATCTGGGCTAGCCAATCAGTGAGCTCCAAGTTCTGTGAAGGGTGCTGTCTTAAAAATAGAGGGTGAAGGGCTGGAAAGATAGCTCAGTAGTTAAGAGCACTGGTTGTTTTTGCAGAGGACTGAGTTCAATTCCCAGCACTCACATGGTGGCTAACAACTGTCTGTAACTTCAGTTCCAGGGATCCAATGCCCTCTTCTGACCTCTGTGAGCATTGCACAACATGGGTGCATATACCTACATGCAGGCAATACATTCATACACATAAAATAATAAAAATAATAAATAAAATAGTTTTTAGATAGAGTGTGTAGTGCTCAACCCTGAATTATAAGCCTATATCACACACTGTTCTCCCAAGGTCGGGATCACTGGGGAAGAGGGAGTAGAAAGACTATAAGAGCAGGAAGTAGTGAATGACAGCAAGGAAACAGTGTTTTCCAGTCAGCAGGGCGCTTACTCATATTAACTCACAGCAGTTATGACAGCAAGCACAAGACCTCTGCAACCTCAGACAGACAAAATTCCTTCATGGAGGTGGGGAGGTAGGCAAGCAGTCTCAACCGTCCTGAGGAATTACTGGCAAATGATAGCTGCTGGGAGAGAGTCGTTTTTCTTTTTTAAATTTTTTGATGTATTTATTGTTTATTTTATGTGTTTGAGTGTTTTTCCTGAGTATATGTAAGTGTACCATGTGTGTGCCATGCCTATAGGACCAAGAAGAGGGCATTGGATTCCTTAAAACTGGAGTTACAGGTGGTTGTTAGCCACCAGTGGATGCTGGGAATTGAACCCAAGTCATCTGCAAGGGCAGCCAGTGCCCTTAACCACTAAGCAATCTCTCTAGCCCCAATGTCTATCTTTAGACTGTATAGTTATAATGATTCATACCTCAATCCCAAAATTCAGATATCTTACTGTTGTAAATCTACTTGAGAAGAAGCTATACAATTAAGGATAATTGTAATGTAGAGTTTAGTGAATTAGTTTTACATCATATTCATTTTATTAAAAGTAGACACTTGGAAACAGGAAAAGAGAATCTCTTGCTTCTTATACTATGAGAACTATCAATCTTTTGCTAACTTTTTGGGAGGAATATGAAAAAGATACTACTTTATGAACATCTATAATCCTAGCACTGGGGAGGCTGAGACAAGAGGAAGATGGAAATTCTAGGCCAGCCTGGGCTACATATGAAGTTCCAGGTCAGCCTGGGCTACATAGTAAGACCCTAGCTCAAAAAACAATATATATCTTCAAACTGAGTGTGGTGGCCCATGCTTTTAATCCCAGCACTCAGGAGACAGAAGTAGCTGATCCCTGTGAAATGAGACCAACCTGGTCTACAAAGCAGGTTCCAGGCCATCTGGGGCTATAGGAAGACCCTTTCAGAAAACAACAACAAAAAAATTATATATCTTCAGAAAATGAAATGTAGGATAAAAGACTAAGAGCTGAGAGGACTTCTAATTTATAAATTAGAAGAAAGAAGAGTAAAATGAAATGACAGCACACATCAAGCTGGTATTGCAGGAATTTTTTAATGCATAGCAATCATCAACACTTCGTTTACATGGTGTCTTAGCTTTCTATTGTTGCGATAAAGCACTGACCAAAACCAACTTGCGGGGGGAAGGGCTTACTTCACCTTCACCTTCGGTCATCATGGAGAGAAGACAGAGCAGGAGCTCAGGGCAGGAACCAAAGCACAGACTGCGGAGGAGTGCTGCTTACTGGCTTGCTCCCCTGGCCCTTGCTCAGCCTGCTTTCTCATACAGCACAGGACCAACTGCCCAAGAGTGGTATCACCCACAGTGGGATGGGCTGCCCCACATCACCAAACAATCAAGAAAATACTCCACAGACGTGACTACAGGCCGCTTCAATGGAAGAAATTCCCCAATTGATGTTCCCTCTACCTCGGTGTGTCAAGTTGACAGCTGAAGCTATCCAGCACATAAGCCTTTCCAAACACGATTTTATCAGGCCTTCAGTTTTACAAAGGTAAACAGGAGAAGTGATGTTATGACCATTTTATGAGAATGGGAATCAAAACATAACTATTGCCAATAAATACTGTCTCAGCAAGGTAATCGCCACTGCTTGAGAAGTAACGAAACACTGAATTTGGAGGGACATAAAGTTCAAATTGCAAACGAGTTAGCCATACTACATATAAAGTAAATACTTAAAGTGCTGAACATGGAAGGATTACTTTCTGTATCAGTAATGTAGTGGACTATTCTTTCAACTTAGCTTTCTACTTGGAGCTAGTCACCTCCACAGTTCCTCAGCCAAAGCACAGAGTGCCGCTGTTAACTAGTGGTTGAAATTATCTGAGGATCTGAGGAGCCTGGAGTTTAGCTGCCTACGCAAAGCTGATCCATCCCAGAACCCACCATTAAGACAAGGCAAGTGCTCAAAGAATGCTCAGGAGCACGCTACTCTACTTGGAATCAGACTGCAACCTGACTGGAAACTACTCTAGACCAAGGGGTCTAGTGAGGCGGCCACCAACAGGATTTTTCTTCTTGCTTTGTTCTGCCTAGCACACTCTTGAAGAAGATTCACTATATAATTCTCCCAGAGCTTGTGGGGAACCTTGTCAAAAATCTGGGACTAGGTGTACAGGATTTGCCTACTCAGAACCTAGGGGTTAACGCAAAGAAAAATTGTTTTCAGTGAACAGAGGAAGATTTATTTGTGAGCAACCATAGAGATTAAGAGCCGACTTGTGGCCAGAAGTTGACCTATATATTAGAATTTGAAATCATTGCTGAAAAGCCTTTAAACATATGTGTGTTGATCAAGGCTATCAATGACAACCACTGAACTTGGGCAAAAATATCATGGAGCTGCCTTTGCCCTGGAATCCTTATAGAATACAAATGTTCAAAGAAGAGGCTGATGGCAGCAGATACTCAGTGCCGGCACTGGAATCACCCCTGAACAGAGAAGGGCAGCCCTGCTACCATCTGGCCTTCACCGCTGTGGACCGGGGGATGCCATCCAGAAGCTGTACCACCCAGTTCATGGTAGTTGTTACAGATGAAAATGATAACCCTCCCCAAAATTCACTGCAGGCTTACACAAGATCAGTGTTTAGGAGAACTTGTCTGTTGTCTGCTGGGTACTAAGGCCAGATGAGATGATCACTGCAGAGATCGCCCCCTCCTTTACCTTGTAGATAAGGCAGTGAGACAAACTGGACAGTAAAAGAGGGGAACTTGCCCCATTTGAAAAAAGGGAGATCTGCACAGTAGAAGCAAAAGGTGGTAGAAGTCACGGTGAAGTATAAAATCGATACCTTGGGTGAAAATTACAGTGTTCTGGAGAGTACAATGGCTTCTGAACCTCAACATGCACAGGAAGATGCTTGGCTGAGAACTTGCATTGCTCTGTTCAAAATACGTGATGTAGATGCTGCTTCTATTGGGGAAATTATTTGCTGAATAAAATGAAACTTCCCATTTAAAATAGTTCAAGATGCAAAACACAAATATAGGTAGGAAACAAATGGAGCCCTAGACCAGTAGTTCCCAGAGTTCAGTGTCATTATCATAGTGGAGGACAGAGGCGATCTGGCCCTTTTTTCCTCAAGCTTCATCTGTGCATCCTGACATTAATGACAATGTTCAGTTTTCTACTAGGCCTCCTATGTGATCCACGTAACTGATAACACCACACACACCTTCTGAAGTAGCCTCCTGGATCTGGATTTGGAGACTACTGGCCATATATCCTACTCTATCTTGACCAGTGGCCTTAGGGTCGTTATTCTGTATGTCCTTGTATGGAGTTCATGCAACCTTGAGCTGATATTCAGAGTCCTCCAGCATTCAGTACAGACATGAGTGTGCTGGTAGACCACTTCAATGACAGAACCTCAAGAGTGATGTACCCTGTGCTGAGGTCCACCAGCCCCCATACTGTTTACATAGTACTGCTCACCACAGACAGCCTGACTAACTGGGCATCAAAGTTCTGGTTATAAACATGAACTATGAACACAATGCCTACCTTCCCTGCTGTGTGGTACTCTACAGCTTAAGACTGCTCATGGGAGAGGCTTGTAGTGGGCATACCTTGAATGACGAGCATGAAGCTCATCACCTAGTTGGAGTGAAAAATGGAGGTCAGCCACCTCTTTCAGCCTCTACCATACTACCTAGTCTTTGTAGACAGCTTGCAAGAAATACTTCTGGACCTAGTGACCATCCAAACCCCTGTGACTCAGGCCAAGCTGAACTTTTACCTCATAGGGGTCTTGGCCCTCTGCTTTTAACCTGTGCCGTGGATATAGCTATTGCCCTGTGTCTGTGACACTCTTATAGTCATGCACAGGAGTCTGTTTTGAGCTTAATCTTTGCTCCAGGTATAAACCTGGTTATACAAAGGGTTCTCCCCAGTTACAGTGAAGGGATCTTGCCATGTTACTACAAAGTTTGAACCACCTCACATGCTTCAAACACTGCATTTAAACTTTTCAATACAAAGCCCAGAGATGCTCCACCACAAGATCTTTCATGTGTTGAAATCTTTGAGTTTGAAAGTTCCAATGACTAAGACCCAAACATGACTTTTAACTCAATCAACCAACTCTCAAGTGGCAATTTTCTTCAAATCATTTCTACATAAAGATAGTTGGAATTCAGTTAACTTAGAGATGAAAAACCATAGATTAAGTATGCATTGATTCCGGTTTTTATCAATTTTCTGGGCATAGAGTATAGGATAAGAAAATTCTTTGTAAGCTTTTCTGTAATGTGATTGCTCTTGCGTAGAAGGTATCCTTGGGGTCCTGTTGTTGTTGTTAATCCTAAAACAATATAAACAAAAACATTTTAATACACTATTGTCTCACACTGTTGTTATGAGACAGTATTAGCATTTTTTGCAATGCTGGGCATTGAACCCAGGGCATTGGGCATGCTAACCCTAACACTGAGTTACACTCTCAAGCTCCTGAATCAAGCACACCTCTGTACAATTAAATGGTCCACTTGCTTTCAATAGTCAACCATAACTATACTGTGTACACTGTAATTAACAAAACGTTTTTGTAGCTTATATATTTCCGTTTCCTCTGCAGTTTTAAAAGGTATACATGAATACAGCCTATATTGCAACTATCCTTTAAATATTAACAACAACATCTAAAAATGGCAACTCTGGTAGTTACTGAAAGTGTAGTAGATTGATTTAAATTTTGTTCACGATTATCAGTGTTCTTAACTGAAAATAGGCAAATGGAAATGACGATGAGGTGTGATAATTCGAGTTCCAGGAAAGTGGGCTATCTTTTCTATGTTTCAAGACTCTAAGATATATTTCCTCCAAAAAAATGAGTGAAAGTTTTGGGGAACACATAAAATTATCTCAAGTCAAGTATTTTATTCTTCTAAGTTTTTCACTGCGTTGGAGAGAGAAATAGGAATGCCATCTCTGCAAATTTAGCAAAAATAAAATTCTCTTCACAAAACGGGTGCGGTATTAAGTTAGGACTCTAAGTGTCGCTGTTCCCTCACCGGGGCCAGAAATCAGTGGGAACTCTGCGTTGGAGCCTCCATTCACAAAACAGATCAGACACCAAAGCTATGCAGCAATTCTGACCCGAAATGGCTGGCAACTGGTCTCTGCTTATTTACAGACCTTGATTTCTAATTCTGCGGATTACAAAGTGGTGCGGACCTGTTCTTCCTTCCAGTGATAGCAGGGGACGTCTATAGCAAGCCAGCCATGGCGGCTCTGCAGGGGCGCCCGCCCTTCCGCAAGCTGCTCTTACTTTTCTCTCTCCTGCGGTGGTTGTGGGGGACTGACGCTGGGCAGATCCGCTACTCTATTCCTGAGGAGCTAGAGAAAGGCTCCTTCGTGGGTAACATCGCCAAGGACCTGGGGCTACAACCCCGGGAGCTGACGGAGCGCGGAGTCCGCATCGTCTCCAGAGGTAGGTCACAGCTTTTCTCTCTGAACCCGCAAAGCGGCAGCTTGGTCACTGCCAGTAGGATAGACCGCGAGGAGCTCTGTGCTCAGAATGTCCCGTGTCTGGTGGGTTTTAACATCCTTGTAGAGGATAAACTGAATCTTTATCCCGTAGAAGTGGAAATAGTGGATATTAATGACAATGCGCCCCGATTCTTAAAGGAAGAATTGGAGGTGAAAATTCTTGAAAATGCAGCTCCATCCTCTCGTTTTTTACTAATGGAGGTCTATGACCCTGATGTGGGAATGAACTCTCTCCAAAACTTCAAGCTTAGTAGTAATAGTCACTTCTCAGTGGATGTGCAAAGTCAAGCCCATGGGCCCAAGTACCCAGAGCTGGTGTTGGAGCACAGTCTGGACAGGGAGGGACAAGCAGTTCACCATCTGGTCCTTATTGCCATGGATGCTGGTGAACCTGTCCGCACAGGCACGGCAAGAATCCTTGTAACTGTCCTAGATGTGAACGACAATGCTCCAGTGTTTACTCGGCCCGTCTATCGTGTGAGTGTGCCTGAAAATCTGCCAGTGGGTACACCATTTTTATCAGTAAATGCCACTGACCAAGATGAAGGCATCCATGCAAAAATAACATATTCCTTTGTGAAGATCACAGAAAAGATCTCACAGATTTTCTGCTTAGATATTTTAACCGGAGAAATTTCCACTTCTGCAACTTTAGATTATGAAGATTCAAAATTTTATGAGTTGATTGTTGAAGCCCGGGATCAGTCAGGTCTTCAAGACAGAACAAAAGTCTTAATAACCATCTTGGATGTGAATGATAATGCACCTGAAGTGGTTGTTACATCAGGGAGTAGAGCAGTTCCTGAAAATGCACCTCCAGGAACAGTAATTGCTCTTTTTCAAGTGTATGATAAAGACTCTGAACTGAATGGTCTGGTAACATGTTCTATCTCAGGAAGTCTCCCATTCAAATTGGAAGAATCATTGGACAGTTATTATCGATTAGTGACCAATACAGTACTAGACCGGGAACAGGTATCTATGTACAACATCACTGTGACAGCCACCGACAAAGGAACACCACCTCTGTCTACAGAAAGGATCTTCTCCTTAAGTGTGGCAGACATTAATGACAACCCACCAGTTTTCTCCCACTCATCCTACTCTGTTTATGTCCCTGAGAATAACCCCAAAGGCATCTCCGTCTTCTCTCTGAGTGCACTGGACTCTGACAGTGAAGAGAATGCCCAAGTTATCTATTCTCTGGCCAAAGAAACCCATGAGGGTATACCTCTGTCCTCCTACCTCTCCATCAACTCTAATACTGGTGTTTTGTATGCATTGTGCTCCTTCGACTATGAGCAGTTTAGAGAACTGCAGCTACTCGTCACAGCCAATGACAGAGGGAATCCCCCACTCAGCAGCAATGTGTCCTTAAACTTGTTTGTGCTGGACCAGAATGACAACATACCTGAAATCCTTTACCCTGTCCTTCCTACTGATGGTTCTACTGGTGTGGAGCTGGCTCCACGCTCTGCAGAGCCTGGATACCTGGTAACAAAAGTGGTAGCAGTGGACAAAGACTCAGGACAAAACGCCTGGCTGTCCTACCGCCTTCTCAAGGCCAGTGAGCCAGGGATTTTCTCAGTGGGGCTACACACGGGTGAGGTGCGCACAGCAAGGGCCTTGCTGGACAGAGATGCACTGAAACAGAGCCTGGTGGTGGCTGTGCAGGACCATGGGCAGCCCCCTCTCTCAGCTACTGTCACACTCACTGTGGCTATAGCCAATAACATCCCAGATATCTTGGCTGATTTAGGCAGCCTTGATCCCCCACACAACTCTGATGCCTCAGACCTTACACTCTACCTGGTGGTAGCAGTGGCTGCTGTTTCCTGCATCTTCTTCACTTTTGTTATGGTGCTGCTTGTGCTCAGACTGTGGCACTTGCATAAATCAAGATTGCTGAAGGCTGCAAGGGAACGTTTGTCAAGTGTGCCCACTTCACACTTTGTGGGCGTGGATGGGGTGCATGCTTTTCTGCAGACCTATTCCCATGAGGTCTCCCTCACAGCAGACTCGAGGAAGAGCCATCTGATCTTTCCCCAGCCCAACTATGCCCACACACTTGTCAGTCAGGAGGGTTGTGAGAAAAATGAGCCTTTATTGATACAGGAAGATTCACCTTTTTGTATGCAGGAAGACTCTCTTGTTCAGGTAAGGTTGTTGCCTTTATTTTTTTTTTAAAAAGGAAATTTTTATGTTCTCTTCGGATGGTGCTATTCTGGCTTTTGTAACAAATCATATATATTACTGTTTGCATATAAAGTGTTCCTTGAAGACCTGAGGCTTGGGCTCCAATGCAAGCAGTGATCAGAAGTTTTTGGAAAGGTATTGGATTGTAAGGACCCTAATCTCATTAATGGGCTAATCCATTGATGGGTCCATAATTGAATGGACTTTGGGAAGTAATGGAGGCTATGGAAGGTGGAGCCTAGTTGAAGGAAGGTGGCTGCTTGGGGACACAACTTTGACGGGCATATATTGTCCAAACTTGAATGACCTTGAACTTCTGATCTTCTGCCTCTACTTCAAGGATGAGCACTTTCACTCCTGGCTTATGCATTACTGAGAATCAAACCCAGGGCTTTGTGAATGCTAGGCAAGCATTCTACCAGCTAACCTACATCTCCAGATCCTTCTTCTCTCTTTCCTCCTCTCCTTCCTCCTCCTCTTCCTTCTTTACATTTAACCATTTTAGTGAAAGTTATAGTACAGTTTCTTTATTTCTACATCCCAGTGGTTTCTTCCTTATATCTACCTTTTTCTTTCCTACATGGTAAGATTTGACTTTCTGTTCAAAATCTTTTTCTGGTCTTTGTTTAGTTATAGCCTGGTGGCAACCACTTTGCTAGGGTAAATACCCAGATAGACAGTTGTGTCAGTAGTGTTTTCCTGCTGTACCCGTTCAGTGTGGATGACATATTTCTTCCTGTAGGCTGGACTACTTTGCCAATCTTCCATCCTTTATCATGTCTTCTCACAACCTGAACTTCGTCCTTTCATGTGAGCATAGATCAAATGCTGTATTTCTTTCTCAGTTCTTTGGAAAGGGGAAGACATACTCTTCCAATTGGTAGAAGGTTCGTTGACATGCTTTTTGTGGTTCTTGCTTCGGTTATAGGTCACAAATAGATAGACCTTCATTTTGGCTGCTGCCACTCCAGTGATAGCAACAGAAAGGTCCTGTGTACTTCTTCATGAATTAAACTTTAAGAAAAAGAATCATTGATGCCTGCATCACGGAATACTTAACATTTAGTGTATGAAAAGTGAGTAATATACCTAAAAACATCTTTCATTCGTTTGAACTACTGAAAATCTCTGTGATTTTCTGATTAATACTAAAAAAATTTTTAACTTTGCTTTATGTATAGGACACAATTATGGAAGAATGAAGTAAAACATCTTTATGAATTCTTTTTCAAACAATAAAGTAGTATAGTGAACACATGTTTGTTGACATCACCATTATGGTAATTGTTGGACTGCTAAATATAATAACCTGGCATAGACAGGGGATAACTATGTGTTCAAGGCCAGCCTGATCTACATAGTGAGTTCCAGGCCAGCCAGGGATATTACATGAGACACTGACTCACGTAATTTATTTTTAGACCAAGTCTGGAATCCTTTGTGTAGACCACACTGCCCTTAAGTTTGGAATCCTCCTGCTTCCACCTCCCAAGTGCTAGACTACCACCATCTCTGACTAGTTTATGCTTTTAAAGATGATAAGAGATTTTCCTAGACCAAAATTGTGCTATTTACATTTCTGTAGTTATTATGGAAGTATTTCTTTCCATTCATACATTTGCAAACCTGATTTGTTTGAACATTGGTGATATGATTCTTTAATTTGTTTGAAATTAGAATTTAATATTAAATTTAATTTTAGACAAGTTGTATCTTGTGTATTGGTCATGTGAATCAAATGGTCTTCTACACAAATGTGATAATCTGTTTTAGAGACTTCAAGAAGATGAAAGCTATTTCACTATCTCATCAGTTTAACATCTCAAGTATCCATCAGCGTAGCCAAATCTAGCTAACTAGATGTTGTGGATAATAGGTTGGTATATTTTACCTGAGTTTCCTGTGACCATTTCATTTAAACAAAACATTTCACTTCCGGGAAAAAAGCTATCAGATTCTACTCTCACAACTGTCATTTATTCATGTGAACTGATGAACTGTTAAATGTCCTGGCAATCACGGAGTGTTCTAAGTTTTAAATAAATGAAGCTTTTGATCAATCTACCATACAAAACCATTCATTCTAGTTAGGCTACTAGAGAGTTTGAGAATATATTGAGTTTTGAATTATCAGGGAAACAAATCTACAAATTTATCTGGCAATTTAATCATCTGTGTAAAACCATCTATTTCTGGTCAAACTTCTATTGAGTTGGCACCTGTCAAGAGGAAAGAATAAAGTATTATCAAAGAGAATCACTGTGGAAAAACCTGCATCTCTGCTTAAGGAACAAATGAAACAAAACTCCAAAAGAATGGTTCTTCAGTAGAAAAATTCAAAGAAGATAATGTATATTATATGGATGTATATTTAAATGATGTAAATATATTTGAATAACGTCTATTTTTGCACAAATGGCTGAATTTTCCCTATCAACAATAAAGTATGAGTTGGTGCTCAAGAAAGTAACTTCAAAGTTGACATGTGAAAAGGATCTTAAAACATATCTGGATTTGTCAGTAGGCATCTGTGAACAAAGGTGCACTAATTCGGATCTTAAAATGTGTCTTTAAACTATATCTGCAATATCTAGAGTGAAGAAATTTAAGTAAATGGAAATTTTGAAGAATGAAACAATTTTCTGTAAAAACCAGTTCCTTTTGCCTCAGCATGGTGCAGTAACTTAGTAAGGACTCTGTGTGCCGCTGTTCACCAACCGGGGAAAAGTGGTGTCAGAGATCAGACAGAGCCGCTGAGTTTTCAGCGCAAATAAACGACAGGTTAAGACCAGTCCTTTTCCAAGCTGCACCAAACTCAAGCCTTTGTGAGGCTGGATTCTGGGCTTTTCTTCAGCATATCGGGGTCCACACCGACACACCTGCATTCAGAAGCACATTCCGAGACATCTGAGTCTGAGCAAGATCTCCGGAACAATGGCAACTCGGCGGAGGGACGGAAACTACAAAGGATTCCTGCTGCTCTCCATCCTTCTGGGGACCTTGTGGGAAGCCTGGGCAGGACAGATTCACTATTCTGTATCTGAAGAGACAGAGAAAGGGTCTTTTGTGGGTAACATCGCTAAGGACTTGGGGCTAGAGCCCCGGGAGCTGACGGAGCGCGGAGTCCGCATCCTCTCCAAAGGTAAGACTCAGCTTTTCTCCCTGAACTCGCGTACTGGCAGCTTGGTCACCTCTGGCAGGATAGACAGGGAGGAGCTCTGCGCTCAGAGCGCGCGTTGTCTCGTGAGCTTTAACATCTTGGTGGAAGATAAGATGAGTCTTTATCCTGTAGAAGTGGAAATAGTGGATGTTAATGACAACGCTCCTAGATTCTTAGCGGAAGAAATAAACGTAAAGATAATGGAAAACACAGCTCCCGGGATGCGATTTCCACTAACTGAGGCTATAGATTCAGATGTGGGCACGAACTCCCTCCAAAAATACCAGCTCAGCCCCAATCGCCACTTCTCCCTGGTTGTGCAAAGTGGAGATGATGGAGTTATGTACCCGGAACTGGTGCTGGAGCAGGTTCTTGATCGGGAGGAAGAGGGGATTCACCACCTGGTCCTCACAGCCTACGATGGCGGGGACCCACTCCTGTCTGGCACTGCCAGCATCCACGTGACTGTGGTGGATGTGAATGATCACACACCAGTCTTCTCTCTGCCCCGGTACCAAGTGACAGTCCCCGAGAACGTGCCAGTGGGCACAAGGCTTCTCACAGTAAATGCTATTGATTTAGATGAGGGAGTCAATGGGGAAGTGACATATTCTTTTCGGAAAATAACTCCAGAACTTCTACAACTATTCGATCTGAGCTCCCTTACAGGAGAACTATCAACTTTAAAAGACCTGGATTATGAAGAATCCAGCTTCTATGAAATGGAAGTTCAGGCTCAGGATGGTGCTGGTAGTTTGACAAAGGCTAAAGTACTGATCACAATTTTAGATGTGAATGACAATGCCCCAGAAGTGACTGTAACTTCTGTAAGCAGCTCAGTCCCTGAAAATACACCTCCCGGGACAGTAATTGCTCTTTTCTACCTCCAAGACAAAGATTCAGGGAAGAATGGTGAGGTGACCTGTACTTTTACAGAAAATCTGCCTTTTAAATTAGAACGATCAATTGATAATTATTATAGGTTGGTCACTGCGCAAAAGTTGGACCGGGAAAAAATCTCTATGTACAACATCACACTGAAAGCCATAGATGGTGGAATTCCTCCTCTGTCCACGGACACTCAAATATCTATTCATGTGTCAGACACCAACGACAATCCACCCACTTTCCTTGACTCCTCTTATTCCATCTACATCCCTGAGAACAATCCTAGAGGTGCCTCCATCTTCTCAGTGACTGCACATGACCCCGACAGTGACAAGAATGCCCAGGTCACTTATGCCTTAGCTGAGGACTTCATCCAGGGGGTGCCAGTTTCCTCCTACATCTCCATCAACTCTGACACTGGTGTCCTCTATGCACTTGGATCCTTTGACTATGAGCAGTTTAGGAATCTACAACTAAGAGTGACTGCACGTGATAGTGGGGACCCGCCTCTTAGCAGTAATGTGTCATTGAATCTGTTTGTGTTAGACCGGAATGACAATGCACCTGAGATTCTGTACCCTGCCCTTCCCACTGATGGCTCCACTGGTGTGGAACTGGCACCCCGCTCTGCAGAGCCTGGATACCTGGTGACCAAGGTTGTGGCAACGGACAAAGACTCAGGCCCAAATGCTTGGCTGTCCTACCACCTGCTTAAAGCCAGTGAGCCAGGACTCTTCTCAGTAGGGCTACACACAGGTGAAGTGCACACAGCAAGGGCCTTTCTGGACAGAGATGCTCTCAAACAGAGCCTGGTGGTTGCTGTGCAGGACCATGGCCAACCCCCTCTCTCAGCCACTGTCACACTCACTGTGGCTGTGGCCAACAGTATCCCTGATGTGCTGGCAGATCTGGGCAGTATCAGGACCCCCAGTGACCCTGAAGATTCAGACATCACCCTCTACCTGGTGGTGGCGGTAGCTACTGTTTCCTGTGTTTTCCTTGTCTTTGTCATTGTGCTGCTGGCACTCAGACTGTGGCGTTGGCACAAGTCACGCCTGCTGCAGGCTTCAGGTGATGGGCTAGAAGATGTGCATGCCTCACACTTTATAGGTGTGGATGGAGTTCAGGCTTTCCTACAGACATATTCCCATGAGGTCTCACTCACTGCAGACTCTCGAAAAAGCCACATTATCTTCCCCCAGCCCAACTACGTAGACACACTTATAAGCCAAGACAGCTGTGAGAAAAGTGATTCTTTGTTAACATCTATAGATTTTCAAGAATGTAAGGGTGAAGCTCCAAATCCCCAGGTAAGTTCATTTCTTTCTTTACCCGTTTTGTGTGCATCTATGAGTTTGTGGTATATATGTATGCAACTTCTTATGTGTGAGAAAGTGAGCATACACATGTGTGTGGAGGCCAGAAGTTGATGATGAGTGTTTTCCACCTTATATGTTGAGGATGGTCTCTCATTTGAACCTAGATCTCACCACTTTGACTATTCACTCCACATCTTGTGCAAAGAAATCACAAGTAGACCGCCATGCCCACCTGACATTCACATAGGTCTGGGGATGTGAATTCTGGCCCCCACATTTTGAGTCAAGGAATTTACATGCTGAACCATTTTCCTAGTCTCTTCTTCCTTTATCTTTATTTCCACAAGACTTATGCTTTGCATGAAATGTCTCTATTATTTTTGCAAAACAAGAATTCTGAAAATACAGATTAAGAAAACATTAAAATGGTAAAGACAAGTTTACCACTTTATTTCATGATGATGCTTTAGCATGGATCACATAGGTTATGGTGCTTTTTCTTTACTTAAAGCCTATGGACAAGGTTGTAAATAAATAGGATAACACACCTTTGTACCTTTTGCCTGCTCTTCATTTTCTTACTGCAGATATTTTCTAAATGAAAATGAATTGTTGAGTTCTTCTCCATGTGCTGGGTGGGTTGAGAGTAAAGCACACCTTAGCCACCATCCTGAGTTTCTCCTTGGGATTCAAATCTTTGAAAGAATCTTAATTTTTTTTTCAATCTGAAGCTTTTCTGTGGTTTGCTTCTTACATGTACCTTAATTTGGTGGCCTTAAATACATGATTATTTGCTGAACTATCTAAAACATGCTCATCTATTAAAGTTGGAATACTCCTAAAAGGTTAGATAGATGCTTCAAGAATGAAATGTGCCAAGCGTCAGTAAAATGCTTGCTACACATGCATGGATACTTGAATTCAATCCCCAATACCCATGTAAAAAGCCAGGCTTGGGGGTGGAGAGATGACTTAGCAATAAAGAGCAATGGCTGCTTTTGCAGAGGACCTGTGTTTGGTTCCCAGCACCCATATGGCAGTTCCCAGTCATCCTTAACTCCAGTACTAGGAAATCAGACACCCTCTTCTGGCTTCCTCAGGAATTGCATTCATGGCTGGAAATTTCTTTTGATTCAACTTATTTTATCTACTTTTGCCAATGAAGTTTGGTATGGCATTAGACACCATGTGGGGGTGATGGTGGACACAGGTGTATATGTGTGTGCACATGTGTATAGAGGCCAGAGGTGAACATCAGGCATTGTTCTTCAGGGTCCATGCACCTTGGTTTTATGACCTGGGCTTCACCAATTAGGTTAGGCTGACTGGATAGCCAGTGGGCTTCAGGTATCCATCTGTTTATGCCTTTCTAGCACTTTGAATTAAAAGTGTACCACCATGCCTGGCCTTTAAATGTATTTTTATTTATCTTTATTTTATGTGTATGAAATTTCCAGCCAGGCATGGTGGAGGATACAAGTTATTCCAACACTCAGGAGACGAAAGAAATCTAGGTCAGCCTGGGCTACACATGTACAGGCTGTCCTGTCCCAAACCCTCTGATATTTTGAGTGTTACAACTGTATTTGAGAAATAGATAATTATGTGCCTTTACACAGAACTCCAATGTATTCTTTTACTGGTACATTCATGTGAGGTGTCTGTGGCTTTTCCAAAGGGGAGATTGGTAAAATTGACTCTACACATAACCATATCGTACCCTCAGACCCCAGATCAGTATTCACTTGTTTTTATGTTCTGCGGAAGAAACCGATTGGAAATAACCAAACTTGTGGATTGACTACCTCCATATCCTTTCATATAATGTTGTGGTACTCCGTATCTAAAAGAGGCATATGACAAGGTGATACTGAATCCTGAGGCCCTCTGGGTGCTAATTGAAAGATCTTTTTTTCTCTACTGTAGCGCTATATTTGGTAGTATGTTCCATATAAAGAACCATTAAGTAACATGAAACAGTATTTGAGTCCTGTGGTGTTAAGATGTGTAACAATTTCAGAAAAGGACAATATTACATTTTGTAAGGAAAGACTCTGTGCCGTAAATAGAGTTACCAAGTATAATGAAAAGAAAATGCCATCATCAATATTTGATTTTTAAAAAATATTTTTGAATGAAGGGAAAAAGTCATCACTAAACTCAGGGAGCTATTGAAAGTGAGGTTTCTAGGGTTGTTTCCCTCCAGTTCTAAGCTCATCATGGGATATAACACAAGTTGCTGAAGTATGGTGTACTGGAATACTGGAGTACTGGAGATTCAAAGACCTTGGTGCCTCTGTATTACAACACAAAATAGTATTCCCTTGATGACTTCAATGTGGATGTCATAACTTATAATGAGAATAACTATATAATAGAAATGGACAGCCTACCTTTGGGCTGTATCGTGTCTTAACCCAAGACAGTGGAAATGAGAATCAAATAAATAAATTTAAAAATTACTGAAAGCATTTTTGGAAAACAAAATGGAGTACATGATAAGTGTGACTTGCACCTTTTTAAAAACACGTTTCAAATTTATTGATGCTCTTTTAAAAAAAGGTGAAGTGAATCAGGTTGGACATACCTAGAAAAAGAGAAAATATTAAGGATAAAAATTATTCACCATACTTTTTCTCACTAAATACTCAATATTATTGCACTCTCAGATTACGTCAATTTTTTGTGTTGCAGTCACTTTTGTATGATTAGTGTAAATTTAAAGACTAAAGCATGATTATGTCAACAAGTGTGTATACATTTAATTTATTTAATATTCAAAAACCCTGGAAATTTGTTATAACAATCATTTCTACGGCTTTTGAACACTATAAAATACATGCAAGTATCAACGTAGTTTGATCAGTTAGACGATTATAATATACTACTAGTAAAAAAAAAAAAGAAAAACAAAAACTATAGCAGAAGCAGCAGTTTCCCGGTGTGGACTCTGGGCGCCGCTGTTGGCCAGACCGAAGAACCCAGCTCGCAGGATTCCCCTCGCGCAGCCGCACAGCGCTTTCCAAGGCAGCCTTTCCCAGACTGGCCCTTTAGTAACCGCTTCTTCCCTGGAAAAAGAAGAATCGCTTTATGGACTAGAACTGGAACTAAGATCCATTCGGAACCCGAATATCGGCAATACAGAGCTTCCTCTTAGCCCGGAGTCTCCAGGCTGGTGAGCAAGCTAAGGGGAGCAAGAAGGATGGGGTGCGGCGCTGCAGAGAGGGACCCGGTGCCGAGGCGGCCTCTGCTCTTTCCCTTCCTGCTGTCTTTGTTCTCTCCGGCGCTCTCTGAGCTGATCCGCTACAAGATCCCCGAGGAAATGCCCACTGGCTCGGTGGTGGGGAACCTCGCCAAGGACCTGGGCTTCGGTGTGCAGGAGTTACCGACTCGGAGACTGCGGATCAGTTCAGAGAAGCCTTACTTCGGTGTGAGCGCAGACAGCGGGGAGTTGCTTGTGAGCAGCCGGCTAGACAGAGAGCAGATCTGTGGGAAGAAGCCGGTTTGTGTTCTGGAATTTGAGGCTGTTGCTGAAAATCCTTTGAACTTCTATCACGTGAACGTGGAGCTCGAGGACATTAATGACCACGTGCCTAAATTCGCGCACACTTCCTTTGAGTTGCAGATAAGTGAGTCCACAAAGCCAGGAGCACGATTTATCTTAGGTTCTGCCCATGATGCAGATACCGGAACCAACTCGCTGCAGAATTACCAGCTGGGTCCCAGTGATTATTTCTCACTCGTGAATAAAGAGAAGTCAGATGGCAGTAAATACCCTGAAATGGTGCTGAAGACACCTTTAGACCGGGAAAAGCAGAAATCCTACCACTTGACCTTGATTGCTTTGGACTCTGGCCATCCGCCCCTCAGCGGCACCGCACAGATACAGGTCCTAGTGACTGATGCCAATGATAACCCTCCAGTGTTCAGCCAGGATGTATATAGGGTGAGCCTTCCAGAAAACGTGCATCCAGGAACCACTGTGCTTCAAGTGACTGCCACTGACCAGGACGAGGGGGTCAATTCTGAGATTATTTTCTCTTTCAGCGAAGCTACTCAGATCACCCAATTTAACCTGAATTCTAATACTGGGGAAATCACTACTCTAGATACATTAGATTTTGAAGAAGTCAAAGAATACTCTGTGATTTTGGAAGCAAGGGATGGTGGAGGAATGATTGCACAATGTACAGTGGAGATAGAAGTCCTAGACGAAAATGACAATGTCCCGGAAGTGTTATTCCAATCTCTACCAGACCTAGTGATGGAGGACTCTGAGCCAGGAACACACATCGCTTTATTCAAAACCCGTGATAAAGATTCTGGGCACAATGGAGAAGTTGTTTGTAAATTAGAAGGCAATGTTCCATTTAAAATATTCGCTTCTTCAAAAAATACATATAAATTAGTGACGGACCGGATTCTAGACCGTGAGCAGAACCCCGAGTACAACATAACTATCACAGCCACTGACCGGGGTGACCCACCCCTCTCTTCCAGCTCCAGTGTCACCTTGCGCATTGGTGACGTAAACGACAATGCTCCGGTTTTCAAACAGTCTTTGTATGTGGTCCAGGTGGCTGAGAACAATCCACCTGGAGTGTCCATATCCCAAGTCAGCGCCTCTGACCCAGATTTGGGACCCAACGGACTGGTCTCCTACTCCATCATAGCTAGCGACCTGGAGCCAAGGGCGCTGTCGTCCTACGTGTCGGTGAACCAGGACAGCGGAGTGGTGTTCGCGCAGCGCGCCTTCGACCACGAGCAGCTGCGCTCCTTCCAGCTGACACTGCAGGCGCGCGACCACGGCTCGCCCGCGCTCAGCGCCAACGTGAGCATGCGCGTGCTGGTGGGCGACCGCAACGACAACGCGCCGCGCGTGCTCTACCCCGCGCTCGAGCCCGACGGCTCCGCGCTCTTCGACATGGTGCCGCGCGCCGCCGAGCCTGGATACCTGGTCACCAAGGTGGTGGCGGTGGACGCCGACTCTGGACACAACGCCTGGCTGTCGTACCACGTGCTGCAGGCCAGCGACCCCGGGCTCTTCAGCCTCGGGCTGCGCACGGGCGAGGTGCGCACGGCGCGCGCCTTGGGCGACAGGGACGCCGCACGTCAGCGCTTGTTGGTAGGTGTTCGCGATGGTGGACAGCCGCCCCTCTCGGCCACCGCCACGCTGCACCTGATTTTCGCTGATAGCCTGCAAGAGGTCCTCCCAGATCTCAGTGATGACCCTTTGCCCTCTGACCCCCAGAGTGAGCTACAGTTTTACCTCGTTATCGCTTTGGCCTTAATCTCAGTCCTCTTCCTCCTGGCTGTGATCCTGGCTATTGCCCTGCGCCTGCGACGCTCTTCCGTTACCAAGGCTTGGGGCTGCCTTCAGTCTAAAGCTGTGCTTCCTCCCAACTACAGTGAAGGGACTCTGCCTTATTCCTACAATATGTGTGTTGCATACGCGGGGAAGACAGAATTTCATTCCCTAAAGCGCAGCGATCAGTTGAATTCGGGACAAGACATACTTTTCAGCGATTCTGCCGGGGCCTTGTTTCCACTTTCTAATTCCAGTGAGTTAACCTCCCATCAGGTGAGTTTCTGGTAAACATAATGTGCGTCTCTCTTTCCATCCAGTTCTTCATATTTGCAAGGAAATATATAACTTTCATATCTAAAGAGTTATCTTAAGGCACTTATAGTGATGTAGCTAAAAGTATTAGTATGCTGGAAGCCCTGATTCGATCTCTGAGAGCAAAAAAGTTGTAGTCAGTTATAAAGCAGTCATTTAATTCTTCAAAGAATGGGAAAAGTAGGAACAGTTGTGTGGCTTATAAGTAGATATGTCCTGCCAACCTCAAATATTCGATAAGGTTTACATCCAGTGTAAAAATGTTCGACAGTGTTGACTGTTTTAGAAGTTAATAAGATTTCTCCATAATTTTTTCTTCCTAATGCTAAATACCTTATTAACACTTTCTGTAACTTGGACATACTATAAATATAAAATAGTTGTTGGAATCTGGGCGTGGTGGCATACACCTTTAATCCCAGGGCTCAGGAGGCAGAGTCAGGTGGATCTCTGAGTTCAAGGCCAGCCTGGTCTACATAGAGAGTTCCTGGACAGCAGAGGCTTCAGGAAGACCTGTCTCAAAAATAAAAAAAGACCAAAATATAGTCGTTGGAATAATGACTTCAAAGAAAAAAAAATCTACTAAAGATACTTTTCTTTGCTGATTTAATTAGTTTACTTCCACAATCTGTTTTGTTTATATTTACTTCCTCTTTTCCAAAAGCTCCTAGAATAAGATATCTTAAGCTCCAATTTTCTCAGTGGGCTCCTACTATTTTATACAATATAGTATACGTGACCATTTATTTAGCAGAAGGTTCATTAGGTTCATCAGATAGATGATCAAAAGCCACCCAGCTTTGTGCTGCATGTGAATAATCCCAGCACGTGGGAGGTGGAGGCAAGGCCAGACTTGACTACATAAATAGTTGGTGTTCAACCTTGTCTACTTGAGACTGCCTAAACAAGCAACAACAAACCAGATCAAAAGCAGATTCTTCTTGCTTGAAGCATGAGTTTTTGAGGGTTTATTTGTATTGAAATTCATTCAATCGGCTAACTAGTGGAGTGCAAAGTTAGACAAGGTGTCACTATATTCAGTAAATTTATATAAATAAGCTTTATTCCTCCAGTTTCAAAATCATTATGTTACTATAGTGTAGGTACATAGGTAGAGAAATAATACTGTCTGTTAGAATACTCTTCTTTGACTTTGTGTTGCAGAACAAATCCTCATTTCCCCAGTAACTTTTAAGAATAAATTAATGTGATAGAAAAGATAAGAACTTCATAATTTGGGGATACAAAAGGAGGGATTTGATGGGGTTGAGTTGACTTAATATTTTGACTACATCGTAGAGACAATCTTATTGAACAAATATTTCCTGAAATTTATTCTCTTTACTCAAAAAAAGAATGTTGATCTTATTAGGAAGAGATGTTTGAGAATTGTTACAGAATTGAACAACCCGACAAAATAATTTGCAACAGTACTCCTGTTTCCTAGTATGAAACAACATTGATTATCTTAAAATGTGGAAGAATCATAAATGAAATCAACAAAGAGATGCATTTGTGAAATTAGTAATCTAAGAGTCTCTGAGTTCAAGACTAATGTCTCGTTCATTCTTAAATTGACACTCAAAAAGACAACACGTAGCTTTAGGTAACTGTGCAATGAACGTAGGGTGGTGAAAGACTTGGCCAATATATGTAAATTTACATAAAAAATTAACGTGATGTTCCCAACAATTTGAAAAGAATGAAAAAGGTATCTGAAGAAAGACTTTGCCATTTAATGTTAAATATATCAACATAAAAATACGGCTTGTTCAGTTAGGTACAGTTAGTATACTATTACACAGCTGGTTAAAAATACTCAAACAGAACAGGCTGCAGTTTCCCGGTGTGGACTCTGGGCGCCGCTGTTGGCCAGACCGAAGAACCCAGCTCGCAGGATTCCCCTCGCGCAGCCGCACAGCGCTTTCCAAGGCAGCCTCTCCCAGACTGGCCCTTTAGTAACCGCTTCTTCCCGGGAAAAAGAAGAATCGCTTTATGGACTAGAACTGGAACTAAGATCCATTCGGAACCCGAATATCGGCAATACAGAGCTTCCTCTTAACCCGGAGTCTCCAGGCTGGTGAGCAAGCTAAGGGGAGCAAGAAGGATGGGGTGCGGCGCTGCAGAGAGGGACCCGGTGCCGAGGCGGCCTCTGCTCTTTCCCTTCCTGCTGTCTTTGTTCTCTCCGGCGCTCTCTGAGCTGATCCGCTACAAGATCCCCGAGGAAATGCCCACTGGCTCGGTGGTGGGGAACCTCGCCAAGGACCTGGGCTTCGGTGTGCAGGAGTTACCGACTCAGAGACTGCGGATCAGTTCAGAGAAGCCTTACTTCGGTGTGAGCGCAGACAGCGGGGAGTTGCTTGTGAGCAGCCGGCTAGACAGAGAGCAGATCTGTGGGAAGAAGCCGGTTTGTGTTCTGGAATTTGAGGCTGTTGCTGAAAATCCTTTGAACTTCTATCACGTGAACGTGGAGCTCGAGGACATTAATGACCACGTGCCTAAATTCCCGCGTGATTCCTCTGAGCTGCAAATAAGTGAGTCTGCACAGCCAGGCACCCGATTTATTTTAGAAGTAGCAGAAGACTCAGATATTGCTTCAAACTCTCTCCAGAATTATAAACTCTCTCTTAGTCCTAGTTTCTCACTGGTAAATAAGGAAAAACAAGATGGTAGCAAGTACCCGGAGTTGATATTGGAGAAAACTTTAGACAGGGAACAACAGAGTTTACACCGATTAATCCTGACTGCCTTGGATGGCGGAAATCCTCCTCTCAGTGGCACCACTGAGCTTCGGATCCAAGTCACTGATGCCAATGATAATCCCCCTGTATTCACTCAGGAAGTATACAGAATTCACCTCTCAGAAAATGTGTCCCCAGGTACCACTGTGCTGCAGGTGACAGCGACAGACAAGGATGAGGGCATCAATTCGGAAATTACTTATTCCTTCTACAGAGCCGGACAAGTTTTTGGTTTAAACTCAAAGAGTGGAGAAATTACAACTCAAAGGACATTGGATTTCGAAGAAATCAGAGAATATTCTATAGTGGTAGAAGGGCGGGATAGTGGCGGTCTGGTTGCTCAATGCACAGTTGAAATTAGCATTCAAGATGAAAATGACAACAGTCCAGAAGTTACAGTCCATTCTCTCCTCGAAATGATTCTAGAAAATGCAGTGCCGGGAACACTAATTGCTTTGATCAAAATACATGACCGAGATTCTGGGGAAAATGGGGAGGTTAATTGTCGACTGGAAGGTGAAGTGCCTTTTAAAATCGTCTCTTCATCCAAAAATTCGTATAAATTGGTAACAGACAAGACCTTAGACCGAGAACTGACCCCTGAGTACAATGTCACCATCACTGCCACCGACAGAGGCAAACCTTCCCTCTCCTCCAGCACAAAAGTCACCCTACAGATTGGTGACATTAACGACAACACTCCACTTTTCCATCAGACATCCTACTTGGTACACATCGCAGAGAACAACCCACCTGGAGCCTCTATCGCTCAAGTCAGCGCCTCTGACCCAGATTTGGGACCCAACGGACTGGTCTCCTACTCCATCATAGCTAGCGACCTGGAGCCAAGGGCGCTGTCGTCCTACGTGTCGGTGAACCAGGACAGCGGAGTGGTGTTCGCGCAGCGCGCCTTCGACCACGAGCAGCTGCGCTCCTTCCAGCTGACACTGCAGGCGCGCGACCACGGCTCGCCCGCGCTCAGCGCCAACGTGAGCATGCGCGTGCTGGTGGGCGACCGCAACGACAACGCGCCGCGCGTGCTCTACCCCGCGCTCGAGCCCGACGGCTCCGCGCTCTTCGACATGGTGCCGCGCGCCGCCGAGCCTGGATACCTGGTCACCAAGGTGGTGGCGGTGGACGCCGACTCTGGACACAACGCCTGGCTGTCGTACCACGTGCTGCAGGCCAGCGACCCCGGGCTCTTCAGCCTCGGGCTGCGCACGGGCGAGGTGCGCACGGCGCGTGCTCTGAACGACAGGGACGCCGCACGTCAGCGCCTTCTGGTCTCAGTTCGCGACGGCGGAATGCCGCCCCTCTCGGCCACCGCCGCGCTGCTCCTAGTCTTTGCAGACAGCCTGCAGGAGGCGCTGCCTGACCTCGTGGATCACCCCAGCCCCTCTGACCCTCAGAGTGAGCTGCAGTTCTACCTGGTGGTGGCCTT
Source organism: Eospalax fontanierii (assembly GCA_035773235.1). Taxonomy (NCBI): domain Eukaryota; kingdom Metazoa; phylum Chordata; class Mammalia; order Rodentia; family Spalacidae; genus Eospalax; species Eospalax fontanierii. The sequence continues at coordinate 25,002,279 of CM069527.1, read as the reverse complement.
GGCCCTGATTTCCGTGCTCTTTCTTTTCTCTGTAATTCTAGCCATCGGCCTTCGTCTGCGACACCACTCTAGTCCCACCATCTGGGACTGCTTTCAGCCTGTACTCTGTTCTGAGTCTAGAGCCGTGGTTCCTCCCAGCTGCAGCGAGGGAACTTTGCCATACTCATATAATCTGTGTATTGCACATCCTGGGAAGACAGAGCTTAATTTCCTAAAATGTAGTGAGCCATTCAGTTCAGGACAAGACATTCTTTGCTCTGAGCCATCCGGATCCTTGTTTCCACTTTGTGATTCCAGGGAGCCGACTTCCAATCCTGAGACTCTAACACTGGTGAGTCTTTTCAAATGTTTACTCCTTTTCTTCATTTACCCAATTGCCTAATTACATGGAAATATAGGACGTTTTCCGGTCTTGTGAGTCCTCTGATGAAGCTAAAATCACTCGGAAAGTTGTATTTCCTATTATCAATGGAGTGGGGTGAATTGTAAGTGGTTATTCACAAAAAATAAATTCCAGAAAAAATGAAGAGGTTACAGATTTACAACACGGTGAAATATACAGGCAGTATTGAGAGTGTGTGCTCTTAGCTCCATGACAAAAGGATTGGACTGTTTTCTTAAAGTTATTGAAATATACTCATTGATTTTCTGAGACAGGATCTTGCTATATAGTGTGGATGGCCTTGAACTGACTCTGTAACCCAGGCTGGTCTGAAAGTTATAATACTATGTGGCATAGACTACCATAGGGCTGAAGATGTTCCTGTCTCAGACTCCTGATGCTGGGTTACAAGCCTGTGTCACTATTCTGAATATATGTAAATTTAGATCATTTACTTCATTGTTTAAACAAGAAACTACTTATAGATATGTTTCTTTACTGATTGCACAGATAGTTTCCATCCTTGTGTTCATTCTTCATGTCTAGTTCTTTTAATTTTTAAAATGTATTTGTTTTGTGTATATGAGTGCTTTGTCTGCGTGCACCACATGTGTGCCATGCCCACAGAGACCAGAAGAGGGCATTGTATCCCCTTGGACTGGAGTTACAAAACATTGTTAGCCACTAAGTAGGTGCTGGGAACTGATGCAAGAGCAGCCAATGCTCTTAACTGTTGTGCCCTCTCTCCAGCCCTCTTGTCTAGTTTCTTATACTTAGAGATTCATGACTCTGAATCCCCTCAAAAGGCATAGGAAGTACTATGTGCATATGTGGGATGAAAGAGGAAAAGAGACTCACTGAACTCATCAGACTGAAGTCATTAAATGCTCTCAGCCTTTAAGGGATGAAAATCCATAAGAAAAGAAAGAACTGGGGCTGGAACTCGGGCTCAGTGATAGGTACTACATACAGTATGGTGTATGTTCTGTGTTTAATGTCCAGCACAGGCCAAGGAGGAGGAAGACAAAGAGATGGGGGAGGCTGTGAAAATGCAATTGTCTCTACTTCTCTTTCTCTGATTCTTGACATATAATCTTTGAAGAAGGGTGAGGAGAAAACACTGGATTTGTCTTATCATTTGGAGGCCTTTACATAAATAACTAGATGTTTTCTCATCAACCCCTATGGAAATTCTGAATCATTTCATCTTAAAGGCAAAGATTACTAATCTGGTATGTATACAGAGTTGCCATTACATACTATGGCTTTGCTTTATTTCCCTGACATGATATAATCAATGGCTTCTTTACAAACTGAGATTTATTCTTCACATGACAATTTTTATGGAACAACGTTTATCTTTTACTTCTTAGTAGTGAACATTTGTTTTGTGTTCTTTTTCCTAAATTATTGCATAAATTTAAATGACCTTTAGAATCAGAAATTTATGAATACTTTTAAATTGCATATTTTCTTGCTTCTTTTCTTCTTGTCCTGGGGTTTGAGTTCATGCCTCAAGCATGCTAGGCAAGCTCTTTTCTACTTCACTATACCCCAACCCTTAAAATTATATAAGTTTGGGCGTGCAGCTTGTTGGCAGAGCACTTGCCTAGCAAGCTGAAGTTCTAGGGTCCATCCCCATCACCACACACACAAAAGCATAATCTCTTGGTGCAGGATTGAAATGGAAACTTGCATTTCCCTGTAAGTTCACTTTAATTTCTTCAGTGCCTATAATGCATCATATATTCGCATCAAATCTAAACTTTTTTTGAAATATTGAGAAATTTTAAATAGTTACATAAAGGTGAATTTCAAAAGCTTAATCCTGTTAAAAATTTGACACTATTAGGTAAGAAAATCCATAAATATTGTCCATGAAAAATTATTTTTTACAACACAAAAGTTTTAAGGAAGCCATGAATTTTACCATCAAAATGAGTAAATCTTCCAGACATGGTGACTCATGCCTTTACTCCCAGCACTCAGGAGGCAGATACAGGCAAATTTCTATGAGTTCAAGGTCAGCCTGGTCTTCATAGTAAGTTCCAGGCTGACCAGGACTACCTAGTGAGACCCTGTCTCAAAAGAAAATAAAAATAGGAAAATATATTAACTATTTCCAAAGAAGATTGCAAATCAAGATTACTTCTGATACAAAACAAAACATTATCAAAAAGAAATTATAACAGTTACTTATCTAAAAGAGTGTGTAGAAACCAAAAAGTGAATTAAGTTGATGTTAAACAAAAAAAGAAAACATCCATAGGTTTAACACCAAAATTTCATCCCACTTCATTCAAAACTCAATTTTCCACAAATGGTTCTTACTTTAAGTGCAAATGCAAGAAACAGAAAAATTTTGAAAGATTTAGAAAATATCTAAAATTATCATGAGAAGAGAATAGTGTTTTGTTTATCAACCATATATAATCATGTTTTATATCTCCGGGATGAGCCACACTCGTTTAAGTACCAGGTACTCTGGACGCTGAGGAAGGAGAATTGCTTCAACCCAGGCATTGTATACCAATCTAAGCAACGCCATTTCAGTAAGACCTTTTCTCAAAAGGAGAGAGAAAGGAGGAACTGAAAGAGGGAGTGAGGGAGTAAAGGAGGAAGGAAGAAAAGATGGAAGGATTTAATATTTCAGTTGATGTAGTAACGACTTAGGACTCTGAGCGCCGCTGTTCACCAACTGTAAGAAAAACATTGCACGTCATCCGGATTTTCAGATCTGCGACTATACAACGCCCTGCATAGCCTATAAACTGGCTCCGTAGCTACAGCAAAACTCGACCTTTTAACTTAGGGGCACTCTGACTTTCTTCTGAGGAAAAAGGATCTTCGGACTTTACGGGAGGAAAAGAAGAACTTAAGGAGTCAATGTGCCCAGAGAGCATTCTCTGAAAGTCCCGAGGCAAGGCAACAATGGCTGCCTCAACCAAACACCAGCACTGCGGAAGATTGGTCCTCCTTTGCGCCCTCCTGGGGACGCCGTGGGAGGCCGGGGCCAGACAAATCCGCTATTCAGTGCTGGAAGAGAGAGAAAAGGGCTATACAGTGGGGAACATCTCTAAGGACCTGGGACTGGAGCCCGGGGAGCTGGCGGGGCGCGGAGTCCGCATTGTCTCCAAAGGTAAGACTCAGCTTTTCTCTCTGAACCCGCGGAACGGTGGCTTGATCACAGAGAGCAGAATAGATCGCGAGGAGCTCTGCGCTCAGAGCACACGGTGCCTAGTGAACTTTAAAGTCCTAGTTGAAGACAGAGTGAAACTTTATGGGATAGAAGTAGAAGTAATTGATATCAACGATAATGCTCCAAAATTTGAGGCTGAAAATTTGGTGGTAAAAATAAGCGAAATCGCGGCTCCTGGAGCACGTTATCCACTCCCGGAAGCTGTTGATCCGGATGTGGGCGTGAACTCCCTACAAAGCTACCAGCTCAGCCCTAATCGCCACTTCTCCCTGGACTTGCAAACCGGGGACGATGGAACTGTAAGCCCAGAGCTGGTGCTGGAGCGCACGCTGGACCGAGAGGAAGAGGCCGTTCACCACCTGGTCCTCACCGCCTCGGACGGCGGCGACCCGCGCCGCTCCAGCACAGCGCACATCCGGGTGACAGTGTTGGATACAAACGACAATGCCCCTGTTTTCGACCAGCCGATTTACCGGGTGAAAGTCCTTGAGAATGTGCCCCTGGGCACCCTGCTGCTTACAGTGAGAGCTAGCGACCCGGATGAGGGCGCCAATGGGAAAGTGGCGTATAAATTCCGGAAAATTAACGAAAAACAGTCTTCGCTATTCCAGCTTCATGAGAACACCGGGGAGATATCAGTAGCCAAAAATCTGGATTATGAAGAATGCTCATTATATGAAATGGAAATACAGGCTGAAGACGGTGGAGGATTGAAAGGTCGTACCAAAGTGGTAATTATGATAGAAGATGTAAATGACAATAGACCGGAAGTGACTGTTACATCTCTGTTCAGCCCAGTGAGGGAAGATGCTCCTCCAGGAACAGTAATCCTTCTTTTCAATGCTCATGACCAAGACTCAGGGAAGAATGGTCAAGTTGTCTGTTCCATCCAAGAGAATCCATCTTTTACATTAGAGAAATCAATAGATGATTATTACAGATTGTTGACAGCCCAAAATCTTGATCGAGAGAAGGCATCTGAGTATAACATCACAGTTACAGCAACAGACAGGGGACTCCCCTCCCTGTCCACAGAAGTTCACATCACCTTGTATGTGGCTGACATTAACGACAATCCACCTATTTTCTCTCAAGCCTCCTACTCAGTGTACTTCCCTGAAAACAACTCCAGAGGCACCTCCATCTTCTCAGTTACTGCACATGACCCTGATAACAATGAGAATGCTAGGGTAATTTACTCCTTGGTGGAGGACACCATCCAGGGGGCACCACTCTCCTCCTATGTCTCCATTAACTCTGACACTGGTGTGCTCTACGCTCTGCAGTCTTTTGACTATGAGCAGCTTAGGAATCTGCAAATGCAGGTGAGGGCAAATGACAGTGGACATCCATCACTCAGCAGTAATGTGTCACTGACTGTATTCCTGTTGGATCAGAATGACAATGCTCCCAAGATCCTGTACCCTTCCCTTCCTACTGATGGCTCTACTGGTGTGGAGCTGGCTCCCCGTTCAGCAGAACCTGGATACCTTGTGACCAAGGTGGTGGCAGTGGACAAAGACTCAGGACAGAATGCTTGGCTGTCTTACCGTCTGCTCAAGGCAAGTGAGCCAGGACTCTTCACAGTGGGGCTGCGCACAGGTGAAGTCCGTACAGCCCGGGTTCTGATGGACAGAGATGCACTCAAGCAAAGCCTCGTGGTGGGTGTGCAGGATCATGGCCAGCCCCCTCTTTCTGCCACTGTCACTCTCACAGTGGCTGTGGCAGACAGCATCCCTGAGGTCCTGACTGACTTCAGCGGTATCAATACTCCTGCAGACCCAGATTCTGACCTTACACTCTACCTAGTGGTAGCAGTGGCTGTGGTCTCCTGTGTTTTCCTGGCCTTTGTACTTGTGCTGCTGGCACTTAGACTAAGGCGCTGGCATGCCTCGAATCTCTTGCATACTGCAAGGGGTGGATTGACTGGTGTACCAGCATCACACATTGTGAATGTGGATGGGGTGCAAGCTTTCCTACAGACCTATTCCCAAGAGTTTTCTCTCACACCTGACTCTGGGAAGAGCCACCTAATCTTCCCCCAGCCCAACTATGCAGACACACTCATCAGCCAGGAGAGCTGTGGGAAAAGCGAGCCTTTGTGCAGTTCTGTCCAATCCAAGATTCCTATCGATGATACGCCTTTGGTTCCTGTGAGTTCTGATTTTTCCTTTATTATTTCTGACAGCTCTCTGCTTTAGTGTTCCTACTTGGAGTAGTGTAAGTTAATGTTTTTATATCTGTCACCATTTAAGTTTTTTCACTGAGTCTAATCTTCACCCCAGTGCCTCTTATTGATTTATTTATTGGAGGCATTTATTACTGAGGCATTACGTTACTGATATAATTTTCACTTTCTCATAATTAATCTAGTGTCATTAGAAGACATTCTTCATGAGGCAGTTCTCATAGTCCTGCATGGATGAAGCTGTTTACACGGAGTTGCTTGGTTGGTTACAGTAGTTCACTTTAAACTCTCCAGCTGGAGTTATTTTCTTGAAGTTTATTCAGTATTCTTTCTAATGCCCCCATTGTAAAATCCTTTCTCCTGAAACCATTATATCATTAGAAATTCAAATCTTTAATGCTATTAGCATTAAATTATTATCAAAATATTAAATTATTTTAAAATAGCCTTGACACTCTTCTTTCCTATAAGTGAATGCTTGCTCAAGAGAAGTTGTTAAGACTGAAGATTGCGAAGGAACAACTAAGGAGAACTGAACATTGTTCTTCAGGTTTATATTATTTCTGGCCCAATTCTCCAACATTGGGAGTAGAACTGAACCAGAGTATGGGATGTACATTAGAAAACCATTTTCTGGGTGAGAGTTTTTAAATACTTGACTGGTTTTTAGCTATTAGGAGAAGAATTAATTAATATGATTTTTTAAAAAATAATGTCAGTTTTCAATTATGGAATAGCATTTGAGAGACTATTTGAAAATAAAACAAATATATGCTAGAGCACTTGCTTACCATACATTAATGATACATAACACGGGTTTCATTATAACATCTTCATACATACACAGAATGAATTTCAATCATATTCAGCCTCATTACCATCTCTTATCCTCCTCTCACTGTGACTAACCTGCGTCCTCTTCCCAACAAGCCCCAATCCACTTTCATGTCTGTCCCATGCCTGTTTCATTAAGGTGGTTTACAGGAGCAGGAGAGCATGAGAGAGGGTATTTTGGGTTTGTTGGTTGGTTTGGTTGACTTTTTGATTTAAGGTCTCACTGTGTCTAGAGAATACCCATAAACTCTCACCCTTCTGCCTCAGCCTCACAACTGCTGAGATTACGGACATACGTTGTCATACCCAGCTGTCACTTGCTTTTAAAACCAGACCACAAAGGTAACTGGATTGATGACTGGGAGGGAAAATGTTCAGTTCTACTTTTCTTAAACTTGTAAGATGTATGTTCCTTGGCAAGGATTATAGAACATTAAAAGGGCTGAAAAATAAAATTGATATTTATGTCTCATATTTGAAAGAAGGGTTAAATAATATTACATACTTTGGGTTTTCTGAAGAGTAATGGAATGCAAAATACACCAAACAAAGACTGGCCTGTCTTCTTCGCTGTTTAAAACTGGTTGATCTGATCTGTATGTGAAGATGCACAATACAATACATAATATTCCATAATGTGATGTACATTTTCACTTATAGATAATATGTTCCCTTAAAAGTTAAATACAAAAGGATCCACTATACTCCCAAAGACAGATTAAAATTTGCGGCTATTACATAGCTGTATGTTCCTAGCATTTTGGAAATACATTTCCAAAAAAACAGACTGCAGTTCCAAATACAGTCTCTGGGTGCCGCTGTCGGCCAGTGCAGAGAAAGCGCCTACGCTCTGGATCCCTCAGTCTCTAGCCCGGAATTTCCTGCAAAGAAACCAATACACACCAAAGGAAACGCTCACTCTCTGAGACCAAGACGCGGATTCCCGGTCCCAAAACTGGGCTCCCCCTGTCCAGGGTCGAATGCTCTTCCACCGCGGTAGACTGCATTTTGTCTAACTGTGAAGAACCGGAGGCCTAGGGAGAACCCGAGCCAGCAATGGGAAAGAGCTGCGTGCAGGGGCATCGCCACGACCGTCCGCAGGTACTGTTGTCTTTCCTGTTGCCTTTGTTCTGCTCCTCGCTCTGCGAGCCAATCCGCTACTCCATTCCCGAGGAGCTCGACAGGGGATCGGTGGTGGGGAACCTCGCCAAGGATCTAGGGCTCGGTGTCCCGGATGTGTCTGCTCGCAAGCTGCGAGTAAGTGCGGAGAAGCTGCACTTCAGCGTGGACGCGGAGAGCGGGGACTTACTGGTGAAGGATCGAATAGATAGGGAGCAGATGTGCAAAGAGAGAAAAAGGTGTGAGCTGCAGTTGGAAGCCGTGGTGGAAAATCCTTTAAATATTTTTCATGTCATCGTGATGATTGAGGATATCAATGATCATGCTCCACAATTCGAGAAGAAAGAAATAAACTTAGAAATTTTAGAATCTGTGTCTGTTGGTACACAAATACCCCTTGACCCTGCAACTGATCCCGACATAAATTCAAACTCAATTGATGATTATCAGATAAGCCCTAACCCTTATTTCTCACTAATAGTTAAAGTTAATTCCGATGGAGGCAAATTCCCAGAGTTATGTTTGGAGAAACTACTAGACAGAGAAGAGCAGAGATCGCATCGTTTGATACTGACTGCCTTGGATGGAGGCGACCCGCCACGAAGTGCCACCATTCAAATAGAAATATCTGTAAAAGACACCAATGACAACCTCCCAGTATTCAGCAAACAGGAATATAGAGTCAGTGTTAGTGAAAACCTGCCGCCGGGGTCCACCGTGTTGCAAGTGACAGCCACTGATAGGGACGAGGGAGTCAACGCAGAGATCAAATATTACTTTCGGAGGACTGCCCAGAGCACAAGACACATGTTCTCGCTGGATGAGAAATCAGGAATGATTACGAATAACCAGTCACTGGATTTCGAAGATGTAGAAAGATATACCATGGAAGTGGAGGCAAAGGATGGAGGAGGTCTCTCTACACAGAGTCAAGTGATCATAGAAATCCTAGATGAAAACGACAACAGCCCAGAAATAATCATCACTTCTCTTTCTGATCATGTTTTGGAGAATTCTCCTCCAGGAATGGTGGTAGCCCTCTTCAAAACGAGAGATCCGGATTTTGGAGAAAATGGAGAAGTGAAGTGTGATGTGGAGAAAGGCTTTCCTTTCAAGATCCGCGCTTCTTCCAGTAACTACTACAGGCTTGTAACAGATGGCATCCTGGACCGAGAGCAGACTCCAGAATACAAAATCACCATCTTCGCCACTGACCAAGGCAAGCCACCCCTCTCCTCCAGCACAAGCGTCACTCTACACATTGGAGATGTGAATGACAATGCTCCGGCTTTCCATCAGGCTTCCTACGTGGTCCACGTGGCTGAGAACAATCCGCCTGGAGCCTCTATCGCTCAAGTCAGCGCCTCTGACCCAGATTTGGGACCCAACGGACTGGTCTCCTACTCCATCATAGCTAGCGACCTGGAGCCAAGGGCGCTGTCGTCCTACGTGTCGGTGAACCAGGACAGCGGAGTGGTGTTCGCGCAGCGCGCCTTCGACCACGAGCAGCTGCGCTCCTTCCAGCTGACACTGCAGGCGCGCGACCACGGCTCGCCCGCGCTCAGCGCCAACGTGAGCATGCGCGTGCTGGTGGGCGACCGCAACGACAACGCGCCGCGCGTGCTCTACCCCGCGCTCGAGCCCACGGCTCCGCGCTCTTCGACATGGTGCCGCGCGCCGCCGAGCCTGGATACCTGGTCACCAAGGTGGTGGCGGTGGACGCTGACTCTGGACACAACGCCTGGCTGTCGTACCACGTGCTGCAGGCCAGCGACCCCGGGCTCTTCAGCCTCGGGCTGCGCACGGGCGAGGTGCGCACGGCGCGCGCCTTGGGCGACAGGGACGCCGCACGTCAGCGCTTGTTGGTAGGTGTTCGCGATGGTGGACAGCCGCCCCTCTCGGCCACTGCCACGCTGTTTCTGGTGTTCGCTGACAGCCTGCAAGAGGTCCTCCCAGACCTCAGCGACCACCCTGTGTCCTCTGACCCCCAGGCCGAGCTGCAGTTCTACCTGGTGGTGGCCTTGGCCCTGATCTCCGTGCTCTTTCTTTTCTCTGTGATTCTGGCCATCGCCCTTCGCCTTCGCCACTCCTCCAGTCCTGCTGTCTGGGGTTGCTTTCAGTCTGGCCTCTGCTCTAAGGCTGTACCAGGGGTCTCTCTCAACTACAGTGAGGGGACTCTGCCTTATTCCTACAATTTGTGCGTTGGGCATACCGGAAAGACAGAGTTAAATTTCCTGACATGTAGCGCACCCTTGCCTTCAGCTCAAGACTTAGTTTTCAGTAGTTCTCCAGGGGCTATAGTTCCACTCCACGTTGGGGATGATTTGACCTCACATTCTGAGACTCTAACACTGGTAAGTTTCGTTTTGGTATCTTTAATAACATAGATTCTCTTATTTTGGGCATAATATCTTCATTTTCATATTAAGGATCATATGTGAAAAATCTGTAGCTAAGTACCATGTCTTCTTAGTGTTGACTTTTCAAATGCTCTATCCTTTGATAGTTACCAGATTAGAGATTGGTAAATAAAATCAATAGTCTTGACCTCTAACCAGATTAATAAATGACCTATGCAATTTTGCTAATACTTGAATTAATTTTCCATATCCTATATGTATGCTTTAATGTCTAAAATGTTTAAAAACTTGCATCAAGTATCAGAACAAGTGTTTCTTTTTAAAATGCACACACATTTATTGCAGTCTCTGCTGCCTTTGGGAGTCTCTCCATTTATTTTCTACATTTTTTTTCCTAAATGTAGCTTTTTTTTTTTTTTCCAAACGTAAGCATTTGGGGAGAAAGTTGGGAAGCTAGCCAACAGAGCTGCAAACATTCTGAGATTATATGCAGAGTTACAGATGTTTCTGCTTAGAGATGACTCAAAGTTTTGTTCGTATTTCCAAGGTTTTATGACCCCCAAAGTTAATATTAAGTGCCATAAAGGAGTTTTTCTCTTCTTCTAGTTTTCTTCCATGTTTATGCTTTCAGCTTTCAGCTTTCTTGGAACTCAATTTGTACTTGTTCTCAATCTCTTTTCCTCTACATTGCAAGATGATTTCCAAGAAAACATATGAAATTCTATTGCCTTTTTTGCTTTCAGTCTGTGTTTGTGGTTAAAGATTTTTGAAGAAAAAAAGATAAAATTTATGGCAGGGCATGGTGATGCTATCTGCTGAGAATTCCAACACTCAGACCCTGTTTCTCAAAAAATAAAATCAAATCTGTGAAAAGTGTCATATGTAAGGACATGGTGACCAAAACACTTTTGAACAACCTGCTCTCTGGAGGAAAGAGCCGCTCCTGGGTTGTTGATGGGCAAGCACAAATGCAAAAGGGTGATCCATCTTCTTTATGTCTCCAGACAAACTGACTAAGAGATGGTATGCATATTGGCATTGGTGGTCTGATAGAGGAGGACATTTGCATAAAAACGTGTTTATTTGAAGATCTACATCAGAATTAAGGGTTTAGCTCAGTGGTAGAGCTTTCCTAACATAGTTTGATCACCAGCACTGGAAAAGTTTTGATGTTCCTTTTAGTTTCTTTCTTCTTTGTGTGTGTGTGTGTGTGTGTGTGTGTGTGTGTGTGTGTGTTTGTGACTGAAAGTACATGTGGTTATGTGCACAAGAGTGCAGTGCTTTCAGAGGCCAGAAGAGGGCATTGGGTCACCCAGAGCTGGAGTTATGGGTGGTTGTAAGCCATCTGACATGGCTGCTGGAAATCAAACTTGAGTCCTCTGGACTCTCCAGCCCTGACCTTTTAGTTTCGAATTATCTGCTGAATTTGTTTTTTAAAAGTCTAATTAAAATTTCAATAGCATAAACCTATACAGGTAAAATAACATTTTTCAAACAAATTCATTAAGGCTCAATAAAACTATTTTAGAACAGAGTATTTGGTCAACCTCTCACACAACTGTTACCTAAAAAAATGTAATCAAATAAGGAAACCTAAAATAAAAATCAAAGCAAATTACCTCATAAGGAGCATAATATTGTCTCCACATGAATGCATACCAAACTCAATCAGACCATTTAAATTGAAATTTCAGAGTTTTAAGACCTTTCTAGAACACAAAATAAATGTTATTTATCTTTAAAGCGGGCATGTTCCTGTTGGAAATACATTGCAAATATATTTAGCCAAAAATTATCCTTTGAGATTATAGAGTCTTTTCATTTCATTTTATCTCACTCCCCAATGAGAAACCAACAGTGACTGATGATATGAATGGAGAAGGGACAGGGACGTAGCTCAGTGGTGGAGTACTTATCCAACATGCGCGAAACCCGCTTTCAACTCACCCTGTCCCCGCAAAATGAGCGGAGAAACCAAAGGATTAATATAAATTAAAATAATTCAACAGAAAACTACATTTGCTAAGATACTATAGTGGGTGCAGTAATTCCTTAGGACTCTGGGAGCCGCTGTTCACCTACTAGGAGCAAAAAGCCGCCAGAGCTCTGTTCCTTTTCTCAGGGATCCGACAGCACAAAGCCCCACAGTTCCTACAAACCGGCTCCTGGAATGCAACAGAATCCACCCGGAATTTAAGGTGCTCTGGCTACAGAAGATTCATTCCTGCGGCCACGGAAAGAAAAGAGAACCAGCGAAAACACACAGAGCGTCCAGGGAAGACTTCGAGAGAATTAGTTACCAGAAAACAATGGCGGCTCAAAGGAATCTCTTCGACCTCACCAAGCGGGTCCTCCTCAGCCTTTTCCTCGGGATGCCCTGGGAGTCCGCAGCGGGGCAGATCCGCTACTCGGTTCCTGAGGAGCTAGAGAAAGGCTCTTTCGTGGGAAACATCTCTAGGGACCTGGGGCTGGAGCCCCGCGAGCTGGCGGAGCGCCGAGTCCGCATCGTCTCCAGAGGTAGGTCGCAGCTTTTCTCCCTGAACCCGCGCAGCGGCAGCTTGGTCACCGCGGGCCGGATAGACCGCGAGGAGCTCTGCGCTCAGAGCGCGCGGTGTGTGGTGACTTTTAACATCCTAGTGGAGGATAGGGTGAAACTTTTCGGGATAGAAATAGAGGTAACTGATGTCAACGATAATGCGCCAAAATTCCAAGCAGAAACTGTAGATGTAAAAATTAATGAAAACGTCGCTCCAGGAATGAGTTTTCCTCTCCCGGAAGCTATTGATCCGGATGTGGGCGTGAACTCTTTACAGAGCTACCAGCTCAGCCCCAATAAGCACTTCTCACTGGGAGTTCAGAGCCGTGCTAAAGGTATCAAGTACCCAGAGCTTGTGCTGGAGAGCGCCCTAGATCGCGAGGAGGAGGCTGTTCACCACTTGGTCCTCACGGCCTCTGACGGGGGTACCCCTCCGCGATCAGGCACTGTTCTCGTCATCGTGACTGTCTTCGATACAAATGACAATGCACCAATCTTCACCTTGTCTGAATACCGAGTGAATGTTCCAGAGAACTTGCCTGTAGGCACTCAGCTGCTAAAGGTCACTGCCACCGACAAGGATGAAGGAGCCAATGGAGAAGTGACATACTCATTCCGAAAATTACCCGATGCACAGTTGTTGAAATTCCAACTAAACAAAAATACTGGTGAAATAAAAATATCTGAAAATCTAGATTATGAAGAAATGAGTTTCTATGAAATAGAAATACAAGCTGAAGATGGAGGAGCCTATCTTGGGACTGCAAAGGTGTTGATTACAGTAGAAGATGTAAATGACAACAGTCCAGAAGTGACCATTACATCTCTCTTTAGTCCAGTGGCTGAAGATTCGCCTGTGGGAACTGTCATAGCTCTTTTAAATGTGCATGATTTAGACTCAGGGCAGAATGGAGAGGTGACCTGTTCCATTTCAGAGACTCTACCATTTAAATTAGAAAAGTCCATTGACAGTTACTACAGACTAGTGACACAAAGAACCCTTGATAGGGAGCAGGTGTCCTCATACAACATCACATTAACAGCCTCCGATGATGGAAACCCACCTCTGTCAACCAAAATGCGCTTCACTCTGCAGGTGGCAGATATCAACGACAACCCACCCGCCTTCTCTCACATCTCCTACTTTACCTATATCCCAGAGAACAACCCCAGGGGTGCTTCCATCTTCTCAGTGACTGCCCTGGATCCAGACAGCAAAGAGAATGCCCAGATCGTGTACTCTCTGGCAGAAGACACCATCGAAGGGGCACCACTGTCTTCCTACATATCCATCAACTCAGACACTGGCATCCTGTATGCACTCCGATCCTTTGACTATGAGCAATTTCGTGAACTCCAGGTGCAGGTGACAGCCAGTGACAGCGGGAAGCCTCCCCTCAGCAGCAATGTGTCTTTGACCCTGTTTGTGCTGGATCAGAATGACAACTCCCCAGAGATCTTGTACCCCACTCCACCCACTGATGGCTCCACTGGGGTAGAGCTAGCTCCTCGCTCTGCAGAGCCAGGTTATCTGGTGACCAAGGTGGTGGCGGTGGACAAAGACTCAGGACAGAACGCTTGGCTGTCCTACCGTCTGCTCAAGGCCAGTGAGCCAGGACTCTTCTCAGTGGGGCTGCACACAGGTGAGGTGCGCACCGCGCGAGCCCTGCTGGACAGAGACACTCTTAAGCAGAGCCTCGTGGTGGCTGTGCAGGATCACGGGCAACCAGCTCTTTCCGCCACCGTCATGTTGACTGTGGCGGTAGCCGACAGCATTCCAGATGTTCTGTCAGACTTAAGTAACTTGGAGCCTCCGCAGGACTCTGAAGGCTCAGGCCTCACACTCTATCTAGTGGTGGCAGTGGCCGCGGTTTCCTGCGTTTTTCTTGCCTTTGTCATCATGCTGTTAGCACTCAAACTAAGGCGCTGGCACAAGTCTCACGTGCTTCAGTCTTCGCGAGACGGATTGGCTGGCATGCCTGCCTCTCATTTTGTGGGCGTGAATGGGGCGCACGCTTTCCTGCAGACCTATTCTCACGAGGTCTCGCTCACCGCGGATTCACGGAAAAGTCACCTTATCTTTCCGCAGCCCAACTATGCAGACACGCTCATCAGCCAAGAGAGCTGTGAGAAAAAAGATTCTCTCTCTTTGTTAGATGATTCTAAGTGTCCTGTAGAAGACACCCCTTTGGTACCAGTGAGTTCTGTTTTTACTTTCTCTTTAAACAGTTATGACCAGTTTTACTTTTAGGGTTGAATGGGATGATGGAAATGTTGCGTCTTTATTTTAAAATCACTCTTATCCGTTTCAATGACACGAGCCTCTTGCTAAAACATTGCAGAGTAGAATTAGATGATTAAGATTTTTGAAAACTGTGTGATGAAAGTCATCCCGGTTGTCTTGAGTATGTTATAAGTAGCTTTGAAAATCTTTGTAATTTATCCCGTTGTTAACAAATATTGAGAATTCCTAAGAGGGACTTCCTGTAGATTTATGTGTTCTCACTGGCCACATGCTTTTGAAAACAAGTCTGTCAGAAATCAATGCATTAACCACACCAAAGACAGAAACCAAGTCCAAGGTTGTTCTACTGTTCTTTCCAAGGATAAGGGAAATATGTCTTTGCAGTTGTAATTTTCAAACAACATTGTAGTGACAATGCAGCTGAACATACTCCTTAAAGACTTTTTAACTAACAATTACAATCCACAAGTATGTGCTTAGGTTTTTTACAGCCATAATCATACCCATTAGCTGGATAACATTCTTTTTGCATATGATTATCTAATTTCATACTTTGTGGAAGGTGCAGCCTTTTAATTTGACATTCCTTCTTCAATCAGGAGTCTAAGTTTACATAATTTGAGATTTTCTTTTTTAAAAATTAAGCCTGCCAGTAACTAATGTAAAATTAAATATGGATTGGAAAGACAGATAAATGTGTGCATGCTTCCAAGAACAGAAGCAAGACCTGTGTGGCAAGGTATTCCCTTTTTAATGTAGAAGAAAGAAAATTCACCTGAAACTCTGGATAGGCTGAACTTAAGACTCAAACTAAGATCAAAGAAAGAAGTAACATCAGAATGTAAGCCAAAAAGTTTATTCTTCTAAACAAATGATTAGTGGAGGTATTGGTGAGCACATTTAATTGAAGAAAGACAGTAATATATTTGGTTAGCTCTTTTGACTTATTACTCTATCAAACTTGATAGCATAAGGTGAAAATGTTATATAGTGTCTCAAAATACCTGAGATTATGACTTTTTTTGTGTCAGTCAACATTTGGTTAACTGTAGATCTGTGAAAGGTAAGTATATTCCTTAGGGTTATAATTGCTATTAAATCATTGAAGCCATTGTTCTACATTTTTGTCCATGAAAGAAATAATTAATATGTTATCTTTCAATTCTATTTGGGGGAAAATGTAGTCTTTAAAGCATTCTTTTGACATCCCAAATATTACAATCAAATATTGAAAACAGAGTTATTTTTAAAGCAGTGTAGAACTTCTGGATGACTGAATATAGCAGTGGTTGCATTCTAGCGCCTGGATATGGATGGAGGGTTTGAACAGGGCTAGAGCTGATGACAGAAGTTTTCATCCTGATGAAACTTTCAACATGATGACCTCAGTTTCATAGATAAGTATTCTGAAAAGAAGTGATAATTATTTCCTATGAATGGAAGATTTAAATAGCAGTGGGCGGTGGAAGAGGAGACCCATGGACTTTCATTTTACATTCTTTTATGCCTTTTTGATTTGAAGGAAACACTTTTATCCATTCAAAATGAAAGCAATGTGGGGGTATGTAAAACACATAACAATTATTCTAAAAAGCATTCCACGTCGAAAAAGGAATAAACGAGAAAAAAATTCAAATATTTTGACTATCATTTTAAGCTTTTAAAAAATAAAATTTCCCGTTAGAAACGTCAGACTGCAATTCCACACAGAGCCTCTGGGCGCCGCTGTCGGCCAGTGCAGAGCAAGATCCTACGCTCTGGATCTCTCAGTCTCTAGCCTGGAATTTCCTGCACAGAAACCAATACACACCAAAGGAAACCCTTACTCGCTGAGACCAAGACACGGATTCCCGGTCCCTAAACGGGGCTCCGCCTGTCCAGGGTCGAATGCTCTTCCACCGCGGTAGGCTGCGTTTTGTCTAACTGTGAAGAACCGGAGGCCTAGGGAGAATCCGAGCCAGCAATGGGAGGGAGCTGCGCGCAGGGACATCGCCACGGCCGCCCGCAGGTACTGTTGCCCTTCCTGCTGCCTTTGTTCTGCTCCGCGCTCTGCGAGCCAATCCGCTACTCCATTCCCGAGGAGCTCGACAGGGGATCGGTGGTGGGGAACCTCGCCAAGGATCTAGGGCTCGGTGTCCTGGATGTGTCTGCTCGCAAGCTGCGAGTAAGTGCGGAGAAGCTGCACTTCAGCGTGGACGCAGAGAGTGGGGACTTACTGGTGAAGGACCGAATAGATAGGGAGCAGATGTGCAAAGAGAGAAAAAGGTGTGAGCTGCAGTTGGAAGCCGTGGTGGACAATCCTTTAAATATTTTCCATGTCATCGTGATGATTGAGGATATCAATGATCATGCTCCTGAGTTCCCCAAAGATGAAATAAACTTAGAAATAAGTGAATCCGTTAGCCCAGGAATGGGAACAATTCTTGAATCTGCAAAAGATCCTGATATTGGTGTGAATTCCCTGAGCAAATACCAACTAAGTCCTAACGAGTATTTCTCTTTGGTGGTGAAAGACAATCCTGATGGTGGCAAATACCCAGAATTAATATTGCAAAAGACCCTGGACCGAGAAACACAAAGCACTCACCATCTGATGCTGACAGCCTTAGACAGTGGGGATCCACCCCGAAGTGGTACCACTCAGATCCGAATCCGAGTCATAGATGCCAACGACAACCGCCCAGTGTTCAGCCAGAACATATACAGAGTACGCCTTCGGGAAGATGTGCCTCCAGGTACCTTGGTCCTAAGGGTAAAGGCCACTGACGAGGATGAGGGCATAAATGCAGAGTTCACCTACTCCTTCCTGGGAGTGGCTAATAAAGCCCTGCACGTGTTCTCTCTGGATTCCATTACCGGAGAGATTGTAACGCGTCAGCCCTTGGATTTTGAAGAAGTGGAAAGATATATGATTGATGTAGAAGTGAAGGACCGAGGATCTCTTTCCTCACAGTGTAAAGTAATAATAGACGTTCTAGATGAAAACGACAATAGCCCAGATATAATCATCACTTCTCTATCTGATCAAATTTTGGAGGATTCCCCTTCTGGAATGGTTGTGGCCCTCTTCAAAATACGGGACCGAGATTCTGGAGAAAACGCAGAAGTTTCTTGTAGTTTGAGTA
Organism: Eospalax fontanierii; assembly: GCA_035773235.1. NCBI lineage: Eukaryota > Metazoa > Chordata > Mammalia > Rodentia > Spalacidae > Eospalax > Eospalax fontanierii. The sequence continues at coordinate 24,984,291 of CM069527.1, read as the reverse complement.
GAGACAGTCCATTTAAGATTCATTCTTCTTCCAATAATTACTACAAGTTAGTAACAGACAGGACCCTGGATCGGGAACAGACCCCAGAGTACAATGTTACTATCACTGCCACTGACAGAGGCAAGTCTCCTCTCTCTTCCAGCACAACCATCACTCTACACATCGCTGACGTCAACGATAATGCGCCCGTTTTCCAAGAGCCCGCCTACCTGGTGCAGGTACCAGAAAACAACCAGCCAGGCACCTCTATCACCCAGGTCACAGCATGGGATCCAGATCTGGGATCTAACGGACAAATCTCCTACTCCATCATAGCTAGCGACCTGGAGCCAAGGGCGCTGTCGTCCTACGTGTCGGTGAACCAGGACAGCGGAGTGGTGTTCGCGCAGCGCGCCTTCGACCACGAGCAGCTGCGCTCCTTCCAGCTGACACTGCAGGCGCGCGACCACGGCTCGCCCGCGCTCAGCGCCAACGTGAGCATGCGCGTGCTGGTGGGCGACCGCAACGACAACGCGCCGCGCGTGCTCTACCCCGCGCTCGAGCCCGACGGCTCCGCGCTCTTCGACATGGTGCCGCGCGCCACCGAGCCTGGATACCTGGTCACCAAGGTGGTGGCGGTGGACGCCGACTCTGGACACAACGCCTGGCTGTCGTACCACGTGCTGCAGGCCAGCGACCCCGGGCTCTTCAGCCTCGGGCTGCGCACGGGCGAGGTGCGCACGGCGCGCGCCTTGGGCGACAAGGATGCTGCACGTCAGCGCTTGTTGGTAGGTGTTCGCGATGGTGGACAGCCGCCCCTCTCGGCCACCGCCACTCTGCTCCTAGTCTTTGCAGACAGCCTGCAGGAGGCGCTGCCTGACCTCGTGGATCACCCCAGCCCCTCTGACCCTCAGAGTGAGCTGCAGTTCTACCTGGTGGTGGCCTTGGCCCTGATCTCAGTGCTTTTCCTCCTTGCATTGATTTTGGCCGTTGCTCTGCGCTTGAGACAGTCTTCCAGCCCTGCAACCAGAGGCTGTTTTGCGTCGGTTTTCTGCTCAAAGTCGCAGCCTGTACTTCCCCCCAATTACAGCGAGGGCACGTTACCCTATGCCTATAATTTGTGCGTGCCAGGAGATCAAGCCAATCCAGAATTTAATTTCCTTACATCTGTTGGCGATTGTTCAGCCTCACAAGATATTCTCAACAAAGATAACTCTTCAGCGCTACTGGCTAGCATTTTAACTCCGAGTGTTGAAGCACACAAGAAGGCCTCTAACCAGGTACTTGATATAATGCTTTTTATATTTCTGTAAGCCAGTGTATTCCAGTATAGCGCTAGTACTTCAAGATTTTAGACAATCATTTTGTAGAGTTCTTAAATGATAAAGCTATGTCAAACCAATGGTTATCACTCTTAAAACAAAGGTTTTTTGGAGGTATGGGGTAAAGCACTTACTTTATATGCAACAGGCTCTGAATTCTGAATTCTATCCCAGCACCAGCCCCACTACAAAAGGCTTGCAGTAGTTATACATTCTTACTATTCAACGACTTTTTAAGGTCTCTCTCTCTCTCATATATAGAATCCCTAGCTGCTCTGGAACTCGCTGTATTGACTATGTTGGCCTTGAACTCACAGAGATCCGCCTATCTCTGCCTCCCCAGTGCTGGGATTAAAGGCTAGTGCCACCACAGCCAGCCTAAGGTAAAAATTTGAGGGCTGAAGGTGTAACTCACTGGTAGAGTGCAGTACTTAGCATGCTAGATTCTGGATTCGTTCTCTCTGTGTCTCTCTCTCCCTCTCTAACACAAGTATATAAAATCTCAGGTGAAATTCTCATTAAAATGCCTTCTGGTTAAGGATATGATATGCAGTTATATTTTATTTATTTATTTATTTATTTATTTATTTATTTATTTATTTATTGGTCTCTTTGAGATAGAGTTATCCTGTAGCCCCAAATGGCCTGGAGCTCACTATGTAGACCAGGCTGGCCTTGAACTGATGGATCCGCCTCCCTCTGCCTCCTGGGTGCTGGGACTAAAGTTATGCACCACTATTCCTGGCTTATTATTGATAACCCTAATGCTATTCAATATTTATGAAACATTTCGTCTTTGTTGTACTAAAGCATTGTTAAATCATGCATCCTACCTGACAGTTTTGTCCAGACCATGCCGTTTTCACATCCACAAAAGCCAGGTCTCTTCAGCCAGTAAAATCAGTTGGAATCCAAATTAATTTGCACCGTTTTCTGTTCCCGTGGTATTTTGAAGCCCTTTTTAAAAACTAAGCAAACCCGTTTAATAGTTAGCCCTTTCATAAGTGCTTTTCGTAAATTTTTAACATCACATCACATGTCTGCGATTTTCAGCTTTACAAGTGTGTGTGATCCATGAAAAGGTGAGTGTAATAATTTCCTCTGGAACCAGAGTATCAGTCGTTTCTTAGTGTTGCAATAATAAGATTGGGCTCTAAGTGCCGCTGTTGACCAATCAGGGAATGGGAGGAAGCGCGCTCTAGAGTTCCTCCCCCGAACCTCTACTATAGAAAGCGGAAAGAAATGGATATTCACACATCCTAATTCTGGAAACAAAAGCACTTTTGTTCGCTTTCTAATATATTTTGGATGCGGATGGCCTGGAACCTCGGAGACAAATAAGCTGATTCCGAACAAAATAAACCGACCAAGACTCCAGAAGATACCGGCTCACACCCACCCATGGGGAATCAGCCTCGGCGCCTGGACCGCAGCAGGCTGGTCCTGCTGTGCATTTTCCTGGGGACCTTGCGGACGTTTGTGACCGGGCAGATCCGATACTCCGTGCCAGAAGAAACCGACAAAGGCTTCTTCGTGGGCAACATCTCCAAAGACCTGGGGCTGGAGCCTCGGGAGCTTGCGGAACGCCGAGTCCGCATCGTCTCCAGAGGAAAGACGCAGCTTTTCGCTCTGAATCCGCGAGGTGGCAGCTTGGTCACCGCGGGTAGGATAGACCGAGAGGAGCTCTGTGAGACAATGTCCTCCTGCATTTTAAATATGGAGATCCTTGTAGAAGACACCTTGAAGATTTATGGAGTGGAGGTGGAAATCGTGGATGTTAATGACAACGCCCCCAGCTTCCGGGAAGAGGAGGTAGAGATAAAAGTCAGTGAGCATGCCAGTCCTGGATCGCGGTTTCCTCTTCCTAATGCTAGGGATCCAGATATGGGAGTGAACTCCCTCCAGAGCTACCAGCTCAGCCCTAGTAGTTACTTTTCCTTGCAAGTGCGTGGTGGAACTGACGGAGACAAGAATCCCGAGCTAGTGCTGGAGGGAGGACTGGACCGGGAGAAGGAGGCGGCTCACCTCCTCCTCCTCACAGCCTCGGATGGAGGAGATCCCATCCGCAAGGGCACCGTTCCTATTCGCGTGGTGGTCCTCGACGTAAATGACCACATCCCAAAGTTTACACAGTCTGTGTATACAGCAAGTATCCCAGAAAACCTCAGCTCTGGGACTCAAGTGCTTGTGGTAAACGCCACGGATCCAGATGAAGGTATCAATGGGAAAGTGATGTACTCATTCCGAAAGATGAAAAGCAAAACTTCTGAAATATTTCAGTTGAATTCTCAAACTGGAGAAATTCTAGTAGGAAAGCCTCTAGATTTTGAAAAATATAGATTCTATGAGATGGAAATTCAAGGCCAAGATGGTGGAGGTCTTTTGAGCACTACTAAACTGTTTATTACAGTTTTGGATGTGAATGATAATGCTCCAGAAATTGCTCTCACTTCTTCCATTAATTCAGTGCTGGAAAATTCTCCTTCAGGTACAGTCATTGCTCTTTTAAATGTTCAAGATCAAGATTCCGGAGAAAATGGTCAAGTCACCTGTTTCATTCCTAACAATCTTCCTTTTAAATTAGAAAAGACTTATGGAAATTATTACAAGTTGGTGACAAACCAGGAGCTGGACCGAGAGCAGATTGAGAGTTATAATATCACACTGACAGCCACAGATCAGGGGAGGCCACCCTTGTCCACCGAAATTCACCTCTTCCTGAAAGTGGCCGATGCCAATGATAACCCTCCAGTTTTCACTAGTTCCTCTTACTCTGCCTACATTCCTGAAAACAACCCCAGAGGATCGTCCATCTTCTCAGTGAGCGCTCTGGACAGAGATAGTGGAGAAAATGCTCAGGTCTCCTACTCTCTGTCGGAAGACACCATCCATGGAATGCCTCTGTCCTCTTATGTATCTATCAACTCAGACACGGGTGTGCTGTATGCACTGCAATCCTTCGATTATGAGCAGTTCCAGACTCTACAGCTCGGAGTGACTGCACTTGACAACGGAGATCCTCCACTCAGCAGCAATATTTCGCTGATCCTGTTCGTGCTGGACCAGAACGACAACACCCCAGAGATTCTATACCCGGTCCTCCCCACGGATGGCTCCACTGGTGTGGAATTGGCACCCCGCTCTGCAGAGCCAGGCTATTTAGTCACCAAGGTGGTGGCGGTGGACAGGGACTCGGGACAGAACGCCTGGCTGTCGTACCGCCTGCTCAAAGCCAGTGAGCCAGGGCTCTTCTCGGTGGGGCTGCACACAGGGGAGGTGCGCACAGTCCGCGCCATGCTGGACAAGGATGCACTCAAGCAGAGCCTCGTAGTGACTGTTCAGGATCACGGTCAACCTCCTCTCTCGACCAGCGTCACGCTCACGGTGGCGGTGGCTGACAGCATCCCAGACGTCCTGGCGGACTTGGTTAGTCTGGAGTCTCCCGCCAACCCGGATGAGTCAGACCTCACGCTCTACCTAGTTGTGGCCATCACTGCAGTCTCCTGCGTCTTCCTCATCTTCGTCATGGTGCTGCTGGCTCTCAGACTTCGACGCTGGCACGCTTCGCGTCTGCTCCAGGCGGCCAACGGATTGGCTGCTATGCCGTCTTCTCACTTTGTGGGTGTGGATGGGGTGCGCGCTTTTCTACAGACCTATTCCCATGAGGTCTCGCTCACAGCGGACTCCAGGAAGAGTCACCTGATCTTCCCGCAGCCCAACTATGCAGATACACTGATCAGCCAGGAGAGCTGTGGGAAAAGCGAGCCTCTCCTGATAGCTGAAGATTCCGCCACCATTTTAGATAGATGTAACCCGACGAATACTCAGGTGAGATATATCTTTCTGCGTCTCAATTCTCAATTTTTGCTGTTTTGGCACAAGTCTTAGGTGGTTTTTGCTCAGCTGGTTATGAAACTTATGATGGGGCGGACATAATTAATCGATACATACTCAGAGCAACGCATGAGTTTGTGTACTTTATTCTTTTATATAAGTACCATCATTTTTTCAGAAGGGCTTTGGAAAGGTCATTTTCTTTTAGTTCTTGCATATTTTCTTTCGATTTTAAAGGGCTGTATCAAAGGGCTTGGCTTGCTTTGTAGTGAATTGAATTTTAATCTTATTTTTCTATCATCATGGTCGGCGGCTATCAAGATAATCACTATTCAATTTAATGATTCTCAAACATTTTATTTCAGTCTCATGTTTCTGCTGGTGTATAATTATAGTCTACAATTATTTGCTTGTAATGTTCAAAGTTAACCTGATCCCCATCCAGCACCATGCTCTCTGTAGCTCTCATTTATTACACACACTTATACGTGTAATGAGTTGGATTTCTTTGTTTTGTTGTTTTTGTTTTTTACCATGAAACAGTTTCATTTTGCTTTTTGGTGACTGATGCAGAGCTAGTTAACTGTTTTAGTTCTGGCTTGTTGCTTCATCGCCCACAAGGTTTTGATATAGGGTATGGTTGGGAGAAGAAATAGAATGTTCTCCTGCATTTCTCACATCTGCTACTACTGTGACTTCGGTTATTTCTTCGGAACAGTCTTATGAATTGATGAGTTGGTTTTACTTCCTTTTATTCTTTCACTCTAAATGTCTTGGAGAATGATTTTTAATATACCAAATTCACATGCAGATCTGATTTCTTCTCCTGCATCTCTAAAAGTTAGCTTCAAATCTGTCAAAGATACACTTTTCATATTTGTTCTTATAGAATAGCCTGTGAAAATGAGAGATGGGGTATTTAGACTTTGTAAGAGACTGAGTTAGGGGCTGGAATCAGTGATAGAGTATATGTTTAGCATGTGCAACACCCTTTGTGTAATGCCTAGCATCCCCGCCCCGGAGACCTAGCTTGTATTCTTCCATGTGCTTTCATCTTTAGCCATCCTAGGAGTCTTGGATTCCTTCTTTTTTCCTTCAAGAGCTCATCATTTGAGTACACTCATTATTGTAATAGAAACAGCTTGCTACTGAAGCCTCAAAACTTACTTAATGATATGCATATTATCTGAGCAAGGACTAGGAAAGTCAAGCAAAGAAGAGACTTATCTGGGGGAATCTGATCACAGGAATTATTTCATAATCAACTCACCTCTGTATTCTTATGTCACTTCCATATATTTGGTCCAAATTACTTGTATACTCATATTCTCTTTTAAATTTATGTTTCTTATTTAGGAGTTGAGCATAATATAATTAAATTTTTAATTAAATGTTTAGTGTGTGGGCAATTTTTTCAACTGCAGGAAAAGAAATTACTCCTAACAGATGCCTAAATTTGTCTTGAATGCAATAAAAATATTGCAGTGTTTTGAGTATCTAGGGATGGGATTTATGCTAACAAAATTCCAAACTCTGGAAAATGATTTAAGGCACTACATTTGAACTAGAAATACATTAATCAAAAAGATATTGGATTGGTAGAGGGAGGTAGCTCCATATTTTCATGCCATTACATTATTAAAGCAATCTGCTAGACTGTACCTTTATATTTATGATAAAAGAATGAATGACTATTTAATAATCCTTTTAACACATCCATATTATAGCTAGAAAAAATTATGGCATTGGCCATCTTTATTCTGAGTATACCCTCAACAGTTTTAAGTGTTCCTCCTGTTGTAAAAGGAGGAGGAAAATTATGCATATGTCAGATTGAAGTTAATACTGAGCATCATTTCATGGCTGTCAAAATTTTCCCATACCACTTGGTGGGGCTGTTTTTCCACGTGGTCTTTTCTTGAGAGAAAACTTAGTTCTTCCAATGTGTGCATTTCCTCTGATTAGAAAAATATAGACCTTTTAATTTCTTATTAATGGGTTAATGGTTCCATTATAGAATCCCATTCCTAAGAAATTTTCTTCAGTAAAAAATAGACAGATCATAAACTCTTTTGTTCCTTATGCATCAGTCCATATCTCTATATAATTATTCCCATCGAGCCTGTAAAGGCTTCTAATTGCAATTTTATAAACAGACTCTGGGCGCCGCTGTTGGCCAATTCGCTGCAAGAGCTGGATCCCTGGATCCACCCTGGTGATACTGTGTGCACTCACTGAAGAATGAAAGGAGTGGCGGGACTTGAATTTTCTGCTTGACGAATCTTTTTAGAAACTATGATACCCTCAAGCTTGGAGCACTGGGTTTTCTTCATGGTAGAAGTAAACCTTTTTTAAAGCTATTTCTGAAGTTTCTCTTAGCATTGGATGCTGCACGAAACAAGGCAATAAGGATGCAACACCAGGCGAAGCAAAGGAGCAGGACCCCGCGACGGCAAGTACTCCTTCCTTTCCTGCTACCTTTGTTCTGCACGGTTCTCTCTAAGCAGGTTCGATATTCTATTCCGGAAGAAATGGCTGTGGGCTCCGTAGTAGGGAATCTCGCTGAGGACTTGGGGTTGCATGTTCAAGATTTACTGACTCGAAACCTCAGAGTTAGCGCAGAGAAACAGTATCTTACTGTGGACACTGAGAATGGAAACATAGTTGTGAATGACAGAATAAATCGAGAGCAGCTCTGCCCCCAAGAACCATTGTGTGTCCTTCCTTTAGAGATTGTGGCAGAATATCCTCTAAATGTGTTTCACTTAAGTGTAGTAATAGAAGATATAAATGATAACCCACCTCAATTCCTCCAAAACAGTATTGTTTTACAAATCAATGAACTTGCAATTCCAGGCACTAAGTTTGGCCTGGAATCTGCTGTAGATGCAGATGTAGGACCTCACTCAATCCAGAGTTACCAGCTAAGCTCTAATGAGCATTTCTCTCTGATGGTAAAGGATAAGACTGAAGGCAAGACTGCCCCAGAATTAGTGTTGACGAAGGCTCTGGACAGGGAACAGCAGAGCTCCCATTTCCTGATCCTGACAGCAATAGATGGGGGAGATCCAGTCCGAACTGGCACTGCTCAGATTCAAGTTGAGGTCACTGATGCCAATGATAACCCCCCAGTGTTCAGCCAGGATTTGTACAAAGTCAGCCTTAAAGAGAATGTGCCCTCAGGAACTTCTGTTGTTAAGGTGATGGCGACTGACCAGGATGAAGGCATCAACGCAGAAATCACCTACTCCTTCAAGTCACTAGGAGATGATATTGGAAATAAGTTTATCCTAGATCATCAAAATGGAGAAATCAAAATCAAAGCCCCTGTAGACTTCGAAACCAGGAGGAGTTATACCATGAACATAGAAGCCAAGGATGGTGGAGGCATGGCCACTGACTGTAAAGTTATACTAGAAATTATAGATGAGAATGACAATGCCCCAGAAGTGGTTTATACTTCAGTGTCCAGTTCAATAAAGGAGGATGCAGAACCTGGGACAGTGGTGGCTCTGTTCAAAACACATGACAAAGATTCAGAAGAAAACAGAAGAGTGATGTGCTTCATAAAAGAAAAGGTCCCTTTTAGAATTGAATCTTCAGCCAGTAATTATTACAAGCTTATAACAGATGGCATCCTGGACCGAGAGCAGACTCCGGAATACAAAGTCACCATCTTCGCCACTGACCAAGGCAAGCCACCTCTCTCCTCCAGCACAAGCGTCACTCTACACATTGGGGATGTGAATGACAATGCCCCGGTTTTCCATCAGGCCTCCTACATGGTCCACGTGGCTGAGAACAACCCGCCTGGAGCCTCTATCGCTCAAGTCAGCGCCTCTGACCCAGATTTGGGACCCAACGGACTGGTCTCCTACTCCATCATAGCTAGCGACCTGGAGCCAAGGGCGCTGTCGTCCTACGTGTCGGTGAACCAGGACAGCGGAGTGGTGTTCGCGCAGCGCGCCTTCGACCACGAGCAGCTGCGCTCCTTCCAGCTGACACTGCAGGCGCGCGACCACGGCTCGCCCGCGCTCAGCGCCAACGTGAGCATGCGCGTGCTGGTGGGCGACCGCAACGACAACGCGCCGCGCGTGCTCTACCCCGCGCTCGAGCCCGACGGCTCCGCGCTCTTCGACATGGTGCCGCGCGCCGCCGAGCCTGGATACCTGGTCACCAAGGTGGTGGCGGTGGACGCTGACTCTGGACACAACGCCTGGCTGTCGTACCACGTGCTGCAGGCCAGCGACCCCGGGCTCTTCAGCCTCGGGCTGCGCACGGGCGAGGTGCGCACGGCGCGTGCTCTGAACGACAGGGACGCCGCACGTCAGCGCCTTCTGGTCTCAGTTCGCGACGGCGGAATGCCGCCCCTCTCGGCCACCGCCGCGCTGCTCCTAGTCTTTGCAGACAGCCTGCAGGAGGCGCTGCCTGACCTCGTGGATCACCCCAGCCCCTCTGACCCTCAGAGTGAGCTGCAGTTCTACCTGGTGGTGGCCTTGGCCCTGATCTCGGTGTTCTTTCTTTTCTCTGTGATTCTGGCCATCGCCCTTCGCCTTCGCCACTCCTCCAGTCCTGCTGTCTGGGGTTGCTTTCAGTCTGGCCTCTGCTCTAAGGCTGGACCAAGGGTCTCTCTCAACTACAGTGAGGGCACTCTGCCTTATTCCTACAATCTGTATGTTGCTTCCAATTGTCGAAAAACAAATTCTCATGTTCTCACTTTGACGCCAGAAACCGTCCCTCCACAAGATCTTTCTGTGGAAGCTTCTTTGGCAGTAAGTGTTACTGAAGAGAATAACAAGATAATCTCTCATTCTGCGGCTTCAACCCACGTGAGTTTCAATGAGTCATTTGCAAAGTGGTTTCAAATCTTAAAGCACATTATATATACAATTGGTTCTTTCATCTGCACACTCCCAATTCTTACTGTTTTTTTCTCTTTGTAACTTCATATTAGGCTTCAAGTATTTTGAAATAATTTATCCATGCACACCCAAAACCAAAACAAAGTATTCCCAAGTAGTATGACGCTGCTTTCAAATTTCTTTTATTTTTGTTACATTTTCATTTATTTGTGTGTGTGTGTGTGTGTGTGTACTTGTGCCATGTGGAGGTCAGAAGACAACTTTCAGGAGTCTGTTCCTTGCTTGTACCATGTTGGTCTCAGGGTGAACTCAGGTTCTATCACGCTTGGCAGCAAGCACCCACTGAGCCATCTTGCTGGTTCCATTTGAGACTGGATCTCCATATAGTCACAGCTGGCCTGGAACTCACTGTGTAGACCTCAGAGATCCACCACCTACCTTTGCCTCCCAAGTGCTGGATTTAAAGCCATTCGACACCACAAGTGGCCATTCGAATATTTTTTTATTGAACTATAATCCTATCTTTCCATAGTTGTTTCCTGGGAGATCAATATCTTGGGCTCCGAAGGCTTTTTCTCTGTTAATTCTAAATTGAGAGGAACTTTGTTAGACAGTATTTAAAACAATGACGTAGTGATAATTTAATAATGATATCCAGATATATTTACTAGGGATTCTTTTAATCTCAATCAGTTTAAGGTCTGATCTTTCTTCACAGCTACCAGCAAGTTTCCTCCTAATTTTATTTTACAGCCACCAAGGACTGGAGTATAGCTCAGTTATAGAATTTGAACTTAGTCATTTGGCTAAGGCTAAGCCTCCAGGAACTATCACATAAAGTGCTTGTCCTCAGAATATAATTTCTTTATACATCAAATCTGTAGCCAGTCACCTCTTTAGAATCTTTCATATATTCTGATATGCTTCTAAATGTATTGTCAATAATCACTAATTAGAACTAGGTCAGTTACCAAAAAACAGGTAAGTTTATTGTATTGTTTGGGTTACTGACTTTCTTTTACTACCTATCTCAACACTAAACATCCCTCTGAATTATAATGCACTTTATAACTGTAGAGCATTATCATTATTTCCAGTTAATGCAAGTTGGAATGTTTCCATTTGGTCTAAAAGTGATACTTGACTAATTTCCACATGTCATCTGATAATATATGCGTACACTAACAGTTCTCATTTTTTATTTCTATATTATTACAAAATTTAAGTTTTCGGTATTAAATGCCAACTTGTTAAAATAGTTCTTCTGTTTAGGCAAATTCAATAAATCTACTGAATTTTTTACTTTATATCTAGATCCAAGTATTTCTTTTATTTAGAGTTTTTGCAATATAGGAAAATCCTTGGGAATTGTCACTTATAACAGGTATTTTGACAGGAGAATGATCTCAAATAATTGCTCGAAAAATTTAAATTATTGCTTGTAGAAAATTGCTTAAAAGCTCACTGGGAAAAAAATCGGAAAACACGAACAGCTATTGAAAATAATCTCAAGGAAGTGGGTCTGTATAAAAAATATTAGGGAACTAAAATGAAGCTCAAGTTTCTACTACTGTTACTTTAGTTGATTCGATATTCATCTGCATTTGAAGAACAGTAGGTGGAGCTATTTAAGGCACAAAACCCAAAAAATCCTTTCGATTGTGCAGTAATTGGTTCGGACTCTGAGCGCCGCTGTTCACCAGTCAGGGAGAAAAAGACTGCAAGATCCTCGCCTTACACGCGCCTAAAGCACAAAGCCCAGATAGATTGAAACAAGCCATCTCTCGGAGGAACCTGAACCGAAGCGCTCATCCCACCCGCTAACAGTCCGAATCAAGCGGTTGAAAAGCTGATTCTGGCTTAAGTGGTCAAAGCAGAACTGAAAATAACCCTTCAGGGAAGAGACGATGATCCCTTCGCAACCACACCGGGACTGCAAAGGGCTGGTCTTGCTGGGCGTACTGTTCGGGATTCTGTGGGAAGCCGGATCCACTCAGATACGCTATTCTGTTCCCGAGGAGCTGGAGAAGGGCTCCAAGGTGGGCAACATCTCCAAAGACCTGGGGCTGCAACCCTGGGAGCTGGCAGAGCGCGGAGTCCGCATCGTCTCCAGAGGTAGGGCTCAACTTTTCGCTCTGAATCCGCGAAGCGGCAGCCTGGTCACCGCAGGCAGGATAGACAGGGAGGAGCTCTGTATGGGGTCCATCAAGTGTCAACTAAATGTAGAGATTCTGATGGAGGACAAGGGGAAAATATACGGCGTGGAAGTGGAAGTGAGGGACATCAATGACAATGCTCCCTACTTCCGCGAAAGTGAATTAGAAATAAAAGTGAGTGAAAACGCAGCTGCTGGGATGCGCTTCCCTCTTCCCCACGCTTGGGATCCGGATATCGGGAAGAACTCTCTTCAGAGCTACGAGCTCAGCCAGAATACTCACTTCTCCCTGGAGGTGCAAAACGGAGCGGATGGTAACAAGTACCCGGAATTGGTGCTGGAGCGCGCGCTGGACCGCGAGGAAAAGGCCACGCATCTCCTGGTCCTCACCGCTTCCGACGGGGGCGACCCGGTCCGCACCGGCACCGCGCACATCCGCGTGATTGTTGTAGACGTAAACGACAACGCCCCAGCGTTCGCTCGGTCCGAGTACCGCGTGAGTGTTCCGGAGAACGTGGCATTGGGCACTCAACTGCTTCTGGTAAACGCCACCGACCCAGACGAAGGCGTCAATGCGGAAGTGATGTATTCCTTCCGGTACGTGGATGACAAGGCGGCCAAAATTTTCAAGTTAGACAGTAATTTAGGGACAATATCAACGATAGGGGAATTGAACCACGAGGAATCGGGTTTCTATGAGATGGAAGTGCAAGCTACGGATAATGCGGGCTATTCCGCACGGGCCAAAGTCCTGATCACAGTTCTGGACGTGAATGACAATGCCCCTGAAGTAGCCGTCACGTCTCTCACGACCTCTGTCCCGGAGAATTCTCCCCGAGGCACATTAATTGCCCTTTTAAATGTAAATGACCAAGACTCCGGGGAAAACGGACAAGTCATTTGTTCCATACAAGAGAACATGCCCTTTAGGTTAGATAAATCTTACGGAACTTATTATAGTTTAGTCACAGACACAATCTTGGACCGGGAACAGGTTCCCAGCTACAACATCACGGTGACCGCCACAGACAGGGGAACTCCGCCGCTGTCAAGCAAGACGCATCTCTCGCTGCACGTAGCTGACACAAACGATAACCCACCTGTCTTCCCTCAGGCCTCCTACTCGGCCTACATTCCTGAGAACAACCCCAGAGGTGCCTCCATCGCCTCTGTGACCGCCCACGACCCCGACAGTGACAAGAACGCCCAAATCACTTACTCCCTGGCTGAGGACACCCTCCAGGGTGTGCCCCTTTCCTCTTACGTCTCCATCAACTCGGACACCGGTGTCCTGTATGCATTGCACTCTTTCGACTATGAGCAGTTCCGGGACCTACAGCTGCAAGTGATGGCGCGGGACAGTGGGGACCCGCCGCTCAGCAGCAACGTGTCACTGAGCCTGTTCGTGCTAGATCAGAACGACAACTCCCCCGAAATCTTGTACCCCGCTCTCCCCATGGACGGTTCTACCGGAGTGGAGCTGGCGCCTCGCTCGGCAGAGCCTGGCTATCTGGTGACGAAGGTGGTGGCGGTGGATAGAGACTCGGGACAGAACGGCTGGCTGTCCTACCGTCTGCTCAAGGCCAGCGAACCAGGGCTCTTCTCTGTGGGGCTGCACACTGGCGAAGTAAGCACCGCGCGGGCCCTGCAGGACCGAGATGCTCTCAAGCAGAGCATCGTAGTATCTGTGCAGGACCACGGCCAGCCTCCTCTCTCGGCCACCGTCACTCTCACTGTGGCGATAGCCGACAGCATCCCCGACGTGCTGGCGGATCTGGACACTCTAGAGTCTCCCTCCAGCTCCGAAACCTCTGGGCTCACGCTCTATCTGGTGGTGGCAGTGGCCGCGGTTTCCTGCGTCTTCCTGGCCTTTGTTCTGGTGCTGCTGGCGCTCAGGCTGCGGCGCTGGCACTCACTGCGCATGCTCCAAGCTGCTGGAACCCGATTGGCTGCCGTCCCGGCCTCTCACTTTGTGGGCGTGGACGGAGTGCAAGCTTTCCTGCAGACCTATTCGCACGAGGTCTCGCTCACAGCGGGCTCCCGGAAAAGTCAACTGATCTTCCCACAGCCCAACTATGCAGACACGCTTATCAGCCAGGAGAGCTGTGAGAAAAGCGAACCTCTTTTACTATCTGGTAATTCGCTATTTTCTAAAGATAACCATTCATTAATTCAGGTGAGTCCATATAAACTATTTCTGAGTTCGAACCAATTTAAATGCTCCATAGTATAGATTCGTGTGTATTTGGAATTGATAAAGCAGATGTCAACAAATTTACATGACAGACACCATCACCAACCTAGTCACCTCTTTAAACTATATATAAAATAATGGTATCACATTTAATATTGCATAATGTAGAAACAATCCATACTTTATATTACTTTATACCCTACAATTTGGTAGCTTACTTTATCAACTATAATACTCTTTCTGTTTTTAATTCTTTTTTCCTTTTGGCAATGAAAGAGCTTTGTGTCAGTTATCTAACACCGGTGTATTTGTTAAGCGTGCAGATTCTGGCGCTAGGGGTGTGACTCAGTGGTAGGACACTTGCCTAGCAGGTAAGGAAAGGAGAGGAGACCCTAGATTCAATCTCCAGCAGAGGCTAGAGATTGATTCCTCTAGAATAGAAAAATACAATTCAAGGAAACGTTCAAACCTCGAAGTGTGTGTGTGGGGGGGGTATTTTGAACCAAGATCTGTGCAGGGTCAACAGTTTACCTCTGGTTTACATCCTTACAGAGTAACTTTTCACTCTGTTTGAACTGCTGATAAATTCATAAAGTGCATTTAGTTTTTTTAAAGGATATTATTTCTGGTTTTAGGAATATATGAAATTATATTTTCTTTTTCAAAGATTTATTTGTATGTCTGTGACTGTCTTTCTGCGTGTATCACATATGCAGAGGCTAGAAGAGGTCATTGGGTGACTCTATCACTTTCTGACTATTCCTTTGAGGCAATGTCTTTCCCTGAATCTGGGGCTCACATTTTCTCAGGTAGCCTGGAAGTCAGCAAGTCCCAGCAATTCTCTGGCCACTGACCTTCTTGGACCTGGGATTACAGGCATGTGTGAGGCAGTCAGCCTATTACACCCGTCCTGAGATCCAAACTCTAGTCCTCATGATTGCACAGTAAGCAGTGTAAACTGCTGAGTCATCTCTTTAGCCCCGCCTTTATACTTTTGTGATGTTGTAAGTCATTTGATATTTTAAAATCATTCAGCTTCTACGTACGGGGAGTTTTATTTCTTATATACTTGAGATTTTCTCAAATACATAATTTATGTGCTATAACAAGAAAGAGCTATAATGATTTTTTCATTTTTATTTATAATAAAATCATAAAGTTAAACATCTTTTCTACTCTTTTTACCTACACTGATTATATTAATGGTGACTTTGTAAACTGTCCATAATTCAAACATGTGGCATAATCATGCTTACTTTTTGCCATTTACACAGTGGAGAATTTCTTAAAGAAATACTTAAATTTTTAAATGTATTTTGAGTATATTTTGGGGTTTGAGGAAACTGCAGAAACATTGCTGGAATTTCTTCTTCATTCTTTAAATTTTCCCTTTTACAAACAAAGAAAATTTTTTGAAAAGTACAGGTTCTAAATGCTTCCTCAGAACCTTACATTTACTATATAATGTTTAGCAGAAATTTTATTCTTTTTGAAAAAGCATTGCCTGATTTTGTTTGGTGAATTCTTTAAAGGGACTGGAAATATAGCATGTGAACTGGTTTTTCTTTTATTTTTCTTTGTTTCCTGTCTACCAAAAGATAAAACAATAATAATTCAAACTTATAAAAGAGATTATTGGCCACTTAAAGAAGGAGAAAGTAGTCAAATAGCTTTAAAATTAAAGCACAGTTCACATATTACTCATTTTATGCTTCTTGATAACCAAGACCAAAAAAATTGTGTGTTTCTACTTGTGTAATTTTTTTTAAAGAAAGTATTTGAACTCATATTAAAAAAAACATTAAATTTAGCCAGTGCTGATGGTACAAGCCTATAATCCTAATCCCAGCTATTTATGAGGCTAAGTAGGAGGACAGCAAGTTCAAGGCCAGTTTGGGTAATTTAGTGAGACCACATCTCAAAATAAAAAGAAAAAAAGAAGGCTAAGGATGTAGCTCATTGGCAAAGCTCTTACCGTGCATGTACTAGGCACTAGCTAGTTTCAATTCTTAGTTCTGCAAAAAATGAAACAATATATATAATTTGTACTTACATTAAATTTCAAATGGAATTTACTAAGAGTACAGTGTTCTGTAATTAATACTGAGGAAAATAAAGAGTAGTACACCCCCTGTTGTAAAACTATCCAGACGTTTACTATATGGCCAGTTCTTACATGATGAACAACTCATAATGAAAGATGTCATTAGAAAATGGTAATTATTTGAGGAACTAAGCTAACATGATCTTGTTATACTGGTCTGTGTTTACTAACTTGATTTAGGGACAGATCATTGGGCACTAATCAGGACATGAATAATAATGTCTCTTAGACTGTATCACAAATTCAGTGATGACAGTGTTCCCAGTTTGAGCTAGAATCGCTATTTAATGAATACATGAGCAAATAAAAATGCTCTGAAAATTCCTTAACACCATTATTCTCATATGTACTCTCATAAATATAAGGATTTTGTGTGTCTTTGTTGTGCTAGGGATTAAACAAACCCAGGGCTTTACACATGCTCAGCAACCACTCTTCCACTGAGCTATATCCTGCTTTTCTCTTTTTATTTTGAGACATGGTCCTGATAAGTCACCCAGACTGACCTTGAATTTGTGACCCTCTTGCCTCAGCCTCCTGAATAGTCAGGATTACAGACCTGAGATACCAGGGCCAGCAGTAGTACTTTTCAACTAGGTAACTTCCTAACTGGATCACCTTTGACAATCTTTTTAGGCTTCAGGAAAATAGGGATGATAAAGTTTAATTTTCAAGATAGTGATAAGGACTAGGGACAGTACACAAATCAGCTGTTTCATAACATCTAGTTAATTAATAGCAACTGTTTATTTTGTGATTGACTAAAAGTGATTCATGCTTTCATGATTGCTTTTGAGAAAAGCAATTGATGACTTGTGTCCCTCTCCAGATGGTATAAACAATAACCTGTGTAAGCAAAAACTTCTGAAATTTTTATGAAGCTAAGTTAAATTTTTCAATTGAATATGATTGAACATCCCTCCAATCCCAGTTGGGAGGTAGAGGCAGAAGGTTTATCATAAGATCAAGGTTATCCTTTGCTATGTAGTGAGTTCAAGTGCAGTTAAAAGAGAACCTGCCTCAAAAAGAAAATCTCACTTGCCTAGGCACACTCTTGATTGAGAAATCACAAGTTAGGCCATAAATGATGGGAAACATTTTTTTGTGTGTGAGAAAGCTTTGTGAATATTACTTTGTGTGTGTGTGTGTGTGTGTGTGTTTGTTTGTTTGTTTTTGTTGTTGTTATTTGAGACAGGTCTTGCTATGTCTTACCATGTAGCCCTGGCTGGCCCAGAACTCTCTGTGTAGACCAGGCTGGCCTGGAACTCACAGAGATCCATCTGGGTGCTGGGATTAAAGATGTGTGCCACCATGCCCAATCTTGAATGTTAGTTTTTGCCTGTCTGAAGAGATTAATCTAAGCAAAGATGCTGTGCAACATTGTATTTTAAAAGTGTGTTCACTTCAATGGGATCTTGGATGATTTAACTGGAAAATGATCAATCAAACCAGAAGGCTGAAGTTATTTCTTCTTGGCTATATGAAAACTAAAGCTAATAGTGATATTGAGAATACTAATTATAACTTTAGAATACTTAGGATGATTGTTGGTAATTAAGATTTTTGCTGATTGTTTCTGAGAGCCACTAGGCGATGGGTTAGGATACTTACATTTCTTCTGGTTTCAGTAATGAAAGTATGTCAATGTCTTTGTTTGTCTTCTTATGTGTTGTGGTGCATTTCACCTAGTAAATCAGATAGTTCAGCTATAACTTAAAAGTTTCAGTTCCACTGACAGTGTAATTTGTCAGCAGAAATTCTTCTATCACTTCTTTTAGAGGAGATGTTAAAGTGGCAGCAACCAACAAATCTTGCTAGGACTACACAACTTACAGATCATTTTTCAAAAAATTGGAAGGCTAAAGATCAATGAGTAAGCTGTAATTTGGTGAAAAAAAATCAAATGTGTAGTTGTGAAAGGATATTGATCAAACTAATGATTCTGTGTCTCAGGAAAGACACAGGTTAGCTTCCTAACGGTATACTTTGAGTTCATTTGGGAAACCTTACCAGTGGAAAGTTACCAATAACAGGGAGTACTGGAACATTCCTAAAATATGACAGTAAATGATTGCCTATGACAAAAAGTTACTGGAAAACCATTTTATAGACGCAATTTCTTGATACCATATGGGAAAAGCTCTGGTTTAAGAAAAGGTGAGGAAATGGTCATTGGACAGACTATGGAGTCATTAGTGACATGAAAAGAAGCTCGCTGAGAGAAGTCACACAAAGATCCATGATGTTCAGTACAATTGAGGACAAGTGCATGTCTTAGCTCATCATTAAATCTCTAAAGCATTTTACATAATGGTTTGTACATCTAACTACTGAACAAAAGGAGTTAAATGATTGGAAGATGATATCTCGGAAAAGAATCATAGTGCAAAATCCTTAATAAAACCCAGCTTTCTGATCTATCTTACAAAGATAGTTGTTAAAGTTTCAATATAAATGCTTCAGTGCATAAAATTTCCATATTCTGAAACCTCTCAGAATATTATTTCATTTTCAACGGAAGACTAACAGCTTATCCTGAGATAGTTATATCTATTTTTAAATATTTTATGTATTATTTTTATTTTATTTTTATGAGTGTATTGCCCGCATGTAGGTAGGTGCACCTGTGTTGTGCAATGCCCTTAGAAGGAGGCGTCAGATTCTCTGGAACTGGATTTACAGATGGTTATTAGCTGCCATATGGGTGCTGGGAATCAAACCGGGGTCCTCTGCAAGATCAGCCAGTGCTCTTAACTGCTGAGCCATCTCTCCAGCCCCAAGGCTATTAGATCTTAAAAGTCATCTAAGGCAGCTGTAGAAATTAAAAAAAAAAAAAAAAAAGAAACAAGACTCTTACACAATTGTAAGGCTACAGATATAGCTTAGTGGTAGAGATTTTGTCTGACATGCATGAGACGCTAAGTTCAGTTTCCAACACAGGGGAAGGGTGCCTAACATCAAGGAGATATAAAAGGAAGTAGTCACTTGTCTCCATGTGCTTGTCACTAATGTTATAAATGACCAGAAATACTTAATGGCAAGATGTTCTACCACCTTTCAGCTTGCAAATTCGGGAAAAAAGAAACTCTCTCTGTCCTCAGCTCTCAAAAATCCCGCATTCTGCTTTCTTCAGGCTACAGTTATAGAGTAGGGACCAGAGTCCCACAGTTAACCAGCTTGGAAACAGGAAAATGAGCTGATCCCTCAATATTCCTGCATGATGGCTTCCTTATCAGGCTGATTAGGAAGATCCAAAAGCAAATATAAAAGCAGACCAGAAATGTTCCTCTTGTGGGCACCTTATTTCTGTGAACCTCCGCCAGAAACATACAGATTCACTAGCAATGAAGAGTATTTCTTTTTGGCTGGAGACTATAACAAGAATAGTATGAAAGAGCCTTATCTGGGCAGAGGTCTTAGTGACCCAAACTGGGGAAGAGATGGGGGACAAGACTAGAGTGCCTGAGCTAGATGGGACTAAGGAAGTTCTGTCCCCTTCCTACTGGCTTTTTGCCACCAGTGGTTCTCCCAGCAGATCTCTTCTTCAGTCTGTTTGGAGCCGGACAAGTGTTCGGTGCCAGAAACTGCCAAGGTTCTAGGTCTAGAAATTACATGCTTGGAAGTTGTGGATTAATGCTGAAAAATAATAATTCATTATGTGTAAAGAAAGTTGAGATTTACCCTGAATAATTTAGGTGCTCGGGATAAAATATGCTCCCAAGATATAGATGCTTAGAAACTGAAGTTAAAAGTCCATTCAGTGTTTTTCACCTGAATATAGAGATCCAGGATGTGAATAATAATAATGCCCCCACAATTCAGCATGTATGTTACTAAATCAAATACCTCTGAATTGACCCAGCCAAAAGCAAGACTTGCAAGAGAAGCTGCAGAAGATCCTGATATCAGAAACAATACCTTACGAAACTATTGTCATAGGTACAACCCTGTAATTACCTTCAAAGTAGAGGAGAACAATAGTGAAAAGAAATGTTAGAGATAACACAAGGCCACAAGAATAGCTGCCATCATCCCTTACTGCTAACAGCCTTGGAAGATGGAGATCCACCACAGAGTGACACTCAGGTCCTGGTGGTTGATGCAGCGACAACCTCTTGTTGTTCAGCTTTGTCATGGTCAGCCTTCAAGAAGAGTAGCCACTAGGCATGCATATGCTAAGGGTCAGAGCCACTGAGAATGAGGGCACCAATGTATGTCTTTGTAGCCCAGAGTAATCATATCTATTTCGACCTTGATAGCAAGAGTAGACAAACTGAAAACTAAGTGCATTTGGACTTCAAAGAGCTCAAAGGCTATTTCATGGTTTTGGTAGCAAGAGATAGAGGAGACTGATGGATCAGTGTGCCAATAAGACTGAAATTCAAATAATAACAATTCTCAGAAGGAATTTATACTTCTGTTTACCCAGTAATTCTGAAAGATTCTGTATTTTAAGCAGTAACCACTCTTTTCAAAACACAAGATTCAGAGCTTGGAGAGAAAGGGTATCTCGTGTGTCTAATAGAAGAAAATATACCTTCTGGATTGCATCTTTCTCCAATAATCACTACAAGCATCTAATAAAAGAGACTTTGGCCAGACCCCAGAGTAAAAGGTCACCATCACAACCACCCAAGGACAAGGCAAGGCACACTTCTCCTCTAACATAAATGTGATCCCACATATCACATCAATGATGTCAGGATCAAGCCTCTAATACTGGTCCACCTGGCTGAGGTTAGCTCTTTTGGAGAGCTTAAGTCAGTACTTCTCATCCCAGTTTGGGTCCCAATAGTAATGTCTGCTACTCCATTCTGGAAACCCTGGCACTGTGGTCCTGTGCCTCCGAGAATGCACAGAGAAGGGTGGTATTCTTGTTAGTGTGTTGAATGCTGCTGAGCCTAGCTATCTGGTCTCCAAGATGGTGGCAGCACATGTCAGGATCTCTGTCTGGGTGACCTTTTGCATACTGCAGACTAGCAATTTGGGATTAAGCCTGAAGCTGCTATCAAGGGTAAAATGCACATGGCATTTGCCTTATGCTGCAAGGGGTCTACCCTCTGGCTCCTTGCTTCTGTGAATCTTTTTTCAGATGGTGGACAGTTGCCACTTTTTAGCCACCTCTGTGCTGTACCTGGTTTTTACTAACAGCCGTGGTGAGCACACCCATACCTCAGCTACTACTCTGCAAAGTTTCTCTCTGATTCCAAACGTAATCTCTATCTGATGACTTCCCCAATTTCAGTTTCTCTTTCATTCTTCCTGGCTGAAGTATTTGTGCTGGTTTTGAAGGTTGTTTGTTTGTTTGTTAAGACAGGGGCTCACTTCGTAACACTTCTTGAACTCATAGAGATCCTATTGACTCTGAGCTGGAATTTAAGGTGTGTGCCACCATTCCCAGCTTGATTTTGAAGCACTGAGAATCCTTTCCACTCCCTTTTAGGTTCATGATGTCAGGTTCAGGGTGACGCAGTCCTGAGAGTGCTGCTCCTATGAACTCACAGATGAGTGACTGTGCTTCTTGGAAGCTCTACTCTGTAGACCTCAGCTGAAATCTCACTGAAGGAACCTCCTGAGGGGAAGAGGATGACTGATGATTCTGATTGCTGGGAGATAGAATTCACCCTCCTGGCCTAGAGGTTCTTCATAAAATTTAAGCAGGTTTTCTCGAGAAATCTTTCCAGTGATCTCAGAGAAGAATATTTTTGGCAACAAGACTAAAGCCCTAAGATGAGAAATATGTGGCACGGTGAGCTTGTAGGACCGTGGCCAAGCATAATAGTGGTCTACAGCATTTAGGGTCTTATAGGCAAGGAACATGTTTTTTTGTTGTTGTTGTTTTCTTGGTCTTTTTGAGACAGGGTCTTCCTCTAGTTCCAGCTTACCTGGAATTCACTATGTAGATCAGACTACCCTTGGTCTCACAGAGATTGGCCTGCCTCTGCCTCCTGAATGCTGGGATTGAAAGAGTGAGCCACCTTGCTGGGCTTAGAGAACAGGTTTTGATTACATATTTTACTTTATCTTCCATAGCCTTTTCTTGATATTCAAACTGTATTACTGCAAAGATGGGGATGAGCCTTGGTTATTGCACTGAAAGATGCATGTTCAGAATTACGTGTATCTCTTCTCAGTTAACACATGGCTTTTTCATTTTCTTTATGGGAAAACCTACTGAAAAAAGACAATCTGGCTGATAAAGTTAACCAACAGTTTCAATAAACTTAAGACTATGCCTTATGAAAGTTAGTAGTCCTAAACCTTCAGAATTATTATTTCCTTGCTGAGGGTTTTCTGACAGTACTCCAGGCTGCTTTTCATACCAAGTCTTGTTATTCAAACTAGATTATCAACATCACTACAAGCTGAGCTGCTTTTTGTTCTCCCACTCGTGTCTTCCATCACTCTCTGATAGAAAGACCTTCTCCCCCTATTACCTATTTAAGGCTTGGGGAATTAGGCCAATTCAGATACTTTTAGTTATTTTTGAGCTAACTTGTATTGCTGGATATGGACTGTTCCTTGAAATCAAGTGGTTGTACAAATGAATCCTGATTTAGCTTAGCATTTTACTGAGTTAGAGCTTTAGACTCTTCAAAAATTATAGACTTAACATTTGCAAATAAAGTTTCTTATTATGTAACTAATTTATTAGCAATAAATTGGAAACATAATCTAAATATGATAGGAAAAGAGGAGAAAAGAAATAGATACCTTTGGAGAATAAAATTGATTAAAGGACATAATATGTAAAACCTGAAGTGTAAGAGGAGAATTATTGGTAAATTAAGAGTAAAATAACATACGTTTCCTTATTGGTATGGATTTGGTGGTCTATGTAAACTGAGCTGTATTGATCTAATTATAAAATTCTACCTGGGTTACACAGAGTGATGGTGCACACATTTAACACTCGAGAGGCAGAGGCAGGTAGACCTCTGTGAGTTCAAGGCCAGCCTGGTCTACATAGTGAGTTCCAGGCCAGCCAGGGCTACATAGTAAGACCCTGTCTCAAAAAAAAAAAAAATAGTTGCCTGGGTTTTGGAATTCACAAAGCAGATAATTTGACATCTTCAACCTAGATGTTAATGTCCTCTTGAAGGGTCTGCTAAAGATTGACAAGCAAGGGCTGGACAGATGGCTCAGCCGTCAAGAGCACTGGCTGCTCTTGCAGAGGGCCCAGGTTCAATTCCCAGCACCCACATGGCAGTTAACTATCCTCCAGAACTCTAGTAGGAAAGTTTGACAACCTAGAAAAGACAAGCTTATCAGCAAATCAGTATCACATTCATGTACTGGACTTTTGTAATAATTCGTTCTAGTGGCATGTTAGTAAAAATAGTGAATATTTATGGTGAAAAGGGGCATTTATTTAACAATTTTAAGTGCTTCCTTTCTATTTACCATATTTTAAACAGATTTTACTCTTTTACTAAATGTGGTGGCTCACGCCTGTAGTCCTAACACTCAGGAGACTAAGGTAGGAGGGTCATCAACAGTCTGAGGCTACCGCAGTGAATTCCAGACCAGCCTGGGCTACAGAATGAAGTCCTGCTAAAAAAATAAGCAAAATTAATAAAGTAAAATGGATTTTTTTTCTCTTGTGGTATAAGGTAACAGTCTTGTGAGGTATGGATCAGGAATCTTTCCTTGATATTTTCCAGCACTATTTATTGATATGTTTTCCATTTTCTGTTAAATTGCTTTTGCACTTTTGTTGAAAACTATTTCACTGATAAATATAACTGCTTGTGTACATTGAGATATTTTTCTATGATTTTGCCAATACTACATTTTCTGAATTATTATAGCTTTACAGTAAGTCTTGAAGTTAGGTATGTCTTCTGACTTTTTTCTTCTTTGTGAATATTATTTTGATAGAGACTCTGTCTTATCTTTCCAAATAATTAAAACTACCTTATCAACTTCTAGGTGCATAAAGTCTGCAGGGTTTTCTAATCGGAATTCATGGATTCACAGCCCCTACTATGGTAGAGGGAGAATCACCTTTAACAGTCCATGAATATGGTATATATATTTCTACTAAATTATCTCAGCTATACATTATACCCTAGTACAGAGGGCTTTTAATTTTTATTTTTAAATGATAAACAAAACACAAAATTAAACATATTATTGGAGGAACGTGCAATGTTTAAATACATTCACATTGTGTGATATTTAAATCAGGTTAAATGTATCTATCTCAAATATCACTTTTTTATAGTAAAAACTTCCAAAATCCTTTCTTCTGGCTTTTTGAAGCATATTGAATGAGACAATGCAATATGTGTCTTTCCGTCCCAAGCTTATTTCACTTAACATAGTTATTTCAAGTTCCATCCATATTACCACAAATGATAGGATTTCATCCTTTTTTTGTGGCTGAATAGCATTCCATTGTGTATATGTGCCACATTTTCTTAGTCCAACATTAGATTGTGTCCATGCCATTTCTTTACTAGTATCAAGAGTCCAGAAGTCTTATATATTTTTCATTAAATTATCTCTAAATGTGTGCTATTTTCTATATTACTGTGATTAGGTTTTTTTTTTAATTTTATGTTCTGGTTTCTCATTGCTAATTTACGGAAAATTTGCTGGTTTTGTTGTTGTTGATGTTTTAAGACAAGGTCTTACTATGTAGCCCAAGCTGCTCGGATTTGCTGTGTAGCCAAAGCCCTCTTTGAACTCATGATTCTCCTGCCTCTTCCTTTAAAGGGCTATGATTACAGCACAATGCCTAGCTGATGCTTTACATATTTTATATGCTTTCAAAAGTAAGAGGCATAGGGTGCTCTATTACTACATTGTGTCCCACACTATATTGTGTGAGAATAATATAGAACCAAACTGATCTGTACAGATTCAGGCTTCCATTGTCTACAGTGTAAAGGTTGGAAGAGCCCACCCAGAAACGGTAAACATGGCATCTGCCCAAGGCTAGCAATGGATGGTTTATTCATTCATTCATACAACAAATATTTATTGGCTCCCTAATACATGCAAAGCCCTGTCCAAAGTGACCGGGATGCAAGAAGAAATGAGGTAGATGATATGAATCCTGCTGCAGTGAATTCAGTTCTAATGCACACACTTCTGTAGATGTGATAGATGCCATCAAGGAGAAATACAGAAGCAGTAAGCTTATAACAAGGCCAGGCTTATTCTCAAAGTCAGGGAAGGGTTCTTTCAGGAATGATATTTGGAGTGAGCTTTGAAAGATTAGCAGAACTTAGTGAGGTAACAAGGAGTGTAAACAAAGAAACTGCCATGCCGAGGAACCAGCATGTGTCAAGGCCCTAAAAACAGAAGAGGTGTGACTTAAGCCTATGAAAATAGCTGGAGAGAATGGAAACAGAAGATAAGGAAGTGAGACTGACAGGATGGACAGAGCCTTATACATTTCACTGAAGATTCTGCATTTTGTCTTGAGTACCTTTGTACTTGGAAGTTGTGAAATGGTTTTAAAATAAGACAATGACAAAATATGATTCAAAATTCTAGTTGTAGGGGGCTGGAAAGATGACTCAGGAGTTAAGAGCACACAATGCTCTTGTAGAGGACCAGTGTTTGATTCCCAGAACCTACATCTGGAGGCTCACAACTGCCTGTAACCCCAAGTCTAAGTGATCTTATGCCCTCTTCTGGCCTCTCTGGTCTCCCATACTCACATAAATAAATAATAAAATAAATATTTTAAAACTCTGGTTGTTCTATGGAGATTTGATTTATGAGGGTTGTAAGTACAGACTGGAAGACTATAAAGAGACTGCAGCAATATTACTAATAATAAATAGTGCTTGAGGGGGGTGGAAAGATGGCTCAGTAGGTAAAAATGCTAGCCACAGAAACCTGATGACTCTAGTCCAATCCCTAGAACCCACTTAAAAGGCCAAATACAGGAGCTAGAGAGATGGCTCAGCAGTTAAGAGCACTGACTGCTCTTGTAGAAGACCCGGGTTTGATTTCCAGCACCCACATGGCAGCTAACAGCCACCAATAACTCCAGTTCCAGGGAATCTGATGCCTTCTTCTGACCTCCTCTGGCATTGCACAACATGGTTGTACTTACATACCTGCAGAGAATACATTCATACACATAAAAAAATTTTAAAGACCAAATGCAGTAACATTCATCTATAATTCCAATGAGGTGGAGATAGAATTTCCTGGAAACTTGGGGGCCAGCTAGCCTGGAGTACACAGTACCGTAACAGAAATAAGAGACACTTGTCTCAGCAAGGTGGAAGGTGAGAACCAACTGTTAAAAGTGGTGCTCTGACCTCCACATGTGCACCATAGCATAGTACAGGTACACATGCACACACACACACACACACACACACACACACACACACACACAAACATACACATACCCGCATGAGATGGCTTTGATGAAAAGGGAGGCAGTAGGTATAGAAATAAATGAGTGGACTGGAGATACACTTGGAAAGTGGATTCAGTAAGACAAAATGATGGAAGAGGTCCGTAAAGGCCAGGGTTGTTTTGCTTTTGTTTATTGCTATGTCTAGAATGATTGTTGGCTGGCTAGTGGTAGATCCAAAATAAAATATTTTTGACTGAATAAAGACAATGAATCAAAGAGATTAGAGTGATTCTCAGGTTTCCGAATTAGGCAACTGGATGGTTAAAGGTACCGTTTAGCCAGATAAAAAAGAATAGAGAAGGATGGACTTAAGAGAAATCAAGAGTTGAGTTTCAGATATGTTCAGGTTGAAATTCTGGAAAAAGTCAAATGTAGATATTATGTGTGTGATTGGTTGCCATTTCATTAATATGTTTCTTCTATTATATAATATATTCAGATGGGTATGTCCTGACAAGGCTGAGTAAGATAATCTTTCTGGAGCTCTACATTGTATGTTTTGGGGTTCCTGACTAACCTATTTCAGATTTATCTTTCTTCCTGGTTTATAAGACTATAAAAAACACCCTGCACCTCTTTACACCTGACTGTATCTAATTCACAGTGTCCATTTGTCAGACTAGTCCTGGTGTTAGTTTTATTTCTGCCTCTGAAATTCTGCTTGATTATAGCTTACTTCGCTAGTTAATTTGTGACTGAATAAAGACAATAGTTGACAGGATCTTGCTGTGCAGCCCAGGTAGGCCCCAAACTTACCACTCTCCTGCCTTCACTTTCTGGGAGTTGAGATTAGAAAGGTGCACTGCCGTGGCCTGACCTTTCAATTTTTTATTGTTTATTTTTCTTTCACATGACTGTGCGTTCTCTATGAATTTTATTTTCACTGCTAAGGGTCAAACCAGGGTTTTTCATATGCCAAGAAAATACTCTATCACTGAACTGTAGCTCTTCATGGAAAATTTTAATCCCAGTTTTTCTTTATCATCTGGTTTTGTCTTACAAATAAATTTTTGTAATATTCTATATTGTATAGAATAAAAATGCATATCAGTGACTGGAGAGGTGGTTCAGTGGTTAAGAGCACTGTCTGCTCTTACAGAGGACCTGGGTTCAGTTACCAACACCCACATGGCAGATAACAACCATCTGTAACTCCAGTTCCAGGAGATCTGACACCATTCTGTCTTCCACAGGCATTGCATGACACAAGTGCTGTAAATTATATGTAGACAAAACACTCATACACATAAAAGTGACAAAAAAAAGTTTTGAGACAGGGTCTCCCTGTATCCTCAGCTGGCCTGGAACTCCTGGAACTCTATGTAGACCAGGCTGGCCTCTGCCTCCTGGGTGCTGGCACTAAAGGCATGGACCACCACACCCAGCGAGAAAAGATTATTTTTCTTTATGAGTGTGAGAGTTGTGCCTGCATGAGTGTAAGTGTGCACCTGTGTCATGTAATGCCTCAGGAGGTCAGAAGAAAGCATCAGAGCCCCTGGAACTGGAGTTACAGACAGTTGTTAGTTGTCATGTGGTGCTGGGAATCAAACCCTGGTCCTCTGAAAGAGCAGTCAGTGCTCTTAACCACCGAGCCATTCCTCCAGTCCAAAGAAAAGATTTTAAAATCCATATCAATGATCCTTAAGCCTTGAGAGGCAGAAGTTTAATATAAGTGTCCTATTCAGGGATAAGCACTTTGCAGCGTCTTGTTCTCTGCATGTTGGCCAGTTGTGGGTTTCTGTGTTAATCACCATCTGCTACATAAGGAAACGTCTCTGGTGAGAGCTGAGAGATGCATTATTCTATGGGTATAACAATAAGTCACTAGGGATCAGTTTAACACTATAACATTTAGTAGAAAATTAGTATTAGGTTTTTCCCTTTGCCCTGTGACCCGTCTAGCCTCAGGTTCTTACACCTGATGTCAGTGAGCTCCATTGACATGATGTATGTATGAGCTCCATTCTATGAAGCAGACCTTAAGTACAATTAGATAATGAGTGGTTCCTCCCATAGTATTCATGCCACCATTGCACCAGTGGGCATCTTGGCAGGCCAGTTGCAGAAGAAGGGGTTGGAGGATTGTAAGAGCCGGAGGTGGTGGATGACCACAAGGGAATAGTTTTCCAGACGACTGGTCAGTTATTCATATGAACTCATAGCAGCGGTGACAGCATGCACAAGTCCCATGCAACCTCAAACCAGACAATATCCCAGAATAGACACGGAGAAGTGGGTAAGAAATCCCAACCTAACCTAAGGAACTTTTGGTAACCTATGACTGCTAGGAGGAGTCTCGTTCAAGGATGGGTTATCAGGCCCCAGTGGATGGACCCACACGGAAGGACATTTGGAGACACAAATTAGACTCTATAGACCTTTATTTATTTATTTATATGTGTGTGTGTACATAATAGAATACATTAAATTGGGTGGAGAACAGTAAGGGGAGATGCAGATAGGGGAGGGGATCTAAATATCATCAAATTATATTCTATAAGAATCTCAAAAAATTCAATAAATTTTTAAATGCATATCAATTACACAAAATTGAACTTTAAAATTTTATTTATTTAATTTTATACATGTATGAGTGTTTTGGCTGCATGTATAAAAATACACCCAGGTCATGCAATGCCTGTGGAGGCTAGAAGAGGGCGTTGGATCCCCTGGAACTGGAGTTACAGACAATTGTTAGCTGCCATGTTGATTCTGGACCGAACCCAGGTTCTCTGTAAGAGCAGCCAGTGTTCTTAACCATTGAGCCATCTCCCTCTAGCCCCACGAAATTGAACTTTAATATTAAACATGCATAGGGTCCACAGTACTATAAAGTTGACATCAATTAACGATGGCAGAATTTTTCTTCCTTGAAAAGATGGAAGTGTTCCATCTTTTCATAGAGAAGTGAGTGTGCGAATTTTCTAGATTCTTGCATTTATTTGTCATATAATTTACAACTTAGTTTTAAAATAAATTTATAAAAATAAAACATCATATTCTACACTGATGCCTCAGATTCCCCTCAAGAAGGCATCACTTTTAATATGTGGTGGTTATATAGATTTAGAAACATTCTCTCTATATATTCAAGTTTATGTGTGGGGTTCGTTTTAACACAACAACAATCATTTTATAACATGTATTATAAACTATCCTACAACTTAATATTTCATTTATTTATGCTAAGAATCAAATCCTGCGCCTTGCACATAAGTTAGTGCTTTTCCATTCAGCTACACATCCTATCGCAGCATTACTAATTGAAAACTTATTTTACATTTATTGTGTGTGTGTGTGTTTGCAAGTGCATGCCATGACACATGTGAGAAAGTCAGAGAGCAACATGCAGTAGTAGTCTGTTATCTCTTCCACTGTCTGGGTTCTGGGGATCAAACTCAGGTCTTCAGACTGGGCAGCAGATGACCTTACCTGATGAGCCATCTCACTGAACTGTTGATTTGGTTTTGAGGCAGGGTCTCATATACTGAACTCAAACTCTCTCTGCTAAGTAACTAAAGCTGTACTTCAACTCCTGATCCACCATGCCTCTACCTCCCAGGTACCGGGATTACAGATATACACCACCATGCCCAGCTAGTAATTTTCTGTATTTCGTTATTTGGCAGGAAATACATCTCCCGAATCCCAGCAATACATAAACTAGGCATGGTGGTATGTGCCTGTCAAGAGCTCAGTGTCATCCATCCTTGACTACCCAGAGAATTCAAGGACAGCCTGGACTAAATGAGCTTCTGTCTCAAAACAAAACTAAGTGAAAAAAGGAGACCCATAAATGGCTCAAACAGAATAGCAGAATAGCATAAGTGTTTATTAAGAAGCTTCTCTCAGCACCTTCCTGTTCTTACCTCTAGTTCTTCCTGTCCCCTGAGGCTAACGTTTCATTCATTTATTTAGAATCCTTTCAGCATTTCTTTATGCAAAAGTCTGTATATGTTACACAATGTGTGTGTGTGTGTGTGTGTGTGTGTGTGTGCGTGTGTGTGTTTCTGGGGATTGAACCCACGGCCTCATATATGCTATACATATTGTAACCTAGATATAACAGATATAACTTTTCTTTCTTTTTTTTTTATTGAGGTAGAGTATCCTGAAGCCTTGAACTCACTATGCAGTTGGGGGTGACTTTGAACTTCTGATCCTCCTGCCTGTACTTCCCAGCTGCTAGGATTACTGGCATGGGCCACCCATGCCCAGTTTATGATAGGGCTTTGTGCATGCTGTCTCAAAAAATGAAAAAAAATGGATTGTAGATATAGCTCAGATGGACAGTGCCTGTTTAGCATCTTAGTTTCATTTCTTTTGCTGTGATAAAACATCCTGACAAAAGCAATTTAGGAAAAAATGTTTATTTTAGCTCACAATTACAGGTTACAGTCTATCACAGCAAAGAAATCACATGGGCAGGAGCTTGAGAAAACTGGCTTCATTTCTTCCATATTCAAGAAGCAGAGAGGAATGAATCAATGCATGCATTCTTGCAATAAGCTCACCAGCTCCACTCTTTCTCAGTTAACTTTTTGAGACGGCATCTCCCTATAGCCCCAGCCAGCCTGAACTTACTATGTAGTTCAGGCTGGTCTTGAACTCACAGAGATCCACTTGCCTCTGCTTCTGCCTCTACCTCCCAAGTGCTGGGATTAAAGGTGTGTGCCACCATGCCCAATACATTCCATTATCTTAAAAATATTTTTCATTTGCAGTTTGTTGAGTCTACATATGACGAATCCCACTGACAGATACAGAGATACAGAGGATCAACTGTATATACAGGGTATATGTGTATAGATGTGTGCATGTATATGTGCTTACATATACATATATATATATATATACATGCACATGTGTGTACATGTACTTTATTTTATGAGCCTTTTGAGAGTAGGTTGCAGATAGCATGCTCTTTATTCCTAAGCATTTTATTATGGTTCCTAAGAATAAAACCTTTTTTTTTTTTTTAGAAAGGATCTTCCTCCTGTAACCTCAGCTGGCCTAGAACTCATTATATAGATCAGGCTGGCCTCAAACTCACAGAGATCATGCCTGCTTCTGTCTCCCAAGTGCTGGAACTAAAGATGTGTACTACCATGCCAGCCCAAGACATTAATTTTTAAATATTTTATTTATTATTTTTATTTTATGTGAATGAATGTATTGCTTACATGTATGTAAGTGCACTCATGTCATGGAGTGCTCTCAAAAGTCAGAAGAGAGTGTCAGATTCCCCTGGAACTGAGTTACAGGCACTTGTTGGTTGCCATGTGGGTTCTGGGAATTGAACCCATGTCCTCTGTAGGAGCAGTCTGTGCTCTTAACCGTCAAGCCATCTCTCCAGCCCCTAATACATTTTAAATAATCATATTTTCAAAAGTCAGAAAATTTGAAATTGATTCATTATGATTACCTCATGTGAGGTAGACTTACATTCAAATTTTACCATTATTTTATTTATTATGTATGTATTCATATGACGTGTGTGTACATGTATTTGGGATGTGTTCATTGCTGTGTGGAGGTGTGCTCACCCTGTGGAGGCCAGAGATTGATGATGAGTACCTTCCTCAATGACTCTCCACCTTTTGTTTCAGTTCTTGGAGTTTCAGAACTTGGAGTTCACTGTTGTTTTGTTTTGTTTTGTTTTAATTCCATTTTTTTGATAATGTCATACATGAGTACTGTATATCATTTTCATCTCTCCTCCCCTCCAAGTCCTCTGTGTTCTCCCACCACTTTCTCTTAAATTTATGACCTTTTCTCTTTAATTATCATTGTTTCATATATGTGTAAGTACGTATATATGTAAATATGTTTAAAACCTACTGAGTCCTTTAGTGTACTTGCATGTACACGTGTTTAAGGCTGACCACTTGGGATTGAATAACCTATCAGGGGTTCATCCTTGTAGAAAACGGGTTCCCCCTCACTCAACAGCTATTGGTTGCCTGTAGCTCTTCATCTAGCTGTGGGACCTTGTGAAATTTCTCTCAATCCATGTTGGCATGTTGACTGGTGTTGTCATGATGTAGGCCTTGTCTAGGAAGCCATATTGTTGAGATTTCGTGAATGCAGCTTCCCTGTCCTGTCTAGAAGACTGTTTCCCAGCTGGCGTCCTGGTCTGTGGGTTCTTACAGTGTTTTTGCCCCTCTCCCCCAGTGCTCCCAGAACTTTAGGCATAGAGGCTGCGTTGTAGATGTACCAAGTGAGGTTCGGCACCCCATGGTCACTTATTTTCTGCATTTTGACCAGTTGCAGATCCCTGTAATAGTCTTGATCACCTGAAAAAAAAAGAAGAATCAGCTTCTTTGAAGAGTGCTGAGAGCTAGACTCATCTGTAGGTATAAGGATAAATATTAAGAATACATTTAGAACCTATATTGATTTAGGAAAATGGAAGCAGATAGGCTTTCCTCCAAGGCCTATTGGACCTTTCTAGCCACAAGAGGCTAGGTTTACAGCACCAGACATAAATTCCCTCCTGTTGAGTGGGCCTTAAGTCCAATCAGACAGCTGTTGATTAATGCTGAAAGTGCCACTTGCACCACTGAGGATATCTTGCCAGACCAGTCATTGTTGTGGTTCATAGTCTGTACATTCAGGTAGGACTATTGATTGCTTTTCTCTCTTGACAACTTGCATAGCACCTTCCAGGAGGCTTACAGGTCAGTTCCAGTTCGATTCCTCCAAGTCCTTCAGCAATAAGGTCTTACCTTCAATTTCTGGGATATGACCAATGCAGTAGCAATAGCCTGTATTGTTTTGAGAGCCTCTTGGACCATCCTCAACCCCTGACCAACAAATTGAAGGGAGGTTTTTAATGCCTGGCACTGGGGTTTTGTTAAACAGTCTGTGGCTCTTGGGGGGAGTATTATCACCCTTTGTGGCTTAACACCCCCCACACACGTTAATTTATAAAATAATATGTTTCCATATGACTTTTTCAAATATCTTTAGTGTTATTTGTCTCTTTCCTCCCTGCTGGTAGCACCTGTGTCCTCTCCCCTCTCTTGAGCTCCTTCCCCCTCGCCACCCTCCCACCTCTTTCTACTTTCCTGGCTTCTGTGGTTACTTCAGGTTATATTCTCAGATCTAATAATTTGGAACAAAGATCCACAAATAAGAAAGAATATGTGGCCTTTGTCTCTCTAGATCTGGGTTACCTTGCTCGTTGTAATATTTTCCAGTTCTACCCATTTACCTGCAAATGTCATGATTTCCTTTTTCTTTACACCTGAATAGAATTCCATTTCAGATAGACAGATAGATAGATGATAGATAGATAGAAGATAGATGATAGATAGATAGATAGATAGATGCACATTTTCATTATCCATCAGTTGAAGGACACTTAAGACGTTTCTATTTCCTTGCTATTGTGAATATGGCTGAGTAGGTATCTCTGTAGTAGGATGCTGAGTTCACTGGGTTCACTGGGTTCACAATATATCATAGTAGTGGTGTAACTCGACTGTGGAGAAGACCTACTTTTAGCTTTTTGAGAATTCTCCACAGTGATTTCTGTAGTATCTGCATCAATTTGTAATTCCACCCTAATGAATAGTGTTCTCCTTTCCCCAATCCTTACTAGCATTTGTTGTAAGTTGTTTTCTTGATCTTAGCCATTCTGACTGGGGTAAGACAAAATCTCAAAGTCATTTTAATTTGCATTTTCCTTATTGTTAAGAATGCTGAACACATTTAAAGTCATAGCCACTTTTATTTTTTCCTTTAAGAATTCTCTGTTCAGATACATAGCCCATTTTAATGGGTCACTTATCTTCTTGATTTTTAAAATTATTTAAAATTAATAAAATAATTTCATACATGAGTGTACCCAGTATATTTAGTGGTGCTTTTGTGTACATGTGTTTACGGTTGGCCACTTGGAATTAGATAACCTATCAGGCAGCGAGTCTCTGAAGAAAACTGTTTCTCCCTCCCTCAGCATCTACTGATTGCCTGCAGCTCCAGCTCTTCATCCAGAGGTGGGACCCTGTGAAATTTCCCCCATCTACACTGGCATGTCAACTGGTGTGGATCTTGTTAGGCTACATACCGTGGAGATTTCAGGAATATAACTTCCTATCGTGTCTAGAATGCATTATCTAGGAGCAGGTGGGTGTCTTGATCCTCTAGCTCTTAAATCTTGCCCCTCTGTGAGGTTCTCTGAGACTCAGGTGTGGAGGTTGTATTGCAGATGTATCAGTTAGGGCCAGGCACCCGACAGCCACTTATTCTCTGCACTTTCACCAGTTGTGGAACTTGTAACAGTGTCCATCTCTTCTAAAAAGAAGCTTTTTGAGCCAAGCATGTGCCTTTAATCCCAACACTTGGGAAGCAGAGGCAGGCAGATCTCTGTGAGTTCAAAGCCAGCCTGATCTACATAGCAAGTTTCTGGCCAGCTGGGGCAACAGGGAGACCATGTCGCAAAAAGACCAAAAATAAACAAATAAATAAATAAATAAAAATTAAAAAGAAGCGTTTTGATGAGTGGCGAGAGCTACATTTTTCTGCATCTGTGTCTTGCCTGTTTCTTCTAATAGCTTCAGCATTTCAGATTCCACATTGAGGTCTTTGATCTATTTAGAGTTGATTTTTGTGCAGGGTGATAGATATGGGTCTAATTTAATTTCATTCTACGCAGGGACATCTAGTTTTCCCAGTATCATTTGTTGAAGATGCTGTCTTTCTTCCAGTGTGTATTTTTGACATTTCTGTCAAATATCAGATGATTGTAATTACATGTATTTGTGTTTGGGTCTTTAAAATCTTGTTCCCTTGATTTATCTGTCTTCCTTTGTACCAATACCAGGCTTGTCTTTTGTTTGTTTGGGTTCTTTTTAAAAAAATTAAAACTGTAGCTCTGTGATATAGCTTGAAAGCTGGAGATTGGGGAAGACACAATGAGATGGAAAGACCTTCCATGCTCATGGATTAGAAGAATTAATATTGTGAAAATGACCATCCTAACAAAAGCAGTTTTCAGAGTCAGTGCAATCACAATCAAAATACTCATGACAGTCTTCATAGAAATAGAAAAAAATCCTGAAATTCACATGGAAGCACAAAAGACCCCAGATAGACAAAGCAATCCTGAACAAAAACAACAATGTTGGCGATTACCATACCAGAGCTCACCATTTTTGACTATGTTTGTTGGCCAGCAAGCTCTCAGAATGTTCCTATCTCTGCCCCCATGGGGTGTAGTTAAAACCCTCATGGCTGCTGGGGGCGTAAATTCAGGTCTTTCTGCTTGCACGGAGAACATTTCACTTGGGAGCTCGGTATATGGCTCATCAGGTAAAAATACTTGTGACATAAAAAACCTGATGACCTGAATTTGATCCCTAGAACGCACATAAAAAGCCAGATGTGGAGGTCATATATGCAATCCCAATATTCTTATGGAGAGATGGAAGGTCCAGCCAAGAGAATCAACTGGAAACTCTTGGACCAGTTAGTCTGGAGGATACTGTGCAGTGACAGAAACGAGAAACCCTGTATCATCAAGGTGCAAAGAGAGAACTTACTCCCCCAAATTATCCTCTCACTTTGCTCTCACACACACATATACACACAACAAATAAATAAAAATGAAATATAACAATTTAAAAACTTAGATAAAGCACTTTACCCACTGAACCATCTCCCCGTTTTGCCATTATTGTTATACTTTTAAGAAGTTTGAGTCCAGGATTTCATGTTGCATTTAGTTGTGTGTTCTGCAGTCCATTTTAGTCCAGAATCGTTCCTCAGCCTTGAGGTTACATGAAGCCAACATTTCTAAAGACTTTAACCATTTGTTTTACAAAATGCTTTTGTGCCTGACATGTTGGTACACACTGTTAGTTCTGGAGGCAGCAGCACTCTGGAGGCAGAGGCAGGCAGACATCCATGAGTTCAAGGTGAACCTGGAATACATAGTGAGTTCCAAGTCAACTGGGATTGCAGGGAGACCCTGCCTCAAAGAGACTACAGAAAATGCCTTTGTGTTTGTCCTATGTTTCCTTATGGTTATATTTGTATTGGGCATTTTTGGTAGTATGTTAGTTATCTCTTGTTCTGTAACAAATCATGCTGAACTTAATTTGTGGGTCAGGGATCTGTGTTTCCTTGGCTGGATGCCTCTGCTTGAACGTCTCCATGAACCAGGGGAAGGAGGGTGCTGGAGAGATGACTCAGTAATTAAGAGCACTAGCTGCTTTTCCAGAAGACCTGGCTTCAGTTCCCAGCACCCACATGGCAGCTAAAACCTCCTATAACTCCAGTTCCAGGGGATACAACACCCTCTTATGACTTCTGTGGGCTCTGCATGCATATGGTGCACTTACATACAGGCAGGCAAAACACTCATACACATAAAAATAAATAAGTAAATAGGTATTTTTAAAGTGTCTAGCAAGGTTACAATCAAGGCATCAACTGGGCTATTTTATCACATAGTTATTGAAAAGCTTGAGTTCTTTATAAATAGTTGGAATGAGAGCCCAAGTTTTGTGTTTCCTGTTAGTTGGAGTCTACATTAGTTTCCTGTTATATGGGTCTGTCCATAGAGCATATCAAAATGTATACCTACCTTTGATTACAGCGAGTAAAGGAGAGAACCAGGGAGAGGAAATGTGATGAAGCCATAGACTATATATCTCCAAGTTTGAAAGTGACGTACATTTCTTTTGATTGATTCTGTTTATTAGAAACAAAGTCATTTGGTCCAGTCCACACTCAGAAGAGGTGATTTTCTAAGCCCGCCTGCAGTTGTTGTCTATAGTAGTTGGCATTTTACTGTAAGAAAGAGCTTCCCGTCCTTGTTTATTTACTTATGTGTGGCTACATTTTTTTTCAGTAAGTTATGTTTCATTGCTGCTGCTACAACAATGTTGACCTCAAGTTGTTCTAGATTTTTCCCCTGAGAACCTCTTCAGGCTGGTTCCTGTGTCCATTCACTATGCTAGCATCAGCTTTTTGAGCCATTTCTTGCTTTCTAACATAAGAAGGTATTCTAGGCTCATCTTGTACTTTTCCTGCTCTGGTCTTGAGATGAGCCATTCTGTCTGTCTCTGAAAAGCCCTACTTCTTCTCAGTAGGGAATAGTATTTAGGAAAGATGATCTAAGGGCTATGTGTGCTCATTGGTGCTGGTCTGTCACTGTTTCTCAGCCTTTTCAGCAGGCAGAGGGAGGCAACGCACACATAAGACCATACCTCTACCTGTACATGCACGTCCTTGAAATTGTGACATCAAATTGTTACCTGAAGTTCAGGTTCTTAGTAGCACCCATTCTCCTTTCCTCCATCTCTTCTTTCCCACGGTGACAGCATGACTGCCAGCATTATGAACACAGTACTTTTTTGTTCAGTCTTAATAGACACAGAAAGTGGTTTCAGAATTGTCACACCCATGCCAATGAGAAAAACCATCCTAGAAGGTTCAAGATTTACATATAATTTATTATTTTTCAACTGAGAGCATATGTTCAAAGTCCTGTGTTGAAAATTTACTTGTAATAGGGCTATGAGAATCACTTGAAATAAAACTTAAATTTAACTTGTTTTTATTATATAGAATTTTAGAGTTTTTTACACATCCTTATTGACTTGTGTTTTTATTCAACTCTCTCTGCCTCCCTCTTTGAGACCTGGTTTCATGTAACATAGATTGGCTTTGAATTCACCTTGTAGCCAAGGACGACCTTGAACTTCAGATTCATCTGCTTCCATCTTCCAAGTACTAGGATTGTAGCACGTGCCTCCATACCTGACATTATTCAGTGATGGGCACAGAACCCAGGGCTTTATGAGTGCTAGGAAGACACTCTTC
This sequence comes from Eospalax fontanierii, assembly GCA_035773235.1. NCBI lineage: Eukaryota > Metazoa > Chordata > Mammalia > Rodentia > Spalacidae > Eospalax > Eospalax fontanierii. Next base: position 24,945,616 of record CM069527.1, on the reverse strand, counting down.
CAACTGAGCCACATTTCCAGCCTCAGTTTGTGTCTTTTGAATTTATAAAACATTAATATAGTTAATGTCAAAACATAAAAATAAGAGTACTCTGAAAGTTCCCAACCCTGCCTCGTTCCTGCTGCCGCATATGCACCACAGATTCTACTTAGTTTCTGACTGACCTTCCTGTATCTCTTTGTTAAAAAAAAAAAAAGCACACATATATTTACATTTTCTTTTCTTCTCTATTTTTCTTGGTTAAAGGTAACAGACCTGGCTTTGAATAGGTCCAGTTAAAAATACAGTTTAAACAACATTGGTCTCCTAAAAATAGTTCAAATATTAACTACCATGGCATATTAACTCTGAGAAACCACATAAAGCTCTGACTTTGTTGCTAGTCTTTCAGTGCATACACCACTTTGCAAATAACAGATAAGCAACATGATCAGTGACCAGTCGCATGATTTCTTCATCGGTGCCTGAACGCCTTTGTTCACGTTATTTAGTGTATGCACAGGCAAAAGAGCAAGTAGCTGTGGTGCCACCTTATCTTTTCTGGTGACAGACCCACAGGACATTTTACAGAAATGTGTAGAGGCAGTTAGCCAGCAAAGAAAAGTAATACGCTGTCAGTGAAATTTGAACTGAATGTGAATGGAGTTAGAGAGGAAGTAACTGGCTGTGGGGATGTGAGCGCTGCTGGCTTTGAAAATCTCTAGACACAGTGTCCATAGGATAACTGATATGTCTGTAACTGGTAATGGCGCCTTGCTGTTGTTATGCAGAGGACTAGTGTGTTTGTAACATGGGATAAAGCAAATGATTAGTCATGGAATATACGTAAAAGTGTCAGGTTGGAAAGCTGGGTCGATAGATAAGAGTTTACTACAAGCGTGAGGACCTGAATTCAAAGCACTTCTCTTCTAGCTCTCATGTTAGAAAAGAAGCTGAGTATGGCTTGGAAAGTGCCTGTAATCTCTGAACTCAGGACCAGGGAGTGGGGCATGACAAGACAGGAGTTTTGTTGGGCTGGCTAGCCATCAGCCTAACTATAGTTTCTGTGAGAAACCCAGTCTCAAAGGAACAAGACAGAATGATAGACCAAGGCACTTGAAGTTTTCTTCCAGCCTCTGCACGTGTGCAGTATGTGCACCCTCCCCTCTGTGCACATATAACACCCACATACATTCACACATTCAATCCCTAAACATGCACCAAGGCTTACTAAAGGTGACACAAATGAGCGACATAGTTGGGACCAGAAGCTTAAAGTAATGCCAGAGAAAGTAACTCCAGCAGAAAACCTTCCCATTGAAGAAACTCATAGATAGTTCAAAACATTGAAAGCTAAATGATTGAGTGGTAGAAATTAACCCAGACTCATAAAGAATATGGCAGTTGGCCACAGAAAAGATTATTTTAGAGTCCTTTAATTTCTCAATAGCCCTAATTTTTAAAATTATGGCATATGAAATGTAAATTAGTTTTACTGCTTTTTTCCATATAAATTTATAACAAACAGTATGAGTTTTTAATATTTTGACAAAAAATGTTACAAAGCCACAGAACAATCATAACATTAACATTTTCCATTGATTATTAAAATTGCTTTACACAATTTCAGCTCACATGGATATTTTTAAAGTCCTATAATACTGCATAAAGGAAGAATAGTCTGTATGTACTCTTAGATCCTTTGCCTTTTAAAATTCATTGGTTTTATTGAATTTTATATACATATATATTTATTGAATTGATATACATTACATTTTACATCTTTTATCTTTTTTTTCTGAGATGGTCTCCATGTAGCCCCAGGTGGCCTGGAACTTGCTATGTAGACCAAGCTGGCCTTGAACTCACAGAGATTCACTGTGTATGTATGGATTGCCTGCGTGTTTTCGAGTGCTCCATGTTGTGCAATGCCCAAAAGGGTCAGAAGAAGGCCTCGGATCCCCTGGAACTGGAGTTACAGACAGTTGTTGGCTGCCATGTGGGTGCTGGGATTCGAACCTGAATCTTCTGCAAGAACAATCAGTGTTCTTAACTGTTGAGCCATCTCTCCAGCCACAAACTGAGCTGTATGATTTTATACATCTGTGTAACCACTGCCACAATAAGCACATAGTATATTTCTATGACCTTCAGAAGTCCCCTCGTAATGCTTTGCAATGGACTCCACTCATCCCCAGTTCCAGTCAATGCCTGATATGTCACTGTAAATCAGATTTGCTCTTTAAGAATTTCATCTAAATGGAATTCCATAACATGTGTTCTTTCCTGTCCATCGCAGTGCTTTTGAAATTCATCCATGTTGTTGTCTGTGTCAGTACTTTGCTCCTCTTGTTTGCTGAGTGGTATTGCATTGCATGAAAATGCAGCAATTTGTTGATCCATTCAACCGTGGACAGCATCTGCATTCTCCTCATTTGGGGATTATTGTGCATTAAGATGATATCAACACGTATGTATAAATCCTTGTATAGTCATATTTTTAAATTTCCTCTTAGATGAATACTCAACGGCAGGATTTAAGTTGAGCACGGTAGCACATGCTTGTGATCCCAGCACTTGGGAGGTGAAGCCAGGAGGATCCGAAGTTGAAGCCTATTCTCAGCTACATAGCAGGCTCAAGACCAGTTTGTCTCAAAAAAATAACAACAGAAGCAGGATTGCTGGCTTATATCAGATGAGAAGTGTGTGCTTAGCTTTAAGCTGTAAAACTACTTTCAAAGCTTTAAGATCACTTTACTTTTCTATGGAAAATATATAGAGAATTCTGCTTGCTTCGTGTCTTTGTGCTCTCTGTTGCCAGACTTCTACATTTTACCCATTCTAGTAGATGTTGGTACAATCTCATTGTTTTCAATTTGTGTTTCCTTCTTGACTGGAGGTACTGAACATGTTTTCCTGTCTTATTTTCTTGATCTATCTGCTCAAATCTTTTATTCCTCTTTAACATACCTGATCATCTTAAAATTTAGTTGTGAAAGTTTTTAAAAAATGTATTCTGTGAGTGACTGTTTCTACATATGTATTTTGTGAGTATTGTATCCCAGACTGAGACTTAAATTTTCATTTTCTTAGTACTATTTATAAGATAAGATATGATTTTCATAAAGCCCCAACTTACTCAAACTTTCATTGTGGATAAGATTTCTGCAGGGCTGTGGTGTGGTCAAACCCCATGGCCTCATTCATGATACTCTAGTAGTCTGCCATTGAGCTACTTGGAGCTGCACTCCATGCCTGAATTAGTTTGTCTTTCTTTCTTTTTTTTAGAAGGCTCTCATTGGGTAACCCTGGCTAGCCTGGAACTTACTCTGTAGACAAGGCTGGCCTCAAACTCACAGAGAGCTGTCTGCCTCTACTACCCAAGTGCTGGGATTAAGGGTATGTGCCAACATGCCTAGTGAACTTGTATCTATTATGTCCTATTTAAGAAGTCTTTACCTGTCCAGGCCTGGTGGCACATACCTTTAATCCCAGCACTCAGGAGGCAGAAGCAAGCAGATCCCTATGAGTTCCAGCTTAGTCTACATGGAGAGTTCCAGGCCAGTCAGGAATACATAGTGAGACTCTGTCTCAAAAAAGTCTTTTACCTGCATGGTGTGGTGAGGCATGCCTTTAATCTCAGCATTCAGGAGGCAGAGGCAGATGGATCTCTGTGAGATCAAGGCCAGCCTAGTCTACATAGTAAATTTCAGGCCAGCTGGGACTATAGTGAGACCCTGTCTCAAAAACAAAAATACCAAAACCTAAAGAAAAGTCTTTACCTACTGAAAACTTGATTTTAATCTATATTTTACCATTTATAATATGGTTTATGTTCCATTTTTAATTGATGCTTGATATGGACTAAGAATGAAGGTTCATTTTTCTGAAGAGATCTTCAGTTACTCTTTTTGAGAAATTTGCGGAAAAAGTTAATTCAATATAAATAACCTTCGTAACTTCATCAACTCTCATTTGGCTGTGTGTGTGTGTGTGTGTGTGTGTGTGTGTTTCTGGGCACTCTGTTTGCACACATAAATTATCTTGATTTCTGTAGTATTATAAAAAAATCTTCTTGCTGGTCATGGTGATGCACACCTTTAATCCAAGCATGGAGAAAGCAGACACAGGCGAATCTGTGAGATCAAGGCCAACCTTGTGTACATAGTGAGTTCTAGCCAGCTGTGGCTGCAGGGAAACCCCATCTCAAAAACAAAACCCAAACAAACAAAACTCTTCTAGTCAGGTCACAAGTTTGTTTGCCTTTTAAAAAATATTTTAATGTTTTAGATCCTTTAATTTTTCTCCTCTAATGTTTCAATTTGGAAAAAATAACATGATTGAAAGTTTAAATCTATAAATATATCTCTTTATTAAGTATGCTTTAATTTATCTTAGCAAGGTCTGGTTTTCTGTCTGTAGATCTTCATAGTTTAATAAATTTATTGCTTTCTAGTATTCTAAGTAGCACTTTTTTTTTTACCCTCATTCATTGTTAGTATATTGAAGGGACTCATTAGTCTCCACCCCTAACTGAGGAGCTATTGATTATTGATGACTTCTACAGGAGGAGAGTCCCTTTTCGTGAAAAAGTGTGGCCCCTAGTAAGTCAACCACACTCCAGAAGATGGCCCCACACCCAGGAGCATGTGGGAAGTTCAAATTGGAGCCAATGGGTTATTTAAAAAAAGAGAGACACACACACAAAGTTCGGGGGTGAGTTGGTAGGGAGGGGTGAATCTGCGAGTGGTTAGGGGGAGGAAAGAGCCTAAATATGATCAAAATACATATACATGTATGAAGTTCTCAAAAAATGAATAAAACATTATACTTTTAAAAAGAAATAGACTTGATTTTTATTTTCACTAACCCTGCAATCTGGACCCTTAGTAAGTTGATTTATTAATTGTAGTGGCGTATTTTTGGTAGGGTTCTTAGGATTTCCTAAATGCCCAAACATGTTTTCTGCAAAAGTTTGATTTCTTCCTTTACTATCACCTTCCTCTTCTTGCCCATCATGTTACTGAGGACTTCCAGGACAAAACTGGGTAGAAACAATATGCGTAGACTTCCTTCCTTTATTTCTGTTCTGATCTTTTTATCAGAGAAAGCATTTAGATTTTCACCTCTGAATGTTCATAGATACCTTTCAGGTGACTGAGGAAGTTCCACTACTTAGTTTGCTGAGAGTTTTTGTAAAAAATAAATAAACATATGTAAGATAAATATTGTATCTAATTGGGATTGTATCTATCAATTTGGCTTTGCGTTCTCCTTTTCCTATCTGTTATGTAGTTCTTCTTTCATCTTTTCCCAGCTTGGATAGCCTTTTTAATTTTGTAGATGTTTGTTATTAAGTTTATAATATGCAGTGTTACCTTACAACATCTACCTCTTCCAGTAACATTTACCGCTTCAGTGCACTGCTGTTCCCTTCTCTGGTCTTCTGCGCTGCCGGCCTCGCCCATTTACTTCTGAATGTAAGACTCACAGTATTTTATTTTTATTATTTTTACATTAAATACATGTTATTTTTTATTTTATTAATTTTTTGGACAGGGTCTTCCTGTAGCACCACTTGGCCTGGAACATGCTGTGTAGACCAGGCTGGCTCCAATCTCACTGAGATCTGCTTGTGTCTGCCACCTAAATGCTGGGATTAAAAGCGTAAGCCACCACACCCAGTGCCAGGTTGTTTTTTTAAATTTTCACACAAAAGTGTATTGTATGTTGAGCTATGCCTGTTTAACCTCTCCTTCCCACCATTAGTCCCCTCTGTTCCCACAGTTTCATTTCTTTTTGCATGCATGTCATTTATACACATACGTGATTCCATGCATCTTTATAAAAATCTAGGATCTACAAACGAGAGAAAACATACAATATTTGTCTTTCTAAGACTAACTTAAATCAGTTAATATAATTATCCTCCAGTTACATCCATTTTCCTATAAACAACATAATGGTAGATCTATCTTTGGTTTTTTTGAGAAGCCTCCATGCTGAGTTCTATAGTGGCTACATCAGCAGTGTCTTATATAAGGGTTTCCATCTGTCTGCTTCCTAGCCAGCATTTGTTGTTTGCTTTATTGATGACTGCCAGTTTGGCTGGGTAAGATGGAATCTTATACAACCCAGGACTGCCTGCTCAGAAGTAGCATCATGCACAGTGGACTGGACCCTCCCACACCACTGAAGAATCAAGAAAATGCTGCCAAGACAGGCCCACAGGCCAATTCAATAGAGAAATTTCCCCACCTGAGGTTCCCTCTTTTGGGGTGTGTCAGGTTGACAACTGAAGCCATCTAGCACAGAAAGGAATACTAGCTTTGTAAGAAAAAGTATTTGGTAGTACTTTTCTTTTTTATGGAATAGCTGTTTCTGATGATTTTTGGATTTTGGCCTGTTCTTGTTTTTCCAAGACCCTAAGGTGCATTGTTAAATTATTTATTTGAGAGCACTCTGATGTTTTTAATATAGCCACTTGTAGCTATAAACCTCCCTTTTAGGACTCCTTTCATTGAATTCCATAGGCTTTGATACAGTGTGTTTTCTTTTTCATTCAATTCTAGGAACTTTTTGTTTGAGATAGAATCTTTCCTCAATTTCTTCAGAGACCCATTCATCATCCAAGACTGTGTTGTTTAGTCTCAATGAGTTTGTACATGTTCTGTATGTTCATCTTGGTGTTGATTTCTGCTTTTTAAAATATTTATTTGTATTATATGTTTGTGTGTGAATGTATATGCACATGTGTGTGCAGGTGACCACAGAGGCCTGGGGAGGGTGTGGGATCTCCTAGGGCTGGAGTTACTGGTGATTGTGAGTCTCTTGATGTGGATGCTGGGAACAGACCTCAGGTCCTCTGAAAGAGCAGCAAGTACTTTTAACAGCTGAGCCATCTCTCTAGCCCCTTAATTTCTAGTTTTATCTATTGTGGACAGATAGAACACAGATATCATTTCAAATTCCATATATATATATATCCCTATATTGCTTAATCTGTGATGTCACTTAACTCAGATGCTTCTCTGTTTTAGCCAGGATGACCTGTGTGTTGGTGAGAGCAGAATATTAAAATCATCCACTAGTACTGTGTAGTGGTTAGTCTGTAACTTTATATCTAATAATATTTGTTTTATGAAATTGTGTACATTTGTATTTGGTGTGTGTATGCTAAAATTGTAATGCATTCTTGATGGGCTTGTCTTTAATCAGTATAAAGTAAACGTCTCTATTTCTTCTGACTAGTTTTGATTTGAAGTCTACTTTGTCAGATATAAAAATAGAAACATCCACTCTTTTCCTAGTTAAATTTGCCTGGAATATCTTTTTCCATTCCTTTACCTGTAGTATCTGTTTTTAATGGTGAGTTTCATTTCTTGGAGGCAACAAAGAGGTGGATGTTTATCTGTGCCTTTTCATTGGTGAACTGAGTCCATTAATATTCAGTTATTATTAAAAGGTATATATTGTTCCTATCATTTTATTTTTATAGTGCCTTGTGTTTTCCCATTCTTCTGTTACATAACTAGTGTTCTAGAGTGGTTTATTCTTTCCTGTAGCCTCATGGGTGTGTTCATCTTTATCTTTGTCCAAAGAGTTCATTCAGGTATTTTCTGTAGGGCTGGCTTACTGTCATGAATTTCTTTAGTCTTTTTTTTTTATCATAGAATGTTTTTTTCTCCTTTGATTATAACAGATGCTTTTGCTAGGCATAGTAATCTGGGTTGGCAATTGTTGTCTTTCAGGACTTAAACTACATCATTCTATATCCTCCTGGTTTTTAAGTTTCTGTTGAGAAACCTGCCGTTATTCTAATGGTCCTGCCTTTATATGTGACTCCATGTTTTTTTCTTGCAGCTTTCAGTATACTTTCATCTGTATATTTTGCATCTTAACCATAATATGATATGGGGAGGTTCTTTTCAGGTCTTGTATGTTTGGTGTTCTGAATGCCTCTTGCACTTGAATGGACATCTCTTTCCCTAGTTTTGAGCATGTTTCTGATACAAATTTCATGTTTAAATGTTTTCTATGTCTTTGCCATGAAATTCATCTTCATTGTCTACAGCACATTGCTTGGGCCTTTTCATGGTGCTCCGTAGATCTCAGATGCTCCACTTACACTTTTTGTTATTCATCCTGTCAGTGTCCGAATGTTCCAGTTCCTATACTTTGTCTTCAAGCCCTCCCCTTGATTCATTTTTCTTTATTAAATTCCAGGTTCATTCATGACTTCCTTATTTGATTCAGTTGTTCATTTGTGTTCTCTTGGAATTCATTCAGGAGTTTATTTTTGTCCTCTTGTTTCTTTGAACATACTTATTTATAATCATTCCTTTGAATTCTTTTTCTGATATTCCATTTCATTTGCTCTCATTAGAGGCTATTACTGTGGTATTAATTAATACTTTTTTGGAGGAATCATGTTGCCTTGGTTTTTTGTATTTCTTGTGTTTATGCGTTGGGACTTAAGTGTCTGGGGTTGGTTGAATTGTTATCATCCTTATACTTTTAATGGACGTATTCTCAGTGTTTAAGAGGAACGAGGCTGCAGTGAGCTGAAGTGTCGTTTTCCTTTGCTAGACTGGCATTTGGGGCACCAGGCTTGATCCCCAGTACTCTTTTGAGAATAGAATACTGTCTGGAAAAAAAAAACATTCTCAAGAAATATGCACCATATGAACATACAGTAATAGTCAAATAAAAACAATTACTCACTTTTGGGACCAGCAAGATGACTCAGTGGATTAAGGCAACTATTGCCAAGCCTGGAAACTTGAGTTCAATGTCCAGGACCAACATGGTAGAAATAGAGAACTGACTCCCACAGGTTATCCACTTGCACACTGTGACGTGCAAATACATCCAAAGGCACATACACACATAACAAACACAAATAAATAAATGTAAAAAAAAAGGCGTTTCTAAAGTGCCATTTATTTTGGGAAGTAAAGTTACAGCACTATGCTCAGTAATGTATTAATTATTCTGGGTGTGAGTGGAAGTGGAAAGGCAGAAGAATATGGAATTAATAGAGAAATGGAAGAGGGAGCTGGAGAGATGACTCTGTGGTTAAGAGCACTGTCTGTTCTTGCAGAAGACCTGGGATTGGGGTGCACCCACATGGAGGCCAACAACCATCCCTAACTCCAGTTCCAGGGAATCTGATGCCCTCTTCTGACCTCTGAAGGCATTGTACATCATGGGTGCACTTACATACATGCAGGCTATACATTCATACATAAAATAAAAATAATAAAAAAATTTTTTAAAAAGAAGAGGAGGGAAATATGAAGAGCTGGGGATTGGAAGAGACCGTCAGGGAAGGGAATGAGACAATTTGGCTAGAGGCAGAATGAAAAGAGAAGTAAAGAAATACTATCAGGTGACCTAAAACAGTCCTAGCTTTTAGGACACTGAGACCCATAACCCAGGAAGTAAAGGTATCAGCTACCAAGCCTAACAACTGAGTTCCATCCTCAGAACCCACGTGGTGAAAGAAAAGAACTGATTCCCACAAGCTGCCCTCTGTCCTTCACATATTTTCTCTCAATAAATAAACAAATAAATAGTAAATAAGGACTGGAGAGATGGCTCAGCAGTTAAGAGCACTTGCTTGTCTTTAAAAGGACCAGCATGTGGTTCCCAGCACCTACATGGTAATTCACAACAGTCTATAACTCCAGTTCCAGGGACTCCAACATCTTCTTCCAACATAATTTCTTAAAAGCTTTTCACCCCTAGCTGGCTGTGGTAGCTGGTGATTGTAATCTCAGAGCTTGGGAGGTGGAGGCAGCAGGATGAGAATTCGAGGTCATCTTCAGCTACATAGTGAGTTCCAGGGCAGCCTGGGCTGCATGAGACCCATTTCAAAACAAGCAAACAAACAAAAATAAAGCCTTTGATCTCTAAAAATTATTCGTTCCAAAATGTTTTCATGAGATTTCTTCTTATTCCAAGACAGAATGGAGATCTTAAAAAATTTATTAAAATTCACAGATTAGTTTTTCAAATCAAAGCATACAAAATACTCAGATAAACCAGGTAAATATTAAAGCTAAAGCATTTGGATTCTTTGCCAAATCTTTGAATCTCCCACCACCTAACTGGGGTACATGTTTGTTTGATAATAAGGTTATCTGCTTTTATTATATTTCTCCTCAGATCTCTTTGTTTGACCTTAGGATACTGTTCAATAGATAAATTAGACTGAATTGAAAGATTAATAACTGACATTTATGATGTTATTAAGGAGAACATGCATGTACGTATGCACATATGTACATGTACATTTTGTTGTTTGTGTTCCTGAGACAGGGTCTCTCTGTAGGTCAGGCTGGCCATGAACACACTGCAGTTTTTTTTGCCTCAGCTTCCCAAGTGATGAGACTGTAGGTGTGAGCCTTCATGCCTGGCTGAAAATACATTTTTTTTCTAGAATGAATTGATTTGCTTTAAAGACATCTTGAATTAGATTGTTTGATATAACTGACACTCTTGTAATAATGCTAGATAGTTAGACAATTACTTAATATTCAAAATAATATGTGCTAGGTGTGGTGGCATACTCCTTTAATCCCAGCACTCAGGAGTCAGAGGCAGGAAGATCTCTCTGAGATCGAGGCCAGCCTAGGCAACATAGATCCAGGCCAGCTAGGGCTACAGAAAGATCTTGTCTCAAAAAGAAAATAACAGTAGTAGTAGTAGTAGTAGTAGTAGTAGTAATAATATCATGAAAGCTTTTTAGGGAGTTTCCTCTGTACCAGGCAGGGCCATTATCATGGGCATATGGCCTGTTCAGTCACAAAGGGCTCCATACAAGGAGAGGACCCATATGTAAAAGACACCTGCACCTGGAATAATGCTCTGCTGTCACTGTCCTGAAAGTCTCAGTAATTTAACAGGCTCCATAATTTTATTCTGCAGCATCCCAGAAAATTATACAGCCAGTTCTAGCATCAAGCATTGTTTAGCAAGGAAGGTGTATAATGTTTCAAGGAAGCCTCAAGTCTGTATATGAAATGGAAGAGGGAGTAAAAATTCCAGAAAGGAATCTATCACAATATTTCAGGTGCTTTTGAGTCAGGTGGTGGCCATAGACAGAAAAAGTAATTGATAGTTTCAAAATATACTTTGGAAGCTGAGTATGGTGTGCACACTTTTAATCGCAGAGCTCAGGAAACAGAAGCAGGCAAATCTCTTTCAGTTCCAGGTCAGTCTGGTCTACACAAAGCTCCAACCCAGCCTAGGGCTACATAATTAGACCTTTTCTCAATCTATCAATACATCTCTCTCTCTCTCTCTCTCTCTCTCTCTCTCTCTCTCACACACACACACACACACACACACACACACACACACACACACATACTTTGGGGCTGGGGTTCTGTCTTGGTTGTAGCATGCACAAATCCCTATATTCAGTTCCTAGGACTGTAAAACAACACACACACACACACACACACACACACACACACACACACACACACATACAGCACTTTAGAGATAGTAAGCATTGGTATGGATTGGCAGTGAGTTGGATGTGGTAATGCAGAGGATGTTTAAAGTGGCTTATGAATTTCTGACTGGACTAGAAGTGCTACTTACTAAATGAGAAACTTTAGACACAGAATTCAGGGTGTAATCAACACTGGATTAGACATTATACTAAAAAAGTCAGATATAAAACAGTACGTATTTTATAATTTCTTCTAACAAAAAGTGTGTTTACCCAGAAGTATACAGAATGTCAACAAAACAGCTCATACTGGATTTTTAATATTTGAATCTGAACTTTTTCTGTTAGAATGTGTGTATGTGTTCCATGTATGTGCAGTACCTGGGAGGACAGACGTTGTGATGATGTCGGAACCCCTGAAATTAGAGCTGAAGGTGATTGTGAGCTGCCGTGTGGGTGCTGTGAACCGAACCCAGGTCCTCTCCAAGAGCAGCCAGTGCTCCTACCCTGAACCACCTCTCTAGCCCCTGGATTTTTTTTTAATTAAAAATAATTGCAATTGCAAAGTTGTATTCACCTAGTAGAATAATTATTTCACATAAGCTCTATCAAAGAACACTGAAAACTACCATCCCCACACAATTTTTGCTATTTAAAAATAAATAAATAAATTCTTTTGCCAGAGCTGGGCATATTGGGACACACCTTCAATCTCAGCTCTCAGGAGTCAGAGGCAGACAGATCTCTGTGAGTTCGAGTTCAACCTGGTCTATATAGGGAGTTTCCTATATAGGCAAACCACGGATACATAGTGAGACCCTGTCAAAAAAAAAAGTAGGAACAAGGAAGGAGGGAAGGAAGGAGGGGGGGGGGGAGGGAGGGAGGGAGGGAGGGAGGGAGGGAGGGAAGGAAGGAAGGAAGGAAGGAAGGAAGGAAGGAAGGAAGGAAGGAAGGAAGGAAAAGAAAGAGAAAAAAACATTAGGTAGTGTGTGTAGACAAAAAGAGACATTGCAGGCCTGGCATAGTGGTACAAGCCTTTAATCCCAGCAGAGGCAGAGGCAGGGGGGATCAGAGTATAAGCCTCACCTGTATATCCAGTTCCAGGTCAGCCAGCTTCCATAGTGAAACCCTGTCTCAGAGAGGCTTTGCAGTTTACACGGCAAACCTTACACAACTTCACACTTGAGATTACTTTTCTTTTCTTTTTAAAAAGTTGAGTTGTGTCTGGCATGGGGGAGGGTTGCTAGATGCTTTGTATACAAGGAAAAAAACTACTAGGATCAAATTATTTATAGCATTCATCTTCATCCTCCTCTATTCACCTTCCTCATCTTTGCTATTTCCAGCATGGATGGCTCCCTTTTTTGCTGTGTCAAACTTTTCTTTAGTGTGGTACAACAATATCCTTTTCTCACTTTTTCTTCAGCTAAGCAGCCACCTTTTCATAACGCTGCTGTCATTATCCTCCATCTCACCTAGTTTCTTCATGACAGCGCTGGTGGATGGACCAGGGCATTTTCCTTAAGCATTTAGTAGTCTGTCCCTAAAGCACAGAGTTGCTCGGTGCTCCCACTTGCTCCGGGGCTCTCTGTACAGAGTTCAGTATACTGCAGTAGTTGTCTACTATTCCTCTTTAGTAAAAATTCTATAAAATCAGAACTAAGGAGCTGAAATGTAGCTCACTAATATAGCACTAGCCTAGCATGTCCCTGGGTTCAGTCCCAAGGATGTGGGTGTCAGGGGAGGAAGGAGGGAAAAAAGACAGATATACAAAACCCTGGGGGAGTTTTTGGGGTGAGGGGATTATCCTAAGCCTGGATGCTAGTTGAATGAATATAAATTTGCTAAAATCCTTGAATTGTATGGGTAGGCTATATGGAGTGTATAAAGTTGTTGAAAAGATTTAAGGATGATTCAAGTACTATGGTTGCTCAGTGAGCACTATAATTATTTCCAGTTTACATTTAAATAAAGGTTAAAAATAAAAGTTTTAGAGCTAGGGTTGCAGTTCAGTGGTAGAGTGCTTATCTAACAAGTATAAAGCCCTGGGGTCAACCCTCAGCACCATAAAAATAAAAAGTAGAGTTTTGATAATTAAGTAACTATTAAGGAAATATTCAGTATTGGAAGTTGTATCTTTTTGAGACCAAAGCCTCATTGTTTACCATATGGTATGTGTACTTCCTGTTTTAAAATTAAATTATTTTTGCTATATCTCATTGGTCAGAAGATCACTTGAAATTATAAAACAGGATAAAAGATGAGACTGTCTATTGTGTTGATTCTATATTTGCACTTCTATTTTCCTTGGTTGCAGGTGACAGCAAGTTACCACAGCTGATGTGACTCTTAGCAACCTGTATTTTCTCTTCAAATCATTAGAGTTAGGAAACAGTTTCATGGGTCTAGAGAGGTGGCTCCTCAGTTAAGAGCACTTACTGTGCTTATAGAGGACCCAGGCTCAGTACCATCAATCAAATGGTGGCTCCTGTCCATAACACCAGTTCTAGGGGATCCCCATACCCTCTTCTGACTTCTTTGGGCACCAGACACACATGTGATACACATACAGGCAAAACACTTCTACCCGTAAACTAAAATAAAAAATAGTTTCCTTAAGACCACTGTCAGCTTAAAAGAGTGAATGTATCTATGAGCTGGAGAAACACTTCACTTGCAGAGTGCTTGCCTAGCTTGCACAAGGCCCTGAGTTTAGTTCCATCACTCGGGGGGAAGAAACTCCTAGAGAAAATGAATACACACAAACGAATGTATTCTCTCTCTCTCTCTCTCTCTCTCTCTCTCTCTCTCTCTCTCTCTCCCTTTAGTGTATGTTACAGTTAGTTAATATGACATTGACATGAAGGTTACTACATTAAAAACTATCTGGGGCCTACTGATGTGGGCTCAGAAGAACGCTTGCCCAGCCTGTGTGAGGCTGTTACCCAGTGGCCAGAGGCTGGACCAAGTGTTTCCAGGTTTTTAGTTCTTTATTCAAGAATGAAATAAAAGCCTACACATATTGCAAAGGAGCTAGGAAACTTTATTAAAAACCAATAGTACAGATTAGAAAGTAAGATTGATAGTGAGTCACCTCCATGAAAGTACTCTAGGGCCCCAGAGACTTCTTTTTATGGGAAATCCAACCGAAGAAAGGGTTGGTTACATAGTTCTCATGGTTCTCTGTTTTGGTTGGTCATATAATCATTTTCTATTGAACATGTCTCTTTCTATAATGCATTCTAATCATATGACTGACTAATTATGCATAGATATAAGACCATAAATAGGGGATTCTCCCTAGAAGTTCACTTAGGGATGCGGTTTTGCTTTATTTTGCATGCCCAGTTTAGGCAGCCTGAGACTCTTACCTGGAGATACTATGCACACATACCCTTCTTTGCATAGTGTATCTAGCAACCTGTTAGCAACATAGAATACCCACATCCTCATTGAGCTGCATGAAAATCCCACTCTGAACAATGGAGCAAATTTCTCCTCCCCTTAAGGCCATCATCTGTTCAATCATGCTCTGTTTATGTCAGCATACAAAAATGGAAAGGCTGATCTGGCCAGATTCTAAATTCTGCAGGCTCTGTCTTCTAATGTGTGTCACACTTCTTGGTGGTCTAGCCAACTGTTATCCTGAGAATTTTACTTAAACCTGGTTTTGTTTTAATTTTTGATTGGGTGCACAGGATCTCTATAGCCCAGGCTGGTCTGGAATTTGTGACAGGCATTCTTCCTCACCTCCATGAACCACCATGTATGACTTTAAAACTAGTGGGGTAGGTTAAGAGAGATGGCAATCCTGAGGATGTGAAAAAAAGAGATCATATATGACTTTTCATTTCATCAAAAAATATCCTATATATACTTTCTGTTTCTTTAACTTGTCTCTCTGCCTATGATTAATATTCAGTTACATTTCAGAAAGGATAGGACATGTATACAGAAGTAGGTATATGAGGCTCCTAGAACTTTTCAACAAGCATCCAATACCGTGATCTCCATAATTAATTGAGGCTTATTCTATACCATGCATTTACAGTTGCCTTATTAACAGGACAGGATTCCAGGAATCCTTACAAGATTAGTTTCTTATCCAAGATATACAGCTAAACTCTGCCTTGTTTTGTTGCTAATTCTTATTCAGTATCTTAACCATTACTATTTTGTTTGGTGACTACAATCTTAAGTGTGGAATTTTTTATTCTGTGACTAAAAACTTTGTATTTCTCCAAAAAATTTTTATCATTTCAATCATTTTATGAAAGGTCCTAGGTGCCATATGGACTGCCCCCCCCCCTTCTGCCCCATCTTCTTTCTCTGAGAGAGAGTTAGTCTTTATTAGCAATGAAATACGAACCCAGAGTCTCAGGAAACTGATTAATCCAGTAACAGGGAGTGTTTGAGAGATCATGTTTTAAACAATGCAGATTGTACCTTGGGAAAAACAGAGTAGTGAAATTTCACATTGCTTCTTCTAAAAAAGAAAGAAAGAAAGAAAACAGTGACATCCAGTTTTTAAATAAAATTTGTATTTTATTTTTAAACATTTAGGAGAGTTAAACTAAAGGAATAGCGCCTGTTGATTTGCACTACTAGGGAAGTATAGAATTCTCCAGCCTCATTTGGACTGCGATTAAACCCTCAGACATGCAAAGTCAGAATCCACCACTGAGCTACGCATACACACTCCCGGCCCATAAACTGACAGTGTCAGTACCCCCCCACCCCCAAATGCTAATTCCTCCTTACTAACAGGGTCCGGCTTACCTCTGTCCTCCAACAAACCAGATATGTTGGCGTTTTACCAGACTACGTTGTATCGTTTCCAGTTTAGTGTGCTCGCCTTTATTGTGATCAAAGATAGCGATTAAAGTGTTTAATGACCCTGGTTTGGCTAGAAGATTTGCAGAGCGGCCAGTTTCGTCGCCTCGTGGTAGGCTTTCCGGGTTAGGTTTTCCTCCTCTGATACTGGCAAGGAGCTTGGCCGGAAACTCTGGAAAGCAGCCAGAGGAAAGTGAAGTTCTTGGCGCGAGCGCGTGTCCTACTCTCAAAGAGCCCGGCGCTAGCGCATTCTTCGTGCAGTTATTGGCTGGGACTCTGTGTGCCGCTGTCGGCCAATGAAGACGCTGGAGATCTGGCCCGGCCCGGCCCCTTTCAGCGCCCCGGGCTGAGGCAGAGACTGAACAGCGGGCGAACAAATCAGCGGCACCCAGAGAGCCATGTCGGACTCGGAGCTCAGCGCCCAAGCGCTAACCCGCTGAAAGTTTCTCAGCGAAATCGCCGGGACGATCTGGACCCCGCCAAGAGGAACTGCTTTTGAGTGAGATGGTCCCAGCGGCCTGGAGGAGCGAACTGGTACGCCCCGGGATTGTGGTGGGAGTTTTGCTTCTGCTAGCTGCCTTGAGCAAGGCCTCCATCATTCGGTATGAGATTCTGGAGGAAAGAGAGAAAGGTTTCCCTGTGGGTAACGTGGTCACGGACCTTGATTTGGACCTCGGCAGTCTGTCAGCGCGCAGGCTCCGGGTGGTGTCCGGAGCGAGCCGTAGATTCTTTGAGGTGAACCGGGAGACTGGAGAGATGTTCGTGAACGACCGTCTGGATCGAGAGGAGCTGTGCGGGACACTGCCCTCCTGCACTGTAACTCTGGAGTTAGTGGTGGAGAACCCACTGGAGCTGTTCAGCGCGGAAGTGGTGATTCAGGACATCAACGACAACAATCCCTCTTTCCCGACCCGGGAAATGAAATTGGAGATTAGCGAGGCCATGACGCCGGGGACGCGCTTTCCGCTCGAGAGCGCGCATGATCCCGATGTGGGGAGCAACTCTTTACAAACCTATGAGCTGAGCCATAACGAGTACTTTGCGCTTCGCGTTCAGACTCGAGAGGACAGCACCAAATACGCGGAGCTGGTCCTGGAGCGCGCCCTGGACTGGGAACGGGAGCCTAGTGTCCAGTTGGTGCTGACGGCGTTGGACGGAGGAACCCCAGCTCGCTCTGCCAGCCTTCCCATTCGCATCACAGTGTTGGACGCGAACGACAATGCGCCTGCCTTCAACCAGTCTTTGTACCGGGCGCGCGTCCGGGAGGATGCACCCCCCGGCACTCGCGTAGCTCAGGTTAGTGCAACTGATCTGGATGAAGGCCTCAACGGTGAAATCGTTTACTCCTTCGGCAGCCACAACCGTGCTGGTGTGCGGGAGCTATTCGCCTTAGACCTTGTAACTGGGGTACTGACAATCAAGGGTCGACTAGACTTCGAAGACACGAAACTCCATGAGATTTACATCCAGGCCAAAGACAAGGGCGCTAATCCTGAAGGAGCACATTGCAAAGTATTAGTAGAGGTTGTGGACGTGAATGACAACGCCCCGGAGATCACAGTCACGTCCGTGTACACCCCAGTCCCCGAGGATGCGCCTCTGGGAACTGTCATCGCTTTGCTCAGTGTGACTGACCTGGATGCTGGCGAGAACGGGCTGGTGACCTGCGAGGTTCCACCCGGTCTCCCCTTCAGCCTTACTTCCTCTCTCAAGAATTACTTCACTTTGAAAACCAGTGCAGTCCTGGACCGGGAGACCGTGCCAGAATACAACCTCAGCATCATAGCTCGAGACGCAGGAACCCCTTCTCTCTCAGCTGTTACGACAGTGCGGGTCCAAGTGTCCGACATCAACGACAACCCGCCTCAGTCTTCCCAGTCTTCCTACGATGTTTATGTTGAGGAAAATAACCTCCCTGGAGTTCCGATTCTAAACCTAAGTGTCTGGGACCCTGACGCCCCGCACAATGCCCGCCTTTCCTTTTTTCTCTTGGAGCCAGGAGCGGAAACCGGGCTAGTGGGTCGCTATTTCACAATAAATCGTGACAGTGGAGTCTTGTCACCCTTAGTGCCCCTGGACTACGAAGATCGACGAGAGTTCGAACTAACAGCGCATATCAACGACGGGGGCAACCCCGTCCTGGCCACCAACATTACTGTGAACATATTTGTTACTGACCGCAATGACAACGCCCCCCAGGTCCTATACCCCCGGCCTGGCCAGAGTTCGGTGGAGATGCTGCCCCGAGGTACAGCTGCAGGCCACGTGGTCTCACGGGTGGTAGGCTGGGACGCAGATGCAGGGCACAATGCCTGGCTCTCCTACAGCCTCCTGGGAGCCCCCAACCAGAGCCTTTTTGCTGTGGGGCTTCACACGGGTCAAATCAGCACTGCTCGCCCAGTCCAGGACACAGATTCACCTAGACAGACTCTCACAGTGTTGATCACAGACAATGGAGAACCATTGCTCTCCACCACCGCTACCCTAACCGTGTCAGTAACTGAGGAATCTCCCGAAGCCCGGGCCGAGTTCCCCTCTGGCTCTGCTCCCCGGGAACAGAATAAAAATCTCACCTTTTATTTGCTTCTTTCTCTAATCCTGGTCTCTGTGGGGTTTGCACTCACAGTGTTGGGAGTTATTATATTCAAAGTTTACAAGTGGAAGCAGTCTAGGGACTTGTACCGAGCCCCAGTGAGCTCCCTGTACCGAACACCAGGGCCCTCCCTGCACGCCGACGCCGTGCGGGGAGGCCTGATGCCGCCGCACCTTTACCATCAGGTGTACCTCACCACGGACTCACGCCGCAGCGACCCGCTGCTGAAGAAACCTGGTGCGGCCAGCCCACTGGCCAGCCGCCAGAACACGCTGCGGAGCTGCGATCCGGTGTTCTATAGGCAGGTATTGGGTGCAGAGAGCGCCCCCCCTGGACAGGTAAGGGTTAGCAAGTCGTCTCTGAATTGCATTAATTAATGCTTGATTTCTGCACCAAGCTGAGGAAGGTATGAAGCTGTTTTTCGTCATCGTCGTTGTTGTTGCTGCTGCTGTTGTTGTTAACGGTGAAGATGTTTTACTGAGCTTGCTTCCAGATTTTCACCTATCCTTACCAGATCAAATAGTGCCTTTGGGAGAAGGTGGCTTGGTAGAGTGTGGTTTGTGGTCCAAAAGGACCACATAGTTGACTCAACTATGAACTCAGTTCACACCCTCAGCACTCATATGCTAGCACAAGTAACCAGTCTTGCTAAGGGGCACTTGGGCTATATCCCGGGATCTCAGCTTCAGACCTTCTTTGGAAATAAGCTACTGAATATCTCTTACCAGCTAACCAGTGTTAGTATAAAAACTATCCCCTCTGTCCACCTTGCAAGTGATTGCTACATTTGCATTAAAACTGATGTTTTTGTTGTTATTGTAGGTTTAGTTTGGATTGGGATTTTGGTTTTGTTTTGTTTCTTAAGACAGGGCTTCTCATTTTGGAGCTCTGACTGGCCTGGAACTGGCTATGTAATCCAGATGGTGTTTTGATAACTTTCATTTACTTGCACAGACACTGTATCTCATTCTCAGATAATCTTCTATGAATAAAATAAAATTCTAGGGGGCTGGAGAGATGGCTCAGATGCTAAGAGTACTGACTACTCTTGTAGAGAACCCGGGTTAGATTCCCAGCACCCACATGGTGGCTAACAACTCTCCATAGCTCCAGTTCCTGGGGATCTGACACCTTCTTCTGACCTCCTTGGGCACTGCATGACATGGGTGCACTTACATACATTCAGGCAATACACTCATACACATAAAATAAAAATCACACATCAAATATTAATAAATAAATGAAATTCTAGGCATCCTTTAAATTTATTTCAAGCACATTATTGGAAATAATGGGCATGTTAACAAATATTTTTATAACAGCAATACATGAGGATTGTAGAAAATTTGGAAAGTACATGAAAATATAAAGAAAAACATTAATGAACCATAATGTCCAAATCCAAAGATAATCATTTTAATTATAAAAGTAAAAATGTATTTGAAAATAAATCTAGATGGTACACATGAACATAAAGTAGAAATGTACCTCTAGTGTAGTTCCTGATCTTTCCAGTATTATGTTTTGTTATGTATAGACATAATGTGAAAGGCAGATAAATTCTTTTCCTTAAATTCAGAATGGAATGCTGGTGACTATGAGGCCTTCGAGTTGAAGAGGCCTTCGAGTTGGCCTACATTTATTCTCAGCTATGGGAGAACTACTGTCACTTGGTAACTAAATGCATTGTTACTGTCCATTCTTGGGTGTGACAGTTAGACAAATGAGGATTCTCCACTTACTGAGTCTTTGACCACATACTACTCAAATTCCGTTCTAAGCCTCTTATATGCAGAGAGAGAGAGCAAAATGGGACCAATGTGTGGTGTACTGTAAGGCATTCCACACAGTAGCCTCTGATTTGCCATAATGGTTAAAAAGTATTAGTTGTTACTATAATTATTACTTCTTTGTGCAAAAACTTGAGTATTCATTGGAAACAAGCAGATGTGAAGACAGCCTAAGCTGGCAAAGTAGAAGCACCCAGGAGAGGCCAAGGAAGGGTGAAAGCCACACAGAAAAAGCTGCTGCTCTTCTGGCCAACCTAGAAGCAACTGACCTTTTTCCTAGAACAATGTTCTCAAACTTGGGTGCCCCTTAGAATCACTGAGGGACCTTGCAAAAATTTGGAAGAACAGACAACTTGCAGATCAATTAAAAGACAATTTATGGCTACAAGAGCAGCATCAGTAGTTTTTAAAAGATTTCCAGATGATTGTAATGTGCAGATATGTTTGCAAATATTTTCCCTAGAACCTGCCAGCCCATCATTTATTGTTTGAAGCAGAGGGTCATTCGGCTGTTCACAGAAACAGGAGCCAAGAGCTAACTTAAGTGGGCCATGCCTAACTTCAAACAAAAAAGTACTGTAACGTCACATTCCAGCTCTAAAATATTAATGGAATAGCTCTAGAGGAGCATTACAGGGAAGGCATGATGGCATTCCAGTCACCTAAAGAGACAGTTTACTTAAACCACCAGCTCTTGGACACCTTTTTCTTTTTCCTGAGGGTCTCACTTTGCCTAGACTGGCCTGACCCTCTTGTCTCTTCCTTCTGTGTGCTGAGATGATGGGTGTGCTCTATTATGCCTGGTTTGTGCAACTAGAGCTGGGCAGTGGGATCTAGATTCTTTTGGGTGGGACAACAAATATTGTAGAATTAAATTGGATGATGGTTAGATCTATTTAATGTAGATGGATATATTAAAAGCCATTGTTTTACACTCTTAAATAGATGAATTGTATCATATGTCAGTTATATCTCAATAAAACTTTTTTAAAAATCTATAGGTAGAAGAATCACATACCTAGCATAAAAAGATCAAATTAAGTCTATGTAGGACGAGGGCTTTATGATGTTCCAATTCTAGTAAACAGACTGTGCTTGTTTTAGTGTTCACTTGCAATACAGTAGAGTACTGCTCATGCTTGTTCAGCTTTAGATAAGTCTCTTATTCTGTCTGAACTCTGGGTCCCTCATCACAAAATAAAGACAATACCCACTTTGTGAATACTTAATTAGTATTTTTGAGGTGATAAATGATAGCATGGATGTTCATAGTGTGTTAGTTTCCCTATGTGCTAGACACTGTAAAAGATGAAAAGACATTGTCCTGCTCTTTTGGTACATGGGATACCATAGGAGATAGACATCAAATAAATAAATAAATAAATAAATAAATAAATAAATAAATAAATAAATAAATAAATAATGGGCCTGGGAATTCAGAAGGCAGAGGCAGGCAGATCTCAGTCCAGCCAGGGCTACATAGTAAGATCCTGTTTCACAAAAGGGATGGGGGTGGTGGATGGGGATCTGCAAAAAGCAGTGGGAGCAAAGGGGAAGAAACACCTCAGTCAGCCCAAGAAGTCTATAAGACTTCACAGAGGTGGTGGTGATGCTTGAACTAAGAGCTAGAGGTTGATTTGTCAAACAGGAAAGGGGGTCAAAGAGGGACTTTTGTAGGAAACTGCATGCAAATGGACGAGTATTTTGTTACTACTGAACCTTAAAGTATGTATAAAATAGTCTGCGAAGATAATCAGGTGAAGCAAGTGACAGGCGTTAGATACTGAATTAAGCTTTAGACTATGTCAAAAGGTGTTTTTTAAAATCTCATGTAAAATGATTGTTGCAGAATTTTGAATACATGGTGACATCAGGATTTTTCTTGTTTTGGAGATTATTCTGGTAGCCATAAGTGAAATGGATAGGAGACACTGGGGTTAGAGACAGAGACCAGTTAGATAATTGTTGCTATATCTGAGGTCATTAGTAGATGCTTGAACCAGCACTGTGGCAGTGTAGATGGAAAAAAATGCCTGAAATCATCAGGGTTTGTTGACTGGCATTCTTGTCCCTCATTTCCTGTATCATAAGTCAAAAGTGGAAACACCTCCTTCCCTGCTCCCCCATCTCCCATAGTGAATACTGATATCAACACTTTATAGGCCAAGCTGATTTATACACCACCATTGTTCCCATGGAAGAAGATGTGGGAGTCTTGGTTATTGTTGTTTTACACAAGGAAGTTGTTTCATTCATTACTTAAGTACACAGAGTGTACCAGGCATGGTGGTGCCACACCTTTAATCTCAGCACTCAAGAGTCAGATGCAAATGAATCTCTGTGAGTTTGTGGCCAGCCTGGTCTATATAATGAGTTCCAGGCCAGCCAGGGCTATGTAGTGAGACCATGTCTTTAAAAAAGAAAAAAATCACCACACAATGCCAAATATAATTTCATCTCTCCCTTTGAGACTATGTTAGTTACTAGTGAGCAACTAACTAGCCTTACCATAGTCAAAAGTATTTCTGAAAAATCAAAGGTTTTGGTGAAAAAACAATTGGTGATGGGGCAATAATAAGAACACCAGTATTTGCAGATAATCACTAGTGGTAACCTAGGAAAAGATTTGGACGAATTAGTTTATCTCATATCTAGATCTGCCAGGGTTTTTATTTCTCTGATGTGTTTGCCACCTGATTACAGCTTTCAGGTACCCGCAGTGTAAACTGTGCTGTTTCTGCGCTTGTGCTTAGGCAGACAACTAAGAGGTCTGAATGGAATGCGGGTGGGGGTGGGGTGAGATTAAGTCTCCAGCTACAAGAGGTCCCCTGGGGCTAAGTGAAAGGCTTGTTCTTTTGAAATGGTCTCTGTTGGTAATTAACAGCATATCATGAATACCATGGTGCCAAATAAAGAGGATTTATAGGGCACAACGTTGGTGGCAACTGATCCCAATCATTCAAGAAAGCTGTTCAATCTGTGAACATTAGCATTCCGCCAGGTAATGAGATTTAGTCCTCAGGAAATCCCAGACACTGATTCTTACAATTTTGGAACATCTTCTGATCCTGGCTTCCACCACCTACTTTCATACTGTCCTTGAAATCAATGAATGGTAGCTTCCTGTTGTAGCAAATGTCTGAATAAGAGGTTTGGTTTCTGCTGTGCCTTCTGTTACAATAAAAATGTGTGCTGTGTAAATTGGCTACATTAATGTGTAAGCCTTTTTTGCAAAGGGATGGATAATCTGTGAAGGAGCAGAATTCTGTGTTCATGGCAGTGCTTCTCATTAGCTGTTGCTGTAGTACAATCAGACTGAGATGAAAGCTACTCATTTAGAATATTGGTTGATGACAACACTGGCTTGAACAAAGTGACCAGTCTCAAATGGCTACTCGCTCTCTGGGCTGCAGGTTGCTAGGGCTCTGGCGGTAGCTGTTTTCCCCGCGAAAAGGGGCGGGGCGAGCTGGTGTGTTAGGGGAAAAAATACATACATGTTATCTGCGTCTCCACAAAGGTAATGATCCACGGACTTTATGTCGGTTGGGCGGAGTTAGGACGAAAGAAACTTTGAGGTTATCTTATAATATTTTTGGCTTTTTTTTTTTTTTTGGTGTGTGTGTGTGTGTGTGTGTGTGTGTGTGTGTGTGTGTGTTTCCGTGTGTTTCCTCCCAATGCTGCGACGCACTAACCCTGCTGCTATTGGGACGTTCTCTGCTCAGCCTATTGGCTGAGCCTTGGAGCTGCTGTCTGCCAATCGGGTGGTGAAAGGCAGACAAATCTACCCCGCCACCAGCAAAAAACGGCGTGTAACCCTTGCAGTGCCGGCGGAGCCGCGCCAGAGCTGGCGCCGGCAAAGGAGATAGGTGTCTCCAGCTGCTGTGCATGTTTGGGGCGGGTCGGCTTCTTCGGCGTCTCCAGACCAAGCAGAGAATTGGCGGATGGCAGCAATGCCCAGCAAGGTGAGAAGCTGGGTAGAGATCTGGCGGGGGGCTACCCTTTTGTTCCTCTTTTGCCACCTGGGCTACGTTTACGGGCAAATCCGCTACCCGGTCCCAGAGGAGTCACAGGAAGGGACTTTTGTAGGGAATGTCGCCCAAGATTTCCTGCTGGATACAGAGAGTCTGTCAGCTCGCAGGCTGCAGGTCGCTGGAGAGGTGAACCAAAGACACTTCCGAGTGGATTTAGACAGCGGAGCCCTGCTCATCAAAAACCCAATCGATCGAGAGGCACTGTGTGGGCTCAGTGCCAGCTGCATCGTGCCCCTGGAGTTTGTAACCGAAGGGCCTTTGGAAATGTACCGAGCAGAGGTAGAAATCGTAGATGTGAATGATCACGCCCCCCGATTTCCACGGCAGCAGTTGGACTTGGAAATCGGGGAGGCAGCTCCTCCAGGACAGCGTTTCCCCTTGGAAAAGGCTCAAGATGCAGATGTGGGGAGCAATTCCATCAGCAGCTATAGACTGAGCTCCAATGAACACTTTGCTCTGGATGTCAAGAAGCGCAGCGACGGCAGCCTGGTCCCAGAGCTGCTCCTGGAGAAGCCTTTGGATCGAGAGAAGCAGTCAGACTACCGCCTGGTGCTGACTGCTGTGGATGGAGGAAATCCCCCAAGATCTGGCACCGCGGAGCTCCGGGTGTCAGTGTTGGATGTGAACGACAACGCCCCAACCTTCCAGCAATCCAGTTACAGGATCAGTGTGTTGGAGAGCGCGCCAGCCGGCATGGTGCTCATCCAGCTCAATGCCTCTGACCCGGACCTAGGACCTAGTGGTAACGTCACCTTTTCTTTCAGTGGTCATACCCCTGATCGCGTCAGAAACCTCTTTAGTCTTCATCCCACTACTGGAAAGCTTACCCTTCAGGGGCCTCTGGACTTTGAGAGTGAGAATTATTATGAATTTGATGTACGGGCTCGAGATGGGGGTTCTCCAGCCATGGAACAACATTGCAGCCTTAGGGTGGATCTCCTAGATGTAAATGACAATGCCCCCCACATCACAGTGACCTCAGAACTTGGAACTCTCCCAGAGAGTGCAGAACCTGGCACTGTGGTGGCACTCATCAGTGTACAGGACCCTGACTCAGGGTCAAATGGAGATGTGAGTCTCCGTATTCCTGACCACTTGCCATTTGCCCTCAAGTCTGCCTTCAGGAACCAGTTCTCTCTTGTGACTGCTGGACCCTTGGATCGAGAAGTTAAATCCAGTTATGACATCATGGTCACTGCTTCTGATGCTGGGAACCCTCCTCTGAGTACCCACAGGACTATTTTCCTCAACATTTCAGATGTGAATGATAACCCACCCTCATTCTTCCAGAGGTCACACGAGGTGTTTGTTCCTGAGAACAATCGCCCAGGGGACCTGCTCTGCTCCCTTGCAGCCTCTGACCCAGACTCTGGCTTGAATGCTCTTATCTCTTACTCTCTCTTAGAGCCCAGAAATCGAGATGTGTCAGCGTCTTCCTTCATCTCTCTGAACCCCCAGACGGGTGCTGTTCATGCTACTCGATCATTTGATTATGAGCAAACACAGACATTGCAGTTTGAGGTCCAGGCCCGGGATAGAGGCAACCCACCACTTAGCAGCACTGTGACAGTTCGCCTATTTGTGCTGGACCTCAATGACAATGCCCCAGCTGTGCTCCGCCCTAGGGCCAGGCCTGGTTCCTTATGTCCCCAAGCACTGCCTCCATCAGTTGGTGCTGGCCACCTAGTCACAAAGGTGACGGCTGTGGACTTGGATTCGGGTTACAATGCTTGGGTTTCCTATCAGCTCCTGGAGGCCCCAGATCCCAGCCTGTTTGCAGTCTCCCGATATGCTGGGGAAGTGCGGACAGCTGTTCCCATCCCAGCTGATCTCCCACCACAGAAGCTGGTCATTGTGGTGAAGGACAGTGGCAGCCCACCACTCTCTACCTCTGTTACTCTACTGGTGTCCTTAGAGGAAGACACTCATCCAATTGTTCCTGATCTTCGAGAATCTTCAGCTCCAAGGGAAGGAGAATCCCGCCTAACTCTCTACTTGGCTGTGTCCCTAGTGGCAATTTGCTTTGTCTCCTTTGGCTCTTTTGTGGCACTGCTCTCTAAGTGTCTTCGTGGGGCTGCCTGTGGAGTAACATGCTTTCCTGCTGGCACCTGTGCCTGTCTCACCAGATCTAGGAGGAGGGAGGGGCTTCCTCCTTCCAATGGGATCCTCCGAATCCAGCTAGGGTCAGATGATCCTATCAAGTTTGTTGATGTGGGAGGCCACTCTCATGGCTGTACACCCCTGGCTTCTGCACCCACTCGGAGTGATAGCTTCATGATGGTGAAGTCACCCAGTGCGCCTATGGCAGGGGAGCCTGTGCGCCCAAGCTGTCCACCCTCTGATCTTCTCTATGGGCTAGAGGTGAGACCTTTGCAGGCTCAGCCAATGCTTGAGGGTTATTGTGATCCAGGCATATGGCTGGGCCAAGTGCCAGAAAGAACTGGCCTCCCTGTAAGAGCCCATAGTGATGTCACCATTTTTGTAAGTAGTTACTATGTTGTAAATGCTGTTTTCTACAAGTGTTTGTGTGAATTAACCAGGGAGTTATCGCAGATTAGAACTTGGAGTGAGTGATGCCCATATTTGAGAGTAAGAAATAAATGGAATTGGTTCTTAAAAACCAGGCTGTTGTGGAAGCATGCTGATGGAGTGTGGGAACTAGAAGCTACAGCACACAAGTACAGGATCTATCAGGCAATCACCTAAGCCCAGGGCTGCTTCCTCTGCACTTTCTGAATGAGAGGGTTGTGGTCTGGAGAATGTTAACTCTGGATTACTATTTCTCAATGGGTTGATGGCAGACCAAGGTCTTTGCTCCATATTATCTAGTCTTCTTTAGCCCAGTTTGAGTGGAACTGTTTATTTGGAAAAATAACAGAGCACCAAAAGAGGAAAGAGCCAAGGGAACAGAGGGGTACAGATCAAAGTGGTAGCAGAGATCCTTTGGTGGAGATTTTAAGGATTCCTGGTAAGCTCCTACTGGGATGTGAACCAGATACATTAAAACAGGAATGGGGGTGGGGGTGCATTCAAATCCTCTTTGAAAAAAAACAGTAAGTGAAATCACTTAATGTCAGAAAAATTGATTCACAGTTAAGAAATTTATAGAGAGATATTCTGGGAATCTTTAGGGAGATTTCTGAATTTAGTGAAACAATAAAGCCTAGATACCATGCCTGAATAACCTCGACCAGCCCCAGAAATGTTTCCTTCCCACAAGCTGTGACTGCTTATTCACATTCTGAATGAAGGTGCTTGGTAAAGCCAAGTCCTACAGTCATCAGCTGACACTTAAGATTTTCTTCCAAGTGTTCTGCAGAGTAGGGCAAGACTTTAGAGGATTCTAACACATTCTTCTCTAACCCTAACAGAATTCAACAGGAATGGGGCATGGGGAGGAAACACATAGGCTTTGCATCTCCCACAAGGACAGACTTAAGCAAAGTAGTGAAAGGAAGTCGTGCAGGAAGTTGCTGGGACAGAACACTAAGGAGTTTTGTACCACTTTGTCTTCCCCATTGAGCACCATCTGAGCTGTCAAACTTCGCTGCCAAGGGGGCTGAATCAACCTGCAGCATGAGATGAGTGGGGAGGGAGGAGGCTTCTGTGACACAGATTTTCAGAGCCTGTTCCCAAGGTTTCCAGGACTGAGGAGACTTCATAATTGGTTGAGAGCAGTCAGACTTTTTGGCCAATCAAACTTAGAGCCGAGGAGGGGGATCTGCTCTTCCAGCCTGCCTCTCCTCCTCCAACTCCCTAGCTCCACTCACATTTAACTCCCTTCCCCCACCCACCCACCCCCGCCAGTTGGTGACTAAGAAAGACTGCAGGCAGGCAAACCTCAGAGCAGTTTTTAAGAGGCTGGAAGGAGACATAAGAGATTTCAGCTTCTGCATTCCAAACGCTGGGTCTACCTTGGAGACAGGACAGCACAGTTACTCTCCAGGAAGGGACTTCTGGGTCATGGGGTCCATGGCGTCCCCACAGGTCGCTGGGAAATGGCAAGTGATATATATGTTGTCCTTGTGCTGCTGTGGCTGGGTGTCTGGGCAGCTTCGTTATTCAGTGGTGGAGGAGTCTGAGCCGGGGACGCTGGTGGGGAATGTTGCTCAAGATCTGGGCTTAAAGGTGACAGATCTGTTGAGCCGAAGGCTGCGACTCGGCTCTGAGGAGAATGGGCGCTATTTTTCCCTGAGC
This sequence comes from Eospalax fontanierii, assembly GCA_035773235.1. Classification (NCBI taxonomy): domain Eukaryota; kingdom Metazoa; phylum Chordata; class Mammalia; order Rodentia; family Spalacidae; genus Eospalax; species Eospalax fontanierii. The sequence goes on along the minus strand of CM069527.1, from coordinate 24,916,729 downwards.
TTGATGAGTGGTGCTTTGGCAGTGAATCAAAAGATTGACCGAGAGAGTTTGTGTGGAGCCAGCACTAGCTGTTTGCTGCCTGTGCAGGTGGTAACTGAACACCCCCTGGAGCTCATCCGTGTAGAGGTAGAGATCCTGGACCTCAATGACAACTCTCCTAGCTTTGCCACTCCTGAGCGAGAGATGCGCATCTCAGAATCAGCTACACCTGGAGCCAGATTCCCACTGGATAGTGCTCAGGATCCAGATGTGGGCACCAATACTGTGAGCTTTTATACTCTAAGCCCCAACAGCCACTTCTCTCTGAACGTGAAGACCCTAAAAGATGGGAAGCTGTTCCCAGAGTTAGTGCTAGAGCAGCAGCTGGATCGTGAAGCCCAGGCAAAACATCAGCTAGTGCTCACTGCTGTGGATGGGGGGATCCCAGCCCGCTCAGGCACCAGCCTCATCTCTGTCATTGTGCTGGATATTAATGATAATGCTCCAACCTTCCAGTCTTCAGTTCTACGAGTGGGGCTCCCAGAGAACGCACCCACAGGTACACTGCTGCTCCGCCTCAATGCCACTGACCCAGATGAGGGTACCAATGGCCAATTAGTCTACTCTTTTGGAGACCATACATCTGAAGCAGTGAGGAATCTCTTTGGCCTGGATCCTATCAGTGGAACAATTCGTGTGTTGGGTCCAGTAGATTTTGAGGAGTCAAATTTCTATGAAATTCATGCAAGAGCCCGAGACCAGGGGCAACCTGCCATGGAGGGCCACTGTGTGATTCAGGTGGATGTGGGGGATGTCAATGACAATGCCCCTGAGGTGCTACTGGCATCTGTGGTCAACCCTGTGCTAGAAAGCACACCAGTGGGGACAGTAGTGGGATTGTTTAACGTGAGGGACCGAGACTCGGGTAGAAATGGTGAAGTGAACCTGGATATGTCTCCAGACCTGCCATTTCAGATTAAGCCTTCCGAGAATCACTACTCACTGCTAACCAGCCAGCCTTTGGACCGAGAGGCCACATCCCATTATATCATCCACCTGCTGGCCAGTGATGCTGGCTCACCTCCTCTGTACACACATCTCACCATCAGACTCAACATTTCAGATGTTAATGACAACGCACCCCACTTCACTCAGCAGCTCTACACTGCTTACGTCCCAGAAAACCGACCACCAGGCTCCCTCCTCTGCACTGTGGCTGCCTCAGATCCAGACACTGGAGATAATGCCCGCCTCACCTACTCCATTGTAGGGAATCAAATTCAAGGAGCCCCAGCTTCATCCTTTGTATATATCAATCCTGAGGACGGACGGATCTTTGCCCAGCGAACCTTTGACTATGAATTGCTGCAGATGCTGCAGATTGTGGTGGGGGTTCGAGACTCTGGCTCCCCCCCACTGCATGCTAACACATCTCTCCATGTGTTTGTCCTTGACCAGAATGACAATGCCCCAGCTGTGTTGCACCCACGGCCAGGCAGGGAACTCTCAGCCCCACAGCGTCTCCCTCGCTCTGCACCTCCTGGTTCTTTGGTCACCAAGGTGACAGCTGTGGATGCCGATGCAGGCCACAATGCCTGGCTTTCTTATTCTCTGCTGCCACAGTCCACAGCCCCAGGATTGTTTCTTGTGTCTGCGCACACTGGTGAGGTGCGCACAGCCCGGGCCTTACTGGAGGATGACTCTGATACCCAACAGGTGGTGGTTCTGGTGAGGGACAATGGTGACCCTTCTCTATCCTCGACAGCAACAGTACTTCTTGTACTGGAGGATGAGGATGCAGAGGAAATGCCCAAATCCAGTGACTTCCTCACAAACCCCCCTGAGCGTTCAGACCTCACCCTTTACCTCATCGTGGCTCTAGCAGCCATCAGTCTCTTATCCTTAGTCACCTTCACTTTTATGTCAGCTAAGTGCCTGAGGGGGCATGCAGATGGGGATAGGGGTGGAGGCCGGTGCTGCGGGCACCAGGACTCACCCTCTCGAGAATTCTATAAGCAGTCCAGCCCCAACCTGCAGGTGAGTTCAGATGGCACACTCAAGTACATGGAAGTGACCCTGCGGCCCACAGACTCGCAAAGCCACTGCTACAGGACGTGCTTTTCACCGGCCTCGGATGGCAGTGACTTCACTTTCCTCAGGCCCCTCAGCGTTCAGCAGCCCTCAGCTCTGGCGCTGGAGCCTGAGACCTTGCGTTCCCGCTCTAACACGCTGCGGGAGCGGAGTCAGGTGAGGGCTCAGTGCCGCCCAGGCGACCCGGAGGGGGGCGGGGGCGGGGGCGTTGGAACAGCTGCCTGGTCCACATCAGGGACTTTGAACTCGCACGCACTCTTTTTAGTGGGCTGGCTCCGCTACTGGCTGGGTCCTACCCAATCCTCCGGACAATTTGAAACGGTCGCCGGGAATCAGAGAAGTCCAGGCAGGGATGGGCGCCCAAGCACCGAGAGGTGGGGGTGGTTTATGGGTGAGGGGAGGTGGGTCCAACTCCGCCCCACACCGCTTCCGGTGAACTCATGCGATTTCGCGGGGGCAGGATGTAGGTGTTCCGCCAGGGCTCGCGGGTGTTCTTGGTGCAGACACACCCACGGCCCCACGTGGAGCGGGCTCGCCTCGCTGCACCTGCACGTCCGCACGGCGCACACGAGCCTCCTCTGCCGGCCCCTGCCTGCCGGCTGCACACCCACCGACCGCAGCCCACCCAGCTGCCTTGGTCGCCCCTGGAGGGAGATACCCACGGTCTACTGTGAGTCCACGTGAGATATCCAGGTCGCGGATACCCAGGGCCCAGCAGGACTGGAGGGCTTCTTTCCAACCTTCCCATCACGCACCGGGGGGTTGTGAGCCTTGCTAGGGTTCCTGAACCGCAGGATCGACGTTGGGCTCTCCAGGTTCGAGACAGGAGGGGCTCTATGACCCCCTAGCTGGCCTGTCAGCTTGGGGCCAGAACCTCTGCACCCTCACCGCAAACCTTGGGCAGCCGGAGTCGGTGGACCCTGGAGTGGGTCGATGAGCAGCCCTAAGACAGGCTGCCTGGGTCCTTGAAAGTAGGGCCCAGGAGAACCCCGACTCTGGAGGCTCAAAAATAGACTTTGGCACCGTCGTAATCTGCCCAGAGATCCAGGCAGGACTTTGGGGATGACCAAAGTATCTGAGAGGCTTGGCAGATCTTTCCTTCTCAGACAGATGGAAAGCCACAGCCTCTGCCAGATGCCAGTTTCCCCCTCATATGTGGGGAAAACCAAAATAGTAAAAAGCACACGTGTCCACAACCTCAGGAGCTTTTATTCAAAAGCTTTTATTCCTCCACCCTGCCTGTGCTGTATAAGGATTTTTATTTTGAAACAACATCCCCACGTGTCTTTTTATCAGCTGATTGAAAGAGCCCTATTACCCACTTCCTCAGAGAACCAGAATAGTTCATTTGCTCTTCCCATCACCGTTCCTGAATTGTTACTGGCTGAATAGTAATCACCACCTATTTTCATAGAGTCAAGTGACTTTCTCAAGTTCAGAGTAAATGATAAAGAATCTAACCCAGGTCTGTTTAACTCCGGTGCGTACTTTGAATGGCTTGGCACTTGGAACTTGTAAGATGGGCAAGATGGTTGTTATCTGCTAGAATGGAACAGGGATGGGGGTTCCCTTTCTCCTTAGGACATCAAATGTGGAGAAAGATCTTTGGAGCGCCTTTCTCAGTAGCACTCCTAAAACAAACTTGGTCCTGCTCTTCTCATTTGGGTAGAGGTTTTGCCCGGCTTCTGTCCTAACATCACAATTCCTGTTCCACATGTACATTCTGCTGTTGGAGTACCGAATCTGTACCCTTCTTCATGGCAGCTCCAGAATGGTGCTCATGGCTTCTGACACACCAGGGATGTTAGGTTTCTGGGCTCCATTCAATTTCCTGGCACCTGTGGAGCTCAGTGAGAGTCACTGACAGTCCTGTGTCTTCCTTCTCCCAAGGGTAGTCTGAGATGCTCACACTCTCTACTCCTGGGAGTGAGTGTGAAAGTTAATTACTAGCACATCCCAGAAACTGGTGAAGATGTGGCTGTAGGAGAATATGTCATGGGATACAATGTCCCCTGGAAGAATTAAGGGAATTAGAAATGAAGTGGTGGCTGGCAGAGCCCTGCACACTTAGCTGGGTGGGCGATGGCTACAGATCAGCCCCTTAGGAGCTCTGGAGACTCAGTTGGCTCTGCATAGAGGCTGTGGGATTGTGGTCCCTCTGGGCTCCATCCCAGCTATTTTCTCTGCCATGGACAGAGCTGCCTTGTTTTCTCCTCCTTAGTCACAAGCCATTGTGTGGCCTGAAGTTCGGGGGGTGGGGGGATGAGAGGTATCCCAGGGCTTGGATGCCCTATAAAGACCCAGGCTGGCAAGGCTCCTAAATTAATAATGTGTTTAGCTGTGGGAAGAGGTCTTTGAGAGCCAAAGGCCTGGAGGAGGTAACCTTCTGAATATGTCACTGCACAACTTGGCACAAAAAGGGTTACCCGGAGCAGCAGCCATCTTGCTGCAGCGGATGCTTTGTTCCCAGCTGAAGAGCTGAATAACTCCATTCTAGGACTGGTGGGATTCTATGTAAAAGCCTCCTCTGCTTTTTTTTTTGGCGGGGGGTGCTTTTCTGCTTCCCCCTCCTCCTAGTTCCACAGAAGACACTTTCAGCCCTTGAATTGTGGCTCAGAAGTTCTATGTCTGGGGACACAGAAAAGGGGACAATTTCTCCAGCAAAGAAATCTGGGTTCGTACACTGTGATAAGATGAAACAATATTTTCTTTTAGTTTTTGGGTGGTTCCCTCCCATCCCCATCTTTGGAGATATGTCTGCATCCCCCATGCTGCCCTGTCCCGTTTCTCCCCTATGCCTACTCCCCGTCCCCAGGGGCTTAGTGACATCTGACTGTTGTAGAGAACTCAGCCGCTTTCCCTCTGTTTTCTCCACAGCAAGCCCCGCCCAACACCGACTGGCGTTTCTCTCAAGCCCAGAGACCCGGCACTAGCGGGTAGGTGACTCAATCTCCAGCCCACCCTCTTCTCTGCGGCGTTTTCCCAGTCATTATGTGGGAGGAGATGGGGGCTGGCTCTCCATTTGCTACAAATGGCTTCTTACCTCATTTCATGATTTCAGGGAAGCTTTGATATCCTGGGGCTGCTACACAGACCCCAGAGGAAGAGATACCTACTGTGTATTTGGGAAGCAAAATTCACACAGTCATCCTCTCCCTTCTTCCAGACACACACACACACACACACACACACACACACACACTCACACACACTCTTCCCGGTCTCCCGAGGGCTCTGTGAGACCCAAGGATAAACCTGGATGCAGGGGAGGCCTTTTATTCCTATCCACTGTCTACATCCTTCTCTCCTGAGTTGAATTGGCCTCCAGTCTGACTAGGGCTTGGTTAGTGAAACATGAGGCTGGAGGGGAACAGGCTGTCTGCAGTCAGTATCTCCTCAGAGCCTCGGAGGAAAATGGAGGTGGGAGGGGAGGGTGTTCTCACTCCAGCTGTGGAAAAAGGAGACTGCACAGCTGGAGGTGGCACTGCTTTAAAATAGTATGTTCTCATTAGAGAAACATAAGAAATAGAAACTTGTCTTAGGCAGGGCCAGACCAGATCTCCCTCATCCTGCTCCTCCTCCAGCTGCCTCCCAGCCCCTTACTTGCCCTGCCCTGACTGCCTGCTAGACTTTTGTGTCTGCCTCCTGTCTCCAGCCTGTGTCTCCCTGAGTCTCTTCTGCATCCTCCCCAAGTCTCCATCTCAGTTTGCAGTCTCTCCCTCTCCCTCTCTCTGTCCCTAGCTCAGGTCTGTCTCTGCTGCTGCATTTGGATCTACTGTGTCTCCTTGCTCTGATCTGCATTTCTCTTTATGTTGTGCCTGCCATGGCATGGTCCTCCATAAATGTGAAGGAATGAATGAATGTGACTCCTCCTAGGGTCAGTCTCTGTTTCTGCTTTCTTTCTGTCTCTGCCTACCTATCCTTGATCTCTTCTGATTTGTCTTTCTTTCCGTCTCTACTCATTTTCTTGTATCACGATGTTCTTCTGTCTCCAGGTTCCTACTTCCTGTCTCCATGAGCTTTCCTCTCTGTTCTAGGCTCACTGTGTCATTCTGTCTATGTCTGTCTAGCCTGCTTCTCTGAGTCAGTCAGTCAATCTCCCCCTCCCCTTTCATTTCTTTGTACTTGTGGGCAAGTCAGCACCCAGGTGCCTCCTCCCTCGCCCTTCACACACAGAGCCTTTGAGAGCTGCTCCCCCACCACTCACCCTCCCATCCAGATTGTCCCAGCTGCTCATTTCAATCTGGTATGAATTCCTGCTGGGACAAGAACCGCCTGTGGGGGTGGGGAGGATGGTGAACTTCCGCTGAAAGACCTTCAGTTGGTCTAAGGGGCGTGGGGGGATCAGGAGCTGGGAACAGTGAGCACAGGAGGGCACAGGGCTAGTGCTCCCTTCCCGTGTTTACCCACAGGCTAAGATGGTGAGCCGCAGGGCTTCCAGTCTGCTGCTTCCCTCTCAACCAAGCTCTTACAGGAGGTCTAGAGAACTGGCTGATTCCAGCCCTAGGCATGCTCAGTCCTGTCCCCAGCATCAGGAATGCAAAGCGCTTCCTAGAAATCCTCAGAAAGGCAGCCAAAGGGGGCTTGGGCTGTTCTTGCCCCTTCTTTGACCCCAGCTGTTTCCTTTCTCTATTGTCCTGGCCAGCCTCCGCATAGGCTATCCATAGGTTATCATTCATTCAGGGAAGTTTTATTGAGCATCTACTGTGAGTCAGGCACTATTCGAACACTGACATGTAAGAGTGAACAAGCAGGCACCAAACTCCTAGCTTTTCATGTCAGCGGATGAAAGAAAATTGACAACAAATCACACTTAAAAACAAACAAACAAACACTAATTACAGATCATAGAACATTCTAGAAAGAAGAATGTAATGGGAAAGGAGTCCAAGGAAGGCTTCTAAGAAGAGGTGGCATTTGGACTGCAGCAGCTATAAGATGTGCTGGGCAATTTGTGTTTCTTCTGCCCTCACCAGCCAAGGCCCTACACTGGCTTGAAGCACATGTTATTGCTAGACCTGGAAACCCCAACAGCTGCCTCTCATGAACCCCTGGGGTAAGCCTCTTACCCCTACTGCAAGTCTTTTATCAGTGAGAGGTTTAATGGCCTTGAGTCTGTGGGGAGCTCTTGGGAAGGTAGAGGAGGAAACTCAGGAGGTCTCTCTTCCATAGTTAACTTGTTGGGGTTGGGACAAACATTTCTGACTCAATCACAAATGAGGTTGTGATTTTAGCTCCCCTCCCTCATTCAGTTCATTTGGCCCTTAGTGAGTACCTTCTGCAAACCAGGCTTTGTGGGACAGACAGGGACATAGTTTTGCTCTCAAGGAGTTTGCAGTGTGTTGAAGGAGATAAGTATTAATCAAATAACCACAAAAATAAATGTAGAAGTACAGCTTTTGTAAGTACTGGGAAAGGCAGCACCTAGGGGCAGGAGCTTGCCATGGGGGAGCGGGGTGTTGGGGGGGCGGTGTTTGACCTTATCAGGGAGCAGAAGGCTGTCAGGAGGCAACTAGGAGGATGAATACAGGTCAGTCAACTGAAGACAAGAAGGAAGAGCCTATGCAGAGGCCCTGTGGTGAGGCCTTTCAGGATGAACAGGAGGACAGGGAGTTTTCCTTCTCTGCCATTTGATGAGTAGATTGGAGTGTGGGGATTAAGAGGGGCAATTTCTCTTATTCAGTCTCATTCTGAATCAGCCATCCACTACCTCTCTGTCCTACTTCCTCCCGCTGTCCAACCCACTGCCTGCCAGCCAATCTGATGCAGCATTCCAGGTTCAGAGCAGGGCCAGCATTGAGGTCTTCAGTAACCCAGGGTCAAGTTCAAGGCAACAGAAGCTCACACTGCTTGGACAAAAGGGGACAGTCACATTCCAAAGTCCTTGCTGTATGCTTCTTCCCACACTGTGCCTTCTGGCTTCTAATCCCAGCAGCTGTTGTCCCAGCAAGCTAGCTCTGTCTTCCAGGATGTAACCTGGGCTCTGCCCTGCCCTGTAGCTGTTCCCGGCTTCTAGGAAGGAAAGGGCCTCTGTTGACATCTTGCTCCCCTTTGTAGCTCCACACTATTCTTCCCCAAACTCTGAGAAGCTATCTCTGCCCACTCAGATCAGGGAATTGTTAAACAAAATAGCCTCTTTTGTTGATTTGTTTGTTTTGATTTGGGGTGGGTGCCCCCTCTTTGGGGCTGGAGAGATTTGGCCCAGTGGTTAAGGGTACTTGCTGCTCTTCCTCAGAACTGGAGCTCAGTTCCCAACACCCACATCAGGCAGCTCAATTGCCTGTACCTCCAGCTCCAGGGAATCCAGTGTTCTCTTTTGGCCTCCACAGTACACAGACACAGACACAGATACACACAAATAAAAAGAAAATAATTTTTAAAAAATATAACAATACATTCTCATTATGGAAACATGAAAAATGAGAGAGAGAGAGGGAGAGGGAGAGAAATTCCAGTTCCCCCATAGAATCACCAGTAGCATTTTTTAATACATAAAATTTTAAGTATATATGAAAGTAGAGAGATGTGTTGAAATTCTAGTCTTACCATTTGTCTCAGACTTGTCCTGTCCTGGGTCACTGAGATTCCCCACTCTGGATTATTTCAGAGCAAATCTTAAACAGCATAATCCCATCTGGGTTTTTCCTGTCTTAAAAATGATTATTTTTCAAGACACACATTTTGCATTTCGTTTAGTGTTTCTTAATTCTCTTAATTCTTTTTAGGGTAAATGTTCCTTTTCTGTCTTTTTTGTTGTAATTTATTCATTGAATCATTGACATTTTTATATGCATCTTTCTAAGCATTTTTATTTCTATAGTCAAACAGCATGCAAAAGCTGCTTTTTCGTTTTTTGGTTTTTTTTTTTGAGATAAGGTCTCTCTGTGTATCCCTGGCTATCCTGGAACTCACAGATATCCACCTACCTCTGCCTCCAGAATGCTGGCATTAAAGGCGTGTGCCACCACACCCAGCCATAAGCTTCTTTTTTAAAAGTCTGATTCACCTAAATCGCTTATTCACAAACTCATTCACAGTATCTACAAGTTTCATTCCCAGTCAACTATTGTATTTATCAGTTGTTTAAAATAGAAGTTGAGGTCATCTTGTCCATTATTATTGTAGCCTATTTTTAATTCTTTATAACATGTCAGATGAATTCCCCCATGTTGGTAAAAAACATTTCCAAAGTCATTTGTTACATAATTGCCCCTTATATGGATATACATGTGTATTTCAGATGTTAATAGATTCTTGCTATGATAAATAAATACACATGCATTCACATTTTAACACAGTTAAATCTAGGTTGTTGTCAGTGTGGCTTTCCCAGCTCTGTCTCTCTCGCTCTCTAAGCATAGCACAAGGACTAGTTTATCACAGCCCGTCCTGTGGGATACTCCACTCCCCCACCTCTAACTGTGCTCACCGTGCTAACCAGAATGCAGATTCCTCATGACTAGAACTGTATCTTTCATCGCATACAACGGATGCTTGAGAAATGGCCTATTGAATGTGGTCCATGCCCTTAATTTTTATTTTTCACTCTTCCCAAATCTTAGAAGAGCCCCCTGCATCTGGTGCTAGGATTCCAAGGCCTCCTTGTTGAAGACTAGTTCTTTTCTATGTGTGAGATCACTGTGGGCTTTAGGGTCATATTAGGCCAGTTGGAAGTTGTGTGACTTTGAGAAGCCTCTGAGCCTTGATTGCAGCTGCTAGATATCAGAGATAATCATAACCTTTATCTTCAGGGTAGTTCTGAGGATGAAATGGATGATAAATACGCAGCCCAGTTGGTCCAGTGCTCAGAACAGGGAGCTTCAGTACATGGCTAAAAAAAGACCTTCCCCCTTCTTCTTATTTCTTATCCAGCTTCAGAGAGCTGGCAGCCTGCCCACCTGTCTGGCCTCTAGCCTTCAAGCATTTTCCTGACAGTACAGCCATCATGAATCCAGGCCACCCTCGCATTCATCTTTATTCCCTCAGCACCACTGCCCACTGCCAAGGCACCCTCCTGACCTAAGGTGCCTCCACCTGTGCTTTTCCAGTAGGTTCCCCACCCCCAGCTCTCCCTTCTCCTGGACTGAACCACCAGCCCCAGAGCTCAGTCAGACTAGAGTGAGGGCTCCTGTGTTTTCATGGAAAACAGGGGTCACTGAAGCTTGATCTCTGGGTTTTTGTCCTCTCAAGGAGCCTCCACACCCTCTTTCCTTGCCCAGGGACAAGAGTGAGTTTCAAGTAGCTGTTTCATCATGGCAGCCTCCCTTTTGAGCACCCCAGGACCTTTCAAAACCTCTGAGGAAGGAAGAAACTAGAGAGCTTAGTGTCCACTCTGCTGCCCCATCTGACACCCCCCCACACACACTTTGTGGTGGCCACACTGACTGTCTCTTAACCCTTTGAATCAACACTGCTCTTCCACCAAGTTCCCTAGCAGCAGAGGACATACCTCTGCCTTGAGAGCTCTGTCTCTACTACATGCCTTCTAGGTGACTTGTTTTGACCCTTCAGCTTTTAATCTTGAAATATTTCAAACCTATCAAACAGTTAAGGAATAGTATTCTTTGCTTTAAAAAAAAAAAAACTAGATCCATTACGTTGTATTTTTGCTTTATCTTCTCTATATTACACACACACATGCACACACACGCTCTTTCTGGAACCACTTGAATAGGAGTTGCAGGCATTACAATATTTGATATACTGTCTCCTAGAGTGCCTATAAAACCACAAAAGAATGATCATATTTGAGGAATTTAACATTAATGTAATAATACTAAGTCTACCAGCAGACTTTCCTAACTGTTCTTGGTATGTCCTTTTAATCTGTTTTTAAATTAAATTCAGGATTCAATCAAGGAACATGAATTGCATTTGCTTGCCATGTCTCTTCCTTCTACTTTAATCTAGAACAGCCTCCCTATTTTTTTTTTCTTTTTTTAAAGATAGAGATACCTTTAAAGAGGCCAGTAGTCAGCTGGGCATGGTGGCACACGCCTTTAATCGAAACGGCAGGTGGATCTCTGTCAGATCGAGGCCAGCCTGGCCTGCAGAGAAAGACCTTGTCTCCAAAAAAAAAAGCAGTAGTCTTAACATGCCCACAATCTGGGTTTACTGATTATTTTGGCTGTCTTCAGTTTAAATGGTATTGAGAGGAATAATCCATGGGTGACATTTCTCTCAACCCCCTGATCATATCGGGAGTCCTTTCATGTCAGTTTGTCCTGTCATCAGTAATGTTGGTTCACTTGAGAAAAGTTGTGTCCTCGCATCTCTTCAATACGTTTATTTTCATTTTTGCTTACTTAACTCTTTTGAGACAAGGTCTCTCTGTGTTGGCCAGACTGGCATCCAGCTCTGAAGCTCAATTGATTAACCTGCCTCAGCCTCCCGAGTGCTGAGATGTTAGGTATCCATCACAGTATCCAGCTTTATAAAACTTTTTTATTATTATTATTATGCTGGACATAGAACCCTGCATTCAAGGCAAACACTCTGCCACTGAGCCAGTCCTTGGTTTTTATGGAGACACGGTTTTAGTGAGTAACCTAGGCTGGCCTTAAACTCATGATCTCTCTCCCTCAGCCTCCAGACTGCTAGGATTACAAGGCATTTGTCTCCATGCCTGGTGAAGATGTTTTTAAATATGTACGATAACTGAGTAATCTGTGGAAGATACTTGGCATTCACTGAAGATCCTTGCCTGAACCCGATTTTACATCTGTGGTCACAAAATGGTGCCTTGTAGTCAGTCATTGCTTCTCCATTGGTTAAGCTGACATTCTCCTGCAAGTCACCTGGATCACTCATTCAGATTTAAATTTGTAGTTATTTCTTTGAAGAAGCTAGACTCATGCTCGCCCTGCCTACTTCAGGATTCTCCTCATCCACTCTGTACTCCCTGCCCCCATTACACTTGTTGCAATTGCAATTTTTGTGTAATTAAGAGCACTGTGAAAATGAGCTATTTTTGTCAATATCAAGTTCCAAGTCCAGTACCCAAAGTCTGGTGTCTAGTAATTATTTATTTTCTCACTCTGTCTCCCTCTCTCTCCTCTCTCCCTCCTCCTTGAGAGCGTGTGTGCATGTGTGTGTGTGTGTGTGTGTGTGTGTGTGTGTGTGTGTGTATGTGTGTGTATGTATGCTAGGACTTGAGCCTAGGGCCTCATACAGCCAAATCAGGCAAACACTTTACCACTAATCTATATACACAGCCCTATATTTGTTGAATAAATGGGTACAAAATCCCAGCACTTCTCTCCCTGTGGGGAAGGAACAAGATTCCTGCTTTCCCCTCAAGCCCTAACTTCTTGTTTGCTATGATGGTGTACAGGGGATAGGAGCTTTGTGCTCTGTCTGAGCCTTAGACTGAGCCCACATGCTTGGGAACGGGGAGTAGGGGAATAGGGGATCCCAGACCAGGGAGCCATAAGTAAGGACAGGTCTTGCAAATATATAAAGAAGTTCTTAGTGATGCTCACTCACTATTGATGATACACACACACACACACACACACACACACACACACACACACACACTCCTACTTCTCTACAACCTGCCTTGAAGCTTTTTCTTTTTACCTCATAGGAACTTAACTGTCTTCCTTGGTCTCTTCCCATTAATCCAGGCAATATTCATTCGTTCATTCATTTTGAGGCATGGTCTCACTATGCAGCCCATGAAGGCCTCAGTCTTGCTGTCTCAGGAACCCAGAGTACTAGGATTACAGGCATGTACCACTAAGCCCAGCCAGGCAACGACTGTTTATTGGGGAAGTTCTCTGTGCCAGGTGGTCTCAAAGTGTGGTGCTGGGGTAGGGCTTCTTCCCCTAACCCTACAAATTGGAATGACTTGATTCTTAAAAATCCACGTGGTGGTCAGCTGTGGTGGTACATCCCTATAATCCCAGCCCTCAGGAGGTTGAGGCAGGAGAATTACTGTGAGTTTGAGGCTAGCATGGGCTATAGAGTAGGAATGTATCTCTAAAAGAAAAAGAGAGAGAGAGGACAGACATAGACAAACAGGCAGACACAGACACACACATGCACCAAGTACGGAAATTGTCACCAAAGATACATATTGAATTAAAATTCTTTAGAGCTCTTTTATAGTTCAGCATTCTTTAAAACATTCTGGGTCACTTCATATTGTTTTTTTGTGCATAGTGCTTCTAAGTGACCTAATGAAGTCCTGAAGCCCAGGATTTCTGCCCAGTGCTTCAGTAGGGTGCAGACTTAGTCCTGCCCCAGAGGTCCGTGTAATGAAGGAGCAGATGGGACAGCAGTAGTCACATGGTGACTATGCTACCTAACACACAGGGCAAGCACCTGGCCCACCTAGGTGAATTTTGGGATCACCTGGGATAAGCTTTATTTAGATTGCCAGAGCAAAGGCTAAGGGTTGACATTCTAGGGATTTGCATCTGGCCAGGATTGCCAGCAAGAGGGAGCTTGAATAGGAAGTGGCTAGAAAGAGATCTGAAGAGAGACTGAGAATGAGCTGGGATGGGTGTGCTTGTGAAGCGAGGAGGGGCTGTCTGTGCCTGTGGGTTCCTAACCCATACTAAGGGCTTAGGGAAACATTCCGCAGATCTGAGTTTTGGAAATGTTTTCCTCCCGATGTGGGGACACTGTGGACACTGGGGGCCTCCTTTATCTCTTGCTATTTTCTCTCTGGTTCCTGTTCCTTCTTCTAGTCCTGGGACATTCTCTCACAGTGTCCTTTTTAGTGTTCTCAGAAGAGGGTCTGATGTTTCAGGATGTGACAGTAAGTCATGCCTTATCATGAGGATGGGGAAGAGGGATGCAGTCGAGAAAGGGACCTGTGGGGCCCGGCCCCCGGACGACTGTGTCAGCACGTCCTACCACTGAAAGGAGCAGGTCTAGGGCACGGGATAGGGACAGGGTCCTGGATTCGGGAGCCCTACAGAGAGGAAGAGTGGAGCTGGTCTAGGACGCGGCTGAACATATCACTGTTTTCCCAGCTCCCAAAATGGTGATGAAACCGGCACCTGGCCCAACAACCAGTTTGACACAGAGATGCTGCAAGCCATGATCTTGGCCTCTGCCAGTGGTAAGTGGCACCCACTCACGGGCGTGGTGGGATGGGAGATGGGGAGCTGCTGCCGCTGCTGCCATGCTATGGACTGGGTATCCAACTGTATGGTTTCTCTGGATCTAGCAGCTGGTCTTGAAAGACATAGAGCCAGGCTGCAGAACAGCCAAATGATTAGGGAGATCTAAGATACCCAGAGCAGAGCAAACAAGAAATCCAGTAAAGAGATGTAGGGGTGGTCAGTACAAGTCTAGCTCTGAACTGGACATGGTGGGACATGCCTGTAATCTCAGCATTCAGTAGGCTGAGGCAGGAGGATTGTCATGAGTTTAAAGCCAGTCTTAGCTGTATTGTGCAGAGTAGTCAGGGCTACAAAGCAAGGCCCTAACACTAAAAAATGAAACCAAACAAATAAAAATGTCTGAGACTCTGAAAAGAGATAGAGGTAGAGTCCTCGCTCTGTCCCTTATTGTCCTTGTGACTTTGATCAGTCTCCTTAAACTTTAGTTTCCTCAGCCAAGAAAATAGGGACAGCAGCCTTATTTTAAATTAAAGGAGATGCACACACAGAGTGTGGTAGTGGGCCTGGCACATACTAGACCTCCATTAGTGGGTGTGGATGTTCCAGGCAAAGGGAAGATCACTCTTTTCTGCTGCTCTCACTTCCAGACCAGGACTGCAGTCTTCCTACATGACTAACAAAGAACCTCGGTTATATCGGAGATTTGACTAGTGCTGGTGACTCTAGAATCACTGGAGTCCTGAGCAGGGGAAACAGAATAGTGTCATTAGCACTTAAGAGCTCAGACTTTGGAGGCCAGCCAATCTGGGTTCAAATCCTGGTGCTACCATTCAGATGCCAGGTGTTAGATAAGTTATTAAAGGCCCTCTGGGCCTCAGTTTCACTCATGAAATATTAATGGGTTTATTGTGCTGTTATGAGGGTCTAATATAAGGCCTGTCAGAGAGTAATTATAGTACATAGTGTTATAATTGATTAATCATTATCTTTATTGACTAATTGGGATAAAAAATAAAAATAAAATAATTTCCCTTTTTCTGGAGACAAGGGCTCATGTAGCCCAAGCTGGCCTCAGACTTGATATGTAGCTGAGGATAACCTTGAACTTCTGATCCTCCTGCCTCTACCTCTTGAATGTTGGAATTACAGACATATACCACCATGCCTGGTTTGTATGGTGCTAGGGGTGGAACCCAGAGCTTCATGAATGCTGGGCGAGCCTTCTATAAACTGAGCTACATCTCCATCTCATATTTAAAATACTACAATTAATTCATTACTTTGTATTTTAATCTAAAAAATGGATTAAAGGGCTGAATGGCTCAGTGGTTAAGAGCACTGGCTGTTGGGTTCAAATCCCAGCACCCACATGACACCTAACAACCGTCCATAACTCCAGTTCCAGGGGATCCGACACCCTCTTCTGACCTCCATGGGCATTGCATGACATGGGTGCATTTACATACATGAAGGCAATACGCTCATACACATAAAATAAAAATAATAAAATAAAATGAATTAAAAAAGAATAAATAATAAGAATCTAATGCCTGTTAATCAGGACTAGCTTCTGGAATAGGAAACCAGAATTTACAGGAAGGTTGCAGAGGATCAAGAGCTTTGCTTTTCATCACAGCTAGAAGGCTGGTAGGTAGACAGCCAGGAGAAGCATCCCTATGATCATGGCAGGATGTGTGCTAATCAAACTTTAAGGGTTTCATTTCAGTTAATCTCCTGGACTCTGCAAGGCAGCTCTGGTTATTCACATTTAACAGAGGACAAATATGGAATGCCATTTGCCCCAAGGTTCTCAGAACTGCACAGATGTGATTCTAACTCAGCTCTTCTCCCAAGCTCATGTTCTTTCTACCACAGTGACTGTCAGCTTTTAGATTCAGCCTCAGCTGGCACGGTGGTGCATGCTTTTAATCCCAGTACTTGGAAGCCAGAAGAAGCAGGAGGATTTCTGTGAGTTTGGCCAACCTTGTCCACATAGCAACTTTTAGGACAGCCAGGACTACATAGTGAGATCCTGTCTTGAGAAACCAACAATAGCAAAAGGATCCAGCCTCAGTTTCCCTCTTGGCTTGCTAGACCTAGAATCTGAATTTCTCCTGATCCATCTGTATTTTTTCTCACTGATTAGGGTTGCCAGATGAAATCTAAGAGGCTCTAATTAAATAGGATTTCAGATAAACAACTGCATATTTAGTGTAAGTACACTTTGAAATGTTTCACAAGACAAACTATATAAAAAAATTCTCAGTGTTTACTCATAATTGAAATATAGATGGGTATCAATCATTTTATTTGATCTAGTAATCCTACCCTAGATGTCTGTGAGAGTGAATGGGGCCAGGCTCATGCCTGATCAAAGGACAGAGTAAGGGACAGGTGATGGGGCCTGTCAACCTCTTAGGGCAGAGCAGAGAGTCTCGAGAGGCCAGCTGCAGTGGCTGGCTGGGTCTGGGGAGATGCCAAGTCCAGCACTAGAGGGAAGTAAACAGGTCTTTTTAGCTGTTGTGGCCTTGAGCCCTAAGGCCAAAAAGCAGACTTTTCAGCCTAAATTCAGATGCTAAAAACAGACATGGAAGCAGTATTTATGGCCCAAAACCCTCCCAGAAGGTCTCCCTGGAGCCTGTCAGGGCTCCACCTCTCCGGCCCACACAGGACCTGACCCAAGACTGAGCCTGGGCTCTGGGGAGCCAACTCCTGAGTGGAGGTGGCAGGGTCAGGCCCTGCTCTCACTTTCACACCCACTTCTTGGCCCCGCTTCTGGAGCCCAGCCCGGCCTGGCCTATGTGGCTGCAGACTGGAGAAGGGAGGGTCCTTTGAGAGGGTTTTTAAATAAACAGTCGGGGGCGGAGGGGGGGGGGTTGGGGGGCGGGGAGCGCGTGGCCAATACAGGAGGCTGTGGTTTGCAGCTCAGCCAGCCTTGTGCTAGCCTCATTGGCTATTCTCTGGCTATTGCCGAATCTTTGAGGGGCTTGGGCAGGCTGTACTAAGGGAACCAGCAGGGTAGTAAAGCGACTGGAACTGGAGGGGGAGGCCAGCACCCCTCCTACAGCTGGGAGATGTTGTTTCTTTCTCTTTGCATTTCTAAGTCTATGTCTTCTGGAACTAAGAGAAAACCCAGGTCCCTGGCCCAGGATCTCTTGGGGATAGGATATGGAGACCAGGACCACTGGAGTACCAAATCACACCAAAGCTGGCAGTTCAACTTCTTTCCCTCAAATTCAGAGATGGGAAAGCTGAGGCCTGGTGATGCAGGACGTGGGATAAGTTCGTGCATTCCTTTAATGGTGGGTCTGATGGGCAGAACTCCAGTGTCCGTCTGTTCCAATCTGGATCCCTCATCTTCTCTCCCCTCCTGGCCCACCACGGACTCTTGCAAAGTGGGCAAGAGCATGCTCTGCTGTTTCCAGCCATTGTAGTACTTCTCTATCTTGGGTGCCTGTAGGAAGTGGGTGGGCCAGGACCTTTTGTCACTCACTCAAACACTTCCTGTCTTTGGGCTCTGTCTCTCTGCTTCCTTTCTCCACATTCCATCCTTATTCGCTACTTTGTGCTCCCAGCAAAAGCAACTCTCCTCACTCTCCCTGGGCCGGGTCTTCTTAAGCCCCTAAATCACTTTGGAATCCTGGCTCTTTGAAGCTGCACCTGGGCCCTTCCCCCTTCCGTTCCCGGGCCTGGGAGGCTGGTGGTTGGGAGAGGCTGGATATAGCTGATGGCTGGAAGGGGAGGGGCAGCCCTGGGAGAACCTCACTCCCTTCTGGAGTTAATTAGGGAAATGTCAGCAAATGTAAGGGCTGGGGGAAGACAGAGGAAGTGGGTAGCTGGTCCCTCCCACCCAGGCCTTTTTCTGCTGCCCTGGCTCCTGGACTTAGACTGAAATGGCCGGTTTTGGAAACCTTGGCTCTGGGGTGCGGAGACGGAGAGACCCAGGCGCGTATCCGCTCTTCCTTTCTCATGCCCTCCCCCTCTTACCCGGCACGGGAAATATTTCCTGTGTCTTTCTCAGTCCCTGGTTTATGTCCCAGACTTAGCCTCTCCTGCTTCAGTCACTCTACAGCTCCAAGGTCTAGGGTGGGTGGGGGCAGAAAGAGGATAGGAGGCGAGCTCTCCAAACTTTGGCCAAGCTATGCAGGGCCTTCAGGAGGCTTTCACTCTCCGTTAGCCACAGAGAGTTCCCCAGCGGGGAACCTAGAAGTTGAACTAACATTCCCTCTCCACCCCCAGAGATAACAGGGTGGGGATAATTTTGGGGGGTGGGGAGCAACGGTAGCATTTACAGAGCACGTGTCTAGTGTCTGTCTCATTAATCCTCAGAGAACCCCCATGATGGCATTTCTGTGCTTAGGCTTCCATTCAGATCCATTCGGATCTTAGGCCTAGTGGCCAATGCCTATAATCCCAGCAATCAGGAGACAGAGAGAGGGAGACTTCAAGTTCAAGACTGGCCTGAGCTAGCTAGGAAGACGCAGTCTCAACAAACCAAGGGCTGAAGATACAGCTCAGTGCTAAAGCACTTGTCTAGTATGTGCAAGACCCTGGGTTGGATCCCTAGCATCAGGGGTGAAAAACAAAACCACCAACAACAAAGAAACAAATGCTTATATTGGAGGAACATGGTAGCACATACCTACAATTTCAGTACTCAGGAAGCAGAGGCAGGAAAATTTTTAGTTCAAGGCCAGCTTGGGTGAGACTTTTCCTCAAAAATCCAAGGCTCACCGCATCCAGGAGTGTTTGGACAGCACGAATTAGGTTTGACGAGCTCGAGAACATGAAGTTGGGGGTGGGTGAGGAGATGAGGGTGGATCTGGGAGGAGTTAGGGAAGGAGTGGGGAGTGAATATGATCAAAATACATTGTATGAAATTCTTAAAGAATTAAAAAAAACGAAAACCCGACCAAACAAACAAAAAACACAAATAAGGGCTGGGCTGGGGATGTAGCTCAATTGGTAGAGTGCTTGCCCAGCACGCATAAACCCTAGGTTCAATCCCCAGCATTACATAAATCCAGCATGGTGGCATACTCCTCTGTCTGAGCCCTTGAAAGTAGAGGCAGGAGGATCAGAAATTCAAGACCATCCTTCTCCACATAGTAAAGTTGAGGCTAGCCTGGGTTACATGGGATTTTGTCCCAAACAAAGGAAAAAAAAAAAAAAAAGAGCTGAGAATGTAACTCAGTAGAGTGCTTGCCTAGCATGTGCAAGGACTTGGGCTAAATTCCCAGCATACCAACAGATTTAAGTACATATATATGAATGAAAGAACATGTACACCATCCCTGAAAACACATTAGTAACAGAACCACTAAACCCACGCTGTGTACCAGGCACTGGTACATAGAGAAGACATATGTACAACCATAGTCTAGTGTGGAAGTCATAGGCAAGTATTTGGAAGCCAGTGTCTCCATGTAGACCAGGCTGGCCTCCATCTCACAGACATGTCCCTGCCTCTGCCTCCTGAGTGCTGGGATTAAAAGCATGTGCTACCATGCCCGGTAGATTCCACCCAAAGAGAAATGCGAGCTAGCATGTTTTGAGCACCTACCATGCAACAGCACTAGCCTAAGTGGGCATTTTCTTGTTTAACCTTCACCAAAACAAGAAGCATATACTCTTATTGCCCTGATTTTATAGATTAGAAACCCGAGGCAAGAGAGCGAGGTTGGTGAAACTTGCTGCTGAGGATCACATTAAGAAAAACAGTTGGGAATCAAGCATGTGTTTTGTCGGTCTTAACTTCTCCCTTGTAAATGGAGACTACCTTGATGAGTGTTGTATGCCCAGTGCTCAGAGTGGTATGGGTCCAAGGTGCTTTATAGACCTTCATGAACTGCAGTGTAAGGGAGCCACTGCTCCCACCTGACAATTGTTCTTCCTCTGTCTTTGTAGAAGCTGCTGATGGGAGTTCCACCCTGGGAGGGGGTGCTGGCACCATGGGCTTAAGTGCCTGCTATGGACCCCAGTTCACCCTGCAGCATGTGCCTGATTACCGCCAGAATGTCTACATCCCCGGAAGCAATGCCACACTGACCAACGCAGCCGGCAAGCGGGATGGCAAAACTCCAGCAGGTGGCAATGGCAACAAGAAGAAGTCGGGCAAGAAAGAGAAGAAGTAATAGGGAGGTCAGGCCTCAAGCCACAGGTGCCCTCCCTCCCCAACCAGCCCAGCTTGTCCTTATTTGTACCCAGGCCTCAGAATTTCAGGTCTCACCCCAGGATACTGGTAGGAGCCAAGGCCATGCTCCCTGTTGGGAAACAGAAACAAGTGCCCAGTCAACACCCTCCCTGCCCCCAGGGGGTTGAATATGCAAAGGGAGTTCTGGGAACCCCCATCCAATCAGTTATTGTACCCACTTGGGTAGTGGGGTTAGTGTAGACACCAAGAACCATGTCACACCCCCTTGAGTTACAGATGACCTCCTCCAACTCCATCAGGCCCATCCATCCCGGTTCCCTTCTCCTCACTCCACCGACTCCATCAGAATTCCTCTCTTGAACAAGGTAGTTGGGCTGTTGAGGTAACAGGTGACCCAAACAGGCTCACGGTTCTGAAGAGATGGGAGAGTATTAGAACCGTTTGGCCTCCCCTTCAGTTCAGCCGTACCCCAAAGCATGGTTTGGTGCCAGTCTTTTCACCCCTTTTAGAGCCTGAGACCAATGCTTAAGTTTTGGGGAACATAGTCACCATCCCCATGGTACTGATGCTTGCTGGATTTGGGGAAGGCATTTTGCTACCAAGCCTCTTCTCAATGCCTGGGGACCAGTCTTTTGTTTTGTTTTTCATTGTTTGATGTTCGAACTGCATGCTGTGACTTCCCTACTCCTCAAAGAAGAGACTCCTTTGCATGTCTGGAGACAGTAGGGGGTGTAAGATAAAGGGGAGTGTATATGGATTTGGAGGGGGACACAATGGTCAAAACTTAGCCTGTAAACAGGGCCTGCCCCAGAGTACTGGTTCAATTCCCAAATTCCAGACATAGACAAACAGTAGGCCAGACCCCTCCAACCCAGTTCAACCTAAGCAGCCAGCTTGGGCTGAGCTACTAGGACCAATGGATTTAAACTGGCATTTCAATCCAAGGAAGCTCTGAACGGATTTAAGACCATGTTCCCAAGGAGTAAGAAGGGGTCTCTGTGGGTGCTGGGTGCTCCAGAGGTGCCCCTGGTGGGAGGGTCAGTGGAACTCCAGCAGGAAGGGGGGCCCATTCTTGGTCTCTGGGTCAAGAGTCAAGGAGCTAGAGCACGGGACCAAGTGGCCATAAAGTCTCAGCCCATAACTGGGCTTTTCCACAGGGCCCCTGCAGTCCTGTCCTTCACCTAACCAGGTGCCGGTTCTTCTCTGTGAAGGCCACTGCCCAGACCCCCAGGTCGCCCCCTAGTGGCCAGAGACTGGTTAAAGTCCCCCAGTGCCTCCTTGTGCATAGACCTTCCTCTGCCCACACGCTTCTGCCCCTGCTGTCCTATTCATCCAGGGGGACTTCAGGAGGACCCCCTCCCCCGAGCCCTTACAGTAGCGTAGCGCCCCTTCCCCTGGCTGGTGTAGAATAGCCAATAGTGTAGTGTGGTGTGCTTGTACGTGATGGCGAGTGGGCAGCGGGCGGTGGGCTGCGCGCAGCCGTCTGTCCTTGAACCTGAATCTGCCTGCGGCGGCCCGTGCTGTGTTTTGTGCTGTGTCCACGCGCTGTGGCGATCCCCTTCCCCGTACTGACTCCTCTATAAGAGCTTTCCCGCATAGTCATGTAGCTCCCACCCCATACCCTTCCTATATCTCACGCAAGTTTTATACTCTAATATTTATATGGCTTTTTTCTTCGAAAAAAATAATAATAAAAAAGGTTTCTTCTGAAAGACTGACCGCTTCTGTTTAAGAAATGGAACTCTTGATGTGTGGATGGAATCATGAGCTGAGAGGTTTGTCCTGGAGTAACAGAATCCAGAAGCCATAGTTGTTTGCATCTTGGTTTTATGTCACTGAACGTCTAGATCTATTTTTCTAATTCCCTGTCTCTGTCTGTCTCTGTCGGTGTAGTTTTTATATGCCCGCCCAATATGGCTGTGCATGTTCTGCTACCCTGTGCTTCCGTAAGAACGTGCGATGGACTGTAATGGTGCTTGTGGATCTGTACGTGGCGGTGTGCGTGGGGGTGGGGAGCTTTGAGTGCGTGAGCAATTGAGTGCGCAGATTTATGCTCCCGGCTGTCTCCGGGCAGAAAAGGAGCCCCTGTTCGGGCGGGGGCGGGAACTATGGGCCAGTTGGAGCCTGGCAAACGGTGCGGGGAGGATGCAGGGGACAGTTCTTTAGTTCCCACCCCTTCCTCACTAGTTACCTCCCTCCTGCACCAGTGGGGGGTTTCTGGAGAGGAAGACGCATTTTCTTTTGGTAGCCCTCCTCCTCCACTGCAGCTGCCTAGAGGTTTGAAGAACACCGCGAGAGTGGGAGGGAGTGCCTGGAGGCAGTTCTCTAAAGGCTGAGTCTCGACCCCGGCACCTCAGTTTCTCCATCTGGAATTTGCCTTCCTGGTCTCTTTACAGCAAAGCCTAATTGAAGGGCACAACCCTTTCTGGATGGGGTTTGAGAGAATTGAAAGAGCATACAGGAAGAGGTGGCCCGGGAACCCAAGTTGCCCCCCCCCCCCTTTCCTCTCCCGAAGCTTCTCCTTTCATTCCCGAAATCTCCAAACCCGGAGAATTCCGAGGCTGCTGCAGCCCCTGGAAACCGCTGGAGGCAGGTGGGATGATCGGGAGGTGCAGGGCAGAAACACACCCACAGAGGTTTTGGGGAGGGTCAGCGAGGGCATGGCCGTTTAAGGAGCCGGAAGAATTTTTGGGGGCGTCATTCTCTGGATTATGGTGACCGGTTATGCCATCTCCTGGCCTGTTGTCATGGAAACCAAACCTTCCGGGGAAGCATCTGGGGGCGACTTTCTTGCGTGGGAGGAAGGGTGGTGTGTGAGGTTGTGGAGATGGAAGCCGGGTTTTGTTTCGAGAGCCAGGCGGCCGGCGGAGGGGTGGGGTGCCAGGCGCCTGGGTTCTATTCCAGGCACGCAGCAAACTGCGCCCCTGAACAGCTGTGGTTTGTCCCCTAATTAGAATGTAGGCCTTTAAAGCCATGACTACACAGCAGCCTCAGGGGGAAGGGAAGGAAGCAGGTAGCCACCTCACCTTCAGCCTGGAGAGCGAGGCAGCTGTGCAGGCAGGCCCAGGGGCTATATAAAAGGTTTTTATTTCTAGTTCCAATAGGCTGCCCAAATAGGTTTAAGGTCGGTCTTGGCCAGGCCCTTCTTGTACATCATGGGCTCAACGCCTGTAAGCTGTAAGGTTTCTTTGTGAGGGTTACAAACATGGCTGAGTGGCAAGTGCTTGCGAGAGGGTGGTGGGAGTGGGGTATGTGTATGTGTCTGGACCTTGACTGGGCAGACTCAGCCTCCTAGCCCCCAGGTCAAGCCTCCAGCCTGGGGAATGGGGAGCACAGGTACTAGCCACAAAATGGAGCTCTACCCTGGCAAAAATCACATCCATTCATCACGCTCAAGCAATCATGTCTGGCACTGTTGCTTAGCTTTTGACTACTTGTCAGGTCAGGTCAACAGGGCAGGCGCCACAGAAGAGAAGCCTGGACTACTGGACTGAAAAGTAGCCAGCCCAGAATGTTCACAAAAGGCTGAAGGCAGTTCTGTTTCAATGCTTTATTGACAGTTGGAAACAAACCCATCAAACTGGAGGTGATGACATCCCAGAAGCCCAAGAGGGGTTTGCATTTTGTCCCTCCTACTTAAAAATTTTTTTATTAAATGCATCTTAGCAAAAGTGATTAAAAAAGAAAGGGTCAAAGCCCTAGATGT
This sequence comes from Eospalax fontanierii, assembly GCA_035773235.1. NCBI lineage: Eukaryota > Metazoa > Chordata > Mammalia > Rodentia > Spalacidae > Eospalax > Eospalax fontanierii. Next base: position 24,892,722 of record CM069527.1, on the reverse strand, counting down.
CAGTGAGCAACAGGAAGGAGGTGACTCAGGGAAGAACAGGCCCTACACCACAGGACAGCCTGGGAGCTTCCAATACCCCTTTAGACACAAGCTCGAGCAAACCTTCCTCCCTGGCCTCACCTGTAGCTGCCCCCCCCCCCCATTTCCTACAGTTCCCCTAGTTCCAGCAACTCTTAATTCTGTGACAAGCCTTGACAGTGTCATTCCTTCTTTGTAGCCTTGGAGGGGAAGCGGAAAGAGGAATGAGTAAGACAAAAGAGACCTAAGCCAGACAACGTGAGCTTCCTGAGGTCTGGACAACTACACAGTTCAGTATGCGCACTGTTTGGACAGTGTGGAAGACACCCCTGTGCTCACTTCTCATTGTCCACTTAGCATCTGCACATTTGGCTTGATAATTTATTAAATTCATAGAAACCATGTGGCCTCGGAACTCCTGCTACCCTTCAGCCTAGCTCAGCCCAACCAAGAAAGAGGTTCCTCTTGCCTCAGAACTGATGCTGGGGGAGGATCTGCCTTGGCCACAGGGTTCGGTCTTAAGGGATGGGCCAACGTCCCTCAGGACTGAGGAGGCCTTTGGGAAGAAACCCCAGGAATGCTTGAACCTAACATACAAGCCTCTTCTATTATGGAAGGGGAAGGGGAAAATTATTTTTCTTAAAAAATTTTTTTCATACAAAAATAGATCCATTTGCAAAACAATTTCTCAGCCAGGAGGCTCCACCTCCCATTTCCTTGGAGACAGAGGACAAGGTGTTGGGATGGTCACACTACAGCCCAAATGAGATGCACCGAAGCTCTGGGGAAGGTATAGGAAGCGGCTCAGTGGCCAAGGGGCTGGTGCGGAGGGTACAGGGAGGAGGCAAGGGCAGGAAGTACGGCAGCGGGCAGGCCCCACACTGTCGCTATGCCTTGGTACCTGCCTCCAGCTCAGGCCTGGACCACAGTGGAATAAACAAGAGTGGTCTAGACCCTCTGCCAGGGAGACCTTACCCAGAAAGGCAGGGTAAGGGTGGGATTTGCTTCCTGATTCCACAGAAGCAACTCCTGATGCCATAGCACTAAAAATAAATAACAACAGCCAGGAGAAAGAAGAGCAGAGGTGACAGCAGTGAAAGGATCTAGCCCAAAGGTTCACAGGTCCCATGCTAGTCTCAGAGCCAGAGAAATCACAAGAGAAGCACAAATCCAGCAAGATTGACCTAGAGAAAGGCCCACTAGAAAGTGGACGGAGAAAGCAGTCTGGGTCTTGTCTAAGACCAGGCCCTCTTGGTAACAGAGAAGAGACAGGGTTAAGGCAGCAAACACGGACCCTGCTTTGGTAATACAACAGCCAGGGCTGGCTGGGCTAGGCTCAGGTCACCCCCAAACTGCCCTCCAGGCAGCTGAAACTGATTCAGAGAGCAGCAGGCCAGACAGAAAGACAGGGTCAGGCGATAGAGTGGCTGCTGCAAAGGGATATCCCCTTGATCGCTTAGGCACATGCCACAGGAGGACAGTCCGGACTCCGTTTAGAAGCTGCCATGGCCATAGAGCCTAGCTTAGCTTGCACGGCCAACCAGCTCCTTGGCTTCTTCAAGGATTGTGGGGACTCCTTCATTTTTCTTGGGCATCTTGGCAGGACCAACAGCCATGGCATCATCCTTGGTCAGCTCTGAAGCTAGCAGAGATGTGACTGCACAACCAGCCTTCCTGTTGACTGCAAGAGAAGACATGAGAACCTGAACACAGAAGACCTCATTTTTAATCTTTTTCAAACTCTGCAGCAGATGTTCAGTCAGAAGCCATGCAGTTATGCCTTGTCTGAGAGGCCTTTAAAGAAGGAGAGATAGAAACCCAACACGTGGAACATACCTTTGGGTAGCAAATATGAAGGTCTGAATTCAGCTAATACACTTTTGGGGTTTAAGGGGCTGGAGAGATGGCTCAGTGGTTAAGAGTGCTTACTGTTCTTTGCAGAGAACTAGGGTTAAGTTCCCAATACCCACGTGGCAGTCCACAATCATCTGTAACTCCAGTTCCAAAGGACCTGACACGGTTCTGGCTTCCAAGGGCACATACATATAAGCAAAATACTTATACACATAAAATAAAAATAATTCCTTTAGGGGGCTGGAGAGGTGGCTCAGCAGTTAAGAGCACTGGCTGCTCCTACAGAGGAGCAGGGTTCAGTTCCCAGCAACCACATGGTGGCTAAGAGCTGCCTGTAACTCCAGTTTCAGGAGATCCAATGCGTTCTTCTGATTCCCACGGGCACTGCATGACATGAGCGCACTTACATATATACAAACAGCCGGTATTCTCACACACATAAAATAAAATACAACATTTAAATAAATAAATCCTTTTTAAGTGTTGGCTATGTCACACTTCAAGAGAAAGTACTCAAAGCCCATTTCCTCATTTAGGTTTGGTGGAATTAATTGTTTAAGCTTAGTACATAGTATTATTTTTGTTTTCTAGGCACTCCACAGAAAGTTTGTAGACCAAAACACATGGTTGCTTCAGGAGAGCTGGTCCAAGCACAAGGCAGCTTTAAGTAAGCTTGTGAGGGGATTCTTGCAAAGAGGGGCCAGCCACTGACTGGCATCACATGCACACCACACTCCGACATGCTCTCCAGCAGCCAATGTCTGTCCACACACCTGGTTCTTTCCCACCGCTTTAAGGGCCCTACAAGATGTGTGCATGCACACACCAAGGGGTCAAGTGATTTGCCAGAGAAGGTAAAATGGGATCAAGAATGACCAGGAGGGGAACTCTATGAAGAAATCTCAGCCCCCAAGACTCTCCTGTTCATTTATGAATCCAGACTTCTGATCCCAGTATCTTCACCAGAAGGCAGCTCCTTGGGACCATACTGATCTCATGATGCCCACTTTGTCCCATGAGATATAGCATGCACACAGTGTAAAAGCCCAGCCTAGGAAAGTCCAAGAGACAGAAAATAGAATGACAACAACAAAAAGGCTGGTGTGGCGGCTCAACTGTGATTCTAGCACTTGGGAGGCAAAGGCAAAAGAATTCCTAGTTAGAGGCCAACTTGGGCTATATAGTGAGTTCCAGGCTAGCCTGGGTTTGTAAGGCCCTGCCTCAAAAATTCTAATAAGTATATAAAGACATTTTTAAATAGTCATTGATGGAAGGGAGAGGCAGAAGTGACTGCTACTAACCAAGGAGAGACCCATGAGCTAGATAAGCTAACCATATCCTGACTTGAATATTACAGCTTGTATGTGTACTGAAAAACTTCATGAGGTACTCCATAAATACATACAATTTTTACGTATTGATTTAAAAAAAAGTGATTGCTAAGGGTTTCTTTTGGAAATGATTAAAATGTCTGAAATAAAATAATGGTGACAGTTGCACAATCTTGTGATAATACCAAAACCCAATGAACTGTATGTACACTTGAAAATGTTAAAGACAAAAAAAAAAAAAACAAAACCAACAACAAAAAACCAAAAATCCTGCCTAAGATCTAGGAAAAGCTGGAGTGGAGAAAGCAGTGCCTAAGCCTTAAAGAAGCAGGAAGGGATGAATGGCCTAGCACTCTTGAATGAAGGCCAAGAGCAGGGAGCTCAGAATCCAGAGGAGCAGTGAACAAGGTGTCTGCTTTGGACGGAAAAAAGCTTTAGGTAGGTGCAAATCAAATGGGATGAGAGCCCAAGTCTTTCCAGGGCAGTCAGTCTTGCAGCCATGACTCAAAGCCACTGTTCTCACACATGCAGAGGTTGCCTGCAGATCAGGGAGGGAGCATACAATATGCCCACAGGTTACCAACTTAGAGGTTTCCTCCTCCTCCTCCTCCTCCACCATCTCCTCCTCCCAAGGGAACAAGGGGTTGTCTACCAAGAGGAGAAAGAACAGTTAGAATGCAGGCTGACAGCATCTGGGTGGATCTAGGAACAGACCACACCCTCAGGGCTTCATCAAGCCACTTGTTGGATTGTGGACACACTATTGCCTCAGTAACTGGTATAAGGTAAAAAGTAGTCCATGTGAGTGTGATCGAGTGTTTACACATATGCACTTTTCCTACTTCCCTTCTTAAGTCCCTCCTCACTAGCAAATCTGTCCTCAGATGTGCTGCTTCTCTGAAGCACTCACTTTTCTAGGATCCCACTTCCCATATCCAGAAAAATGGTAGTTCAGTATCTCTGTTCTCTGAGTTCAGTCTCCATTAGTCAAAAAATATTGCAACTATATATATATGTATATGCACATATGGATGAGCTGAAATAACACCTGACTCTAGACTCTGGAGGAAAATAACACTATCTTTAGTAACATCTGTACTGGGGCAACACAGGAGAAGTTACTGAGTGTGGGATGAAAGCCTTAAGCTCCTTCTTTCTTTGGCCTTCTTTCTCCAAGATTCCTGTTGTACCTAATCTGGCTGTTTCAGGATTTTGCTATATTCATGAAATTTCTGATGTATTTATTACATATTTCTTAAGAACCAGAAAAATATGGTAGACAGAAGAACAAAATTTCCCTATTAAGCCTTGAAAGCAGGTTTGCTATGGGTGGACATGATGTGGTTCAAGGTCAAGGATGGAAAAATTCTTATTCTGAGAAAAGAATGAACAGAACTCAGGTACCCAAGATTCCAACCTATTTCCATTGTCACCATTATGGTGAGTGGTCTGAACAATAAGGGAAAAATTGATGTCCTCCCTTTAAAAAACAGTTTTAATTTTATGTGTCTGAGTGCACTGCCTGTGTATAAGTGCACCCATGTTGTGTAGTGCCCGTGGAGGTCAGAAGAGGGTGTGGATCCCCTGGAACTGGAATTACAGTTGTTAGTCGCCATGTAGGTGCTGGAATTTGAACCTGGGTGCTCTGTAAGAACAGCCAGTGCTCTCAACTGCTGAGCCATCTCCCCAGCTTGAGTTCTTCCCCCTTTAAGACTACTGAGTACTTCAGTAGCCACAGAACCAGGTCAGTGTTTTGACTACATAGGATCTGGGAAGATTAACACAGTAAGGGAATGGTCCCTACAGACTTGGAAGGGATGGAAGAACAGTTCTGAAAACTTGTTCAAAGCTCTGAGGACAGAATCCCTTAAATCAGAGGTTGTCAAGATAAAAACACCAGCAAAATCAGTCAAAGAACACTAGGACACAGCTGAGTTAGACAGAAAAGGTTAATGGTATGGGATGGGAGGCAACTTTTCTAAGATACAAACTACAACTAAAGAGGAAGTACTCTTTTTAATAGGCTTCCTCAGGGAAGAGGAAACTAGGACAGATAGGGCAACAATTATCAGCCTAAATAACTACTTATTGTCGAAAACTATCCTAATTATACCTCCTGCCCTATTTTTACAAAACTGGGGAGAATGAGCAGTGATATAGGAACCGTTTATCAACTTTTGAAAGAGAGGGGGTCACTAGAAAGCCTCCCTGGCCCAATTTCACCCTGCCCAGAACTTTCCTTGCAAGACTCTATAAAAAAGTACTTCTGGCCCATATAGAGGGGTCACTTAGTGAGAAGAGTCCTGGACGTGGAGTCCCTAAAGTAGGTTACAGTTCTAGTTTTATCATTAGACTTGGACAAGACCTTATCTGTCTAATTCCTTCTACCTATGAGCAAGACAGATACCAATCACTAGGGTCTTTAGTTTACTCAAGGCTCTAACCCACAAACCTGTATTAGTATAAATGGAGCTTAAAGAGAAATGGCAGAGGGAAGGAATGACAGAGAGATGGATTTCTTTCATGACTTACATCTTAGTGAGCAAGTGGCCTGTTCAGGCATGGAGATCAAGTTGAGTCATGAAAACCACAAACTGACTGAGTAACGGCCTGAAATAGTAACTATAACACAATCACAGGGATTCTTCTCCTTGACACTCAAGCCATTGTTCTCCCACACCGCACAGATCATTGCAGTTGACGCTTAGCTTTTAATGAACCAACCCTTAGAGTAACTCTCTTCCTCCGACTCCTCAATGAGTCATTGTGTATTGGCCACTCCCTCATGTCTCCAGAGACTGGGGGATTTTTAACATTCCTGGAAACTCTAGGGGGAAAGCTATTGTCAGAGAGAGAGAGAGCTGCCTCTTTAGGACTGGTTAGGACTGTAAGGCAAACTCACCTGGCTTCTGGTTCTTTTGCTCTTAGCACTTGGTAATAAGGAACAGTCACAGGTAGCCAAGCAGTGTGTAGAACAGCTGAGTGGAGGGAGTTTGTGACCCCTGGAACTTTGAGAATGGGGCTTTCTAAACTCCAGCCTTTCTCTTTGAAGAGAAGATCCTCTTAATCCCACAGTCATAGTGGTATGGCAGTAAAAGTGCCAAAAAGATTTTAAAAATCACTCTAGTCCAATTCAGAAGGAAAATGGGTCTCAGCAACACTGATTCCACTAAGGAAACATGACAGCATCAAAGCCAGACTGAGTTTGAATCTTTTGACTTCACTCTAGTCCTTGGTATGTTGCTTGATGCCTAGCTTTCTGTTTATGTTTGGTGTGAGGCTACATCACTTTAAATTAAATGAGAAAGTACCTAAGTCCAAAAAGGTAGCCAGAGTAAAAAAAAGGTTTCCAGTGAGAGATTCTGTCGGGAACCATTTGCCTGTCTTGAACTTTGCCTTGGTTTAGGGTCAAGCAGGTCTTACAGTTCACAGAAGTGCTGTGGAAGCAGGTCGTTTTGCTATGCAAATAATTTATTCACCTGAGGGAAAGGTTATCTCTTAGGCCCAAGGCTGAAGATCTTGAAGATCCCCGTAGGAAGATCTGATTTTTATCACTGGAAGAAAGTTTATCTTAGATCCAAGGCTGAGGACTTTTGTTAGTAAATGTAGGTGGTTTGAATAATTTCACATATGTAAATGCATGTCTGTTTTTGCTTGAACCCCTGATAGTTGTATTATTCCTCATACAGTTGTGAAGGTATAATTACGCTGAACAAAATAAAGTCTGGGCCTCAGTATTGACTGAGAGCCCCCTCCCGAATCTATCTTTTCTCTCACTCTCTCTCTATTTCTCAATCCTCACTCCCCCCTTCAGGTACGGTTCAATTTCTCTCGGCTAGGTTTGGTGAGCTTAGTAAACTCAGAGCTCAGAAAGATAAGGTTACAAGCTAGAGCCAATTTAAAATTATGTAATTCTTGGGCACTGGAGAGATAGCTTAACAATAAGGGCACTTACTGTTCTTGAAGAAGACCCAGGTTTGGCTTCCAGCACCCACATTAGGTGTCTCACAACCAACTGCCTGTAACTCCATTTCCAGGGGATCCTATACACTCTGGCCTCTGGGGGCTCCTGTATGTACACGGTGTATGTAAAAACTCACACAGGCACATGTAATATACATGAATAAAAATGGTATTTTTCAAACTATGTAATTCTTGTCTTCAACTTCTTTTAACTTCAGTATTTCCTAGTGTAAGTCCTTTTGCACTAGGAGATGGTACTTTGACTGATTCAGATTCCCTACTGAAAGGGTGGTTCTGACAAAATCCTTGCTTTCTGCACCAGCAAGTCCTAGTCTTCCACTAGGAAAGCAGTGGAGAATGGGGCCTCCCCAGCAAAGGGAAGTCACTGATGTCTGGCTGCTTGTGTACAGGAAGCATCTGGGACTCTGCTATAATTCCTCAGGAAAAGGCTAAAACGGGAATTCCCCAGCAAAGTCTGATGCAGGCCAGGCTTAGTTAAGAGGGTGACGGAAAAAAGTGCACTGAGATGCATGGTACTTTTGTTAGGTTTAAAGTAGGTAGGTAGGTAGGAAACAGCACTCTAAAAACCAAAAACCAAAGCAGTACTACTGGCTGTACTCATCTCACAAAGGCTTATCTGTAAGACTGAATGCTCTAGTCCAGCATTCTAAGCCTTTTGTACCCACCTCTCCTCCCCTTCAGAGGTCCTGTATTCAGAAAATACCCTAAAATGGATGACCATTTTATAAAAGACTAGGGCCTTTTCTGTTTAAGAAAGGGTTTACAGTTATACTTCTAGGAATTCTTGGAAGGGAATTTCCCTCTGGGGAATCAGAGTATAGGTAGAAATAGGAAGGTAGCCATTACAGATAAAAATCATAGCAATGTATTTGGGCCAGGACACTGAGTTTATATGGGCTAGTATGATCTGTACCCCTGACCTAAGGGTCCTCTTTCCAGGGTACAACAGGCTGTGTATGTTCTGGAGACATCATTGTATTAGAAGTTCTGCACTGACCAAAAGCCAGTCATCTCCTCTTTACAATCATCTCCAAATAAAGCCTGTATGTATCAAATGGGTCTGCAGAGCATACTAGGCAGCAAACAGGGAAGAGCTTTAACTCACAACAATGTATTTGCTGTTAATTCTCACCCTTTGCTGGGAAGAAACATCACTTCTAGGCTCCAACAGAATCTTCACTAGAAAGGATGACATAAGTCATCATCACACAACAGGAAGCTTTGGCCTCATCTTCTCTTGAACTAGTCCCTTGGTCACTGCATGTTTTCCTCTGGGTAACAAACCCACTAATCCTTGCCTCTACTAATGTAGGGGCCATCTGTCCTTGTATGTCCACAATTCTTTTTAAAGACTCTGGCCCAGTGTAATCCTCTTACTTTTTCTACATGTTCAAAGAGAGATTGCAAGGCATGGGGAAAGCAAGGACAGTGGAGGGTAACTGCACCCAAAGAAAAAGGCTCTTGAAGCTCAGCTGAGATGCCTCTCTGTGCTTCATCTGAGAATGCCGCTGCCCTTCTCCAGAATTTTACACTTGCTTTTATTCTTTCTCTGTATGTCTTCTGCTAGTACAGATGAGTAAGGATTTTAACTTACATTTAAAAAAATATTTCAATATATATCTAATATACAGCTTTCTATTTAGGTCATTTATTTTTTTATATACATAAATTCCCACTCAGGCACCCATGTTCTACATCAAATTTATGCTTTAGGAACAGGAGAAATGCAAAAATAGTCAAATAGAACTGATTTGTTAGAAAACTAGAGCTCGAGGGACTAAATCAAGACTTTCTAATGTGAGAGGAAGATAATCCACTCGCAGTGCAGGGATCCAGGGCGTTTCTAAGCCCTGGAGCACCACTCTTTACTCTTCAATCCTCCACTGGCAGGACCAGGAGCAGAGACCCCCTCACCCGTCGACCGCCAGCTGGGCTCCATTTGTTTACTTACCCTGACGGGGTCCTCTCTTCCTTCGGAATGCTGCCCCTGACTGCAGAGCTTCTAGAAGACTGTCCATCACACCTGTCTCATCACCCTCTGTCATGAACAAAGACAGGGATGTAAGTTCTTCAGCCAGAGCAGTATGGCAAATGCCAAGCTTCACATGAAATGCATGTTCCTTTCCTGTTCCTCCCTCAGACTGGCTGTCAGCTCAAAAGTGACAAGAAAGGCTCAACCTCAAGTCTTATAGACTCATATCTAACTTGTGTCTGCTTTAAAAAATGGCCCAAAAGATTCACTGCCTATTAATGAAAACCCTGAGGTATTTTATTACAATGCCATCCTTCCCACACTAACCAGAACTAGCACAAAGAATCCTAGAACTGTCTAACTCCAAGACATGGGTAAGTACAGAGACCATAAATGTAAATTAATAGGCAACTATGTTAGGCAAGGTGATTCACAGCACTTGGGAGGTGGAAGCAGGAAGATCTGGAGTTTTGAGGCCAGTCTGGGGCACATAGAATCTATTTATAAAAATAAAATTAAAAAGCAGCAAAGAAACTATTTTCACTCCCTCTTGTATCTGAGATTGAACTGGAGTTCTTCTCTTAGCTGAGGTCTCAGAGGAAGGTTAAGGGAAGAGAAATTACTGGTCAAGACTACATTTCACTTGAGTACTGCTCCCAGTGGCTACATTTTCCTGAAGACAGATCTGCAACAAGAGCAGCCTGGCTGGAATACAAAGAGTTAATATAGAATCCTAGTTCCAGCCGGCTCAGTTTCCATGGCAACAGCTCAGGGTAGTGAAATCTGAAACTGTGAAATCCCAATGAGCCAGTAGGATGCCAGTTCTAAGGCTGTGGGGTTCATTGCTCTTAGCGCCACCTGCTGTCTGAAAATTGCCGGCACAATTGACCTACATTCCAACTTCGTTCACTTGACCCAGGGGCTGAGAATAGGGCAAGGTCCACTACGCCATCTGCTGACTGGGTATAGTGCTCACTTCAAATGCCCAATTTCTACGATTACATGCTATGCAATTCAGAGGAGTAAAAACCCTAGAAGCCCAGAGAGAAACAGAAAGAAAATGAAGGATACCTGGTATGACCTTTAATAGCATTACTGGAATAAAGTTGGTGGCTTTCATACAACTCGAGGGATAGGGAACTATAAAAGTCTCTGGGAAGAAGACATGTTAGAGTAGTCCTTATATTCCTGCTCAGCAAAATTTTAATGGAAGCCCTGAGAATCCATCATTTGCATAAGGCTCATGGTCCTTGAGGGTCAGCGCAGTGCCATGAGCAACACATGCTGTATTTCCGATGCCCTTGGTGAAAGGGGGCAGGGGATCCACAAGCAGGAAAGCAGCAGAGACAGGAAACAGAGGGCCAGTAATTGAGACCATATGCTGGAACAAAGACGTTTCTGGTAGTAAAAGAGAGATTTTGTTGAAGAAAGAAGAGGGCAGCCAGCTTTCCACCTCCTTCCAGAACTTCAATCGATTTATGATCTCAGAGGTAGGCACCACCATGCTGAGGTACTATGAATATTGGGTGAAATAAATAGAAACGGAGGGTAAGCCACTCCTACAAGATAGGAGTCAAGGAAGCATTTTAGTAACCCAAAAGACTTAGTATAGGAAGTAACAAGTCAGAGAACACTTGGCTAGGCTGAGGAAAACAGTAGGTGTTATAGCAACCCCCAGATCCGAGAGAAAATAAAACATAATGCAAGATACAGAGGAAGAGAGAAAAAGGAAAACTGCAATGTACATGAAACTACACTGGGATTAAAATCTAACATCAGAGCAGAGGTGGAAGACTGCCAAAACACATTGGCCACGAGCTAAGTTCAGACCTGAGCTATCCAGCGGCTTCTAGATTCTAGACAGAGAAGCCTCCAAATGTCCCTTTCTCAGCCCATCACCCCGCCACACTTCCTACCTGCATTCATGTCTATGAGTTGCTCTCTCTTCTGCTGCTTCTCCAGCCGCTCTTTCTCTGCCTTCTCCTTGGCTAGTTTTGCTCGCCGCATCTTTTCTTCTGTTTCCCGGCGTTTCTGGTTCTCTTTGACTGCTTGCTGGAGTGGGGGAAATGTGGAGATGCATATACCCACCACGATCCAATACGAGCCCCATGAGAAGTCAGCAGGTCGCCCTTACTCACGCACCAAGAACATATTCCTGAAGTTGTGCAGATCCATAAAGAATTCTTCAACAGACAACTTCTTGGGGTCAAAGACAAAGTAGTCACCTAGCTCCTTATACAGAGTCTCCATGTTAGAGTGCATCATTCGCAGCTTGTTATATTGCTCCTGTGCATCCTTCATAAAGCTGTGCAACCATGAAGTAAAGGACCAAAACCACCAGACCCAGACCAGAAAAGCACTCCAAGATGCATAACAGTATATACAGGATGCTAAACATAGCACTACTCAGGGAAGAAAACAGAATAAGCTAAATCTTCGAAGAGGGGAAATAGTGAACCATAAATCATGGTACAACTACAGAATAGAAGGCAGATATGGATGGATGGAGTCTATTTGAAACGGGGTCTCCTTGTGGCTCCAGCTGGCCTGGAACTTGCTATGTAGACCAGGCTGGCCTTGAATTCACAGAGATCTACCTGCCTCTGCCTCCCAAGTGCTGGGATTAAATGCATGCATCACCACACTCAGCAAGGTAGCAATTTTTTAAAAAGGCTATTTGGCATAAACTACTATAGAAACAAGGCTGAGACATACTATGTGGAAAAAGCTACACAATACAGTTTCTGTTTAAAATAAATAAATCAGGAAGTGGCAGTGGTTACCTTTGTGACTGGGAGAGTGTATGGAACTACAATGGAGCACAGAGTAGTGAATCAGGGGAGACTTAGTTGATCTGAACATGTGCTTTCACTTCCAAAATGACACTGCTTTTAAAAACATATTTAATGAAAAAATTTCAAAGAGAAAAACTGAATACTGCCATCATCTCTCCTTAAAACTCTTAAGGGTTTTCCCCTTCCTAGGGAGACACTCCTTCAAAGAAAGGATATGGTCATTTTCTCAACAAACTTGTCCTTTTCATCTGTGGCAGCTGGGAAATTCTGAATATCACGTTCTACATCAGCAATCTGTTTCTTCATCTGATCTAAATTCTTTTGCAAGTTTTCAGCAGAAACTGAGGAAAGAGAACAAACAGCAAGGTTACTGGTAATTCCAGCCTCAAGATCTCACAGCTTCACCCTTTAATCCAAACACCGTTCTGCAGCTACTTCCTTTCATTCTCTTTTGTACTCTTTTCTAGCTGTTTCACACGCTGAAGTTGTGATCTCTGCAGTGAAAGTATAATTCTCTGTGAACTGAATTTTCAATCCTTATACTAACAGAAGACTGTCTTCATTTAATTTAAAAAGAACCTTTGGAATCCCCTGAGGCCCCTGGTCTCATTTATTTCAGAGAACAGGGTTTGGGAGGAAGGAGCCATATGCAGGAACACAGAAGCAGGGCAGAGATCTGTCCTACTTCAAACCAATTCCAAAATAGTGAGGCCTGCGGTTTGTTAATCCAGTCTGTGCTTTCTGTATGACAGAAGTTATGGATCTAGATTGAAAACACCTGCCTTTCCAGTCGTTTTTGTGAGTGTATGTGACTGCTCTAGTGCCATGGAATGAGTGTGGTAGTCAGAGGACAACATGTTGGCACAGATTCTCTCCTTCCACCATGTGGCTCTTAAAGATCAAACTCAGGTTCTAGCAGTCTTGGTGGCAAGTGCCTCTGCCCACTGAGTCATCTTGCTAGCCCAGAACCACTTTCTAGCTTTGTTCTAAACTGTTTTACCTCGGCTGGCTTTCTCCACATGGGCGAGTTCATCCGGAAACTTGAGGACATCAGGATAGTCATTCTCACATAACTCAGCTAAGAAGTGCAACAATGTCATCTTCTGATCTGTAGACTTGGTATCTCGAAGCTTGGGGCAAGAGGAGAAATCATTTGTCTTGACCTGCCCAAGATCATTGTAGGCCAACACTGGACTCAAGCATCCTTCCCTCTGGCTTCCTGCTCTAACCCTACGGTTTTACCTTACAGAGGAAGCTGATATTGAAGCCAAAAGCACCAGCATTCCTGGAGCCTGCGTTCATATAGTTTCCAACGAGCAGTGTAATCTCTAGGAGGCTGGAGAAGCTCTCGCTCTTACGTAACTCCTCACAAGCAGCTGTGACAGACACAATCTCCGGTTTGATATTCTCCACTTGCTCACCAAATTGGAGTTTGAAGAGGATAGCATTGAGGCGAGGCCTTAAGCGGGGTACTGTGCCCATCTAGTAAGGAAGACAAGTAGTTCCATTACAGCAAATGGAGACAGAAGTCAGAAAAAGATAAAGGCTGAACCTCCTCTGGGAGAATCAGAGTTCCAGAGCAGAGCAATGGGGAGTTCAAAACATTAGAGGCAAGGAATAAGTATCCAGGCTGTTCTCCAGAGGGAAGGGAAGGAGGGAGTTGAAGAAGAGCCAACTGCCACAGGCCTCACTCACCACCACGCCGAACTGCTCTGACTCAGCCAGATCATCATACTCATCCTTCAGTTCAGAAAGCATTTTTAACTGCTCTGGCTCTGGCATCTGTTTAATGAGGTTCTGAAAAAGAGAATAGATGCTTTGTGTGTGTGGTGGGGGCAGTGAGCTGACAACCTAAGCCTAAATGTTTGACTTTCTGGAAAAGTCCTACACTCTGCGCAAGGACAACTATGAAGGAAATCTGGGGTAGGGGCAGCTAGTCAAGACGACAGGACCTTTGAAAAATAGGTTGAAATAACCTGACCACCAGAGAAAAAAGTCAACAACAAGGAGGAAAGTTCTTCCTCAGCCAAGCAGGAAGGAGGTGAGGCTGGTATGCAGCTGTGCAGAAGAGCCAGCTCTGGGCAGAACCACCTTGCTCCTTACCTGGATCATAGACTCAGTCAAAACAGCTTCATTCACCTCCAGGATGACATTCTTAATCTCCTGGTATGGCATGCGGAAGGAACCCAAAAAAATTGCTGCCGAAAAATGAAATATAAAGACAGGTTTTTCTTAACCTCTTCTCCATTCCAGCCGATCTTGTAAGCTTACACTATAGACAATCTTCTCAGGGGGGTTCTTTCAAAGTCACTCTGCTTATGCAGTGTAAAACATAAACCCAAGAGGCTGGAGAGAGGAGGCAGTGGTTAAGAGCACTGGCTGCTCTTACAGAGGACCTGGGGTTCGATTCCTAGCACCCACATGGCAGGTAATAACCATCTACAACTCCAGTTCCAAGGAAATCTGACTTCTACAGGCATTACACAGCATGGGTGCACCTACATGCAGGCAATACACTCATACACACACAATAAAAAATAATACAAGATTTCCTTTAAAAAAAAAAACCCCACAAACCCGAATCCAGTGTTTGGGGTTCCACTGTGGTTCATCCATGTACACCAGCCACATCATATCACACAGCAGTTACACTGTTCCATTCTCCACATTCCACAAATACCACGACTCCCTGCCTTTGTTCATAGGAAGCCCTTGGTCTTCTCTTCTAGATACCTCAAAAATGCCCAGCCCCTCTTTAGCTCCCTACTCCCACAAAGCTGCCATTGTCCTGACCTACTGATTCTTAAACCACTGTGTCCTAAAGTATATATACATCCTGTCTTCAATCTCTCTCAAGGTCTAACCAGATGCTTCAGTCTTATCAAGAGCTCTTTCTAGTCTTCCGATCATCCACAGTGGCTTCTCTATCTGGCTGGACACCACTACCTCTCACTTTGCTGCTCCACTCACCCATCACCACCACTCGTGCTCCTGCCGCTCCTTGCTAACCCAGTCGTCTCACTTCTCTGGTCTTACATTTGGCTGATGTAGATCAAAGTCTACACATTTTCAGTGGCAGACCAATGATGACTGGGACCTCAGGGCTGCCAAGAAATCTCTGCGGGTGCCCCTGTAACATACACCCATTCTCTCAACTACCCCAGCCAGTCTGTCCTAAGAAGTTCCCACTCCTCTTCACTGCGAAAAACTCAGGGCACTCAGAAAATTACCTGTCAGCTTTCTCTTTAAGAAAATGGTTAAAGACTGTTCTGGAATCATCTCAAGAAGAAAGCTGTCAGTGCTTCTGCAAGCTTATTAGTATGTACTCTTCTTGTTCGCATGTACACACTCAAGGTTCACATTCTCTAGCGCTCTCTCCCCCTCATCCTTTCCTTGGTTTTTTATCAGCAGACGTGGCCCTAACCTTCTCCTTTTGAATACATAGTCAAGTCTCTTCTATCTTAAAAAACACAACCAAAAATACTTTCTTTCATAAAAACGTGTTTTCTTTACTCTATGGCATTCTGAAAATAGACTATATTTCCTCTTTTATATAACTTTCATTTATTCTCTCTCAAGAAAGTCAATAAGATACAACATGCCATTTGTGTTCTGTGCAAGCTCCCCGCTTGCCTACTCAGATCCACTAGTTACCACTTCCTTCCTGAAAAGAGGGACTTCTGGGTGCTACCTAAATTGGTAGCACCTTTCATAGTTCTCTAGATACTCAAGAACCACCAACTCCTTCATCTTCTAATTACTAAGTCCTAGTAAATCTACCCGTGCCTTCCTTTTAATCCTTACTACCTTAGTTCTCATCCTGATCCTCTCACATTAAAGCATCAACATAGTTCATCTTTCTTCATATTCTTTTCCCACCCTGAAATTCAATCTGAAAAATCACTTACTAAAGCAGCTTTCCTAAAAATTACATAGGGTTGTAATATACATTTCCCCAATTTAAATCTCTTCAATAACTTCCACAGCTATAACTATTTAGAGTTCCCTGACTATACAATGCCATCTCGAGCATATATGAGTTCACCCCTTTCCTGAAATGGGTGACAATCCCTGGCTTTCACTTAATTCTTCCTAGATAGTTCTTTCAATAACTATAGGTTAGGGAATAACTCCTTGAGAATGTGCCTCTTCAACATTCTTGATCTAGAATCCTCTGTCCTGGTAGGGGGCTAAGCATTCTAGCACACCTCTCATGGCAGTACCTACCACTTCCTCATTTTCCTTTCTGCTCCACACATAGGTCAAGAGGATAGAGACTAACTGACTTAGCTTTGGATTCTTAGAAATAGGCATGTTTCTTAGAAATAGAATGTCTTAGAATAAGACATTCTTGGGAACGAAGAGATGGCTCAGCCGTTAAGACCACTGGCTGTTCTTGCAGAGGACCTGGGTTCAATTCCTGTCACCCACATGGTGGCTAACGACCATCCTTAACTCCAATTCCAGGGAATCTGACACCCTCCTCTAACCTCTGCAGGCACTGCCCAACACCTGTGCACTTATATAGAGGTAGGTAATACATTCTTCTCTCTCTTTCTCTCACAAATTAATAAAAAAAATTTTTTTAAAAGACGTTCTTGAATAAGTAAGGTATATATATCTCCTTGTCGGGAGCCATTCACCTGCTTTGAGCTATGCCCTAGTTTAGGGCTGAGCAGAGATCAGTCATGGAGGTACTGTGGGAGCAGGATGCTTTGATATGCAAGAATCTTGTGACTCCTGAATGGAAGTCTGCCTTGAGCCCAAGGCTGAGGACCTATTGTTAGTAGATGTGAGTGGCTTGAATAATTTCACATATATAAATGCATGTTTGCTTTTGCTTGAACTTCTGAGATGGTGGTATTGTTCCTCATACAGTTTTAAGAGTATAATTACACTAAGAAAAATAAAGTCTGGGCCTCAGCATTAACTGAGCGCCCTCCCGAAACTATCTTTTTCTCTCTCTCTCTTTATTTCTCAATCCTCACTCTCCACTTCAGGTATGGTTCAATTTCTGCCGGTGGGCTCTGGCATCTCCTAGACTATCCTACCCTAAAATAATCTAACTCTATAGCCCCCCTCTCCAGTTCTGGGCAACTGAATCCAAGATCTTGGACATGCTAGACAAATGTTCTATTGTTACATGACATCCCTGGCCCCTCAATTTCTTTTCTTTTTGAGCAGAGTAAATATAGATTTATTAAGGAAGAATGAGAAAGAACTCTCAAGAATGGAGGGGTTCCAAAAGAGAAACACAGAGCCCCCCCCTTCCTTTTCTGAACTCCCGTTTCCCATTTTAATGTCATTCCACTGAGAACAATAATGCACTATATTATAGTCTTTTTGTATCATTTTCTAAAAAACAGTTAATCATATTTTATGTTCCTAGATACACTCTTAGGAAAAAGAACTGACAATTCTTTAGTTTCTGTAAAGAGACATTACAAAAGACTCCATTTAGTAGTCAGGAATATGTGTATGGTCAAAAATAATGTGTATTTGGCATGGGGAATTGGGTGATTTTGGCCAATTCATAAGATTTGAACTTCAGTTTTCTCATGTGGAAAAATGAAGACAGTAACTGTAACATTATGAATGAGCTTTATGAATATATAGTCTTTCATCTCTAGAATACATGCCTAATAAAGCTGATCATATGCCAGAACCACAAATATTTGAACAAAATTTAAATCTGTATTACTCAGCATAAGGTAGATACAGATCAAGAGCTGAGATGAACACAACAAAATAATACTTTTCCAAACCATGAAATATGGTAGTAACCACATCAACTTTGAGAAGAAATGTCTATGTTTTAGTATATACGCTGTTGAAATGAGTATGTGGAAGAATTTCTGGCCTCAAATTTTTCTACTTAATTCACAGTTCTTAGTATAAGCAGCAAGTCAGAACAGAAGAATTTGGCACAGAGTCCTGAACTCTCTGGAGTTAATTGCTGCTACTCTGAGAAGAACAATGAGAATTTGCCTCATTTATCTTACATTTTAAAGTGATTTTAGGTGGAGCTTGAGAGATGACTCAACAGTGAGGAGCATTGGCTGCTCTTGCAGAGGACCTAGTTTTGGTTCCCAGCAACCACATGGCAATAA
Source organism: Eospalax fontanierii (assembly GCA_035773235.1). Lineage (NCBI taxonomy): Eukaryota > Metazoa > Chordata > Mammalia > Rodentia > Spalacidae > Eospalax > Eospalax fontanierii. The sequence continues at coordinate 24,874,658 of CM069527.1, read as the reverse complement.
CCAACCATCTGTAACTCCAGTTCCAGGGAACCTGACCCCTTCTTTGGCCTCCATGGGCATTATACACACGGTGCACCTATATAAATGCTAACTAACACACTCATAAAAATAAAAAATAAAATACAAGTAAAAATTTTTTTAATAAAAAAAAGTAATTTTGGTTTTAATTGAAGCCAAGATAGTATATGCATTCCTTCTCATAAAGTACAAAGGGAATTGCCAGAGTTCGAACACTTGTGGTAGATCTTCTGTGGCTACAAAGAGTAGGACTTGGAAAGAAGAAAGTCTGCCAGGCATGGTGGTATACCCCAAGCACTCGGGAGGCTGAAGCCAGGACAACTGTGACTATATAACAAGAGCCCACCTAAACTTTCCACCAATAAAATAAAACAAGTAAGAAAAGTCTGAGATTAAAACTTGAGGCTTGTCTCCTACTAGGCTCTATGATTAGGGAAATCCTCAAAGGTCTAAGCCTATTTCCTTGACATAAATTGGAAGCTTGTCAAACTTACCGTGCTACTAAGGGATTAGATGAGTTATTGGAAATTCACTATGTAAGGCCTGGCACAGAGAAGGAATTCAATCAAAGGAAGTTTCCTCTGAGGAATCTTAGACTTTAGAGAAGGAAGTTTTGTTTGTTTTTTAAATTTTATTTATTACTTTATGTATATGAGTATATTGCCTCTACATGAGTGTGCCTCTACATTTTGTACAGTGCCCGAGAAGGTCAGAGGAGGGCTTCGGATCCTCTAGAACTGGAGTTACAGAGGGTTGTTAGCTGCCATGTGGGTGCTTGAAATTGAACTCTGGTCCTCTGCAAAATGCAGTCACTGCTCTTAACCACTGAGCCATCTCTCCAGCCCCAAGAGAAGTAAGCTCTTAGAAAATCCCTTCACAATGTCAAATAGCCACGATTACAAGAATTACTCACAGAGGTTTTGTGCTGTCTTTGAATCCAACACTTTTAGCTCTTTTACTTTTTTCTTTTGCACAGATTTCTTTTCTTCTCCACCTTCTTGATCCTTCTTGGCTAGAGAGGGAAAAAATTAGAAAAACACGATTACACATAAGCCATCTCTGCGTTACCGAACAACTTCTGACAAGCAGAAAGGCCTTTTGTTATTTCTCTACTGTCTCCCCACTGCATTCCTGCAAAGCTCTTCTCTCTAGCCACTTCCATTAATGAATGTCCCACGGCCCGAAGCTCCCATTCTCATTTCTTCAACAGTTATCAATGACGCTTTCCTACTAACAGGGAGCAGCCAACTCTGTGAAGAGCCAAGAGTAAATATTGTAGGCATTGTAGGTCATCTCAATTCTACCACTGTAGCATGAATGTAGCCAGAAGCCAGTGAACAAATGAATGGTGTGGTTGTATGCTAATACAACTTTATTCAAAAAAAAAAATAGTATATGACAGCTTATTAACCCTTACACTACAGTCTTCTACTCTTAGTCTTTTGTGCCTGCTAAAACTTTTCATTATTTTCCAAAGTATACCTCAAATATGATTTTCCCTATACAAACTTGCTAAATTTCACCTGCTGCCTATGACCTCTCTTAATTGTGGCTGAATCTGATGGCTCTTCCTTCCCAGCACTTCCTCTCACTGACACTGTTATAAATAGTCTTCTCTCCACTATGAAGGAAGGTTTTGTTATTCATCTCTACAAGTCTGATGGCATATGAACATATTTCTAAGATGAGTCTTATCATTCATGTATCATCTTGGTGAACATGAAAGGTAAATATACTACTTTCCTTCTACTCTTTAAAGCAATATATCCATCCTTTTCCATTAAGTTGTTACTGATAAATGTACTCACATTCTGCTTTGTGAAACTAATTCTCATGGGTATTTGTGATCTGAACTTTATTCAATAACTTCAATGTTTTCTGATTTCCTTTGTAAGTGTGGACATTTCCCATTTCACCTCAATTCTGAGCTTCAAGAATATGGGCAGAATACTGTAATCACTTCTGTAGCAGCAAACTATAGTAAAATTAATTAAAATTGGTTAGCACTGGACCTTGAAGAGGTCTGAGCAGTACACAGAAGAGGAAACAGTAACTGTTCTAGACAGATACAACTATAAAATAATTTTTCCTACAGCGTAACTTGATATCACCTTTTTAGAAAGCCATATGGAAATAGCCCTGAAAGTCAAGAAACTAACAAAATTAATTGCTTCTGAGTAGAAAAACGGGATGTTTCAGCACAAGGATGGAGAATACTTTTGTTTTTAAGACAAGATCTCACTAAACAGCTCTTGCTGGCCAGACTGGCCTTAAAACTTTCAACAATTTGCCTCTGCCTTCCAGGTGGAGATTATAAACATGAGCCACCACTGCCTGGCTAGAACATATGCCCTTTTACATCATTTGATTTTTAGACCACATGCCAAATAGTGTATGGTTAAAAATAATAAATCAAAAACAAAAACCAAGCTATATAACAAAAGGTTGCCTAGCATTCTTGAAGCGCTGAGTTCAACCCCAAGTACTGTAGGAAACATTCTTTCCATTAGCCTAGGAGTTGCAATCTGAGAAATGAAAATACTAACTACATAAAGATTAGTTATGTACCTAATGTGTGCCAGGCTGTTTGGGGCAATGGAAAGAAAACAAGAAAACAAAATGAAAGGCAAGAATCTGTCTTCATTTTAATAAAGTGAAATAGTCTAAGTCAGCCAATAGATGAGATAATTATGTTAGGTAATAGTAAGTACTGTGAAAAGAAAATCAAGTAACAAAGAGAATCAGATTTGGCAGGGGAAGGCCTTACTGAGAAGGTGATTTGAGTAAAGACCATTGGAAAGTAGGGAATGACACACAAGAATATGTGCCAAAGAGCAGCAGATGACCTTAGAGGGAAGACAGATCACATTAAACAGATGAAATTTATGATGAGTCACATAAAAATGGGGTCAAGTATCCAGATTAGATATTACAAAAAACTAGAAGCTGGACAGAGAGGCCATTCTGTATAGGCAGAATAAAAAGATATAATTGCTGGTGATGCTAAAAAGTACAAAATAACTCATTGAAATGAGATCCAAAGGTAATAGATATAGGAAAGGAATGAATGAAAAAGTCAGTTTTGCAGATGATGACTGTGTAGCAATTCAAGACAATTTAATGAAAGCTACTAGAATTAGCAATTCAGTAGTAAGGCTGACAGATAAAAGACAAACTTGTGTCTACCACACAAGTCTTCTTAGCCCCTCACAAGGAGGAAGAACTATTGCCTGTTTATTTAACAAATAGATATGCAAATAGATGGATGGATGGATAGATGGATGAACAGACTGACAAGGATTCACAGATGCTAATATTCTGGATGGACTGGTACAGAGTCAATGATCTTGGAAATGGTGACTCATTCAAATCTGTAAAAACCACAAACAAATTTTCCTATATCTGAAAAAGTGAAGTTTTTAAAAAAGACCTAAAGAAAGAAAAAAAACGTGGGAATGGACAGAACTTCACGGTAAAGTAAGCATTTCCCTTGCATGTATGAGGCCCTGAGTTCAATCCCCAGTAAAACGCACACGCACACGCGTGCGCGCACACACACAAACACACACACACTCTTCTATACTTTACTCAGGCTAAATATCTTTAGACTAATAAAGTTATATATAAAGTTACATACACACACACACACACACACACACACTCACACACACAATTTTAACACCTGGATCAGTATCTAAGCAAACTACACAAACCAACAATATAACTAAATCAACATGAAAAAAAAAGTCAAAATGAAAATTTAACATTCAAAGAGGCCAGGTATGGTGGTACATGTTAGCAATCCTAGCACTTCAGAAACTGAGGCAGGAGCATCAGGAGTTTGAGGTTAGCCTGGACTATATAATGAAACCCTGTCTCAAAAAATAAAAACAACAACAAAACCAAACAACCTTTCCACACACACATGCTCTTTGAACAAGAAAATAGAAACAAAGGAAGAAAACAAAAAATACTGACATGGTGGATTCTTTTTTAACATATCAGTCATTATCTTTATGCCCATTAAGAATAGACTGAGTAGATTAAGGAAAGAAAAACTTACTTCAGAACATAAGAGGCTGAAAGCAAAAGCCTGAAAAAAGAGAAAGTATGTAAATACTAACTTTCTAAAAAAACTGACAGTGTTTCAAGTCCACTTAGAGTCATTAACAACACAATCCCAGCAATGGGTAGAAGTAATAGAAAATCAGCCACAGATATAGAAATTAAGTGACAAAAATCAAGTCACAGGGCCTGACATACACAGAATACTTTATCCATCAGGAGCAGAAGAAACATTTCTTTCAAATGCCAAGAGACTATTAACTGAGAAAGATTTTACTCCCAGCAATAAAGTAAATTTGAACAAATTTTCAGAATCAAAATCACAGTACATGTTCTCTGATCCTAATGGAATCAAAGTACAGATTATAGAAAAGTAACAGGAAAATATTCATAAACCTGAAAATTAAAGAGCACTTCTAAGTAATTTGTGGGAAGAAAGAAAGAAAGAAAGAAAGGAAGGAAGGAAGGAAGTCACTCAGGGCTACACAGCAAGTTCCAAGTCATCCTGAGCTCTATAAGAAGACTCTTGTATCAAACGAACAAACAACTTTAAAGCTAATTAAAATAAACCACAACCTATCAAAATATAATGGGATGCAGTCAAAGCAATGCTAAGAAGGATATTTACAACAAGTTTACATTAGAAGACTTCAAGTCAGTAATCTACTTTCTTATCTTAAACTGGAGGATGCACTGGACCCATCATAACCCTGTCTACCCGACTCCCATATCCACATTCCCAGGACTAGTCTGGATCGTGTTGGTGTTGCTCCTGTTCTGACCAGCTAGGTGAGTTAGAACACTGTCCACTCTATCACTAGCTCCACAATCACAGTCACAGCTGTGACTCTGTACTTTGTATACCAAATCCCTTGTCCTGCCAATCAAAAATCAACATTGAAGTTGAGTGTGGTGATGTACACCTTTAATCACAGGGCTTAGGAGGTAGAGGTAGGTGGAGCTCTGTGAGATCCAGGCCAGACTGATCTACATATTCTAGGCCAGCTATAGCTATAGGGAAACCCTGTCTCAAGAAGACAACAAAAAAAATCAACATTGAAAATATCAAGCACTGGCCAAACAAGCTCTTCACACATGAAATCAACCAAGCTACAACAAAAACAGAACTAAATTTCCACACAACAAAGGCAGGCTGGAATTTCATATTTGACATACAACCAATAAAAAGTCCATATGCCCAGGTCACATCACAAAAACACAAACAATATAAAAATCAAGACAGTATGTCTCCATCAAAATGCACTAGTCCTACAGAAATGTTCTACAATAAGAACTACTTAAAGAAATCCCCAAGACACAGAACTTAAAAGAACAATCATAAACATGATCAAAGAATTCAAGGAGTTTAAAGAACAGATGAAAACATACCTCAATGAACTATCTCAAAGAGGAAAGGAATACATTTCTGAGTGAAACTCAAGAAAATACAAATATATTGCTGAATGAAATGACAAAGATTCAGGATTTGAAAAGTAAATTCCAGAAAGAGAAAAATATTGAAGAAAACTGAAGCTGAAATGAAGATGGAATTGAAAAACACAATAACCCAATTAGAAACTTGAGAGGAAAGTCTTGCCAGAAAAACAGATTAAGAGATAGAAAAATCAGGACTTTAAGATAAAGCGAGGAATCAGATCATGCAAGCAAAAATACTATGAAAATAAAACCATAAAGGAACTTAAATTTTTTTTAAAAAGGAGCATGCAAGAGCTGTGGAATGCCCTGAAAAGATCAAGTCTACAGATGACAGGCAGAGAGGAAAGGGAAGAATCTTCCACACACCAAACCTTCAACAGGATAATAGAAGAAAATTTCCCTAAGTTAAGGACAGACATATAGATAAAAGAAGCACTCAGAACACCAAACAGAACCAGGAAGAAATTCCCCTGCAGCATATCAAAGTAAAGACATAAAATATACAGGACAAACAGAGGGTATTGAAAGCTGTAAGAGAAAACCCATCAGAATAACAGCTGATTTTTTAATGGAAACTTTAAAAGCCAGAAGAGCCTAGAACAATGTACTCCAAGTTCTAAATGACCACAGATGCCAACCTAGATTACTTTACCCAGCAAGGGAGAAATAACAACTTTTCATGATATAAACAGGTTGAAAGAATTCATGTCTACCAAATCAACTCTGCAGAAACACTGGAAACAGTGCTCCAGACTGAATGAAGGAACGAACATAGCCCAGGGCTACTGAGAGAAAACAAGCAAGTGATAATGATAGAAACACAAGACAGAACACAGATCACAGGAAATAAAATGACAATAACTAGGTAGGGCTGGGGAGATGGCTCAGGGGTTAAGAACAATTACTGCTCTTCCAGAGGACCCACATGGCAATTAACACTAGTAGGTAACTCCAGTTCTAGGAAATTCTGGCCTTTATGGGCACTGTATGCATGTGGTGCACTTTCAAACATGTAGGCAAAACCTTCATATAAATAAATAAAAATCTTTAAGAGGACAATAACCAACATACATCTTTCAATGAAAACTTTAAACACCAAAGGAATCAACTCCCAATCAAAAGACACAGGTCAGTTGAATGGCTTAAGAAACACAATTCAGCTGGCATGGTAGTGCATGCCTTAATCCCAGCACTCAAGACAGAGGTAGGCTTATCTCTGTGAGATGGAGGCTAGACTCGTCTACATCTTTTTGTAGTCTACAAAGGAACTCATCCTAACTTTAAGGACAGACACCAACTTATAGTAAAAGGATGTTAAAAAATATTCCAAGCAAATGAGATCAAGAAACAAGCAGGTATTGCTATTTTAGAAATCTGACTATAAAATACACTTCAGACTAAAACTAATCAAGAGATAAAGAAGGACCCTTGAATCCAATCAGGGAAACAATTAACCAAGACATTACAATCCTAAACATACAGACACCAAATTCGGGTACACTCAATTTAAAAAAAAAAAAAAATACTATTGGACTTCAAGAAACAGATTAACTCCAACTCAGTAATAGAAAGTACCCCACTTTCTCCAATAGAAAGGTCATCTGGACAAAAAATAAATAAATAAAGAAGCACTGGAATTAAATGATATACATCAAATGGACCTAACAGACATCTACAAAATATTCCACCCAAACACCAAAGAACACACATTCTATTTAGCAATCCATGGAAGTTTCCCTAAAAGAGACCATATAGTGTGAGAGAAATGAAATCTCAAATACAGAAAAACTGAGGTAACTGCACATGTCCTGTCTGACCACAATGCTTTAAAGCCTAAAAAAAACAGCAAAAGAATCTCTAGCAATTACATGAACTCATAGAGATAAAGTAACATACTACTGAATAATGAATGGCTCACAGAAGAAATCAAGAATGATAAAAACTTCATGAAATTAAATGAAAGTACCACAAAATCTCTGGGACACATTAAAAACAGACCTAAGAGGGAAATTTAGAGCTCTAAGCACCTACTTCAAGAGCAGAAATAATTGACAATGATACAACTCAAGAATATAGAAAACAAGAACAAACCAAACCCAAACCCAGCAGACGAGAAGAGATAATAAGAAAAATCGGAGCAGAAATCAATAAAACAGAAACAAAGAAAACAACATAAAGAATCAATTAATTAAGAGCAGGTTTTTTTGTAAAGATTAACAAGATCAATGGCTCATTATCCCAACTAACTGAAAGAAAGAGCAGACCCAAATCAACAAAATCAGATATGAACACGAAAACATTACAACACACACCAAAATAATCCAGAACCTTATAAGGGAATACTTTAAAAACCTATACTTGGGGCTGGCAAGATGCCTCAGCCAGTTAAGAGCACTTACTGCTCCTCCTGAGGACTTGCATTCCATTCCCAGCACCTACATGGGGGCTAATACTTCTTAATTCAAGTTCCAGAGGATCTGATGCCCTCTTCTGGCTTTCCCCAGCACCAGGCATACGGGCTGTGTGGACTTACACACATGTAGGCAAAGCACTCATATACATAAAATAAAAATAAATATTTTTTAAGTTCTAAAAAAACTATCCTATATTCCATTAAATTAGGAAACTTAAAATGGATGAATTTCTAGATTCAATAAAACCACTAAAGTTAAACAAGATGAGATCAACAACTTAAGCCCATAACAAATAAGGAGACTGAAATGGTAATACAAAGCCTTCCAACTAAAAGTAGCTCAGGTAAAGATGGAGTCACAGCAGAATTCTAACAAAGTTCTTCAAAGAACTACAACCAACACTGCTTATATTATTAAAAAGATAGAAACCAAAACCAGGTAAAGGCACAGCAACAAAAAAGGAAAATTACAGGCCAGTATCGCTGATGAACATAGATGTAAAAATCCTCAATAAAACTGCATACAGACATATATTAAAAAGATCACTCACCATGATCAAGTTGATTTTATTCCAGAGATGTAGATATCCAAGGATGATTTAACACCAACAAATGTAGTAAATCATATACAAGGACTTAAAAGTAAAAAAAATCTCATGATCATCTCAATACGTGTAGAAAAGGCCTTTGACAAAATCTAACAACATACCTTCAAAGATAAAAGCCCCAGAGAAAACGTACTTCAACATAATTAAGGCTATGACTAACTTACAGCTAACATCATTCTAAAATTTTTGATTCATTTATTTTTATTTTACGTGTATGTATGAGTGTTATTGTCTGCATGTAGGTAGATACACCCATATTATGCATTGCCTGCAGAGATCATAAGAGGGCATCAGATCCCTTGGAAGTGGAGTTACAGATGGCTGTTAGCCACCATGTGGGTGCTGGGAATTAAATCTGGGTGCTCTGCAAGAACAGTCAATGCTCCAGCCCCATGCATGTATGTGTGTTTTGCCTGCATGTATGTTAAGTGCACCATGTGCATGTAATGCCAAGGGAAGGCAGAAGAGGGCGGTGGATCCCTTGAACTGAGTTATGGATGTCTGTTAGTTAGCCCCCACGTAGGTGCTGGCAAGCCCTCTACAAGAGCAAGCAGCCAGTGCTCTTAACAGCTGAGCTCCCAACAAACATCTCCAGGCCCCAACATCATTCTAAAATGGAGAAAAACTCAAAGCAATCCCATTAAAATTAGGAACAAGACAGGGCTATCCATTATTTCTATTCCTTTTCAGTATAGTGCTTGAAACCCCAGCTAGAGCAGTAAGACCGGATACTAATAGAAAGATAAGTCAAATTATCTCTATTAGCAGTTGATCCAATATATACGAGATCCTGAAAACTTCTAGAAATGAACCACACTTTCAGCAAAGGCACGATACAAAACTAACTTAGAAAAATCAGTAGCCTTTATATACTAATAATAAGCAGGCAGAGACATATCATGGAGACACTCCCTTTCACAACTGTCTCAAAAACAAAACAAAACATAAACCTAGGAATAAACCTAATCAAGGACATGAAAGGTATCTACAATGAAAACCTTAAACCTTTAAAGAGATTGAATATAATAGAAGATGGAAAGACCTCCCATGTTCATAGATTGTTTAGAATTACTATTATAAAAATGACCATCCTACCAAGAGCAATTTACAGACTCAGGACAATACTAATCAAAATCTGCCAGGACATTTTTAACAGAAATAAAAAAAATTTTCTAAAATTCATATGGAAGCACAAAAGAACCTAGAAAGTCAAAGCAATCCTAAGCAAAAGGAATAATGCTGGAGGGATTACCATACCAGATTTCAAACTATATTACAGAGATATAGTAATAAAAACAGCACAAAAACACATACACAACAATGGAAAAAAACAGATGACCCAAACACGAGTGTGCATAATTACAGCCATGTGATACAAAGATGCCAAAAATACACACTGAAGGATGCCATCAACATTGTGGTGCTGGAAAAATTGTATGCTCATGTGGCAGAATGAAAACTAGATGTGTATGTATCACCTGCACACACATTAAAAAAAAAAAAATCAACTCGAAATGGATCAAGGACCTCAGTGTGAAACCTGAAATGCTGAAACTGTTAGAAGACATAGGCAGTACCTTACAAGACATCAGTGCAGGAAAGAACTTTTTGAATAATGCTCCATTTGCTCAGGAATTAAGGCCAACAATTGACAAATGGAACGTCATTAAACTAAAAAGTTTCTGTACATCAAAGAAATAACTGAGTGAAGAGGAGGCCAATAGAGTGAGAGAAAATCTCTGCCAGCTGTACATCTGATAGAGGAATAATTACCAGAATATGCAAATAATAAAAAACAAGAAATTCAAGAAAACAAGTGATGTGATTACAATATGGGTTATGGGGCCAGAGACAGAGCCTAGCAGTTAAGAACACTGGCTGTTCTTGCAAACCTAGGTTCAAATTCCAACACCCATATGGTGGCTAACAACCATTCCTAACTCCAGTTCCAGGTAATCCAACACCCTCTTCTGTCCTCATTAGGCAATGTACAATACAGGTACACTTACATACATGCAGGCATAACACAAATAAAACAGCAAAATAAAATAAAGTAAAATAAAAAACATGGGCTATGGATCTGAACAGGGAATTAACTAAAAAAAGAAATAAAAATGGCTAAGAAATACCTTGAAAGAGTTTAGTCAGGTTTGTGGTGCGTACCTTTAGTCTCAGAACTGGGGAGGCAGAAGCAGGTGGATCTCTGTAAGATCGAGGCCAGCCTGGTCTACATAATGAGACCTAGGCCAGCTCTGGCTACAGGGAGACCCCATGTGAAAACACCAAAACAAAAACAAAAACAAAAAAAAAAACCCAAACCAAAACAAAAAAGTAATTTAGTGATTAAGGAAATGCAAATTAAAAATACTTTAAGATTTCATCTTACTCTCATCACAATGGTAAAGATGAAGAAAACAAGTGACATCAAATGCTGGTGAGGATGTAGGTAACGGGGATCCCCCATTCATTGATGGCATGATTGCAAACTGGTGTAGCTGCTATGAAAATCAGTGTGGAGAAACTAAAGAGAGCTGGAGAGATGGTTCAGTAGTTATATGAACAATGACTGCTCTTGCAGAGGACCCATGTTTGATTCCCAGCACCCACATGATGGCTAACAACTGTCCATAACTCCAGTTCCAGGGGATCTGATGCCCTCTTCTGATCTCCGCAGACACTGCATGGCATGGGTGCACTTATATACATGCAGGCAATACACACATACACAAAAGATAATAATAAATCAAAATAGATCTCCATATGATTCAACTATAACACTGTGTGGCATATACCCAAAGGGAACTCAGTATCTTACTACAGAGATACTTGCTCAACCATGTTTATTGCTGTTCTTTTTACAACAGCTAGGAAATAGAAATATAAAAATCTCTCAAATGATGACTGGATAATGAAGATGCAGTACATTCACATAATGGAGTTCTATGCAGCTGTAAAGAAAAATGAAATGGTGAAATTTGCAGGCAAGTGATGGAACTGGAAAGTGTTATACTAAGCGAGTAACCCAGATTCAGAAAAACAAGCAATACATGTTCTCCCTCATTTGTGGATCCTAGCTCCAGTTCTGTAGATACAGCATATCTCTTGAAGTAACTACAAGAGCAAGGAAAAGAGGACCATGGGGAGAAGGGCAGAGGAGTCTGAGAGAAGGGGACAGCAGGACACAGGTGCTCCTAAAGGAGAAATGGGAAAAATAGGGGTTATTTACCTGGGGACCGGGGCTAAGAAGAGTTACACAGGGGTAGATTTGAGGAAAGAGAGAGAAATAATACTCAGATTGCCTGAAAAACTATAGAGAAATGTATTATTTCATAAGTCTACTTAAAAAATTACACACATATGGGAACAGAGAGATGACCCAGCAGTTAGGAGCACTGGCTGCTCTTACAGAGGACTGAGGTCCAGTTCCTAGCACCCACACCAAAACTAACAACTGCTGTAACTCCAGCTCCAGCTCTGTACTGCACGGTATCAATACACTTACATACATGCAGGCAAAACATTCATATACATAATAAGAGTGTGTGTGTGTGTGTGTACAACATATCTAGAGCTGAAGGCTATCTAACAAAAACCACAGTGAAAAGCAAGGGAAACCTTCCTTGAGTTGTTGGTTGAGGTAGTCCAAGAGACTCTCAAAATAATATAGGCTACTGCCATAGACCTTGGTTGCCTCCCAGAACTTGAAAGTAAGACCTTACTGCTCAAGATACTGCATACTGCAGAAATAGGATTTGGCATAACTGAGCTGAAACTAACCCAGTGGCGGCCTCTTCCCTGAAGACTAGCTTTCATATAATCAGAAGGTGTCATGCAAGCTTTCAAGGGAGAAAATCAATAGTCCTACTCGGTTGTAAAGCCTTCAAACCACAACTGATTGACGCAACAAAACACCTCTATTGGTGCAATAGTGGCACTTTTATCTTGGGGGTAATCAACAGCTGTCTAATTGGATTTAAGGTCTGTTCATCTGGAGTCAATTCACGTATGGTACTATAAATGCAACCACAATACAGATGGCTGGAGGGGTCACAGACCCTAGAGAAGACCTAGGACTGTCACTTCTGTAAACCAATGTAATTTCTTAGTACATTCTAAATATTTATCCTTATATGCACAAGTGTAGCTCTCATGAATCTTCAAAGAAGCTTCTTTCTGCAACAAATGGATACTATTACAGAGATCTATAAGCAGTCAAAATGCAGAGAAAAAGTGACTGTGGGGCGTCTAGCCCTAACTGATACATCTACAATGCAACTTCTATACCTAAGGCTCAGGGAACTTCACAGAAAAGGGACTGAAAAGATTTTAAGAGCTAGACAATATGTAAGACACGAAAGGGAAGCTGTACCCATGCAATCTCTACACTACGGTAGTCTAACAAGACCTGCATAATGACAACACCATTTGAAATGCCAATGTAGGTGGAGGAAATGACAAAGGGTCCCATCTCTAGATGAAGACCTACAGGCAATCAATGGACGCTAAAGGAGGGAGAATCAGTTTTCTTCAGGGAGGAGCTCCCTGATAGGTCAGCCTTCAACACATGTACACACAAACACCATTAAATGGAATCAGTGCATTAAACATATGCACATTTATAAATGTTATGTATATGTAACAATAATAAAGAAGAGGACAAGAAACTGGGAGGGAGGAGGAGGACATGTGAGTGCCTGGAGGGGGAAGTGGGAGGGTAAAAACGATGCAAATATAGTATCCATGATGAAATTATCAAAAATTAATTATTTAAAAATATATACAATAAAAAACTGGACAATAAAATACACTGAAAATAAGCAGAAAGAATGAAATAAAAAGGGTAAATATCAGTAACAAATGAAAACAAACAGAAAATCCAATGACACACAATGGTCTGGAAACTTCTAGAAAGACTGACAAAGATAACAATAGGGAAAATGGAATTAGTAAATAAATAGGAAATACCATTACAGGTTCTTCAGTTAAGGGACTATTATAAATCATTATGCACTCATAAAATGAATAATTAAGAAGAAATGGGCCAATTCTGCAAACATTCAACGAGTAGGAAACAGAGTACTTGAATACTGCTCAACTATGTAGACCAGGTTGCCTCCTGAGAGCTGGGATTAAGAGTGTGCCACAGTGCCTTGCCTCTGAAAACTATAAAAACTGACTTCCATAACAGCCATACTAACCTGCACTCTCACCAGCACTGAATGAGGCTCCTCTTTATCCACACCTCCTCTTCGTTTGTTGTCGGATTTCCTTTATTTTTTAGTTGTTTGTTTTTACTGAATCAATGTGTGTTTCATACAGAACATCGCAATCAGTCTTAATCATCTTTATACCCCCTTCACCATTAGCACCGCCCCCATAATCCCCCAACTGGAATCCATACATTCTTTCATCTGTGTTAAGGTCTATTGTGTCAAGTTAGTGTCCCCAAGTGACTTCAGTGCAGGTTCATCCACTGAGGTCTAGTCAGCCTACCAAGAGTCCCTCGCTTTAGACTAGCATCAGTTTGGAGGTTCCTCAAAGAATTAATAGGGCTGGGCATGATGGCACACATCTTTAGTTCCATCACTCTGGAGGCAGAGGAGGGAAGATTGTGTGAGGTTTTGGCCACACTGGGATGGTCTACATAGTGAGTTCTAGGCCAGCTGGGGCTACGTAGTGAGACCCTGACTCAAAAAAAAAAAAAAATCCAAAAATTCAAAAGTAGAGCTATCACATAACCCAACCATCTTACTCCTGGGCATATACCCAGAGAACTCCATGTCTAACCATAGAGGTATTTGCACCTTCATGTTTACTGCTGACTATTCACTATAGTAAGAAAATGGAGCCAAACTAGTTGTCCACCAACACATAAATGGATGATATAAATCTGGCATATATATAAAACGGATTATTATTCAGCTCTAACAAGAAATGAAATTCACAGAAAAACATGTATAATATTGACTATGGTCACTCAATCTCAGAAAGTAAAAAAATGTACGTTTTCCCTCAAATGCAGATCCTATTCTGTAATGTATATGTACACATGTAAACAAGTGCACATGTGGGTAATTGTATTATTATAATTGTCTTACATTAGACCTCACCCACTCAGGATTCAGGGATGATTGCAGAAAAAGGGGTGGAAAGATTTTAAGAACCAGGGGTGGTGGATGATCATAAGGTAACCAGAATCTTCCAGGCTTCTAGAAACTTGCTCATGTGAATTTACAGCAATGGTGACAGCATGCACAAGACCAGAACAAACTTAAACCAAACAAAAACCCAGCACAGAACTGGGAAAATTGGCAAGAAGCCCCAAGCTCAGCTGAGGTACTATTGGCAGCTGATCACTGCTGGATGAGGGTGAACTGGTCTTCTTTAAGGGAGTGATGCTAGATAGGCTGACCAGACTCCAGTGGATGAACTCACACTGAGGGATATCTGGGGACACAATCTTGACTCAATAGGCCTTGACATATTTATCAGAATGTATAAAATACAATGAGGGGGCTCTGGGGATTGAAGATAGGAGAGGAGGTCTAAACATGATGAAGATGTACTGTATGAAATGCACAAAAATTCAATAAAATATATATCGAAAAAGAAAAAAAATTACAATCAGGAATAAGGAAAGGTAATTTGAAAAGAAAATGAACACAGCTTTTGTTGTTTTTCATGGTGGATAGGTGAATTCTGCTTTCTGCATACTGAAGC
This sequence comes from Eospalax fontanierii, assembly GCA_035773235.1. Taxonomy (NCBI): domain Eukaryota; kingdom Metazoa; phylum Chordata; class Mammalia; order Rodentia; family Spalacidae; genus Eospalax; species Eospalax fontanierii. The sequence goes on along the minus strand of CM069527.1, from coordinate 24,859,397 downwards.
AGTTGGAAGTATTTCTGCATTCCATAAGAGCCCAGCAAGTGCTGTCTCTTTGGGGCAGTGATTTTGAGAGCTGGGCTCCCTTTTTGATTCTATGCCCATTAGTGAAGTGGGAACTGGACCTGCCTGGACACTGAATACAGGCTTTGCACTCACCCATTTAGAAAAAGTGATTTTTATTGTTGTTGGTAATGCTTGCTGCAGTTCTATGTCCTATGCTTAGATGCTTTGCATATTGTTGGGAATTCTTAAATAAAACTGATTTAAATAAAAATTTTAAAAATAATTTAAAAAGAAAAAAACTGAATTTCTAATTTAAAAGCTACTGAAATCTCCAAGCCCACCAGATTTCACTACAGAGTTATACTAAACACTTAAGGAAAAACAACAGTAATTTTATTCAGTCTCTTTCAGAAAAATAGAAGGTCATGTTCCCACTCCATTTTTATGAGGCAAACTTTATCTTGATAATAAATCAGGCAAATACAGTACAAAAAAAGAAACCTTAAGACCAGTATCATGATTTGTAAATATTTTATCTAATTCTCTGAGTATTCTTCTAGACAGCGTCTTTTTTCTCTTGGGGGGAAGAGATACTGGGGTTTGAACTTAGGGCTTTGGTGTATGCTAGGCAAGTGCTCTACCACTGAGCTGTATTCTCAGCACTCTTCACATTGAGACAGTGTCTCACTAAGCTGTCCAGGCAAACCTTGGAACTTCCAATGCTCTTGCTTTGGGCTCCTGAGCAGCTGAGATTACAGGCCTGCACTACTTTCCCAGTTTGGTATCCTTTGGAAAAGAGTTTATTTTTTTTGACACAGGGTCTCACTATGTAATTCTAGCTGGTCTAAACTGGCTACATAGACCAGGCTGGACCTGAACTCAGACACCCACCTGCCTCCACCTACCAAATACTGGAATTAAATTAAAGGTGTGTACCATCATGTTTGGCTTCTTCTCCCTGCGAATAGCTCTTTTTAGAAAGAAACTATAGGTTTTGCTACTATTCACATATATAGTGAACATGTAATCACTTTATGGGAAGGAAGATGGTTTAAGCTACAGTTTACTTTACTAGTCAGACCTTTGCAGAAAGTGGGTCCTCTGGCCAGAATAAGTGAGTAACCAGGAACAAATGCAAATAGGCTGCTTAAATCAACATAAAGTTGTCACCTAGTGATCAGATGAGCTCTCTATTAGGTATATAAACAGAAAAGGCCACATATATATTTTTGGTAGTTCTTTTATAGAGGAAAATAAAGGAGGAAAATGTTTTCCATACTGAACAGACCTATAAGTGAACACTTGATTCCCTGCAAACTGATATGTTCTTTTTTAAAATTTCTATTAGTACCCATTGCCCTGTTTTAGCTAGAAATTTTCCAATTCTGTCTTTGGAAGAGTCAGTTACCAAGAAATGTTTAAGTGTCCTTTTTTTTTTTTTTTTTTTCCCTCCCAGGTGACTGCCTGAAGGAAGTAAGAAACAAAAAGTTCATGGAAACAAAGTACCACCATTATGTTTCCCACTGTGTTCAGAGTACTTCCCAGAAGAGCTGTCTAGCTGTGCTGGAAGGAATTTCACTTAGCCAGTATGGGCAGAGATACCCCCTATACACACCAGGGGGGTGTATATTCACAAAATACTTCTCTACAGCAAGATAGGAACTTTCTAAGAGTTCAGCACATCTGTCTTACCAACTCCATGGACTCTATTCCACTGACCTATATGTCTAGTGTCAGTATCATACTGTCTTGATTCCAACTTCTTTGTAGTAAGTTTTGTATCAGTTCTACTGCTTTTGGTTTATTTTTCTTTTCTTTTTCCTTTTCAGCTAGTCTATATCATCTGTAATCACACATGAATTTCAGAATTAGTATGCCAATCAATTTCTTTAAGCAAATCATGAATCATAAGAATTTCAAACATTTAAATCATCAATTTTTTTAAAAAATGTGGACTGTGCAGTTTTCAGAGTATAATTTTATTGCTCTTCTGTTAAATTAATTCCTAACTAGTTATTACTTTCAAAATTAATGAGAATGGATTTTTTTTTACCTTTTGGATTATTTATTACAAAATCATAGGACCACAATTGACTTTTCTGTATTGATTTTATATCTTGTATCCTAGCTGGATCTGGTTAACTATTTCTAATGGTTTTCTAGTGGATTCTTTAGAATTTTCTGTATACAAAATTTTACCATTGAGTTGAAAAACTTTTCTTATTCTTGATGTTTTTTATAGAAATTTCTTATTCTTGCTTAACTGCCCTAGAAAGAAATCCCAATATAATGTGAACAAAGTAAGACCCAGCAAGATGGCTCAGTGGGTAAAGGTACTTGTCACACAAGCCTGGCAATCTGAGTTTGATTCCCAGAGCACATGTCAAAGTGGAAAGAGATAAGAGACTCTGCAAAATTGTCCTCTGACTTGCACATGAACGCATGACATGTCTATCCACCCCCAACCCCTCTCTAAATAAATAGATAAGTTTACAAAACAATTTTGTCATGTTCCCGGCTTTAAGGAAAAAGTATTAAGCCTTACCATTAAGTATAATGTAAGCTGTGAGCTTTTCTTTAGGTGCTTTTTGAGGTTGAAGAAGTTCACTACTACTTGTGGTACATTACTATTTATTATTATTGTTATAAATCATGACAGTATTGGATTTTGACCAATATTTATGTGTTTCTATTAAGAGGACTATATGATTAAAAAAAATTGTAGTGATGTAAAAATTCACTAAATCCTCTTTGCATCCTTGGGATAAATGCCATCTGATCATGACAATCTTTCTCGCTATGTAGTCTAGGCTGGCCTGGATCTCATAGAGATCCCGACTCTGCTTCCCAAGTTCTGGGAGTAACGGCATGTGCCCCTACTTTCTTAATACAGGCTCTCACAGTTACAAACTACCATCTACAAAGTACCACTTTTCCTTTACATTTTGCGTGCTTTCATTTTCATGTACCAGCACTTTTTAAATTCCCATTATCCTTTCTTTCTTTTTCTGATTTTCTCCTCGAGCTACTGGTTATTTAGGAGTATACTGTTTAAATTGTACATATTTATGCGTTTTCTGTTTTCTTCTTCTGCTAAGGGGTTTTGTTTCTTTTTTATCTAATCCTCATTTTATGAGCATATAGTCCACAGGTATGCATGTAAGTGCACCTGTGTCATGCAATGCCAGCGGAAGGCAGAAGAGGGCCTAGGATTTGCTGGAAATGGAGTTATAGATGGTTATTAGCTGTCATATAGGTGCTGGCAACTGAACCCAGGTCCTCCGCAAGAGCAGCCAGAACTCTTAACCACTGAACCATCCCTCCAGTTCCTTGTTTATTTACTTTTGAGACTGGATCTTCTTATGTAGCTCTGGCTGGCCTGGAATTTAAGAAATCCTCCTGTCCTCACCTCATCAGCACTGGAATTACAGGGAGGTGTGCCCCCAATGCCCTGCTTCTGTTACTGATTTCTAATTTCATTCTATGACGGTCAGAGAGCATATTTTACCTCAGTTGCATCCTTTGAAAGCGATTCAAGTCTGTTTTATGATACAACAAGGAGGAAGAAGTGAAGGAGGGAAGGGGAGAAATAAAAGAAGGATTGTTATAAACTGAATTTACCCACAAAATCCTAATGCCCTGCACCATAAAATGTGGCATATTATGAGGCAGGGTCTTTAAAGAAGTAATTTGGAGGGCCCCAATTTTGTGTGTGGGAATCCTTAAAAGGGAAAGAAATCAGAACATAGATAGCTACACACAGAGGAAGACCACGTGAAGACACAGGAAGTAGAAGGGAGCTATTACAACCCAAGAAAATACTCTGTTATCACTCTAATAAGCAACAGATCTATACATGGGAACAACTGCTAACAGCATAGAAGGGACCATCAGATATTATGTGCCTTCTAAACAGAAATATCTACTACAGAATCCAATCCAATATTCATTATGAAGGTTTCTAGACAAAAACCAGCCAAATGCATACAGCCTGAATCTGATTAATGATCAATTTATAGCAGATGTTAGAGTAAAAACATAATACTATAAGAATATAAGCACAAAATCCAGATAACAGGAAACATTACAAAACAAGAGCTTTTACAATAAATGGATGCCGAAGAGAAGAAAGGGAAGGATCTTTAGATTAAGGGAGACAATAAAGACAGGCCAAAATACAGGTCGATAAAAATGAAATTTTGTTATTTGCAGGAAAATGGATGGAACTAGAAGGTATTATACTGAATGAAGTACATCAGACACAGGACAAGTATTTTCTTTTGTATGTAGAAACAAAGAGAAAAAAAGAAGGGAGAGAGATACTGAAAACAGAAGGTCCACTAGGGACTGGGAGCATGGTTGAGGGGAGATAGGGATATGAGATTAGGTGAACATGATCAACTCACAATATATGTATGTATGGAATACCACAATGAAACCCACTAATTTATACAACTGATATGTGCTAAGAAGAAAAAATCATAGGCAAAACTATAGTGTTCATAAATGTAAACTTAGTGATAAAATTCTAAAGAATATGAATAAGTGACAGTGGTTATTCTGGAGGTTTGTCACAGTTCTGAGGGCCTTCCAGAAAGTTTCTATCTTCTGATATGTGGCATTTATGAAGGTCCTCACCTTAACACAATTCCTTAAGTTGTATTATTTCATGTTGCTTTTGTGTTTTTGTTAAATTTAGCAGCAAGAAATTAAACATTAAAAGACCTAAGGGATCATTTGAAGAAAAGGGTAGCAGTTAATGAGTAATATTACCACTTCCATTTTTACTTAAAATACTAATATACAACAGACACTGTTGCAATGAGAATAAGTTTAAAAGGGCAGGTGTTTTAGGTGTGAGACGAAAGCATGCCTTACAGTTAACGGTCAAGTTAAAGACAGAAACAGGCGAACCTGAGTTATATAACGTAATTTAAAAAATCAAACAGCCTTGATGCAAATGAATCCTAATGAGTCATCTGTTTTTTCAATTTGGTGCAAATCAGTAATTCTGAAGGTACTTAATATATGTACTGTCAGAGTGAGCAAAAAGAACACACACTACAGAAATACTGCAGCCAGGTAAAAGAAATCTATGGTGTTAGAACAGAGGTAACGGACTGGAAATAGGGGGAATGAATAGGAGACCAACTTCCAATGACAGGAGGTACGAGGGCGTGGGCACGTAGGTCCTAGTAATGCTCTATTTCTTCATCCAAGTATTGATTATCCACATATAAATTTCATTTTTAAAATTAAAAAAAATTTATTGACCCATACACATACTAATTTTATGCTCAAACCAAGATAAACACCCACCACATAACATACACCTTCAATTACAACCAAGTAAAAACCAGGGAGATGGGGGCTGGAGAGATGGCTCATTGGCTACCACTGACTGCTCTTGCAGAGGACTGGGTTAGACTGCCAGCACCCACAAAGCGGCAATCACTGCCTGTAACTCCAGTTCCAGGGATTTGACACCCTCTTCTGACCTCTGCAGGCATTGCACGACATGGGTACAATTACACACATGCAGGCAATACACGACATGGGTACAGTTACACACATGCAGGCAATACACTCATAAACATAAAATAATAAAAGTTTTTTTTTTTTTAAAAACCAAGTGGATGCTATATATTCATCATGGGCAAAAGCACAGATAAAACAGTCTGATTTGTTAGTGTAGCATATGATGTCACTATGTAAAAAATTAAATCTGTTACCCAGCAGGAAACTATGAGAAAGGGATGGCTCAGGCATCACCTATCATTCACCTTTTTCATATCCTTAGATAGTTCTGGTTTAGCTTTGATACTGAGTCAACAAGGACTTTTAACACTCATACAATTGATAGCCACAATGTAGAAGAACACACAGAAGGCTCCCATTTACAGCCTTACCAGCTCTGTTACAAAATGAAGCATTAATCTGGTATACAGATATTATAAAACTTAACATAAAATTTTGTCAATATTTGTCATTCTAGTCCTATTTTATACATGGCAAGGATGGAAGCCCACAATAATCAAGCTGTATACTAAAGGTGAGATCAATATGAATATTGATCATGATGAATATACATGAATAATTTTATAGAACTGTATGAAATTCATAAGGGTCAAAAAGAGAGGTGGGCACAGACAGCCCTCAGTGAAGAGAGGAGGAGAATCTTCTTTGCAAAGACTGACTACAAACAGCAGAAAAAAAGTGACCTGCTGGCTCTTTAAAACACGTGATAGTACAGAGCCTATGTTTCTAGCTGTTGCAATCCTGACCTCTTTAGGAGATCCTAAGTCCTTTGACAGTGGGAACTATAGCTTCTAAACTAGGTATGGAGCCAAGTTAGTCCCCAAGGAACATACTTTACAGATGCCCTGCCAGCTTTTGCCAACCTTCCGTTCTCTAACCTGTGCTCTGTACACTGTCAATCCCAAAGTTAGAGAGCCTCCATCTTTCCTTAGAAAGATAAAAATTCTAAGACAAAGACAGAAGACACACTTGCATATAAATATCAAAAATCTAGTACCATGCACATCGAATATTTAATAATTAAAAGACAGAAGCAAGAGGTAGAAAAGGAACTAGCAAGAGCACTGACTGCAATACATAGGCTTGACATTTGTTTGGCTCCCATTCAAATGAACAAACTGATAAAATTATTGTAAGAATTTGGGAAATTTAAACACTGGATTATTTGATAACAGCAAATAATTTTATATGTGATATGCTAATATAATAATCTTTTTTGAAAAGTACTTATTTCCTGACACATTTTGAACTATTTAAGTTTTAAATGACAAGCTCAACTAGAAAATATGTAGTAATGGGGGGGGAGGCTGATGCAGGTATGTAAAACAAGACTGATAAAGCTTTAAAATGGGTGATGGACACAGTTTCCTTTACAATTGTGTATCTCTTTTCTTTTTTAAGATTTTATTTACCTACTGTGTTCCCACACGTGTGTGTCCAGAGGCCAGAGGCTTCAGGTCACCCTGGAGCTAGAATAAGAGGCAGCTGTGAGCTGTCCAATGTGAGGACTAGTAACTGAACTCGGGTCCTCTGCAAGAGCAGTTGATGACTGAGCCATCTCTTTAGCCAACATTTTTAATTTTAAAAAATAACTAAGAATGTTTCATATGGTTCTCTTTATAGGTGTTGATTTTTAGTTATTTTCAAAAGAACAAAAAATGTTCCCCAGCCAGGCATGGTGATGCATGTCTTTAATCTCTGTATTTAGGAGGCAGAGGCAGGCAGACCTCTGTGAGACCGAGGTCAGCCTGGTCTAACCATAGCCAGTTCCAGGCCAGCTGGGGCTACAGGGAGATTCTGTCTCAAAACAAAAACCAAGAAAAATTTCCTAGATTCATGAGGAAAACTGACTCTTCCCAGCCAACTAGAGACAAAAATACATGACAGCAGACTTAAAAGTCTGAGCAAAGAAGGGAGAATGTGCTGCCTGCTGTCTAACCAACACCCTGTCTCTGTCAGCAAGCATTCTGAGGCAAGCAGCACTTCACTCTTTGCTCAGCTAGCAGGGACTTGCGACATCGACTGCTCAGGCTGCAGGCAAGCAGCCTGTAACAAGGTATGTCCCTGGTGAGGCACTGCTGAGTAAAGGAGTCGGTCTGTAGCTGTGTCTCAGCCTGTCTTCCTCCCTCCCCCAATCAGACTCCTCCTTTGCCTAACCTTTTTTTCCCTGCATCACCAACACAAAATGGAGTTAGCTGGGAGCAAAACAATCTGTTTAAAATGGCTGAATGCAGAGGGACTGCCAGGCAGTAAAGCAAAGGGAGCGGGCACCCCCTGCTGTCCAACACAGGGACCCCACTTTTCCTTTTCTTTTTCCTTTGATACTTTTGCATCAAAACAATCCTAAGCAACCACGTCAGTTTTGTTATGATCCTGGATATCTCTGTTGAACTCAAACTTTCAAACAGTAGAAATTAAGGCAAAAGGAGGGAAAAGGTTTTTTTCAGTTTCTGAAGACAAAATCAAGACACAAAGTGAGCTGACCGAAGTCCCAGTTATTGCTTAGTCATAGTAGTAGCTTCTAAGATCTCAGAGCAGAAGGAAGGTCCTTCTAGAGCATACTGTTCCCTGACTTCAGTAATGAGCCGCTGGCTTTCCACAGCCCCACAGTGAAAGCCATCACTTCCCCAGGAATTCCTGTTGCTGGCTTCTCTCAACGAAGGCCACAAACAGGAAATGGAGGAGTGGGAGTTGCATGACTTCTGGGAAAACCATGTTCTTAAGAATTGCAGGTGGGAATGAGTAAGTGGGACAGGATAAAAGGGCTCTGGGAAAACATCATTGAGAAATGGACCAGCTGGAAAACCAGTTACATCCACTAGGCTGAAAGACTCAGGCTGAGTTAGAAAGCAACCCCACCCACCATGAATTCTCACTCACTCAGGACCAAAAGCATTACTTGCTAGGCCCAAGATAAGGCATACGTTCCTACTCTACAAGGAACACCCCACATAATCCTAATGCTATACCTCCCCTGGATAAAGCCAAATACCTTACGACTAAAAGAGAACAAACACAAAAAGAGGAAAGAGGAGAAACATCTCGGGATATGTATGGATCTCATTCAGTAATGGTTACCACTACTTAAACACATGGTTTATCCACATCCCCTCAGTGTGGTAACAGCAGGATTTATAACATATGAGCACAGAAGCACCACAGGGAGTTCTTTTAAGTCTGGTGGAACTGAGCATGTAGCTGGGAGACAGAAAGCTTGCCTAGCACACATGAGATCCTGGATTTGATCTCTAGTACTGAAAAAAAAAAAAGTAAAAACTCAGGTGGAGTCAGATGTGGGGGTGTATGCCTTCAATCCCAGAACTCAGGAGGTAAAGACAGAAGGACTGCCATAAGCCCAAGGTCAGTCTGGTAAACACAGTAAGACCTTATTGGGGAGGCAGATGGATTTGGTATCGTTAGAGATCTCTCTGAAGAAATAGAATTTCTCAGGCATATTTGAAAAACTAGAATATATGTTATCTCTAGGAAGTAACAAACTTTCTGTGAAGGTAACATAGTTACGGAATCACAAATCCACCTAACATATAATAAGACATGTCTATTAAGGCTCTACATGAATTCTGACTCTGAGAAGATCATGAGTCCTGTCATGTGCTAATATAGGAAACTCCCCATATAGAGAATTTATAGTTTATATTCCTCATAGCTATAATCTACATGAGAGAAAACTTCAGCACTGTAAAGCTATTTTAAATACACACTATAGGAGGGAAAAAGCATGCCAGCCGAACAGCAGTTATCCTTGCCCAAGTTAGTGGTAACAAGATTCTTTCTCATCACTGACCTCGACCAAAACATATACTCATTCGTTAAATCCCACAAGTTAGATTGTTATAGAGTGCAAGCTGCGAGAATGGATGAGACAAAGAAATGAATAAACCAGATGGACACAAACAAAGCTGGCCAGAACCCTAAACTCCTAAGAATCAGTTGCTTAGAGCTGGGAAGAAGAGGGAGATAGAAAATCTGCAGGGATAGCAGAAACACACAGATAGAAATCTGGGGACTTCACAAAGCTTACAGATCCTTTCCCAACACACCCAGGATAGTGACTCAATGTAAAGAAGAGATCTGTTTCTGAGACATGGATGGGTAGAGACCAGAAAGACAGGCACCTCCCCAAAGCAAGGACTCAGGTGTGTCAGCAAAGGGATAGGACAGGTTTATGCAAGAAAACAGTAAACCAGAGAACAAGTGAAAAGGTACCAAACATAAGGGATTAGGTACAAAAAGCTCTCCTTTCTAAAACAATATTATATTATGGGAAAAATTAAACATTCTCAAACAATTAAACATTCTCAAACAGAGTAAGATAATAAAGATATTTCAATAATTATAAATTCATGTCCAATTTTTTAATCAATGCTCCTGCCCACTTCTAAATCCCAAGCCTTATATAATATTATAATCTTATAATGATTTCAACATGTAACACTAAAAGAAAATGGCTTTTAAAACACCCAATATACCATTATCAAAGTAATTTTCAGTTTTCTTAAACATCAAGCCACTTATAGTTTAAATTAGGATCTGTAAAGTTCATAGTCAGTACTGAGACCTATTTTTAAATTCTCTTTTAACCTATTTTTTGCCCTACATCTCATTTTTTCCCCTTGATATGTATCTGTGAAGAAATCAGGACCCTTATTGGTACTGAAAAACATGAAAAGCAAAGGACAACAAAACAGCAGCAGGGTGTGGTCCCAAAGAAACACACAGCCTTCTTGCCACTCCTTTTCAGCAAATACTAGATTCTGAGTCCAGCAGATCTCAGCTCATGGTGTGGCATTCGCTTACAGCTTACAGTGAGATTTTAATAAGCAAAGAACATACTGATTCTATGTTTAGTGACAAAACTATGCTAGCACCTATTCAGCAATACAGAAATGTTTTCAAAGTTAGAAATAATAAGGGATGCACCCTATCATATCTGACATTAAACAGGCAGTCATGAACAGAATAAGGAGAGCACGTAGCTCCATCTTTTTATAGGGCTCCAAGAGTAATTTTTATCTCTGTCATTTCACCCACGCACACCTAAATACTGGGCAAACTGTAGATTTCTGCACCACTCTCTGTAACAAAGGATTCTAGAAATATTCTCCATTTTATTCAGCCTCAGTGAAAGGAAGTAACAAGGGTAGAAGCAAAGAACAAAGAGGCAGACGGAACAAACACCCAGCCCCCCAGTGTGTCTGCAGACGCAGCTGCTGGTTTTCGTCATATTGCTTTTTTTTCCCTTCTTTGTTCCTGAGGTGGAAGCCAGGAAAGGGTGGAGAAAGAGGGGGGGAAGGGGTGGGGATGAGGGCAGGACCATCATCACCCTTACTGAAAGTCACCTGACTTTGTCCTCCAATCCCTAGTCTCTGACCTCACAATCCTGAACTTGAGCCAAAATGGCTCAACTGCGCACACCCCGTGGCCAAGTGGGAAAATGCGAGCAGACAGGGAATTGGGACATTTTTCTTAGAAGGATTTTTGGCAGTTTTTTGTTATTGTTGTTGTTAAAAGGAACACACACACACACACACACACACACACACACACACACCCCTCTAATCTAACAGATCTGAAAGCAATCCCTGGTTCTTAGAATAAAGCTGGAATTACAGTAGGAGGGAAGAGTCGCCCCACACCACCACGCAGAAAAGGTCACTGATGTTCTCTATTTACACAGGACCTTAGAGAAAAAGAAAGAGTTTTTCATGCAGGAATGTGAGTTTTCAAAGAGGAACCACTTCTGAAAGCAAGCTAGGACCACTATGGACAGTGAAGAGAACACTGTATCCTGATGCTGAATTCGACACTGGTCTACTTTGCAGACAATACAACATACTTCTAAAAACCCCTTGTTGAAGAACCCTGAACAACAGCAAGTTTTCCTTCAAATCCTTTTGTCCCCATTACAATAACAATATAATCACATTATAGAAAATCTAAGAGAAAAAGATCCAGTTAGAACTCTTAATAGTATTCTGGCGCCTGTCCTTGTAATCTTTTATTTCTGCATTTTCCCCGATAATATACACTGTGATAAGGGTGTTCATAATTGCTTAATGATTTCCCCATGAACATCATCCACGTTCTTCTGACTGTGGATATCATGCAACCTAATCTGCAGCCAGAGGAAGGGGGTTCATGTGGCCACCATTGCAAAACAGGAAAGATACAGCAGCCAGGTTTAGAGCAGTGTAGACAGTATGTTATCTTTTGGTAAAGGTGAGAAGGAAAAGAATTTCTACAAGCCTTTAGTTATGACTGCATTTAAAAACCCTAAGATAATTAAGAAATGATCATTTCTAAATAACAGATGAGGAGCAAGAAGAATGGAATGAAGGGCAAAGCAGAAACGAGGCTTCTTTATACTGTCTCCAGTCCTGTAACACCTACGCTGAAAAAGACTAAAGAGAAGCAAAAAATAAGTCTCAGAAGAAACATTTTCTTTATACTCTTCACTGGAAGGCTTGTCCAATATTAGCAGACAAGTCACTTCAGACCCAGCAATTCCCAGAAAGTTTGAGATTAAGTGACTTTCTAGATCAGTGTGTTTTCACGAGGTAGCAACAGAGCCCTGGATCACTCACCCCACTCTACTACGACATCTCTTCCTCCTGAATACATCTCTATTCTCTAATTTCAGGTCTCCACTGCAAGAGACAGGTCAAACTTGAATGGAGCTATGCCTGCAAAGCCCCAGCACTCCCCATCTCGATCTCCTCCTGTGGCTACAACTCCTTTTTTTTGCTGTAGCCTGAGCTCAATACAAAGCTCTGCCTGACATCCATCTCTCCAGTCTGGTCAATCTCTGGTCAATCTACTGCACTGAGCCCAGAGAATTTCAAAATGAAGAACTTCTGGTGCTACTGAGATCTGCTGAAAAGGTGGTAAGAAAAACGTTTTTAGAAAATCAAGTACCTCCGATATAATGCCTCTAAAATGTCAGCAGTCAGTAGACAATGATGACTTGTTTTGCAATTAGTTTCATACAAACTCCAGAAGAACAATAGTAACATGTGTGCAGCTGTTCTGATAAAGGCACTGAATGTTATACTCAAAGAAAAAAGTAGAGGGCACTTTCTAAATTGTATGAGACAGTGAGAAAACAGAGCAGAAATGAAAAAATCCCGAAGCAACAGATCTAGCCAAAATACACAGGATATTTGTAGAATGCCCCCTTCGCAGGCATTACTACTTAGTCTCTGGGGCGAGACCCAGAAATTTTCACCTCATTACGTGCCTTGTTTAAACTTTATGCACACTCAAATTTGAGACTAATCAAGTGGACATTTAAGTCCCAACTGCATCAAGAAAGCAGAAATTTAGACAATATTGAGCCTTGTGCTAGAGGATCTACATGCCAAAAATAACAATTAAAAGGGCATTTTTTAAAATCCATGTGAGATAGCACCCTGTGTTTGAATAATAATCTCAATCTGTACATAGCTTCAATACTGCAATACAGGCACATACCACAATTTAGATAACCAGAAAGAAGTTTTAAAAATGGAACTATCTTGAGACAATAAGGAGTCAACAAAATACATTATATAATCAGTGAGTAGGTCCTATAATGTTTGAAGTAGCTCTTCAGCAGAATCTGTGACAGGGATGATGGCATGCTATAACTGACTCACAGTGTGTATATAATGAACTACCAACCTGGTTAAACAAAACTTCCTTTAAACCTTCTCAAAGGAAGGCTACGATTTCATGAATCTACCAAATTAAAAAGCAAAAGTTTTCCAGCCTCAGGGCTCCCCAAAAAAAACACTGATATTACTCTTTAAAAAATACTAGCTGCAAAACCCTAAAAAAACAAGACACTAATTGCAACAAGAGACAAGATTTCTTCATAAAAGGGTGATATCTGACCGGCAGCTTTTTGTTGTAATTTTCCTGTTCATCAGTCCGCCAAATAAATTTCCTGACCAGTAGAGGGCAGTATCCTTAGCAGTTGGTATTTGAAAACTACAGAGGTCGCCTCTCTTCAACGTGACTGCATCACCACCACGCATAACAATGACACATCAAAAAAAAAAAAAGAGATCCATGTGCCATCTGGTGGCGAAAAAGAGAAGAGCACTGCTATAGACAAAATAGATCAGATCTCTGCAGTTTAAAGAAGTTAAAGTTTCATTATCTTTATCTAATGATACCTTCCCTTAAATCCCTACCAGAAGTGTTCCCTGAAAACTACATCAGCAGCCTTCAAGCAAAATTTTTAAAGTTTTACCCTGGTTTGGCTCTTTATCTCAAAGCTGTAAGAAAAGAGGCAGCTCCGACTACTGGACCCTTGTTACTCAAAAGAGGAGGATGAAACCCAAACAAACAAAGCAACAAAAGAACATATTAGAAAGCTGTCAAAACAAGAATCAAGGATTGTGATAGATAATGACAATGACAGTTATTGCAAAGAAACAAGAAAAGAATAAGGTAAAAGAACCAAAAGTTCAGAACCAGAAGAAAATCTTTGGGTTTATCCACCTCATTTTACAGATGAGTGATGAGTTAATATATGAAGGAAAACCTTTGGTGCAATTTTACAAGTGAACAAATTAAAACAAGATATGTTTTCCCCTACCAAAAATTCTGATAATTTCTTATTTTTGATGAAGCATAAATTGGTATAATTCTAAAATCCCAGTGATTTGGGCGTAGACATACATGTAACATGTGAACAACTGTTCACAAAAAACACTGAAACAAAATTCTTAGTAAGACAGTCGTTATATATAAAACTTGTATTATTTATAACAGGATTTAACTACCCATTTGAAATCATGCAATAGACAAAATAAAACTTTAAAAACGAAATGAGACATTTTTACATGTAATAACATCAAGTGATGGTAAACGGTGTTACAGAAAAAATACTCAACAGTATTTTTTACCATGTGGTAAAAAGTATGTGTATGCTTACATTTCTATAATTTCTCCTTAATTTTCCTGTTAAGTTCTGTTTGAAGTTCCTCTCATTTTTTCACAGGAACTGAGTTACTTGTGTGAATAAAATGCATATAAAAGGTATGGTTAGTCATAGCCACATAAGAAGGGGAAATCATTTTGATTTATATTTTCAATGTGTTCTATGCATTTGTTACGATGATGATGTTGTCCAGGAACTGTCTGGTTTAGACAGAAGATAGAAAAAGTAGGGGGAGAAAGAGTGGTAGAAACTCTTGAAAGCTCCTTTTCTGCTTGCCTTAATTTTCTTAATGAAGTAAAAGAAAATGTCTTCATCTGAGCATGAAGACAAGGGAGGTTGCTGACCCTTTAAGAGAAAAGCTGTGAAACAATCACCAAAGAGTAGGGGCCTGGATAGTTCAGAAATGCTTTAAAGGGGCTGATGAGATGGCTGGCTACCATGCCCTATATCATCATGGTGGAAAGAGAACTGACTCTTGCAAATTGTCCTCTGACCTTCACAAATGCACATTGGTACATGTGTGCTGCCACACATGCACATACAATAAATAAATGTTGGGGGGGGGGAGAGGAAGGGAGGGAGGGAGGGAGGAAGGGAGGGAGGGAGGGAAAGAAAGGCAGGCTTAAAAGTCAGTATGGTGGTGTATGCTGGCCTATCATATCAGCATTTGAGGGGCGAAGCAAAAAGATTGTGTTTGGGGTTGGTCTGGGTTACATAGTGAATGTGAAGTTAGCCTGGGCTACATAATGAATTCAGAGTCAGCCTGGGACACATAATGGAAGCCTGTATCAAAAACAGCGAGGGAGGGAGGGGTCTAAATATGATTGAGATGTATTGCATGAAATGCACAAATTCAATAAAAAATCAATACTAAAAAACAAACAACCAAGGAGCTGAGGGTAGTGACACACACCTTTAATTCTGGCAGGGGTAGGGGCAAGGGCAGGAAGATCTCTGTGTTTGAGGCCAGCCTGGTGTAGAAAACGAGCCAGGCCAGCCAGGGTTTTATAGTGAGACACTATCTCAAAAACAAACAGAGGCTATGAGGTGGCTCAGCAGTTAAAAGTGCTTTCTTTTCTTGTAGAGGACCTGAATTTAGCACCCACATCAAGCAACTCACAACTGCCTGTTAACTTCAACTCCTGGGGGATCCAATGCCTTCTTCTGTGAGTCACACACATAAAAATAAAATTAATCTTTAAAAGAACAGATAAACGCCCCAAACAAACAAAAAACAACCAACCAATCAACCAACCCCCCCCCCCAAAAAAAATCAAACAATTTTAAAAATGCTTGTCTGGCAATATCAAAGGCCAAGCAATGTGACAAACTGAGCAGAGGAAAAGCAAGAGAGAGAATAGTCGATGAGATAAAACTAAGAAAGCCTGCTATCCTGAAAATCAAGTGAGAAAGTGTATCTAGAAGACTAATGTGTGGTCTTCTCTAGTCATGTTCAGAGATGCACAGCTAGATACAGGGTGGGCAGGTACAGAATGAACAAGAATCCTATTCTGGGAAACTATGATAAAATGAGAGAGACGTAATGGAACAAAATACTAGTGGAGTGATTATTATAATGATTCAGACATGGAGACTGAGGCGAAGAGAAGTGAAGTCATCAAGTAGGTGATGGAAGTTCCAGTGTATCCAGAGGATCACTGGGGGCCACAATACTAAAGAGGAGAGTGGGTTAGAAATGCTACGTTAGTGGAAGAACACTTGCCTAGCAGGGGTAAGGCTCAGGTTCTGATCTCCAGTACTGGTGAGGGAGAGGGAGAGGGAGAGGGAGGGGGAGAGGGAGGGGGAGGGGGAGAGGGAGAGGGAGGGGGAGAGGGAGGGGGAGGGGGAGAGGGAGGGGGAGGGGGAGAGGGAGAAGGAGGGGGAGGGGGAGGGGGAGGGGGAGGGGGAGAACACAGACATAGGCAATAAAAACTAAGACTACAGGCCAGGTGTAGCAGTACATACCTTTAATCTTAGCACTGAAGAGGCAAAAGCAGACTCTATGAGTCTGAGGCCAGTCTGATCTACACAGTGAGATCTAGGTCAGCCAGGGCTACATAGTAAGACCCTGTCTCAAACAGAAGAAAACAAAACTGAAATTCTGGAAGGACCATGGTTATTTGTAATGACCGCAGTGGAGCACAGGTGAGTAGGACGACAATCAGAATCAAGAGAAAAACCCAAAGAACTGTGAGGTAGGAATATTAGTAGAATCATAACCCTTTAGAAACTGCAGAAAATTAGAGCTGGTGAGATGGCTCAGTGATTAAAGTACTTGTCACCATGCCTAACAACCTGAGTTTCCTCTGGGACCTACACAGAGGAAGGCAAGAACTAATCCTTACATGTTGTCTTCTGACTGCCATATACAATGGTGACAATAATGGCACATACACACACATGCACACACACTTTTTTAAAAGAAAGAAATTGTGGTTAAGAGCACTGAGTACTCTTGTAGAAGATCCAGTTTTGAATAAAATTTATTTTATTTATTATTTTTATGTGTACGAGTGTATCGCGCATGTGTCAGTGCATCCATGTTGTGCAATGCCCACTGACATCAGAAGAGGGCACTCGAACCCCTGCAACTGGAGTTAACTGCCATGTGAGTATTAAGAATTGAACCTGGGTCCTCTGCAAAGAGCAGCCAGTGCTCTTAACCACTGAGCTATCTCTCCAGTCCCTTAAAAATTTTTTTAAACAACAGAAATTGTGGAAAATTAAATCAGAAGTAGTGCTGAAAAACTATTGAGTTGCCAGGAGCTCAGACTGTGGAAAAATAGAGTAACAGTGTTGATAGAGGATAACACAAACAGGAGAAATGAGTGATATAAACTGATGTCAGAAGATTAAAAAATGCAGGTTATTAATTATGAGAAAAGTAGAATGCTTTGAAAGTGATGACCAAAAAAAAAAAAAAAATCAAAAGGATATTTACCCCAATTCTAGGCTTCTGGGGTAAGGCTGATAGAAGAAAACAATGAAGAGCACACGAGGGAAAGCAATGCTGCGGGACAAGTGCATTTTGGGTTAGTAAGGTCACAACACACGGTACTCTGCTAGTAACAAACCATGAATTCAAGAAAGTACAATGAAAGATTCTCAAGAATTTAGGTGGGACATAGAGTAAAAAACACTAGAGTCTTATAGGGATTGACTTATGGGCAATGGAGAGGAACTAAGAATCTGAAGCTTCCTGTGACGATGAAAAATGGACACAATATTCGATTCAGTAGATTCATGACATATATCGAGGTTGGTGTTACAGAGGGGTATGAGATGGGTACTGTTAGGCTGATTTGTATACCACTGATGACAATGAGATAATACAAAATGCATGTAGAACATTATTCCATCAGCAAGATTCCTTATAACTCCAGTTAACAGGGTAGGTCTATGGTTTTGGATAATAATTTTGGTTATAACTAATATTAAACACTTCCCAAGTGCTCAGTTCTAAAAGCTTTTCCTTACTCAAAATCCACAACAAGCTAGTAATTAAAAAACCATAACTCTTACAAGTATCTGAACAGTACCTCTAGCTCTGATATCATCCATTTAGAAAGGAATGAAAAGACATCTAATTTCTAAAAGTTAACATAGTAGAAGCTGTGAAAATTTACTAACACTAGCTGGGCATAGTGGAACACACCTGTAATCCCAGCACTCAGAAGGCCACTGCCGAAGTTCCCTGTGAGTTTCCTGTGCCAGCTTAATCTATATAGCTAGTTCCCAGCCCACCAGGGCTATATAGTCTCAAAAAAATAATAATAAAAGAGTCACTAACATTAATATTCAACTGGATGAGTGCCACCTAGTGGACAGAAGAGAATCACAGGGAAATGAAAAATATCCATAGATTCTTCCTGAGGAAGGGATTGCTTTTCTCCCCTCCACAGGCTCCTACTGAGGCATAAAACCAAAACAAGAAAACTTGGCAAGAGCAGCAGGCAGGCAGACCCACCTGCTGGTACCCATAGTTCAACTTCTGGAATGACAGTAACAAGCTTCAGGATGAAACTGGACTCAGAACCTAACTAAAACACTGCCTCTTTTTAATAAGGCAAAAATGAAATTTAAGTACTACATACGTTCGTTCCTAAGGAGTTAAAAAGCAGGATCAACAGAGTCCATGATAAAACTCCTTGCTGAACACTACAAAGAAAAAAGGAAGTGAAAGGACAGTACCTATTAAATGTGAATTCAATACATTCCTGAGCAAAGATAAAATAAGTAAATTTCTGATTTATGAGAAGGAAAGAGCTGGGAAACAAAAAAAACAAATCTGTCAGAGAACACGTAGGAGAACTTTAGGACCAGTTCTCATCTCTTAGCTCTCCTCTTAGTAAGAGGTACACATATTCTTTCTGCTCTCTTCCTCATCTCTTCCTTCCTCCTTCCTCTCCTTCCCTTTCCTTTCTTTGTGGTGCAAGAGATTGAAGTCAGGGCCTTGCACATGCTTGGTAAGTGCTTTACCACTTACAGACATCCCAGCACTTTAAGTTTGTTTTCAGACATGGACTTGCTAAGTTGCCCAGTGGACTAGAACTGGCAATTCTGTTTCATCCTTTTGAGTACCTGCGACTACAGGCATGCAACACCAGGCTGAATAGAAACATAAGTATTCTTGAACTTTAGCAAACAATGCAATTTGAAGAAAACTTAGTGTCTATGTAACTTCTGCAACACTGACCAGCTGCTGTGCTGAAATCACTTCAAAAGGGCTTCTACTGTACTAGATAAGCACGGTTTATTTCCCCACCTGGCTAGGTTTGCTAGGAAGGAATACACTATAATCAGAGCATACCTTTTCTGTACCCCTACATACTCAGTAACTAATCTACTTTCCCTAATCTCGTGTTGTTTTTTTTTTTTAATACTCATAGGAGCCACTGCAAATAAAGGACATGTGTGCCTAAATGAAGTGGTTGCTAAAGCAAGACTGCAGATTTCATCAGTATCTAAACTTTCTGAGGCTTCCAAGGCAAGTATATACTTCTAGAAAGCAAAGAATTAGAACAAAAAATTCAAAATCATTATCTAGATGGTCTAGAAAAGTTATTTAACTCATATCTCTATTTGGAATATAGAATATTCATAACACAGTAATGAGTATTTACTTCATTTAATTGTATCATGAGTATTAAGATTTTGAGAGATTTGGAAAATGACAATTGCTTTGGTACTGAAGCTAAATTAGAGACAGGCAATGTAGCTCAGGCGAGGTAAGTTACTTGCACAAGGTCCTAGGTTCAATTTCCAGCATCAAAATACCCCAAACCAAAACACTGAACTGGTTCAATATTCAATTTGGTACTTAATGACTATATCTGAAAAGGATTTCTGAAAAGAATTAAGGATGCAGGTTATTTACTAATACACTTCTGAAATTTAAAGACCTAGAAACAAAGTAAACCTTGCTGTTACTGGGTCCTCTGAATCTTTACTTCTCAAGTTTGTAAGAGCTTAAAGTTCCTTCCCTGATAAAAATCTAAGCCTCTAACAGAAAATGTACTGCAGGTCTTGGAAGAGGGTGAGGAAGGGGGGAAGACAGAGACAATGAACAGAAATAATTTATACAGAAGTCATGGAATGAAAGTCAGATCACATGAATGTGGTCATGTAACCTCAGGAGAGCTCTGTAACTATTCATCTGGATTTGCTATCAAATGGAAGAACACATATTTACCTATCTCATAAGATTTCACTGTGAAAATTATAGACTAAAATACATACGTAAGGTAATGGTACTATTACTTAAGTTGTCTCTCAGCCTACAAAGAAGACAAAGTATATGAAAGCTTCCATTTTAAAACAACAACAACAAAAAACCTTCTATTAGTCAACACCATAGCTATTAGTCTTTTGGCACTCTAAGAAAGAAAAAAACAAAACCAGTAAATCAATCAAACCTCAATCTCTACTTTCCATTTGCTGAAAACAAATTCCTTCCCAGGACTTTATTTAGTCCTTTTCTCTTAATATTCAACAAACCCAACTAAGGCTCTTTTGCATTCTTACCTTTGGAAGCTGCAGGAACAAAGAACCGGGAGAGACAAGCATCAGATATAGAAAAGAAACAGAGGAATAGAAATTACACATGGTTCTTTGTTGTTGTACAGTTTCTCAGTCACACAACCTGTTAAAGCATCATCTCTGATCCCTACCAATTAAGTACTCTAGTCTGAAGATAGCACTTTAAGACACGACCACAATCTATTCAACATCACTGTATCAAAACTGAGCTTCTGGCACCCTAATCTCCTATCCCCGGTAGCTATGCGGACACAAAATACCTACATGCAACAGTTCTCTTTTCCCAACCCCAGGAATCCTATAATACACAAACATCTTTTCCTCAGAATAGGAAAACAATCCCTCTTTTACCCACACAGGGAAGGGAAGAGAATAGGAAACCCAGTTAAGGGATATTTTAAGTTCATTCTGGACATTTAAAAAGGAGAGTACTCACTCTTGGTCTGGGCAGAGAAGGTAAGGGTAAGTTTGGCAAAAAGCTCATTGTTCTCAAAGCGGTCCTCCTTCACCTTTGTCCAGAAGCAGTCCTGGGAAAGGTCCTCAGCAACAAACTGTGAATACAGACAGGGTGGTAGTTATACTAAACTGAGTTGGATGTGGTGGCACACGTCTTTAATTCCAGCATTCGGGAGGCAAAGGCAGGTGGATCTCTGTGAGATCAAGGCTACCCTGGTCTACTTTGCCAGTTCCAGGGCTTCTGGGATTACAGGAAGACCCTGTCTCCAAAAAAAAAAAAGTTACTAAACTGAGCCCTGAAAAGTGACTCTATCCTAGAAAAGTGACTAAGATTCAAAAGAGGTAACTATGCTAGTTATCAGCAATGTTTTGGGAGAGTATGGTTAACTTAGACCCAGCACCGTGCCCTCCATGGGGGACCAGGAAATGATGATGGTTCTAGTCCCTTTATTAGTAAATCAGTCAAGACCTAGATTCAGCTATGCTATTCGTCATTCTAACCACTTTTTCTAGTTTTAGAAGCAATAAGCGTCTATTTCTATCATTCTTTGCTCTCCATTTCCCACATCATTTGGCTACATTTAACTTAAGTTTCAGGAAGCAAAAGACTGACTCGAAATCACAGGCATCACAAGTACATCATGGCCTGTATAACTCTTATTCTGGGGAACAGGAGTAGCTCAGTACAATTTCAGTCATTCACACCCTGGTGAAAAGACAACTGTCAAACTACTATGCTACTTATATTGTCAGAGAAAAATGCAAAAAGTATTAAGTTAGGATAAGTTCATACAGGGCTCACAGCTCACTCTGGTCATACCTGAATCGAAGAAATGTTGGATAAACATAAAGAAGATAGACAGATCTGAGTCCTAAGGGTGGGTAGCCCATGTACAAAGTCCAAAGCAGGAAATCAAAGTGGTTTCTTTCTCTTTTTAAAAAGGAGTATTTTTGGAATCCTGTGTGTTTTGCCTAGACGTATGCAGGTGCACATGGATCCTGATGCCTACAGAGGTCAGAAGAAGGTGCTGGATATCCTCAAATTGGAATTACTGAATGCTTTTAGCCAACATGTGGATACTAGGAACTGAGTCTGGGACCTCTGCAAGGGCATCAAGTGCTTTTAACTATTAAGACATCTCTCCAGCATCCCACAGTGATTTCTTATGATCTATTGATAAAATGTGTAGAAACTTACCTTGGACCAGTTTGGCCTCCGCAGCTGCACCTCTGGCTTATAAACCTTTTTGGGGGTTAATCCAAATGGTAGAACTGGGGCTGCAGGAATTCCAAATCCAAAGGAGGGAGGTGGAGGCACACCCATTCCAGGTGGAGGTGGGGGAATGCCAGGGCCTCCAGGAAACGGAGGGGGCGGAGGGACTCCAGGACCACAAAGGGGGAGGGGAGGGGGAGGAGGGGGCAGCTTTGATTCTCCAGGCAAGGGAGGTGGTGGGGGGACACTAGTACTTCCCGGCAAGGGAGGAGGTGGGGGGACACTAGTACTTCCCGGCAAGGGAGGAGGTGGGGGGACACTAGTACTTCCCGGTAAAGGAGGAGGTGGGGGGATACTAGTACTTCCCGGCAAGGGAGGAGGTGGGGGGATACTAGTACTTCCAGGTAAAGGAGGAGGTGGGGGGACACTAGAACTACCAGGCAAGGGGGGGGGGGGGGGGACAGAAGTACTTTCAGGCAAAGGAGGAGGAAGAGGGGGTGGGGGGATACTGGCACTCCCAGGTAAAGGAGGCGGTGGAGGGATGCTAGTGCCTGCAGATGAAGAAGCTACAGGAAGGCAATTTCCAGGCAAAGGAGGGGGAGGAGGTGGGGGTGGAATAGCAGGGCCAGAGTCTCCAGGATGGGCAAGGGGAACAGCAGCACTACTAGGAACAGAAGGAGCAAAAGCAGCAGCTGAGAGAGAAGCCATTTCTTTCTTGGCATCTTCTAGCTCTTTTGACAGTTTGGCAACCTAAAGAAAGAACAGAGAAATCAGTACTTCTCCCTCTGAGGGACTACTGGAAAGAACCTAAGAAAATTCTGAATCCAAGCTTCTCACTTTACACACAGAGGGACTCAAGAGTAGTCAGAAGACCACATAGTTAAACTAAAAGTCAACACTGCTACTTGGTGCTCAAAATTGGAGTCTTCAAGTTCTTAGTTTAGAATGCTTTGTATTTTATGCTGAATTCTCCTTTTGATTAGAAAATGTAAAGACCAAGTAAACAATAATATTCAGTTATAATACTAAAATTAAAATATGTGCCATGCAGTTAATTATATAATCACACAAGTGATCAATTTTCTGGGTCCCACAAATCATCTAAGTATTTATAACTGCAGAGAAAAGGAGAGTAAAGTTTCCCACAGAAGAACTGGCAAGTAAGTAAACAGTTTAGCTTTTACTCCTAAATTTATTAGAAACCTATTTATTTCTGTATAGTGCTATAAGTAACCTGTTTCATTTTTCACATTTTTTTTGTATTTCTAAATTTTGTCTTATATACTATTTATGTCCCAAACAAGACTAAAACCAGCAAACAAATTTGAAAACAGGCACCATCTGCCTGTTCATAGCTGCCCCTCCGTAGCAAAGAGATGACTATGACTCGACCTGCACTGCCTGGGCTACGGAAGGAAGGCAACTGGAGGCATCTACCTTCCCTGCTTAGACATTACCTCTCCTGTCAGCTTGGACACCTCAGATTCTAGGTCTTGTTTTTCTGTAGCAATCTGCTGCTTTTCAGAATTCAATGCCTCCTTTTCACCTTGAAGATCCTGAAGTTTCTGCTCAAAGTCATTTTCCATCTTTTTCATTTCTACTTGTAACTCATGACGGGCTGTTAATTCTGAGTCCAGCTAAAGAAGAAAAGAATCAGAATCAAAGTAAGCATTGCTTTAGTTAGCTTTAGCTGTCAATTGACACAAACCTGGAATCACCTGGACAGAACCTCAACTGAAGAACTGCCCAGATCAGACTGGCCTGTGGCCAAGTCTGTGAGGCATTTTCTTAATTGCTAATTGATGTAGGAGGGCCCAGTCCATTGTGAGTGATGCCATCCCCCAGGCAGGTGGACCTGGACTGTTAAGAAAGGTAGCTGGGCAAGCCAGGAGGAACAAGCCAGTAAACAATGTTCCTTCACGGCTTCTGCTCCAAGCTCCTGCCTTGAGTTCCTCCTTGGCTTCCTTCAAAGATGCACTGTAAAGTATAAGATGAAATAAACTCTTACCTCCCCCAAGTTGCTTTGATCAGTGTTTATCACAGCAATAGAAAGCAAACTATGACACTTTCCATCCCACAAGGAGCATAAGTGTTAACCTCTATAATTATTATTTTGTGTCAGTACCTATTCTACAGAGGTCACTGACCCATATCCAAAGCTATGCTTTTGCAGTAAAAAAAGATGGCATGATTGATCTTACTATCAAAGTTAAAGGCAAGAAGAACCAGACAACATATTCAGTCTTCCTATTTTTATAGCTAAAAATGTAACTAACCTAAGACATGAAAAACCTTTAACCAGGACAGCTGCCATGGTATAATCCCAATAGTCTCAAGAATCAAAAACCTACCAGTCACAAAGGAATCCTTAATAACTGAAGGGAAAAAAGAACTCAGTTACATTCCAGTTCCTACTGTGCTAAAGATAAGAGACTTGAGATGCATGTTTATGTAAGAGCATCAGCTGTCTTGGTTAGGGCCCAAGAACTATGTGCAAGCACCTCTACTTCTCTGTACCACCTTTTCCACTGACTAACCTACAACAAAAAGGTTTCCCCTAGGGACTACTGGATACAGCATGCTTCCTAAACATCACAGACCATCTCACATGTCAGAAAAATAATTATCTTCAGAAAAAGAAAAAACATACACCCCAAATTTGTGTGTGTGTGTGTGTGCACACATGCGTGTGTGTATGTGTAATGACTGCATCTACTGGAGACTGAACCCAGGGCCTGCACATGAGTACACAGGCACTCTCAATCTCTGACTCCCATCCTACATACCTTTTTTTCCAGCTCTGTAGCTTTGGCTTCTGATTTTTCCACCTTTGTTTTATCAATCATTTGATCTGAAAAGAAAAACCTAATTTTATCTGAATACAACTCAGTGAGTTTCCACTTCTCTAGGTTTTCCTCTTTCATTCCTAAGCCCTTCAATATACCCAAGGACAGTACTCGACCTTTTAGGCATGGGTATTATTCTTCTTAATATCTGTATTAGACTAAGAAATGGAAGTATTCGTTAAGTTCAACATACAATTGATTTTCTTTTTAATTTGATTTATTTCATGATTGTAATTGTGTGTGTGAGTATAAACAAGTGTATGTTCCATGTGTGGAGGTCAGAAGAGAACGCTCAGGGATAGTTCACTCTTGCTACCACATGGGACCTGAGGACCAAACTCAGGTCCTCAGGTTCTACATGTAAGCACCTCTACTCACTGAGGCACCTCACTTGCCTTTAGCCTGTAATTTCTAAGTGCCAGATAAGGCAATTACCGGATGACGTGAAGAATGCCTGTGAGTGAAATCTATAATTCTGAGACCAGTATAGGTCATAGATAACAGCTGAAGTCCCTGAAAACAGCAGTGTGAGAAAGGGCAGGATTTCAGATTTACACAGAAATAAACTAAAGGAGTATATATTCCTGGTAAAGATGGTATCTTGAGAAAGGGTGCACGGGCTGGAAAGCCTTCTCCGAAATTTTCACTGAGAGAAAAAATGCAAAATGAAAGTGGAAGCACTGAATACTCTGAGGAACCCGACAGGGAAGTGTGCTCACCAATCAGTCCCTCAATATCGATCTGGAGACGGCGGCACTTGAAGTCAGGATCAGTCCCATTCTTATGCAGAACTATTTGAGAAATACATTCTTCAATCAATTTATAGTACTGTGGCCTAGGAGAGAAATAAAAGTCTCATCAAAGGGAAATGAAAACATAACTTCCACAAACAGTCAGGATCAAGAAAAGATAACTGCTTTGACAACAAAGAATCAATGGTAAGTGTTCTGGAAAAGAACTTTTTATGAAGTTAACAGGTATCACTGCTGTGCAAAGAAATCTTAATCGCCCCCATCAGCTTTCATTCTTCCCACTGAAGACAATCAAGAGTTCTTAAAGGCTGGGGTGCAAGTCCATAGTAATGCATGTGCTCAATATGTGGAAAAGGCCCCAGCACACATATGCACACACAGCACCTGTATACACACACACACACACACACACACACTCTTTTTTAATACCTGCTTCCCAGTACCAACACTTTCCCATCTAATATTCGGGCTGGATTCTTATGATCTTCCTGTCACAGGCAGTACAACCATTGAATCTCTACTTCCAGGCAACCAGAAAGAACTTTAAATTACCACCTCCCTTTATTAGCATCCTCTTCCCACTTATTCATTCCCTTCTAAGTAAAAGACAGTTTAACTTTATACATAGTGACCTCTTCTAAAGAAGAGAATTCAGGTGAATTAAAGCTGATAATAAGTCAATCAGGTAGCTGACAACTTCCCCTATATCTAATGAGTCTAATTCATGGTCTTTGTCTTTTCTTTTTACCTTTGCAAAACAATCTTTGAATTTAAGGGTGCTATATTTTTCACTTAGGCTCAAATTCAAAATTTTCCAGACTTAAAATCAAAACTGTCCACCATCACACCAGCTTACCTAGCTTCATAGTCATTTCTGACCAAAAGTAGATGCTGCAGGATAGACAGGAAGTGTGGCTCTGCCTTTGAATCCTTCACTGTGTTTAAAAGAATCTGGAAGACTTCAGCAAAGTCAGTAGAAAGGAGAACAGGCTAAGGAAAGCAAATACTTAGAAGCTGTTTGGCAGGTGGTTTGCTCAACTCTGACAGAAGCTAAGGAAAAGGAACAAGATACCATGTCCACTTCCTCCAGAAATGTTGCTAGAACCAAGGGTGGTACTATCCACAGAGACAGAGGATTCCTAGCACCTAGCTTGAAGATTAAGATCAAGGAGTAGACAGAACTAAAATAGGACCACCTCAACACCACTGTGGCCAAGTATGTAATATCACTCCTTGTCAGTCCAAATGGCTCTAAAAACCATTCCGCATCTCAATAAATTATGCTCTAGGATATGTACTGAGATTCTGATGACTGCTTTTAGATGTAAAGGTAATCTGGCTGTGACATCTGTAATACTACTAATCACCAGAGTAGACAGGTACTTCCATGCTAAATACTTCACCTTCACTGACGTTCCTAGCCTATGCTGAACTAAATCAAGCCAAGAGAAATGAGAAGACATCAGCCTTAGTTACTAAAGACTTAAGTTCCATGCCCTATTCCAAACCATCATTTTCAGACCATTCTACACGTTCAGTCTGTTACTGAATGCAACGACTGTCTCATCAGACTTAAAACTCAGTCATCATTCATAAAAGGATATTCCATCTCCATGCGAATGTCATCCAGCCGTCCCTTTAGATCAAAGAAATCCTCATCCCCTTGTTCATCAAACACATTTAGTTGTACTCGCATATCATCATTGTCAATCTCTCGAAGCTCCTATCAAAGACAAAAGTAGTGAGAGAACCCAAAAGAGTCTGTGTGGCTAGAAATCCAAACCCTTCAACCTGCTGCTTTGTTTCTTTTGTAATTAATTTATTTTTAGTTTATGTGCAAGACTGCTTTGCCTGCCTGAATGAAAACACACCTGTAACATGCAATACCTATGGAGTCCAGAAGAGGGCACTGGATGCATTGGAACTGGAATTTTGGACTATTAGCCACTATGTGCCTGCTGGGAACTGAACTCCGGTCCTCTCCAAGAACAGCCAGTGCTCTTAACCCTTGAACCATCTCTCTAGCTCCCTCAACCTGATGTTTATGCTGAAAACTAGAATCATCTCAGTGATGACTGGGTCTGTAAGAGCAGGAAGGAAAGCCCAGCCTTTCAAGTAACAGAATGTTATACATTACCTGCAACACCTGATGCAGCCCCAAACGCATTAATTCACTTCGGATATGAACTCGGAAGTCAAGTTCTTCAGCTGGAGTGATGAGAGCATTGATCAGCTGTAGGCATCCCACCTGAAATTAAAAAATTCAGTAGCTATTGTCAGCACTAAGCACTAAATATTGGGGATCTATTACCCTTACAGAGCACAAAACTATAGGAATGACTTTACTAGACCACAGAACCTGGTTAAGCATACATCTGAAGAGCTCAGGTGTGTAAATGAGTACAAGGAGCTAACTGAACAGGTTACTGCAGAGTCTTGGTTCTCCCAGGGCACTAGAAGAGAGCCTTTTTTTCTCCCTCCATCTCAAAAGGAAGAAAACAGTTTCTTTATCTTTTGGGGGGGGGGGGATTTCTTTAAACAACAAATACTGATAAATATATAGTTGAGAACTACTTCATACATTCTACTAAAGGGTCAAATGGCACTAGTCCACATAGTCTAGATCTTAATCCCAACAATTCAGGAGGCAGGGGATTACCAAAGCTAGCCTGAACAACTTAGCAAGACCCTCTCTCAAAATAGAAACTAAAAAGAGCTAGGAAGATAATTTAATGTTAGGAGACTTATCTAGTACAAGCAAAGCCCTAGATTCAATCTCCCATACCACAAAAAAATTAAAGGACAAATGAACTCAGGTCTTCCTATTTTGAATTCTATTCTTGGGCCAGTTTCAAGGGTGTGCACATGCCTTGAGTGCAATGGAGGTCCCACTTTTTAATCCATCCAGCAGTGGCTGAAAACGTTCCACCTCATCCATCTCAGCTCTCTCTGTCATTGCTTCCAAAACTCGTTCATTCCTGCCCAAAAGAAAGAAACAATTGCCCAGGTGCACTGACACAGACATAGGTAGATTAGTCGGGGAAAAACCAGTTAAGAAACAAGACAAGTCTGTCTTTTGAGAAAAATACATTTCCTAAAACCTATGAATACCAAATTAAGGCCATTGAGCAATGAAATATAAATTAATTTGACTTTTTAAGGGGCATACAATGTTAAAGATACTAATTAATTTCTAATGCATATGACATCTGGTCTACTTCTAGAAATCTATCCAACATTAATGCAAAAGGAAGTATGTATAGAGATACTTGTTACAATGTCATCTGTAATAGCAAAAATTCTTATCATCTAGAGCAAGAGTCAGAATCTGCTTAAGTCTACCAAAAGTCTAGAAATAGGGAAAATGATACATAAATGAGACACACTCTGAAAACAAGGTAAATCTTTAAGTACCAGTAAAGAATGGTATCCCAAATCTACTGTTAAATAAAAAGAACCAAGCTGATGCTGGGTATGGTGTGAACATCTCTAACTTCAGCGCTTGGGAGGCTGAGACAACAAGAGGATCAGACATGTCCAGCATGGGCTACATAATGAGTTCAAGACCAGTCCAGACAACAAACTAATTCTGTCTCTCAAAAAAAAAAAAAAGGGGGGCGGGGGGGATGACCAAAAACTGCAAAGAATGAATGGTATGATTTAGCTTTTGTTAACCCAAACCTTTACATGAAAATAAACATTGGTTTTATGGGCATAAACCATCATTTCTCATCTCTAAGACTAGCCAATCTCTAAGAATCAAGGAAATAGAATATCTATCCTTAGAAAATTCTATGAAACTATACTGAAGCCATTAACAATGGTTTTCTTTCCAAAGCAAGATTTTGGGAAGGGATGGGGCTGTTAAATTTTACTTTACATATTACTACACTGTTTGGATTAATAAGCTAATGTGCTGCTTCTAAAATTAAACATATATATGAGAATAAAAAGAACCCTTTGTTCCAGGCAAAACAGGTATTAATGGAGATGTGGCAGATGATCAATCCAACTACACTTTTAAAGATTATTTTTCATCATGTGTATGTGGTGTGGGTCTGCAAGTCAGTATATGCATGTAAATGCCAATGCTTGTGGAAGCCAAAGGCTTCAGATCGCTCTGGAGCTAGAATGAAAGGTAGGTAGTCCTAAACTGTTCAGTGTGGGAGCTGAGAATTGAGCTCAGGTCTTCTCAAAGAGCAGTACATGCTCTTAATTGCTGATCCATCTTTCCAGGACCTGCTATACTTCTGATCAGTGGTATATTCACCACAGTCCTCAGCATTTAGAATTTTTAAAAATTTTTATTTGGAGAGAAAGAGTGTGCGTGCTGTAAACATATGGACACATGCATGCCATGGTGTGTGCCTGTGGAGATGAGAGGACAATCTGAGGTCCCAGGGATCAAGCTCAGGTAGTCAGGCTTGGAAGCAAGCACCCTTGCTCACCAAGCTATCTCACTCGCTCAGGAATCTTTTCTTAAATACAGGTTTACTATCCTTATCTACAATGCTTCAAATCATGTTTCTTTCTGTTTTTTTTTTTTTAAGATTTCGGAATATTTGCATAAGCTTATGGTAGCTCGGGAGTGACACCAAGCCTAAATATGAAATTCATTTGTGTCATAAACTATTGTCTGAAGGTAACTGTATATAGTATTTTTAATAATTTTATGCACATTACAAAGTTTCACAGTACTTAAGAGTATCATGGTGGGAAAGTTTCAGTTTAGAGCATTTTCAATTTTCATATTAGAGATTCTCAACCTGTACTACGATCCTAATGTTTACTTTCAGAAGAAACATGGTCTTCCAATATTTAAGACCAAGAGGACATCTAAGCAAGTCAATTTTTCTCTATGCTAGAAGACAATGGTAAATGAGAATGGAGAAGAAAAAGAGATTCAGACACATACATATCCTCTGGCTGTGGTAGGATACAAAGAGCAGAAAGCAGCTTAGCTGCATCAATCATCATATTGGGAACAGCAGGATCCATGGCTCTGACCAGCAGCAGGATTCCTTCTTCTGTCTCCAACATGGTTTTGATTCCAAACTGGTAAGATAAGAACAAAGAAGAGAGACATAAAGATAATATATAAACAAAGACAAGTTTAGGACCTATGAATAGAATGATATTCTCCCCAAATTCATGTTAGAATCTTAACTCCCAGAAGTACCTAAAATGTAGTCTTTTGGGAAATACAATCATTGCAGATGAAATTAGTTAAATCACAAAGTTGTCACGCTGAAGTAGGGTAGTCCTTAACCTAAGTATAACTGGTTCTTATAGAAGAGAGAAATCTGGATCCAGACACACACATAGCAAGAACATCATGGGTACCTAAAGCAGAGAGAATGATGTACTTACAAGTCAAGATATGCAAAGGTTTCCAACAAGCTACCAAAAACCAGGAGAGAAGCACTGAACATATTCTCTTTCAGATCCTTCAGAAGGAGCCACACCTGCTGACATGGAATCTTAGACTTCTATCCCTCAGAACTTTGTCACAATAAATTTCTGCTGTTTAAGACACCCATCCTGGGAGCTGGAGAGCTGGCTCAGCAGTTAGGAGCACTTACTGCTCTTTCAGAGGACTGGGGTTCAGTCCCTAGTACCCACAAGGCAGTTAACACCTGTCCTTAATTTCAGTTCCAAGGAATCAGATGCCTTCTGGCTTCCTCCAGCACTAGGGATGCATGTGGTATACTTACATACATGCAGGCAAACATTCTTACACATAAAAAAATAAATAATCTTTAAGAAAAAAAAAAAAAAGACACCCAGTTTGTAGTATTCTAGCAAATTAAGCAGAATACTTTCCCAATACAGCTAAACAAAGATAATTACAATAAAATAATTTAAGAAACACAATAGAATTTCATGCCTTCAAAGATTGAAAACCAAAATATTTGAACACCTTCCCCCACAAGGAATAGATTAATTGCAACAAAATTATGTAACAAAGAAGGAAGATTTCTACTGAAGCAACTGTGAGCATCCTGGGCCTAACTATAAAACAAATGAAAAAAATGGAAAAAAAAATCCTGAAGTTGGAAGAGACTGGAAGAAACAAAAAAAAGAAATATAAGCCAATCTCCCCAAAGAGTAACCAGAAGCCAAGTAACTCAAGATTACTAGGGAAATAAAAGGTAAAAGGAAGAAAATTTAGTCTACCATCTGAAACAGAAGTTAGAAAAGGGGTTAGGGGGAGTCCATGAAAGTACACACATGTGCAACGAAGGACATTACAGAGCTAAAGGGAAAGCCAAAGTCTCAAACCTCATATCTCTACTTCCTTTGGGTGATTGACAATAGAAAAGAGGTAATGAGGCTTTAAATGAGGACTGGAATAAGAATGTGGGGGGACTCACCTTGTTGTTCATAAAAGCTTTCAAGCAGCGAATAATCTCATGCTGGTTCCGGCTATCATAGCTTCTGCACACAGAAAACAATCAATGAATTCCCTTTATCTTATTATACACCCTCTGTGTATGATTTTTCCATCTTGCAAACTAGGACATTAGGAATGCCCCCAACTAGTAGCTGAGTAATATCTAACAGACATGTGTCTCAGGACAGCTATGAATGTGGACCAACATTTTTGTAGATGAAGTTGTATTGCAATGTCAAAAGGTTGGACAACCCTAAAGTACACAGTACCTGGCCCAGAAACACTAACAGAGGAATACCAACAATCAAAGACATTTGACTAATACTCCTGCGATCTGAGAATTTAGTATTAAACATCTGCCACTTGGGGGCTAGAGTAGAACTCAATATAATACAATACTTATTTAGTAAGTACAAGAATCTAAATTTGAACCCCAGTTTTAGAGGAAAAAAAAAAAATCAGTCAAACAAAACTCTGTCCCTTAACTCCCTTCTAGTGCCTAGGTACTAAATTCTATCAGGATAACATCCCACCTATTACTCCTTAGCCCACTTGAAAGGTTTCACATCTCAGAAAGTACATGCTTTTGTCTCAGAAAAAAATTCCAAAAGATAGTGGCACTTTAGATTGCATCATGGTGGCCAAAAATGGTTTACAATAGTCTCAGAATCATTCTAATCCTGAAGACTGCTATAAAACTAGTCCTAAACTAATCAAGTATATTCCAAGACTTCCAAATGTGTTATGGTCCAAACCAAATCACAGGACAGCTCTAGACAAAACTAGATCCTCTTTCCAAATTGAAAAAAAGAACTGTGAGACTAATAATCTTTAGTGATGTATATTCCCCCCAAATTTACAATTCTTCCCTCTACGTGCAGTTTAATTTTTGTTAACTTGACACAAACTGGGAAGAGGGAACCTCAGCTGAGGAAGTACCTCCATTAGACTGGCTTGTGGACATGTCTGTGGGGCATCTTCTTAATTGGTAATTGATGCAAGAGGGCCCAGCCCACTATGAGTGGTGCCTTCCCTGGGCAGGTGGGCCTGGGCTATATAAGAAAAGTAACTAAGGGGCTGGAGTGATAGTTCAGCAGTTAAGAGGACTGGCTGTTTTAGCAGAAAACTCGGGTTCAAATCCCAGCACCCATACGGCAGCTTCCAACCACCCATAACTCCAGTGCCAGGGGATTTGACACCCTCTTCTGTCCTCTATGGGCACTGCATAGCACAGGTGCACTGACATGCAGGCGTAACACTCATGCACATACAACAAAACAAAAAAAATAAGTAACTGAGCAAGCTAGGGGAAGCAAGCCAGTAGGCAGTATTCCCCCATGGAATCTGCTTCAGTTCCTGCCTCCACATTCCTGCCTTGCACTCCTGCCTTAGCTTCTCTCAATGACAGACTGTGATCAGGAAGTGTATGCTTTTCCTTCCCAAGTTGTTTTTGGTCAGAGTCTTATCACAGCAACAGAAACCAAAGCAAGACACTCTATAATCACCATTTATCCCCTAGGCTCTTGCACAATAAACTTCATTTTCAGCTAACACAATATTCCCCAACTCTGTAACTCTGTACTTAACTATGTTGCTTCCTTTAATGCAAATAGCCAAGCTCCCCTGACCCTCCACCTAGAAAATATAAAGACCCAGAAGTTCTTACCCAGAAATCTCTTCTTTTTCATCATGGAGTCGTTTCAGGATGTCTAATAGGGAGGCTAGGCCTTCAGCACCAAATGTTTGTACCCAACTGTAAGGAACATATAAGAGACAATGCATTATCATAATAAATCAAAGTTTATCCTGACAACTCTTTATTCCCAACACAGACCATTCTCATGCTTTCCTGCTTCCTTTGGTTTTCAGTCACTAGCAGTGAACTACAGCATTTTGCTTCTATTACTGTTACCTCAGAATTCTCACCTCACAGGGTTATTGTTGAGAGAGACTCGAAGGGACTCCAGACAGCTAAGCAGATGCATATCCCGCAAGCCTGACCTCAGCTCCTGAATGTACATCATGGCAGACCTAGAGCTCTCTTTTTGGTTCATGCCCTGGACAGGAGGCACACAGAAAGGTTAGTAAACACTGGGTCTAGTCATAAGCTATGGACTATTATTAGTCAACACAAGGTAAGTAATATCAGGGAAGACACTCACCATAGAGACCAAACTATATGAGACTCATATATAGTTCATAAAGATTTAAATCAGAAAAAAAGCATAGACAGTGGTAACTCAAGATGAAGCAAAGGTAGACATTTATAAGCGAATGAAACAGAATTGACAGAGACATAGAAATGTTCTATAAAAGTGACAAAATAAGCAGGTCTAAGAAAGGGTTCAGTTTCTTGTGTTATAGGCACCTGCCGCAGAACTTACAGCTGTGGAAGTGTGCAAGTATTGGGACACCATCTCCCTCTTGATGACAATGTCCTTCTCTCTCAAAGGTTGCTGTTTCTCCTCATTCAGGTTCATATCCACCTAGCAGTTGAAGAAAAATAAAAAGAAAAAAACCAAAACTGCCTTATTAGTTTTTAGTGGTTAATACTTATTACACTTAGTGATGACTTGAATACAGTAAAATGATAATGAATAAATTTGTTTTATTTCTAGAGATTTAAACTATAATAGCTAATGAAAATTCCTCAGTGATAAAATTTAATGTAGCATTTCAGTGTAAATCCCTGTACTTTTTTGTCTGATACTTACATGTCAGGTACGCAATCTATCACGCTACCTGCACCCCTAGGTCACTTCAGCTATTTAAATTCTCTCTCTCTCTCTCTCTCTCTCTCTCTCTCTCTCTCTCTCTCAACTTTCCCCACAAGAAAAATGAACTTTTAATACCTATGAACATTTGTTTTTACTGAAAGAAAATTATACACGATGTTTTCTGCATTGAGGACAGACATTCAAAATCTCTCTAGACAGAAGCACTGGATAACATGTTATCACCAAATCAACACCAGCAAAATCCACTCCAATTCTGGGGTCTATTACACTGGCTATCTCAGAGTACAAATGTGTCCTTTGTACTCACTGTTCTTACTAGAGACAAAGTAAAGTCAGATTCAAGTATACCTCCTAAGTAAGCTGACTTCAGATATAATCTTTAACGGTCTTCTAGTGAGTTAGCTTCCCACTATCTTTTCAAATTCCCACTAAACAGAGAACCTTGGGCAGATGATATCTTTGCCTTCTTCAGTTTATTCTTTGTACAAATGCCTTCTCACATCATCTTTTCTGACTTAAAAGTGGTCTCCACACTACCATACAGACTGATCCACTCACACCATGTCTTTGTGGCTAAGGGGCTGACAGGCAGAAGTGGTCAGTAATCAAGTATTTCTTAGAAGTTTAATTTATCAATCCTATGGACTAGTATTTGCATATTTAGTCCCTACTTAACAGGATTAATATTTAAAAGTTCCACATTAAGCCCAAAATTCTTTATAATAACAGCTAGTCACAAGAGACCATGCATTAAAAAAAACAACTCACACACACACACACAAACAACCCAGAAATTCCACCATGCCCATAAATGCAATTTCAGGAAGCAACATTTTGGGCTGGGAAACTCACCAGCATCTGTTCAAAGAGAACCAGAACCTGCTCATCTGTAATATCTTGCAATGACTGTCCTGTGGGATCATCGCCATATGAAGAAGAATTTCGGTGAGCAGAATTGGGCTTTTCCTTCTCCTTCTTAATTCTTATGCTAGTAAATCTCTCCAGCTGAAAAAAAAAAAAGAGAAAAATTAAATGAACATCAAATAACCAGCCCTCTGCCCTCTTACACATGCATAGTTCCTTTGGTTCATGAAGAACACAAGATTATTCTAATATGAAAAAAAAAAAATCAGTCTTCTTCAGATTGAATGTTGCACACTGATTCTATTCTCATCTACAACCAAACATTAGAGAACTGAAATGCTGCATTAAGATTTCAAACTCTTCTAAAAGGAAAGCTTTGTTCTTAATTTGCACAGAATCAAAAGTGCCTTATATACAGACCTAGCTCAATAAAATGTCCTTTGTTTCTTTCTCGTTACTAATAAATGTGGCCAGGACCCATGAGGATTTCCTCCTTCAAAAGGCGACTGTAATCATAGATTTTAAGGTAAATAAACCATAATGGGATACATAAGCAAATGCATTAAAACCAAGAACTATTCCTTTCTCCTCCTTTTTAAGTTCCATGACACTTGAATGATTAAGGAAGCCATAGTTCAATATGTATTATTCAAAATTCTCTTTGCATGACATCTACTCAGCAAAGAATACACTGTACTTCAAATATATATATGCCATTTCCTAGCCAAACAAATACTAATGAATCATTCTTCTAACCCCAAGCATAGATGCTTACATTAAAAAGGCATTGGTATAGTAGGGAGTATAGCTGCCTTCCATTGGGAGTGGTGACAGACACCTGTAATCCCAGCATTCAGATGCTAAACCAATAGGACTGAAAAGCTGAAGGCAGCCTGGGCTTACATATCATGAGAGTCCCTGTCTGATGGGGGCAGGGGACAGCAATAAGCTGTGGCTTCATCAGCTCAACCCACTGAAAATAACAGCAACTATATGTAAGCACTGTGGGCTTCAAGTGATGAATGGCATCTACAATGCAGGCCAAGTTGGAGTTTAAAAACTGTCCAACTTTAGAAGTTAACAAATATGTCAAAGGAATGCATGCAGGGCTGGAGAGCTAGGTCAGTGGTTAAAAGCACAGGTTGCTCTTGCAGAGATACTGGATTTGGTTTCCAGCACCCACATGGGGTTCCAACACCCTCTTCTGACTTTTGTGGGCACTGCATGACACAGGTGCATTTCCACACATGCAGGCAATACACTCATACACACACAAAAAAATTTTTTTTTAAAAAAAAGAAATACATGCAATGGGTTAAATGGAGCCAAGAGTTAGAAAAGGCCTAGGGACCCTCTGAGACTAGAACCCATACTACCAATACAAGTTAAAGAAAGTCAAAGTTACAGAAATTAGTCAGTTACAGTACAGAAAATGAGCTAGAACATGCACATGCCAAACAAAATTTCCTTACCTCATCTGCCATGAGCCGCTTCAAAGTCTAGGAAACAGAAAAATGAAAGAAGAAGAAGGAGAAAGGAGATCAGTGAAATATCAAGAAACCTCCCAAACACCAGAAGGGTTGGGGAGAGAAAGGGAATGAAATAAACTGAAAAGTCCTGAGCTACTTTCCACATGCTAAAAGATTTCTGCCAAAGTATTGTTTAGAACTCTCTCTGGTAAGGAACAGGAACAGTTTTATGAGCACTAACTTAAAGACTCGCAAAAAAGTTGAGAACTGAACAGACTCTAAAACCAGTGACCAACCAACTTAATAAAATGTGTTCAACTTCATTAGTAAATAAGGAAACACAAATTAAAATTACATAAACTGTGCCTACTTGTGCGATTTTGCAATCCTTGCTATTCAGTAGGCTGAAGCAGGAGGACTGTGAGTTCAAGATCTACTACAGAGTGAGTTCAAGGCAGCCAGAGTAATTTATTGAGACCCTGGGTCAAATTTTAAAAAAGAAAAGAGAGGCTAGGGCTATAGCTCAGTTGTAGAGCACTGGCCTAGCATGCATGAGGCCCTGGGTTTGATTCCTAGCACTGAAAACTAGCTAATACTCTGATTGAAGAAACAACATATGTGAGACTCTGGGTTTGATCCCTAAAACCTACAAAAAAAAAAAAAAAAAAAAAAAAAAGTAGGAATTTTTATATCTGTCTGGTTGTAGAGGAACCCTTCATACACTGTTGGAGTTAGTGCAAACCATGTGGCCACTTAGGAAAAGAAATGGCATTACCTAGTAAAATTAAATGCACAGTAAAATTAATTCAACACAGCAACTTGGAAGCATCTATGCTGTACAGAGTAATAAAAGCATTTGTAGACACACTGGAACATCTAAAACAGAACAATTCAAACAACCATCAAGAGTACATTGGTACAAGAGAAAATAACTATTCAAAGACAGTGATACATTTAAAACCACTCAAAAATATACCGAATCATTAATTCACTGACACTAAAACATTAAGAACATGTAAAACTATATTATTTAGGATGTAAAATTATAATGGGCATGATTACTACAAACACCAAAACAGTAATTATTTGGAAGTTGTGACTGGGGAAGGGAACAAAAGAGACTTCTGAAGTGTTTACAATTCTATTTCTTGACATGGACTGTGATTACATAATTACTCTATGGTTTCTATTTTCTTCTATGTTTATATAATTACATATACATGGACAGATACTCTTAAAGTCTGAATGAGCAAGTCTAGACTCTGGATTCTTCTCTCTTCCATCCACTTCTACTCTCTAAGTTCATGCCACTATTGTTTCCTGCTTCTTTACTGCAATGACCTTCTAACTAACCTGGCTGTCTTGCGGGCTGTCTGCCCTACACCATATCCACTCTCCATACCATATCCAAGAGTAATTTTTCTAAAGCTAGACTTGGTGGAGCACACCTGTAATTCCAGTACTTGAGACAAGGTAGAGGAAAAAGGATCGGGAGTTCAAGGTTAACCTCAGTCACATAGTGACTTCTAGTGAGTTCTAAGCCAGCCTGGGCTATACAAGACTGTCTAAAAAACAAACAAACGACAAATTGTTCATGTTATTTCCCTAATCAAAATTCTTCAAGTAGCCTCTTACTGCTTCAATTTCAAACTCAAACTCCTTACCATGGTACATGACCTACTCCCCCAACCCCAGTCTCTCCACCAAAGGGGATAGACTATTTCAAACACATTTCTTTGCCATGCTGAACTAGGTGCGGGTCTAAACAGTATGATACTGCCTCACCACCCTCAATTGGGTCTCCCTCTGCCTGCAGTGTGTTTTCAAGGCTAACTAACTCCCACAGGCCCTGCAGGATGACTGCTCCTCTTCGATAGATACCTTTCCTAGTGTTTCCACAGTAGTAAGCTACTTGCCTGACTCAGAGCATTGACAGTGAACTCCAATTTTCTTTTGATTGTCTGCCTCCTCTACCTTCTTCCAGACAGAAGTCCCTTGAATGTAGGGCCAGAGATCTAGAATACGAATCCTAGGAGAAGCTCTCAACATGTAGTCTCATCTCTTCCTTTTTTCAAAATTTTTATTTATTCTTATTTTTTATTTGTATAACTGCTTTGCCTACATGTATATAAGTGCACCACATGTATACAATGCCCGCGGAGGCCAGAGAGGGCATTGGATCCCCCAGAATTGGAGTTACTGACAATTGTTAGCTACCATGGGGGTGCTGAGAACCAAACCTGGGCTTTACGAGCAGCCAAGTGCTCTTAACCACTAAGCCATTTCTCCAGTCCCTCTATTCTACCTCCTCATCCTATCAATGAAGAAAGTGACCCCAGATGGATGGAACAAACCATGGGTCACAAAATTGAAGCTCAAGTCTCCAGATTCCGAAGGCCAAAGACTTTGCATTTTCTAAATTCTTCTGCCTTGTTCCCAGTTCATTACCAGGAATTCTGTCATTAGATAAGAAAGTAAATACACATCTTCACAAGAAGGAAAATGTTGCCGATACTCCTACTCTGCATGGAGGTACTGCAGGTCTGGGCCCCGGGCTGTGCTGCTTCTGCTTTGATGACATCAGAACAACTGATGGAATTCAAGAAAATGTCCCACAGACAGAGCCAGAGGCCAATCCAATGGAGGAAATTCCTCAAATAGGTTCCTTTTACCCAGGTATGTCAAGTAGACAACTAAAGCTATCCAGCACATCTGGGTTTGAAACCTTTCTTGTTCTATCCCTTTTTTTCTCAGTTCTTAAACTGCCGTTGAGTTGCGGATGAACTGTTTCAGTGCCTTTGTGACAGCGGCAGGTACTGTCACATTTCCCTTGTTTTCCTGGAGCACCTTTAAAAACATATTTATTCTTAAAAAATTATTGAGGGCTGGGGGGCAGGGGGTGGCTCATTTTGGTAAAGTGCTTGCCTAGCATGCAGAAAGGACATGGGCTTGATCCCAACACCACATAAGCCCTGCATGATGGTACATGCCTGTAAGTAATCTGGAGGTGACGACAATACGATCAGGAGTTCAAAGTCATCCTTGGCTCTTTAAAGAGATCAAGGTCAGTCTGGGATTATGAAACCTTGTCCCAGAAAAGAACCCACAAAAGTAAACAAAAAAACTAAAAGAAAAAAAATCCAAGTTTTCAATGTCCAATTTGGAAGAAGGATCACAGAAGTGATCCACACAGAAAAAGCTGCCATTCCCAAGCAAGCCCAGCGGGGGGCAGCAACACCCAACCGAGTAACAGCATAGGCCAAAATCTATTCCTGAACCCAATAAAATATCCAAATAGCAAGCTCAATTCCTGACATGGAAACCTGCTACTACAGGACGCTGAGTGAATGGCTCACTTACTGCATGTTTTTTCTTGAAGATTCCATGTGTAGTGTGTTTGAAACAGCTTTTCTTGGTGTTTTAAAAAAATCATTAGTTTTTTTAGGGAGTTGCTGAGATCAAGAAGTTGAGTTTTTGTTTCCTTTAGATACAGAGTACTGAATCAAAGATGACAACTGAATCAAAGCATATAATTTCTCCTGTTCCTAAAGTCCAATTAATCTACAGAAAAGAGACCTTTCAGAAAAACAGAAATAATGGAAGGAAAGTACCTACAAGATGCCCCAAAAATAAGAAAAGAGGAACTGCAGCCAAATTCTGAAGCTGGGGCATGGAAAAATGCTTTGTACCACCAACAGACACAGAGAGCAGAGTTCTAAACCAGAGGGAGGAAATGGCCAAATTTTACTTAAAAATCTTGAAAGGCTCAGGAATCATCGCTATCAAATTCCTATGGAAATGGGGGCTGCAAGAAAGTGGTTTCTAACAATAAGGAAAAAGCTGCTGACAGTGAAATCTCTAGGTTCCCCTCCCCAGCCCATCCTCACAATGCCACTGGAAAACTATCCATCAGTAGAAATGTACAAGTTTACTCTCAGGAAAAGGCAAAACTCATGGCCCCTGGATTGGAAGCACAGTTCTACAGAAGGATCCTACACCAAAAAGATTAAGTAAACTTATGCCTACTACATGCTGGAACATGCAGCCTCCCCTCCAGTCTCTCAGAACCCCAGCAAACTGGCCTTTCTTACTCTTGAGGCAGAAGATGGGAAAAATCTTTTCTGAAGGAAGAAAGACCTAAATAAAGCTTACTGATCTAATCTAAGTAGATCACCCAAAGCTCTACTGTCCAATATGGTAGCCCACTAGGCACAAGGAATATCTAATATGGCTAGCTAGTGCAAATAAAGATTTATAATTTTAACAAGATTAAATTCACAAAGTTTATTGCTACTGCACTTAGAATACCTTTAAGCAAGTATATCTACTTTTTCATTTGTAAATTTTATGGAATGTAAATAAATGAAGTATCTCCTGCGAAAACTACCCATAGATTAGTGCATCTCTCAACCTTCACAGACGTTTCTTTCAGCAGTAGATGGTGCTTAACACAGAGGTCTACAGCTGTTCAAGGAACAGAGAATGGGAGAATGTGGAGTGCTCATTGCAGAATTGGGGGTGGAAAGACTGGAAAAGCCACAGGCAGTAAAACAACTATACAGAAACTTTTCCAGACACAATACTGGCAACTGAGAGCTGCTGGGAGAAGAAGTCAGCTTTCCTCATGTGGGGCCCCTGACAGGTCAATCACACTCCAGTGATGGCCACACACCCAAGAGTATATGGGCAGCACAAACTGGACTCAAGTGGATTTAAATTTTTTTTAAAATTTTTATCTGTATGAATGTTTTGCCTGGATGTATATAAGTGTACCTGTGTCATGCAAAGCCTGTGGCGGTCAGAAGATGATGTTAGATCCCCTGGAACTGGAGTTACAAATGGTTGTTAGCTACCGTGTGGGCGCTGAGAACCGAATCCAGGTCCTCTGGAAGGGTAGTCAGTGTTCTTAGCCGATGAGCCATCTCTCCAGCCTCCTTGATGGATTAACTTTAAAAAGATACAAAGTTCAGTGGGTAGGGTAGGAGGTGGTATACCTGGGAGAAGTTGGGGAGGAGTGAATACGATCAAAATACATTGTATGAGCTGGGCATGGTGGCACACGCCTTTAATCCCAGCACGGGAATTTCTGAGAAAACCACCCCACCCGAACCAACCAAAAAACCCTCCTAGAACTAATTAACAAACATATCAAGGAAACAGATACAAGGTTAATAAATAAAAGTCAATCCCTTTCTTACAAAGCAGCAATGAACAAATGCAATATGAAAAAAAAAATCATTTCCATCAGCATCCCCTAAAATAAAACTTAGTTTTAAATCTAACAAAATATGTGCAAGATCTAAAACTATGATGAACAAAATCAAAGAAATAGATAAATGGATATTCCACACTCAAGTAGGAAGACTCAATTACGGTAGGATCAACTTTTTCTACACTCCAGCTACAGGTGAAATGCAATCCCAGTAAGGAAAAAAAAAATCTCAAGTTTAGGAGCTGAAGAGATGGTTCAGTAACTAAAAGCACCAACTGCTCTTGAAGAGGACCCATGTTCAGTTCCCAGCACCATGTTCTGCAGCTTACAACTGCCTGTAACTCCAGCTCCAGGGATCCAACACCTCTGACCTGCACAGGCACCTGTATTCAGTGCACAGACCCACACACACACATCATTTTTAAAAACTCAAGTTATTTTGTGAATTATCAACAAATTGGTTCAAAAGTTTATAGGACATCTATATTAAAAAAAAAAAAAAGAATCTAGATACACATCTTACAACCTTTACAGAAACTGACTCAAGTGGGGTGTGGTGGTACAAGCTTGTAATCCCAACATTAAGGAAACTGAGACAGTTTGAAGCTAGCTGAGACTACATTGTCAAAAACCAAATAAATAGGACCAACAAGATGGCTCAATGAGTAAAGATGCTTGCCCCAGGCCTGATAACCTGAGTTCAATCCCCAGAGCCCATATAAATAGTTGAGAGAATCAACTCCTAAGGGCCTGTCTCTGACTTCAACAAACTTCATTCATTTACTTGAAAAACGAAAACAAAAATAACCCAAGCAAGCAAACAGCAACAAAACAACTATAAGGTACCCTGTTAGGAACTGAATATGAAATGTCTCCCCAGAGGCTTATAATTTGTGCTCCCGTTGGAGACTTATTTGGAGAGGTTGTAGAAACTTTAGGAGGCAGGGTCTAGCTGCAGTACAAAGTAGGTCACTAGGGGGCAGGTTTAGGGTGTATTATCCATGACAGCTTCTTGTTTTGTCCTCTGCTCAACCATGAAGTAAAAGCTCTCATCAGCTACAGGTTCCTAGCACCATGATGCTCTACCCAAATATATGGTGCCAAGCAACTATGGACTGAACCCTTTGAAGTCCTGAGCCAAAACTGACCAAAGCTGGGTGTGGTAGCAAATGCCTATAATCTCAACAGTAAAGAAGCCAACACAGGAGGATGCTACTAAGTTCCTCATTTAAGACGTTTCTGTTGAGCATTTTGGAAAAGTAACTAATATACGCCTGGATACAAAGGACAGTCATTAAATACTATCCTGCCATACTTCACAGAACTTCATACTAGGGGCCGGAGAGATGGCTCAGCCGTTAAGAGTACTGGCTACTCTTGCAGAGAATCTGGGTTCAGCTCCCATCAGGCAGCTAACAACTGTGAATTCAGATCTGGGGA
The DNA here is from genome assembly GCA_035773235.1 of Eospalax fontanierii. Classification (NCBI taxonomy): domain Eukaryota; kingdom Metazoa; phylum Chordata; class Mammalia; order Rodentia; family Spalacidae; genus Eospalax; species Eospalax fontanierii. The sequence continues at coordinate 24,815,489 of CM069527.1, read as the reverse complement.
TATGACACCTTCTCTGACTTCCATGGGCATTGCACACATGGGTGTACTTACATGCAGGCAAAACATTCATATACATAAAAATGAAAATAAATTTTAAAAGAACCTCATACTAATGGAGAACATCGGCAGAATTTTTTTTTTTTTTTTTTTTTTTTGAGACGGAGTCTCCCCGTAGGCTCTGCTGGCATGGAACTCATAGACCAGGGTGGTCTTGATCTCATAGGGATCCACCTGCCTCTGCCTCCCAAATGCTGGGATTACAGGGTGTGTACAACCACACCCAGTGGCAGATACATATTTACATGTACACTAATAATCTATTACAGTATAAGAATGTGTGTTAAGGCTTTTAATACCACAGAAGATTCACTAGAATTATTAATACTTTCTCAGGTTTCTTATTTTGTTTTGCTTTGGAGTGTGTGTGTGTGTGTGTGTGTGTGTGTGTGTGTGTGTGTGTTTTGAGAGATGAATGGGCAGTTTTAGAACTTTAAAATAAGTTTAAGTCTTTGTCCCCTTCAAATGAAAAACAATCATCTTTTATTGATTCTTCTTAGTGACAAATTCTTTACAAAGTGATAGGCAAAAGTATATAAGCAAACACACTTGACATTTGATGCTTCAATATTACACTTCAATTGTAAACAGTTGTAAGTTATATTAAAGGCTTTGTTTAAAAAATGTCCAAGAAGTTAGGCATCACAATGTACACTTATAACCCCAGCACTCTGTAGGCAAAGGCAGAGTGCTGGGAATTTTGAGACCTGAAAGACCCTGTGTCATACAAATTGATTTAGAAACTAGTAATATCAATGATTTTTTTAAAAAAAATCAATGTGCAAGACTTAAACACTCTTTACATAATTATGAATCACGGATCAAATCTATGGGTATTTTAATATTTTATTACTATGGACTATTTCATCATATAATCTTTACAATTACACAAGATTTTAAAATATTTTCTATCCTATAATTATATTATTTTTATACAGATATTATACACATTTCATGTACCAGAAGTCTTTAAAATATTCCTGTGCCAGGGCTGGAGAGATGGGTCAGCACTGGTTGCTCTTGCAGAGGACTTGGGTTTGTATCTCAGCACCCACATACATGGTAACTGGCTAATAACTGCCCATAACTCTAGTTCCAGGGAGATCCAATCCCCTCTTCTGGCCTCCTCCAGCATTGCATGATACAGGTGTACTTCCATACATGCAGGCAATACGCTTATACACATAAAATAAAAATAAAGTTTAAAATCTTTCTGTGAAAGTTTTTTTTTTCTTTCTTTTTTTGGACAACATCTCACTATGTAGCTCTGACTAGTCTAGAATGCCCTATGTAGACAAGGCTGGCCTCAGACTCCCTGAGTTCAGAAATTAAAGGCATATGCTACCATGTTACATACTGCAGCAAGTATTTCACAGCTTATATATGTTGAAAAGAAGATGTTCATTTGTGCCTATACTGGAAAACTTTCAAAAAGTATTTACTTATGGGTCCGGAGAGATGGCTCAGCAGTTAACAGAGCATACTGGTCTTGTGAGCACCCAAGTTTGGTCTCAGCATCCAGTCTAGTGGCTCACAACCACTTTTACTCCAGCTCTAGGGGACCTCTTTTAGCACTTGCACACATACAGCATATACAGGCATACACATAAAAAATACATAAGGATCAGAGGACAACTTTCAGAAGTTCTTATCTTCTGCCCTGTTGAGGGAGGCTCTCTCTGTTTCTGTGTAGCATTCCATGCTTCAATGCTCTCCAATTCTGGGCAAAAATCTGTCTCCACTCCCATCTTGCCATAGGAATGCTGGGATTAGAGATGTGTACCACCCAATCTAGTTTTTTGCCTAAAACATGGGTGTAGGTTCCAGGGACAGAACTCAGGTCATAAGGTTGGCACATCCAGTGTACTTTTACTCACTGAGCCATATGCCTGGTTGCTTTTTTTTTTTTTTTTTTTAAATAAGAGTCTTTAAATTTTTTTAAAATTTATTTTCAAAGTTTATGTGTATGAGTGAGTGGTTTGCCTGCATAAACGTAAGTGCACCCATGTTGCGCAATGACCACAGAGGTCAGAAGAGGGCATTAGAGTCCCCTGGAATTGAAGTTATGGATGGTTACTAACCACCATGCAGGTGCTGGGAACTGAATTCAGGTCCTCTGCAAGAGCAGCCAGTATTCCTATCATCTCTCCATCCCCCTAAAAGCAGGGTCTTATGTTGTCCTGAACCCCCAGCTAGCTTCTAACTCGTTATGTAGTCCAGGGTGTCTGCTAGGGTTACAGGTACATATCACCATACCCAATTTATGTGGTGCTTGGGGATCAAACCCAGGATTTTATCAACATGCTAGGAAAGCACTCTACCAACTGAGCTGCATTTCCAGACCCACATAGTGGAAAACTTTAAAGACTATTTGGAAGTTCCAAAGATCTGGTTTAAATTTAATTAAAATGATAAAATAGTTATAATGTTGAGACTAATATTTTAAATAATAATATATTTACATTAAAGTTAAAACTATTAAGCAAGACAATGCCTAATTTATTGACAATTTTAACTACTTTGGGGTCTACAGCCTTGCTGCTGTCCTGTGGTGAGAGATGACACGGTGGTAAATGGCACTTGCTGTTCTGGCAGATGACCTGATCCCAGCACCCACATCTAGCTACTCACTACTGCTCTTGTTCCAAGTGATCAAACACCCTCTTCTATCCTACATGGACACTTTAAGTACAGGGTACAGACACAGATAAGCACACACATATACAAAAATATTTAAATAATTTTGTTTTTATTTTATTTTTGAAACAGTGACTCTGTGTCCCCAGCTGGCTTGGAACTTGTTATGTAGCCCATGCTAGCCTTGAACACACAGAGACAGGCCTGCCTCTGCTTCCAAGTGCTGGGATTAAAGGTGTACCTCACCATACCTGACATTGTTTTTTGAGACAGGGTTTTCCTGTAGCCCCAGCTGGCTTAGAACTCCCTATGTAGACCAAGGTAGCCTTGATCTCACAGAGCTCTGCTTGCCTCAGCCTCCTAAGTGTTAGGATTAAAGGCATAAATCACCACATCTCCACAAAATAATTTTTATTTTGAAAAAATTTAGGGGCTGGAGAGATGGTTCAGCTGTTAAGAGCACTGGCTCTTCTTGCAGAAGACCTGGGTTCAAATCCCAATACTCACATGGCAATTAATAGCATCCATAACTCCAGTTCCTGGCCTCTGTGGGCACTGTACAACATGGGTGCACTTACATACATGCAGGCGTAACACTCACACATAAATAAATAATTAAAAAAATTTTTTTTACTTAAAAAAGAATTAAACCCCTCATTTACTCTAAAAAGATTTTCTTCAAATAAGCTGATTGAAGTTGTTTTTTAATAAAGCTACTGGGATATGCCTCTTGGGAAAAAAAAAAAATTTGTTTTAAACCTGCTCTGCAAAAGACAATGCCAAGAAAAGGAGATGATGAAACATTAATTAGATCAGAAAAAAATACAAAAGGCATATCTAGAAAAGGACTACTATCTAAAATACACCAACAACTCAAAATTCAAAAGTAAAAGAACTAAAAAATAATGGGCCAGCTTACCAACTCACCAAAGACGATACACATGTAACAGCAACAAAGCTACTCCACAGCCTATGTCATCACAGAAATGCAAATTCAAACAACGAAATACAACTGCAAACCTATTACAATGGCCAAAAGTAGAATACTAATGAGACCAGATGCTGGTGAAGACGAGAACAAGGACACTCATCCACCGCTGGTGCAGCACAAAATGGCACTCACTCTGGAAAAGTTGGCAGCTTCTTCTAAAGCTGAATAGTCTTATTATACTATCAAACAATTAAGTTCCTTGGCAGGTAGTGGCGGGTTTTCTTATTTTGGGGGGAGGGTCTTTATTTTGACAAAAAAACATACTTTGTACCCAGCCTACCCTCAAATTCATGATCTCCTGCCTCTGCCTTCTGAGTACTGGAATTACAACAGGTACGCACCACCTTGCCTGGTTTTCCTTGATACTTATTTACTTAAAAGAGTTGAAAACTTGGGTCTACCCAAAAACTTGGATACAATGTTCATAGAAGCTGTATATACTCATAATTGCAAAAACTTTGAAGCAACCAAGATTTCATTAGTAGGTGAAGGGATAAACTTTGATACATAGAAGATACCCGTGACAGACAGATACACACAAGAGAACATTATTCAGTGTTAAAATGAGCCATCAAGCTATGAAAAGGCAGAGGAAACATAAATGTATATTACTAAAGTAAACAAAGCCAATATGAAACAGCTACCACTTGTATGACAGTATAAAAGGCAAACTATGGAAACATACAAAGATCAGTGTTTTCAGAAGACACGGAGTAAAAGACACAAGAGAAGTTTGATAGCAATGAAAATACTCCATATGACAGTATAATGATGAATACATTTTTCTAGACTCATATACCATGAGTGGACCTTAGTATAAACTATGGACTTTGGATGGTTATCTCAACGCAGACTCATTAATTGTAACGTGTCATGAGTGCAGCGTACTGGTAATGAGGAAGGCTGTGGGGGTGCTGGGGCAGGGGCATTTGGGAAAGCTCTGTAGAGAGATGGTGGTGCCCTACAATATATGTATACACAACAGATACCCTACAATAATACATGCAATAAGGGCCAGTGCGATGACTCACTGGGTAAGGCACCTGCCACTCAAGACTGACAACCCGAGTCCAATCCCTGGAACCCATGGAAAGGAGAAAGGAAAGAACTGCTTGCACCAAGTTGTCCTCTGACCCTCACATGTGCACTGTGCACCCCCCCCAATAACATCATGCACATATACAAAATAATAATAATTTTTAAAATATCCAATAATCCATGCACCCAGAGTTTCTAATCTACTGTTTATTTCATTATTTCACTTTCTATGAGCAGCCAACCTAGTATTATCAGACATCTTAGGAAAGCTCCTAACATGGGAACTTCACATTCAAAATGAAGAAAGATTTAAAGACAAAAATAATCAATATTCACTTGAGAAAACGCTCAGGAGAAAAAGAATCTCTAGAAGCTGAAAACATGAAAATTGAAATTAAAGCGGAATAAAAAGAATGAAAAGATTGAGAGCCCCACCACCAAAGTACAAGGAGATGGAAAAAGAACAAATAAAACTAGAAAGTGTGGGAAACCCAATACTAAGAGAAAACAGAAAACAGAAGTGCAAGTTATTAAGGAAGTACATGTCCCGTACTGAAAGCAAGGACAAAAATAGATTACACTGCCAGGCGTGGTGGCACACACCTTTAACCCAAGCACTCAGGAAGCAGGAGCAGGAGGATGTTCATGAGTTCAAGGCCAGCCTAATCTACATAGTAAGTTCCAAGTCGGCTGGGGATATAGGGAAATCCTGTCTCAAAAAGACCAAAAAACAAAAAACAAAAACAAAAAAAGATTACACAAAGGACCAACATGGTTAAATTTCAAAATACTCACAATACAAAGAGAATCCTACAAAATTCAACAGAAGGATGGGAACAATGGATCATATATAAAGGAATCAGAGCAGCTCTGCATTTCTTAATGATAATATTAGCATCTGGATGATAATGGATTAATGGAACAGGTCTTTAAAAATCTAAAGATCACTTTCCAACCTACAAATCCATACCCAAACAAAACTATCAATCAAATATGGCTTCAAAATAGACATTTCAAGGATTAAGCCTCAAAAGAATTTTCATCAGCATGTATTTCAGGAGGCTATTATAGGATATGCCCCACCAGAGTGAAAGAGCAATAAGTAGAAGACTTAAAACACAGGGACAGGAGACCTAATAGAGAGGCACAGAAAAACCAAGTATAACTGCTCTGTGCCAAGAAAGCAGGAGCTAAAATGGAGCAACAAAGCGTATATGAGGACATTCACCTACAGCCTCAACACTGGGGAGGCTGTGACAGGAAGACACTAGTTATAAGACCAGCCTGGGCTACAGAGTGAGGCATAGTAAGGCCCTGTCTCATGAAATACAAATAAAACACAAACACACACACACACACACACACACACAGTATAGTAACAAGACTTGAACCAGAACCCTGAAGACTAGCATCATCACCAACTGTTCATGTTCTGACTTTTTAAACTGACAATATGTGTGTAAGCCTGACCAGATTCTTGACTTGTCTGACCATATATTTAATAGTTTCTGCTCTTCTGTCTTTGATTCATTACCTGAACCTTCAAGAACACTCATTCCATCCCTCAGAATTTTTTTTTCTCTGATACGTTCAAGAAAGCTGATGATTGGTCATGTTGAGCTTAGGTGCACAAAATATACAGCAGCAAATTCCTTATTCATGCTCCTGCTAGATGTCCGAGTACTTGGTCTTCAGTGCAGTCTTGCAAGATGCTCACCTGTTTATCAGGCCTTACTCCTGATCTGGTTCCCTGATGTTCTTAAGGTTATAGATGATAAATGGATGACAGACAGATAGACAGGCGATAGGGAGTTACAGATGGTTGTTAACTGCCATACGGGTGCTAGGAATCAAAACTGGGTCTTCTACAAGAGCAGCCAGTGCTCTTAACCACTGAGCCATCTCTCCAGCCCCCTCAGAAGGTTTTTAGATTCCCGTAATATAAAGTTGAGTTAAGACTTCAGAACACTACAAAGTTTATTTCTCAGAGGCCTCTACCGACAATGGTAATACTGTCTTTTCCTCAGTCTATATTTTTATTAAATTTCTGTAAATTTCTCTACAGTATCTATTTTACAGGACTTTTTATTTACTAGAATTAAATGAGTAGATAAATGTCTAAAGGTCTTTAGCTGGTTTGGAAAAGAGATTAAAAGATATACATTTATTAAATAGAATTTCATCTTCTTCAAAAGATTCAAGTCTTACCTAAACCAACACGAACTGTTCAAGGTATACTGCATTAACAGTAATATCATCAAATATAAATATACTTGGCAGGGTACTAGATAGCGATAACCATCAATCAACACAGAAATGAAAAGATGTCCCCTTGCAGAGAATTCAATTTTGATTCAAATGTAGTACTAATGCACCTAATGTAGTATATGGAAAGATCAATCTTTTGTTTACCATCTACAAGAAATCAAAAACTTCCTAGACAATTTATTGTTTGTAAGAAAACAAAACCAAAAAAAAAAGGGACCCCAAGGTATATCCCGTGAGGCCCAACTAATTAAACAAAATGACTTATTGAGTCTGAAACATACCCTGAAAACTATCTGTATAATCAACATAAATAAACTTTAATACTGCTTTTGTACAGCTGCACTTATTATTGTGATGTTTTATGTATCAATACTTTAGCTCTTAAAAATTGGGCCAATGGGACTAAGGTGCCATTCATCTGTCTGCCTAATAACAGAACTATGCTTACTGTAAACTCAAGGATATAAGGAACTTCATCCAAGGATCAGATTTATCTCTATACAAGTCTATGAACTTTTTTGAACTTTTCACTGAGATCAGAAAAAGCACACAGAATACTAAAAAAATTAAGTCTCTTGGCACAGTATGTTCACGTAGCCAAGCAAAAGGTAATTACATAGTGCTCTTAGCAGCAGAGAGGCTAGCAGGGACTAGTAAGAGACTATGACTAAACATTACTCTGAGCACAAAGTACATTACATAGGAAAAAGTGATTCCAATTCCTGCCACTGTACTTCATAAGTACAGTTAATCATGGACAGTTAACTGCATGAACCATGTGGCCAGAAAACAGGAAATATAAACCCAAAACTTGAAGCCTATACCTCAGTGCTTTCTAAAGATCTAGTTCAGGCTAACTTACACGAGACAACTACAATTTTATCTCAGTTCCTGGCTAAGCACGACCACAACAGCGCAGCCGAACACCAGTTGGCCCCAACACTGTATAATGATTCTGGTAGAACTAGAGTTTTCTTACAATTAGTCAGACTACATTTCACTAACTGTTTTGGTATACTCAACGCTTACCTCTTTTTTCCTGATATCTACCATTGTTCATGGGCCAATTCAAAATGAGAGACATTAAGTGTGATAGTCTTCTAAGATATATCCGTAAATCTCTAGTCTGTTGTATGTGCCTGTGTAATAGAACTGTGACTATCAGAGGTTATCCTTAAGACATATAAATATGTTTAAGAAAGAGATATACATATGTCTTTTAAGAAAGATCACCACCTTTAATCCCAGCACTCAGGAGGCAGAGGCAGGCAGATCTCTGTGAGTTCCAGGTCACATCAGTCTACATAGCAAGTTCCAGGCCAGCCAGTGCTATGTAATGAAACCAGCTCAAAAAAGAAATGAAAAGAAATTAAAAAACAAAGATTATCAAGTAGGCCTGACCCAATCACATGAGCCCTTTTAAACTTAGAAATCGTAGATACACAGACTTAGCATGCCATTCTGGCTTGAAGGTGGCCAAAACCACGAGAATTATATATAGGCAACACAGGTACTGAATGCAGTCCCCAGAGAACAGCCACTGAAGAAACAGAGATCTGTAAAGGACTGAATTCTTCCAAAACCCTAAATGAGTTTGAAAGTGGAGTTTTCAGCAGAACTGAAGAACCTGGCTCAGCTGACTTCTTAATTCCCACTACCCACCTGTCCACGACATCTTTTAAATTAGGCGATAATTCATTGCACAACAATAGGAAACTAATACATTAAGTAAGCTGCCGAAATCCAGAATTCACCTAGATCTATATCTAAAACAAAAAGACCATGAGCTCTGATTTTTATTTCTGGCAACCTGTAAGTCATTTTAATTCCTTGTGCTTCAGCCTTACTGAAAACAAAGCAATGGCAGAGGGAGGAAGATTGTGTTTGAGGCCAGCCTGGCTACATACACAGTTTGAGGTCAACCTGGGTTATAGAAGGGAACTTCTCAAAAAATGAAGAGAGAGGGGACTGGAGAGATTGCTCAGTGGTTAAGATCACTGGGCAATTCTTGTAGAGACCTGGGTTCAGTTCCCAGCACCCACATGATGGCTGACACCCATTCACAACTCTAGTTTCAGGGGATCCACACCATCTTCCGACCTCCATACAACACTGTACAACATAGATGCACTTACATGCATGTAGGCAAAACACTCATACACATAAAATAAATATAAATATATGAAGAGAAAGAAAGAGAAAGGGAGGGAAAGAAATAAAACAACGGCACATGCACCTCTTAGGATCGTTGAGATCATAAATAAAATGGGATGGTGAAAGATCATTCTGTAAAAGTGACTGTGCTGGCTCACTTACTACCTTGTTAAATAAATACCTGAAGACTAACTAGCTGACACTGCATTTCAATAACAAGTGTAAGAAAAAAACACAACCCAACTCCTTTTCTATAAATTTACATTTAGCTGCCATCAGTTATTACACAAAAGAAAGAACAAACTCATCTAAGTCAGGTTCTTAATATTTAGTATCAGATCCTTCTTAAGAGAATATTTATTGTAATTATTTCTGTGAACCAGATAGTTAAATGGTACAAGAGCAAAAGTCATGTTTTATTCATGAGATATGCCTTAAACTTTAATAATAACTTCAAAAATTAGCATCATTATAGGTTTTGGAGCATCATTCTAAGTACAGTGTATTTATTACTATTCAAATTGGGCAAAGTGAACAACAGTTCTAGGTGGAGTTCTGACAGACTATTGGGCAGATCAAGCCAACAAACCAAGCCTTCAAGAGTAATCTTACCCTACAAGTGAGACCAGGAGATCCCACTTGGTGCTTCAGTCCACAGATTTATAAATTGTCCTTGAGGAAAATATTCAATTATGGGACAGACAAGGTACTATTTGGGGAGAGGGGGTGTTCCACTTCCCTTGAAAAGTAATAAGCCCTTAGTAGTGACAAAGGCTAAAATGGGGTAAAATGAGACATAAGTGTCACTGCAACCAACTTCCTTTCAAATCTGATGTATCTACCCAAAGAAAGGTAAAGCCTGCTGTTCTGGGTCACAGAAGGGAGAACTACAGGGCCGACGCAATTCGCCCCGTAGTCTATCACAGGACTGACATTCAGTTCCTTAAAATGATGGGGCAACAGGTTTACAACACAGACTTGAACTCAATTAACAATGAGTCTTAATCTAGCTTTGCACAAATTTTACCACACTTCCACTAAATGATAGCAAGGAAGGGTAAGATTTGTTTGTTTAAAATTTACTACTGTTTTAGTACTCCTGTCTTTTGGACAATACTGTCAAATCAGACTGGTGATAGAGAATACATTCTAAAATATAAAGCACTTTGTTTTCAAGGTGTTTTGTAAAACAAATAATGTATGATGATAGAAGCATAGAAACTGGCTGGACTTCTCTCTTCAATGCCCATTCTTTAGAGAGAAGCCAGTCAGAACTGGAGAGAAAGAGCAATGGTTAACTTCAAATGTACAAAACTTTTCTCTTCCATTTTCTAGCAATGGCCCAAGGAGGATGGCAAATGAATCAACATCTCACCTCCATTCACAGAACAAACAAGATTCTGACATCACAGACTGGCGCCTATGACATACCTGAACAGGTGTAGGTGTAGAGTTGTAATACCCACCTCTAAACAGAAGAAAAAGGGCATCTCAGAGCAAAGGAAATCTAAAAAGGAGGAACAAAATGGTCTGGAACTTGAACATAGGGTTTACAAAACTAGAAAAGCTCACTGTGAAGCCAGGTATGAAGTACACCTATAATCCTAGCATTTGGGAAGTTGAGGGGGATTTAAAGAATTCAAAGGCAGCCTAGAATACCAAACAAGATTGTCTCAAAAACCTAGATATTGGGCCAGCAGGACTGCTTACTCAATGGGTAAAGATACTTACCACCAAGCCTGATAACCTGATTCTGATCCCTGGAACTCACATAGTGGAAGGAAATAACCTACTCCTACACGTTGTCCTGTGACCTCCGCAAATGTTCTGTGGTATACGAAATCATGCATACATACATCACACACACAATGAAAGTAAAAAGAGAAAAGAAAAAGACAGGCTCACGCTCTCTAGCATGGCTAAAGAAAAAGCGCTCAAGAAATAGTTAAGACTTAAGCAGCTCATTCATCCATTTCACACTGCTTCAGCCCAACTGAGCACTAAAGAGCAGAATTCCTCAACAAACATGCACACACACACATACACATGCATGTACAACACACCACAAATATGTACAACTTTTATGTCAGTTACACCTCAATAAATCTGAGAGGGATAAATAAATCATAAACATATTAGAATTCTTCTAAATAGCAACAAAGAAAATGGTAAGATAGACCAAGATCTTCCAATCCTCATTAAAAAGTCAACCTGTATGACCTTTGCAAAATCATTGTCTTTTTCCTGACTCTTCAGGGAGCACTAAAAAGATTGCAGGTAATGAATGCTCCATATCAGCTGCAAGTCAAAAATGCCCTATGAAGAGCAATAAGTAGTTATCGTCCATTACCTTTAAGTAAGTTACTTACAATTTGAAATGATTTACATATAAATTCAAAGCAACAAACTCAATTTCCCTCTCAATTGTCTAAAACCATTGGAGATTATTTTCTAATAAACCGAATTCCCCAACTGTAATTAAAATGTGAGTTCAAGTGTCTTAATATTAGGATTTGATTCTCTAAAAGTTCAAATTACATCACTCCTCTAATGGTCCAGGGAGGGAAGTCTGAGGAAAAAGGAACTTTTGGCCTCCAGCTCAGCTCGTCTTAAAGCACTGGGAGGAGCTAACATGCATCCTAGATAGTTGATAGCCTAGTAGCAAGAAGAAAAGCCATCCGGTTGCACTAGTCCAACACAGCAGAACAGGTGGAAACCAGGTTGGGGACACTGCATTCCTCTTACAAGTCTACAGTGCTAGCTGCCCCTTATACTAGAAGACACTCACTCACCAGTCAGGAAAACAAGCTAGATGAAGTGCCCAGAGCTTGGAAGTATTTACCAGACTGCCCATCTTCTTCGCTGAGGGAAGTAGGTAAAAGCCCATATGAATATTCTGTCTTTTGAAGAGAACAGTAAACAAAGTTTCCCTCTTTCCAAACATCTTAAGGTTCACATAAAACCTGAACACATACATAGAAAACAAATAATGCTAAAGTATTTTTCCAAAGTTTCAACATATTTCTCAAGCTCCAAATACTAATGTTTGTTCTTCCTCATTTTCTTACTGGGCCTTCTGAGTTCAACGAAGACTGTCATTGTTCCTTTAAAAAAGGGGTGTTATCCATTCATTTAGAAAGAGTCAGTGACTCAGGAATGCTGTTTCGAAATCACCTAGCAACTCTGTCCTCCCATGTGATGATATGAGCAGCAAGACATCTCTTCCTCAAGGGTAGGCACAAGTGACACACCCAAGGCCTAGCGGACAGGAAGTTTCTGCAGTTGGTATCTATCATTTCTACACAGAGGCACCAAGCATGCAAGATACCCTTTTGAAATCTTACCCCTAATTTCTTTTAATTCTAAATAATAGTTACTCCTTTTTTTCTTCTCACATCATTCTTGAATACCCAGAAATAATTACCATCTATTCATAACAACTTAACCCCAAAATTATATTGCATCTCAAAATGCCAAACTTGGTCTGATGAAACTATAGTAAATATTTTCTAGCCTTCACAAATACAGAATAAGATTTTATTTATTTATTTACTTATCTATTTATTTAACTTTGGTCCTTTGAGAAAGGGTCTTCCTGTAGCCCCCAGCTGGCCTAGAACTCATTATGTAGACCAAGCTGGCCTCAGTCTCACAGAGATCCACAAGCCTCTGCCTCCTCAGTGCTGAAATTAAAGATATGTACCACCATGCCTGGCCTAGAATAAGATTTTTTTTATTTTTAGAAAAATCTTTGGAAGCAGAGGAAGGAGAACACAGTGATGAAATAAATTCTCATGATTCTTGTTCACTAGAAATATAAGCCAAAGTTACGGTCTTTCTGATATTTCTAGTAATCACAGTATGCTGAACTATGTTATAACATAATCACACATAATTTCAGGCCAAAGTACTTAGGCTCCAAACAGTTAAGTTTTTTTCTTTGGTACTAATTTTAAAACAACTTCAATTTCTGAAAAACAAATAAGGGATTGTTTTACTCTACATTTATATATATGTACATTTTCTTAGAAAAAAACTGAACATTGCTTTTCTAATAAAAATGCATATATTTCCATTTCAAATTTTAAAATTTCAAAGATTAGAGAAATAAAAATATTTCTGGTATTATTTTAAAAGCAGAAAAAGTATAAACTATAACTGCAATGCCATAAAAATCAATACAGAGGCAATGATATCCAATACTATGGGAAATAAAAATAAAAAAAGGAATTCACGTTTCTCAGATATCAATGTATTGAAAATGTATAAAAAGATTTTTTTTAAAAAATGAAAAAAAAGCTGTTCATGGTACACACTTTTAATCCCAGCACTCAGGAGGCAGAGGTAGAGAAATCTCTGTGAGTTTGAGGCCAGCTTAGTCTACATAGCAAGTTTCAGGCCAGCCAGGACTACATAGTGACACCCTATCTCAAAAAACAAAGTTAAAAAAATTTAGCACACCATTTAAAGCAAAGTATTACCCAATTCCTGCATTCAAAATGTCCAATGTTTACTCTTCACCTATATAACTTAAGAAAATATCCTAACAGGTACAAAATTCAGCCATAATAACAAGAAAGCATACTGAATAGTTAGTGAATCCTAAAACCTAGCTCACCTAATTAAAGCCAACATAAGCACTCCAGGCTTCCATGTGCCCCTCTTTTAAAGGGAAACTGGGTCAGATCATTTCTAGGGTCTCTTTGGACTCTTTGAAGAATAATTGGCTACTACTGCTCTTTTTGAGGGAGCCCAGTGCCTGCTGCTTGCCTGATAACACATATCCTACAGTGGCTTCTCACCACTTCTTGTGGTTTCAATCACAGGAAACAGACGTCACCCACGGCTACAAGTACTGAACAAGCCCTGGCGGATGCAAAGAGCTGCCAACCAGGACCAACTCCCATCTTTTTAAAAATACATGAATCGAGAAATCACTAGAGACTTCTTCAACTAAGAAGCCTTGCCATATATCTCACACAAAAACTAATGAAAATAAAATACTTCTATAGGTTCCATGTAAAATGGAATACTTTTACATACAATAAATAGTCCAAAGCTATCCGCTTCTTTGGCCAAATGAAGGAACTAAAGAAACTCTACAGCTAAGGGAAAAAGTATGTTAATTAAGAATGGTACACTCCAACCATTGCTATTTACTGTACAGACCCAGACACATCCTTCAGACTACAAGCCTCATCCTCTTTAGTATTCTATGTAAACCTTTCCATAGCCATCAAAGACTATGGCCCTAACAGATTCCAATAACATGGGAACTTGGAATTATTCATTTTAAAAAGAGAACTGGGTTAACTACTGCTCTCATTTATAATAGTAAAAGTAGGCAGTCTTGCACTGTGTAAAATAATGCAGCGATTTTTCATCATTATAGGCATGTCCCTTCATTAAGCACAAGTCAAAACTGTAAGACAGTATCTGCAGAGATAAGTAATCACTTTTTTTTTTTTTAAGACTAGAGCTCTTCTGGTTAGGGTGGTCACATTAGTTACCTCACAGTTACCTAGGTGAGAGAAATTTCAGAACATCAATCTATTAGACCAGGAAAAAGGAAAATCTGGACAATAATTGCAAAACTCCCAAACTAACACTGAAACTAAATACATAAATGGCTATTGAGATAGCATAGGCTAAACACTACTACTGCTCTTAGGAATCTTTCAAACTAGATAGAAGACTCCAGAACAACATATAAATATTTATGCCTTCAAGACAGGATAAAGAACAGTTCAAATAATAAGCATGCAATCAAAAGAGACATTGGGAGCTGGGTAGATGGCTTGGCAGTTAAGAGCACTTGCTGCTCTTGCAGAGAACCCAGTTTTAGTTCCCAGCACCTACAGGACAGCTCACAAGCATCTGTTAACTATGGTTCCAGAGTATCTGACTTCCACTTCTGAGCTCCGTGGGCACTGCACACATATGGTACACGTGCATGCAAAATACTCATACACACAAAATAAAAATAAATCTTCGGAAGTGACACTGCACTGTAAAGAGAGGACATGCAGAAGAAACAACTGGGCCTAAAGACAGGTTTAGATTGTTCCCACAGTGGCATTATTCAACTGAGCCCACAATTTCGTTACACAGCTTTAAGACCCAGCTAAAGAGTCACATTTTTTAAATCTAACTGACTCTCTGAAAGCCTAAAAAGATGGATGCATTAAATATGATAAAGATAGAATTCAAACTAAACACCGCCTATATGATTTGTTGGAACAATGACCTTAACATTAATCTATATGAGTTCTTAGATATTCTGAGTACTTAATGTCATCACCACACATTAAAGGTCCCTAAACTGAAATCAACATGTGTCCACGTTACAAAAAACTAATTTTCAGTCCTACTTTCTGCAGATTTTTAAAGGAAGGGAACCTAAAAGTCCCTGCCAAGGAACATAACCTTTCTTTCTAAATGATTTATCTTCTACCAATCTCTGTGACTCCTACAACAATACCATTTTTCTTTACTCCAAGCACATATTCACATACCTAAGCCTCTGTCTGGGCTCCCCCACCTCACAAAATTCCTTTTCTACTCGGCTAAACAAACTTCTTTCTTGCGTCAATCATATCCCTCATCTTCTGTGAAGCCAAGACTTCACATTGTTGTATTTGATCATTTAAAGAACTTAAGACATTAGCACAGAGCTTAGAAATTATTCACAATAATCCTCAGATTTTATTTAATTTTTTGGGGGGAGGGAATCTTTTTGAGACAGGATCTCCTTGTAGCCCCAGATAGTCTGGAACTCGTTATATAGACCAGGCTGGCCTTGAACTCACAGAGATCTGCCTGCCTCTGCCTCCCGAGTGCGGGATTAAAGACATGCGCCACCACACCTGGCCTAATTCTCAACTTTTAAAAGATAGGAAAAGACCAAGAAAAGTGAAATGACTTACCCAAAACTGGCATGGCTAACCAGTAGAAGTAAAGTCACACCAAGCAGCACTCAAAGAAAAGAAATCACAGAGGAAGAGGAAAATAAAGCCTACTTCTAGACTTTAAACTGAGCAGATCACTGGTTCAAGCTAACATTTCTTATCTGCAAAATAAAGGGACTAAATTAAATAATTTTAAGATTCTTTTCACTCCATCATTCAAGGTTCTAAAACTTAAAAATCTTCTGACTCTCAGTCCAATAATCCTTTCATTTAATTCTTCCAATTCTCTAAATTTTGATATCACTTAAAATTTATGATGGGCTAAGTGTATTCAGTGGTAGAACATTAGCCTACCATACACAAAGTATGATCCCTACTGACACAAATGCACACCTTAAGTTCAGAGCCTTACACAGAGTCCTTTCTTCCTAGTTGGGTATAAACAGGGCTGAGATTATAATCTCTTAAAAACCAAGGCCTGAACCTGACATAATAACCACATGACTTCATGATCAGTTTTTGGATCCAAAGTAGATTTATACGGACACAGGCAAACAAGACACACTATTCTCTACTCTTTACCACCAGCCATATAGAAAATCCTAGTTCCATGTACTTGAATCTCTGTGGCAATGTCTTAATTATTAACTACAGGCAAACAACTGCCAGGTCTAGAGGACAAACTTCAGCAGTCCCCAGACTAAGAAGAGACCCTGGAGTTAGTAGTCATTTACAATTCTTAAGTTTCAGAGCCACACAAAAAAGATGTGTATGAATACTAGATGTCCAATTTAAACATAAAAAGGCTAAGGATATAGATGGTCTTATCAATAGCTTCTTTCTCCCTGTTTGTCACCATGACTTGCTGCTCTAGGCAACTCAACCAAAACTCCTGACAGGTAACGCTGTTAAAGCTGATCTACTTATAAAGAAGACAGTTACTTTAAAAAAAGATTTTTTTTGAGGGAATGGAGAGATGGCTCAGTAGTGAAGAGCACTGGCTGCTCTTGCAGAGGACCAGGGTTTGATTCCCAGCACCCATATGTTGGCTAACAGCCATCCATAACTCCAGTTCCAGGGGATCTGATGCCATCTTCTGACTTATGTGGGTGAACTTACACACATGCAGGTGGTTCACTTATACATATAAAATAAAAAACAATAAATATTTTAAAAATTATTTGAACTAATAACTCAGAAGATAGAGAAAATATAGAGTTTACATGCAATGTAAGAGCTACTTTTTCATATCCAAGATAAGAAGCGTTTAATCACAATTCTTCCAATAGCTTCAAAGTCTAAATTACTAAATGTAGAAAGCATTTTAGCATTTGGCTAATGCTCTTTGTATATCTAAACCCAACACTACTTTCCCATTAATTGGACTCTAGGAGAATTCAGTTTCAATAGATTACAGATGCTCAAAGGACTCTAGAGAGTATGATACCACCAAAATTTTCTAGGAAATTCCTAGTAATGAATACTTTTACATGGAAAGCAAATGCATATGAATTGATATTATGAAATCATGCATCACTGCATGGGATTTTTAACCAACTAGACCTAGATTTGACTCCTAGCTTTCCCAGTTACCATTTCTATGTCCTCAAGCAGGCTGCTTGATCTCAATGAACTCTAACCACCTATAAAATGGAAATAATAATGGTACCTGTTTTACAAGGTCAGTATAGAGAATAATGAGAATCAATTCCTAAAACTCTTTAGCACACAGTTAAGGCATACAGAAAGCATCCAAAACACCTGTGACTATGGCTGCTGTTTTTCTCTTATTCTTCCACCTTGGAATGAATCTATCTTCCTCATACATAAAAATGCCACACATTCATTAATATTTACAAAACGGAAGGTTGGCCGTATACAACCTGTAAGTCATTGAGTAGTCAGTCGTTCCTGAGTATGGAAAACAAAAGTAGGTATTACCTAAAATGGAAAAAATCAAATCAAAACCTTCCAGGACAAATGAAATCTCAAAGGTCTCTGATCCTAAGAGTTTCAAAAACGATGTATTTTGCCTACAAGTAAAAATTTCAACTCAAAATAAACATGTAGAACAAAAACATCAAAAAGAAAAAGCATAAGGGACTGTACTTTTTTAGCAAAAATTTTGAAAAAAAATTTAAAACGGGACTTCTTCAAAATTAAACCCTTTGTTTTTGATTTATTTATTTTCCAAACTATACTATTAAGAAAATGAAATGGTTAGGCCACAAGACTATTTGCAAATATATATTTTAAAAATTTGCACCTAGGCTATAATAAAGATAAAATTTAATAAATGGAGGGCTAGAGAGATGGCTCAATGGTTAACAGCACTGGCTGCTCTTGCAGAAGACCCAGGTTTGATTCCTAGCATCCACACGGCAGCTAACAGCTGTCCATAACTCCAGTTCCAGGGGATCTGACACCCTCTTGGGGCAACACCTGTGCAACACAGATGTATTTACATATATACAGGAAATACACTCATACACATAAAATAAAAAATAGTAATTTTTTAAAGTGAGTGCTGAGGTGTTGCTCTAAAGTTACCTGGTTTTTATGTTCTTTTAACATTTATTTATTTTGTGAGTACGTATGATGCATGTGCACAAGCATATATACATCGATGTGTGTTGGTGCTCATGTGAAAGTCAAAGGACAACTCTGTTCTCTTCTTCCACCATGTGGATCCTAGGAATGGAACTCACATTGTCAGACTTAGCGGCAAGTTATCTTTACCCACTGACCCAACTCACTAGCCTCCAGATCTAAAGTTTTGGGATACCATTCATAGCAAGCTTGAATAATGAATGGAAGTAACACTCTCGAAGCTGAAAGAATGTTTTACCCATCTATCCTAGAATAAGGGCTGCGATCCATTTAAATAATGTTCTCACTATCTGTCTTTTCTTTCAGCAAGCCTTTTCTGTCCTTAAAAAGGATTTCATGATTCTGAAAACTTTTTAAAAGAGAAAACAGGTCTGTACAGAGATTCTAGTGGTTTTTTTTTTTTTTTTCAATTTTAGCTTTCACAAACTTTTATGTTAACAGTTTCTCTTTCACAAACTTTTATGTTAACAGTTTCTAACTGCCTGATTCCCTCAAACTCTGGCTGTGCGCAAGCCAGCACCTAGAGAAGCAGGACAGGGATGAAAACAGAGATAACAAGCAGGTGGCTAGAAGGAGAGCATCATTTAACCCTATCCAGGGGCAAACACCTAAGACTGCTTTCCTGGTACCATGAGGTTTATTTTCCCCTACTCCCTGCAAACAAAAGCAACTGAAAATAGAAAGCTCAACATAAATAAATAAATAAATATATAATTAGTTTCAAAATGAGAATGGTTATTATAACTATCTACAAATGATTTCAACTAACATATAAAGTGGAAGAAATTCATTGCATATACAAACCCTAAGTTTCTCTACAATGCCTGGCAGTTCTTGTGAATAACATGATTTAACTTGTTCTTCTAAATAATATGTAGCATATAAACCTTATCTTTCAGGTCTCCATTATATTCCTCTAGCGACAGAACTCTCTGCTAGAATAACCTGGCAATCCATTTATAAAATACCATGAGGATCATTAAGGATAAAAGATTATTCTCTCATACAGAATAAAAAATTAGTACACTCTGGCCCACGTGCTTAACAACCAAGTTAAATTGTCCATCATCTGCTACTACTTCCTTACATTTTATAACAATCAATTTGCAGTCCATAAAAATTTCATCTTTTAAAAAAAAAGTACCCCAACATTTATTTACCAACTCTCCTTGCTTTATGACTTTATGTTCCTAGGTGAACTAAGAATCATTATTCTCAGAATGAATTAAATTTTCAACTGTATGAGACAGCATGGACTATTACATGTGGAAATACTTGGCAGCCTCCTAACATCCAGTTGTACTTACTCCCCTTACATATATTTCAGAAATCAGTCTATTTGACACCCACATTCATCACTGCTGAAAAGTCAGAAACACTCTGTTCAATCAGGAATTTTTTTTTCTTCCTCTGAAAGGAACTGGAATAAAACTAGAGAAGGGATATGCTCATGGCCCAGAAGACAGATTCATAAAGAACCAAGGGGGAAAACCAAGCAGCCTGGCTTCAGCCACTCATGTCAACATCTCTATCATGTCTTCAAAACACTCTTAAACTGGGACTCCCTCTGCTTTCCACACAATGTGCCTCAGAAGGATAAGGACAGACCTTAAACAATTTGTGAGTTCTATACTCTCATTTGCTGATCTGTACTTAGTACCTGCTTAAGTAAGAAAGGCAGGTAGCAGTAGCAGCTAAAAGAACTGCAGTCCTTCAAATGCAAACAACCTGCCCAGGAAGGTACAAAGCAGCAACCAAGAAGCAGCAGCCAAAGTAACTGCAACCCCTCAAAAGCAAACAACCTTCAAAGCACACTTAGTCCAAGCCAGTACAGGTTCAGAATGGGAGTTCTGGAGGACAAGCGTTTTAGATAAGGCAGAGTAGGCGAAACAGTTTTGAGTTTAGTTTTAGCCAGTAGTTCAAGAAAACTAAGCCCTGGGTAACAAAAGCACCCCAGCAATCTCACCCACTCCTTCTACCCACATACACATATAGATACAAAAAGAAGTAGATTGCAATGCTCCTGGTCTCTCACTCAATTGCATAGCTCTCACAAAAAGAGCAGTGAAAAAGAATACCCTGGTGCCTTGAGGTAGATTATATTGGCACTTAGGTGGTTAAGCAGCACACTTTCCTAAAGGCCTTCCAATTGTCATCTAGTTTTCAGAGTTCAGTAAGCTAAGGGTTAAAATCTACACCTCCTAAAAGAGAACTTGGTTCAGCTCCACCCTCTGTAAACCAAATACCAACAACTCAGCCAAATCCACTCAGCATATATGACTCCATGGACATGCCAAAAAACAGGTGTGTTTCCTCAGATTTCTCACTTTACAGCATCACAAACTTGTGAAACAGTGTTAGAATAAAGGCCACCTACAAAATAGTACTAAAAACTTGAACAACATTAACGAATCATAAAGGTCACTACAAATCAGCAAGAATTGCTAGAGTTTGGATGAAGAAGGTCCAACTGTATCCATGGAAACAAAATCAAAACAAAAAGATACAGAAATAGAAGGCATACAGGCCCTAAAACTTAAGCTTTGGAAGGAAAAGTCTCTAACTAAAGGGTCAATTCTTACCCTAAAAAAAAAAGAAACAAGGAAATATTACTATGGTCATCAAAGGGGAAGGGGGTGTCACTACTATTAACATTATTATTTCTACAAAGAAAGGTGTTCACCAGATAAAAACTTACTGACATACATGTCACTGGAAAGGGCAGTTCGGGATCACCTGGTCTTGCTAGAAATAGGAAGAGATGAGTCACTCTTTTAATTCTGTTTAGTACGTTCCCAACCCTTCCAGGTCACAAAACATTCTCTTCCCATTTTTATCAATTATCAGTTTTCTTCCCAAACTTGTGGCCTTAGAACACTAGGATGCCGGGCTAAAAGGTAGCAGGAAGAGTTACAAGCCATTTGGCTGTTCAGAGATTACTAGTAATATCTGGAAGAGAAAACTAAGTAACTGGTTAACAACCAGCCAACAGTTAAAACCAAAACTCTCTCTTCAACAGTGCTCAACATCGTTCAAAGCTTTTACAGTAAAAAGCAAGATCCTTGGAGAGAGAAGAAGGAAGAAAGCATACTTCGGGTACGCAACAGGTAGTAAAATAATACAGTGTTACATTAACATGGATAGTCCCAAGTAATTAGCACCTGGAAAAAAAATACACTCTTCTACAGGTAGGACAGGGGACATCAGGCGCCTTGCGGCACAGAAAATGGCAAAAGGAGCTGGTTATCACAGGAAATATATTAAAAGCAATTCAATTATTCATAAATTTATTGCACTATTTATTGCACTTGCTTACTTCCCACGGGGGAGGTTTATCGCCATCCCGGGTCATAGGGCATGTCATGAAAGAAGTTCTAAACCTCTGAAAAGTGGTAAGTAAGCAACAGGGCAAAAAGAAACAGGTTTTGAGGATAGGGAAATACTGGGAAGCCAATTACCGCCGTGCCCCAAAGACCACGGGACTTGGACAGAAACCCATTCCTGTAATCACAAGGACAAACGTCCAAAGGAGAGAAAGTAGGACTCAAGTCAGGTAACAGTCCTGAGGGGAAGGATTATCAGGTGACACCGCACAGAGGGGGCCCCCCTCGGGGGGGGGGGGACGGGCGGGGCGGGAGGAAAGTTAGCAGGTGAAAAGGATCGATCACGAAGAAGGAAGTGACCTTTTAGGAGAAGGAAGAGACTACCCAAAAGGGAGTAACAGAGAGAAGAGAAAATGGACCCAGAACAGCACAAGGGACCAAAAAAGAAGGCGTGTGGGGGTACTTCAGGCAGAAGAAAGGAAGCGGGGCTGAGCGCCTGCGGGGCCACGGGGGCGGGAGCGCAGAGCCTGCGGGCTGGACAGCGAGCGAAGCCCGGAGGTGGCCAGGCAGAGGCCAGGTGGGACTCCGCGGCTTCCCGAGATCCCGGAGGGGGAGGACCAGCGACCGCGGAGCCCAGGACCCAGGAAACCAGGAAGAAGCGTGGGGGCGGCTCCCTAGACCCGGGCGGACACCCCCGGCGGGCTGCGGGTCCCAAGTCCCCAGGGCTGCTACCCCGCCCGGCTGCCGAGCACAGTGGGAGGGACACTCACAAATTTCTTGGGTTTGCCGCTGTCGCCGCCCGTCGCAGGCAGCTCATCCGGGCTCCGACCCTTCTTCTTGTCCCGGGTCCCGCGGCCGGGCCCCAGACCCCCTCCGGACGGCTCCATGTCCCGGTGAGCACTGGCCAAAGACCCCGCACCTACGCCGCTCCTGCCTGGTTGCCCCGCGCTAGCTGCCGCTGCCGCCGCCGCCGCCTAGCAGCCTCCTTAGCCGGCCGCCGCGCCCCGCCTCATTAACATGCTGGGCTGCGCGCGCCTCATGAATATACAACGGTGACGCCTCGCTCCCGCTCGCCTGCCCCACTTCCGCCCGGAGCCGCAGCCCCTACCAATGGGGGAAGGGAAAGGGGTGGAGGGAAGCCGCGGAAGCGCGCTACCTGCCCGGCGGGCCTAACCATTCGGACCCACGTGGGGGGAGGAGGGGGAGTGGGCGGCGCAGCTCTCAGGCCGCAGCGGAGAGCACCGCCCCCTGGCGGTTGGAGCAGCGCAAGCCTCTAGACTCCCACGCAGAGCCCACGTGGCTGTAAATCTAGACCTTCTCTCACCCCAGCCAGAATATTAGTATCTGAACCAAAACTCTCATGGAGCCTCTTTTATCTTGGTTGAAATTTTAGTGCTAGGCTTTGTGTTATAATGCAGTTTTTATGTGCATAATGCCCATGCAGTGAGTGCAAGAAAATACAATAAAAAGCTATGCGCCAACACAGCATTTGATACAGCTCTAGTGTTAGGCTTCAAATTAGACTAGCATTGCCCAGTTCTGAATCCTAGGTTGGCTACTTTCTAGTTATGTTTCTCATGTAGACCAATTAGTTATGGCCAACAGCCTAAGCAGTACTAGTAGTTACTGTTTAGCATGCACAGACACTAGGCAAGGTCCTGGGTTAAACTCTTCCCTCACTGAATCCTCAGAATCTTATGATAGATTGCACCACTCTCACCATTCTTAGGAATTTGAACTTTTGGTGTTGAAGTGACTTGCAATATGATTGATGTAAAATTTGTATCTAGACTAATCTGACAAACCACACCATATTTAAAATTCTTCACAGACATAAACGAAACATGCCTGAAAAGAATGGGTTTTACAAGAGTATGGTCCTTATTCTTACATGATCTTCTGCCTCAGCAATTCCATCTCTTCTGGGCTACATATGTCCACTGTGTGAAAAGAACATGTGCTTTCAAGAGATGGACTAAATGTTACTGACCATTGATGGAAAAGATTTCAAGCATACATTTCTGGAGGGAAGAGTCGGTAAGTTACTGAAATCCTCAGTGCTTGGATGTAGAGCCTGGTAATACCAGTGTACCAGTTACTCTCCTGACCTTGCCCTCTCCTAAATTGCTCCTTCATCTCCCTTGTGCTCCAGACCTTCCAACTGCAGAGAGCTGTCCAGCCCACACTTCAGTGAACAGAAGAGTTCCAGAACTACTAAGCTAGTGAAAAGATAGGCCCACCTATCATTCTTTTCTCATACCACTGTCAATATTTACATTTACCATACTCCCAATAGCCCTGGAACTCACTGTCTACACCAGGATCACAAAGATCCACCTGCCTCTGCCTCTAGAGTACTAGAGTAAAAGTAGTGTGCCAACATGTCAGGCTTATCTAATGCTTAAGCACAGTATTCTATTAATTGTGCATATATAAGTAAAGTAATCCATGTAGAATGCATACATACACAGGGGCTATTATAAAGTACTAAATAAATGTTAATGATGACTTTATTGTACACATTATCATCTCTATTTCCCTCTCTCTTCATATATAGGTAGCTAGCAAGAATTGAAATTCCCAGAAAGGTACAAAAAAATACCAATTGGTTTATTAGATAAAAACAGTGGTAAAATGGACATAAAGCCAAAGTTAGAGCCAGACATTTTCACTCCTCCCCCTACTTAAAACTGCACTTCATCTACAGTTAGGGTATCAGCGAGTCAGAACCCCCTTGCCCAAATTTTCAATGTTCACCTTCCCTAGAAACAAGAACTGTAGAAGGAGAGCCCAGGAGGATGTTAGAGGCAACCTCAGTCCTGTCAACCCTTTCATCCCTAAAAGTCTCTGAGCTGCAAGGAGGGAAGGAACAAATAAGGGGCTAGATGGGCTGGGGAATGGCCTCTTGGCTCACTGACCATAATGTTCCAGGACAGCTATCTTTGTCCCTGTCTCATCCCTAATAGGTACCATCATCAGGTGGTGCTAGTGAGAAAAAATGGGGGAAGATGATTCTAGAACCATATGTGGTCTCCAAACCCTACTCCGGAGCCCCCCAAAGTCCTAGGGGTGACTAGTTCGGAACTGGGGGAGCCACACCTTCCTTCCCACCCAATCAGAAGTGGAAAGGAATTCCTTGGGACACAGCATTCCACATTGCTCTTATATCTCCACATCACTTTCCTTGTCGTTGTCATGGTCTCCGTCATAGAATTCATTGGGTGCCTCTGGCCTGCAAAGCAAGGGGACAGAGATCAGGAACCCACTCTCCAAGTTCCAGTTTTCTCCCAGCACCATCTCCAAAGCCAGTTCTCTATCAGAGAACCACTCCTCCTCTTCTCCTGCTGGTAGGGACTCAGTGTTATTCACATATTCAGTAAACACTCCCTACCCCTCTGTGTCAGGCATTGCATAGGCCTTAGCAAAGCGGTAGAGAATCAGCCAGACAAGGTTTTCATAAAGTTTCTCGAGTGTACCTAATGAGCTCAGCAATAACAAAGCAAATGAATAAATACAATAATTTCAAATAGTGAAGAGTTCTATGAATAATGAACTAAAGTGCCATGACTATGAAGTAAACAAAAGGATGACATTTCATATAAAACTGTTAGGAATGGTTGGTTGTTCTAAGAATGAAAGAGCCAAATTCTGCAAAGAAGCAGGCCAGGCAAAGATCTCAGGAAAATCTCTCCAAGGCACAAGAAAACCAAGTACAGAAATCATAAAGTACAAAGAAACTAATATATTCCAGAAAGACAAGGAGGCTAGGACTGGTGGGAGTCATATAGGCAGAAAAGAATACTTGCAGGCCAGGCATGGTGGCACATGCCTTTAATTCCAGCACTCAGGAGACAGAGGCAGAGAGGCAGAGGAAGAAGAGGGTGAACCTCTGTGAGTCTGAGGTCAGCTAAGTAAGGTTCAGCACATAGGGCCTTTTTTAAGCCATGGTCAAAAATGAGATTTCTTGTCAGGAGTGGTGGTCCAGGCCTTTAATCCCAGCACTAGGGAGGCAGAGGCCAGTGGATCTGTGAGACTGAGGAGGCCAGCCTAGTCTACATAGTGTACATGTTGTTCCAGGCCAGCTGAAGTAAGAGACTGTCTCAAAAAGACAGAGGGGATGGGGGGGGGGCAGATTTCTTCTTCTAAGTACAAGGGAGAGGCGAGGTAGAAACAGAAGACAGACATGATGTTATGACTGGGCAGTGAAGAGGAAACAAAAGCAGCATAGGGCCGGGTAAGCATCAATATCAATAGTGGTTTCTTTCATTTTGAAAAACTATTTTCTGAAAGAAAGAATTGAAGTCACCAGAGAAAAGCTAAGGAGCTAAGCTAGGCAAGGACCTATCTATATATCCCCATTACCTCTAAGTGCTCAGGGTAAAAGGTGTGAAGTCAGTCAGTCAGGATCAAATCTCAGCCCTGATATTTAATTAGCTGCAGGATCCTGGGAAAGTTAGGAAACCTCTCTGAGTCTTGCATTCCTCCTGTGGTAATCTGAGGATAAGAGCCACCTCTTAGAGTTGTCTGATGGCAACAGACAGAAGACATGATGGTTTGTGTTTTATAACATCAAGTATTTAGTATGGAGCCTGGAGCTTAGCAAACCCACAAAAAGTGATATCTCATTACTGCTACTCTACAATTCATATGTAAGCTAGAGCTATAGGCATTAAAGAACAGGAATTCAGTGAGTGGTCTGACAGTAAGGTACACTAAGAAACAGGAAAACGCTTCTGCTGGTTGTCCAGAGACTAGGACCAGATGTCAACGTGGAACTACAGAAGAAAAAGCCAAACCTAGACAAAAAGAATTTAAAAACAGGTGTTGCCAAACTAAGTAAGACAATGAAATCAATTTCTAGAAGTCAGGCTTTAGAGACTTGGAGAAGCTGAGATGATGATCATTAAAAGAAACCCTGAACCAGAGGGTTAGATTTTTTTTGTTGTTGTTGTTTGTTTTTTGAGACAGACTCCCTATAGCCCCAGCTAGCCTGGAACTTGCTATGTAGACCAGGCTGGCCTCCATGCCTCGATCTCACAGAGATCCACCCACCTCTGCCTCTGCCTCCTGAGCGTTGGGACTAAAAGCATGTACCACCACACCCAGTCAGTTAGATACTTCTTTACCCAGAGAACAAGGGGTTATCCATGGAGGACGGAGCTGAGAAGTCCCAAGAGGTGAAGACCAGGTCCAGAGGAGAGAGGATAAGCCAAAGGTACAGATACAGTTTCTAGACAGAGCTGAAAAAGTCAACCAGATCTGCAGCAAAGCCAGTTTCAACCTCAAACACTGCAAGGTAGCAGCACCAAGTGTCTCGCAAGTGTCAACACTGGTGGTCCCCCAGTCTGATAAGGAAATTTGTTCCCCACTGTGTATCTTTTTTCAACCCTTTGGGGTTCTGTTGTCCTTTCCCTTTATTTTCCAGAAAAGTTTGTTCAAGGATTAACAAAACAAACAAAAATTCTATCCCAGTCTTTCCCCACCTCTATTTCATTCCATCTACAAATATTTCAGAACAGATCTCAAAAAGATAAAGACTATTAAAAAAAAATAGAAACAATACCATTCTCAAACCTGGAGAAATAAGCAGAACAAAGAATCTAAGAACACTGTAGAGCAGCATGTGGGTGGTGACCTATCCAGTTCAATATTCAGAAGGACTGAATATTGAGTAAATATTGAGTAAAATGCTGACTGTAAATAATGTAAATAAACCACTACAGACTTTATGGAAGGCAATTTGGCAGCAAATATAAAAAGTTTTACTGCATACAGCTTTTGACCTAGCAGCAACAATTCTAGAAATTTAACCCACTCAAACAAGCACGTGAAGCTTACACGTAAGGAAGTTCAATGCCAAGCTCTTTATAATTCTAACAGCCACCAAAAATGGATAGGACATGGAAGTAACGCATGCATCTAAGAGTTAGTAACTGATTAAGTTATCATACAATGGAATGTTATATAACTGATAAAATATTGAAGCTGATCTATATATAGACATGGAAATACATCTTTTTTTTTTTTAAGAGGCAAATAAAAATTGTAAAGCAATACAGAGAATGCAAGTTCTTACTTGTATTAACAAAAACTACATAAACAAGAGTACGATGGTGCATGCCTATAATTTCAGGACTTAGGAAGCCCAGGAAGGAAGCACTGGAAATCAAGGCCAGCCTGGGCTACATAGTAAGACACAGTCTCAAAAGCACCAGGAAAAGAAAAGCTACATAAACAAAATTCTGAATGTGTGCATTTAATATGTGTATGTAAAAATATTCTCATTCAGTTATTTACTTATTCATATATTTATGTGTATGAGTGTTTTGACTGCATGTATATTAAGTGCACCACATGAATCAGTGCCTGCAGAGGCCAGAAGAGGGTATCATATCCCCTGGAACTGAAGTTATGGATGGTTGTTAGCCACCATGTGGGTGCTGGGAACTGAACCCAGGTCCTCTGCAAGAGCAGCCTGTGCTCTTAACAGTTAAGCCATTTCTTAAATTCCAGAAGTATTCTTGTAATTTATAGAAAATGGTCTATTTTAAAGACATAAAATGAGCCAGGCACTCAAGAAATAGCGGCAGAGGGATCTCTCTGAGACGGAGGCCATAAATCTGGTCTACGTTATGAGTTCTGAGCCAGCTGGGGCTACAGGGAGACCCTGCATCAAAAACAAAGACATAAACTACTAATAGAGGTTACTTCCATGGAATGATTCTGGGAATGGGAATGTGTAAAAGCAAACAACATATTTTGATGATGCTTGTAATTTTCAATAAATATGTACTTTTGTCATTAAAAATGTCAAAAAGGCAAGATGTGTTGGCTAGCACCTTTAATCCCAGCACTTGGAAGACAGAGGCAGGCAGATCACTCAGATTCCCAAGCCAGCCTGGGCTACATACATAGTGAGTTCTAGGCCAGCCAGGGCTATATACTGATACCCTATCTCAAAAAAAAAAAAAAAAAAAAAGGTCAAAAAGAGTAGAAAACTTGTAGCCTAAAGGAGGTGAGCTAGAGACAACGAATGTCTTTGAATTTACTTTTATACTTCGAAGCCTCCCTGCAATTCTAAGGAACTGCCTGCTCTTAAGTCCCTGGCCCAGACCTGCTGTAGTTCTCCTCAGGCCCTCTCTCCTCCGCATCAGCTTCATCAGTCCTATCATAGGTCAGGAGGTCTGCAGGAACATCATGAATCTGGACACTAGGTGCATGGTTCAGCATCTTCAGGTTTTCAAAGATTGTCTGGCGGATCTGGTCCAGATACTAGTTGAAAGGAGATATAGTGAGCAGCTCCTGATTCCCAGGGCATCTGCCCTTCTAGCTGCCTTCCACCCTCATCATCCTGGTTTTAAACTCAGCAGTATTGCAACTTCAGACCCCCAATTGGAAACTATCCCTCCCAACCAACCCAACTGCTTCAACTTTATCCTGGGCTGCCTCCCAGATGATCGTAACCATGACAGCTCAGAATGTCCATCTCCTGCTTTCTCCTACTTCCCACTTCCTGGACCTCTCCTGAGCCTCACTGTTCTGTCCAGCTTCTCCAGGCTGCTAACCTGACGTGAGTTCTGATTCTCGATGCGAGTGCTGACATCTGGATGAAGCGTGAAGTCCGGGGCAAAGTATTCGAAGTATTCTTGGAGAAGAGAAGGGATCGGGAGAGAGGATTCACTAGAAGAGTGGGTCAGACTCATACAGGCAAGTCCCAGGAATTCCAGGTCTCCCTTCCCAATCCTGGTCCTTTGCCTAATCTTTATTCTGAGCCCAGGAGTTTAGTCTGCAGAGCTCTGAGAATGTAAAACATCTCATCTGCCTTAAGACAAGGTCATTCTTAGGGCTGGTGAGAATGGCTCCTGCTGTGCGGGTGTCCTAGGGTAGTCCTTACCACTATAGGGAAGCTCCTCACTGATGGCCTCTTCTACCAGCAGCGAGGTCTCATATGTCCTGAAACCAGCAAATAGAGTGGGTTGGGCTGACCACATGCATTAATGAGATCACCCTACTAATCTCGGGGAATCCACAGTGGGCCACAGATGAAGAAAATGGAAAGTACTCACCAGCAGCGGGCAACATTTCGGACAGTATAGCCACCACCACCCAGTACCAGTAGAGGAATATTAAAGCTCTTGACATATTCAACACATTCCCTGTTAAAAGAAACCAGAGGACTTGATGGAGCCAAGACATACAAGTATTCCTTGAAAAGGAACAAAGAGAACAACATTTTTTTAGCTTAATCTGCACAGTAGAATTCACCAAATTATACTCTCTGTGTGTTTGTGTGTGTGTGTGCGCGCGTATCTGTGTACATGCAGGTGCATATGTGTGTTCAGGTATGTGCATGTATGTGTGCATGCACTGGGAGGCCAGAAGGCAACCTCAGGTGTTGTTCTGAAGGCTCTATTCACTCTTCTTTTTTGAGACAGGGTCTCTCACTGGCCTGGAACTTCCCAGTAGGCTAGGCTAGCTGGCACTGAGCCCCACAAATCCTCTTCTCTCGGCATCCCCATCACTGGAATTACAAGTGTGTGCCACTGCACCTGACTTTTTTATATGATTTCTGGGGATCAAACTTGGGTCCTAATGCTTACACACTTTACCAACTGAGCTACCCCTGAGTGCCTTAGTTGTACTCTTAAGGTTAGTATACTTCAGGAGCTAGAGAGATGACTTACTGCTCTTCTAGAGAACACTTACTGCTCTCCTAGAGAACTTGAGTTCAGGTCCCAGCACCTATGTCAGGAAGCTCCCAACTTCCTTTATCTCCAGTTGCAGGGGATCTGACACCCGCTTCTGGCCTCTGCAGTCATGCCCACACACACATACACATGAATAAAAATAAATCTTTTTTAAAAAAAGATTGATATACTTTCCTATTTTGTGTTTCAACAAAAAATTTAAAGTAAGCACACCCTTAATTCTATCTTGCTCAACCCTGTGACACCTTATTTGCTACCCAAACTACTCTCATCAGTGCCCCAGCCAGGCTGTCACTTCTAGTCTTCAAGATACACCACCAAACCCTACTTCTCTCCACTGGCACATCCTCTGCCCGGACAGTGATAATGGTTTCCTAACAGGCTTCCCATACCATCCCCGTTACTCCCATTCCACGCTCTTCCTCATTCAGCAGTCAAAACAATCATTTCAAAACACACTGGACCATGGCACTTCTCTGCTTAACATCCTCCAACAGTTTTCCATCATCCACACAATGCAATTCAAACCTTTATTGGGATTTATTGGTGCGGCACAATCTCAGCATGACCAACTTCTAGCACCTCACCATGGGCTACGCAGCATTAAGCTTGTTCCCAGTGCTCTGGCCTTGTTTTATTTCCTCTCCTTCAAGACATCAGTTCTTTGGGGTCTCAGGGTTCTCCTTGGGCTCTTCTCACAGCTTGGAGCAGAATTCTCTTTGCTCCTTTTACCACTCTCTCCAGAGCCTCCAGGTCTCAGCTCTCATTTCACCTTCTCAGAAAGCCCTTTCTAGGTCATGCTATCTGTAGTAACTTCCCAAGCCAGGTGTGGCTGATCTGTAGTAAAGTCTGAAGCTGGGTACGGTTGCACATACCAGTGATTCCAGCATTTAAGAGGCTAAAGCAGGAGGATCACAGGTTCAAGGTCACTGTGCCATACAGTGAGACCCTTGTCTTAACAAAAATAATAAAATTTAAAAATAGTCCATATTTTACCCTGCCTTAGTTGTTTTTTTTTTTAACCCCTTCATAAGATTTTTATTTTGTTTTATTTGTGTGCAGGAATAAATAAATCTTTTGAAAAAAAAAAACCTGAAGAAAGAAAGGAAAGCAAGTCTCACCCATGTCCTCGTATGCTGAGATTGAAGCAACCCAATCGATCACAGCCCAGAGAGTCAGCACCACACTATAAAAAGCAAACCCCAGACAGCTGCAGCAACATAAATGATCAGAACATCAGAATCCTCTGCTTCCCTTCCTTTCCCAACTTACGGAACTTATTTTTTCCCAGTCTTTTCCCCTAAACCCAAGCAAGCCCCCCTGAGGAAGTATGAACGGTATTACCTGGAGCACAATGCACGTGGGTTGATAGAAGTCCACTACCTGGCTGATGACTGGCTGGAAAAGGTGCTTGTAACCTGGGAGAGGGCCAAAGGTAGGCAACCTGGCACCCCAAGGGGATGGGGAGACAGGGAACAAAAAGAAAAAGGGGGTTGAGAGAGCATGTAGCCCGGGAAAAGGGCAACCCACAGAACCAATCATTGGTTCTGAACTTCCGGAGGGTGTCACAAACTGCTATGACTGACTGATGAAAGCTAATGACTCTTTCCTCAGGGAAAAAAATGCACATACATATTATATGTTGCATAAAAATTCCAGGAGTTCATGGTCCCTCTGAAGGGCATCCTTAGGACACCTGGTCCAACAACAGTAGACAATACCAGGCAGAAAAGGTTAATTGAAAGAGAAAAAGAAGGGACAGGGTGAGCAGGGAGAAGACATCAGTACTTACTCTGGTCATCGATGCCATCCCGTAAGGGCACATTCAGACAGTAGTAGCGGCCACTCTCTGCTCCAACTTCATACATGTCACCTATACAACAGGGAGTGTAGTAACCATGCATGGGAAGTTTCTACAACCCAGCTGCTCCTTCTGTGATCACCACATGCTCCCAAAGTCTGCAATCACTTGCATTTATTCAACATAGGGTGTTGCTATATAACCCAAACTGGCTAAGAATTTGATATGCTGCCAAGGCTGGCTTTTAAACTCTTAATCCTCCTGCCTCAGCCTCCTAACTGCTGGGATTACAGGTATATACTACCATGCCTGCTCAAAAATTTTTGTTTGGTCTGCTTAGTTTTTACTATTATTATTTAATTTTATGTGTAAGAGTGTACTGGTGCATGTAAGTCATACATACGGGCAGAAACCAAAAGAAGTTGTCAGATTTCCTGGAACTAGAGTTACAGACGGTTGTTAGCTGCCATGTGGGTGATGGGAATAGAACCTGGGACTTCTGCAAGAGCAGTCAGTGCTCTTAACTGCTGAGCCATCTCTTCAGTCCCAGTTTCTTTCTTTCTTTCTTAGTCCCAATTAATTTCCTCCTTCCTTCCTTCCTTCTTCCCCCTCCCCCTTTCTTTCTTTCTTTTCTTTTTCTTTGCAACAGACTCTGGCTATGCAGCTTGGGCTGGCATCAAACATATGGCAATTTTCCTGCCTCAGTCTCTTGAACCTGTCTGCTGGGATTATAGGTATAAGTCACCACATCCAGTTCAATATGTATTTCTGAAGCATTACTGTGAGCTAAAATGTATACTAGGCACAGGGGACACAGCAATGACTAGAACTAATGAAACCCCATCAAGTTCATACTGTTGGGGGTACATGATGAAGGAAAATAAACAAAACAAATTAAAATAAACAAAACTGGCAGTGAGTAATCAATAAAACAGACAGGGTGAGGTATCTAAATGGAGTGATGAGAAACGCTTCTCATCTACTGCAGTCAAGACAAAGAGCTGAGGGACAGCCAGTTGTGGAGGCACATGCCTATAATTCCCTTTAAGTCCTATAGGATCCTGAACTCAAGGCTAGCCTGGGTTACAAAGCAAAACAAGAGTTCAGGGAGCAAAGATGGCAGTGATCCTTATTCCCTACCTGTGCCAGGGAAGAAGTAATTTCCATATTTGTGGAAGGACACAGTCATGACCCGGTCAGTGAGGTAGAAGGCTTCCTGAACCCCGTCCCCATGGTGGATGTCAATATCAATGTAGAGCACCCGAGGATGGTACCTGGTATAAGGACAAGACCATGGTCTGGGGAAGAGGTGACCCCCCAGGTCCCCATCATTTCCTTCCTAACACAAGGTCTAGAATTATTCAGAGTCTGCTTCTGGTCAAGACACTTGAAACCTCATTCCAGCAATTTCCTCTGGGCAGCCCTGGGCTTCAGCCTGGAGGCAGGGACAAAGAAGGGAGTGCAGACAGGCTGAAATGTGAGCAGGCAGCAGGGAATACACAGCAGAGCCATGGAAAAACCAACGTGAGGAAAGCATCAAGAAGCTGAGAGAAGCCAGTGGGGGAAGAACGAAGTCAGGGTGAGGGCTGGGGCTGGGGCAAGCCTAAGAGGGACCTCTTCAGCAGTGTCCTGAAGTCTCCCCATCTCCCCCTGGAATACTTACTTGAGCAGCTCCAGGATGCCAATTACAATGTCATTGACATAGCAGAAGCCTGAGGCCTATGGGGAAATGCTCTTATAAACAGAGGAAACGATTCCTCCACCCACAACCCCTACTACCATTCCGACCACTTAGCCACTGTCTTCCCCTTTAATACCATATCATACCTCAAATTTCTTGGCATGGTGTAGTCCCCCAGCCCAGTTAATGGCAATATCACAGATCTGAAAGATAAATACCCAATTCACAATCTTCCTCCCGGCCACCCCTGAAGCTGGGTTCTTAGGATCAGAGTTAGGGCCCTGAATCTGGAGACCCATAGGTAAGGGGAACAGGACTCGGGGATACATCACCTTGTTATTCAGCTGGGTTGCTCCTTGAAGAGATGCACCAGTGTAGCGGGAGCAGAACTCAAAGAGCCCGGGAAACACTGGGCTTCAGGGAAGAGAGGGTAATTAGAACCTTCACCTTTTTCCACCTCCCTCCCTAACCAGACTCCTCCAGTTACCACTGTCCAACAGCCCTCTGGTCCCCTCCTACACATCTAAGCTATCTACAAATTTATTCGATAAAGATTTTAGACCAAATCATGTGCTGAATATTGTGCAAAGCAGAGAACAGGAAGTAAACATGTACAAGTGTCAGAAGAGAAGAGAACAGCTTCTGGGCTCGAGTATACAATAAAAAGTTGAGATTTTTAAAAAAGGAGCTCCATTTATTATAAGAGGCTTCTACGGGGGCTGGAGAGATGGCTTGGCACTTAAGAGCACTGGCTGCTCTTGTAGAGGACGCAGCTTTGATTTCCAGAACCCACATGATAGCTAACAACCAACCATAATTTCAGTTCCAGAGGAATCTGATGCTGCCTTCTGGCCTCCGCAGGCACTGCACAACACAGGTGCATTTATATACATGCAAGTAATACACTCATACACAAGAATAAAAATAATAAAATATTTTCTTAAAATAAAGAAAGGCTTTTAAGAGGCTTCTATTGTACCATGCTTTACCATAATGTCCAATAATATTTAGTCACACATTTTAAAGAAAGAACTGCATTCCTATTTATGTTCAATAACAATAACTAATGGAAAGCACTTAGCTCATTGTTGACTCTACAGGCCACATTATAATAGTTATCACCTTCATTCTTCATAAAAAGGAAAGACCTAAAACCAGAAACCAGACTATATATACTGTATGATTGCATTTACAAAACATTCTGGAAAAAATAAAATATAAGGATAGAGATCAGATCAGTAGTTTCTTAGACGTAAGGTGGAGAGTGGGACATTTGTAAAGGAAATATTCTATATCCTCGTATGTTCCATCAGAAACATGACACTCTGGAGTTTGAAAGATGGCTTGGTCAGTATAGTCCTTGCTTTGTAAACACAAGGACCTGAGTTCAATCCCCAGAACCACGTAAAAAAGTCAGGTGTGGTGTCTTGTGCTTCTATCTCACCTCTGGGAGAAAAATCCATTGGGCTTGCTGGTTAGCCAGCCTAGACTATTTAGCAAGTTCCAGGCCAGTGAGAAACCCTGTCTGAAAACAGGGTGGACAGCCCCTGAGGAATAACACCTAAGGCTATCCTCTGGTCTCCACACACATGCACCTGCACACACATGACCATGTGCATTCACACACATACACAAAGAAATATAACACCTTATAAAGGTGAATATATTATATGTAAATTATAACTTCACATTTGGTTTTTAAAAATATTCTAAATATACCCAGCTTAAAATTTTATGCACATCAGGCTGGAGAGATCATTCAGCAGTTAAGAGCACTGGCTATTCTTGTAAGGACCTGGGTTTGGTTCCCGGCACCCACATGGCAGCTAACAACCATTCATAACTCCAGTTCTGGGGTATCTGACGCCCTCTTCTGACCTCCATGGGCATTGCATGATGCAGGTACACTTACATGATGTAGGCAACACACTCATACACATAAAATAAAAATACTAAATATTTTAAAAATTAAAGCAGAGTGGTAGAGCAGCGCATTCAATTCCAAGCACTACCGTAAATAAATAAATCTCTAGTTTTAGCTCTTGAAGAAATTAGTGCAGATAATATATCAGTCAAATAAAAAACAGCATTAGTTAGGGGTATACTAATAGCTAAGTAGTAGACTGCTTGCCTAGCATTTACAAAGTCTTAGGTTCAATTCCCAGAACTTCAAAATCAAACAAACAGAACTATAGGGAGCTTCATGGTTTTTCAGAGGATCTACAAAGAATCAGTATTTGATAAGTAAAAAACCAAGCAAATGAAAAAAAGAATGCAATTAACACCTAGAAAAACAAAAAGTTGTAAAGGAAAATAGATTAAATATCAGTAGTACTATTTAACACCTTAGTTAGTAAGCAGATTACTGATTAATTAATAATTATGAGGCTGAGCATGACTGCATGCACCCTTAATCCCAGCATTCTGAAGTTGAAGGCAGGAGGATCAGGAGTTCAAGGTCATCCTTGGCTACACGGCCTAGGGTACATGATATTGTCTCAAAAAATTAAAAAGGGCTGGTAGGATGGCTCCTTGGATGAGGGCACTTGCCACTAAGCCCAACGAACTGGGTTCAAGCCCAGAACCAAACTGGATAGATGACTCAGTGGTTAAGAGGACTGGCTGCTCTTGCAGAGTACTGGGTTTGGTTTCCAGCACCCACATGGTAGCTAACAACCATCAGTTAACTCCAGTTCCAGGGGGATCTGATGACCTCATCTACCCTCTATAGGCACTGCACGACATGAGTGCAGTGCAAACAAAACACTCATATACATAAAAATTAATTAAGTAACTAAAATTCAATCCCTAGAACTCACAAGGTAGAAGGAAGAATTACTCCCACAAGTTGTCCTCTGACCTCCACACATGTATTACCCCCCCAAAACCAAGTAACCAAATATAAAAATTAATAAACAAATATCCAAAGAAATAAATAATTAAAATTATAACATAACTACATTATGAAACTGGGAGACAGGAGATAACAGGATTGTATGGGAGGACTAAATGATCATATCCACCAATGGCTTCATAGACAAATACCTAAAGCTGATAAATGAAATAGCACTAAGAGATAACACAGTACAGTATGATTACGAGCCTAGACTCAGAAGGTAGACTACCTAGCTGTTCAACTTGTATGTGTTTAAATTTCTTTATCTGTACAAGGAAGACAATAGTAAGCCCTGCTTAATAAGGGGTTGAGATTAAATGAGCAAATGGGGGGAGGGCTAGAGAGATGGCTCAGTGGTTAAGCATACTAGCTGCTCTTACAGAGCACCCGGGTTCAATTTTCAGCTAACTTTCTATGACTCCAGTTTCAAGGTACCTGGTGCCCTCTTCTGACCTCTGCAGGCATTGCATGACACAGGTGAACTTACATACATATAGCCTTGAAACTTGTAGCCCAGGCTGGCCTGGAACTCACTGTGTAGAACAGGCTGGCCTCAAACTTATGGCAAGCCTCCTGATGAACCTTCTCCGCTGGTACTATAGGCATGAACCATCACGCAATCAGAAATTAACTTTAAAACAAAGGGGGAGAAAAAAAGGAAGGAAAATTCCCTGATTCTCCTCTGAAATACAGAGCAGGGACAGACAGCTACAGCTTAAGTTTGATGGCGTAACCAATACAGCACAAATGGCACAGGGGGAGCCTTCACTAACTATGCAAAGAACATCTTGAGGACTCTAGCTGTGACCAAAGGGCTACCAATGCATTTTCAGACACGCAAAGTGAATTCAAAAATAGTGGTAGAAACAATAAAGAAAGATCAAGAAACTGTACAAGGCAGCATGTAACTGACTCAACACCAAATAAGCAGCACAGTGTGTACAGGAAAGACCACTGTGGTCCAATGTGGTCAAGAAAGGATTCATGAGCATGAGCTGTGCTTGAAGAGGATCAGGTTTGGTTCCCAGCACCCACATGAAGGCTAACAACCATCTATAACTATAGCTCCAGGGGATTCCACACCTTCTTTAACCTTTGCAGGCATTGTACGACATGGGTACACTTACATACATGCAGGTAATATGC
Source organism: Eospalax fontanierii (assembly GCA_035773235.1). Taxonomy (NCBI): domain Eukaryota; kingdom Metazoa; phylum Chordata; class Mammalia; order Rodentia; family Spalacidae; genus Eospalax; species Eospalax fontanierii. The sequence continues at coordinate 24,777,271 of CM069527.1, read as the reverse complement.
TCATACACATAAAAAAATAAAAATAATTTTAAAAAGAAAAAGAAAAGGTCCATGAGGCTGAGAATGGTAATACATGCTTTTAATCCCAGCACTAAGGAGTCAGAGACAGGTAGATCTCTGTGAGGTCCAGACCAGCACATGCAGAATTTTGGCACTGGAAGGCTAGGATGGGAAGATCACCATTTCAAGAACAGTCAGGGCTACAAAGCAAAACCATGTCTTAAAGAAAAGGGCTAGAGAGATGACTCAGCAGTCAAGAGCACTTCTTGCTCTTCTTGCAGAGGACCCGAGTTCCATTTCCAGCACCCACGGCAAGTGGCTTTTCACCACCTGTAACTCCAGCTTCAGGGTAATCCAACACTTATCTTCTGGCTTCCACAGGCATGTACACATACACACACACACACACACACACACACACAAAATAATAATAATAACAATTTTTTTTTAATGAAGAAGAGCTCACAGGCGGTGTAAAGACTAAGGTCTTAAAGAAGCTGAACAAAGAGCCAAGAGCATTCTGCACTGTGGAGTTGAGGCATGGGGATCAGGGTGGGAAGGTGCTTAGGACAGCCTAAAAAGTTGGCCTCTATCCTACATCCCTGCCTACTGGTATCACTAGGCTCCTTCAGTGAAAGAGATTAGGGAAATAGCCTAAAAACCAGGGCTCTGAGCCAAGTGTGGTAGAACAAGACTATAATTCCAACATTCAGGAGGCTGTAGCAGATTCACTGTTCTAGTCTATTTTCAGGATCCCAAGGTCAAGGCCAGCATGGGCTATATAATGAAACACTGTCTCAAAGCAAGCAAACAAGCAAAACCCTGGGCTCAGAATCTGGACCCTACCACTCCTATTCACCAGTTAGATGTCTCAGACTAAACTACCTAAATTTTCCTAAGCCTCCATTTACTTATGTGTAATATTAGGAAAAGAACTATGACATTTCAGTGTTGCTATGAGAATTACCTAGATGTATTTGCGACCCTCAGCATGATACCTAGCAAAGAAGTACTCAATAAGTGGTAGATTATAGGAAACCCTACATTCAAGATCAACATCCTGGTTTCTTCAAGAAATAAATTCAAAGGGGAGAAGGAAAAGACACAGATTTAAAGTCTAAGAAACATCAACTAAATACCGTATGTGTACATCGTTTAGATCCTGATTTAAAGTGTAGTACATATATATGTATATAAGACAAATGCAAAGATCTGAACAGACTGGCTATATGACTGAAGAGTTACTATTAATTTTTTTATTATGCATTTTTATTTTATGTGTACGAGTGTTTTACTAGTATGTATGTAAATGTACCTCGTGCCTGCAATCCCTGCAGAGATCAGAAGAGGGCACTGGACAACCTGGAACTGGAGTTCCCAGTGGTTGTTAGCTGCCAAGTAGGGGCTGAAAATCAAACCCTCTGCAAGAGCAACCAATACTCTTAACCACTGAGGCATCTCTCCAGCCTCAAGTTACTATTAATTTTTTGGAGATTTTTCTCTTTTTAAAGAGTACCATTTAAAGATACATAATACAATATTTATAGATAAAAGTATGTGGCCCTTGGGATTTGCTGTAAAATAAAGTAACACAAAGGAATACAAATTAAGTAAAACTATCTAGTAAGTTCCAGGCCAGCACTATGTAGTGAGTCCCTACCTGCAAAATAAATAAACAAAGAAACAAACAAACCAGTATTGAATATCTGGTGGCTGTTATAATTACTATTATTTTGTTTTTGTTCTTGTTTAGGGTTTGGTTTTGTTTTATTTTGAAACAGGATCTCCCTATAGTTCCAGCTGGCCTGGAACTTGTTTTGTAGACCAAGCTGGCCTCAATCTCACAGAGACCTGTTTGTTGCCTCTGCTGCCCAAATGCTGGGATAACCAGGTGCTGGGATTAATCCCAGGCAAGCACCACCACACCTGGCACAGTTATTCTTTTTATTGATGTATGTGAGTGTTAGCAAGGATCATGCCTGTTCTCTTCCTACATTCCTAACCCTAAGTCTTCTACCTGCAGTACAAGCTCAGTATTAACCTGGTCTGACTAGGGGTGATGCAATTCAGCAACAGAAAACACAGGTAGCATGTACAAGGCCTGGATTCAATTCCTAGCATCACAAATAATATTAATTAATACTACTAATAAAAACTAGTCAAGTGAAATCACTCCCTGACTTTCTCCTACTACAGGAGCAAAAACACCAATTCATAAAATGGCTATTTACTTTCAAAACAAACAAAAAAAACACAAGATCTCATTATATAGCACAATCAGGCTGAAACTTTGTGTAGCTCAGACAGGCCTTAAACTAGCAGTCCTCTTGCCTCTCTCTACCTTCTAAGTGCTGGGACTACAGATGTGAGCCACATGCCCAGTCTTTAAAAAGCCTCACTTATCTTCCCAGCCTCCACTAAGATCACTCTCCTCTTCATTTTCCACACTCAGCCTTTTTTCTATTCCTCAGATGAGTCATACTCTATCCACATCCTACCACAGTCCTTTAGCATACACTGTCCCTCCTGCCCACATCTCTCCCCTTACCCTTCAGTCATCTTTCACTTCATTACTTCCTACTCTTTTTTTTTTTTTCAGACTTCAGCTCAACTGCTATTACTTCATTTAGAAACAATCCTACCCTGAAGCTGGATAATTCTGTCAAGTATACACTCTCGTAGTCAATCAAGTACTTCTTTCACAGGACTTAGCACAGCTATGATACTAAAATGTTATTATTTTTCTTCATCACTGTATCCCTTGTAGTTAACATAAGGACAGGCCTAGAACAAATGACGAGTGAATATTTGCTAAATAAACCAAGGAGTGAATGATGATTCACTGACAAGCGGGCTCTCTTCATATTGTTCTACTACTGCTGCTACAAGACCTCACTGAAGGGCCTGGAATCAAAAGTCCATTTTTCCCTCACCAGTCATCACCCACGTTGAAGGCATTAAGGCTCTTGGTGAAGCCCTGCATGTTGGTGGGGCTGACTCTCTGCAGGAAGTCAATGTAGTCCTCGGAATGGAAGCGGCACATGTCATGCTGGGAGGCCTGGTACGGCTTGAACACCTTGGAAGAGATACAAGATGAAGCTATTACCCAGTACTGACTAGGTGACCTAGCTGAATTTCCACCCAGCTCAAAACTTGCTTATCTTTGAAGACAGGATGCCTGTAGGCCAGAAATTCCTCTAAGGTGGACCAGATGAAAGAGTCTAGACCCAAGAGGGCTATCAGAGTGATCAACTAGACCAGCCCTAACATCATTATAATTCCATCTGAATACTAAATGACACATCCAGCAACACAACTGACAACTGTTATGGAAACAAGTTAAAAAAAGAGGTGCCACTAGATTCCCGGAAATTTTCTGCCCATTCCCAGAAAAAAAATTGAAATATGCTTCCCTCTTATTAGTCTATCCCTCAGCTCATTTCTTTTATTCTCTATCTATAACTTGTTCTTAATATAAAAAATTTATTATATTATTTATTTATTAGCATGCGAGGTGCCATAGCGCAAGAACAGAAGTCAGAGGACAATTTGCCGGAGTCAGTTCTCTCCTTCTACAATGTGGGTGGGTTCCAGAGCTCAAACTTGGGTTGTCAGGCTTGCAGACAAGTACCTTTATTTGTTGAGCCATCTTGCCAACCCTATATCTATAACCCCTTGATTCCCAGGAGTTGAGAACTCTATCTCCCACTTTTATTCTTAGCCAAGAATAAAAATTTCTTTCACTACTCTCTTGTTACTGTTTCTATAATTCCAGCAGAGGAAAAAAGATCCAGCTTGGGTGCAAAACTTGATAACAAACCCAGGCAGGGCCATACCCATCACAGGGCTAAGACCACTCACACTGAACCCAACCCTGAAGATGATTGTCCAAAACACACCTAACAACTTTCCCACCCTTTACTCATTGTTATTCTATGAGTAGAGAGGCTATTAGCTAGGTGGGCAACCTTTATCAAGACCTCCTATAGACTACTTCCTCTCCTACCTTCTCAGCTTTGACCCCTGATCCCCTTGCTCTGTTCCTGGATCTCTTTCCCTAAGCTCTTATTCTGTCCTCTTCTCTACATGTGGTCAAGTGAATGAGATATATGACAACCTAATTAAAATAAAAAGCGCTAAAACCAAAGATTTATCATCCTTGTTGGGAGAAAGGGAGATTCACACGACAATTTGAAAACTGGGCAAGAAAACCAGTTTCTCTCCTAGAAAATGCATATAGGGACACACAGGCAATTTCAAGAGATTCAGAGACTCCTGCAATTACATCACCTCAGTCTTTTCCATGCCCAAACCACTGCCTTTGCCTCAACACTGGGATCACGCGTTGACTAATCACCTTCATGGTGCATAAGGGCTGGGTGTGCCATTTTCTCATTTCACAGTTATAAATTCCAAGCTGAAGACAAACAATATACGTGTATGTGGAAGATGGAGAGTTGGGGAGAACCATATAAAGCTAATCTAGATTGAAGAGCAAATTCTCAGGACACCTACTCTACACACTCCACACAGGACTCTAGAGCTGTCCCCAAGAGTTTTCTGGCTCTCTGCACATAGAGGTGCAGAAGTGGGAATTAAGGGTAAATCTAACACCCAAATATACTTCCAGCCCTCATCCCCAGGCCTTCAAATGCAGAACCGATAGCTTATTTGAATGGCAGAACACTTGCCTAGCTTAGGGGAGCCCTGGATTCAATCCCCAAAACGACAGAATGAATAAACACACAAGTAAAAGAAGATGATGGAGAAGAACACATCTTCTGTCTTCAAAGTGTCCCCTAGTCCTAGGCCGAAAGCTGGTCTGCCCTCAAGTTAAAAGAGAGGCAGGCAGGCCTGTGGTTAAAATGTAATTCTCATTAAGTAAGGGGATAACACCCGCTCCCCTCCCCCACCCCCGCCCCAACCACTGCACTGCATAGGATTTCTCTCAGTGCCTACTACCCAGCTCCCCCTCCTCTAGAAGAGAGTTGCACCTGGTATGTCCAGTTCAGCCCTCCTATCCTAAAGCCGCAGCTCGCTTCCAGCCCCAAACCCTAGCAGAGGTGGTAAGACTCACAATCATCTTCTTATAGAGACCATAATGCAGGACCAGGCTATGGGTCAATGCTAGCCGATGCGGCTTCATAGGGTGCCCAGCTCCTAGGGGTGGGGAGAAGAGTTGGTCAGTTCGCACCCCTGGAGTTGCAGCCCTTGCCGCAAAACCTCTCGTCACAGCCCCTCGCGCACAACCTAGTCCCCTCACCATAGTGAAAGTTGCCCACGTCGGGGTCGTAGAAGTACGCCACCGTCTTGGCCATGGTGCTGGGGGACCAGGCCCCGAGCCTCTGCCGCCCGCCTGCCGCTGGCCGCCAGCCCCACCCCCGTCGTGCGTACTGCGCAAGCACGCCGCCTACCTCTGCGGAACAGGGCGGTCTCGGCCCCGCCTCTCCAAAACCACGCCCAGGATACGCCCCCCGAGGAAGTTCCGCCCCTTGCCTCGCTTCTCAGGTCTAGGTTTCTGGAGCTTGAGCCGAGACCAGTGGCATCAATACTAAAATCAAGGGCCATGCCTTTCCGAGCTGGGGTTAAATCCTCGGGAAACCGAGCCGTCCCGTCCAGCCGCTAGTCCAAACGGGTCGCAGGCCGTGGTCGCCTCTCTGGGAATCGTGGACGAACGGTCTACCCTGCTCCTTCTCAGGTGCAAAAAGCCAGCTTTCCCCAGAGCGCTAGGGAGAGTCCTGGTTTTCCATCCATCAGGGCAATCTGAGGGCAGGAGCCATGGCCAGCACCCCCTCTTGACCTCCTGACCCCCCCCCCCTCCGCTGACCCAGACTCCCGCCGCGCATTCCTCCTTGCGGGGGCTGCGCAGTCACGCGCGCATCTCACTTGCGCTCACACCCGCGTAAGGCTCACGCTCTCTGCTCCGCACACCTGCGCTCCGCCCCTTAGTCCCAGGCCGGCGACGTGAGAAGGCATTTGGGAGCCCAGGGCGGTTTCGGAGGCGTTCCCCCCATCCCCTTCATTTCTCAGGGCCGGAATTGTCCGGAGCCTGCCGCGGCTCCCAACCGGCCCGCATCCCCCGCCATCCTTCCCTCCCCCCGCCTGCCGCGGCACCGGTATCCGCAGCCTCCAGCCCGGAGCCGGTGAGGCAGCGAAGGAGGGAGGGGGAGGAATCAAGGGATGAGCGCCGGGAGGGCGTCGGGGGCCCTGAGCCGGACGAGGACGCCCCTGGAACCGGAACCCGAGCCGGAGCCGGAGCCGGAGCCAGAACCAAACTACTGGTACCGGGTGGGCTAGGTGGTCAGGGTGGGAGGAACCGAAAAAGGGAGGAGGGATCCGGGAATGCAGGGAGGGGAGGGGGCTGCATGAGGCCTGGCTCCGGCCAGCTAGGAGGTGCAGACGCTGACTCAGGCGCGACGTTGCGCCCGCTGCCTGAGAATTTCGTCCCATCTCGTGCTGCAGTGTCCTTGGAAGGGACAGAGGCGAGGGATGAGCTGTATGGGGTAAAGATCTGGGCATCAGACAAGAGGGACTCTGGTTGTGGCCGAGGGCTTGTGGTTTCCACCCTTGGGCGGTCTCGGCCACCAGCACTCTTGGTCCGGACAGATCCTTGGTTGGGCAGGGGATCGGGCAGACCCCCAAGTTAGTGTCTGTTTCGGATCCTGAGAACTGCGTTCGTACCCTTCCTGGTCCTCAGCTGCAGCCCTCTAAACCCAGGAGACGCCCTGGCCCGCGCTCGCCCCCCAGGGCCTCATGTCGGAACCACAGCCTGGCCTGGAGCCGCCCCAACATGGGCTGTACATGCTCTTCCTGCTTGTGCTGGTCTTCTTCCTCATGGGCCTGGTAGGCTTCATGATCTGCCACGTGCTCAAGAAAAAAGGCTATCGCTGCCGCACATCTAGGGGCTCAGAGCCTGACGATGCCCAGCTCCAGCCCCGTGAGTGAGGACTCTAGAATCCTGATTTAAGTTGTTTCTTCCCTTACCTCTCTCCCCATACCTCTCTGCCTCCCTGGCCAACAGACCCAGCCCAACCCAAATCCTGATCAAACCCACAAGATGCCTAATGATGCATTTTTGAGTGACACCACCCTGAAAGCAAGGCTAGAGAAGGATGCATGGGGTCTACTCATGCTAGTCCTGGGCTCCCATTGACTTCTCCCATCTTTTCTGGCCTGATGCATGATGGCACATAGGTAAAGGAATATGTCTCGAACAATCAGCCATGGGGGCCATCAGGTCATGCTCTCCCAAAGCTGACTCATTTCCCACTTCCTTGCCAACCTCTTTCATCCTTCAGCTGAGGACGATGACGTGAATGAGGACACAGTAGAAAGGATTGTTCGCTGCATCATCCAAAATGAAGGTGGGGATAGGCCAACCCGGTTGCTTCTTCCACACCAACCTTCCCTTGCCCTGACCTCCATCTCCACTGACTGCCTCTTTTCCCTCTCCCCTCAGCCAATGCTGAGGCCTTGAAGGAGATGCTGGGGGACAGTGAGGGAGAAGGAACAGTACAGCTCTCCAGGTGAGCTGGAAACAAGGGCCAACATGACTTAGTTTGTCTTGGAGAGTACCTGTCTTCCAACACAATCTTCCCAAGTGGTACCGCAAGTTTGGCAGTGGGGTAAGAGGAAGGCTGGCTAATCTACTGAAAGAAAGGAGTTTTATGGAAATCCCAGATCATTCAAACAATGTTTCCCATTTAGATGTCATCACTTTTCGTACTGCTTTCTTAGGTTAAGCATTACTCTCTCTTTAGTAAACAGGGCTGACAGAAAAAACACATGACTACTCATGGCTTAATATTGAATTTACTAAAGACAACAGGATGTTGGAACCTGAGGAAAGTGGGACTTAGAGAATTTAAAGAGCATGTTGAGAGAACAGGAGGAAAGAGTGGGAAGGGAAATGGAAGAATCGTTTCTGTCCCTCCTCCCTGTGGTCCAGTGTGGATGCCACCTCCAGCCTGCAGGATGGAGCCCCTTCCCATCATCACACAGTGCATCTGGGCTCTGCAGCCCCTTGCATCCACTGCAGCCGCAACAAGAGGCCGCCGCTTGTCCGTCAGGGTCGCTCCAAGGAAGGAAAAGGCCGCCCCAGGCCTGGAGAGACCACTGTGTTCTCAGTGGGCAGGTAGGGCTACAATATCTCAAGAAAATTGGGGTTTGAAGTGAGGCTCCAATAATTATCCACCTGACCCCCAAAGTGTCCCACAATCTGAGTAGGCCCCTGCCTCCCTTAGGCCAGAGAGAAGTAGTCATCAAACCCAGGATGATTGATTGGAAGGGAGGGTTGGGTGGCCTCTAAACTGTGATCCTAAATCCCAGTGTTTTCTTTCCTCCCAGATTCCGAGTGACACACATTGAGAAGCGCTATGGGCTACATGAACGTCGTGATGGCTCCCCTACAGACAGAAGCTGGGGCTCTGGTGGGGGACAGGATCCAGGAGGTGGTCAGGGGTCTGGGGGAGGGCAGCCTAGGGCAGGGATGGCTGCCACTGACAGGCTGCTCCCTGAGCAGCCACACCCCCAAGCCCTAGCCAACTCCCCAGTGCAGAACGGAGGACTCATGGATACAAGCCTAGGCCCTTGTGCACTTGAGGGAACCCCTGAAGCCTCTACAGAATCAACCCTGGGGGCTAGAGGGAGGGGCCCAAGCCCAGGGCTGCCCAGTCAGGAGGCAAATGGACAGCCAAGCAAACTGGACACCTCAGGCCAGCAGGTATGAAGGCATGGTCAGTGGAGAGGTGGGCTCATATTATTGCCCCTACTCTAGGGAACACTAATAGGACCCACCGCCTATTTCCATTATTAATATCTCCTCTTTCTCTCAGGTGTCTCCACCACGGGGAACAGGGGGTGTGTGAGGTGAGTTTCCCTGAGCCCCACATCCAGTAATCTCACCTTGACACCCTCTACCTAAGCCATTTGAGTCTGTCATCTCTCTGATCCCCTAAGGTGAACTGCAGGCTTAGCCTGTGCCACAGATTCCTTGGCTGCTGGTGGGGAGTGGGGCTGTGCTCCAGGAGATACATACAGCCCCTGGAGAATAGCTGGGTCAGAATCTCAACAGGAATCAATACTGTTCCCCTTCCTCTCCTCCAAGCTTCATTCTTCATTGTGCTGATGGACTACCAGCAGGCATTGCAGGGTGTAGGTGGCCATGAAGGCTTTCCCCTCCAGTGAACAGCACTGCCCCTCAGTTGAGGGACCAGCTCTCTTCCACCTGGAGTTGCATGGTCTCAGGCTGGGGGACCTCAGGAAGAGTCCCCCCTACTCCCAGCCCCTCATTCTTCTCCCTTTCCCTACCTGCCAACAGGTTGCCTAGCCTGCCTTCCCCAACATCTCACTCCACATACTAGAGCGTGGCAGCTGGGACCAGGCCCTGCCTTTGGTGGGCCCCCAAAGCAATAGCACCTTAGGCTCCCTGCCCTCTTGGCACAAGACGTCCAGGTGCTGGCTTGGACTTCATGCCCTTTATTCACTGTCAATAAATCCGCTCAGACCATTACAGTTACTTTGCATCCTGGCTCCTGCTCCTTCTGACTTCCAAGGTCTGCTTCTCTCCTGGCCCCAAGCTCAGAGACAGACCTTGGCATCCAGGGCGGGGTCGGCCACAGAAGCAGGGTGAAGACAGAAATGGGCCACTCAAGGCTTTGAGGAGTGGGTTCCAGCCCCACGGATTTTGGGGTATTTCATCACCCTACAGATGGGGTGATGGCAGAAGACAGAGGAGTTGTTCCAGCCCTAGAGACTGCAAAGGAACAATGGGGAAAGGAATGGGTTTAATCCCCAGGAGTGGGAACAGAGAAGTTTCTGTCCCTGGAAGTGAGAGTGGATGTGGGGTAAGACTGCAGCTTTTGTCTGTCGCTCCAGATCATTTGAGGGGTGGTTTCCGACAGCATGGAGATAGGGGCAGCAGCATCACGGGGGGCAGTGGTCCCCCTGGCCTCAGGTGAGGGAATCTGGGTGGCCAGGATCTGGGGCTTTAGCTGGTGGGGGAGGTGGTGGCCGCATCTGCAGGGAACACGCATAGTTAGTGCTCCAGAGTCCTTCCTGAAAATATCCCTATTAATTTCCTCAGCCCAGCAGACAAAACCAGGACCCATGGGAATGACCCCTCTGTACAGTCTCCTCCAAGGCAAGGGCTTACCGGCCTGAGTCGAGGCACCATCATGTCCAGAGGTCCAGGGTAGTCCAAGGCTTTGTCTGGAAACAGGAACCACAAGTCAATCCTTAAGCTTTGTTGGGTTCAATGCTGCGTCTCCAGCACTTAGGACAGTGACACTTTATAAACACTTGTTGAGTTAACAGATATCAGCCTGAGCTATAAAGTCCATTAGTCCGTTTATCCTCGGTAAATACTTACGGTACAACTGCTCTGTACACAGTACCAAAGAAAGGGGGTGGAATACACAGTCCCCAATCATAATGACTATGGAGAATCCCATAATCAGTCGGTCTCTGTCTCTTGTGGTCTCACACATAAAATGAATGTTTGAATGCCAAATGAAAGTGAACTGGGAGTGTTGGAGATGGTGACTCTAGGGGGGTCAGCAATGGAAGCACTAGAATGTTTTAGAATAAAAGTTGGATATTTTAATGGTGAAAAATAGGGGACTGCAGATGTAGGGTGACAAAAATACTTGCCTAGCATGAGCAAGGTCCTAGTTTAATTTCCAACATCACAAAAACAACAACCAAAAAAACAAGAGAAAAGAATGACACAGCTAGGTATTATATATTCAAAGTTTAAGGTTACTAAGAACAAAGTATACATTTTGGAAGAATGCAAGAGTGCTGTAAGTAAAGATGGATAATGTTTAAACTAATGAGAAAACGCGATGCTTACCATGTGCCAAGCACAATGTTGTACACTCTAACGAACATCTTGTTCAACTCATAACAATTCACTAAGGCAGTATCTTTCCCCTCGTTTTCTAAAGAACATAATATAAACTAAGGCTGGATTGCTCACAGCTACAATCCAGCCACTTAGGAGGCTGAGGCAGGAGGATTACTAGTTTAAGGCGAGCCTGGGCTACAGAGGGAAAACCTATCTGATAGGAACAAAACAAAACAAAAGAACAACAAAAAACATAAACCGAGGACCAACCAGGTTAAGCATCCCACCTCAAGTCACACAATAGTGACAGAGCAGAGTTTGAACCTGGCCCCAAATCCTAAGCTCTCCTCCCCATCAATCTGCCACGGGCCTTATCGCAAGGTACACTGGGGGTACACAGAGGAGCAGAGTAAGGCAGAGTCCAAGCTTTTTTCTTGCCATCTCTTACGCTCCCAGGGCCTCCAATTATCTACTCACCCCCAGGGAGAGCAGATGCAGGGCATCCATCCAAGGCACAAGTGGGTACAGGAGGGGAGAAACTGGGAGGAGAAGGGGACGGCAGCATCTGGGGACAGGGTAGATATACGGTTATTCCTGGTGTGTGGGAAGTAAGAACCTGCTTTTCCTCTCATCTCACCTTCGATTCCTCTTTCCTTACTTCGCAGTACTGAAAGCAGTTAAATGAGGATTGTAACTGATACATAGTTCAACAGCCAATATGAATTGAACAGTTATTAATATCAGGGTGTTCTGCTAACACTACACATGACAATTTGTTCAACCCCCACTACCACCCTGTGAGCTAAACATTTTGATGGTTCCTATGTTAGACGTGAGATTCAGGTTGAGCCACCTGTCAGGATCATGGTCAGTTACTGGCAGAGTGCTGGCTAGAACTGGGGTATGCTGACTCTTACTGCTGTGTCCTGGCAAAAGACATCACAAATTTAAGTGCCTCCTGTGTGCCGTGGGACTGTCGGGTTTACCTCTATCATCTCTAGTCATGACAGCGAGCCTAACAAAGCAGCTATTGTTATTTCCATTTAGCACTTGAAGAAGCCAGCTCAGGTTAATTCATCATTTACCGTCATACTAAACAATTTGAACTCAGGCCTCTCTGACCCTGCAGCCCTCCAAACTCCTATGAAGAGTGCCTTAGTTTCTTTTTTTTCTGCACAGCCAAAGCACCTAAGCCACCATGGGAAGCAAACCTGGGGGGAACTAGGGCATTAAGATTAATATAGAGCCTTACTGAGGTGAGAAGGTTAACCCAGAGGGAGTTGGGGATAGAAGGGAAAGAAGCTTACCTGTTCAGGGTCAGAGAATTCAGGTGGCCCTGGGGGGCCAAGCAGCTCCTCCACTAGTAGGGAGGGGAAGACTCCAACATGGCCCCCAAATTCTCCCCTCCAGAAGCCATCATCCACTCCGTCCTGAGCCCTGGGCAGTAGGCGAATGAGCGCCCCCTCAGGGAAACTCAGCTCCTCTTCACTCTGTCCAGTGTAGCTGTACAGGGCTCGGGCCAAGAATGCTGCAGGAGCCCAGGAGAGGGTGAGAAGCAGCAGGTGGTACTCAAGGACCATGAGATTCTACAACCATCCATGGTTTATGCCCCTGGTCCTTGAACCCAGAACTTCTGTTCTTACCTGTGGGTTCTGCCCCTGAGGGATTGTTGCCATCATTGCTTCTCTCAGTGAGGGAGAGATCCGGGAAATTGAGATACCGCTCAGGGACAAAGCCTGCCTCGCCATGCTGGTTCCGAGCCTGCTCGCCCAGAAATGTGAACAGGTGTCAGACTTGCTCAGCAGTCCATGGCTTTGGCTCCCCTCCACTCAAGTTTCTGGCATTGCTACATGGGTCCTTGGGGGCCACGTAAAAGTCTTCCCACTGCCCCCAGTCCAAGGTCAGAACTCAAGAGTCTCATACTCACCTTGACCCATTCGTCAGCATCTCCTTCCTCTATGACCTCCAGCCATTCACCCTCTGTGATTGTCAGCTCATCCTCACGCCCTGCCTGAGCCCCATGAGGAAGAATTCAAGATTTGCCTCCCTGCAATATCCCCTCGTGTCTATCTAAAGTTTCAGTCCTTATTCATACCTGGTAGCCAAACACCACATGTGCAGGGCAAGGGAGGGGCCTGGTAGCTAGAGCTGGGGGAACAGGTTCCTCAAAGAGCTCCCCAGCCTCCTCACATTCATCGAAGTCAGACAGCTCAGCATCCTCAGCCTGGAAACAGGCAAAGGACAGACACCATCTCAAAGTAGTGGAAGGATTGCCCATTCCCCCATCTCATTTCTAAGGGATATTGAGAATCCTCCTCTCAGGTGGTACCCCTTAATCAATCACCATGTCTCACAACCAAAACCATCACAGGGGAGGGTGATACTAAATAATAGCAGAATGATTAGATGCTTAATACAAAGTGTCATATATACCGCTGTGTTTAAGCTTCATCAAAACCCAGTATTTTTTTTGTATAACTGCTAATCTCACTTTAGTTTTGAAGAAACTGAGACTCAGACAGGTTAAGTCACTTTCCAAGATCACACAGTTAGGGAAAAGAGTGGCTGACACTCAAAGTTTCAGCTGCTTCTATAACCATGGTTCTTTTTTGTTTGTTTGTCTGCTTGTTTATCTAATTGATTTATTTTTATTTTATGTGTAGGAGTGTTTTGCATTGCATGCATACAGTGCCCACGGAGGCCAGAAGATAGCATCAGATCTCCTGGAAATGGAATTACAGATGGTTATTAGCCACTGTGTAGGTGCTGGGAACCAAACCCAAGACCCTTACAAGAGCATCCAGTGTTCTTTACTGTTGAGCCATCTCTCCAGCCCCAGAACCGTGGTTCTTAATCACTGAATTATAGTAAAGTTTATTGAGAGTTCTCCATGCCAGAAACTCTGCAATCTCATGTAAGCCTCACAGATAACCCTGAGTTAGGTACTTCTGTGACTCCCATTTCGGGGGGTCTGCCTTCTACAGAGGAATTTTACTCTCCCAGGCGTGCACAGCTAGGATCAGGGAGGAGCTCACCGTAGGAGAAAGATCCCGCTGGGACAGCCGAGCCTCACTAAGCCTTCGCTCCTGCTCCACTTCATCTTGGGCTTGGGTCATGGCTGGCTTTAGCCAATGCTGCACATCTAGGCCAGCCCCCTGCAGCAGGGCCAGCCGGGCAGCCCCCTTCACCTGGCTCACCTGGCAAGAGGAGGAAGAGAGTTAGTGGAATCTGAAAGTTGTGATTCCCTCTTTTCTTCGATCACAGTGGACAGAGGTTGCCCGAGGAGGTAGGAGCTCAGTGACTCTGAGCCTGAGCCTGGGCCTCACCTGTGCCCGTCGGATGCTCTCCCTCACTTCCTGTATCCGCTGTTCTATGCCTGGAGCTTCTCGCTCCAGAGCTTGCTGCCGCCTCAGCTCCAGTCGCTGCAGTACCTGGAAGGAACAGCAGAGGTGGGTAGAGATACTGGGGGCCATAGCTTACTACCAGTACTTCGCTAGTTGCATCACTTCCATTGTGTTATCTATCTTCCCTAAAATGTAGGTATTATTATTGGCCCGAGTTTAGTGATGAAGAAATCAAAGTCCAGAGAGGTGAAATCACTTCTTACCCAAGGTTACAGAACTCACAAGCAATGAAGAGAATATGAACTCAGGTCAGTCCAGCTCCAAAATCTGTGCTCTTAACTACTGTGTTATACTATTGTGCTAAAATTTCCCCCACCCCATCTGTATCAGTATGACTCCCCCATTCTGGGATCTTTATCTCTCAGCTCTCCTTTCCCACCTCCAGCACCTGTACCCCACCTCACCCGATGCCCATGGTGCTGGATCTTGTAGTCTCGGGCAGCTCTGCTTGTCCAGTGTTGAATCTCTTTCTCCAGGCCACTTTGCCCAGCTGTGCCTCCAACTCCCCGCTCCAGGACACAAACCTGAATAAGACAGGGAATGCTGTGAGAAGGACCTGAAACTGTTCTTCTGGCCAGTACTTTTTACCTCTTCATCTCGACTTCTAAGATCAGGTACAAAGAAGACGAAGCACATGCCTTTGTCTGTGGACACAAGTGTTTGCTCATATAGACAGAGGCCCAGGAATGGGATCAGAGTTGAGGGACAGAAAAGGAATGACGAGGACAGTGACCGACCTTTGATCTGAGGTATGTTTGTATTCAGATGAGAGGGCGATGAACTGGAATTTTGAAAACCCCCTTTCCAAGGCTGGAATAGTCACTGAATTAATACCAAGACAAGGACATTGGGACAGGAGGCCTAAACCACACTCACATTTAGATTTGGCCTGTTTCCACAAACAGAGGTCTCACCTGATCAGCCCCTGCTGGCTGGAACTGCTGAGGTGGGGTTGGGGAAAAGACTCCAGGCCCCTGAAGAAACAGTTTCACATCCTGCTCCCAGTTTACCTAGGGTTGGAAAAAGCACAGTCACCCACTTACCACCTGTCCAACTCTGTCTCCAGCACCTTCTAGAAGAAAGCTGACAAGGTAAGAACTTCAGGGAGGAGGGTTGTATTGGTAAGGACACAAAGCATCTCTAGGGGAGCTCTCACAACCCCAGCCCTCACCTGAGAAGTTGCTTGCCCCCCATGGCGGGCATGCTCCAGGACCATCTCTGCAGCTTCCAACTCAGTATGGCTCAGTAAGGTCAGGGGGTCTCTCAAATGTTCCGACAACTCGCTTACCAGGGCCTGCAGAGAGCCCCAAGGACACCGATACCACCCTCTCCCAGGTGTAAAGCAGGCTCTCTCTCCAGGTCTGGGGGGCTATGGACATGGGGGACGGGAGGGAGAGTAGTCAGACATGACCACTTCTAAGAACCCCTCATGTGTGCACACCACTTCATAGTTTAAAACACTTCCACATCCATTGTCTTTGAACCTCATTAGTGTTATGAAGTAGGCAGACTGAGAGTTAACTCTGAAATGGGTTGTGGGGTTCAGGGGAGTTAAGTGCCTTATATGACTAGCCAGCCTGGGAGGAGCAGGGACAGCCTCCCCGGCTAAGGGAGAGGATTACTGTGGGGCAGGACTGGCCTTGAGCAGGGCTGGCAGTTCTTCTTGGTAATAGTGGGCAAGGTGAGCATTGGTGGCTACCAAGTTAAGCAGATACTCATTGCGGGCTGCTCTCAACTGCTGGGAGTACTGGGCTGACTGAGCAGACAGCTAGGAAAGGAAAACCAAAGTTAACAGGGAGCCCTGAATCCCTGGGGCTCTTCCAAGGCCAACCTCCAACCCAGAAGCAAAATGGATCTCATATGATTAAATACTTACTATATGCCTAACACTATACTAAAAATTTCACATACAACACTGGTTCAAAACCCCTCTCACAGCTTCTGTACCTATCTAAAATTGCAAACTGTACTTTCCCGTAGTTTACCAGGTCTGACATGAATCTGCCCCTGCAATCTCTCTGACCCTTTTCAAGTGCCTGTTCCTTGTTCACAGTATTATGGCCACACTGGCCCTCTACTGGTCCCTTGAACCACAGTCATTCCTCCTCAGAGCTGTTGCACACTCTATTACCTCTCTCTAGAATGTTCTTGGCATGGCTGTCTCCTTTTTGACACTCAGACCACCTGTTCAGAAAGACCTTCCCTCTAAATCTCACCCATCTGTCTGTCTCCCTTTATAACACTTTGACTTGTATATAATTTGTTCATATACCCTAATTTCAACCAGGCTGTGAGGAAGGAACTCTACTGGTCCTGTTCTCCACTATATCCCCAGTAGTGGAAGAGTGCCTAGCACATAGAAGTTCTCAAAAATACACATAAAGGAATGAAAAAGAAAGGTATTCTTTCCATTGTACAGATAAAGAAAATGAGGCTCAGAGAATCAAGGAAGTTAATCAAAACCACATTATTGAATGCTTGGCACTTTACTACTAGGAAATAGGTTCAAGCCAGTCTCTTAGACTTATGCCTCTGGATACCAAACCCACTGGGCTACTCTCCCTTGTTTATGCCTTCATCCCTCGAACCTTGGTGCTCAGTTTCTGGAGACTAGTTCGAGAGTGGAAGATCCCATGGTCACTTCGGTTCAGTCTGTGCAGATTAAGAAGAAGAGTCCAAGTCAGAGGTGACTTTGATGCCTTAATTCCACCCTGCACTTCCCCATATCAGACCTTGGGTTTCCAAGATCATCCATAAGCCCACCTAGCCTGGACATCAGCTGCCTTCTCCTGGGCCAAGGCCCATACACGTTCTCGCTGTCCATACAGCTTCCGACTTCGGCTCAGTTCCCGAACGGACTGCAGCACCTCAGCCTGTGCCCTCTGGAGGCTCTCTGTCCCCTAGTGGCATGGACATACAAAGTCTTGTTCCAGACCACTTCTAATCCTAGATGCCTTTACTCCGTCCACTAAGCCATACCTTCCTAAGCGCCTGCTCCTTGGCACTCCGCCCAGTGCCCCCTGCTAGGTCACGGTATCGGTCAGACGCCTGGAGCCGGGTTTGGCCTCCAGCCACAGTGGCATCCAGAAGGCAGCGCCAAGCACCAAACACTGTCCTGTCCCTCCCCAGAGAAGGTCTGTATTGAAGAGAGAAGCACTCCACAGCTTCATGAGATCCCCCATCCCCACAACACAAGAGACAGAGTGCTTTCCCTTCCTTTCATCTGCGAGCCCATCAATCGATCAGCCCATTAGCTCAGCCACAGGATCACTCATGCCCTCCGTCCCGATTCAGTGTCCTTGCTGGGTCAGCTCCTCTGCTGCTGCGTCAGCTCTACCTGCATGCTGCTCATGTGCCTTTTCCTGCTCACCAGGCCCTCATCCCCACAGATTTCTAGGGCTCCCCATCACCTCTACCTATGTGAGACTCACCTGCTGTCCACCTCCACACTCCGCTGTCCTTCCCTCTTCAGAAATGGCCCAGCCAGTTTCTGGAGTGCCTAGTAAGAAAAACATTACAAGTGCACTTCCTTTATGAAGAACCACCCCAACTGAGAGAATTTGGGACCAAGGCATAGTACTATTCTTTGTATATATAATATATGCATTTGCTAAATGTTTTGCATTCATTAACTTATTTAATACTAATAACCCTAAATGGAGTTTGGGTATTATTGTTACTATTCCCATTTTACAGAGAAAAAAACTGAGGCCAAGAAATGGTAAGTAACTTGTCCAAGGTCATACAGCTGATAATCAACTGAGCAGGGATTTGACACAAATCTCCCTGATGCTAGGTATTTGTTCTTTTTATTTTAATAATAATACTTTATTAAGATTATTGTTTTATTATTAAATAATAATCACTTTATTATAATTAGCTCACAAATAAAAACATCACACAGCTAGTTAGATATTTGTTCTTGACCACGATCAGGGAGTGACAATGCTGGTGGTGACAAGAAGGAAGGTCTAGAGCAGAGTCGAGTACCTGGCCATACTCCCGTTCAATGGCTGCCCTCTGCTTGCTGTAGGATCTGTGGAGATTGGGGGTGGAGTGGGTGTTAAAGTTTGCTGCTGTGCTCCCACCTTCAGTCCTCTCCTCAGCTTGAGCAGGAGGAAGAAAGAACCAGCTCAGAGTGTGGCTACACCCAGAGGGAATGGGTCTAAGACAGAGTCCTTGAGATCACCTCCAGCAGCTGCAACACAGGTCAGCCTCACCTCATTGCTCAGAGCCCCAGCAGGATCCTCCCACCCCTGGGAGGACCATCTGTGGACCTGGAAGTGAGGACTGATAGGGCCTGAGTGTGGTGTTCACCAGCTTTCCAACAGGTCTAGAAGAGGGGGGAGGGCTTGTACCTAAGCTTAATTGTGGGCGTGGGGTCAGAAGGTTCGAGGGAAGATCCCCCTGTTTATGTATACATCTCCAGGATCTGGAGAAAAGGCCTAGGGTGAGGGCATGAATGGGTAGGCCAGAAAGCTCCTTCTGCCTGTCCCCTCACCCCAATCCAGGCAGATGTATGCAGAGGAAGGAGTGGCAGGGCGAAGATGGAGGGATGTGAAGGTGAGGGGTCTGGCGCTACCTGATGTCTTCCAGGAGATCCGCCTCTCTCTGCTGCCGGGTCTGAAGGATGCTCAGCTGCTCCAAAAAGCGAAGTTTCACCTCCTGGGCCGGCTTCGCCTGTAGGATTAAAAGAAAGATGAAGACCCTCGGTACCCCGCCCCGGCGTGGGGACCTACAAAACAGCACAGGGAGCGGTGAGGGGGCGGGGCCCGAGAGAGGCTGGGCTGTTTCCTCGGTTACTTCGGGTTTAGGATTTGAGTCCCTTCCCCTCCCCGTGTCCTACCCCAGGTCGGGTGCCCGTGGGCTTCCCCCGCTCCCCAAGACCCTCAGGAGTCCCCAAACCCAGGAAGATCTCACTTTTCGGGGCGGCGGCTGCATATCGGCTCCGGCAAAGGCGGCCAGCAACTCTACTCCGGAACTCGAGGAGGCCCCGCCCACGCCAAGGCCCCGCCCCAGACCTGGCCTGGCCCCGCCCACGTTTGGTATGGTGGCGCGCCGGGTGCGGAAGCACAAGGGGCTGCAGAGGAACTGAACCTGTTGTTGCTGCGAATACCCCGGAAGGGTCCTGGCCGCTGGGCGAAAGCAGCGTCCTCCTGGCGGCAGGGAGAACCGCGGGCTTCTGAGTCAAGATGCCCGGGTTCTATTTCTAGGGTAATCACTGATTCAGCCTGTAATTATTTCTGGCCATCTATTTACATATGCATATCACCAAATCCCCACGCTAAAGGTGAGGGACGGCCAGGTGACCAGGGAAACTGAGTCATTGGACACCTGAGCAAAGATGCGTCTGACAAAGGGAGACAACCTTTTCCTAATCCCCGCTGAACTGGAAAAGCCAGAGTGAGCGGAGTGAGTGAGACGCCTGAAGCCAAGCAGAAACCAGCCCAGAGGAGAAGACTGGTACATCCTGGGCCCCAGTGGACACTAACCAATACCAGTGAGGGGGCTTATGACCTGGACAGGCCCTGTCATCATCTTTTATGTTTAGAATCTTCAGGCTTTTTGCCCCCAAATCTATCAGTTTTAGCATGACTCTCCGCATCCCTCGCCCCACCTCCACCCCTCTCTCCGTGTAAGAGTATGTGTGTTGCTTTTTTTGAGAAAAAGGCTCACACTTAGCCCAGCTGCCTGCAACTGTGTAACTCAGACTGACCCCTATCTTTTAGCTCAGACTCCCAAGCACTAGAATTATAGACCAGATTCACACATCCAACTACCACAGGCAATTCTTACGTATCCAATAGGTGCCCTCCCCCGCCTCAAAAAAAATTGGGGGGAGTGCTGAAGATGGAGCTCAAGGTCTTGAGTGTGCTAAGCAAACACTAACCCTGGGCAATATCCTCAGCCCCCATGACACAAAATTTTAAAACAGAAACTTCAACTTTATTGTCTCCAGGCAAAATGTATAAAATGGCAGAAACCCACTGCTCCTGTACACTCTTGTGTGTGTGTGTCCATACAGCATGTGTGTGGAGGTGAAAGAACAATCTTGGATGTTGATCCTCGACTTCCACCTTTAGACAGGATCTGTTGTTTTTCTGCTGTGTATCCCAGGCTAGCTGGCCTACAAACTTCTGGGTATTCTAGGAGCTCTAGGAGTAAGGGCACCAGTGCTATAGGCCCAACTTTATATGAGATTTGAACTCAGGTCCTCATAGCTGTGAGGTAAGAGCTTTTACCCACTAGGCCCTCTCCCTAGCCGCTCAGTGTGTACTTCATCAGTAAGTGCTACAGGTTCAATTTCAACACACATGTATACATACACACAGAGAACAGGCCTAGTGACCCACTTCCCTCAAGTTCCAAGACCACTACCTTATTCTAAGCCCTCATGATCAGTTTTCTTATCTAATATCTAGCCTCCTTGCTTCCAGTTTCCTCTTGAAACTGTTTCGATAGCAGCCAAGGACTAAAAAGAGAATTAAGATCCATCCTTTTCTTGCTTAAGACACAATTGCCTTAAAAGCCTGAAATCCAAATAGAATCCAGGGTACAACGTTATGCTTGATGACTGGGCCCCTGTTTATCTTTCTCACTGCAAAAATCACTCTCCTACTGTCAGTCATGAGAAGACAGCGACACACAGCTCCGTGGTCTTACCCTCAGCAGCCCAAGGAGTTTCCCTAGACTTTTAGGAACCCAAACTCAGGCCAAATTGGGATTCATGGCTTTGATGCTGAAAGAAATTTCAATACTAGCTAGTATAGTGAAACAGAGTTGGAAATTTTATTAAAGTTTTTTTTTGTTTGTTTGTTTTGGGGGATTTTGTTCTTTGTTTTGAGACAGAGTCTTCCTGTAACCCCAGCTAGCCTGGAACTCACTATGAAGACCATCTCACAGAGATCCTCCTGCACCTATCTCCCAAGTGCTGGGATTAATATGGCACCACTGCTCTGATGATGTTTTAATACAAGCTAAAGTACTAGGGTGAAAAGAAGTGCTCAGATGAAAGTAAGACACACTCAGGTGGGGGTTTGTGTGTCCCAAGAGATGGTAGGGAACATAAGATGTACTCAGGCATGAGTGTGGGCTCTTCTGAGAGAGGAAGAAATTAATTGCCTATTAGCTGTATATAACCTTTTGGTGGCTCTCAAGTTGCATCTTTTTCTTTATTTTTTTTTTTTTTATTTTATGTGTATGAGTGTATTGCCTGAACGTGTGTAAGTGCACCACATGCATGCAATGCCCGTGGAGGCCAGAACAGTGTCAGATTCCCAGGAACTGGAGTTATGGATTGTTGTTAGCGGCCATGTGGGGAAACCCCAGTCCTCTGCAAGAGCAGCCAGTGCTCTTGACCACTGAGCATTTCTTCAGCCCCTCAGGTTACAGGATTTCTTAAAGGGTTTCTAAGAAACCTTTTTTCTTTTCCTTTCTTTTGATAAGAGAGATATACACGGTGGATCCAGAAAGGCTTTGAATGGAATCATAATGATAAGGTAAAACCAGGAGCCACTAGTTTAGTACATGGCCTACCCTTATAAATTGGGTTTCTAGTGGGATTCCTAGGAAATTGCGGGTTTGTGGCTGGGAAGGGAAAGGCCTCAGGTAGTTAATTGTGCTGGAATTCTTGGTGTGCTGCTAGCAAAGGTTTCAGCCAAAAGCCCCCATAAGGAGCTTCTCTCTCTCCTCATGTCCTCCCAGTTTTCCCTTTCTATCCTGCCTCACTGTCTGCTCTGGCTGCTGCTGTCTCCCCACCAGGCTAAGACCCTCTCCCTGTGCAGCTCTCATGCCTGCTGCCTGCCCTTTCTGGAAGTCCTGCTCCCAGCACTCCCCTTCTCGAGCCCCTTGCCCTTGTTCTCATTCCTCGGAGGCTTTCATCTCCATTCACTCACGGCAAAGACTGTATCCACATTCACTCTCAAGCTGTCATTTGGTGTAGTTTCTTTGCAGCACTAAACTTGTCCTCATATTTGTTTATGTGCATGTGCTGTTTTTTTCCTGCAGTGACAGCTCTATATGAGCAGGCACCCCGTTTGTTTTGTCCGTATTGTATCACTGGACATGGCACCAATTAGGTGCTCAGTACATATTTGTTGAATGAATAAGAGATTGGTAGCCTTTTAGTTCCAAGGTTTATTAATAGTGACCCATCTTTTTTTGGCTCCTCATTGCCCCAGCTCCTAACCCCAATCAATCACCCAACTCCAGAGCCCCAGTGTAGTCCCAGCTCATAGGATGTGGGATAGGGTAGACTTGGACATCATCCACACCTCTAGCTTCCTAGCTTCATTTTTCTTTCCTTTAATGCAGTACAGCCATCATGTCCCAAACCTCTCACTGAACCCCTCCCAGTCAAATATATAAAATAGAAGCTGCCCTTATTGAGGGAAAATATATGGGGCTTATAGCTGAGAAACAGTTTGGTGTTCACTGCTCTCCTTATTTCAGTGACTTCAAGAGTAGTACAAATAAACAGGCTATACCCAGAAAGGAGCCATGATCTTCCCTGAGACATACAGCCTCCAGGGACTTCAGTCCAGTGCTCACTCCACAGCACCATACTGGATTCTGAAGTCTTCCATCCAGGACAGAAGTTCCCAACTATGTCTACCATGGCAAAAGCCTGGCTCTTCTGGTTATCTACCCCCTCAGCTGCTGGCCCTAAGGTCATGTGAGGGGCTGGCTGGAGGGTGGATTGGCAGTACAAGGAGACTGGGTGAGAAAAATGGGTGTCTGTGTTGGAAGGCTGGTGGGGCTGGGGGGCTGGGGACTGGAGGGATGAGAAGGGCTTTCTGGACATGAGATGGGCTCTCCTTTCCTCAGGATGAGGTTGTTGAGCTCCTGGAGGAGCTGCTCCTCCAGGGACCCCCGTGCCTGAGGGCTGCTCTTTGAAGGGAGGCCTGGAGGAGGGTCAGGTATCCTCTCCTCCTGGCCTGGAATGCTTGCTTTGGAGAGTGGGGGTTGATCCAAGGACCTCTGGTTGGTAAGGGGTATCTCCGGCTTGGCTGTCCACTCCCATGTGGTGGAGAAAGAGGTTGAGGTATCCTCAGTAAGCTCAGAGAAGGCCCCAACCTCCTCATAGACTGGCTCTTCATACACAGGCTCCTCCAGTTCATCTTGCTCCTCTACAGAACCCTGGGATGACTTCATTGGCTGGATGGGAATGGGGCAGCAGGGGATGGGCACAGCATTAGAGTTACCGTATTTTTAATTACTAACATTTATTGAGCTCTTCCTCTGGGTCAGATACTGCAAAATATTTGACATATATGATACCACAACAGACTGGTCACACTGCAGAAGAGTGAAGTGAGGTGCAGAGGGGTCATGCTGCCCAAGACCACATAGTGAGGAAATGGTGGTTGGTGGGACTTGAACCTAGGTCTGTCTGATTCCAAATCACTTAGCCATTTTTCTTCTATTTCTTAGGTTCTGTAATCACCTTCTTCTTTCCTCACAATATCCTATCACCCCTTACTGTCCTCCTCTGTCACATACACACCCTGGTGGCCTGCATTGGGACAGACATGGAGCACATCATGGCTTAGGCAGCACAGAACACAGGGCTGGCAGGCACAGAGCTAAAGCAGGCACAATACTCACAAAGAACATGGACAGGGTCCTCCGGTTGTGTAGTTTCCGCTAGACACATGTAGAGTAGGGATGAGGGGAGGGGGAGAAACAGAGACACAGTGAGGCCTGGCAACAGGAGGTGGAGGTCAGGAATGGGGGCACAGAGAAGAGAGAAGGGAAGGTCACAGGGTGGTGGGGGACATCAGGCAGGCACACTATTTCCTCCTCTGATGTGACAGAAGGGCAAGGACCAGATGATTAGGACAGGCTGGGGATGGGGTCTCACCAGGGTCTGATTGGCAGAAAGGAGAGTGGCTCCACTATCATCCCCACGGATGGGCAGCAAGGGCATAGTGCCAAACTTCTGACGGGCAAGGTCAGAGGAGGAACGGCAACGTAAGACAACGGACTGCTGGTCATCATGCTAATGAGAGAGTGGGAGGTTGGTTCCAACAGAGTTGGGAGGCGCTGAGGGTATGGCTGGGCTCCAGGGGCACCACAGACCCTGCCTTCAGCCTTTTCCTTCTTCTCACCTGGGCTTTAAGGATGCTGGTGGTCCAATCCCACATCTCATCCTCATCAGTGCAGGACAAGTAGCTGCGGGTGATCAGAGAGGATTCAGGAAAATGATGGAATCCTAACGCTAGGCATGAAGGAATGGAGAAGGGGAAGGAGGAGGAAAAGACAGGAAACAGGGGCTACGGAGATAGCTCAGGTGGCACAGTGCTTGCCATGCAAGTATGAAACCAGAGTTCGATCCCTAGCACCTATGTTAAAAAACAACAACAACAACAACAAAAACTGGGCATGGTGGCTAGTACTTGTTATCCCACATGAGGAGAATGAGACAGGCAGGTCCCTGAGGCTCACTGGTCAGCCAGTCTAACCTAATCAGCAATCCCCAGGTCCTAGTGAATGACACCTGAGGTTGTCTCTGGCCATCACATGCATCAGTGTACACACACACACACACACACACACACACACACACACACAGAGCAGGTTTAGGATAGAAGAGAACCCAGCCAGGAGACACTCACAGGTGCATCTTCTCCAATATCAGAGTGAAGCCCCACCTGCAAGGCAAAGAACAGTGACAGGGCAACTTTAGAAGTCAGAGGGGTGACGGCAGAAAAGCACTAGGTGAGGGCCAGAGAGAAAAACTCACAGTGTTGGAGGTTTTAACTTCTTTCGGATTCCCAGGTAGACCTTAGCACCTTCCAGAGACCACTCCCGTTCCGGTTTAGCACTCTGAGAACATGAACGGAGGGGTGAGATGAGAGGTACAAGAACATCAGAGTTAAGGTCAAGAAGTCATGGAAGCATTGGGACATGTGATCATGGGATCCGAGGTCAAGGTCAGGGAAGCAATGAGATCGGTGAGGGTGTGGGCTGTGGAGTCGGGGGAGTTCATACAGTAATGGCTCCTGCTGCCTGGCTGACCACTGAGCATCCCACTCCTCTGGCCTCAGCACCTCACCTTCTTCTCCTTGAGCAGCAGGAGGCAGCGGTCACGCACCAAAAAGAACCTCTCCTGGAAGCGGCTTCCCAACAAGCGAGATGGCTCCTCACGACACCTCAACAGCCCCATCCGTGGGCTCTCACGCCGAACTCCTGGGTACAGAAGGGTAACGCTGGCTGGAGGCTCCTGGGAGAGAGGCCTGGGGAAAGCTGAGCTGAGGGAGGAGGCTCACCTGTGAAAAGGCAGCCCGCCTGTTCCAGGGAGACTTTTCTCAGGAGCAGAGAGGCTGAACAGGGCTCAGGAAGCTGGCACCATTGCAAGGCCTGCTCTAGGACCTTTTCCTTGGGGTGCAGCGGCCTCTCTGAAGGGAAAGGTGGGGCAGATAGCAATAACCATATCCAATCAAAGGGTAGAGCTGCCACATCATCCCCCACTGCATTAATTCATGCATCCTTCCAGCTGTCTGGCCACAGGCATTTATTTTAACAATGATTCTAGGCCAGATACCACGCTGGCCTTGGGATGCAATGGTAAACATGATACACGTGGCTTACCTTCCTGAGGCTACAGGCTAATAAAGGAGCCAAGAGTAAACAGGTAGACAAATGGACTATAAAGACCAGTAATTACTTTGAAAGAAACAGTAAGCTGAGATAGAGTTGGGGGAGGAGGTGGGAACATATGGACAGAAACAGGGAAAAGCAGGTCAGCAAACGAACTAGGGTGATCAGGCAAGCCTTTCAGAACTTGCATTTGTAGATAAGGCACAAGGAAAAGCAAGCCATACCGAAGACTACAGATGATCTTTTGATTGTTGCTGTTGTTGTTTGATTGATTGGGGTTTGTTTGTTTGTTGAGATCTTACTATGTAACCCTGGCTGGCTTAGAACTTGCTACGGAGACCAGGTTGGCCTCCAGCTTTTGGTAATCTGCTTACCTATTCAGGAGTGTGCCACTACCTCAGCTTTAGGTAGGATCTTAGAGGATGAAATAGAAGAACAAATGCCATGAGTCAGGAAATAGGTACTTGGGCACCTGAACAGCCAGTGGGGCCAGATGAAGGGAGGATATAGCTCAGTGGTGAATGCCTACCTTCCACTTTCAAATCCTCCCAGCACAGTAGGGAGGACACACTGCTCTAGCAAAAAGACAACTAAGAGAATGGGTGATGTAAGATGAGGCCTGGGGAACAGGCAGTAGGCACACACTCAAGGTTTTGCAGGTCATAAGAAAGATTTTCAGTTTTCTAAATTCATTGGGAAATTATCAGAGGGTTCTAACATGGGAATGGTATGATCTGATTTATGCTTGAAATGTTCGTTTGGCTGCTGTGCAAAAGATGGATTGTAAGGAAGCAAGAATGGAATGCTTGTTCCAGTCCATGCATTTTAGTGGTTCCTGCTGGGAAACATCAGTTTAATAGTGACCATGACTGGGGCCGTGGAAACAGTGAAGATGGTGAGGAGTGACAGATTTGAATGGAATCAACTGGACTATTTGGTGGGTTAAGTGTAAAGATAAAAGAAGGGAGGGGCTCCAGAGGGCTCCTAGGCTTCTGGATTTAACTGAGTGAACTGTGGTTCCATTTGCTGAAAAAGAAAAACCAGGAAACAGCCTGGGCTTTATACTGCAGGAGAGGGCTGGAGATGAGGGAAATGTCACTCTTAGGCACTATAGATTTGAGGTGCTTGTGAGAAGTGGAAGTGTGAAGCAGGCAGTTGACTGTGTAAGTACAGAGAAGAGATCTGAGCCAGGGATAAAAGTGTGGGGTACAGCCAGGCATGGTAGTGTATGCCTGTAATTCCAGCACTTGGGAGGCAGAAGCAGGGGATTACTACAATTTCAAGGCCAATCAGTGAGAGTCTCTGGTCCACTGAGGCTACATAGTAAGAGCTTGTCTCTAAATTAATTAATTAATTTGGGTGTCAGTTAATTAATGGCATTTAAAGCCACAGGGAAGGATGAGTTCATCCATGATTGTAGACAGAACAAGAGAAGGGGCTCAGGATTGAGTCCCTGTCCTTCTAACACTTAAGTCTGGGAAACTGGGGAAGAGAAGCCCCCTTTGAGATAGAAGGGAAACCAAGAGCTTGTGTGGCCCACTAAAGCCAAAAGGATTGAGAAAGAGGGAGGACATGCAGGGGGAACACCATCTCATGTGGGTGAGTCGACTAGAAGATGCCCATTATATTTGTGATGACCTAGGTCACATGACCACACACACAAAGGTGTGGTCCCACTCACCAAGCTCTCCATGCTCAAGAATTTCAAAGGTCATCCACAAGTCTGTCCCCACTGCTGTCCCTCGAATCTCCAGAACCTGGTTAGTCAGCTCCTCAGCAGTTAGTGTTGGGGACACCTAGCATCCAGACAAGAGCAGAAAATCCATGATGATCAGACTATTGGCCCTGCCCCCGCTTCTCCCTCTAGTCTCCTCTAGACTGACCTTCAGGGTAACACAATTGTCTGGGTGCTGCTGCTCTATATAGACCTCCATGATGAGGTCTCCAGCCTGGGACAGCTGAGGGGGGAGGAAAGGAGACCACAGGTTACAAAAATGCCAAGATCAGAGAATGAGTCATAGGTACCTCCCCCAACAAAGGTCTCCTTCAACTCTCACCTTCAACATGGCTTGGGACCTGGAAGAGGAAAACTCCAGGTGGGGTAGAACTGCATGTTTAGCAGCATATAGTGCTACTGCCCCAGACAGTGTCGACACAATGACTTGGAGAATAGGTTTGCAGTCAAACTACCTGGGTTCCATCTTAGCCACTCATCATAGTGTGATCTTGAATACTTGACCCAAGAGCCTCAGTTCTTTATTTGAAAAAATGGGACTATTTACTTCATGGAGTTGTGTAATGCTAAGACAAGATTAGAGGGACTTAGAGAATACAGGAAGTCCTTAATAACATTTGCTATGGTATTTCCCTGACCCCTGGTCTCAGACTGGCCTTGAACACAATTTTGTTTTAAAACAGAGTCTCAGGTAGCTTCAAACTTTCTATATAGCTGAGGATGACCTTGAACTTCTGATCATCCTGCTGAGATTACAGGCAGGTAACACCACATCATATTTTTTTTTTTTATGTGGAGCTGGACATAGAACCCAGAGTTTCATGCATGCTAGGCAAAAAACTTCAGCTAAGCTACATCTCAATCCTAGTCTGCAGCTCTCTAGCCAAATTTCTGATCCTCCTGCCTCCATCACCCAAGTGCTAGGATTACAGGCATGTGCTGCCACACTTACACTTAGAAGTGGCATGCTGGAGATGTAGCTCAGTGATAGACTACTTGCCTAGCATGTGTGAAGTGTTTTATTTAATCCTCAGTATCACACAGACGCACAAATAGTGAGGTACTGCTGCCATCATTTTGTAATGAATTCTCGTGGCAGAACAAATGAAGCAAACACATTGCCCAAAGTACTTCCTTCCGGGGGATCCCCTGTCTACCTGACAGTCGATTCGCAGAAGGACAGGCTAAAGGGAAACTTCCTCTAGTAGGCAGAAGATTCATTTCCTATCATGGTATGATTCCTGCCCCATTCAGCAATCCAAGATGAAAGAAGGTTACCTGCACATCCTTCCAGGTGGTGATGAGACTGACTTCCAAGTCAATCTGAGCTGCCTGGTCAGAGTCAATCTGCAAGAGAGCCAAAAGTTGGTTGGGGGCTTTTTCTGCTAGGAAAAGGGGGCAGCAGGGCAGATCTCCAGGCCAGGAATCAACAGGGAAAAGATATGGGTTAGGCTGTGGGAGAAGCCCAGGGCTCTGGGAGGAGATTCCCAAAGCAGAGAAGCCTTGGAAGCCTATGCCAGGGTTTGGGGGATGGCGGTTCAGAGTCCGGGGCCCCAAAGAGGTAGAGTAGCAGGGTTCTAGGTCATGGTCGGAAAAGTCTTACATCAAAGACAGAGATGTAGCCATCGATGAGTTCCTGCAGCACCCGCACCTCGTGCTCCCCCCGCCCATCGGTCTGGAACACACTAGGTGCAAACAGCAGGGCCAAGTTCCGTGTACACATCTGGTTTAAAGCTGCACACTTCTGTACCCTACAGAGGAGCACCAGGGTCATGAGAAGTTCAGCACATGCAAATGCTTATTGTACCTCTACAATATGCCAGGCTCAAGGCTAAGTGCTAGGGCTATGTCAGTAAATAAGACAATATTGGCCTCAAGGAACTTGGAATCTCTCGGGGACACAGTTAAGGTATGGGTGATCACAAACAGGGCAGACAGTAAACACTTTAGGCCCTCAGGCCATATGGTCTGTCATAACTCCTCAGCTCTGTTGTGAACACTGCAAAAAAAGTCATAGATCACATAAATGAATGGGCATGAACTTTATGATCAAAGTTTTATTTGGAAACCCAGGCAATGGGCTGGATTTGATACTGGGCCTGTGGTTGGCCAACCTCTGTAATATTATATAACTAGAACAATTAAACACAGCCAAGGATTCACCCCGACTTCATTCAAAAGCTTCTCTCCCCAACAGACTGGTAAAGGTACGTATGCATCTTACTCATCCTTGTATCTTTTACAGTTAATTCTTTACCTGGTACAGAATAATTTTTAAAATGTGTTTATTTCTGAAGGCTTACTACATGTCATGTGCTATACTAAGAATCTTACATGGATTATCTCATTTCATTCTCATATCAGGTAGAGACTTCAATACATCTTATCTTCCTTTTAGGATTAAGCAAACTGAGGCTCAGAGAGAATAGACAGCTAACCTAAAATCACACAGGTAGAATGAAAGAGCCAGACTAACGCCTGTCTGCTTGATCCCCAAATTCATTGTCTGAACCTGTGGCTACTTAACAGCTTAACAATGTAACAGCTGTGTGAAAAATGAGTGAATAGTGAAATTGTGGCAATGGATTGAGGCAATGGGGAAGTCAAACTCAGTGGGCCTAACCACACTGACCGATAGAGATGCCCAATAAGTGTGGCCAGTGTTCGTCGGTTGACTCGAGGCAGGCAACCAATCACTTCTTTGTATTTTTCCAGACGCTGATTCTTCTGGGGAAGTTCTGGGGATGAAGGACAGGACAGTTGGAGAGGATCCAAGAAGAGGGAATGAAGGAGGCAGGGATTCCGGGGAAAACAAAACCAGGATGGAATGGCTGTATCTTTCTACCGCCTACGACCCGAGCCCAGGCTCTGTATGATGGTCCAGATGCAAAGTGTTGGGGAGGGGGCTGCCCAACCCCACAAAAGAACTCCATGGATTGTGATAGGGAAGGATGGAGATCCCAGATGGATCTCGGAAGTACCTGCAGCCTCCCTCCAACGAGGGAGCAACCGAGCAGAGGTCACAGGGTCATCGAGCTCTCGAAAGAAGCGCTTGAGTGTGTCAGTGACATCTTCCACAAAGTGTTCCCTTGGTCTGAGCTTCACTGACCGGGCATCCCGCCGGAACTCGGCCAGGAGTCGCAGGCTGCGGGCCCGAGCACCCCCTTTCCGATATACACCTTCTAGCCGAAGCCCTGAAAACAGCCAACAGTTCCTGTTTGCCAACCCAAAGACAAAGTACCACCCATCCAGTGGCTCCTCTCTGACCCCTCCATGCTCTCAGCTATCTGCTGGACGAGTCTTGGTTCCCAACTCCCTATCAGAAGGTCCTTCCCTGACCTCACTGTCACACTTGGCATCCCCATCATGACATGAGTCAGAAGTATTCTCTAAAATCAGGTTAGACTTGACCTGCATTATCCACACCCTCTGTATTTAAATGTTCATTCACCTGCTTACCAAAACGTATTTGTAACTCTAACATCCAGAAGGCACTGCTCAGTATCCATGGGAGACTTGATCCAGCAACCCCCTAAAAATAACCTATGGCTGCATAAGTCTCATATATTACATGGTACGTTTAGATGTAACCCTAAATACATCCTCTCTAGACTACTTATAATATTTAATATGGTGTAAATAATTGTTATACTGCCTTGTGTATAGAATAATGACAAGAAAATGTCTACATATTCATGACCATTTTTCAAATATTTTCTCTCGTCAGTTGATTGAATATGCGTATGTAGAAACCACGGATACAGAGGCTAACTGTACTTTTAGTGCTTCCACAGTAATTTGTGAACATATGCAGAGTAAAGAAAAACTTGATTCCTTCTCCCACGCACATGTTCCTTGCTAAGGTCTCAGATTATAAGCAAATATCCCATTTTTTTCTTTCTTCTTGCAGTGCTGGGAAGAGAACACAGAGCCTCACACATGCTGGGCAAATACTCTTCCACTGAGCTATATCCTCAGTCATATACATTATCTCTTTTACAAGATATTGTCACATTTTTCTTCTTGTTGATGATTTTAGTTTTAAAAATGTCCCCCAATACGTGCAATGCTGAAGGTTTCTAGTGCTTCAAAGCATGAGGATGCCGCATGTCTTACAGAAAACATTTATGTGGATTAGCTAAGCTTCGTTCAGTTATGCTGCTATTGGATTTGAATTCAGTATTAATGAATCAACCATACATATGTGAAATAAATTGCCTCTAAACTGAAAAACATACAAGTTGTTTATTTTTGTTTATTTTTTTTTGAGGATTGGTTGGTAAAATATTTTAACCAGAAGTTCGGAGGAATCTAATCCTGTCTTTCCCTTGGGGCATTGATTCAGTACTCAGTAATTAAGTGTTTGCAGTGGCTTTATAGAACATAACTCCTGCAAATAACGAGAACTGAAAATGTTTGTTTCCTTAATATCTGCCTCTCCCAGCAGTCTATGAGCCTTGTGGGGCCTTCCCTGTTCTCTGACATTTCTCCACTGTCTGGCACATGGTAGCAGTTCAACCAACATCTATCAAATGAACATGGGAATGCAAGAACCTTAAAAGGGATGGTGTGTCCACCCCAGTGCCTTCTCTCAGGGCCTCAGACTGAATTTCTCTTGTGATTACCAGGGAAGATATATATATATATATATATATATATATATATATATATATTCACATATATATGATGTATATATATATATGATGAATGAGACACTAGTGAGTGGGAGGTCACTACAGGAGGTCACTGCAAAAGTGGGGAGAAGGCCATTAGCCATTGACTATCCATTATTTGTGACTGGTTAAGTACAACTCTTTGTAGGGTCATGGAGGTGCCTTTTATTTTTCCTTCAATACTGAGGATTAAACACAGGGCTGCTTACAAGCTACACAAGAACCCTTCCAATAAGTGATTGCTCTAGCCCTATTATATATGTAAATGTTTTATATATACATGTGTATATGCATATATATGAATGTTTTAAATATGTATATACATAATTTTTTTCTTCTCATAAGTTTTTGGTTTATTTTTACTTTATATGTATGAGTGTTTGCCTGCATGTGAATGTACCACATGTGTGCAATGCCCATAAGGCCAAAAGAGGACATTGGATCCCCTGGAATTGTAGTTACTGACAATTGTTAGCTGCCATGTGAATGTTGGGAATCAAATCCAGGTCCTCTACAAGAGTAGCCATGCTCTTAACCACTGAGCCATCTCTCAAGACCCCTTTTTATATATTTTATTTTGAGAAAAATTCTCACTAAGTTGCATATGACAGCCTTGAGCTTTTTCTGCAATATTGGCAGGCTTTGAATTTATAATCCTCCCACTTCAAATTCCAGAGTAGCTATGATTACAAGCCTATGCCAGGAGGCCCGGTTGTTGTTTTGGTACTGGGGATTGAACTCAGGGCCTTGTAGCCTTCTTGGTTTTCTATAAATTTTTCTTTTCAAATATCCAGTCACCTAAAAAGGGTTCATAGAGGATGTGGATTCTATTTGCTCCTTAGTTGGGGACCATTTGCATTGCTGACCCATTAGTCCTGGACAGTCTCTCCCTACAGAACAATTCTTCTCAGACCTTTAGGGATTTTGTGGGCTTCACAGCTTGGATCTTGCCTTACAGCTATCTCCTCTTTACCCAGGCCCTGAATTCTCAGTCACATTTCTTGTTTCTCTCACCCTCTGTGCCCATGCCCCAGTAATGGTACCACACAGACTGCCTGCCAGTCCCTGCTCTCAGAGCCTATCAGACTCGACTAAAAAATGAGTACTGTTGGTCCCATTTTATAGGTAAGGGAACTAAGCCTCAGCGATGCAAAGAAGCTTGCCAAGAGTCTTGCGGCCAGCTAGTGTAATGTTTCAGATAATTCACCATACCCCTGCCCCCAACCACAAACACTGGCTGTGTCTGCCTTTTCCAATCCCTCCCACTGGCTAAGTGTCAACCAGTGCCCACTCACCGTGCTGCGTCACAAAACTGATGCAGGCGTCCACAATGATAGGGATATTGCCCCGGCTCATCTGCTGCTCCCGCAGCCCTGTACCACCCCCTCCAGCAGCACCCCCAATGGCTGCATTCCACGCTGCAAAGTCTAGCCGGCCTTCCCCCTGTAAATACAGGGTCCTGAGACCCAAGACACCAAAATTAGAGCAAGTCCCAGAGAGGTCTTCTGACTGAAGCAGAGAACATCGAGCTGACTTTCCAGAGCTACCAGCAGGGGGCAGCAACACCAAGCCCAGACGGTCCTTAAACTGGGGAAGCAAGCAACTTTGAGGAAGTAGGCTTTGTAACAGGGGGAGGGGAGGCTGGGTTCAAAGAGTCAAAGGTCGGTAGAACATTTACCTTCCTGTCTCTACCAGGACCAAATGCTCCTTTTTGTCTGGGGTGTCAGCTGCAGAGACCACACCTGTAGGAGAATCCTTGGGTAGTATCAACAACATCATAGAGAAGACTACCAAGCTTTACAAACAGTGTTCCACTAACATAACTATGAACTACAAACTACTACACCATGTTACCCGCAATTACTCATAGTATAAATAATTTACCCCACATTGCTTGCTACACGATAGTAAAGCTGAGCTAAAAGCTCAGGTCTCTTGTTGCCAAAGTCCTATAACATAATCCTACCATGTTCCTCTTTTAGAAGGAAGAGCCGTGAGGATGCTCAGTTCCTCATCCTAGTCCCCAAGCTGCAAATAGCACTTATTGAGTACTCACAAGTTGTTCCCCGCCAGGTTCTATGATAAACATTTATACATATTTCCTTATTTGAACCTCACTCTAACCCTTGGAGAAGCGTGTCATCAGTGTATCTGTTTTAAAGCAAGGAAATCAAGACATGGAGAAATGAAAAAACTTCTCCACAGACACACAGCCAGGAAGTGATGGAGGTGGGGTCTAGGTCGAGATAGTTTGACTTCAGAATTTTTATCTGAAGCCACTACACTCTGTTCTTTCCTCTAAGAATCAACAGATTTTAGAAAGTCACTCTTAAACCCTCCCATGGCCACCCTTCAGCCTTGTGCCCCTGCTCACTGATCTCCTGTAGACGCCGTAAATGCACCATGTCCTCTGGGGCCGGGGGGCCAGGGCTGGGCGCTGGACACAGGAAGAGGTGGTCACCACGAAGGAGGCCAAACCCTGACAGCCAGAGGCCAGGATCCAGGGCTGCATGCGAGGGGGACCGCAGCCACAGGCGACCCATCCGCAGCAGCCCAGGGCCCAGCAGCTGGTGACAGCTGAGCGGGGAGAACCACTGTGGAGGCAGAGGAGGACAAGGATGGGGAGAGGAGGCAGGAAAAGAGACAAGGGGCAGGGAAGCAAACGAGAGTGAGGGTCAGATGAAGGGAAAATGAAAAAGGAGGAAATGTGATGCCGAGAGAGCAAAGGAGAGACCAGGGGAGATGGACAGAAGACAGTTCAATTTGCTCCAGCATAGAGAAGGCCTTGCTCCCTGAGTGGGGTTTGAGGGTGAGACAGTATGCTCTCCTGAAGCCATCATAATCCAGGCAACACTCCCCAGACACTGGGGAGAGATTTCACTGGAGTAGAGGTGTTTTGAGGTCCCCCTTAAAGCAGTTCTATTCCGGCTATATGGGTAAAGGACCAGGGTTTTTGTTGTGTTGTTGTTGCTTGTTTTTTAAAAAAACATTTTAAATTTATTTATTTTTATTGTATGTATATGAGTGTTAGGCCTGCATGTGAATAAGTGCACTCATGTCATGTAGTGCCCGAAGAGGACAGACGAGGATGTCAGAGCCTCTGGAATTGGAGTTACAGACGACTGCTAGACGCCACATGGGTGCTAGGATTCAAACCCCGGTCTTCTACAAGAACAGCCAGTGCTCTTATCCTCTGAGCCATCTCTCCAGCCCCAGTTGGTTGTTTTTTAAGAGTTCCAATCTGTCACCAACACTTTTGTTAAAAATGAACTGCCAGGAAATTAAGATTAAGAAACAAAGACATATAATTCCTTAACTTGTATAATTAGATTCAATAAATAAAATATTTCTGTCAAATTGCTATGAAATATTCAAAATGCTTCCTCTTGAGTTCTGTGTTTATCCTGTCATGGGCTGCAGCAGTCAGGGGACCAGGGCACAGTGAGACAGTCCTCATAGAACATGAGTGGTAGGATGGGGAGGATTTGGGGGAAGTGTAGATGATTTAAGAGGAGACTCAGCCCTGGCTGAGAGCACAGGCCCTGAGGGATATGGAAATAATTTGTTAGAGTGACATGTTATAGGAGGGCTGGAGTATGGGGTTCCAAGTCAGAAGAGTGGAGGACTTCCTACAGAATGTCAGACGCTGCAGTGACATGGGAAGGACAGAAAGTGACCTTTTGCCTTTCGACACATGAAGTCACCGGTGACATTCAGGGTAGCACCTTAGGAGAGTCTGGGCAGAGAAAGGCAGCTGCAAGGAACTATGGAGGAACGACAGTCTGCACACGACTTTCTGAGAAGTTGTCAGAAGGGAGGGGGCACCAGGGTGAAAAGTTGAAGGTAGAGCAGAGCTTAGGGAAAAGCTGGTTTAGGGTGGGAGAGACTGTCGTCATCATCATCACCACCACCGCCATTATCTCAACACCCACAGATAGAGGCTTACTGTGTGTGGGCCTCACACGTCACTTCATCCTCATCCCTAGGGGTGAGTCTTTTACACCCACTCTGCAGACAAGGGAAAGCTCCCAAGGCTGAGTTATAGGACTCAGATCTCAGGGTGTCTGACTTTGTGGTCTGAACTTTTACTTCCAGGAATGGAGGCAAGGATGGAAAGCTTGGCTTGTCTAGGAGTGGAGAGGACAGGACAGACAAAAGTAGCTGCTAGCTGGTCAGGCTGACCATCATGGCACAGAGCTGTAATTCCAGTGCTCGGGAGGCAGAAGCAGGAGGACTGTTAATAGTCTGAGGTCAGCCTGGTCTTCACAGCAAGTTTCGTGCCAGCCAGGGCTACCTAACAAGACTGTTTCATTAAAGAAAAGGAAAAACAAAAACAAACAAACAAACAAAAAATGTGGCCGGAGAGACTGCTCATTGGGTAAAGACACTTGCCACAGAAGCCTGGCAACCTTAGTTTGATCTCTGGAACTCACATAAAGGTAGAAGGAGACAACCAACTCCACAGAGTTGTCCTCTGACCTACACATGTACACCATGGCATGCCTCTCCCCCCCAGTTAAAAACACAGCCTAGAGGTGTAGCTCAGCTGAGAGAGTGCTTGCCTTGCAAGTACAATGCTCTGCCTTGGATCCTTTCAACCACAAACTGAATTTAGTGGTACATGTTTGTAATCCTAGCACTTGGGAAGCAGAGGCAGGAGGATCACCAGTTCAAAGTCATCCTTGATTATACGGCAACTTTGAGGCCAGCCTAGAAAATCTGAGATCCTGCCTTATTTTTTGTTTTAATGTATATGAGTGTATTGCCTGCATGTGTGTAAGTGCCATGCAGCACTCTTGGAGGTCAGAAGTGTTGATTTCCCCTGGGACTGGAGTTATGGATGGTTGTTAGCTGCCACATGGGTGCTGGGAACTAACCCAGGTCCTCTGCAAGAGCAGCCTGCGTTCTTACGCTGAGCCATCTCTCCAGCTCCCTGTCTTTTTTTTTTTTTTTCCCAAGCAGCTTTTGCTTGTTTGGAAAGCCTAGGAAGCAGGAATGTGGTAGCAAGAGTGAGGGGCAGCTGCTCTGTGGGAAGAGGCCAGAGCACAGTGCGGCTGGGTCATGAGCTCTGAAACAGAGCTTCAATTTTCATTCTGTACTCTGCAGCTTCCTTGTTCTGTGACCTCGACCAAATGACTTCATAACCTCTAAGACCGGGTTTCCTTTCATAAAACATTAACTCTTACCTCTAAGTGTTATTGTAAAAATTAAATGAGATATTGAGTAGGGTACTTCTTAGAACACAGGGTTTGAATAAGTGCTCAGTCAGCTTTGGCTGTTTGTTAGTGCAAGTGGTAAGAGTGACTTGACAAACGTAAGTGGAAAGGATGGGAACAGGTGAAGAAAGGGACATGTGTTGTTAAAGAGGGGTTGGTCTCCTCACCTTTCCCACTGCACTGATCCAGGCCTCCAGACTGTCTGCCCCATCTGTACTAAAATGCTGGATCCTCCCCCCGGTGAGGATGAGCTCAAAGGAAAAAGGGAACCTGCAGAGAAGATGGGGTCAGGGAGACAGCAGTGGCCACCGAGGGAGCTTCCAGGCTGGACACTAGGAAGAGACGGGAGGAGACGTTACCTGTCAAGGTCACCTGGGTCAGCAGGTGGAGGGCTTACACCCAGACACACAACATCCTGGGGCTGGATGAGGCTGAGGGGTTCAGAGCTGCTCTCTGATGCGAACATTTCCAGAGCAGCTCCCAGCACACACCACAGGCGGGGAGGAGCTAAGTGGAAGAGAGATGGTTGAGGGGACATCTGCCTCACTGTCATAGTTCCCGTTTCCCGCGTACTTATTCCATGTCAAGCCTTCTGCCTATAAATGATACTACATAATATTCACAGTACCCTATGAAGTGGGTATTCGATGGGGAAACTGAGGCTCATCATTTGAGCAGCATGCCCAAGTCACACAAATCCATAACTAGGATTTGACCCAGACAGTCTGACATCAGAGCAGAAGTTATTAACTATCACCCAGTCCTGTAACCTGACCTGGTCCCTCATTCACTCCAAGTACCCCAGTCCACTCCAGGACATGGCCCCATGTTCCCATCCAGCCCCTGTTCTTCCCATCCCTCTGCATTCACACGTTCATACTGCTGCATTCACACATTCACACTGATCCCACTCTCTGCCTGTCTCCTCCCATCCCTTGGCTTCCCCTCACCATCCCGGCCCTTGCGAAGGGGTGCAGCTCCAGCCTTGGTGCTGATGGGACCACAGTACAGGAAGCTGCTGTAAGTGGCAGGTACCACCACCTCGTTGTATACACCAGGGGATGAGTCTGTGAGAGGAAGAAGGGGCTCAGGTGAGGACAGCGCAATGAGATGGCCTGACTCCCTTTGGGAAGGGATCCAATAGGGGAAGACCGTAGGACTCATCTCCACTGGCAGCATGGTCAAATGGAGCCCAGTGGGGCTGAGTCACTCACAGTCTAGACTGGAAGAGGGTGGCAGGGGATGAGGACATAGTCCATGCCTGCCTGCTCCTTTTCCCCCAGCCAGCTAACCAGGAAGGGAGTTCTGGATGAGGACTTCAGAACACAGCCATATTTTAAATGTCTTGACCCATCTGGGTTGAGAAATGGAAGCCAGCATCCTGAAACCAATCACTCCTTTGAGCAATAGACTGTCCCTAGGACGAGAAGACCTGACCCATATAGGCTGATGCTTTCTGGAGGGTCCAGCACTAACATGTGCCTATTCCAGGCAGTGATTTCAATCTCAAGAAACAGGCTCTGGAGGGTCTGAAGGGTTAGGAAACTGCCAAATCAGGCCATGGTGATAGATCAGGCAATGGGGTAACTGGGGACTCCTGGAAGAACCAAATCACAGGTTGGAGCTGAGAATTCCTAGAGAGAGAGGGGAGGTACTTGGGAGGGTGACCTGGCGGTAGAAGGCTAAGCAAGCTGCCATTGAGGGCTGAGGGAGACCAGGGTTCCTCTCCCTCAGAGGTTTCAACACAGAGAATCCGGGTCATGTTCTTCAACAGGTTGGGTCCCACCATAGCTGCACACAGTGCCTGCAGTGAAAGAAGGGCCTCTGTCAGCTCCACACCCAAACTGAGAGCCCCGTATTTATCACCCAAACCAGGCCGTATCAGCCCAGTCAAGGCATTTCAAGACAGACTGCCCCCCACGAACTCCAACCTGACCCTCTTACCTGTAGAAGCTGGCTATGATCTGGATATTGAGGGTGGGGCTTCCGGAAGAGACCCAGCTTGTACTTTCGAGAGATGAACTCTCCCCGGGGGCCGGGGGCAGTATCAAGACTCAACCCTTCACCTGGGGGTAGAGCCCCCGCCCAGAAGCGGTTGGCACGATCATTTCCCAGGACAATGAACAACTGCAGGATGACAAGTAGCAAAGGCAAGTGACCAGACAAGGATCCCCAGACAGCCCAGTCCTGTTGCTGGGCTGGGCTCAAGGTCTATTTTTGGATTCTTCCCTTCCATCCCTTCCCTCCTCCCTTATAAGACTCCTCACCTGCACAATCTCATTACTCCAGACACTCGTGTCCAGCTTCAGGCTCTGCACTTTGGAGATCCCAGAGCCCA
Organism: Eospalax fontanierii; assembly: GCA_035773235.1. Lineage (NCBI taxonomy): Eukaryota > Metazoa > Chordata > Mammalia > Rodentia > Spalacidae > Eospalax > Eospalax fontanierii. The sequence continues at coordinate 24,737,458 of CM069527.1, read as the reverse complement.
GAGCCCGGTGCTGACCTGTTAGGTGGAAAGGCTATGTGCACTCTGAGTTCTCCTGCCCCAGTTGCTCTACTCCAGTCCCTTTCTTTCTCTCCATTCTGGCTTAAGGCCCAGCTCTTACCTGCACACTGCTTGCAGATGACCACTCCCAGGTTGACAGCAGCCCAGTCTGGGCGGGAAGCTCCACAGTCTGCGCAATGCCGATTTGCCCGATTTGACCAGACCTTCTCCGCCACCTCGTAGTCAGACAGAGTCTCAGTTACTGCTTCTTGCAGAGCAGCTGCCCAGCTCTGCCGAGCAACCCCAGACTCGGCTGTGAAGCTGAGGGACAGAGTTGATCCGTGGGCATGGGCCTCCCTCCAAGTCCCATCCCAGTGTCCATTTCTACAGGAGCAGTGACTACAAGTCACATATAGGCCAGCTCAGACCCTCCTGCCTCTTTTTTTATTTAGTAAGGGTCTCATCTATATCAGGCTAGCCTCAAACTTATGTGGTTGACGATGACTTTGAACTTCTGATTCTCCTGCTTCTACCTCCTGTATACTGGAATGATAGGCATACGCCACCATGTCTGACTTGTGCAATGCTGGGGATCAAACTTAGTGCTTCATGCATACTAGACACATACTCTACCAACTGAGTACATCCCAAGCTTCCCCTCCTGACATCTTGGCCTTGCTCACTGAATTCTCATCATTTACATCCTTTTGAGAAGGCCTTCAGTGCTCTGTACCTTTGTGCCTCCCCTGAAAAAATCCCCAGCCTTGCCTTTCACCATTCCAGGCCCCACCTGAAGCATCGATGGGGCGTGAGGAGGTCAAAGCTTCGACTCTTGGTCTCCCGCACACTACAGCCTTGCAGTTCAATAAAGCAGATCCCAATGCCCAACGAAAAAGCCTGGTGGGAGGGAGCACAACACTGTGAGATACCAGAGTGTGCTAGATGAGCCGAGCTCATCAGCCCCTGCCTGGCCGTCCTTACTTGCTCACTCTTGTACAGTGCCAGCTCTCCCGGGCTCAAGGCAGCAAACACCTTGGCTTTGTGTCCACGAAGCTCCAACATGCCCGTGCGGAGGGGTCGTGGTGGGTGCGGGGGTCGAGGGTGGCCCAGAAGACGCTGCTCCTTCAGGCAGGATTGCAGTGTGGAGCACCATATGTCCCGCTGAGCTAGTGGAGGACAGGGAAGCAGGTCAATGTGCCATGTGCTCACCCAGCCTCCTGTTTCCCCCTAGTTGCAAGCAAGGCTCTGACTCTTACCTTCACTTTCTGTACGGAACACAAACACCCTCTGACTGGTAATAACCTGGAATTTGTTGTCCTTGCTGCTGCGGGTCATCTCAATGGCAGTCAGAGGGATCACACCCTTGGGGAAGGGATCCTGGAGAGAGAGCCCAGTGATGGGTGGGGATAAGAACTGAGCTACATGCACTGACTTGGGTCCAGGACTAACTTTCAGATTAGTACTCAGTCCACAGGTCATGGGAACAACTGCAGAGCCAGCTACCTTAGATGCCGACATCAGGCGGTTGTGGCCATCCTCCCCCCATGGGTTTCACTCATTTCAATCATGAACAGAGCTCTCTTAGCACTCCCTATCCTCTGTCTGGTATTCATGTAGCATCTCCAGTCCCCCACCTTGTCACTGCCGAAGTACATCAGATTCCTTCCATTGAACTGCACAAAGCGTCTCTGGAAGACATAATTTCTGAGAAGGAAGAGGCCAAGATCAGTAAGGGTTTGGGGATGCATGACGCCAGGGATCACAGGGCCCAGACCTGTTTCCCACCTCTCAGCCTCCCTCCTCTCCCTTCCCTTCCCAGCAGCCCCACCCCTGAGGTGAGAGCTTGTCCAGCCAGCCACTGAGCAGGGGCATGGGGCGGTCTGCTGTGGAGGAGAAGCTGGCATAGGGTGAAATGAGGTCATCACTGGTTTCCTCTGTGTCCTGGGTGGGTAGTGAAAGGATGGAGTCTCCAGGTAGCTCAAGACTGGCATAGCCAGCATCTTCCCGTGCCTCCAGATCCTGCCTGCTGAGCCTTATGGGCAAAAGAGGAAAGAACATATGTCGGACCAAATACTTCAGACAACCTCTTGGTAATTTCTCTACAACCTTTCACAGCACCTATAGCTAGCTGTCTGGCAGGTACAAGATCTGCTTTTTAAACAAACAGGGTAGGAAAGCTAGGAACCCAAAAGGTTTCACTGAAGCTTCTTTCTGGCCATGCTTGGAATTTTTAATGGTAAAATTTCAGTTTTACTCCTCTGGAAAAGAGAAAAAGATGTAGTGTCTTCCTGTCGTGGCTCATAAACATATCTTATGGTTTATTTGTTTGTTTCCTCCAAAATGTTCTTGATTTTCTCTTCCTGGACCAGTTTCCATCAGTTCTCACTGGTGTGAAGCGAAATGCCCAACTAGTTACCTGCTTTCATTCTTGTCCTCCCTCCCACAGTCCATTCTCTCACAGCCCCTAGTGCTCTTCTGAAAATGCAAATGAGATCACTCACTCACTGTGTGAAACCCTTCAATAATGTCCCATTTGTACTCGGGCTAAACCCAATTTCTATCCTACCCAAATTCAAATCCTATCTAGTAGAAGGATTTGCAAAATGAGGCCTTGGGGTATCCCATGACTTTTTCTTATATCACCTCTCCCTCTCTTACTATAGTCCAGCCACACGCCCTCCACTCTTCAGAGCCCTTGAATAATCTGTTCCTTCTGGTAGAGCTCACTTCTTTCCATGCATCCCTGAGCTGCTTTCTGATAAATACCTCTATTACTCTAGTCGTTCTCAGACTCAGCTGTACAAAAGTTGAGAAACTTAAAAAAAAAAAAATGTATCAGTACATGGGCTTCATTACAGATACTTAAAATTGAATCTCGGGGAGTTAGGCCCAGACACCTGTAGTTTTCAAAGTTCTCAGACTATGGGATAGCTCAAGTTGAGAACCAATATTCTACTCTATTTGTTTCCTATTGTTCTGAGAAATTGAAGCAATCAGAGAAGAACCCCACAGAACTCACAGTGCCACATCTACCCAATTTCACTTCCATACTCTGCCTACCTCCTGTGACTGTAATAAACACCTGTCTAAAGTCAGACTCCTCTGTGCACTTGATCCTCAACTCCCACCTACACAGAGACATCATTGCAGATCTTCACACCCATCTCTCCAAACACCTCTCCACCAAGCTGTTCTTATTCACTTACAAATATATACAATCTTCCATCCTATAAAAACCACCTGGCTTGACTCCACCTCCACCATTAACAGTTATTCCAAATCCTTGTTCTGTACAGAAAAACTCAACAATATTGTCTATGGCTTCTAATTCCTCTCTTCTCTTCTCTTCTCTTCTCTTCTCTTCTCTTCTCTTCTCTTCTCTTCTCTTCTCTTCTTTCTCTTCTCTTCTCTCTCTTCTCTCTCTCTCTCTCTCTCTCTCTCTCTCTCTCTCTCTCTCTCTCTCTCTTCTCTCTCTTGTCCAACACAGGATCTCAGTATGGAGTCCTGACTAGCCTGGAATTCACTAAGGCTGGCTATAATCCTATGTGCTGAGATTAAAAGATGTGTACACCAGGACCAGCTCCTACTGTTTCTTAAATGTACTGCTCAGGCTTTCATCCCCTCCACTCCAACACTGCCCTTGTCAAGGTTCCCAGTGGACCCCATCATGTGGATTCCGGAGGCCAGTTCTCAGTCCCAGCTTACTCAGCAGTAGATCCCCTCGGCAGCAGGACACAGCCTCTCCCTATTTGCACACTACCTTCCCTTGGCTCCAATGCATCACCTCTGGCTTTTCTTCTCCTCTGTCTATTTCTATTCAGTCTGTTTGGATGATTCTTCCTGTCCCCCAAACCTCTTGATGTGGGAGGGCACCAAGGCTCAGATCTGGGTCCTCTTCTCCCCACACTCCCTCTAAAGGCTTATAGTTCCCATATTGTCAGACAGCTCACCCAAACTCTCGGCTTGTGTGGTTAGCAGTCTTAGTTGCCCTCTCCTCTGGGTGTACATTTAATACAAATGTCCACATTCAACATGTCCAAAACAGAATTTCTGGTCCCCTCCACCACCTCCCTCCTGTTTGATGTCCAGTGTTCCTCAGACCACATCTCAGACCACAGCAACTCATGAACTCTCAGGTGCACAAAAGAGTGCTGTCAATAGAAGTCAGGAAGGAAATGTAATTTAAAATTCTCCAGTAGCAACATTTAAATTAAAAGAAAAGCAAGAATTATCTTTAGTAGTCTATATTTTATGGAACCCACTGTATTTAAAACATACCTAGAGAGATGGCTCTCGAAAGATAAAGTGCTTGTTGCATGAGTATGAGGATCTGAGTTCGAATCCCGAGCACACATGAAATCCAAGCACTGTAGTGGATATTTGTAACCCAGCACTGGGGGGCAAAGACAGGCTGATTCCTAGGGCTCAGTGGCTAGCTAGCCTAGCCAAAATGGCGAACTCCAGGTTCTGCGAGAGGCCCATTTCAAGAAATAAGGTGGAGAGCCACACAGACACTTAACTTTATCCTCTGGCCTCAACACATACATACATGGGTGAGTGCACCCATGCACACAACACATACCTCACACACACACTAATAATACTACTAAGGTCATTTATTTCTGTTTTTGTTATATTCAGCCAGTATTTTGTTTGTAGTGAGTCCTGGCAGACATTTTATACTCCCAGGTCTTCTCAATGCAGACTAACATGCTTCGCAAGCTCAGTAATTACATGTGGTTAGTTAGTGGTTACCAAATAGGACAGCAGAGGCTCACGCTGAAACCCTGAAAGCTAATGCTTGACTGCTGCTTTCCTCTCACAGACCAACTTAATATGACAGTTTACTCTCAAAATACAGCCAGTTATCATCACTTCCACTCCTATCATTGCACTCTGAGATCTCTCACCTAGATCACTACAAAAACCTCCTAACGACTCTGCAGCTTCCAGCCCATACACCATTCCCGGGAGAGTAAGCAGAGGGGTCCTTTCACAGTCTACGTCAAACCCTCTGATAGCTCCCCATTTCACTGAGCCTAACAGCACCTTCCCTGTAGGTTCTACCACGGGGCACCTTTATTTTTGACCTCATCTGCTCAGTCAGGCTCACTTGCCCCCACTTTGCCTGCAACCTCAGGGCACACACCCTCCAGAAGGCGTATAGTCTCACTAAATGCCCTGCCTAGGACATACTGCCCCCAGAAATCTTTGTGGTCAACTCTTCAGCTCCTTCGACTTTTTTTGTTCAAATGGGCCGTCTCTCTCTCCTCTCTCTCTCTCTCTCTCTCTCCCTCTCTCTCTCTCTCTCTCTCTCTCTCTCTCTCTCTCTGCCAGAGATTGATCTCTACTATCTTCCTCAATTGCTATCTACCTTATTTTTTGAAACAATGTATCTCACTGAAGCACGAGTTCACCAATTCTGTTAGAGTGGCTGGCCAGTGAGTTCCAGGAACCTACCTGTCTTGTCCTTCTGGCACTATGGTTACAGATACATTCTGTTGGGTTTTATGTGGATGCTGGGGATCAAACTCAGGTCCTCATGCTTGTTCAGCAAGCACTTTGCTCACAAAACCATCCCCCAAGCCCTGTTATCTTCTTAATATTCCAGTAACTGCAGTGCCTTCAAACCCCCTAGTTCTCTAACCCTGCTCTACATTTCCTGTAGCATTTATGCTCTCTACTACACTGTATAAACTATAATATAACATTCATTATCTTCTGCATATACTGAGCTATCCCAGGTATCTATATTTGGCATATACCAGTGCTTACTAGGTATCTGCTGAATGGAAGTTCTAAATCTTAATTATTTATCTATTTGCTTGTGTACATATCTGGTGTCCTGTCAGCCCCACCAAGTCACAAACTTCATGAGGGCAACACTGAGTCTGTTATATTCATCCTGAACCTGCAGTGCCTGGTTAGCACTGAGGGAATGCTTGGTGCACATTTGATGAGTAACTGGACACATGGCCACTGTGGCTAGCTCAACGGATCCTTAAGCTTCAAGCTTCCCTTTGTCCTCACATCACGATCCTACTGAATACGCACCTTTGCTCAGACCTTTCCTGACAGACACCTCTGCCTTCTCTTCTGTCAGGAACTCCTGGAACCCCCATAGGTTGGACACCATAGTACAGACAACCAGGATCCATGATGTGCACTGGCAAGATGAGAAGGGTAGTGAGAAGGAAGCAGGGGTTAAGTGGGAATGTCTGAGGTCTATGTGGGTACAATTCCTCCAGCAAGCCCAGGATAAACCCACCTACCTGTGCCTGTGGTAGGCCTGAGGGCAGGGGTTGGAGCAGCTGTCTGGGAGCTGTCTGGAGCCCTGAGGGGAAATCTTGTGGTTAAAAAAAGTGAGGAAGAAGAGCTACCCTCCTGCCTTGTTCCATCCTCAGAATCAGATCTGTAGGTAGCCACCTCACTGACATGTCCTGAGCTGCCTGAGCCCTGCCGCGGAAGTCCAGGCCAAAGTAGATGGCATTTGGCATCATCTCCATGGTATTCAGGACTGAAGGCTGCTCAGAAGAGGAGGCGAGCAGAGAAGAGGACCTCGGGCTAGATTCTGAGCTCCTGGATACTTCTGGTTCCCAGAGGGTTGGGCTCAGTCCAGGCCTCTGAGCCGTGGCAGGCCCACTAAGCCCAAACACAGTCCTGGGCTTGGGTACAGGCTTGGGGGGCTGGGCTTGAGAGGCTGAGCTGGGGGATGTCTCCATGGCACCATCCAACTGGAGACTTAGGGAACCTTCTGAAGAACCTGGCCGCAGCAGGCGCAGGATGCGTTTCCGGTGTCCAGTAGCACTGATGCCCAGCTGCTTCAGCTCCTCGTGGCCCAGGTGTTGGGCTGCACCAGCTGTAGCTAGGCCATGCCGCCGGAACGTGTCTGCATATTGCTCCAGGTGTACCGCAGCCAGCCACACAGCAATGTCCAGGTCCTGAGGGGCAGCCATGGGCGCTCAGGCCATTGCTGGGGGGAGGGGCAGGGTGAAGGGAGGGCTCAGGCTGAGATTCCCCCCTCCCTGCCCCAAAGTCCAAGACGGGATGGGGGTACCAGCCTCCAGTCTGCCTCCAAAGAAGAATGCCCAAAGGCTATGATATGGAGATAGAGTCATCCCAGAATATAAGGAAGGACCCGGACCTTACAGGAGTCAAGGAAACTGAGGCCCAGGCTCACTGCAAGTGGTGCTAATGTTGGTCCCCAAGTGTCTGCCTATCCGAATCTGAGTCAAAGCTATGGCCCTGCTTTCTGCATACTCAGCAGAGTGGGCATAGAACAGGCTGCTGAATGGCTGCTGTGTAAGGTCAGGGTAGCGTGAGGAGAAGCAAGGGCCACTGAGGTGCCACATCCAGCTGCATCACAGGGTGAGGAGCGGGGCGGGCTAAGGAGGAAGAGGACAAGTGGAGCCCGCTCACATTGGTTTCCAGAGCTGAGGTCCGGGCTGGACATCCTAATCCTGCTCATTCCCAGTTCCTCCTCCCCTTCCACCTATTGTCTTTTCTCAGACTTCCTTCCTGTCTCTTCGGCCAGGCCACCCCCACATCCTGCCTGGCCTGGTCAGGCTGCCCACTGGGCCCTAACCAGTCCCAATGTGTGGGGTCCTGGGCTGGGAAGAGGCCACCTAGAAAACAGGCATGGGTGGAGAAGCTGGCCAAACAAATGCGGGACCAGAGGTGAAGGGTAGTCCAAGATGTTCCCCATTCTCCATATATTCATGCACAGCCCGCAGGGACTCAGCAGCGGGAAAACACCCACACGCTCTTTCTCCAAGCCTCTTGAGTCTGCCTTTTCCCTGCACTGGTAATCTGATCAACTCTGTCCCATCTGGCCAGCCCGACCCTAACGCATCTCTGCGTTTTAACCTCTGTCCTGTCCTTGTCTCCACCTCGCTTTTCTTCTGTCTGTACCTCTCTAAACCCACCTTTGTGCCTCTTATCATCACACCTTGTGTTGCTCCCTATCAGCAAGTCTACTAACCAGGTCTTAAGTTGTTTCTATGGCTCTGGCCACCTCTGATCCTGGCCTGGCCTCTGCCGCCGGGCCCTGCTCTCATCCTTGCTCTCTCCTACCGGATCCCTGCCCAGGACTCCCTCTCATCCCAGTGTGAGTTCTAGTCTGTCTCCAGTTAGGTTCCATCCCCAACCCAGGACAGGGGCGCTCCACCTCGGGCCCTGAGTCTCGGTGACTGGGTCTCTGCCCAAAGGCACTAGGGCGCGGCCTGGGAGCCAGGAGGCGCTAGCAGGACCGAGGTGTTAGGGGGCGGGCCTGTCTGCACAGGGTAGCGCGGGCTGGGGGTTGGGCAAGAAGGGAGGGGGCAGGGGCCCGGCTGCAGGGAGGGGCGGGTCGCGGCGGGGAGGAAGACGAGAAAGGGTAGGGAGCCTGCACCGAAGGGCTCCGAGAGCCCACGGAGACCTCGGGGAGGTGATGGGGTGGAGTCTGAGGAGAGGGCCCGAGGGGTGCGGGGTCCTCACCTAGCTGCGGCAGCCGTCCGGTCCCCGGTGCCCGCTGTGCTGTCCGAGGCTCCGGGTCCCGCCGCTCCAGCCCCGCCTCCCCACAGCCCTGCCCCGACGGTCCGGCCCCGCCCCGACGGCTCCGCGGGGCCCAGGCCGCCCTTGTGCAAGCGCCAGCCTTCGGGCGGTTTGGGCCCCTTACCAACTGCAGCTCTCCTCAAGGGTCTGCCCGGCTCTGCGCTCTCCCAGAACAAAGGTTGGAGCGGAGACAACTTTAGGGAAAAGAGGGAGGGCCAGACGAGATATAGGGGTAGTAGATAAAGGAGAGGAAGGAAGAGCTCTGCGGAGTTGTACATCAGCCCTGCCAGGGGAGAGCAGGCGCGGGGCCTGAAGTCCCCTGGGCTCTTCTCCCGTGCCCAGCAGGGCGGGCTGAACTCCAGCACCCCGTTAAATGGAGGACAAGAGCCTTCAGAGCTAAGGAGGTCCTATCTGTGTAGGGGAGGCCCATCTGCTTCTGTTGCCCCAAGGGCCCAGCCTCGGTTTCTTCTCACGGTCTTCCAAACCAAGGTTTGAGGCTTTCTTTCCGGGGCAAGCGCGGCAACCACATAAGCAGGCTTTTAATTCTTGGGATAAGTCTCTCCTCCCAACGTTTCTACCTGAAAATTGCTGGGAGGTGAGGAGGAGAGAGAAACGCTCCTCCCCCTTCTCCCATTTGCTGGTACTCCAGCACAGGAGCCTGTTCCCTAGAACCCAAGACACTTCCCCTCAGAGCAGGGCCAGTGTTTAACTGTGTGTGATGTTGGAGGGTTAGGGGGGAGTGCTGACCAGCGTGTTTTCCTGTTTGTATGAGAGGAAGTTGGCCATGAGTCAGCAGACACAGGAACTGTCAGTAGCTAGAGGAAGACCCCTGCCTCAGGGTAAGAGCAGGGGAGTGGGAGGAAGTGGGTCCCAGTTCTGCCCACTGCCCCAGCCCAGGAAAGGATTGTCATCTTCAGCTTTCTAGAGCCCCACTTCCCCAGAGCCTTCTCTTCGAGAAGGAGAACGATATTAATAACTAATTATTTAAATGACCATAATGATAGCTACCATTATGATCGAGAGCTCCCTGTGTCCTAGGCCCTGTGCAAACATTGCTTTGCAAACTTCAATTAATCATCACAACATTCCTATAAAACAGGAACTTTTATAGCCTCCATTTTACAGATGAGAAGACAAGGAACATTAAATAAGTTGCTTAAGGCCTTGCAGGTAGAAAACAGTGGACTCTCCGAGTCACTTGCAACCCTACACAAAACTCCGCAGCAGGTGCCTGGGCACTTCTTCCAGGTGGGCAACTTCGATGATGGCAATAAGGATCCTCGCTAACCTTCAGCCCTAAGGAGTGAAATTAATCAAGGTCCCAGCTGCTTTCCTCTGAAAACCCTGTGGCTCTAAGACCAGCCAATGATAGGGCTCAGCAGAGATCTGGTGTCTTCCCCTAAACTCCATGATGCATCCATCTAATCTTTCTTTCTCTTTCCCTCATAGGTCTCCCAGCCCTAGCCTGTGGCCCCTCTCACGGGCATTTCCTCTGATCAGATCTTTCTATACATCATTTTTCTTTGGCAGCTTCTTCTTGGAGGATCCAGGCTGACTTTAGAGGCAAGATTGGGAATAGCAAAGAAAGTACGGATTCCAGGGTCTTGTACGGACTGCTAGAGGTTCTGGGCAGGTGCAGGAGGTCCAAATCTTTTTTATTTTGTTAAATAAAAATTAAAGCATATGAACCCCATCTCTCAGTAATGTTTTAAAGAGCATAAAATAAAAAATACAGAATGATAAAGGAGCCCAATTGTAATGTAATAAAGTTGTAAAACTATTTTTAATGTGATATAGTAATGTATGTGCTTTTTTATTAATGCTTTAAAAAAGATCAAGTGTTAGGTTGTTACCTCACATAATTTTAAAGTAGTGATGAGCATAAAAGATATTTCAAAAGATCTGCAATGCTGTACTACGATCATGAAATACATGTGATTTGTATGGACAACAAAGTCCTACTGATAGCCAATATGACTGGCTTGTTACTACTGTCGTAACTGAAGGAAATATGAAATTTCAGCTTAAGATTAATGAGGATAATGAAAACTTCTCCCATCTGTTTCAAGTTAAGGACATCAGGGGCAGGGCAAAGCTTCAGAGAGGCATCCCTCAGGCTCCATTTTTCTTTGGTTCAGTGATACGGGATGAGTAGAAAGTTGCTGGTCCTTAGCTTGTACCTCTCTTCTAATCGCCCTCTTCCTTTTCTTCCTCTCCCTCCTCTCTGCTTTCTATGACTCCTCACACACGCCCCCCCCCCCCATCTCTTCATGGTTGTCTCTGTATGTGTATCCCTCTGGCTTCTATTTCTGTCTCTCTGTGCTTCTGTGTTCTCATAATCTATCCCTGAGAGAATGGGACAGATTCAAGGGGATCCCTGTAACCTAGGCACAACGAGAAGAAAATCCTTTGATTCTAGAGCCTCTGTAAAAAGAGCACCCCAGGCCTTCAGGCTCTGATCTGGGAGTTATAGGTCTTTTCTTCCCCTTTGTCATTCTTAGCCTTTGTAAAAGTAGAAACAGGTCAAGGCAGAGATGCATGAAAGTGAAAGCAGGAATGTGTAGAGACAACTTTGATTCCAAGCAATACTGTAGGCCCTGTGCATGTGAACATGGATACAGTGGATCTTTCCCAGACTCTTCTCCATGGAGCTGCAGTTCAAGACTTCTGGGTGGCAAGGCTTCCCCTGGCCTGTTCCATTCCTCCGAGCACTGCTTAGGTCTCATAGGAGGCACAGGAACTGGCCTGGCTCAGGCAGGTCCGCAACTAAAGTCAGCTTGGACCATTGTAGATAAACCAAGGCAAGTCACTGGGATCAGGGAAAGGAGTGTGGCTGTCTAGTCTCCGAAGGCTCAAGAATAGGGAGAGCACCAGGACAGCCACTCCCTGGCAGGAGTGTAGGCCTCCAAGATGATGTGGGTAGAGAAGGGCCACTGCCCTAAGAAACTGGGATAGGAGAGGGGTCACAGACTATCCCTCCAGAGTTAAAGGGCCCCTGGAGAAGAGGAAGGGAAGTACGCAGTACGGGAGGCGAATGAGACGCAGGAAGGCAAGAGTCTAGACAAGTGGTTGGCTGGTGTCATGACAGCCTCTCTTCCCTGAGAGGCTAGCTTCTTAAGTGCTTAGATCTTCTCACCTTCATTGGCCAAGATCACCACCACCATCCTCCCAGTACCACCAGCACAGCCAAGCTTACTGACAAGGCAACTGTATCTAAGAAGTAACATTGAGCTTATTTTCCTTTTGGGGTGCCATCTATGGCTCTCCCAGGGTCAAGCAGACAAAAGAGACTCCCTCTAAATGGTTACCTTGGAATGCCAAAGACCCAGTTCACCCTGCCTGGGAGGCTGCATTATTGAGTACTCTGATCTTCCTGCTCTGTGAAACCCAAACAGAAGCCAAAGTCACGTTGTTCAAATGAGGAACAATGCAGAAACTCAAAAGAATGAACCCGTTCTTCAAAGCTGCACCTTCTAAAGGCCTTAGAACCTGTCACAGCAGGTTTTGTGCTGCTCACAACTCTTAGTTGTTGGGTACTCCCCTGATACTTTGCCCTCCCCAAGATTCTTCCCATGACCAGCCCAGTCTTTCTCTCTTTCATGCTCTTTAAACTATGCTTGGATTTGATCTCTGGTATGTTACAGACAAGGAGGATAGTAAATCCTAGATCTTAAGTCTAACACAAAGGACCAAAGGGACACCAGTGAGCAGAGGACAGGACAGAGTCAGTGGAAATGAATTTCCCAATACCTCCTTCCATGTCTAGGTCCAAACAGCTGATAACTGTAGCTGTAATCACTCTGGAAGCTACTTTGTTCAGGCAAAGAAGTGCTATGTAGTGATTGAAAGCAAGCTCCCTCCACAAAAGCCCGACTCTACCTGGGCCAGCTGTGTGACCTGAGCAGGTCACCTAACTCTGAGCTTCAGGCTCCTTTTCTGAAAAAGATGGAAATGTTGGCAGGGTTGTTGTGAAAATCAATCCATGGAAGTACATGAGTAATATATGGAAAGGGCTTGACTCACACATGCTTAATAAGTCTTTCCATTCCTTGCTGGTATTTTTACCAGTCACTTACACGGGAACTCCAAAATATATCCATTTGGCCTACTACTCTATTATTCTGGCACATCCTAGTGTCTGTTGTAATCAATCAGCCTGTAGTGTCTCACTGAGGCTGGACTGAAAGACAGGGAAAGTTAAGGGCGTGTGAGCCCCTTACCTCAAAGTCTGGTTGACATCTCTCATCTCTCACCAGCTGAGAGTCAAGAATTGCAGCACAATTAACATTTGCGGTGAACGCTGCCTACACAGAAGCAACACTCCTCTTATGGAGAGATATTTCAAATAAGAATGTTAAAATAACAACAAACTATGCATAAGGCCTGACTATATATGACCTTGTGATATAGCCTCTCTTTTCCCAACTGTAAACCTGCAAGTTTCCAGGAATTTCTCAAGAAATCCCACTTACAGTAAGGCATGCCTTAACCCCTTTTGTGCAACCTTTGGGACCTGTGTGTTCTGTTGTTGTGGTGGCGAGTGTGGTACTTCTTGTTGTTTTATCAGATTACAGTCCTACCCAAGGCACCTTAAGAACCATCCTATGATCTCATTTACCAAAAAGAATGATGGTGAGAGAGGGAGTTTCTTAACAACCCTTTGAGATATAACTTGAGAGGCCGCCAAAATTGTATATATGTTGGAGAGAAGGCTCAGTGGTTAAGAGCACTGGCTACTCTTGCAGAGGACCTGGGTTCAGTTCCCAGCATCCACATGGCAGCTGACAACCATCCTCATCCTTAACTCCAATTACAGGGGAATCAGATGCCCTCTTCCATTATGGCATTGCATGCCACGGATGCGCTCGTACACATGTAGGCAATACACTCATACACGTAAAACAAAAATAATGATAAATTGTTTATATGGCTACTGCTAAGACATACAAGTGTGTCTCCCTTGAGAATCCTTTGCCCATACTTGCACTGTCTTTTCCCTGAGCACCTCTCTTTCTGTTAACCCTCATGCCTAAATCTGTGTTAAAATCTCTTAATAAATTCCAGCTGTGCTTCATATTGGTTCATCCTGAAATTCTTTTCTGCTGCACTGTCAAAACTTCTGGCTTTGCCTGAGTAGAGAGGTCTCTCAAAAGTGCTCCCCAGACTGCAGCTGTGCGGAACTGTGTCTCCAGACCCCCCCGCCCTTTGCTGCTGACATTATGACCCAAACACACTCCCCATAATTCTACCATCTCCTTAATTCTCATTTGGAACTCTCAGTTCCAAGTAGTACTTTGGCTACTTCTTGTCCAACTTCCTGTCACTCCTGCAACTCCTGATCATCTCTAAGGATCCTCTCCAGTGGCCTCTAGATCTCACTCTTTCCCCTGTCTACACCCTTTGGGTGGTAGAGGGCAGAGCCATCACCCACATGTGGTCCTGATGTGATGGATCAGTGTGGAGGAGAGGACTCTTGAGAATCATGCACGTCTACCCAATTCTTTTTGTTTTTAATTTTTTATGTGTATGTAGTGCGTGTGTGGGTGCATTTGTGTGTATGTGTACATGCTCCTCTGCATGTGGGTAACATGTGGATGCTGGAGATCTGAACTCAGGTCCTCCTGCTTGCCTGGAAGGTGCTTTACCAACCAAGCCTTCTCCCCAATCCTTTGTTTCAATTTTTCTCACATTTTCATTGAGCCTATCCTCTAGGTTAGCCACTGCTCCAGAGTTAAGAGACAGAGCAGCAGGCTACAGAGAGCACCATCTTCTTGGGAAGAAAAGGGTACAAGTACAAACCACGGGGCATCTTCAGAAGAGTCACTATTGTTACGGCGTTCAAGCCCCTGGGAAGGACCACTCAGACACCAGATGTTCCAAATCAGTCAAATTTCTTTAACTGGGCCAGTGACTGCACCCTCTGGGCTGAGAATTAGAGAACACAGCACTGGAAGATAAGATTGTGCTGTGCACAGGAAAAATTCACTACCTCATTAACATGCTAGGTATTCCGCCCATCTATTTAGCATAGCTTAAGGTGAACCTGCCTCCCTAGGGGTGGTCCTATGACCAAATGATTGACTAGTAAAACTGGAAAGGTGGGTTTTCTCAACAGATACCCTGAAGATTGTTTAGTCTATGCCAGTTAATTTTGGGGGGCTATTTGCCACTTTAACACTATCAGGACATAGTACTGTGCCAGAAGTCTGGGGAGACTCTAAAGGGTTGAGGTCAGAAACATGGGTATAGGTTAAGTGGATCTGGGTGAGAGTGTGCTAGGCAGAGAAACTACCAGTACAAAGGCCCTGAGGCAGGAGCAAATGTGGAGCTCAAGAAAGAGACAAGGAGCTGGGGTCCAGCAGAGAATGCAGGGGTTTCAGGGGCCAAGCCCTTTTGCTTCTTGGCTGGGATTTGATCTCAATTCCAGGGCTATGGGAAGCTGGTGAGGAGTTAAATACAGGTATGGGCTTGAATTTTAAGAAATGGTGGCACAGAGACTGACTAGGGGCAGCCTTGGTGTCCTCACTACTAATCCCTCAGCTTTAAGGCCTTGAACCATTTTCTTCCAGGCTCCAGAGTTACCCCGACCCAGCCCCTGCACACTGTCCTCCACACATTTTTGTATAAATGAGGTCATCATGGGGGAAGAGAGAGAATTCCAGAGCTCTAAGCCTCCTTTATCTTGGCAGAGCTGGGATGGGAAGGGGGAGGGAAAAGCCAGTCTGGGACACCTCCCTTCCCCCACTCACACCCCCACAGCTGGCCCAGCTCCTGGCACCCCTGGCTGGGCCAGCCCTATTATATGAGGATATTTTTTATGTGGTTTTACTGTACTGTAAGACATTTTATGAAGGGCAGGTAGGACCATCTCTACTACTAAACCCTTCTGAGTTCTTGGGCAAGTTACCTCCTCTTTGAGACTACGCTTCTCCATACAGAAAGTTAATGGGCAGAGCTGTCCAATAGTTGTGTTAGTTACCGTCGTGTCTCACCACTCGGGACCAGCCCGAGTGGACTTTGGGGGGCCAGCCCGAGGGGTTGGGGGTGAGTAGATGCAGAGTCAAGCCACAGACTCCGGGAGTTGGAAGGGAAGCAGGCCAAATGAGTGGTACTGCCAACTCGTTTATAGAATAGGTGCACCAGCTCTTATAGGCCTGGATGGTCAATGACCTTATGGGGTGGGGTCCCAAATACAGCCAATAGTAAGTTTGTCCCCAGGTAGGCAGGTTCTTTCCAGATGCTGGTCTCACAACTAGCCAGAGCAGAAAGCCACACCCACAGGAACCATTCCTCTATTCCTCCTAGCAGGTGGCCTGGCTAGGCCCACCTTGCATTATGCCCAAGACAATAGAACTTCATGCAGTGAACAGCATGTTCTATATCTGTGCGGTCCAACGTGGAAGCCAGGAACCACATGTGGCAGAGCTGTTGCAATGTGACTGGCCAGCCAGAGGAGCTAAATTTGCATGGAAAGAGTTTATAATTAAGGAGCCTCACGTGGCTGCTGACTACCATTTGGGACAGCACAGGCAGATCTTAAAAGGTTTTGAGGCTCTGGTAACAGATGTGGGTCATCTCCCCACCTGAGAAAAATACCCTGTGCCCAGCTCTGTCCAAGGCAGCTCCTCCAGTCACACATGTAAATCCCGGGCAGGCGGGGTACACTCACACTGACTGGGGCTCTAGCCCCTCATATTCTCTTCCCTTCTTTTTGCCTTGAACATGCAGAGATGAGACGTTTCTCGGGGGCAGAGAAAGGACAGAGACGAACTCGAGGTCAGGACTGATGTATCTCACACACATCCAAAGGAAGGTAAGGAGAATAGAAGCTGGACTGGTTGCAGGGACAGCTGGGATCTGCTCAGTCCCCTGCCCAGCCTCCTACAAACCACTAAACTATCCCTGGACCAGACCCAGCTGGGGCACAGAACTCCACAGGAAGATGAGGCTGGACTCCAAGATGGGACTGTGCCCTGGGCTTGAACTAGTTATGAACCAAGGCTTTAGAAAAACCTGGAGAACGGGAAACTGTTTCCATCTGTTTGTGCTTCTGAAACAAAATGCCATAGATTGAGTTACTTATAAACAACAGAAATGCATTTTTCATAGTTGTGGGTGCTGGAAAGTCTAAGATCAAGACCTGACAGGTTTGATGTCTAGTGAGGGCTTTTCTGCGCATTCAAAACAGTGTCTTGTTCTGACATTCTTGGGAGGGGGCAGAGGCTTTGTCTTCACACGAAGGAAAGGATGGAAGGGACAAACTATAAGCTCTTTTCTAAGACACGAATCCATTCCTATCCACTTCCTTAAGACCCTGATTCCTAATATGATTGCACTGGGGATTGGGTTTCAACTGGAATTTTGGAGACGGCACATCCAGACCATAGCAGAGACCTAGGCTGGGAGGGGCCTCCCTCACTCCCTCAGCCTCACCCAGCCTCTCCTGCCTTCAACAGTGGAAAACCGCCATCAGGGCTCTGCTGTTCTGCCTAGAACTGTCTGCTGTCCCAGCCACCCTCCCCTCACTCATGATGTCACTGTTCAGAACATCTGAGGGTCAGACTCTGGCCCCAACAAGGAATACATGGCCCTGAAGGGGCTCAGAGGACCCCACATCCAGCCTTGGATGGATGATGGTATCTACTCCAGGCAGTGAGGGAATATTGTCCTTCCTTTTACCCTCCCTTTCAGGAAACTCCCTGCACAGACCCATTTACAGGGACAACTTTCCCTGAGACTTCAGTTCTTACTTCAGATCTCCTCACGCCCTTGCCTGCCTTCATGTCTCCGTGTCCACATCCCAGGTAGCATTGGGTTGGCTACTGCTCTCTGGCATCTCAACCTCTTAGCTTTCAGCAGAAAGGCTGAAGGAATCAGAGTCAGGTGACTACAGGGTGGGACACAGACAGGAAAACAGCCCATAGGTCTGTTTTCTTAGGTCTTCTAGAAGCAGAATCTGTGACCAGAATATGGGCAGAAGCCAGAGAAGCTAAGAGTTAGGAGAAGGAGATCCGGTGAGGGGAGATGCAAGGCCGGCTGGTGCTGTCCCCTGCTGTCCCGATTACGGCTTCCCAAGAGCCTCAGAGCAGTGCCGTAGGCTGCTCCCTCACCATGAGAGTCAACTTCTCCTCAGAAGGCAAGGAGGAGGGACACCCTGGGGTGGTCCACAGCTCCCACCCACCATCTCCTGGAAACCAGATTCCCTGTGCTATTGGGACATTTTAGCTGATCCTGAAAATGGAGCATCTTCAGAGAGAGCAAGAAGCTGGCTGAAG
This sequence comes from Eospalax fontanierii, assembly GCA_035773235.1. Classification (NCBI taxonomy): domain Eukaryota; kingdom Metazoa; phylum Chordata; class Mammalia; order Rodentia; family Spalacidae; genus Eospalax; species Eospalax fontanierii. The sequence continues at coordinate 24,719,654 of CM069527.1, read as the reverse complement.
ATGAAGAGAAAGGCGCCCGTCTCTTGTGCCAGAGACCCTTCATGCCTTCCTGTTATGTCTTCCTCTCTTCTTTCTTCCAGGAACAAAATTGTCATCCCTCTTTTCCCCAGTGGGAATGTACAGTCCATCATAAATATGTTCCCTCAAGACTGCCAAATATGATCTCAGGGACAGTAAAGGCCAGAGGGCAAGGAAGCAAGCCACAGTCCCCTCTGCTATTGCTTGTCCATCATTGATTTCACTGTCCTGCCCTTACCTTCAGCTGTCCCTTTGCAGAACTGGACTACTTGCCCACTGAGCTTACACAGATTTTTATGTCTGAGGTGTGAAGTCTGAGCTCTTGGCATCAGTGCCCTTTCCCAACAGTCATTGTTGAGATTGTCTGCCACCAATTATGCATAGAGATTCTAAAACATGCTACAGCTCTCTTTTATTGCATCTACATGCATTGCATCTGTGGACTTGGCTCCCCATAGTCACCAGGACCAATGGCCCTGGCCAGAGCAACAATGGCCTTCTTTGGCGTTTGGTCCACCAGCAGGAGGAACTTCAAGTGGCCAGGTGGTACTTCCGGTTTAGTGGAAACTTTGCTGTGCTCCCTGGCCTAAGTTCTCCCTCCCTGGAAACTAGGACCTCCAGTCTGAAGTTTGGGGGACAAAAAGTATTCTGCAAATGTGTATGAGATGGCCCACTATCACATCTAACCCTAAGACCTGTAACTTTTTTTGGATGATTATTTTAAAAATATTCTTTACATATTATTTGGCAGTTTCATACATAGACAATGTATCTTGATCATATCCACTCCAACTCTCCCCTCCCACATCCCCCACCTCTCAATACTGCCCACTCCTACCTTTATGTCTTCTGTTTACTTGTTTGTTTTTGTTTGAGTCAGGGTCTCCCTACAGCCACAGCTGGTCTGGACTCACTATGGAGGCCAGGCTGGCCTCGATCTCACACCCACCTGCCTCTGCCTCTGCCTCCCAAGTGCTGGTATTCTTCAAAACATAGCCAAAGCATCTCAGAACAAAAACCCATCAGTATTAGGTTCCTGCCAGTGTCTAGTGGGCTTCTCTCCTGTTCCTTGATGTTGGGTGGTTTTGGATGATGATGGGCACTCAAGCTAGGCTGATGAATTTGTTGATTTCTGTCCCATCACCCTCTCACACCATATACAAAAATCAACTTGAAATGGAGCAAAGGCTTAAATGTAAGCTGGAACTATAAAAGTCTTAGCTGAGCTCTTTATTACACCTTCTTTGATGGAACCATGTGTCCAAGAAAGATGAGCCCAAATCTGAAGAAGGCACTGATTTCATTAAGGGCCAATCATTGTCCTCTGCAGGGCAGAGGAAGGTGTAATCAATCTGCCACCAGGGGCTCCAATAGTTTCCTGAGGAATGGTCTGTCTCAGCTAGTGGCAAATAGAGCATCTAGAATGGTTGAACTCACCCAGCCTGGTGGGAGGTGGCTATGCTTAGGCACATGTAGAGCCTCAAACCCTAGCACCTTGACCCTTCTCTTCAGGGACTACTGTGCAGGTATGTTGGGTGGGCACGAAGAGATGCTTACTCAGCAGGTGCATCATTCTGTCTCCTCTCAGACTCCTCTCACTGGATGCTCTGCAGGGGTTTGAGACCCAGAGGCTTGCACACTTGGTACCCACCCGTAAAAGTCCATCCATCTATCTCTTGCATGGAACACTTTGTTACTGATGTTTGGTCTTAGATCATCAGGTTTCTAACTAACCAAACACATCGTTTTTTATCCCTCGGGGGTCAAGAAATGTCCATATTTCTGCCACTTTTATGGAGGCCAAGCTGATACCCAGGAGGACTACCCCAGGACAGCAGCAGTCCTCTCCAACTCTTTCCAGCACATCACACTGACCCTCTTTGAGCCAAGTCCCAAGTTCCTCCCTTAATTATCAGTTGGTCACAGGGAATCTGAGAAGGTTCCACAAGCTCATGAGCTCATACGGTCCTTCCACTCTTATCCTCCCGAGACTTCCTCTTCATTCCTGACTCAGTGGAAAGTGGCCCCTCTAGCCTCTGATCTGCTTTCATAGCCTAACCAGACCTAGTCAGCTAGATGGGAGCTGGTTGGAATCCTAGCTGGTTGGAATCCTACTTTCTCAAAGCCCTAGCAACCCCTCCCCCAGAACTTATAAACAAATAACTATGGCTCCTGATGATGATGTCTTCTTAATAAGAGTAAGGTGATAAAAGCTGAGTCAGGACCAGGGTAAAGAGAGAAAGGCACGGAGTCCAGGGCACAAATTTTACGGATGTCTCAAGGTCATAGCAAGGCTCAAGTCCTTAAATTTTGTGTCGGGCACCTTAGGTACTTCTGCTTAGTCTTGGTCCTGCCAGTAAGTGAGTCCCATGAATTATGTCTTTTCATTCTCACAAGTAAATCTTATCATCTCCATTGAATAGTTGAAGAAAATGATTGGGGTCAATTTGCCAAGGTCACCCTACTAGGATTGACATAGCCATGCTCTTTTGACTTTTACCATTAAGCTGTACAAAACTCGTGATCATCTAGACAATCTCAAATCCCCAGCCCCCCTTGGCCCCGGGTCTGCAGTCTGTATCTGTGAGCGCAAGCAAATGGGCAGGTGTTTAGGGTAGCGGTGGGAAGGGGCAAAGGCCAAGAAGCCGCATTTCCCCGTGTGTCCACGAGATGGCGCCCCAATACCGAGCCACTGACCTCCGGTGGCCATTGGGCGGCCCCCCACCTCGTAGACGCAGTGCGAACACCTGCGAGCTGCCCACTGACTGGGGGTCCCTAACCCTCCAGGGCTCTCGAATTTCTGCATCTCCAACCCCCTTTCCTGCTGTGCCTAGGGGATGGACTCGAGATGAGGCTTCCCAGGGCACTGCGGAGAGCCTTTTCCTTGTTCCTTGACAGTGCCCGGTGCCTCCCAGGGTCTTCAGAAGGCTGTCTCTTCCCTCACTTCCCTCTAGAATCCCCAAGGTCCTCCCTGTCACTCCCACCCTCTCAGTTTCTGCCAGTCTTCTGAGGCAGGGACCATTAAGGCCGATTCCACAGATTTGGTGATGCAAATGCATGCAAATATATGCAAATCGCCATGTAAAGGAGGCTTGCCACTGTGGTTCTAAGTGGCTGTCACAGCTTCTCTGACACCTGTTCTGAGACAGCTGCCCTGCCCCCCTCCTTCCCCCTTGTCTATCTGCTATTTGGCCCCCTTCTCTAAGGCTCTGGCTTCTGGTTTCCTTCAGGGACTCTGGCTAGCTTCTGGCCACCAAGAACCCCACTGTTTCTTTAGACTCCTTAGAGCGGGCGTGGAGGAAAGTACATCTACTGGGCACAGACTTTGGCATCTGATAATATCACCATTTCCTGACTGTGTGACCTTGGGGAAGAAGTTTAACTTCTCTGAGTCTCAGTTTCAGCATCAGTACAGTAGCATTAATGATGGTACTCTCTTCATAAGATTGGTCAAGAGTTCATGCTATAACCATGTCATATATTTGGCATACTACCTGTGAACATAGGAAGCATAAATCTGTTCATTCTGATTCGCACTGACCTTGGTGGTTAGCACATGGTCTGGACTCGGGCTTGGAGACAGGTACACAGATGGACACGGCTCACGAATATGCACATGTGGGTTCATGTGGCACGCACGCGTGCACACACACACACACACAGAGCTGACAGCCTCACGCGCTGGCGGTGCACACACGGGTACACACATTCAGAAACACACAGGAGGAGGATGTGGGAGGTGGAATCTGAGTCATCGAGACCAGAGCTGTGGGTGGTGCTTTTGTCCTGATTTCCGGGGCTCAGTGCTCCATTTCGAACAAGGAAATGTGTGGAGGATGGCAAAGCTAACCGATGGCTAAAAGGGCCCCTTTCGGGTATGAGCTCCTTCCAAGCCTGCTGTTCTCCTGGTCCTGACCCAGCTGGGTGTCATCTGGGCTCCTTCCTCTACCTCTGCCCTGACTTCACCAGGGCCCAGCAAGTAGGGTAGGGCAGCCCACGGGCCCCTGATGTCAGAGTAGGCTCAGGATGACATCATAGAGCAGGTGAGCCTACTCAGCTGCTCCCTGGAAAATGCTCTAGTTGGACTTATGGGGGAGAGCATCCAAGGGAGATAGAACTGGGTGGTGGCTAAGAGCCCTGCATCGGGAGAGCGTTGATCCAGCTTCGAGTCCTGCTTCTGCCCTTGTGTGATCTTTTATGGTTGCCTTAACCTTTTTGGGCCTCAATTTCTATAGCAGTAGAAAAAAGCCAGTCACACCTAAGTCACAGGGGCTTTGTGACTTTCCAGTGACATCATGCACATCAACATGAGCTTCATTCAGTGCTGCTCAGTTTTGGATGACGCTGATTGAAGGAGCAAGCACATCCCTGTGAAGCACCACCCAAGCAGGCAGCCTCCTCTCCTTCCACAGAGCGGGCCCCAACCCCCAGCAGGCTTGGAGGAGGGAGGAAGAAGAACAACGTTACCAGGGACTTGAGGTCTCAGGCATCACCCCACAGCTGAATGCGGCAGGAATATCAATAGGCTCCTGTACTGTCGAGCTTTTCTTTTCTGACTGGAAGTGATTGGAGGCACAGCCTTAAGGAAAGGAAGGATGCTGCTGCTTGCCACACATCTACTGTGTGTTGGGAGCTATGTGGGGAGCTGCACACTTGAACTCTGCAATCTCCCAAGGCTCTGTGATGTAAATTCTAGCATCCCCTGTATACAAGACAATAAAAAACAGAGGGACTTGGCCCAGGATGCAGAGTCCACAAATAAAGCAGGACTCTGATGGACCTCACTCCTTCCTTTTCCTTTCTACCTCCCTTGGCAGTTTTGACTGATCTGGGTGGACTCTATGGACATAGTGCCTGGGAATGTCAACCCCTGCTTCCAGAGCTGTCTGGGACTATAGGGCCTTAGAGAGGCAAGGGCTGTTTGTCAGGTCAGTCTCTAGGGAGCCTGTGGGTGATGGTGAAGCTGGTATGAGCTAGTTAATCCACAGCAAGTGTCCCCAGGTGTATGCACTTGGCTCAGAGCCCAGGGATTGTGACACCAGAGAAGGGACCCAGGTGCAGAGGACACAGGTGCATGGGGGTGGGGGTGGAGTGGGGGCAACCTAGACACCTGCAGAAGGCTCAGTCCAGTGCCAGTGGGTAGGTGGGAGAGGGGAGCAGCAGATGGTCAGGGGCAGGTGGGGGCAGGAATGCTGAACCAGCTCTGTAGCCCAAGGTGACTGGGAACTGCCGGAAGCAGGAAGTGTGAAAGAGAAGAATGTGACCAGCAAAGGAGGGCCAGAGGGAGGAGAAACTGAGGAAGCCAAGGGCAAGGACGGAGTTGGGGGCGTAGACCGATTGTGGCTGGGTGTAGGCTCTATGGGAGATGGAAGGGTTCTTACTTAGTTCAACTCCACAACTTGGGTGTCATATGGCTAAAGGCAAAAAGCTGTCTTTTAGTAGTTCCCGGAGCTTTCAACATGGAACAAGTGGTGTCTAACCTCAGAGCCTCTGGTCCTCCCCCAGGTTATCTAGACAACAAGCACAACAATCACGGTTGGTGCCACAAAGGGGTTAGCTTCCACTCTAATGTGGTATGACCACAGGCCCCCCTTTTTTTTTTTTAATTTTTAATTTAATCCCCAAGCAATGGCTATCTTTTCCTCTGGGCCAGGTCTGCAGGCCTGTTTGTCTTGTTTGTTGGCGGAGCACCTGACACACAGTAGGTGCTCCAAGAATATCCATTGAAAAGGTGACTAATATGTCAGGTGGCTGGTACACCGCTTACTAATTGCACGGTAGCTGATTTCCGGTCAGCAGATACTTGTCGTGCATGTACCCTGTCCTGGGCAAACAAGGTGTGGGCCTACCCTCAGGACATCACAGAGCAGTGGGTGAAGGGTCTAAAGTGACGGTGTGTGCTGCTGAGGTGACTTAAGGGACATTTGCAGGACCAATACTTGGAGGAAAACAACTGTGGTTAGGCTGGGTTGGGGAGCCGGCCCCTAGAGTGCTAGACAGCAGTCCTCCTTGGCCCCAGCAGTGATTAAGGTCCTTGTGGCTGGTTACTCTGCAGCCAGGCCGGAAGAGAAAGCCAGTAATTAACAAGCTGGCATTCACACAACCACATGTCAGCACGCCCAAGCCCTGGGATAGCTGTCTGTCAGTCGTAGCTGCTGGTGGAATTTTTCAGACAGCTGGGCTCAAGCATGGAAATGAATATAAGTTACATTTCTATGCATCGTTGTTCGTGGTGGTAAAAAAAAATTAATCAGTGACATAGCTGTGACACATACTCATTTAAGAGTCTACAGAGAAATGTTCATTTGTCAGAGGCAGCAAAGAAGAGATTATGTGTCAGCCGGGGAGGGGTGAAATATTTATACAATGGCTAATAAACACCGGTGTGTAAGGGGGGTCAATTGATTGTGTCAGTGGCCACATGACAAATACGCCGTTGAGCATCCGTGGCACTGCCCCTGTGCCCGGGGGCTCCATTCTGATGACAAATACAAAACATGTCACTGTTAATGCTTCCGCCGACCACCCGTGCAGCCCTCTTGCTGGCTGGCCGACCGAGATTCCAAGGCGAACTCCCCTGGAAGCTGCCTGCACCAGCTTCATTAAGTTGAACTTGGAGTTGGTAAATTGCTCCCCAAATGCCAAAACAGCTGCAAAAAAGCATTTCTTTGTGTGTGTTGCTACTTTAAACTCCATGCTTCTGAAATTCAGAGGGTCCTTGCTCTGTCTCCACAAGACCTTGTCACTGGCACAACCCCTGCCGACCTTGCCCTGCCCCAAGCTCTGTATACCCATGCATTGCTCAGAGGCAGCAAGGGTAAGACACATAGGACCTCATCCTGGGTAAGGACCAGCTTGCTCCCCACTTACAGTCTCTTCCCAGCATCCTGACCCTTTGGTGCCCAGGCCTAAGGGGCTCCTCTCATTGCCTAAGAGGACGATAGTGGTGTATCATCCCAGTCAGGTGGCCCTGCCTCCCCCCGTCTACCATTAGTCAAACTTTCCAGAGGCAGTGTCATCTCAGTGCTGGTGACTGCCAGATTTTGAGCCCGAAATCATGTGCTGGGCACTGCATAAGCTTGATTTCATCGAGTCTTCAAGCAATCCTTGAAGTGAATCTAATTATCATCTAGCACTGGGGAGGGAACCAAACCCTAGAGAATCAGCTTGCCTGTGTCTGTGTGACAGGTGAGGTGGAATGAGACCCACTCTGCCGCACTCCTGAGCACAACCTTTTTGGTCACCTGCCTGACTTGGAGTTATGCGACTCAGCTGATTTCCAAGTGTAATTTAGCTTCCTAGAGACTGACTCAACCCAGAGGGTAGTGACTCTCTGAGGTCCAGACCATCCCAGACTTCACTCAGCTCATTCCCTCCAGGAAAGCCTGACTGACTCCATCTCTTATCTTAAAAAAAAATATTTATTTAATTTTATTTTATGTGTATGAGTATTTTGCTTGCATGTATGTAAGTGCACTGTGTGTGCAATGCCCATGGAAGCCAGAGGGGAAAGTCAGAGACCCTGGAACTGGAGTTACAGACAGTTGTCAGCAGCCATGTGGGTGCTGGGAACTGAGTGTAGGTCCTCTGTAAGAGAAGCCAGTACTTTTAACTGCTGAGTAATCTCTCCAATCCTCCATCTTTCATTTTAACCAGGATAGGTAGAATTGTTTCTGATGGCTAAAGTGTCTTCACCATTGGAGAGAGAGGCCTGCTGATCCCAGCCTGCTGCTGGTTGTTGTAAGTGCCTGTCATTCCTGCGACACCCAACATCCATCATTTGATTTGGGATGGGATGACACTGAGAAAACAGTTGCAGATGAAATTTCACACATCTTCCTGAATGTGGAGATTACAGATAAGCACACGCTGCAACTTGTTTTTACTTTTCAAAGTGAGATTCCTCTCTTCTGGGGTTGTACACCACCTTAGAGTTCCCACCACAAGGCTGTTCATAATTTCAATGATAGTGATAATAACATAGGTTGTGCTCGTGAGTGTTCATTATACGCTGAGTGCTTTGTGTTTCCAACCGTCCCCACTATGGTTAATCCTCAAAACCCCATTTTATAGATGAGAAAACTAAAAGCCAGAGAGATAGTACTTTGCTCATGAATGCATAGCTGTAAGAGCTTGGATGAGAACCCAAGCATCTCAGCTGAAAAGCCCCTAGACTTTTGCTCACTAAAGCCTGAGTTCAACCCCACTCTACAGTCATGATGCACCCAGCACAGACCCTAGCTGCAGCCATATCAAACTTTCCTAGCTTCCCAGATGGTCTTGCTCTCTCTTGCCTCTGGACTTTTGCAGATGCTGTTCCTGTTGTCTGAAATGTCTTTCTGCTCTCAAATGGACACCTCACCAGAGCTGTGGAGGGGAAGCTCTGGCTCTTGAAGTCCACCCTATCCACATCCCCAAGCCTCCAGAGGCATCTAGCTTTGCTCTCTCTCTAACACAGCTTTCCCATACCCCCATGGCCTGGAGGACTGACTCCAAGGTGTTAGCAGCAAGGGGACTTGAAAGACCCTGAACTAGAGAGGGCAGTGTCTCTAGTGTTCATGTCCCAAATCCACCGCTTCCTTATCACGTATCTGAACAGGTCACTCCTCACCCCCAATACATACAAACCTTGCTGCTCCTCTACTGGCCTTTCTGCCATGTGTGGCCCAGTCCAATTGCCTTGCTCCAGCATCTCTGAGAAGACATTGCTCCTTCTTGCCTCTGGCTCATTTTTTTTTAAAAATGTGTCCGAGTGTATTGTCTGCATGTGTGTAAGTACACCCATGTCATTTAATGCCCTCAGAGATCAGAAGAAGGCATTGAATCCCCTGGAACTGGAGTTACAGACAGTTGTTAGTCATCATGTGGGTGCTGGGAATTGAACCCAGGTCCTCTGCAAGAGCAGTCAGTGCTCTTAACTGCTGAGCCATCTCTCCAGCCCGCTCTTTTTGCTTGGGCCATCTGGCTCACTTTTCTGCTGCTTAGTTCCTACTCATTCTTCAGGCTTCATCTAGTCCCTCTCCAGGAAGCCTTCCTAGATTTTGACAGCCTGGGCTCCATACTTGAGCGTAGGAAACTGGGTCACTGTGTCCTTAGTATTCTCCATGTCAGGCTTCAAGACAATCTTCGTGAATATTTGTCAAGTGAGTGGGTGGATGTGAGTGCTCGGGGGTGCAGACAGTTGCAGAAAGAGAGGTGTCAAATGATACTAGACTCTAGGGAAGAGGTCTGGAGGTTTGTTCTGAACTGAGGCCTCAGTTAAGCCAGGGACAGCCTAGCAGGACGGGTTAAAGTCTGAGTTTGTTCAAACAGGCTGAAGGGTGTATCCTAGGTGAATACTTGTGATACTTCACTTCCCTGGGCTTGGCCACCGCATCTGTAACAGGGGGAAATGGTATGCCTGTGTCATAAGGTTGTATTGGAGAAGTAAATGAGATCATTGAAGCTGTGTAAATGTGCTTAACACCTGTTTGTTGCTGTGAAGAGACTGAGTGGGCAGAAGAACCAAGAGGGCTTGTACTGTGTTGGCCACTTCAGGACTCAGAGTCCTGGGCAAAGGGACAATGGACAGGCCTGGACCATCAGAGCCTGTGTCTTGGTCCAAGCTCATGCCCCACAAGCTGTGTGACCTCAGACAAGATTTTTCCTTCCTAAGTCCTGGTTTTCTCTTCTTCAAAATAAGGGCATTAATTCCCTTTCCAGAACTACCCAATAGGATTATTGTGGGAGATCATATGAGATAATATATAGAAAATGCCTCCAAATGTGCTCAGGGCTGTATAAATACAAGGGATTACAGTTATCTGCAGGCGGTTTGTAGGGGCTTAATCATTAGCATTCACAGGCACTGCAGCTGTGACGCAGCCCTACAAATGTGCCCTTGGAAGCTCCTTAGCAGGAAGGAGCCATGGAGAAACTGAGGCTGGGGTGCCAGCGTGTGTCCAGGTGGAGGGTGGGTGCGCAGGAGGCACTGAGGTGGGACGGCACAGGCCTGCTCCCCACACTTGGACCTCCAACCATTGGTGCAGCTGTGAGACTGTTTGGGAGAGGAGCAGATGCCCTTCGCTTCAGGTGTGCGGTCCTTCAGATGCCTCCAGAAGTGGGTCTTTCTTCCGGATTTGCTCCTGGCAACTCCTGCTCTGGCTGGAGTTGCTGGAGAGGGGCAGCAGCTGACAATGACTCGGCATCTGCTAGGTTCAGTTGGGTGGTGAGGAGAGGTGCCTAGTTTCTTGGGGTCTGCGGACCCAGAGCTGTGCGTCTTGGAAGTCAAAGGAGACCAGCATGCCCTGGGAAGCCAGAGCTTAGTGGTAGCTTAATGCATATCCAGAGGGACAAACAAGCCTGAGAGGGCTTGAGGTGTGGCCTGGGAACAGAAGACTCTGGAGCCCGGAGATGGAATGGGGTGTATGGTTAGGAGGAGAGTCCTGTGACACTCCAAGGCATTGTTCAGAAGGTGAAGATGGATGGAAACAGACGTGGTGTCCCCAAGGCCGTCATCCATTTATGTACTCATTCAAACTAGTCCTAGCTGGTGGCTCATGCCTGTAAGCCCAGCATTTGGGAGGCTGAGGCAAGAAGACTACCAAAAGTTCCAGGCTATCCTTGGCTATATAGGTAGGCCATGTCTCTCTAAAAAACAAACCGTCACTCATGCTCCTGTAAGCAACTCTGAATGAAGCTCACTGGCTACAAAAGAGAAAGAAATAAAGAAGAAGAAAAAGAAAAAAGAAGGAGGAAGAAAAGACATGAAAGTAGAAAAAGAGATTGGGGGTGGCATGGCACAGGCCTTTAATCCCAGCACCCAGGAGGCAGAGGCAGGTAGATCTCTGTGAGACTGAGGCCAGCCTGCTCTACGTAGCAAGTTCCAGGCCAGCTGGGGCTACAGGGAGACCCTGTCTCAAACAAACAAACAAACCAAAGAAAATAGAAAGGGGACTAGTTAGGAAGAAAAAGGGTATCTGGGAGGGGACAAGAACAGGTAACACAGGGTTGTGAATATGATCAGAAAATGTTAAGTACATTCATGAAAATGTCATAATGAGACTCATTATTATGTATAATTAATATATGCTAATGAGAAACATTTAAAATTATTCTCTTTTAATTATTTTAAACTTTAAAAGAATCTTTCTGGAATAATTAAAATGGCCAAGTAGGGTGGAGACAACTCCATTCGGTAAATATTTATTGATCTATTGGTCATCTATTGTTGATGAATCAGATAAAGTCCCTCTCTTCAAAGGATTAGATTTTAGAAGCAAAACTGTCCCCAAAAGAAAGACAGAACTGGGACTGGAGAGGGTTAAGAGAACTGGCCTCACTTGCAGAGAAACCAGGTTTGATTCCCAAGACCCACACAGCAGCTAACAACCATCTCTAACTCCAGTTCTAGGGATCTAATACCCTCTTCTGGTCTCTGAGGGTATTTCACACATGTTTACCACATACATGCAGGCAAAACATTCATACACATAAAATAAATAAATAAATAATAATTTTTGTAAAAGGAGAAAGAAGTTCATATATAAAGAGGCAGAACAGGTCAAGGCAGGATGGGTAGATAGTTCTGGGCCACTCAAGGATGTTGGACTTAGCCCCGAGTGAAGAGTGATGCTGTGCCTTCCACACTTGAGAGGCCATTCTCAAGTATCCACTGGCACCATGGCAAAGGAAAGCAAGTGGAAGCCTGTGTGCCACATTCTCCACTCTCAGGCAGGGCTGAAGGTAGGAGGGGTACCTAAGCTGCATGTCTGAGCAGCTGTCAAGAGACTGAGTGTGTCTGTCACTGACCGAATGAGGGAGCCGCTGGGTATATGTGTCTGCCTGCCGCCTCCTCACACCTTTATTAGCATCTGTGAGCTGGCTGTGAATCAACAAGAATAGTCCCTCACGTGGGCCTGGCACCTCTGTCCATTTAGGTTTCATAAGAGATCGTTCCAGGCGGTAGAGCCAGGCCTCCCGTGCTCTGGCACTGTTGTCTACAGTGTAAAGACCAACTCACTGAACAGATGTGTCAGCCACCCCCATTTTAGAAGCGAGAAGAGACCAAGTGGTCATCCAAGAGCACCCAGACTGAAAATCACAGACCGGGAGCCAGATCGCTTTTCTCTTGTTTTCTTTTCTTTTCCTTGAGACAGAGTCTTCCTGGATGGCCTGAAACTCATTATGTAGACCAGCCAGGCCTCTAACTCCCATTGATCCTACGGCCTCTATTCCCTGAGTGCAAGGATTACGGGCAAGCATAGCTACCACGTCCGCCTCAGCACTCTTTTCTGCTGGCCTCCTGTGCTTGTCTCTGGCACCATGGCCTCTCCTTCCTCCTTTCATCTCGTCCCTTCCAAAGCTACTCAAACAGTGAGTGACCTGGTTCTGCTAGAACAACTCCATCTCTGAGCTCAAATTGTATACCCCACACCCTGACTGCCGCCCACCCTTCAGGGCAAGGCTGAAATCCTGGCTTCTGATGCCTGAATGCTGCAGGCTCCTGCCCACATCAAGCCTTGGTGCTCCCATAAATTTTTCCAGAGTGGGGACCCCTCCCGACTCCATTTGAGAGCCTCACTTGGTTAGAGCAGCTAGGGGAGCCAGGATCAATGTACAGAGAACTCAGTAATAATCCCAGCGCAGGCAGCCGGGCTGCTGTATAAAGACAGATTAAAAACTCATCGGGTTGAGATGAGGAAATAATTCAGCCGCTTGGCCACAGTGGGAACGCCTGAGGCTGCCGGTGCCAGCGTCGCCAGGGATGGGAGCGCTCCGGCCTTGGGAGTCCGCACCCCTCTAAGTTCCACCCCCAGAGCCACCTTCCTTTGTTGGCTGCCTTGAATCCAAGGCTGACAAATCCTGGTCCCCCAGGGAGCAGTGAGGGGGAGGCAGGTTGGGGGAAGTCGAGAGCACAGTCTCTGCCTAGCTCCACACCCCGGTTCATTTCCTCCGCAGCACTGAGATTATTTTGCTCATTTATCTGTTTATTTGCATGCTGTCTCTTCATCTAGACTATACGCCCCAGGAGACCAGGGACTTGATCATCTGTGTCCTGCACTATCTCCTGACCCTGAATGCAAAAGGAACTTACTTTGCTGAGTGAACGTGGGTTGGAATCCCGCCTCTTTCACATCAGCCTGAAAGACCACGGTGGGCCTCCCTTTTCTGAGCTGTAAAATGGGCTGGGCAGCCCCGGCCTGGTGTGGGGCGCGCTGTTATTAATCTCAGCACTGAGATGGTGGAGGCAGGAGGATCACAAGTTCAAGGTCATTCCCGGCTACATACGGAGCTCTAGTTCAGTCCGGGATGCTTGAGAATTCGTCTCATAAATAACATATAAAATAAAATAAATAGGTAAAATAAAATGGATTCTGTTAAGTGTTTTCCTAACAGAAACCGTGTCGGACGCACGAGGCGCCATCAGGGGGCACTCTTGTGCAAGGCGACTTCACCCGCTCGGGTGAGCTCAGCCAAAGCCGCCCCCACTCCCGCCTCCACCTTGGGAGGTTACCTCCTCCCCTCTGGTCCCGTTCACACACCCACCCCGACTCCAGCGCTCGTCCAGCTCCAGAGACTGTCTCTGCAGCCCCGCGCCCCTCCATCCCCGGCCGGCCCAGACTCTCCGCCCACGCGGCCCCATGTGCTGGGAAGAGCCTCCCACTCCCCATCTGTCGAGCCGCTTCCTTCCCCTCATCCCCGCTCCGCCCCATCCCCTCCTCCGGGAAGCCCTTCCTGATTAACAGCGCGGGTGAGCCGGCAGTGCCCGGCGCTCGCCTGCAGTGCCCGGCGCCGCCCCCAGCCACACACTCCGAGGCAGCAGCTTGTGCTCGGCTAGGCGGGCTCAGCCTAGAGCCAGGGTTTGCGGATAGATGGCGCGAACTCTAGGCGCTTCGGGTCGTGGGAAACTGGCGAGGCCGAGTGTCAGGGCCTGGGAGGACCCCTCGTGCCGAGCCCGGGTGGTTGGGGGAACCGACCTCAGGACATCTGCTGCCTTTCCGCAGGCCCCGGGGCCAGCAGCTGAGGACCCTTCCGAACCGTGGGAGCCGGAGCGGGAGGCATGGTCACCAGGGCGGGGACGCGGGGCCCGGGGAGCTCGGTGCGGAGGAACACAGGCTGCTTTTCTCGCCTGAAGGACTGGTTTCATTTCGCAGATTGATTATTGCTGCATGTGTGGATGTGTGCGCGCGCTGGGCGTTGTTAGTTTTTTCTTAAATGTACCTTGCTTGTCTAATGAATGTTTGATTGCACCTACATCCGGAGGCTGTTTTAATGAAAGGTGAAGGCTCCTAGAGGGAAATAAATAAATAATTGTTTCCCATCTCTCCACACCTCCTTCTCCCAACAACTCTCCATCCCCAGCTGTCTTCTGAAGCCCTTGCCTCGCGGACGAATTCTGCGCCCGTTTGAATGTTCCAGTGTAAAGATGCTGCTCTCCCGGGGAAATCAGCCCCTCCATAGGCCAATCTCCAGGCTTTTATTAAGGGTGTGAAGGGGAGATAAATGTGTAGAGAGGGCTGTGGCGGGAGGAGGCGAGCGAGGACTGGGGTTCAGGAGGCACGAGGAGGAGGAGGGGGAGGGGGAGGAGGAGGGAAGCGGGGAGTCCTTTCTCATCCACCAGCATGCACGCTTTGCTCACTTGTTGACTTGTGGGTTCTGTGCCCGGCTTAGGGCTGAGGGTTGGGCGCACCGAGGAGGCAGGCACAGGCTCTGCCAAGGTCAAGTTCAATCCATCGGTATTTGTTTAGCCACCCAGTACTCCGTTCTGACTCGGGAATTTGCTGAACCTCAGAAAGTCTCAGTTTTCTTATCTGTAAAATGGAGATTATCATATTTATGTCATGGATGGTTGCGAGTTAGTGCGTTTTGGAAAGTGCTTTTAGTACAAAGTAAGCATTTCGCAAAAGCTACTGTGAACGTTTACTATGTAAGGAACAGGGACTAGGGTGAAGCACAGCCCCCGACTGGAGACTGGTAGAAAGCCGGGGAGAAGGTGCATTGCTCTAAGAGGCAGACGGACTGTTTATAGCTCTGTTGGGTTAATCAGCAGGTGAATCATTGCTTTACCTCTGTGCCAGGAACTGCTCTTCACTCCATGGATTCAGCTGTGAGGCCGACAGAGCTGTTCGTGCAGAGGGCTCAGGGTTGTTGAAGGAGCCCCCCACTCGTGACTAGCTTGCTACAGGGCCAGCAGAGCTGGGACAGAACAAGTACCACAGCTTGAGGAGACAGAGAAGGTAGCCTACTCCACATGGCTTCCCAGAGGAGGGCAATTTAGAGAGACAAAGATGTGGAGGTTGGTAGAGGTTGTGTAAAGGATGAGAGGAAGAATGCTTCAGGCCTGGACATTTGTCCACTGGAGGAGGAAAATGAACTCTTGGCTGATTTAGAAACTAAAATTTCAGTCTCTTGTGGCAATTAGAGACAGTCCTAGGTTCAAATCTTGTTTCTTATTTTTTGTCTTTGTGACCTAATCAAGTTATTTAGCCTTTCTGTGCCTCAGTTTCCTCCTCTGTAAAATGGGTATATTAATAATATGAGGTTGAGGCTGGAAAGATGGCTCAGAGGTTAAGAGCACTGGTTGCTCTTGCAGAGAACCTGATGTCATAATGGTGCTGCGGTCCTCCCCTGCACTTAGGTTCGTTCAAGCCCCTTACAGTGGACTGTACAGTGCATGATCTGAGCCTCTTTTTCACCTCTTCCGTGGCCACCCCATGGTTTGACCTTCCAGTACCCACATGACGGCTAACAACTGTCCCAAACTCCACTTCCAGGGAATCTGACGCCCTCTCCTGACCACCATGGGTATTGCATCACACAGGCACACTTACATACATGCAGGCAATACACTCATACACATAAAATAAAAACAACAGATAAAGTATGTTAAAAATAATAAGAGGTTAATCATAGTACCTGTTTAATTAGATTTGGGGGGAGACAGAATGAGACAGTGCTCACTAGGCCTGGCATGAGGTTAGCATTCATTAACTGTTAAATACTATTATTATTCATGGGTACTGGAAGGTCAAACCATGGGGTGGGGCAGGTAAGAGGTGAAAAGGAGGCTCAGATCATGAAGCACCTTACAATCCACTGTCAGGGGTTTGAACGAACCTAAGTGGAAGGGAGACAGCAGCACCATTAAATCTGCCTCATCCTGGATGTCATCCCTGGCTCCTCTTTTTACACCCCACCTGCAGCTCGGCAGCAACTATTGTCAGCTCTACTGTCATAGCTCATAGAGCATCTGACCGTTTCTTGCCACTTCCACAGTCAGCACCCTGGTCCACGCTGTCACCATCTCTCCTCTGCACTGCCACAACAGCCTCTGACCAGTCTCCCTGTCCCCCTGCTGTCTGTTCTCTGCTCTGGAAGTAGAGCGATCCTGTGAAAATGTGTGACAGATCACATTACTGATCTGCTCAGATTCTCTGGTGCTTTCACTTCCCACTCTAGGGTAAAGCTAAAATTGTCGTGGTGATCTGCAGACCCTGCAGGGTGCGGCCCATTGTCAAATTTCACCCTCATTTGTTTATTCATTTGGTGTGTGTGTGTGTGTGTGTGTGTGTGTGTGTGTGTGTGTGTACACCATGGTTTGCATGCGGTGATCAGAGAACAGCCTGTGTGAGTTGGTTCTCCTTCCACCCTGTGGGTCCTGGGGATCAAACTCAAGTTATCCATCTGCAGACCCTGCAGGGTGCGGCCCATTGTCAAATTTCACCCTCATTTGTTTATTCATTGTGTGTGTGTGTGTGTGTGTGTGTGTACACCATGGTTTGCATGAGGTGATCAGAGAACAGCCTGTGTGAGTTGGTTCTCCTTCCACCCTGTGGGTCCTGGGGATCAAACTCAAGTTATCCAGCTTGGTAGCAAATGCTGTAACCTGCTGAGCCATTTTGCAAGCTCCCCCTCTTGGTATTTGAGACAGGGCCTCACTTTGTAGCTGAGGCTGGCCTGGAATTCATTATGTAGCTGAGGCAGGCCTGGATTTGTGTGGCAATCCCCCGCTTCAACTAGCCAAGCACTAAGCTCACAGTGTGCGCCACAGTGTTCTAGTCCCTCTTTTCTCGTTCCTCTAGCCTTCCAGGTCTCTGGGCTTTTTCTCAAATACCAGCTTGCAGAACACTGCCCCTCCTCAGGATTTTGTACTCGAGGGTCTGTCTGCCTGGTCCAGCTACAGGTGTCAACATCCCTCACCTCTGTCAGGGATGAGCTCAGTGCAGTCTTCCTTCTCCACCCTGTATAGCAAGCCTACGTCCTGCTTCACTTCTTTCCCTATCAGCTATCACTTTCTAACACTGCATATTTGATTACTCACCACTGGTCTTCACTACCTCCTCCCACACACCCTCCAACTGGAGTGCAAGCTCTGTGAAGACAATGATTTTGCTTGTTTCATGCCATACTCTTTGCATCTAAGGCACTGCCTGGCACACAGCAAACTGTCAATAACTATTTGTTGAGGAAATAAATTGGTAGACGAATGAATATATAGGATGGACGCAATGATCGGGGCCATAGCAGACACAGGAAGGGAGACCTGGACCATCTTCCAGGAAGGGCCACCCTCGATTCCCACAGGCCAAGGAGAGATTGCTGGAGAGAGGTGAGTTGCCAGATATGTGATTCAGTGCCATCTGGATGGCTGGGAGCTGTTTGGCTTGGAAGAAAGGATGAGGTGAAGGATGGTGTAATGGAGGACGCTTGTTTCCGGCTTGAGCATCTTGGTGCGTGGTGGTGCCAATTACTGAGA
Organism: Eospalax fontanierii; assembly: GCA_035773235.1. NCBI lineage: Eukaryota > Metazoa > Chordata > Mammalia > Rodentia > Spalacidae > Eospalax > Eospalax fontanierii. Next base: position 24,701,899 of record CM069527.1, on the reverse strand, counting down.
TGGTGAAGGGGGACTGGGCTGGGTTGGCCATTACTGATCTCAGCATCTCTCAGCGTTCATGGCTTCATCTGCAGAGGGGGGAGCGGGGGATGAGTCCTGCCACTGTCTAGGATGATTATGAAGACAGAGAGAGATGAAAGAAATGGTGAGCCTCTGTGTGAGTGCCTAGTGGGTTCCTGGATGTCAGGGAGGGTTATGACTGTTGTTGCTATTGATTTGGGGAGATCTGGCAGGCAGGTGAGATAGCAAACTGCAGTAGAATCTAATCAAAGCCTGGCCCTGAAGGAAATAAGTGCCAGGACGCTTGACTTGGTCCATATATACAAGGAGACAGTCAGGAAAGGAAGAGGACAATATAGCGTGAGCTGTCATGGGCCGTGTAGAAGTAAGACTTGGTTGATTGTGGAGTGAGGAAGGAGATCAGAACAAAGACTTGGTTTTGGTCAGAGGTTCTCAAGCAGAGGCTGCAAGATAGCTAGAATCTAGATATGGACAAGAACCCTGGGCATAGGATGGATGATACTGACTGCTGTAGATGTCCTTCCTCACCCTCACCACATGGGACTATAGTGATACTGAGGCTGGGGAGAAAGACAGTTCTGGATGTCTGGGCAGAAGCCCTTGGAGCACGGCCAGTGGGTATCTGCTTCTCCACTCAGTTTTGCTCATGCTCATATGGGGGGCCAGATCCAGTGGGAAATCCAGAGATTTGCTCTCTGACGCTTTTATTTACTTGTTTATTTTTGTAGTGCCAGAGATCAAACCAGGAACAAGCTAAGCAGGTGCTCTGGACTGAGCTACCCCCAAGCCGCATTCCCTGGTGTTTCGTAGGCTCCTGTGAAGTACAGAGCAGTCAGCTGTAAACTTGTAGACTTGGCCCCTGCTCTCTGAGAGGTCAGGGTCTAGGAGAGAGAAGCGCATTCACTGGTTACCTGGCAGGCTGTATATGGTAGACTCTTCCAGCATTTCATTTTGCAGAGGAGAAGCTCTCCACTGTGAAGGTCTGGTTGGTAAGTGGTTGAACTGGGACTTGAATTCATTGAATTTGGCTCCAGAGTCCCGACTTGTAACCACAGATTATATTGACCAGGATCAGAGAGTCTGAGATCTGATGTAATGGGACAGACATGTATAGTTCTGTCATCACATCCTTGTGATCTTGGATTTCTGGAGGGGTCACCAGAGAAAAGTAGGAAACAGGGGAACCAAAAAAAGTTCCAGAAAGTAAAAAGGGCTCTTTGAAGGAGGCCAGCTAGTAGACACCATCCTATTCACGCCTTCCTTCACTTAGCTATTTTATGTTCATTCATTCATTCTTCTAGGTTCCAGGTACTGTGTGATAGATTCACTTGAGGAGTTGCCATATACCAGATACTGCTAAACTGTGGGGCACAGTAGGGACTAAGCTGGCCAAACTTCCTGCCCCCGTGGAGCTTATATTCTACTGAAGAGCTAAAAGAAAAAACAAGGTAAGTTTAAATATATGTATGTACTGCGGTAGTGATAAATACCAAGTGGAAAAGAAAGTGACATGAAGTTGAAATTTTAGGCACCATGGTGAGGAAAGGCCTTAGTGATGTGAGATGAGAAAGGCAAGCAAGAGTCAGCGTATGCAACACTCTCCTCTTCAAACACGTGCATATGTACTAGGCATAGCGGTACACATCTATAATCCTAGCACTCAGGAGGCTGAAGCTAGCCTGGACAATATAGGGAAACCTTGTCTCAAAAAACCCAACATGGGTCAAGGTGGCTGGAGAGATGGCTCAGTGGTTCAGAGCACTGGCTGTTCTTGAACCCCATTAAGTCTGCTCTTTTGCTCCTCGGGTGTCCTGGTGGGGCTCCCAGATGCCTCAACCTCCAAAATTTTTCTCCTCTTCACCTTGCCTCCTCCCACCATGACCATCTCCACCTGGAAATCAGAGTGATTTTTAAAAGTTCTACACAAGAGCCAGGCATGGTGGTGCATGTCTTTAATCCAAGCACTCGGGAGGCAGAGGCGGGCAGAGGACCCGGGTTTGATTCCCAGCATCCACATGATGGCTAACAACTGTCTATAGCTCCATTTTCAGGGCATGTGATGTCTCTTCTGGCCTCTGTGGGCATTGCAAGTATGTGATGTAGTATGCAGGCAAATACTCTGACGCGTAAAATAAAAAATAAATTAATTAAAACTTAAAAACCAATGTAAGCTAGTGACATAGTTCAGTTGGTGGAATGCTTGCCTAGCATGTACAAGCCCTGGTTTCCAACCCCAGTACCACAGATGATAGATGCTTGTAGTTCCAGGGTTCCACAGGAGTAGATGGTAGAATCGGAAGTTCAAGGTCATCCTCAGTTACATACAAGACCCTGGTGCTGTTCTCTCTCTCTCTCTCTCTCTCTCTCTCTCTCTCTCTCTATATATATATATATATATATATACATATATATATATATATATATGTGTGTGTGTGTGTGTGTGTGTGTATATTACAATGTGTATTATATATAAATATAAATAGCTTTCTAAATATATATCTCTATACATTTATAACTAGGTATGGTGGCTTATTGCCTATATAGGCAAGATCCACAGGTTTGAGGCCAACCTGGGCCACATACTGAGTTCAGGGCCAGCCAGCGTGAGACCCTTTCTCAAAAAACAACAACAACAATACACATACACATACACACACACATATACAGCCAAGTGTGATAGTGCATGCCTTTGATCACAGTACAAGGGAGGCAGAGACAGGCCAGTGTCCATGAGTTCAAGACCAGCCTGGTCTACATACCAAGTTCCAAACCATGGTGCTATATAGTAAGACCCTATCTCAAGAAAACCCAATATATATTTATATATATATATATATATATATATATATATATTCATATTTATAACATACTTATCCAAAATAAAACTGTAGAAGTCCAGCAGGATGTTTTGGGCTTGATTTTGCTTTTGCGCATAAGAGTTTGTTCAGATGTCCTTTGGGCTCAAAGCCTGTGCAGAGGGGGAAGGGCACTCTAGAGCTGAAATGTCCTTCAGGGATGTTTGGAGTTGAGTTGCCGACACCTCCCTCATACAGTATCTCACTCTTGGATGTGAAGACCCTAGCTGGACATTACCTTGGATGAGGTCATTTTCTGCAGCTGATGTGATTGTGACCCCGGAAGGACCCAGAGCTGGGGGCTGTCTGTCAACAGTATTCCAGCAGTTGTGGCAACAAGTCTGAATGGAGGACTGATCCACTCTGTATTCAGATTCAGATTCTTTTCTGGTTTTTGCCATCACAGCCTTTATGTGGATGGGCTTTTTAAACTGTAAGTGCTATCTTATTTGTGAATATTTTAGGGGGGGATCTTTTTGAGATAGGGTCTGCCTGTAGCCCCAGCTGGCCTGGAACTCACTGTGTATACCAGGCTGGCCTTGAACTCATAGAGATCCGCCCGCCTCTGCCTCCCGAGTGCTGGGATTAAAGACATGCACCACCATGCCTGGCTCTTGTGTAGAACTTTTAAAAATCACTCTGATTTCCATGTGGAGATGGTCATGGTGGGAGGAGGCAAGGTGAAGGAGGAGAAAAATTTTGGAGGCTGAGGCATCTGAGAGCCCCAACAGGACACCCGAGGAGCAAAAGAGCAGACTTAATGGGGTTCAGCTGGACTTGGGCCTGTGTATGGTGCCCCCATGCCCCAGAAGAGTAACTAGCACAGGTAGCAGTCCCACACTGCAGTCCAAATGCTGTTCCAAGACCACTGCATGAGTCATAAAGTGGACAAAGACGGGTGATGGGGTGGGACCCAGAGCATTTGTGAACTCTTGGATCTGCTGTTCCCACTTCTGGGGACATTTTCTCCAGCCCTTCTGTGGCTGACTTGATTGCCTTCATCCACATGTTAGTTCATATCTCAGGCCTCCCTGGTCACCCTAAGATAGTCCTCTCCCTCCCTGTGTCCACACTTGTTTGTCACCCTAAAGAGCACATATTGTCATCAGAATTTATGTCTTTTTAATTCCTAATGGGCTGGAATGTAACTCATCAGTACAGTGCCTGCTTAGGGAGACTAGGCCCTGGCCTCAATTCCTAGCAGCAAAATAGTAATAGCAATGATAACAATAATGAGAATTCCTCATATGTACTTAGTCTAGATTATGTCTCTTTCCTGTATTTATTATTCATCTTTATATTTTCAATGTCTAGAATAGTGCCCAGCACATAATAAATGGTTTGTAAAATGAAGAGATTGAACTAAGTTCCTTCCTTCCTTTTTAAGGGTTTCATTGATTAATCAGTGAGCCCCAGGTAGCCACCTGTTTCAGCCTCCTTAGTACTAGAGAATTCTGGGCTTACAAGCATGTATTATCATGCCTGGCTTTCAGAAACTTTATTAATAACTACTGTGAATATGATGTGTATATATGGGAGGTGCTTTGCTGCCACAGTGTGTGTGTGGAGGTCAGAGGTTAACTTTGTGGAGTCAGTTCCAGGGATCAAACTCAGGTCATCAGGCCTGCTTGGCAAGTGCCTTTATCTGCCGAACCAACTCTCCAGCCCCACTGTGTTCAGCTTTTTATGTGGGTTCTGTGGATCAAGCATAGACCCTCATGCTGGAGCAGTGAGCACTTTGCACCCCAAGCTGTCTCCCCAGCCCCCATTTTTCATTTCTCTTCTCTTCCCCTTCACCTCTCTCCTCCTCTTCTTCCTTCTCCACATCTTCCCCGCCCCACACGTGTCTCTCTCACATATGTACACACATATACTCTTTTTAAATTTTTTTTTCTGATACAGGATCTTAAGGGTTTCACTACATGGCCCTCGTTGGCCTGGAAATTACTAGGTATACAAGGCTAGCCTTGAACCTGTGGTGAGTGACCTGCCTCTGCCTCATGAATGCTGAGACCGAGTTTCTTATTCCTTCTGATTACCCCCAGAAAGGTCAAGGAGAAAAGTCATACTTATGAGCCTATATGTGGTCATAGAAGAACAGTCCATTCCAAAGAAGTTGGGTGCAGCCCTAAGGTGCTAGACTCATGATCCCAGGGTGTGTGTGTGTTTGTGTGTGTCTTCAGAAGAAAGACCATCAGCTGAATGCTGTGTCTGGTTAAAGTTCAGCTTCTTTTGAAGAGCAGGCTATGGAGAGCAGAAGAAGCAAGACATTAAGAAAGGATCTGCAGCTGGAGAGATGGCTCAGGGGTTAAGAGTATGTGCTGCTGCTGCAGAGGACCCAGATTCTATTTCCAGCCCCCACATTGGGCAGCTCACAACTGCCTGTGACTCAAGCTCCAGGTGCATCTGACAACTCTGGCCTCTTTGGGCACCTGCATATACCCACACATACATTAAAAATTAAAAATAAAAAATTGATTTTTTTTTAAGACCTGTGGAACTATACAGTCCTTAACAAGGCCTCAAGCTACCAGCTGAGGGCACTCAACCAAGAATGACCACATCAACCCTGCAATTTCCAGCCAGTCTGAACCCTGGCTGCCCCTCCTACCAGGAAGGTGTCAGTGAAGAGGGAGAGTTTCTCTATCAGGTGTGACCTGGGCTTGGTGATGAATACCAGCTATGGTAGGATCAGCTAGAATAACATGTCACACGGTGGGCTGCGTTCAGGAATGCTGGACTGGGTAACTGGCAAATTGAAAGGCGGCTTCATACTATAATGGTTAAAGAAAAAGGGAATTATCTCATGCCTTTCTTTTCGTCTATCAAGGTGTCAGAGTATGCTAATTACCTGGCAGAGGCTTCAACGGGAAGGGAAGAGGAAGAACAACTATTATATTTCTGAGGAAAGATTTATCTCGTGTTGTTGGCGCCAGTTGGAGGAGGCGGTTAGGGGGTGGTGGTGGGGTCAGAGAGGCAAAGTGGGAACCGTTCCTTCACCTGAATGGAATTGAAAATGGCTTTCAACTGAGCTTTCTCTCCTAAGATTGGAAATAATAAGTCTTGTTGAGAGGCTTTGTACTGAACTGTGGGCCAGGGGCAGGGGCAACATGAGCAGAGACCCTAGCTCCCCAGAATTGTAGGGAGGGCTCAGGTTATATAGCCAACTGGGAAGTGTGTGGGGTCCATACACCCATCTACTGGTTGCACTAAGGGGCTGTATGGGTGGCGGGCAGGGAGCATAGGCTGAGGGCCAGGTGGCCCTGGCTTTGGAGTCCTGACTCCACTCCTGGCTGTAGCACATGGCTCCATCTTCTACAACTTCAGTTTCTTTACCTGGGGCGAGGGTGTATCTAATCCCTCCTTTCTATGATTACTGTCAAAGCTGAGTGGGATCCTGTAAACTAAAGGCTCAAGGCAGCTCAGCCAACAACACCTACTGGGGTCCAACAGAAAAGGGGACTAGGTGAGAGAACGCTGCCTGCCAGGGACTCACCACAAAATAGAAGCTTCAAATCCCCCCCACCCCCATCAGGGGTCCCAGAACACCGAGAGAGGAGATACAGAGGCAGACAGGGGCCCTTAAACTTGCACCCATTAGGATAACAGTGACTTTGAATTGCTTGATATGCCTGAACGCAAAATAAAGATTTGGTGGGGAAGTGATGGGGGCCAAAGGTCCACGGCCGTTCCTACTGCTGGGGTCAAGTGAGGAACTGCCTTCCAGAGGGCCTAGTCAGAGCCCAAGCTGTGGGGACCTGTACTGCTTGGTTGGTGCCTCTGGAGGGCAGGGGGGCTCTGATGAGCTGACTCCCCTACGCTGGCCCACTGCCTGTGCTGAATCCCAGCTGTCCCCGGTCCTTTCCTTTAGGATCAGCTGGTTGGGGATTCAGTGAGCTGGAGAGAGACAGCCTAGCCTGGGAGCAAGTGCACAGACTGTAGTGGCAGAGATCTGAGTTCAAATCCTACCCTTCAGGATCACTTAACTGTGTGGATTTGGTCCAGTTCTGTAGTCTTACTGTGCCTCAGTTAAATAAATAAAGACTGTAAGCCCTACCTGTGAGGCTTTGTGGGCAGATAGAAAACAAAGCATTCAAAGCACCTGGCACACAGTAGGTGTTCCTAAATGGTGGAGGTGATTTCTAAAATTTGGCTATCCTTGCCAGCTGGATTTGATTCCATCCAGTCTGAACTCCATTGACCTGAAGAAGAATTTACTACTCTGGGAATGGCCCAGAAAGGAATGTGGTGCTACCACGTGGGCTGTGTGGCAAGCTGAGACTTTGAGCAGGTTATGGCTGTCAGAGACCAGCAAATCACAGGTGTCTCAGAAACGACAAGAGTTACACTGAGATAGCAAAGAACAAACACGCAGCACAAGTCGTTTTGCCAAAGCAAAGCTGTTTTGATCGTTCCTGGATGTGACACGAATCGCATGAGGAAAGTGAGCCTTTTGTATTGAGACTGCTTAATTGGCAGCTGGCTGCTCCAACAAGAGTGGCACTGGGCATGGAGGGACTGGGCCCAGAGCAGCACCATCACACTGCATGTCTCCCCCTTGGACCCTCAGCCTTCCTCAGCCCAGACTCTCTCAGCAGCACTTGGAGGGAGATTGGTGGGCAGAGGGCAGGGAAGAAGGCTCACCACTCTCAGTGTCTCCAGATTCAGCCTGGCCTCTACCTCTCCAGGTCCTCGTTCCCAGCCCCCAGGCTGTGTGCCAGTCTAATTGAACTTCTTGATTTTGCCAAGTATGCCTCCAGGCCTTTGCATATGCTGTTCTCTTGGCCTTGGATCCCTCTCCTATCCCCCTCCCATCCACCTGGCCAGCGATGACAACTCCTACTTAACAAAAACGCTAGCAGCTTACCTTTATTGAGCATTTACTCTGGGCTAAGTGTTTCCCAAATGTTTTCTTATTTAATCCTCACAACAACTTATGAGGTAAAAATAATGACAGTTGACACATAATAGATGCTGCCCTTGGCCACGCGCTGTTCTAAGTGTTTTGTGTGAATTAATTCAGTCCTACAGCCCCACAGGGAAAGTTACCATCATTATCCTGATTTTACACATAAAAAACCAAGTCACAAAGAGGTCAAGTAACCTGTCCCAAAGTCACCAGCTCCAAGTAGTAGAGCCCACATTCTGTTTGTTTGTTTTTGTGTATTTGAGACAGGGTCTCCTGTAGCCCTAGCTGGCCTTGAACCCACTGTGTAGACCAGGCTGGCCTCAGTATCAGAGATTCATCTGCCTCTGTCTCCTGAGTTCTGGGATTAAAGGCATGAGCTACCACACTTGACCAGAGCTTATATTCTAACTCAGTTCTGGAACTGAAGTTTATAACTGTCATCCCATCTACCTCCTGGGTCCTAATAGGATTCAGTCCATCACCACCTCCTCCTATAACAATTTTTCTTGACTGGGTCAGGATTTTCACGAGGACCTTGTAAAGTCCATTTGTCCATCCCCCTGGGGCTGAAACACCTGCCAGTAGAGATGGCTTGACCTAGCACTTCAAAACCTCAAAACCTAGCACATCGCCTGGCATGCAGTTGGGGCTCCATATATGCTGTAATCCTGCTGAACCCTGCTGAACCCTGTCTTTCTATACATTTTCCCTTTCAATCACAGAACTGTGAAAAGAAAAAAAAAATCAATCACATAAAATCTTTGTTCTATATTTGCATATATCTGAGTTTGGTGGGTTTTGTTATTATTTGGAGAAAAAAATCTTGCTATGTATCCCTGACTGGCCAGAAAGTTCTGTTTTCCAAGTACCGGGGTTATAGGCATGTATCACCATGCCTTTTTTTGGGGGGGGATGCAATTGTGCTTTTGATGCACCCATCTGAATTGCTACAGAAAGTACAGATGGTAGAATTTTTGCAGATCAAGACTAACCCTATAACAAAATGAAGAAACTCCAAGTACACAGACAGCCACTTCCTGCTGCCTTTTGAGAACTGGGACTGGGTGCAAGACAAGAACCCCGTGCAGCTTTCTCTTGTGTTGGATCTGAATTGGGGTTTCTTGTGGGGAATACAAGGAAGAGTGTCATGACATTACCTTCTGCCCAACCTCATTCTCAAAGGTCAAGTTACTGACAGAGGAACTGAGCGCCAGAGGAGCCTGGGGAGTGTTATAGGCTCTGGTCTCTTTCTACATTGTTTCTGTCCTTAAAGCATCACACTACTGCTTAAAGAATCTGAGCTGAATGTGGTGGTGCATACCTTTAATCCCAGCATTTAGGAGGCAGAGGCAGATGGATCTCTGAAATTGAAGCCAGCCTGGTCTACATAGGGAGTTCCAGGTAAGCTGGAACTCAAAAAGTCCAACCAAACAACCCCTCCCCCCGCCCCCCAAAAAACTCCAAAAGCTCTTTTTTGTTGTTTTCTTTCTGTTCTTTGCTTGAGACAGGATCTTGCTATATAGACCAGGCTGGCCTGGAACTCACCAAATAGCCCATAGTGACCTCCAACTTGCTTCCTGCTTCTGCCTCTTGAGTGTTGGGATTTCAAACATGAGTCACCACGCCTGACTTCAGTTTAATTAAACTCTTCCGCTAGAGTTGACTTTCCTCCGACAAGCATGGCTGTTGGCTAATGTTACTGCTTTCCATGACACACAAACAATGAGGGACCACTACAGGAATAGAAGAATGAGGACCTGGGAACTGGAAGAGCCACAGGGTCTCTTAGCTGTCTCCTTGGAGGAGGTGGCCTTTCAGCAGGGCTGTACCCCCTGCTGGCCTTTCCCCTGCAGTTATAACGAGCCTTAGCCTGGATTCATTGTGTGAGCCAGTGACAATTCCAGGAGCAGTTCTGACCGCCTCCATCACCCCACTGTTACTCATCCCCCCAGGTGTGCAGTCTGCCCAGCCCAGGCTGGGGGTGTGAGTGGCTTCCTTTCCTCGCCAATAAAATGTAGATAATGATAATACCTTCCTCCCAGGCCTGCGGTGAAGATCAAATGAAAGAATGCAGGGAAAAGCGACTTACATGCTATAAAAGGCTCTGACAAATGCTCATTATTCCTTCCTATTCTTCTCCTGGAATTTATCAAACACTTTATGGGTCCTGGAGGTATTTTTTTTTTTTTGCCTCCATTCTCTGGCCCATGACTCTCCTGTCCCCTCCTACTGTACTGTAAAGGAGACAGGGTAATGTAGTGGTTAGAGAGACTGACTGACTGGCCTGGGTTTGAATCCTGGCTCCATATTTTCCTAACCATGACCTAGAGCAAGGGACACAACCTTTGTGAACTCCTTCGCCTTTCTCCTATATAAAATGGGAATAAAAAATTGAACTTAAGCACAGGATTGATGTGAGGACTGAGATAATTTGTGCAAACTCTTAATACTGTGCCTATGATAAATGTATGCAATGTCTGCTATGCCATTCTGTTATTTTTCCTCTCTAGCAAGCAGAATTACCCTCTTTGAGTGGTAGGACCAATGAAAAGAGACCCTGGACACAATTTTCACGGGCTTCCATGTCTCCACATACAGAAGGGTGGAGGAAGAAGTAGCTCAGGGACTTCATTCAGCAAGTACCAAGTGCCTTCTCAGTGCTGAGGACTCTGGGGCAATGGGAATGACTACGTGAAAGTCCCCAGCACTGGGGAGTCCCACACCGAATCATTCATTCATTCACTCCTTCATCCAGTTTTCAGTTCTCAACCATTTGTAGGGCCTGTCGGTACAAGCTCTGTTCTGGGCTTTAGGGTGCAGAACTGAGGACAAGGCAGGGAGCTAGTGAAGTAACGATCTGGCTAGAGACCCTTGAGGCTTCTCCATGATATGTCTTCTTGTCTCCTGTCACTTGGCCTCAGCCTCCCCATCTGAATGTTAAGGGGTCACTCAAGCTGGTCCCCACTATCCTGGCCCACACCAGCATTGCAGGTTTCTGAGCCAGGATAGACAAATGCTGAATGACACTGCCATCCCTGCTACCAGCCACGCATACACTCCGGTCTCGGGCATCGATCGCCTCAGAGCTCATTAGCGGGCTCGCAGCCGCTGCCGCATGTCACAGGCTCTTAAAGTCTCCATTACTGAGGGACCTCACTCCTCTGTATTTTTAGCCTGCATCTGGAGAAGACGACTGCCATCTCCTGCAGTTATACACGTCAGGTTCAGTGCTTTCGACAGCTTCTCAGGCCTCTGGGCACCTGGATGGAGGTGGGGGCCCCAAATCTGCTCTCGGAAAATAAAGCTACTGGGAGGTGGAAGGCGGGGGTCTCTTCCTCTCTCATAATTCCCCAGTCCACTCTCATAGGACCACCTCCCAGGTATGACAGAGTAGAGCCCCCCTCCCCCACTTTCCGGATACTGACAGCTTTTTGGATGAAACTGGAGAGAGCAGGTGATGCCAACTTCAGAATAAAACTCAGGCCAGTCAGACATCCCCAAGGATCAGCCACCGTGTCTAGCTAAGACAGGTAGCTTGCTGAAGCCACCAAGCAGTGTGTTGTCATACCCCAGTTGGAGCAGGTTTCTGTCTGCCTGTGAGGGACAAAGCAAGCCCGGGGATCTGGGGCCCCTCTGTCATTACATAGGAACTGTGTTTCCCAGACCCCAGAGTGCCTGTGAGAGTCACCAGAAAGATGCAGGCCATTGCTTGCCTAGGAGGATAGGGAGGATAAGGAGCAGTATGAGCGGAGCCCCACCTTTAGTTGAGTAGGGACCAGTCCCTAGCCTGAGATAAGAATGGGGCTGTGCCCATGTTGAACCTGGACTTCCAGGAAGAATACAGCATCTGTCAGAGCACAGCTTGCATTTCTTCCTCCCCCAGTAACCATGTAACTAACTGCTGGTAAAATAAGATAATAGTAATGAACTGTTCTGCTATGCCCCAGTGTAGCAGGTCCTCTCCTTGAGTTTCCTCATCCACTTAGTGATTCTTCACATGAAGGTGGGTGCTATGGTGATTACAGATGAAGGAAGTAGAGCTCAGAGAGGCTAAGCAAGTCACCCACATTCACAGGGCTGGAAAGTACCACTCGGAGGCAGTTTGTATCCAGAGTACAGATGCATCCTCCAGATGTCAGAGAAAGGAATGAGGTGAGTTCTCACTCAGCAACGGCACCTTGCTGATGATAAAGTGGGAAGCGCATTGTGAGGTGTGTGAAGTTTCTGGCTTTGAGGCAGATCGTGGTTCCAACAATCCCCTACTTTCTCTGGGCTTCAGTGAGGGGTTGGGTTGGGATGGGGATGGATCAGTGCCATGTTACACATCTGTTCAGAGCTCCCATTTGACTGACAAGATTATGAATAATAATAACAGCAAACATTGCTGGAATACTTTCTGTGCCAGACATATTACCTGTGTTGCTGCATTGAATCCCAATCCCTCTCCTGTGAGATTGTCCTTAAGCAGATGCCAGATGAAGCTCAGAATGACTGAGCAATCTTCCTAAAGCCACACAGCTTAATAGATAGCGAGGTTGGGATTTGAAATAGTCTACTGGTGCTTAACCACGTCCCTGCCTACTTTTCAGGCGTCAGCCTTGGAGGCCTGTTTGGAAAAGTAGGATCTTTGGGTACCCTCGGTCAAGGATTGGGAGTAGAGGAGGGGCTACATGCTTCCAGAAAGCACTTGGAGTTTCCTCACTATCATGATGACACCAACAGCTTCCTAGAGTTGCAACTCAGGCAACTGCTCCCCTCAGATCATGCCATTCCCCTCCATTTTTTATGGTTCCCCACTCCCCATCCCACCTCCAGTAGTGCCATGCAGGGAGCCGTAAACGCCATTACAAGATGGCGCTGGCTTCCTGGCAGCGTTGTGGTAACAACTCCTAATTAGGTAGTGCTTTGGCGCCAACCTGGATCTTGCTACTGCACATGCGCGCCATATGACCTGTCCTGAGCCTATCCCGTGGCATCCACCTGTGGTTAGCTACTTGCAGCCAATCAATAGGTGCCCCGTCTCCTTCCAGGCTTTATAAGCAGCCGTAGGTGCCTTGCTCCTTGCCTCTCGCCATCATCGTCCATCTGTTAATCAAAGGCTCTCCAATAAAGTGTGATACTGGAAGACTCCTCGTGATCGCGTGCTTTCTTCCTCCGCTGGCCGGAGGCGTTCGCCGCAGTGCCAGAGAGAGAGACAGAGAGAGAGAGGTTCAACATAGAATGTCTCCCAAAGGAGAAGGAAGGAGAGAGCCTGCTCTACCTTTGTGTACCTGGAGGGTCAGGAACAGCAATGGGGCACCAGACACAGGCATGTGTGGCTTTTTGAGCCTTGCCACCATCTATGAAATCACCAGATGTTCACTGCGTGTCTCTTCAGTGTCAGGTACCATCCAAAGCAGGGTTGCCACACACAGTTGTGTGCTGCCCAACCCACAGCCACATCATTTATGCACTCACACATGGGGTGGAATGACTGCGAGCTGGGAATGCCATGGTAAGCAAGACAGAAGCGACTTCCAAACCAAGACCTGAACAGTAGTTAGGAGCTGCCTACTTGTCGGGGGAAGGGGGTTCCAGGAAGAAGGAAATAGTCAAAATAACATGTCTGTAATATTAACACAAGCAGAGAGCACTGGGAGGCTTTATTCACCCCATCAATCATTTTCTCATTAAGCAGATGGAGAATACCTATGCCAGAAGTTTCACCTGGGGGATGACCTGTGAACTGGGCCTTGAAGGGTAAGTAAGAGTTTTCTGGGGAGAGAGGAAGGACAGATGGTGCAAGAGAAGAGCGCGTGAACAAACGGTGTAGGCTGGAGATCTGGTGTGATGCTGCCTGCACAAAGCGAGTCTCAATCACTTTCCCTGGCCTACGCTTGCCGCTTGCTAGCTCTTTGTCTCTCTCTTTGACCTTCTACTTCATACTGGTTTTTTAACATGCCTCATTTGTTAATAAGTATTCAGATAAGAATGCAGGAATCAATAGATGGCTAGAAGGATAGGCATAAATAAAGGAAGCAATATAAAAAAGAATAAGTCACTGCAGCAAACATTACAAACAATGCTTTCTACATACCAGACTCAGTCCTAGCTGGACTTGAACTTGATATATAGCTCAGGCTGGCCTCAAACTTGTGGGACTCCTCCTGCCTCATTCTTTCAAGTGCTGGAGGATTCCAGATGTGCACCACCATGCTTGGCTCGAGCATTGTTTAGAATGCTTTATATTTACTTAATCATTAACTCTTCATATAAACCCAGGTAGACACTGTTATTTATTGTTGCAGCTGCTGTTTTACACAGGGGCTCACTGTGCAGCTAAAACTATCCATGATCCTCCTGCTTCAGCTTCCTAAGTGGTAGGAGCTGTTATTAGATGCGTTTTACAAATAAGAAGGACAAGGCATTCAAGGTTAGATATTGCACATGATGCCACACGATCAGGAAGCAGGAAGCTGGAGTTTGAACTGAGGCGCTCTGACTCCAAAGGACTCTGAGCTGGTCTCAGGGACAAATGCTAGATGGGCTTAGGCAGCTCCTTACTTCTCCAGATAACTCATTTCTCATTCACGATGCTTTGTTGGTGAGGCCTTCACAGATGTGAGTACTCCTTGGAGCACACCTGAGTCCAGTCAGTCTGTAAATTCCTGGCTGGTTATGACAGGAAGTACCTGTGGGCCCCACAGACTGTGACATGTTAAGGATGCGGCCACTCCTCCCCCTGCTCCTCTTGGCCAGGCTGGCTGAGGAAACAGCCTCTGACCTCTGCAGAGCAGAGCCCCAGCTTGGGAACCTCTCTGTGATCACTGAGCAGGAAGCCTGAAGTTTGCCTTTCGGGTTGATTGGATTAGCATTTTGGAAGAGTTCCCCCTTCCTGTGAAGTGTATTACTGATTCATTCCGGCTGGTCTCTCACCCAGGGCAAGCTGGTTGTGAAGTGTCTCAGACTTCCTAGGAATCCTCAGAGACATTTTGACATTCTGATTGTCACTGCCAACGTGGGCTGCGAAGGAATTAATTGACATGGATGAAACCCTCAATTTCCAAGGGCTGTGCAATAAAATAAAGGTTATTGTATTATTACAGATTCCACTACTAATGAAAAAGGGCTAAGACCATAATCACAATATGGGATGCCTGGTGGGGACTTTGATTTCCACAGGCAACTACCCTGAACTTTAGAGAATAATACTAATGACAGTGATTATTTATTTGGGAATTTATGATACATCGGGTGCTTTACCAAATGATCTATGCATAGTATCTACTCCCACAAAAGCCCATTGAAGGAGGTGCTGGATCCATCTTTGAGGCAGTGAGAGGTGAAGTGAGTATGGCTAGTGAGTTGGAAAACTGGAATAGATACCCTTGGGGATAAAACACATTCTGTGTTTTAGATGTGAGGGGATATTTAAACACCTGGGCAGGCAGGGCTAATACACTGACTCAGCATCAGGCATTATGGGTGGTAGAGATTGCTTGTTCATACTTTCCAGACTCAACAACACGCTGCCTTTCCCCTCGCATCCCAGGAATCTCATCTATCTATCTCCTCATCTATCCATTCATCATCTACCTATGGACCATCTATTTATCCATCTAGAAATCTACTTGTCCATTTACCTGTCATCCAGCCATCCATTCATGCATCCATACGTTTCATGGAGTTGTATATGCACATATTCATTTACTTAGTCAAGTCACCAGTGTCTCTGAATACCTTCCAGCACCTGGCATGGAGGACAAAAAGCTGGGAGGACAGAGCTAGCTCTCTAATTTGTAGAGTCTCTCCATCTTTCTCATTTCTAGTCTCCTTGTATGGAAGACGGGGATGATGTTTGCAGGGAATTAAAGCTGTGCATTTAAAGTCAACAAACTTATAACAAGCTTTGGAAATAGAAAGGTGCTGTATACATTTATGTCTCATCATATCTTCACCACCACCATCACCAGCGTAGCATGTTTTGGAACCTGAAACATGCTTGAGTTTGGGAAATCAAATCTATCATAGAAATCCTATAAAATTTACAAATATAGAACTTGGTAAGATGACATTATTATATTTAAGATCATACAGTTATTCAGTTTTATATTAATCACACCTATTCCAACGTGCCCTCAAGGCTATAGAAAGTATTGGGCAGTCCAACTGGAAGAGGATTTGGTAAAAAAGGATACTCAGACATGAAATATCAGGTCTGTTATTTCTCGTGGAATGGATAGAGCTCTCCAAAGTTTCAGCATGATTGGTCAATGTCTAGTCCCTAAGGCCTAGTCACTGTTGTTTATAAGGAGAGTTGAGGTATTCTGTAGAAATATGTTCCTGAAAACCCAGGAAAAGATGAACAATGCAATTACAACATGAGCAGGAGCCACAGTAAATGCAGGTCTTACAGACACTGTGCCAGTCAGCTCAGGTTAGTTTATGCTGCAATCCTCATGTCAGAGGCCTGGGACAGGCTTACATCCCCTTCACGCATGTCTCTCCCAGTGAACTGCGGCTCTACTCCACCTTTTCTTACCTGAAACATAGGCCAAAAGAAGAGTGCACTGATTCTTTTTATGCTTTTTGTTATTTTTTTATTTTTAGAAATTATTTGTTTATTTGTGTGTGTGTGTGTGCACATGCCACAGCATGCATGTGGAGGTCAGAAGACAACTTGCAGAAGTTGCTTCTCTCCTTCCACCATGCGAATCCTAGGGACTGAACTCAGACTGTCACTTTTACCCACTGAGTCATCTCTCTGATCTTAATTTTTTAAGATGAGGGCTTACAAACAAGTTCCCGGCCAGCATGGAAATTGTGGGCACATTTCTATTTGTGGTTTCTGTTTTTCTTTCCTAAGTTTCCTGTTTCCTCGTGACTCTGGACTCCTCTTTATGGTCTTTTTGCCCTCTTTCTTTTTCATACATATGTATGAGTCTGTGGCGTAAGTATGCACATTTGCATATATGTGGGTACACGTGCACATGTGTGTGGAGGCTCAAGGTTACTGCTGAGTGTTTTCCTTGATACCCTCCACATTTATATTGAGGCAAGCGTGTCTTTTAAATTTTTTTAAATTATTTTAAATTATATGTGTGGCCCTGTGGCTGTGTGCAGGTTTGTATATGTGAGTGCAGCTGCCTGTGGAGGGCAGAGGCATTGGCTTCCCTGGAGCTGGAGTCACAGCTATAAGGCACCATGTGGGTGCTGGGAACTGAACTCGAGTTCTCTGCAAGAGCAGTACAAACTGTAAACCACTGAGCCTTCTCTCCAGCACACGAAGTCAGAGTTTGCTGCTTCAGCTAGCATGGACAGCCAGCTTGTTCTGAGGAGTCTGTCTTCCACACTGGATTGTAAGTCAGCCACCACACTACTTGACTTTGTGGTTTTTAGACTCTGAACTCCAGTCCTCAAGTTTGCAGGGCAAGCACTTCATCACTGAACCATCTTTCCAGCCCCTCTTTTTTCTTATAACCATTTATCTAATTTGTCTATGCCATGAATTACGCTGAACTCTTTAATTCAAGTACCAGAAATCCAAATCAAACCCACGTAAAGGAAAAAAGAAGGTGAATTTGTTACTTTTTTCATTGCTGTGACCTAATGCCTGACAAGAAGCAACTTTGGAGAAGAAAGGTTTATTTGGCTTACAGTTTCAAGGGACAGTTCATCATGACTGAGAGTGGATCTGGGTTGTGGCAGCAGGATCATGAGATGCTTGCTCTTATCTGGGTAGATAAGAAAGCAAATGGGACGGGGAGTCAAACAGGCTATAAACCTCCAGGCCCACCCCTGTGACTCACATCCTCTGGTGAGACTCTACCTCCTCCAGTTCCACAGCTTCCCCAAACAGCACCCCCAGCTTGAGACAAGTGTTCATGAACCGTTAGGAGACATTTCCCATTCAAACAAGAACAGAAAGATTCTGGCTGTGGTCTCTGGGCCTTGATCTTTATCATCTCTCATCTTTCTACAGGGTTGACTTCCTCACTGGGCAGACTCTATCATCCTGCCCAATGGGATGGCTTCTAGAGCGCCGATGTCTTCAAACAGCCATTTTCCCTCTTCTTTCATGGGATAAGATATTTTAGTTGGTAATAATACAGCATTCCCTGCAACTAGATACGGCGTGGGACTAAACTCCGGTTGACGGATATGAGTAAAAGCGCCACGCCCACCTTCGAGCTTCCCCTCCCCGAGCCTGGCCCTGGCTGCAGCGTGGCTGCCGGGAACAGGGAGATGAGGTTCATCCCCGGATGACAGAGCATCAAGACAGAAGGAGCCTGGGCTCCCTGGATCCTAAGGGCTTTTGTGGAACAGAGCTACTATATCCACTTGGAATTTTATATGAAAAAAATGATCTTGCTTAAAGTAAAAGTAAGTAGAGGTCTTTGTTACAATAGCAGATCAATAAGAATCTCAATTAATTCACTCTTCCCTCTTGAACCCATCATTGTGGTCAAGGGATAAATCTGCCAACTGAGTCTGATGTAGTGATAAAGGCTTATAAGCCCAGCACTGAAGAGGCTAAGGGTGGAGGATTTGTGGTTCAAGACAAGCCTGAGCTATATTTCAAGATTATATATCAAAAAACAAGACAAATCTCAGTGAGATTGAGGCCAGCCTGGTCTATATAGGGAATTTCAGGCCAGCTGGGGCTACAAAACGACCCTGTCTCAAAAAGATCAAAAACAAAACAAAAATTGCCCAAATGACTGTCTGGGCCTGGGTTTAGACCCTATCTCAGAATCCAGCAATGGAGGTGGAAGAATTACTCCCTACCCCACTAGGGTTGCTGTCACCAGAAAAAAATGTGACTAGCAAAACAGGCACATGTTCCCACACCCTAAGAAGTCCATGTTACCCTTGTGCTTTCCTGGTGAGAGTCTCTGGAGAGACAGTCTGACTTCTGATAAGCACCAGAGGCAGCCTCTGACCTGCATACCCTGGCCTGTATGTCATCTGCCAGATGCGTGGTAATGATGGGGATGGTGGCTGTGGGGCCAGAGCCGACATTGTGACTCATGTGTCTTCAGAACCCTGTCTCTGCTACAGTGAGTGGGCTTCATGAAGCCTAGAGGGAATTCAGGAAGTAGCTATGTCTTTGGTCCCTTTGGATTGCTACAACAAAACACTACAACATAAGAGGTTTATAAATTCAGTGTGTCTATTCTATTACAGGTCTCCCACAGACCCACTTTCATGGTTCTAGAAAGTTTCTTCTCACTGTCCTCACATGGTGAAAGGGGCAAAGAAACTTCTAGGGCCTCTTTTAGAAGGGCACTAATCCCAATCAAGAGAGCTGTACCCACATGGTCTAATTAGCCCAAAGGCTTCTAGACACTTCTGCATTGATTTAATTTTATATTTTGTTTTTTTGAGACAGGATCTCGTGAAGCCCTGTGTAGGAGAGATTGACATTAAACCTAGGGTTTCATGAATACTAGGCAAGCACTCCACTAACGGATAAACTTAACACACATACACATACACACACATACACACACACACCCTCAGTTTTCAATATATGAATTTTGAAGGTATGCTATTAGTTTTTAGCTTTTTTGGATCTGTCATAGCCTGGAGTCACCTGGGATGAGAGCCTCACTGAGGAATTATTTAGATCAGGTTGGCCTGTGGGTATGTCTGTGGGGGATTGTCTTCATTGTTAATTGATGTAGGAGGAACTAGCCTATTGTGGGTAGCACCATTTCATGGGCAAGGGTTCCTGAACTGTATAAGACAGAAGAAAGCTAGATGAGGGCACCAGCAGGCAGCATGGTGTGTTTGTTTCTCTCTGCTCTTGACTGTAAAAACAATGTGACTAGTTGCTTAAGTTCCTGTCTTGATGTCCCCCAACTGATGGACTGTAACTTGGAATTGTAAGCCAAATAAACTCTTTCTCCCCAAAGTTGCTTTTGGTCAGGATATTTGTCATAGTAACATATGTACAGCAACAGAAAGAAACAAACATTTAGATAATAGCGACTGGGTCCGGCCCACGGGGATGGCTGAGGGCTAAGGTGGGCCTGACCAGCGCTTCTGTATGTGCTCTCTGCTAGTATCCGACAGTCTGTCTCTGCCAGTGATCATCTCCACAAAACGACACAAGGATCCTAGTTGGGTCATCTTCTCTGTGCCAAAGGCAAGACAAGTCTTTTAAATTTACTGCAAACACTCATTGGGGATGGACCAGGGTGTTTGTTAACTCCAAATGCCAGTAAACGTTGATAAATAATGCCATTAAAAATGTGTTATTGCTCTGACACTTTGGTATAACATCTTTCCTCTTACTTTTTCCCCATGTAACATTTACTTTAAATGGTCCCAGCCAAAAGCCAAGTGCCAATAAAACTGCCCCAAGTCTCCTGGAACATCCTCACTTATGAAACACTTGAAGGTTCAGCACTCTGGCGAAGCCACTGAGAGGCCCCTCTGTTGTATAAACCGCAGAGCCCGTAGCTTCAGTGGTTGAGGCCTAACTGTACACTGCATTTGAAATTTTGAAGCTTCAATTGCTTAAAAATATTGTAACTGCTCTTCAAACAGGAAAATTGCATTTAGATTTCCCTCTGTGTTTAACCTCAGACCGGCAAGAGATAGTCTTCAAATTTCCCCAGCAAATGAAAATCACTTTTAGATTGAGATTGCTTATGGATGGTTCCAACCATGAGAGAAAGAAAATCTTCAGGAACAAATCTAGTCATACATTCTGTGCTGGACTTATAATGTGGAGAGATAGATGATCGCTTTTGTCCTACACCTCTCAGCGTGAAGGATTTAGGACTGAGACAAGAAAAGACATTCTTGAATATGAGGTTCAGCCACATCTGAACTGTTACTAAAGGAATTGCAGTGTCCCACTCTCAATTTTCATAGGGCCAGCCTCCTGCAAAATTGGCATTCCTTTGCCACTTTCCATATCAAAAATCTCTTTTTCCCTGTACAGGCTCAAAAGCTTTCAAACCACAGCTTCTCCTCAATCAAGCTCATAACTCATTCAAACTAAAGTGTGATTGTTTACATCACAGAGGGCAATGGAAATTGGGCAAAATTTTACTCAAAGAAACAAAAGACATTGGTGAGATCCTAAGCAACGAGAGTCTATTAGGTGAGTGTTAAATGGAGGTCTTTTATTCCATAAGACTAATGACTGTTTTGGTTTTACTTTTTAAAAAAATTTATAATTGTTTTTATGTTTTTAAGTTTTATTTTATGTGTATGTGTGAGTGCTTGCATGTATGCATGTGCACCATGTTCATGCCTCGTGCTTACAGAGGCCAGAAGAGGGCGTTGAATTCCCTAGAACTGGAGTTACAAATAGTTGTTAGCCATCACGTGGGTGCTGGGAAACCACCTGGGCCTTCTGCAAGATCAGAAGCTCTTAACAGCTGAGCCATTTGTCTAGCTCCTTTTGTTTTGTTTTTGAGAACGGATTTCATGTAGTCCAGGCTGGCCTCAAACTCAATATGTAGCCAAGGATGACCTTGAACTTCTGATCCTCCTGCTGCCACCTCCAGAGTACTGGATTCCAGTTATACACCACCCCTTCCAGTTTATACAGTGGTCTGGATCAAACTCAGGGCCTCACCCAGGCTAGGCAAACTGAGCTATATCCTTCCCCAGCCCACAAGACTAGTTTTAACCGATGAGGATGTCCATTTTTGCTTTCTAGCTCTCTTCCCTTCCTTCTATCTGTTCAGCAAACTTCGCTGGGCTGACTGCTTCGTTCCCTTCTGCATGTTTAGTGCTGAAGTCTGAGAACAAGACCTTCTTATAACAGAGCATGGAGCCTAAGAAATAATCAGCACAACCAGGCAACTGCAGCGCCATGTGCTGAGTGAGTGCTTGCTGCATGCTAGAGAAGGTGCTAGGTGCTTTTCTGGACAGCATTTAATCTTCCCAGCAGCCCAGCCAGGTAGGTAGCAGGGTTCTGAAGACAGAGGCACCATTTTTGCCACAGGTCACACATATGAAGCCACAGTCCTGGGGTATCTGCCCAGGCAGCTTGATTTCAGAGCCTCTGTTGCAAATGGGATTAGATTAAAATAAACATGTAGGGCAGGCTTTGAGAAGACTGTCTTTAATGTGCTCAGCCCCACCTGAGGAGCTGTGATGAGGAGCAGGAAGGAGAACCGGCCTCTTGCTGAGTGAGAAGAGCCTCGGGTGAGGGCAGCTGCAGTGGGTCACCCTGCTCTTGTCCCCTCCCCAGCCAAGGTCCCCCTCCCCCGTGCTGGCAGACACCAGAAGCCAGCAGGCTGGCTGCGCCCCAGGCAGACTCTGGTCAGGAAAAGAGAATCTTTTGTGAGCTGCGGGCCTGGTCTCAGTTAATGCCAATTAGCGTTTCTGCCTGCTTGGAGCTGCAGGGCCAGCAGGCTTCTGTGATCCTGGTGGCTAGGGGTTCTGGCCTAGAAACGCTGGTGATGTGGGACGAAAGTCAGAGAGTCTGAGGGGAGGGACTTTGTCATTGAAAGGGGAGGAAATGGAGTTTCACAGTAGCTCCATGCCCCCTCCCTCCAGCCTCAAGGGCACAGCTCTCTGGGGCCAGACAAAGGGAGAGAGGAGAGAAAGCTGCATCCAGGCTTGCTTCTGGATGCCCACACGGCCTTGCTGTGAACCAGGGCCTGGCTCCTGAGAGAAGATGAGAAGGGAGCTCTGGTGGTCCTAAGCTTGTAGGAGACCCAGAGCTCGCTCTTCTAGAAGCTCTACTATCTAGAGTTGTGGGTTCAGCTGGAACATTCATCCGAGTCCTTAGTCCTCAGAATCTGTCTTTTACTCCATAAGACTGGTGATTGTTTTTGTTTTACTTTTTCTAAAATTTAATTTTTTCTTTAGATTTTTAAGTTTTATTTTATATGTATGTGTGAGTGTATGTATGGGTAAATGCGAATCCATAACATCACATCAGCAGCTTGAATCCTCAGGAGGAGTGGGCAGGGCTACCTAGAAAACAGACCCCCTATTATAAGCATGTGCCACATGTTTGCATGGATTCTGGAGATCAAATTCAGACCTTCATGCTTGAGAAGTAAACACTAGGAACTAAGCCATCTCACCAGCCCCATTATCTTCTTTCCTTGAGACATGGTCTTCCTAGGTAGCCCAGGTTGACTTTGAACTTTCAGTCTTTCTGCCTCAACCTCCCATTCTGGTATTACAGGTATGCCCCACTGTACTTGATCTTGTGGAGCCTTTTAAGGAAGACATGAAGGGACAGGGGCTGGAAGGTTCCATCAACCTTTGGAGAGCCTCAGGCTTGGCCAGACTTCTTGAACCAGACCCCTTTCTCTTCCTTGAACACTCCACTCTCTTAGGGGTTCCTCCAGATTCCCTTGGCAACTACTGCTTCCTGTCTGAGGAAATGGACAGTTCAAGGTCAGGGAGGGCCTGAAGGGTGATGGGGGTTTATCTTGCCTTCTAAGTCCCAATCATAGCCCTTCTCTTTCACTTGAAGATGAAGTCTTAACCTAGAGGACAAATCATTTCTACCAAAACTAAATAAAGTCACCGCCTTCTCACGTTCCCTCTTGAGGGCAACAATGCCTCTTCTCACTCCTGCTCTGGCCTCTCTGAGCCCAGGCTGAAGTTCTAACATGCTCTCAGCCAGGAAGAAGCTCCAGTTTGGTGCTGGAGCCTGACATTTGTGATCACCTCTTGTCATTCTGACTACCTGAATCTCATGCAAGGAGATGTAGAGACATTGCTGTGCTTTGTGGCAAGAGCTGAGAAAGGGGCTTAAGCCACCTGCACACTGAGCAGCTCATCTGCAGCAGAGATTTTTCTGCTTGGTTTGAGATTGGATAGCCTTGGCTCTGACTGTACTTCAGCCAGAAATATGAATGCAGCTGGAACTGGAGCATTTAGACCAGTACAGAAAGCTCCCATTTGCTGAATAGTCACCGAAGCCTCGCAGCCATTATGGACAGAGCTGCAATTATTCCAGCTGAGGAAACGGAGGCTCAGAGGGGTCAAGTACTTGACCAAGAATACACAGCATGAAGAGAGCAGAGCTAGGCTTTGAGTGGAAATCTGTCTGGCTCCAGAGCTGTAGTTCTTCAGTGTTGCGCAATACGTCCTAGCACGACTCTGAGGACCCAGATCTTCAGCTGAGCACGGTTACTGCTGGGGCTCTGCGAGCTGAGAGCTGAGGTGATGGAAGGCTAGAGTCTCAAACCTGTCTTGAGTGACTTTATGACGTCAGAGCGTAGAGGCTAGGAAGGATCTGTGGGGTTTCTTCCCTTTCGTTAGCCTTTACTTTGTCACTGGCAGCTGGCAGAGGACTCTTTGCCAACAAAGGTGTTATAAAAGCTTTTTCCAAGGTTGTCACCTACCATTCCCTGGAAAAGAGCTGAGAACAGTGTAAAGGCCCAGGGACCAGTTCATAGGATGAGTCATCGGGCTTAACTGTGCCCTTCCAGCATGTGCTGAGGCTATCCCCCTGTCCCCATTCCCGAGGTACACAGGAAAGTGGGTGCTACTCTCCCCTTCCCTGGAGGCATCTCTTGACTGCTCCAGCTTGCAAGCACTCCAGCATCTCACCCTCAAGGCTCACAGAATAGAACTAAACTCTGTAGCATCTCTCGTCATATACTAGTCTTGTTTTTAAAGTTAGCTCATCAGCCCCTTGAGGGCGGGGGACCACAGGTGACCCATTCTTGCCTCTCCCAGTGCACTCACAGAAAGGCTGTGCTTTCTTGGAACTCAGCCACTACTGGTTGGCTAATTGGAACCCTCTGTCTAGACTGTTTAACGACTGACATGAGCTTACATTTATGGTTTGTGTCCGTGTGTATTCTTGATATATATGTCTATACATAGAGATAGAATATGTATGTTCAGGTACGTGAACCTAGTTCACATACTTATACCACATGCATAGGTGATGTGATTCATTCTTAGGCTCTGCGATACAATGGTGAGTGTGAGACAGATTGCCTTAGTCCCAGAGTTAGGAGATCATTAAAGAAGCGGGAACAATAAAATGCCTGCACCTGTAATCCCAGCCCTAGAGAGGTGGAAGAAGGAGGATCATGAGTTCAAGACTAAGCAGGGCAATGTAAGGAACCCCTATCTGAAAAATAACAGCCCACCAAAGCAATGTAGATGAAGTCCCCTAATGAGGGAGCACATGGCAGGATGCAGGCGTGTCCAGAGAGGCACATCAGGGAAGGGTTCACGAAGAAAGGAAAAACTGACTAAGCCTCAGAGTCTCAGAATCTACTGGGTGGGGAAGTTGAACTGTGCTCCTCTGAAAGATGTATTCGAGTCCTGACTAATATCTGGGAATGTATGTAAGTGTATTTAGAAAGTGGGTCTGCAGATACCATCAATTTAAGATGAAGTCATCCTGGATGAGGGAACACCCCAATGCAACAACCGGTGCCCTTGTAGGAGGGAACTCTGGTCCCAGACACAGACATGGGAAGAATGCCATATGACTAGAGAAGCAAGACTGGGGTGATAGTCCTTGAGCCAAGGAGTACTCTGCATTGCAGCCACCAAAAGCTCCCAAGGGCAGCAGACTACAGGTGACCCCTCTTGCTCCTCCAGTACACAAGAGCTGGAATTCTTTTGAGACTAAGAGGCATAGGGCAGGTCCTTTCTCCAAGCTCTCAGGAAAGCATCAACCCTGCTGACACTCTTATTTCAGACTTCTGGCCTCCAGAACTGTCAGTGAATAAATTTCTGTTGTCTTTAAGTCACCCAACTTGTGGTAATTTGTCATGGCACCCCTAGGAAATGAATCCAGAGGCTTACTAGGAATTCACTGGCAGGGAAAAGGAGAAAAGAATGATTCAGTCAGAGAGATCAGACTGCACAGAGGCATGAAGGAATGAGCACCATGCAGAGAGAAACAGAAAGCTCAGTGGGTGAGGGATGGTCCCTAGGAGGTAAGGATGAGGAGTTGCATGTTAGAGTATGCATATTTGTGCATATGTTTTGCATGGCTGTGATTGCATGTATGTGCACCCGTGCATGTACTTCTTGGAATTCCACCTTGTTTCTACAGTTTGTGGTTTTGTATGTTCTTGCATGGTTGGTGTGTGTCTTGACCTCTATGTGTGACTTGTACATCAAGGCATGAGTGTGGATAGTCTACAAGTTTGTGCACTGAACTCAAAGCAGTGGGTCCATGCTTCATCACAGGAAGACTTGAGCAACCATGGCCCTGTTTCTCTATCTCCATGCTTGGTGCACATCATGAATAAACCTGGCCAGAGTGTGCAATGACAGGTAGACATCGGGAGCTCAGGGCTCACTTGTCCTGGCTCAAGAAGACCAAGTCAGGGAGGACAAAGCCTGAACCGTATTGATTGACAAGTGGCATTGTGAGACAGAGTACTTAATTCTTGAGTTTGACAGCCAGAGGTGGCCTTATATATGGCTCTGAACCCTCTTAAACCTAGCCTAGCCCCACCAGCATAGCTCCTAAGAGTGCTTAAAGCAGTTCATGTGGGGCTGGAGAGAGACAGATCATTGGCTAAGAGCAGGTTCTGCTCCTGCCAAGGACCCATGTTCAGTTCCCAACAGTCATGTCAGGCAACTCCAGCCTGTAAGGGATCTGAAACCCTCTTCTGTACTCCACAGGCACCTGCACTAGCATATGCACATAACCCCTTCCCCACATATGTCCTATACACATCAGTTAAAAATAAAATAAGTCTTCAAAAATCCAAGTTCATAAAAGGCAGTCTGTGAATCCCCACATGCCTGTGAATATCTTTTTAGAGGAGCCTCAACCCCTTGAAAAAAAGTTGTAGCTGAAGGCAGGAACCAGGGTAGGAAAGGATTGCAGCCAGCCCCTGCAAGAGGTTGTGAATGTATGCGTTTCTTCTGTAGACATGACAAAACAGAGAGTCTGTGACCCAGGGAATCTAAGGACCACTTCACTACTCCAGGTTGACATTGAGAGCGTGTGTGTATGGTATGTGCAGGTGTGTGCAAACATGCAGAACTCCCAACCTGTTCTCTCTGCGAGAATATGGTTAGATCAGGATGTCAAGTGCAGCCTCAGGCCCTGACAGCTGCTGCCGTGGTCAGATTGCAGGGGGCTGTCCTTGATGGGGCTAGTAGAACAGACGGAGCCAGTGTTAAGGACCGGAGGAGAAGAGCAGAGGCTGCTGCTTTGGGAGGAGGGGGCAACTCTCCTGGCTTGGAACTACTCAAGATCAGTTCCCTGACAGACCTTTAGCCTGAGATAGTTTCATGCAAGAGGAAACCTTGGATATGGAGCCTGGAGTGGACAAATGGAGTGGGGATAGGAGAAGGGTGAGCATAGAACTGTTTTCAGGACCTTGGTCAGTGCCCTCAGATTCCTAGAGTACCAGCTCTGTGCTCTGGTTTGCTTTAGCTGTTGTAATAAAATTCTGACCAAAAACTACTTGGGGAGAAAAGGTTTATTTCATCTTACAGGTTACAGTCCATCACCCAGGGATTCTGTCTTCCTAGGTATGTCTGGGTCTGTGTCAAGTTGACAAAAACTGTGACAATCAGTCTATTTCCAGCCATCCTGCCCATGACCAGACCTCTGTTTATAATGGAGATGTGGAATACAAGGAAGTACACACAAATCTGAGGACATAGCCAGGGGCTTTTTTGTGAGGGAAATGGAAGGGGTGCCCATGGTTAGGTTGTGTTTCTCTGCTCTCTTGTCTCAGGCACTGGAGCAGAGCACCCGGAGTCTTCCCACTATTGACTGAATAGACTCTCTTCTTCCTTTGGTAAGCAGCCCAGAATCAGGAGCATTCCTGTGGCTGTTCTCTGGGGCCCCACCCTTGTCCCTTGTCTTCTTTCACCGGTGACAGCCCTGCCCTTTGCAGCCCGTTACAGCTGGCAAGACCACTGCTGTCACTTCAAGGATAGGCCTTTGGTTCCAGACCTTGTGGCTCTCTTCCTTCCAAAGAACTTTTAAGAGCAATTAATAAACCTTATCACATCCTTTCTGTGGAGTCCTGTTCAAGGAAGGACTCAGAAAAAGCATCTTGCGCCCTGAAGCCAGTCCAGTGGATATGTGGCTTCCCAGGCAGCTGGCTGAGGGAGTCTTCCCTGACTCATCCAACCTCTTCCTAACTCTGGAACTGGTGTGAGTCCGGTGCCAGAGGAGAAGTGGAGGCTCGCTGCCTGCTCCCCGCCCTGCCTAGTCTCCTGACTGCCTCCCCCCTTTGCTCCCTTCACTTACTTACAACTTACTCTCCCAATCCTCATGCACACAACTCTGGGGTCAAGGATCACACACAAAACATTTAGAGACTGTAAATGAGCGTAGAGAAGTGAAACCCCGGGTTCTCGGCAATGAGAACCCTTTCCCTTGTGTGTGGAATGCACCGCTTTGCAGCAGCCAGTGACACAGCTCTGTAGTGGTCCACCTGTAAGGGTGCCCAGGCATCCTGGCCACTTCACTGGCAGCACTCAGGACTCTGAACAATCTGGTCCAGAGTCTGATGTTTTTTGCTTTTCAGAAATGATGCTTCACATAGTGTGGCCCTGGGTGGGAGGGATCTTGGGGCTACCTCAGCTGATCCTGATGCTAGTAGATGAGGCCTTCCCTTGCGCTGGAACCATGCCTAGATCTGGGGATGTCCTTAGTGTGTGATATGATAGATGGGGAAAGATAGAACCTAGACTGGTACCTAAGGAAAGAAGTGTGGGATAGAGGTAAAAGGAGACATTGATTATGCACTTACTGATGTCAGGCCATGCCCTAGACCTCCTATACAAGTTAATTCTTTATCCTTCTGACACCCTGAACATTTCTTAAGGAAACTGGAGCTTAACACAATGAAGCAACTGGCTCCAGGTGACACAGTGAGGAGGGTGCAAAGCCAGTTCTGGACCAAGATTTATCTGAGCAAAATTTTAAAATGTAAGTCAGATAACACCGTTCCCTGCCTCCACAACTCATGCAGCTTCCCGGTGTCATTAAGAAACCCCCTTCCTTTCTGTGTCTGGCAGCCTGTGCACCTATCTAACCTCAGCTCTTCCTGCCCAGTCACCCACTCCACCCAGCTGGTGACCTCCTTCAGATCCTGAGCACACCTGCTCCCTCTCTTCTTGAGGCTCTTCCTCTTGCAATACCCACAGCTTGAGTCTCTTCAGGGCAGCTTTCGGTCAAACGCCACCTCTTCAGAGAGACTCTCCCCAACTACCTGGGCACCAGTGGCCTTCCGCCTTTCATCCTAGTTCACTTCCTTCACAGAACTTCACAGTAATTGAAATTATTTATTCCTCACCTTAATCATGGGCTGTCGTCACTGGAACAGAAGCTCCTTCAGGGTAGAAACCTTGCTTGTTCACCACGGTATTCCCAGGGCCTGGTGCTTAATAAGTGCTCAATAAATGTTTGATAAATGAGTGGTCTTAGAAAAACTTCAGTAGACCCCAAAGGCGACATGAGGAGGGTGAGGGATAGAGTGTGGAGAGAACTCAGCCACTGGGCCTCAGAGCACACTGTTCAGATGAGCTGGCTGAGTGTACATGAGGTGGCCTCGCCTCCCTCGCTACACAATCAGTGTGTGTGGACACATTTCCTCTGGCTTCAAATGAAGCCATGTGGAAGGGCTGAGACTGCCTGGTGTCCCATAACCAGAGATGAGTGTCCCCAGGGGGTGAGGCTCAGGGAGGCTCTAAAGCCTGCTCTGCCTGTCCCTGGGGTTGCAGCAGGCATTGCCGGGAGGAGGGGGACTACTGCTCAAGGAACCTGATCTTTTGCATTTACTGACATTCTTGGATTTGGCATTTACAACCTCAGGGTTCTATTCCGAGGAGGCCTTTCGCATTTGATGTAAATATTATGGTGATGAGAGGTGACACAGAGAATACCCTGTAGGGAATGAAAATCCACCCCCACCAGGATGGGAGCCTATCCCTCTCCTGCTGCCTCTGTGGGTTGTTATGACGGGGACTGATTCCTCTCAGGTCTTGGGTTAGTCCAGAAGAGCCCCCTCAACCCGCAGGCAGCAGGGTCTGTGAGTTACACATTAGTTATTTTTCCAATTTGCAGAACCATATTCATCCATCAACATGAGAAGCAATTGGGGTGAGTCTGGAGCCAAGTGGTGCTGCAGCCATTCTTTGGGGGTGGAGGGAGGGATGTCATTTCCCAGAGGAGAATTGGGAAGTCTTCAGCTCCCCCAGGGGTGGAAATGGAGGATCCAAACCCTGGAGTTCCTGGAAATCAGCTGCTGTCCCAGCCGCTTCTTCAATGACTTCCCCTTCCTACTCTCCCACAGCAGTTTACTCTGGATCTGTGTGTCTACGTGTCTCTCCTAAATACTGGGAACTGCTGGTACCTGCAGTGTTCCTTGGTGCCAGACTCATATACTCTTTGAAAACTCCCTAGGAAATGACATTCTTCCCAACCTCTGCCAGGATGCTGGGACTGGAGCAGCTTTCCTAAGATGGTTTATAGGATTCAGAAAAGTGGCAGAGGCTTTACACTGACAGTTCTTTTATATGTTGTGTGACCAGCAACAAGTGGTTTGATCTCTCTGAGCTCTGATTTCCACGTCATTCAACTGGGAAAGATAATTCCTGTGTCATCGAGTTATATAAAGATCCCATAGGATTATGTGCCCAGCCCTTGACATGAACGATTGCTCAGGAAGAGGTGCAGTTATTAGCAGGTTCAGAGGACTGTGAGAGACGTTGTGAACCAGCAGCCAGCCACTGCTTTGGAAGCCCATCATTTATCGCTTCTCTTCTAGTTGTGCCATGAACCCTGCCTCTATAGCAACTGGACATGCAGTCAATAAACATTGACTGTTTGGCTGCATAATAGTGTGTATTATTAGCTTCAGTAAATTAGGACAGTGAAACTCCAACTCAGAAGTTCAAATCCTAGCATGGCTATCAGATATTATTCAAAGTTGTGGTTTCTTCTTTTCTAAGAAGGGAGTGATAATAGAATCCATGTTAGACTTTATGAAGATTAAATGGGACACTGAATGTCACTACAAAAAGTTTGTGTTGTAATGGGAAAGACTCTGGATTTGAGATCAAGAGCTCTAGGTTGGGCTGGAGAGATGTCTCAGAGGTTAAGAGCACTGACTACTCTTGCAGAGGACCTGAGTTGGATTCCCAGCACCTACAAGGCAGCTATCAACCATTTGTAACTCCAGTTCCAGGAATCTGCCATCATCTTCTGACCTCCATGGGTATTGTAGGACACAGGTTCACTTACATACACCCAGGCAATACACACATACCCCCAAAATAAAATAAATATATTTTTTAAAAAGAGATCTAGGTTAAATCAACTTCCATCTATTAATTACTGTGCTAGCTAAAGCAAATTATTACACCTCTATTTCCCAGTCTATAGAACACATATGTCAAGTGGCATGCTGAACCTCATACCTGTAAACTCAGCACTTGGAAGGCAGAGGCAGGTGGATCTTTATGAGATAGAAGCCAGCCTGGTCTACATAGTGAATTCCAGCTAGGGGCTACAGGGAGACGCTATCTCCCCCGAAAAAGAGTGTAATAGCATTTAGATTGCCATGAAGAAAACTCAGCATTCAGCATGAAGAAGATGCTTGGTGTTTATATAATGAATAAAGACACTGGAAAGATTTAGGTTCTCCATTCAGAGACCTTGGGTGGATAGCCTAGATCGGCTATTTGCTTTCTATGTGACTTGGGACAAGTGACTTCACCTCTATGAACCTTGGGCTCTCTGGCTATAAAATAGGATAATATGTATCCCCCAGCATTATTACAGAATTAAATTAGACAGTTAATATTAAAATACCTCATAAACCACAGGACACTGTGATCACTCTAGTTTAATATTACTTTGTACAGAGCCCTGGGCAAGGAGCTATGAGGGCTCCAAGCATATTCAAAGTTTGTGATTCCAGTCCTTGAGGAACTGTGATAGATTTAGGGAGTTAAAGGCACAAAATAGGGGACAGAGCTCCACTGAGATTTTCACTCACTCACTGATTGCACCTGTGTTTAGAGTGCCTTCTAAATGCTAGGCATGGAAAGGCTACTGCATATTTAGATTAGACCTGGTGGAGGAGCCTTGAAGGCCAGCATAAGATTTCTAGATTTACTGTCCTGAGGGCAGAGGTGACTGAAAGCTTGGGTGCCATCTATGCTCCTTAGTCACCTTGTGGTGACTTCTGGCTGGCCGAGTCATTTCCCTCAGTTACCTCTGAGGCCATAATGCACAGAGACAATTGTGAGGAGAAGGTCTGAGTTAGCCTTTCAGTGGGTGGCCTCTCCCCAAAGGTCGATGGTCTATCTGGGCACCACAGCTGGCAGGCACAAAGGACCTGCCGAGAATCCAATCTAATGGCACTGCAGAGGCTCAAGCCACCCTTCTGGGAGCAGGAAGGGGAGTTGCAAGGTGATTTGGCCGCTCTCACAATCTCCCTTTTGACACAGCCTGTCTCGAGGGCAAAAACAGCAGCGTCAGAGGCAGGAAAGTGCTGTGACATCATCCCAGGTTCAGCCAAACACCCTACTCCAGCTAGTCAGTCTCACTTGCCCCTTGGAGACTTGGGCCAAGGTCCTAAGGAACAACCTTGGTGGCCCCCAACATTCTTTCTAGTCTCTTAGTCCTAATACTAAACTGTAAGAACAAGATATTTGGTTATCCACTTGGTGGAGAGGACAGGGCTCTCAGTCACTCTGGAGCCTCAGGGCTGAGGGTAGAGGGTTGCAGGGTGAGGGCACACGGGCTGGGCTGAAGGTGCTGAGGAGGGCATCTGGCCTAGAGGCTGCACTGAGGGGAAGAGAAGTCAGTCTGCAGTTCCTGGGAAATGGGAGGAAAGGAAGAGGTGTGCGTGCGTGCGTGCGTGCGTGTGTGCGTGTGTGTGTGTGTGTGTTGCAGCAGAAGATGGCAGACAGGAATGGGGACTCTGCAGCCTCCACTGATTAGAAGGGTTTTGAAATTGATAAATTACTTTGTATCGTGGCAAAATGATTTGACCAGATTTCAAATGTCTCAGAGAAGGGAAGCTTCTCTTGGGCCAAGTATTGATTGCATTTAATAGAGCTGGGACTTTCTCACTTAAAAACAACAGAATAAACATCTAGAAGAAGGCGCTATCTGTTTCTCTCTTTCTCCCTCTCCCTCTCTTTCTCTCTCCCTCTCCCTCTCTCTCTCTCCCTCTCCATCTCCCTCTCTTCCTCTTTCTCTCTCTTTCCCTCTCTCCCTCTCTTCCTCTCTCTTCTCCCTCTCTATCCTTGCCTTTCACTGTCTTCCTAAGAACAGGAAAGTATCCAGAGACCCACCCTAGCTGGGGGACATTGCTAATGCTGGAGCCATGGAGCTCCTTTGGGGCAGATTGATGGCGGGGTTTGGGAGAAAAGGGGGCCTTGAGTTGGTCCCATTCTTCACAGATCGATTTTTGCCAAACAGGGACTGTCAGAGCTTTGATAAATCACTAGTCCAAGTGATGAATGCCCTGAGGCTGGGGGGGGGTGCTAGTCTGAGAAGCAACCCAGGGAAGGAGATGGGCAAGGATGAAGGGCAGGTGGGCATAGGGAGCAGGTGAAACCAGCCCTAGATACTCGGCAAGATACTGGGATGCCTTGTCTCTCAAAAGGATTTGACCACAGTCATTGACTCAACGTACTTCAAAATTCATTTTCAGCCTGTCTCTCGTCTGTCTCTTGCTGTCTGTCTCACTGTCTGCCTCTTTATCTGACTTCCAAATGGACTGTGATGGTTTCCTCCCAGGAGAGGATTTGCTTGGGCTTCCTGGAAAATGGAGAAAAGCTTGGGGAAAGCAGGAGACAAAAAGCCGTTGGCAGAGAGAAGCAGGGTGGCCTCCTGCAGTGCATAGGGGGTGTGGCTGCCAGGGGGCCGGCTGTAGCAGAAAGGCAGGGGGAAGGCACAGAGGACTTTGTGGGGCAGCTCTTGTGAGAAACAAGCTAGTTTCCAAGGAGTTCTATTCTCCCTGAAGGGAAAAGTCATGTGTGTTGTTCTCTCTGAGGGGAGATTGGCCTCAGGTGGGCTCCCTGAGGAATAGAAGGACATGTGAAGTGCAAGAGAGACCAGCTTAGAGTCACAGAACTGATGGCAGGGGCCGCCTTGGAGGCAGCCCAGGTTATAGACTACAAGTCTGCTTTCTTGGGCCTTGGAAATGACTTTGCTCACTCATCTTCTGCTTCCTTATCTATAAATTGGGAAATAGAATTGTGACCCAATATGACACATATCTTAATTAATATGAGCCCAGAGCAAGCACTCATCAGTGAATGTTAGCTAAGGAACACTATTATTCTTTCTGGTAGCAGCAAGGCAAATTCTGAAATCATAAACACACAAAAGGTGTCAGCCACTCTCGGGGCTCCTGTTCTGCCAGCGTGGAGAACTCTCCCCATCTAGAAGCCGGCTATATCTGTGCTCTGTCCCCGCAGCCAGTGCTTGTGCACCATGGGTTAAGGTTTCCACTACCTTGTCTGTAGTAGAAACAGCTGGAGTATAGTCCTCCCGATGCCCAAAGGGCCCCAAGCTGGACGCCCTGAGCCTGGAGCTCCGCTCTTCCTCTCTAACTGAACCCAGGGCCACTCCCAGACAGCTCCCCACCCTACCCAGCCCTGTCCATGGTGCTAACCCACAGCCCACCCCTTCTCACCTCAACCCTTCTTCACTCCTGACCCCCAGTTTCAACATCTCGGAAGATCTCCTGGTCACGGGAATGGATTCTGAGCTCATGTTCTGGACTGCTGCCAGGAAGAAGGAAGCAGCGTTAGTTTAAAGCATCACACAAAAGGCCGCAGGTAATTATGTCTCTTTTAAGCTGCTAACAGGATTGGCCGTTTGATAAATGGGAGGATTTGAGGCTGTTTTGTCACTGACAAGCTGTTGTAAGATCATATTGGAAGCTGAAGACAGTTTATCTTCATGTGTGTGGTGGAGAGCGGGGAATTCTCTGTGGATTTTACACCCTCTTCAAATTAATGTGATTTCCTAGGCTGGTCCTGGGCGCGGAGTGAGTGATCTTTATGACTCACCCCCTGATTAGATTACCTGGCTCAGCGGACACCTCCAGCCCCTCAGAGTGCCCTGGGGCTCCCCAGGCCCCTCCCTCACTGTCCCTCCCTCACCTCTGGCTTCCCCTGACCCTCTGCTAGTCCTACTCACAGATCCAGCTGCTAAGCGAGCCCACCTCTCAATAACTGCTGGCTGGCCTGGGAGGAAGTGAGATCTTCGGCAACTGTGGAGGGAGTAGAGGAGAGGAGGCGGCGTCGGGGCCGAGGGAGGGAGCGGCAAAGGGGAGCAGAAACGCAACAAAGAGGGAGTTGAAACAGAAGCAGAGGCAAGCCAAGCCAAGGACGAGGAAGAAGAGAGACAAAACAGTAGCAAAGGGAGGGGAAGAATTTTCTCTTTCATTTCTAGAACCTTCCTTTGGAACCATAGGCACCAAGTCCTGAGCTAAGCCAGTTCCCAGGCATTTCCTATCCCATATCTGCTTTATTTTCTTCATGATCCTCTCACTACTACCGTGTTTATTTACTTGTTTCCGTTATATTTGCCTCACTCCTAAATCATAACACCCACAAGCGCAGAGGCCGGTGTTGCCCCGTTCTTCCCAGAACTCCAGCACATAGTGGGTTCGTGGTGAATGATTATGGAATGTGTGGTGAGGCAGGGATTTGGATGTGGGCAGCAAGAGCAGGGCCAAAAGATGAATGGGGTGGGGGTGGGGCTACCTGGTCTGGTGTTCAGTCCTTAAGGTCACCACCACGGGCTGGCTTTGAAGAGACATTTCTAGTGATGGAATGCTTCAAGAATTCTTTGGGCAGAATGAGACACCCTTTAGGACAAAGTTTCTCTAGATGTGACATATGCAGCCCTTGCATCTGAGTTCCCTGCAAGTTCCCAAACAGGTCTGCTGGGGTGGGGGCGGGGGAGAGCTGGGGTGTGGTGTGTGTGTGTTTTTGTGGGCTGAAGGGATAGGTGTTAGAATACTTGCAATGGAATGAGGAAGCTAAGGACTGTTATATATACTTGAAGCAACTTGCAAGAAACATTCAAAGACAGAGCTAACCTTCTAGGGGTAGTTCTCTCAACCTATCCAGGATTTCTGAGGAAGAAGAAGACAGGAACAGATGTGAGGGAGAGAAGGGGCCCTTCTTGCTTTAGGCTCACTGAAGCCTCTGCAGC
This sequence comes from Eospalax fontanierii, assembly GCA_035773235.1. Classification (NCBI taxonomy): domain Eukaryota; kingdom Metazoa; phylum Chordata; class Mammalia; order Rodentia; family Spalacidae; genus Eospalax; species Eospalax fontanierii. The sequence goes on along the minus strand of CM069527.1, from coordinate 24,666,006 downwards.
TGGTAAGCCATGCCTCATTTCCCAGGCAGGCTGTGTCCCGCCTCCGCGCCTCAGGCCAGGATCCCTGCTTTTATAGAGACCTCCTCCAGACTTGTCAGTAATCTGTGATGTACTCCCAACTGGCTGCCCCACCAGAAGAATATCAGTGTCTCTCTCTCTCTCTCTCTCTGGTTCTCAAGCAGATCATAACCCCATCATATACAGTCACAGTCAGGGTTCTCATTAGATACTCCACATAGAGTAGTGGGTGCTCAAGAATGAGGGGCAGTGTGCCTGAGCCATGCTACAGGCTGGGTATACCCAACCTGGCCCTCAGCCTAGGTTGAGAACAGACATGGGGGTGTGGGTGGAGAGATGGAAGTCAAGATCCAGCCTGTTGAAGAGGAGAGCTCATCCATTCCGCTCTGCCCAGGAAAACCAAAACATGATAGAGCTCCCACCACCTCCGACCCAGGCTATACTGGAGCAGGCCTGGCCTTACGTCACACCTCCAATAACTCATGCTTTGGGTGCCTCAGAAGCATCCTTCTGCACACGGCTGCTGTGTCTTCAGTACCCTCTGTATTAAATCTGAGTACTTCAACTTCCTTTCTTTCGTGAACCTTCTCAGATCTCTGGCTCTGTGTTCTTTGCTGCTGGCGACATTCCACAGTCTTGCCTTTATTTAGTGTCTGTTTTCCTTCTCTCGACTATGAGCCCATGAAAGAGGAGACCACTAGGTCTTCCCACTGTTAGATCTCTGGTACTGTCACCTATGGGGCAAAGCATATTGCAGGTTTTCAGAGAGGAAGACTAAGGCATAGGCAAATCCATTTGTTTTGAAGACTGATTCCTGAACACCCATTCTTTAAGCCCCAAAGATGCAGGGGCAGGTGCAAAGGTGATCTCTCTCCTTTCACAGAGGCCGTAAGCTAGTGGTGAGATGCATAGCTGTGAAATGATCACACAGATCCATGCAAAGGTGCAATTGTGACAAATGCTGTAAGAGAGAGGTTCACAGAGCCAACAGAATACAGAAAAGGGAGACTTGGTCAAGTAAGATAGGTTAGTGGAGTTTTCTTAGATGACCTTACTCTGAGGTGAAGAAATCTGCATGAAGCATGAAGCAAGGGCAAAAGAGAAAGTGTTTTGGAGAGAGGGACCATCGTGTGCAAAGGCCCTGACAGTAGGATATGGCAAAACAAAAGCGCAGAAAGACAGAAGTCTGTGGGGTCAGTGGGGAGGACAGAAACAGGCAGAGGCCAACCACACAGGACTTTGTCAGCTGACATAAGCAATTTGTTTCCTCATCTAAGAGCCAAGATTTAAATACTGAAGAGTTTAAACAGAAGGGGGTGGGCACCGTGGGCTGTGGTGGATCAGGACTGCATTTTGAAAAGGTCACTCAGGTTTCTGTGGAAGAAGGTAGGAGGAACTTGAAGGGAAGAGGCCAATCAGCCATGCATCCTAGGCTCGGCCCCTCAGGGTGATGGCAGAGTCTCAGAGCAGTAGAGATTGTATGAGAAAATATCTTCAGCCCACACCATGACTCGGCTACAAAACCAGGACTAGGACCTGACCCCAGCCTTTGCCCTCCTCTGGGATGTCAGACAGGTGGGTCACCAAGGAAAGGTTCCCACGCCTCCTCCAGAAGAACCCACCCCTCCTTTCACACACCTCCCCGGGGGCCCATGTCCCGGACTGTGTTCCTCTAGGTGCCCACATTCACCTTCCAGGCTGGCCACAGGCAAGGGGTGGGTGTCTTTCATTCTTGCAGGTGCTTTGCATGCTGGGAATTGTAGTTCTAGACTGGGAAAATTGGGCCTGCTCTGACTGTGGGTCTGGCAGGCAGCCTGGTTGCCATGGCAGCAGCTGGGCTGAAGCCACTGAACCATTTCATCCACAGCTCTGCCGGCTCTGAGAGCTCCCAGCAAGAAAGCTTGGGCTCCAGGGAGGAGGGAGAGAGTAGCGAGAAGAAGGGGGATGAAGGGAAGAGGAGGGAGAGAGGATCTTCTGGGCCTTCCCCAGAGGCCTAGGCTAGGCTTACCCCTCTATAGGACTTGAGTAGAGAGAAGCGCCTAGCTCAGGCTCACAGCAGGAATCTCTGAGCTGTGAGGTGTTGGGGCTGTTCATGTCACTCACAACCTGTAGGTTTAGCTCTCTCTGTGAAGGCAGAAGGCTGAAGCAGACCAGAGGAAGGAGGAAGCTGCCCTCCTCCCCAGGGGAATCAGAGCCCGTGTGACAAGAAAGTGCAAACGCATTACTTAGCAAGCTCTGTCCATTTTCCCTTCGAAGTGTCCCTAGAACCCTGTTCCTTCTCCCTGCCCCTTGGCCACAGTCCGACCTCATTCTTTCTCTCCAGAGAAGGCTTTCTAAAACACAAATCTGGCCCTGCCACACTCCCACACCTCTGCTTAAAACTCTTCAATGGCTCCCCTTTGCCCACTGCTGGACCAAGTCCAAGCGCTCTAGTACGGCCATTCATGGTCTGATTCTGGCCTGAGGCTCGCTGCCCAGCAATCCTCCTGTCTCCCTGTCTGCTGTACCACACCGAGGTTTTCTCCTTCACCCTCTGTCTTTGCATGTGCTCCTCTCTGCGTGAGGTGTCCGTTCCTATATCTCCTACCTCAGAGCCCAGCTGAAACACCCATCCCCAGTGCAGACTTCCAAAGTCCTCCACCAGGGGAAGGATGGATGGCCTGCTGCTCTAAGCTTCCAGAGCACTTTGTGCCTCCCTCTAAAAGCACTTAGCACCCGTGTTGTGATTATTGTCTCAGTAGTTGCCTCTCCTCTTCTCTCTCCTCTGCATCCGAGCCATCCCAGAGTCCCTGGAGCCCAGCACAGCGTCTGGCACAAGGTAGGCACTCGATAAATGGTGAATGGGATTGAATTCGGCAAAGGAAGGCTATTTGGACTTTCGCCACACTCCACTCTCCATCCCTGAGCTCCACTGCCTGCCATTCTTAGACCTGTCCTATCCCTGCTCTTTCCTTGGGACCCTCAGCACTTGAGCAATGTGATGCAGCTGACTAGTAGTCCTTGTTGAGAGAGTGGTGTGTTCTGTTCTGGGCAGGAGTGGCACAGACACCTGCAGTGGAGGCTGTAAGCCTCTTCATGTCACTGAGAGTTTTCATCAAGCCACACCCAGGTCTCCAGAGAGGAGGTGCCTGTATCTTCAATGGAGCCATGATTTATGGACCCAGCTCTAGGAGCTGAGAAAACCAATTAGGCTTCTAGGCATCTCCACCTGGAGGCAGAATAATTCCAGGAAAGCCCTTTCTCCTGAGCAGTGGCTCCTCCTGCCTGGGTCTCAGCCCTGAGCCTTGCCTATTCAGTCGTCCATGCTGCACCAGTGGCCTGCTCCCTACTCAATCGCTCCAAGCTTCCTGGGCCCGCTCTCAGGCAGTAAAATCCTAATTCTACCACTTGCCACCCATGAGACCTTTTCCAGGTTGCCCTGCTTTCAAAATCTCATTCCTCATCATAATAAAAGGATTTTTAAAAAAATCCTTGCCTACCTAGATCATTCATTCATTTACATATGCATTCATTTATACATTCCCTTCCAAAAAAAGATTTATTAGGTGCCTACTGGGTGGGAGACTGGATAGATCACAAAAGAGAAAGGATTCAGAAACATGGTCCTTACCTTCAGGAAGCTTCCATTCTGTGGGGAAGACCACCTTCAAGTGTTCTGAGCAGGAAGCACAGACTATGAAGTGCAGTGCCTGGCCTGATCTGGGATATCAATAATTTTTGCTCAATGAATATTGCCAATGCACCTGTGCTATGGCAGATGTGGAAGATAAAGAGAGGAATGATTTGATATTTCCCTTCCAGACACAGCAGAAGAGGACTCTGCATAGTCATTGTATCCCACAACTGTGAATGGGTCTGGAGAGAGGAAGTTGTGATCAACTGAAATAGGGGTCCAGGCTCTCCAGGGCCTTTGGGAGATTTCTTAAGATGGGGAGATAGATCCTCTGCACCCTGTAGAGAACATGAATGGGTGAGGCCTTGGCTCTACTGAAGTGGCTAGGGCAGGGAAACCACCTTCCCTGGTTAGGAGTGGGGCTGATAGAACAAGGGGTCCCCACCAGGAGAGGGAGTGCACCAGTCACAAGATCTGGAGGAGGTGGGCATTCCCAGAGCTCTCACAGGGTGTGCTGCTGCCTCGGAGTCTCAGCAATGCAGCCGCTGATCCTGCAAGGGGTTGAGGTCAACAGAAGCCTGGTGTGGTGGCTGCTCAAGCTTTTCTCTGATGATAACTCCTGGGTCCGTAGCCCTGAGTTGGGTCCTCAGATCCTGCTGCTTCTGTGGCTAATGCTAAGCTCAAGGGGACTCAAAGGGATTGGGGCTCCAGGGCTTGGGGGGAGACAAAGCAGGGTGAGGAGCAAGGACTAGGGTTTGGGGGGTGATAGGAGATGCCAGGGAGAAGGGAACGAGACTGGAGACTGAGAGCCTTGCTGTTTCTAGAGAGGAGAATCACTACCTTGTCTGATGAATTCTGAGTCTCAGTTACCTCCGTTATAAAATCTGCTAATATTTGGACTAGGAAAATTCCCAGGGCTCTTTGGCTCTTCTGCAGCTGGCACAGGGTGAGTACGGGGAAGCTGAAGAGAAATGCTGCCTCCTCCCTCTGCCAAGGGACTCAAATCAGCACTTGTTGACATTTCTCAAGACACCCTCAGTGCTGGTGACATTTCAGAGACCTGCTCTCTGACAGGGCTGGAGAATGCACGCCTGACCCCAAAGCTTTTGCTTCAGGCCCAGACCTGCTGGGAACAAGCTGTGTCTTCCAACCATCAGCAAAGCACCACTCTGAGATTGGTGCTGAACTGACCCGGGTATTTCGGAACCACCTGGAAAACACTGGGACAAGGCTGAGGTAGACCCAAGGCCCAGCCTGCATCTGCATCTGTGAAATGGAACTCACAATCCTTGCCTCCATCTAAGGGGAGTTATGGGAGTCTAACTACACAAAGGTCAGAAAATGGAAGTGTTCCATCAACTGTATGTTGTTGTTCAAGTGTGCGAGCCCAGTAGGGGCATTAGGCCCAAGGTGGTGGTGGAGTGCAGAGGATCAGTGGGTGCAAAGGCCAGAGGATCCAAACCACCAGATTCTGACAATTTCATTCATTGGAGAGAGTCACTTGATGGGGAAAGACCAGCACAGGGATTCTCTGATGCTCTTGATGATGCTAACAGATGATCATAGAATTGTGGGTGACATCAGAACCAGCCCTGGCCAGACTACCCTGAACATGCCTAGTGTCAGAAACTAAGCTAGTTTGGATCTGGTAATGTGTGGCTGGGAAAGCCAGTCCATGAGAACCCCCTAAACTTCATTAATCTGTTTTACTCTTCCATCTTAGGCCTGCTAGAGGGCTCAGGTCAGAGTGATGATGGTGTCTAGATTTTGGAGTCAGCATAACTAATCCTGGTGCCATTGCTCCCTAGCTGCTCCCTAGCTGTGTGGCTTGAGGCTAGTGCTTCACCTCTCTGAGCATCATTTTTGTCATCTCTAAAGGGGGCAGCAATGCTGCATACCTTACAGGCTTGTGGGAAGAATTAGAGAAGCCAATGTTTGCAGAGCACTTAGCACAGATTGCCACATAACAGGTGCCAGGCTGCTTTGCTGGCAGCTATCATCAGTGGCATCAGCTCTCAATCAGGAGACAGGTCAGGCATCACCAAGAATCTTTCTCACCTCAGATGGGCTTCATTCATAAGGAGAGGAGATCCTCTTGTCCACTAGTGTGTATGCATTTAAATGTGTGCCACACCTAGTGTGCACCCACTCAGGATGAGGGAAAAAAGAAGAAAATTAAATTTCTACTCAGATTCCTAATTTGCTGAATATGTGAGACCAAAGGAAGTTTTCCATCTGAGTCTCAGTTTTCTCCTCTTTAAGTATGAGAGTAGGGGATGGAGAGATGATTTTGTCCCTAAGGAAACTTGCTACTCTTCTTCCAGAGGACCTTTAGTTCAGTTTCCATCACCCAGGTCCGGTGCTTACAACCACCTGTAACTCCCGTCCCAGGGAATCTAACACCCTCTTCTGACCTCTGTAGGCACGCACATACATGTGCACATACACACCACACATAAATAAAAAAATAAAATTAATTACAAATAAATAGAAAGTAATCAGGTAAGGATTATAGATTGGTGTTAATCACCATTAGGTAAATAGCTTATATAGACAATGAGTATGTATTTGGTGCCAGGGTAATGAACAAATATTATTTCCTAGGAGGTGAGGATAAAAATCATAAGCACCATAGTGTCTGCCTGGGAATTTCTAATGGTGGATGGGTTAGGTACCATGTGTATTGCTGTGATACACATGAAGTGAAGTATCAGCATCACCTTACATGTGTTCCAGTCACAAAGGTCACCTTGAATTGCTTTAGCCTTTAGATCAAACTTGTAGTTTATAGGAAGTACTGAAATAGTGCCATAAATTGAATAGCAGCACAAGGAAATAACTAGATAGATGGTAGAGAGGATAGTGCATAGGGAAACTAATTTGGATGCTCCACTTAACCAACAGTCAAAAAACAGAATGCACCATGCTAAGCAATGTACTACACAGAATGATCAGGTGTTGCCCCTGAATTGGATGGATTCTGGAAAACCAAGTTAAAAGGACTGGTGGGAGAATCAGTTGGGGAAATTCATACATTAACTTATATTTAAAAAAACTTACTGGAATGAAAGGGGAGATTGTTGGCTGCACATATACCACGATCACATTTTGGTAAAATAATACTTATATGTAAGAAAAAGATTAAGAATATCTGGGTGTGGTAGCGCACACTTGCTATCCCAGCGCTTACAAGGCAGACACAGAAAGAGTGCCACAAGTTTGAGGCCAGCCTGGTCTACAGAATGGGTTCCAGGCTAGCCAGAACTACATAGCAAGACTTTATTTCAAAAAACTAAAAAGAGAGAGGGGAGGGGACGTATGATATTAATATGGTAGGAATGTGATTTTTGTGTTCTCCTTTTTCTGCTTTCTGTATTGATACAATTTCCAGAACACACATGCATTGCTTCTGTAATAAAGTATTATTAATAAACAAAATGGAAACAATAACAGGGTGTGCCTGTGATGCTGTTCTGCTGCAGTGAGGGTAATGCTGGAGGCACAGGACCTGGCACAGTGCATGCTGGACAGTTAAGTCCATCTGAGGTGTTTGTGCTGTCCACTCTCAGCCACCATTAGCCTGAGCTGGCTTATTGTGGATGCTTCCCCTGTCCCCAAGTCCTGGCATACAGCAAGTCTCTGCTGATGTTGGCTGAACAAATCATTTCCTTTGCTCCAGCTTTTGTTGGATATCAAAGGAAGCACATGGAAAATGAGGCTTGTGTTCACAGGGGTGAAGGTCCTCAGAGCCACCTCCCATCCCTAAACCCCAGATGGGATGACCTCCAAAGCCCTCACTTCTTTGTCTACACTAAAATTCTGGGCCTAGGATAGGAGCCAGAGGTTGGATCTGAAGCTATTCTACAGATACAGACTGAGATTAAGATTAAGACTAGCTGTACCCCAGGAGCTGGTTCTTGGTCTGGTCTGAGGCTAAATTCCCAGAGCCTCAGATTTGGGGTCCAAGCTGCAGCAGAATTTAGTTTATAGCTAAATTGAAAGTTGCACTTTAGACAGATAAGCTCAAGTCCCAGACTTGCTCTGGACTGAACAGTGAAGCTGAGGCTGAGTGTGAGCCTGGTTACACCAAGATTGCCTCTGCAGGGTCTGAGCTATTGCTAAGCAGAGAAGCTCAGGAGGAGGCGGTGGGCGAGCGGACTGCCGACTGCCGGGAGAGACACTGAGAGGCAGAGGCGTCCTCGAAGGCTCCAGCTCTGGGCCCGCGCTACCGCTGAACCCAGCAGGTGAGGAGAGCAGCGCCTGCCCGCGCCCAGAGAGGAACGCGGGCGTTGAGGGCGCTCGGGCACCCGCAGAGGCTTAGTACCGAGCCCGGAGCAAAGCCGGGGAAGGACTTTGAAGGAGTACCCGCCTCCTAGGGGTGCGGGTGCCGGAGAGGGGCCCCGCCAGGCCGTGCGTGTGTGGTTTGCGCCCCATTACCCCAATTCTGCCCACTAGGGGCCCGCCGGGCTCTTCGTTCATTAGGCTGACATCTCCTTAATAAAAAATACATGAATAAATAAATAATGACAGTCATAACCGAGCGGGAAACCGCTTTCTTCTGTTTTGTTTCCTCCACTCCTTCCTTCCAACCATGGTCCCGGGGGCTCCCGACTGGGTCAAGTTGTCCTGCCCTCCCGCAGTGTGGCGGGCATTCCCGACCCAGAAAGCGACTGCTGGGGCGACTGGACTGGCTCTGCTCTTGTCAGGGTGGCTAGTCCAGGGGAGGGGCTCTTCTGACCTTTGGCAACAGCTGAGCCTTTAAGGACAAGGCTCTGGGTGGTGATCAACACGCAGGGACCTTAGGTCAGAGAAAGGCTGGAACAGTGCGACAGAAGAAACTGGAAGGTGGTACACCTAGAGGGTGGGAGGACAAACTGGAGCTGACATTTACATAGTGTGAGGAAGGCTGGGAGGGAAGATCCTAACAGTTTCACATTGTCCCCTTTCTCTCTGCCCCTGTGTCTCACACTCACAGTCTCTGTTATGTGTCCCCTGGGTGCCTTCCCTTCCAGGATCACCTCCTTCCTGGCCTGGGTCTCTGCCTCCCAGGGTTACCATACACCTGTCTGCTGCGAGCTTACGGTTCAGGACCATGGAGAGCATCCTGCAAGGAAGCAGCCCCGGCCCCTAAACAAACACCACTCCAACACTGGATTGCCTTGGAGAGAATCAGGCAGCAGGTTGGGTGGAAACAGGGCAGCGGTGGGGGGGAAGGGAAGGATGCGGATGGAGGCCATTCCAGCTTGGCCCTACTGGGCCGGGCATTCTTCTAAATTGGCATTCAGAATTTTTGCTGCTTTGGACCAAAGATCTTTGGTTCCACCCTCCCCCCTCCCACTCCACCCTCCAATCATTCATTACCTCTTCAGAGGAGTGGGAAGGGAAGAGTTGCCTGACCTGGGGGTATGTGGTTCTGGAGCATTAAGAAGCTAAACATACCAGCATATCCTGCCACAGAGAACACTATGACCCTTGGATGAATGTTAAGGAGGCTGCTGAGGGCAAGCTGTGCTTGCAGCTCCTCAGCTGTTGTGCATGCTCAAGGGTACAGAAAGCAGAAGATAGGGATCATGGTTCCCTTAGGACTGTTCTTTCTGGAAGCTTCAGGCTGGAAGTGGGGGTCAGCCAGGGCTTTCCCTCATCCTAGCTCAGAACTAATGGGACCCAGGAGTTTCCTCTACTCTCCAGCAGCTCCCCTTGGACAAAACCAGCAGCCAGATTTCAGGAGCAGTCCAGATGTTCAGGGGAAATACAGGGAAGTGGAGCAGATGGGGCCTGGGGTTCCTGCGGGGGCAGAGGCGAGGGCCGCAGCTGGAGGGTGTGCTGGGACATGTGTTAGAGCTAAGGTTGGCTCAGTGTGTGCCAAGGCATGTCCATAGCATGGGCCTAGGATGTGGAACTTGGTTAGAGATCAGGTAGAGTCAAGAAACCCTGTGGCTTTCCTTGTACCAGCCAAGATCTATACTGAGCTGCCTCCAGAGCCAAGGCCTGAAGGGCAGACCCTGTATGAGAAATGTGACAGAGTACAAAAGTGAGCCAGACAGACTCTACCCTTGCCCTAGGGGAGCCTAGTCTGTGTGTCATGCAGGCATTTGCTCAGAGGCCTCAGATGGCCCAAGCACTCTCCTCACTTTCTGCCCCAGGAAACCATGACTCATCTCCCTTGATCCTTGGTCAGATCCTCCCTGTTATAGGTTCTCAGGAGGTCGAAGAGCAAGACAAAGGGATGTGAACACCTATGGGCAGACCCTAGAACTTCTATCATCCCTGCCTCCTGCATGGACTTAGGGTCCAGAGGCTCCCCGCTGCCACACTTTTCTGCGCCCAGCCGTGGTCAGTTCCCTGTGGCCACACCAACATGAGAGAATGGCCATAAGCCCACCTGGCTGGTGAGCAGACTGAGAAACAGAGGAGCAAAATCATACAAGCAAAATCCAGAGCAGGATCGGAAGATGTATGCCTAGCTCCTCTTTCTGTAAGGCTTCTAGGCAACGTGGCCACCACCAAGTCCTGTGATCCGGGTAGAGGAGTCCCTTTCCCTCTCTGGGCCTCCATTCCCACCCCGTGAGTGAGAAGATCTAAACAGAGTGATCTCCAAGGCCTCTTCCTGATCTGCTCTGTTCTGGAAAATGGGACAGTGGGGGTCAGCTGTGTTGATGGTAGCCTGGCTGAGGGCAAGATAGTGACCAATCTTCTACACTTGCCAGGCCTCCAGTCCTCCCAGGAAGTCAGGATGTTTGACACGGGTGGGTCCTCCACAGGATATCAAGGTGGAACTGTAGTAATGTCCTATAGAAGCCAGGTCCTGGACCCAAGCTGTTTGCTGGAGAGGGAGAGCAGGAGAGGTTTGAGGCGGAGCGTGGAGCTAGCCCAGCAGGCCAGTGCCAGACAGCAGAGCCAGGCAGGCAGAGCCAGGCGGGCAAAGCAGAATGAAGCTCAAAGCTCTAGGGCTTTACAAATGGATTTTGCTAAAATGGAAATTTCCACCCATCCCTGAAATGGAGCCTAGCAGGATGGCCAGAATCTGGTGGGGGCTCTAGCAAATGGGAGCATAAGAAAAGAAACCCTCAAGCCTACCCATCTCTCCCCAGCACCCTTCGCCTTCTCCCCTCCCCGACCCAGGTCCTCAGGATCCTCAGAGACCTGCACAGTTCTCACACTTTTTAAAATCCTTCTCACTTTCTCCTGAAGCACGATGTGCCTGTCACTCCACAGCCTGCATCTCCCTTCTCCTTGTCCTCAGGTTGCCTTCCACCCAGCACCCCTCGCCCCTCACCCTCGACCTGACCAGTTTCCCACTCTGCCTGATCGTCACCTTGCCTCTTCTCGCCCCTCCCCCATACACATTCTCACTCCAGTTCACTCTCACATCTTTCCCTCCTGCCTTACCCCAACACCATTCATGCCACACCCCACTCTTTGGAATCCTCTGCTGCTCCCTCATCCTCCTCTGCCCCCTCCGTAGGACACAGTATTTCCATCTTGACTCTTCTCCCCTATACACAATAATTACAAATAGTTTGGGGGGAGGTTGCTTTTTTGAGACACTGTCTTGGCTCTGTAGCCCAGGCTACCCTCAAACTTCGGATCTTCCTTCCTCAGGCTCCTGAGTACTGAATTATGGAGGTGGGCCACTACACCTGCATCCCACCGTCTTTGGGGCCAAATATCTCCTGAGAAGGGTCTGTGTTCTAGTATCAGCCTCCTAACTCAGTCCCTCACTGCTTGGCAAACTAGAAAACTGTCTGATGCCTCTGGAAGATGGTTTCTTCATCTGCACAGTGGAGCTGACAACTAACTGTCCCTGTGGTGGGGCTGCTGTGCAGACCGACTGGTGAAACACTGTGGACTTGCTGTTTTGTAATTAGTTGATCTTTTGTAGGAGAGGAAGGGTGAAACTGACTGTTCAATCCCTGAAGGCCAGAGTGACAGGAAGAGAATGAACTAGTTCTTGGGAAATCTATGCAGCCCAGGCCTTCAAAGAAGTATCTACAGATGTCAGCCAGGGGGTAGACCTGAGGTACTTCAGGGAATCAGGACACCGGTTCCTTCCCAGGCCATTGCCTGCCAAGGCCTCTGGAGGGCAATGAGCTCCTCCCATGGAGACCACCCAAGAGCTCTCCTAGGAGTTGGAGTTGATGCTGACTGGGTTGAGTAAGATCTCTGAAGAGCATCAGAGACCCTTGTTGAGTGGGTGGGGAGAATGTCCATGGAAGGGGACAGTGCAGAAGCCAATGGGGGCAGGAGAAGTGAGGGGCGAGTCGCTATGGGTTCCTTTGGGGATTCTTACTCCAAGCACAGAGTTCAAGGCCTAGGTAGGGGTAGGCGACTGGTCTGCCACTCATGAAGTCTTGATATTAGATGTGTTGGCTTCAGGGAACAGCCTCCTGCCACTAGGCAGGGGTGTGAGGGTGCAGGTGGCAGAGGAGAGGGGAGAAGGCAGACGATGAAGACTGGGCAGGACTAAGTCTGTGAGATAAACGAATAGGGCCAAAGACCTCCATTAAACCCAGGAGCATGCAGAACTGATGGGGTTCTTGATAGGCTGTGAGAGGGGTGGGGTCCTGTCTTTATCCTCTTCTGCATGTTGGTTTAGTCCTCACTGAGAATTAAGTAGCAGCTCTGAGATGCCCCAGGTTTCCTCCCATTCTAGTCTCAAGTGCGGGGTACCAGTCTCAGAGCTTGGCCTAAACTGGACCAATGGATAGAATATCAGGTTTTTAGGGGGAAGAGATGGCCATGAGTGAAGGGTGACACACAGGGACAAGCAACGAATATCAGAGATATCAGAGAAGTCACCTTGGACCTGGGGCCTGGGAAGAAAAGGGAAGTGGGGAAAAGAGAAAGCAGGTAAGGAACACTTCAGAACGGACCAGGAACAGTCAGGGTGGGGAAAAGTGGCAAGGCTGAAGGTGTTTGAGAAGCAGGGAGGCCCATGTCTCCAGTGACTGTCCATGAATGCGGCAGAGCATTCTCAGGACTTGTAGGCTTGCTCCCCAGAAACTGGGTCTGTGCCTCTAAACACCCAGAGATGTCGGGGAGGGGAGGAACTACCACAAGATTCAATTTCCTTTCAAATAAAACCTAGATTCCTCCAAGCCTGGCATGTGGGCGTGTGCACACACTCCCCAGAGCATTGTGGGATGTTGGTTGTCAATGGAAAACCTGAAGGCTCACCCGAGTTCCTTTAGTTCCATTTGCCTTCCCACAAGCTGGAAAAAAAAGAGGAGTTAGTAACCTTGGAAGTATGTTTCTATGAGGGTATGCATCTGACCAGGTCCAGCCTGCAGCCCATCAGCCCAGACAGGGACAGAGTCTTGGTGCTGCCTTATGCAACACCATTCTAGTCTATGTGACCTGGTCACATAGATAACTGCCATGGTTTTCTCAGTTTTTAAAATATTTATTATTTTAATTTTATGTGTATGAGTATATTGCCTGCATGTACGTAAGTGCACCCATGTTATGCAGCGCCCACGGGGGCCAGAAGAGGACATCAGATCCCCTAGAACTGGAATTACTGACAGTCCTTAGCTGCCATGTGGGTGCTGGGAACCGAATCCAGGTCTTCTGCAAGAGCAGCCAGTGCTTTTAACCACTGAGCCATCTCATGAGACCCTGGCTTTCTCATTTTTAAAAGAAGTATAATAATAGTAATAACAATCAAATCTGTGAGACATAGTGCTAAGCACTTTATTCTTTTGAGATGCTAAAGATCAAACCCAGAGTCTAGGGCGTGCTCGGCAGGCAAGCGCTCTTTCATTAAGCTACATCCCTGTCCTTGGTTTTGGAGACAAGGTTTTACTATGAAGCTCAGGTCAGCCTGGAAACTGAGATCCTCCTGCCTCAGCTTTCTGAATGCTGAGTTTACAGATGTGGAGTACTACATATGTTCAGCACCTAAAGTTTATTTCTTTATGTCCACACACAGCCTTATAAGGCAGGTATTAGTCTCTTCGTTTTACAGAGGAGGAAACAGCAGTTCAGGAAAGTTAAGTGATTTTTCCCATGACTTGACAAGTGAAAAGGCCAGGACTCTGGTCTCAGAGCCTTGCCCACAGCAGTGTATGGTATCCATACCTCAGAGTCACTCTAAGGGGTAAATGAGATCATGCACATATAGAGGTATTTAGCTAGTGCTTGGCACACAGCGAGTGCTCAGGAGCTAATGTTGTTATTACTTATTCATCTGCACAGGTGCTCCGGGTTTTCATTTTATGGCTGGGCAGGTAGCAGGGGGCTTGAGAAAGGATGGAGGAACTGGCTGGTGGTGGGGTGGTGATGAGAAGGAGTGGTAGGGAGACTGTAGGACCAAGGGGCCAGGTGCTGAAAATACTGGTGGGAGGGCTAGTGGGAGGGGCCGGCAGAGTAGAGGAAACACGAATGAATGACTATGTATTTACTTAAAGATTTTGCTCTGGTGATCATCTCACTGGCCAGACATCTGGTTTTCCCCGGCATCTCAGGGGGACTGGAAGTCAGACAGCATTACTTCAGCAGCTCTGATGCTGTCCACCTCAGGCCTGCCTGTACTGGCTCTCTGACTTACGGATTCAGGATGCTTCACTACAAACCGGGAACCCCAGCTCTAGGTTTGGTCCTGGAACTCGCTGGGAGGGAGTGCAGTCCCTTTGGGGTTGGTCGCTCTTTTTTCCAGCTCACAATTCACCTCCCTGTCCTTCCTGGCTATGGGAATGGGAGGCTTCAAGGTGCTAAGGGGACACTGGGTGGATCCTCATGTCTCCCCTCCCTAGACACCTGAGAAGAGACCCCAGGAGAGCAGACACCAGGCAGATGACTTGGCCTAAGGCCACTGAAGCTTCAGTGGCCCTAAGAAATTGGAAGAGTGTTTACCAATTGTGAGTCACGATGGGCAGGGAGGTGGAGGTGGGGGCGGCTGCTGGCCGTATTCTAGAAGCTGCTAGGGATCAGGTGAGATCTTTGCAAGGTTATGGGCCATAGGGGTTGGTCATTACATCCTTTCTTCTGAGGGAACTGTGTTTCCAAGAAGCTCAGTGGGGCTGGCCAAGATGGGGCCAGAGAGTTACTTCTTGGCTGAGGGTTGTGGCCAGACTCTTTTCCTACTAAGTCCCCACACAGCCTCTTTTTCAATAAATACTGGACAAATACCAAAAGAATGCTCATCTGTCCAATAGCAAATTGCTCATCTGTCCCTGGCTCTAAGCTTTCAGTTCCTCCCATTGTGAAAGTACCATAGTGATGGCTTTCATGACTCTCTTCTTATCCTGGGTCATGACTTGATCATGTATTCAGTTCATTCACGCATTCTTCCATTTACTTTTTCAACAAGCATGCCAAGCACCTACCTTTTGCTGGGCATTGTCTCAGTCAGGGACAGCAGCAAACTACTTCCTCTCCCCTTTCTCACTACCCTAGGTGCCACCAAACCTGTAGCTGCTTAGAATGTTTATGTGCCAAGCCTGGATTGAGTAGGGTGGGTCAGAAGCCATCTACATCTCAGTCTTGTCCCCAGGGAAGAAACTCCTTGGAACTACAGCAGAGGCATCACTTAGGGCCTGTCTGCAGCCCAGCCTGGCTTCCCTGGTTTTCTCCAGCCTCAGCTCCCCAGCTTTCCAACGGTATGTACTCTTAACAAATCCATGCTGGTCTTTGCTATGTGTGTTTCTGTGAGTGAGTGTGTGTTCAGTAAGTGTATATGTTCAGTGAGTATCTGTGTGTGCATTCAGTACATATGTGTGCATTCAGTGAGTATGAGTGTGTGAGTGAATTTAAGTGCTCATGTGAGTCTGTATGTATGTGTATTCATTTGAATGGGAGTATTCATGTGTATGTTCATGTGTGTTCACATGTGTATGTTCTCATAAGTATATATGTTCGTGCATGTATGTTCACACATGTTTATGCATGAGTGCTCATGTGAGCATTTGTTCAAGTATATGTTTGTGTAAGTGTATGTTCATGTGAGTATGCACTTATGTGAGTGAGCCTTTGTTCATGTGAGCCTTTGTTCATGTGTGTGTGTTCCTGTGTGTTTTGTGAATGTGTGTGTAAGTATAAGTGTTTCTGTGTGCATGTGTGACTATTCCTCTGAGTGTGTGTGTCCTGTGTGTGTGTGTGTGTGTGTGTCTCAACCAGGGACTATTGGGAGGCTGATTCTCCCTTAACAGAGTTCCAGGTGCATGGTTGGAGGACAGCAGGTGATCCTAGATTCCAGACTCATTCTAACTGTAGACCCCACTGAGCCTTTCTGTTAAGTGAGGCCTCCCACAGCAACTGAGCACCCAAACTAAGTTGGCAGTGGTTTCTATTAGTTACTGAGAGAGAGAGAGATCTTGTGGGAAGTCCAAGCTGCTAGAGTGAGTGAGACTAACAAGGCACCTTGGAGTGCATGGCCTCATTACCAGGCAAGGTCCCTGGGATCCCCTCCCTTCCTGGACCTTATTTCCCCTGTCTGGCTTGAGTGGACAACAGCTGAGATCAGATCTCTCCTGTGTTCTGTGGCCCAGTCCTTGCCTTTCCCCAACACAGAGACCCATCCCAATGTTCTCTGAGGCACAGGATCCTAAGCAACAGTTGCTCCAGCAGAGGGAGGCTGTGAGCGGCAGGGGCATGTGTGGGGGAAACTGGGGGCAGGGTACCACGTGCCCAGAAAGGGGGGGCCTGTGTCTGCACAGTCGTCCCCCTCACACTGTCTGACAAAACGAGCTGCGTCCTTGCCATCTCTATTTTTAGTCAGAACTGGAAGGAAAGGAAGTTCGGGGGCCAAGCCACCAGCCCTGGCTCCTGCTGCCAGCACTCACTCCACGTGGTGCGGGGGCGCAGGAGGAGCCCCAAGTACCAGTGCCTTGGAGGTGGTGCGTTGTTCCCTCCCACCTGCCAGCACAGAAACAGGACCTGATGGAGCCTAGAATCAGAGGACACGCTCTGGGTTGCATGTTGGGTAGGGAATGTGCCTCCTTTCTGTATCACGAACTCCAAGGGACAGAATGGGCTCTGCATGAGGCCCATCTCCCGCCAGAGAAGGGAGAAGAAGATCAAGACCCCGTTTGATCTCTCCCAAATAGGACTTTGGTAACTCTGAGGTGCTTCTTTTTGTGGGGTCTTTGAGTAGAGGCCCTGCTTCCTCTTGCCAGCTTAGACATCTTGACCTCTATTACAAAGTGTTGGACTTACCTCTTCCACAACGGGAGACTACCTGACTCTGCTCCACCTACCGAGCAGCAGAGCTGGGGCCAGAGCGGGGTACTTCAAGGTCCTCACTGACTTAGGCAAAAGGACCTCCTGGCTGTTGCCCACAGCTGCCACCACCTTGACTTGTGGGTCTGAGAAAGGCAATCCAGGTGGCAATAAAGACAAGTGGTTAGAGGCTGGCCTCCAGTCTGCAGACGGTCCAATTCTGACTCTTCTACCTACCAGTTGTGTGACACTGAGGAAGTGGCCAAATTCCTCTGAAATTCTATTTTCCTGTCTGTCAACATACAGTACCTGCTCCGCATAGGGAGATTAAATGAGATAATGTAAGAAAATGCATATAAGTACTTACCTGTTAGCTAATGAAATTTAAAAAGCAGATTTAGCACAGTCCTGGGTCTGAACCCCATGGTGTGGGGCCCAAGTTGCAGACCCATTGCTCTCAACAGTCGCTCTCAACAGATTCCTCAAAGGACCTAGGACCCCACAACATTAAAGAACTACTAAAGATTCTGACTCCAAAATCAGGAGATCTGTGTGTTAGAACATGGTGGCCGATTACTACTCAGGCAGCAACCTTCCACCTCAGTTCCTCCTAAGTAGTTGTTCCATGAGTGCTTAGACTAACTGAGCTTTGTGGTCCTGGTGTGGCATCAACCCTGAGGCTCTATGAGGTCTAACAATGATTTATTTGTTTATTCACTGACAGGGTCTCACTAGGTAGCTAGGATGGCATCTAACTCACAGTCCTCCTGGGATTACTAGGTGTGCACCACCACACCCAGTTTTCTGTGAAGTCTCATGGGCAGTGACGGAGAGAACACACAAACCTGGCTGAGGCCAGAGAGCAGGAGAGGGCCCCTGCCTACTCCTTCCCAAGAGCTGGTCTGGTCCATCCGCCAACATGTCAGCCAGCCAGCCGACAGAAACTGAGCTGCATCCCTCCACCAACCAGGGAGGCTGTTGCTATGGCAACTTCATATTTATCCACTTTAGCTCCTAATTAAGGGGAAAAGCATATAACATATTGGATGTCAAGGAGGCTTTGTGAGCCTCAATTTAGCGGCCGTGCCTGGATGTCAAACTCAAGCGTGATTGCTGTTAATCACCTCCCAAATTACCAAGACAGGTCACAAAGGGAAATGTCCCCCAGTGGTGGGGGCAGCAGGGCCTAAGGGAGCTGAGGTAGGGGGCAGGAATGAAGACCTATTCAGCCTCATAGCTCGGTGAAAATGCTGGTCCGATTATAAGGTCTGTGGGGATTGGGGCCAGGTCCGTTTTCACTGACCCTGTGTCAGGGAGCTCTACCACAGAGTCACAAATGAAGGCCCTTGGTCTGTAGAGAGGAACTGGCCACCTCATGAGCCAAGAGGCAAGTAAGGACCATCTGATAACTTTTGGTGTCAGAAGGACGGACAGATGACTGGGATGGTAAGCTGTCACCTGGATGGATGGGACCACCACATGGCAGATGAGAGGCCTGGTGGGGGTCCACTTAGGGTGGCTGGCTGGATGCCTAGATTCAGTAGTTCCACCATGGTCTCTACAGGCCGTGCCATCTCAGGCTCTAGTCAGGTGAACCCCTCCTCTGATGCTACTGGCCTGTGCCATTGGGTGGTACCCCGAAGTCATACTTCCTGAGGAGAAGGTTTGGATGGTCCCTGAGGATATGGAAGGAGTTAGGAACACTGACAGGAGGACATCGGCAGAGCAGGTAAGAGCTCGGGTTTAGGGTAGGATTTCATCTTATAGTTTTTTGGCTTTGATCACATCACATAATCTCTTTACTTCTGTGTCTTCATCTGTCAAGTGGGAATAATGGTAACTCATATGTTCTGTGAGACTCCATCAAGACAGTGTCCACAAGGCACAACACTTTGCCTTGCATAGCGTCTGCCCCGGTAACTATGCAGGCAGTATTACCTGAAGAGCCATGTCTAGAAGGGAGAAAAAGAGTGTGGAGGTTAAGGGCTTGGCCTGGAGGCGTAGAGGATTATTCCTTTTTTAAAGTATGCTCCTTTTTGATTGGGTGCTGAAAGAAAAAACTCAGAAGGGAACTTTGATGGAGGCAGACAGAGGAAGCTGGGAGAGAGGGGATGGACCACTGAGTCCTGCGGGACCTGTATGGAGGTTCCTTAGTTTCTCTTAATTCCTAAGAGAAAACATGGGAAGGAGGCCCTGGGGCTTGAAGTCCCAGTGTCATTTGAAAATTATCCCAATCTGGGTATTCACTGGAGGTACATGGGATAGGATCTGGGAAGATGGCTGTCTATAAAGTACTTTCTGGGCAAACATAAGGGCCTGAGTTCTGTCTGCTGCACCCACATAAAAGTCAGGCTCACACTTGTAATCCAAGAGACAGGAGGATTCCTTGGGCTTCCTTTCTGGCCAGGCCCAAATTGGTATGCTCCAGGTTCAGTGAGACCCTGCCTCAAAATAGAAGGTAGAGAGTAGCAGTGACCTCTGACCTCCGCATGCATGCATGTACACACACACACACACACACACACACACACACACACACACACAAAACCTGGGACAATCCCACCATGGTTCACTGCAGGCTTTCTGAATTGAGAATCGAGGGGCAGAGGCCTGGGACTGTTTTCAACCCTCCCTGGAATTGTCTGAGAATCAGTCAAGCCTGGGAAAACTTACTGCTCAAAAACAGAGAGACCACTGGAGGTAAGAACTTGGAGCAAATATGAACAAACCCTTCCTATACTACTTTGCCTTGTCCAGAGAGTACCCAGGTTCTATTTTAAAAATTGTCCCTGGGGGGAGGGGGAAGCAAATCCACAGCAGAAACATTTGAGAAATACCTTTGATGAGGATGATGATGATTATAACTAACATTTGTTGACTGTTTACTGTGAGCCAGGCACCAGTTAAGTGGGTCTCATGGATTATCTTTTAATCCCCTCAGCAGCTGCTGAAGTAGGTCAACCCATTTATACAGATAAGAAAGTAGAGGTTTAGAGAGATATGTCAAAGTCACACAGCTTGTTAAGGGTGGATCCAGAATCCAAACTTTGGTTATCTGAATCTGTGGCTGAACTAACCTCCTCTCTTTACAGTTCAGGAGACAGGCCCAGAGAGCTGCAGTGACTTTCTCAAGGTCACACAGCAAACTGGTAGCAGAAGAGTGACTAGAACCCAGGAGCCCGTCTCTTCTTCCTACTCTGCACTTTTCAGATACAGTTTTCATAAAAGTTAAAGATTGTCCAAGTCAGCTCCATACTTACACTCTAGGCAGAGGCCTGAAAATAACAAGTGGAGTGACAGAGGTGACACCCAGGGAGAAGGAGCAGCTTGGGACAAGGTGACCATGGAGGCTGTGGCAGCCTTCGCTGGCCTGGTAGGAGGAGTTGTGTGGCCTGGTTTCCACAGATGTGGGCTGCAGCCGCCTGCTGAATGGGAGGCTATTAAGGGAAAATGCTTTGCAAAGGAGCTGAGCAGCTGGATGTACAGACCATCGGGCGCTGAATGGGGGCTTTGTCCCTCCAGCCTCCGGCAGACGCCTGCTGCCTGGGTCTGTGTCTGGGAGGCTGGTTGGTCATGAGGCCAGGGGGTCACCTAAGAAGGGTTTGTGCCCTCCGCTGCCTTCCCTCCCCTCTTTCATGAGGCCATGTGCACATGTTGTAGATGTGAACCCTCGGATATGTTACTGAAAATTCTGGTTACTCAGTTTTGTTGTTTGAGAAACAGAATTTAAAGGGGGCTCTTGTAATGTCACGAAGACTGAACATGAAAGGAGCCTTGACTTCAGTGGTTCTGGCTGTGCTCGATGCTGTCTGGGGCTAAGCCTTCTCCTCTGCTCCCTCTCCATCCCATTCTTCCTAGAATTGTTGTTGCTGTCCCGCCCTACAACAGTGAGGCAGCGGCTCAAGATGGCCACTTGGTGAGAACTGAGGCTGTGTGTGGAGGAGGGCCCACCCCAAGGGAAGAGCTCTGAGAATGCGGACTCCAGCCTGCATTCCCTTGACTCAGGACACTCTCAAAGACCAAAATGTACATGGCATCTCACAAGCCTTTGCAGAGACTAGGTCCTCCGCCTGTATGCTCCCTGCCCTTGGCGAGCCAGCTCCTCCCCATGTTCCTGTGGACAACTGTCTCAAGGAAGCCACACCTCAGGCATCAGCCCTCAGAACAAAGCACCAGCTTCTCTCCTCAAGGGTCTCTCCTTGAGCTTAGGGACTCATGACCTGTTCACTTGGCTCTGAGCTTATTAAAAGAGTCCTGGCCTAGAATAATCCATCCAGAGATAGTTTCTAGATGAAAGTATGAATAGATAGATAAAGGAATGATTGAATTTCCTGGCCCAGGGTGGGAGTGGGGGAAGAAGAATGTCTAGAGGGATGAAGAGAAAGCAGAGGGGCCTCAGGAGGGACTGTAAGCATACCAGTCTTGGGCCTCCTCCAGGTAAGCTACCCAAACTGACCTCTTCTCCCAGGATATGTCTTGAAGTCCTGCTGGCAGTGTTTAAAGCCATATTATCTTAATAGTTGGTGACTGCTGAGACCTTTTGTGTGTCTTCCACTATTTCAGCATTACACACACACACACACACAGACACACACACACGCACACTGTGCTTCCTCACTGAATCTGTTCCACCTTCCATCCTGGGGATGGAGCTCAGGGCCTCAGGCATTCCAGCAAGCATTCTATACCTGAGCTTCATTCCTAGACCCTTCCTTGAACTCTTAAAACAGCTCTGTAAAATAGGACCCATAATTGCCTTCATTTTACAGAACAGAAAACTGAGGTTGAGAGACTTGAAGACCCTTTGCTCAAGGCCACACAGCTAGTGATGGTGGGGCTTGAGATGGGGTTAATAGTCACATGCGTGTGTTTGCAGGATAGAATAGAAATCACAACTCCAACCTCCCAGGAAGTAGAAATTGCTGAAATATGAAGCTGGAGAAAGTTCAGCCATTCAGTCAGCTTCTGGTGAGCAACCACAGCACACTGGGCTCAGCAGGAAATGCAGAGTTGGCAACCAGCCCAGCCAGCTAGCTCCCCATCTGAGCAGACAGACAGACTGACCCCAGGAAGAGGGGTGGTGATGACAGCAGTCTGGGGTGGGGTGCCAGTCCATGTGGTGGCAGCAGGTGGTGTTCACCACCAGGTGGCTTGCAGGTGGACAGTGGTGGACCCCAAGGTGCAGAGTGCTTAGTGGGGGTCTGTTTGAAGCTTTCCACTGGAGGCTTCATCATGTGGCACTGGATGGGTTTAGCCTTGTAGGTCCTTGGCACTCCAGGCATCAACAGGGCCAACTTATTTGCCATCTCCAGAGAGGAAGTTTTCCTGCTTCTCGGGGCTTCTCTAACTCCCCTCTTCCCACCTCCAACTGTGGAATACCGAGTATTGGAGTGGTCTTCTCTCCTGATGAATGCCAACAGTATCCTTTCAGCAGAGACAGAGCCCCTGACCTGGCCTGCCAAGACCCTGGTGCCTGAGTTCCCTGACTGTGCACTGGGCTGGAAGCTGTGGCCCATTAGGCTTATCTCTGCTGTGTGGGAACTGCCCACTGAGAGGAACGCAGTGGTGGGGTGGCCGGGCCAAGTGCTCATTTCTTGCCGTTGCTCAGAAGAAGCATGACCTCTCAGCTCTGTCCTGGCAGCTGGCGACTTGTTACATGACTCTTGCCCAAGTCTTGGCTGTACGGTGCTGGGAACAGCAAAAGGAGCTCAGATGTATCCATGAAGAGCTGGGAGCTTGAGCAATCTTGTCAACCAGGAGGCCGTGGCCTTACAGCTTGGCTCAACCTGCATCCAGCCTTGTCCAGGTGTCATGGGACCAAGCCACGGGTCCCTAGGCTCACAGGACTCCAGGCCTTGAGGAGAGAGGCTGGTGCTTTGTTTTGAGGGTCTGGTGTCTGAGGGGTGGCTTCCTTGAGACAGTTGTCCACAGGAACATGGGAAGGAGAGGGAGGAGCTGGCTGGCCAAGGGCAGGGGGAGCATACAGGAGACGGACCTAGTCTCTGCAAAGGCTTGTGAGATGCCATGTGCATTTTGGTCTTTGAGAGTGTCCTGA
Source organism: Eospalax fontanierii (assembly GCA_035773235.1). NCBI lineage: Eukaryota > Metazoa > Chordata > Mammalia > Rodentia > Spalacidae > Eospalax > Eospalax fontanierii. The sequence goes on along the minus strand of CM069527.1, from coordinate 24,643,162 downwards.
GTCAAGGGAATGCAGGCTGGAGTCCGCATTCTCAGAGCTCTTCCCTTGGGGTGGGCCCTTCTCCACACACAGCCTCAGTTCTCACCAAGTGGCCATCTTGAGCTGCTGCGGTGCTAAGATGAGGGGCTGGATCAGCTGCAATTAGGAGATTGAACTGAGGTTGGAGAAAGGATGGGATCAGATGAGAAATGAGGGCTGAGGTTGAGGTCTGGGACATGGTTAGAAGGAGGTTAATCTTAGATGTATGTCGGAATTCTGGAGGTAAGGGTCAGTGGTAGAGCACATTTTTAGCATGAAGAAGAATCTGGTTTCAATCACCAGATGACAAAACCTTCACACATGCACATGCACACACACACACATTACATATATATATTTATATACACACACATACACACATATATACACACTTATATATATTGACATTGAGGTTGGAAATAGTGTTAGGATTATAATTGCTATTAGCTGTTCGATTTGAGGCAGACCTCATCTTGGCTTTGATATCAAGGATGGGATTAGGGGATTAAGGTTGAAATTATAGTTAGACAAAGGTTGGATCTAGAGTTAGAGATGAGCAGAGACTCAATGTAGTTGTAGCCGAATTGTTAGCTTGCTGTTGGTACAAGGGCTGGAGTCTGGTGGGTTAGATTTGGTTCAGAATGGGACCTGGGAACGACTGAGAAATGGTAGAAACTCAGTGTTCTCTTCACCCACCCAGGTGTGCACTTTCTCAGTGAGACTACTGGGGCACTCTCAAGAGTTGGCTGCCACCTCCCCCTATCAGCATAACTTACTCCCCTCTCCATCCCTACCCCCAACACCCTCAAATTCTGTCTCCAGGTCTTGTGCAAAGTCTGGGTTCAAAGTTCATCTCTTACTGCCTGCAGCAAATGGGACTGTCCAGGGCTCTAAGCCGTGCCTTTTCCAGTCAGCTGCATTATGCAGACCCGTCCAGGCAGGAATGAAGCAGGAACCTAGGCATTCTGTACAGGCTTCATCATCTGGGCCTCATTTTAGAGGTGAGTGGGGACATTCAGGCACAGTATGCCCCCTTCTTGGTTCTTGCCAGGGCCCTGACCTCTCTCCTTCATTTTGCAGGGGCTCCAGCCCCAGCATGCCCTTCTGGCCCCTCAGGGTGACAACCTGACATCCTCCAGCACTCAGCGCTGGGGTCAGGCTTTTAAAGCTGTCATTGGGAAGACTGTGGCCCCTTTCTCCCTCCACTCCCCCGCCCAAGCGTCCCTTCATGCAGAAGCGCGCATCAGGGCATGAAGAGCAGGACTGTGGCACTGTGATGCCTTTTAAATGCAGGCAATTAGCAGCTGAATAAAACACAGGACAAGCATCTCTGCCTTCTCCTGGAGAGGACTGTGGAAGACTGCTATGGTTAGAGACCTGGGAAACTGATGGGGAAACCAGAGCCGGTGGTCTCAGCTGCTTGGGCAGGAGGGATAGGTCTACAGAGAACAGACATTTAAAGATTCTTTATGGGCTTCTCAGGTTTGTTAGAGTTAGGAGCTGTCTTTGTCTGACCGGCTGCTATAACAAATTGTTACAAACTGAGTGCCTTTAAAATAAAACTTATTTTTCAGATGCTATGATCAAGGTATTGGCAGAGCTGATGCCTAGAGAGCCAGCTTCCTCCTACATAGCACCTCTGGCTGTCAACACATGGTAAAGGAGCTTCCTAGAGTCTTGTTTATAAGGATGCTAAAACCACTTGTGAGCTTCAATACCTAAGGACCTTCCAAAGGCCTCACCTCTTAAGACTATCACTTCGGGGTTTAGGATTATGTCAGCATATGAATTTGGGGTAGCATACGCATTCAGGCCATTGCCAGGGCACACAGGGAAGCTGTGGGGATATTAAGGGACCTGGGAGACAGTCCTACAGAATATCATGGAGCAGAGGGCAGTGGCTTTGGAACATGACACGCTTGGTTAGCACCTCATGTTAGTCAGCCTTCCATTGCTATGACAAAATACCTGAGACAGTCAATTTACAAGAAGAAAAGATTACCTTTCCTTATGGTTTCAGTTTATCATCATTCATTGCTTTTGCCATCATGGTAGCAGTGAGAGGACATGGCCAGGGAAGGAGAGGGAGATGGACAGGAAAGGGAAAAGAGATCCCATTAGCCGGGTTCCCATTATCCCTTCACAGGTATGACTCCCAGTGACCTAGCTTCCTTCCCTTCCGTTGGGCCCTTCCTCTTAAAAGTTCCATCATCTTTGCCATCACCTCAGCCGAAAGGTGAGGCATGATAATTCACTGCTTTCCAATAGGCTGACAACCGAGCCTTTACCACATGGCGTTGGGGGTTGGGATTCGAGATCCCAGCCATAGCAGCCACTTACCAGCTGTGTGACTTGAGCGAGTTGCCTCCTCTGTACATGGGCATAACTGACAGTGCCTCTGAGCGATGTTAGATTTAAGCAAGCTACTTAGTGACCTCCAAAAGGAAACTTCCCAGGAGGAAGTGAGGCCCAAGTATGAAGGAATGCTGAGAACGCCTGGGATGGATGGCTCCCCTGGGACCTGGGAACCCAGTCGAAGCTGAGCAGACCTATCCCTGGGCCTGGGGCTTCCTGCCGTCCTCCGTGATGCCCCTCTCTGATGTTCCAGAGAGAAAGAGGTGGTTTGGCTGCCTTTAAAAGAAGCAAGAGAAAGAACAGAGATCTAGCATGTTTCTCACCCAGTTCTTCTCTGTGTCACCCTCTTGCTGGGATGTCTGGCGGAGAGAACTGCCTTGGGTGACTTGCTCAAGGTCTGGAACCTCAGTTCCCCCTTAATTATGGCTTAAAAGCATGCTCCTTGACTGCAGAGGCCCTGAACACAGACTCTTTGGGAATATCCCCAGCGCTTGGCTTTACTGTTTCTCTGCAGTCCCCGAGCTCTGCCCAAACTGCTCCTAAACTGAGCAGGGCCCTTGTGGGGCACATATGCTTCTCAGGGGATGTGACTGTTTGTGAAGCAGCGCCACAGACTGCAGCTGGGGACAGAAGAGGCCAGGCACTCGGCTCCTGCTCCCACAAAGACCCCCACCCTGGACTCCAGCTCAGCCCTTTTCTTTAAATAAAAGCAATGATGTCATCTTTGTGCTCAGTGGCTGAGCCAGAAAGAGGTGATCTGAGATTCTCCGGAGGAGAAATAAAGAGAGCTTGGGGTGCAGGGGCCCTGAAGGACAGGTATCCAGTCCCCTCCGGGGCTCTTGTGTATATCTCTGGGGTCCACCCACGTGTGTGTTGGCGAGAGAGAAAACTGCTGAGTCACAAAACAGGACAAAGATGAAGCTACCCAATGCTGCTGGGAAAGCAGAGGCTCAGCCAGCAGGGTGCAGTCAGAAGGGTCTAGCCCTAGACAAGCCACCTAGTGGGTGTATGGCTATCTTCTCATCTGTAAGATGTGGGTAACAGCCAGGCCTGGTGGCCAGGCCTGTAATCCTGGCTACTTGGGAGGTTGAGGCAGGAGGAATGCAAGTTCCAGGCCAGCCAGACCCTGTCAGACAGCTGAAACTGTGTTTCAAAATACTGTTTTTTAAAAGGTTAAGAATATAACTTAGTGGTACAGTGCTTGCTAGCATGTGTGAGATGCTGGATTCTAGCCCCAGTACATACTTATATTACACACCCTCACACACCCAAAGATGGGGGTAACAATAACATTAGCCTTACAGGCATTTTATGTGACAGCACTGGAAGACATAATAGCTATAAGTCCCTGGTACATAGCAGGGCGATGGTGGTCAGTCAATGGTGGTCATTGGGAATACGACTAACCAGAAAGAATGCTGGTCATCTAAATGATGCCTGACTAGCAACAGGAAGCCTCCACAGGCATGTTCCTGCGTAAGCATCTAACCGTCCCTAGCTTTGGGTCCTTCCAGATCACAGAATGTGTCTGTACCTGTGTCTCTGGGCTCACCTGCCAGTAGGACCATTCTTGAGTCCTGGGAGAAGCTTTTCCTCTCCCCTCCCGGCACAGCCCTGGATTCTTCTGGAGTCTTCTGCAGAAGCCCTGGATTCTGTTTTCCTTGAACATCTTCAGGGCTCCCTTCAGGTCTTGGTGGACCTCCTGACAGCTTCTCCTTATCTAAGCGCTCTCCACCCTCCACTCAGGGAGGCTTTCATCTCTTCCCTGCCACAAGCTTTGTTCTTGGTCCCTCTCCCTTTCCGTCCTTCCCCATCCCCTAGGCTTGCCTCTCCGTCCCTGTTTCTGCCCCATCCCTGGCTCTCCTCAATACAAACTCTTGTGGCCTGTCTCTCTAGTCCACACTGTTATGCTGTATCCCACATGGCATTTTTTTTCTGCTTCCTAAAAGTTGAGTCCTAAGCTTTACACAATAAAGGCCAAAGGCCAAAGGCCAAGCTTATAATTCAAAGCGGAGAGGGCTCCCCCACTCATCTCTCTTCTCCTCGATATGGGGTGCATCCCTGGCTCTCCTTGCTTCCTGAGCACGGGTATGTGTGGGCTGAGGGCAGAAGGCCCATCTTGCCTGTCATCTGGAGAGACGTGTGTGCAAAATGTTAGTTCTATGGCTCTGATTCAGCTCCCAGGCGGCTGGCTGCGGAACACGATGATGGAGGGGGTGGCGGGGACCTGGAAGAAGCAGCCAGGGAGGCTGGAGACAAGAGTCTTGGACTTGGCCAAAAGACCTGAGGCTGCCAGGAGAGGACCCCAGGTGGTTTCCTGAGGGTGTGGGTGGGGTCACACTTCACCAGATGCAAGGACGCGGGTTACAGTCCTGAGAAAGAGCCATGGAGGACAGAGGGCATTGCTGTGAGAACGGGAGCACGGAATGGGGCAGAGGGGACCCATGACTCTGAGGTGGGACGCGGTATGATAGGTGTGTGTGAAGGGAATAAATCAGAAGCAAGCATCCCATGAAGTAGACACAGGCGGATGGAAAGTCGGTTGGTCGGCCCCTTGGGGCTCGCCTTCTGTTTGCCACTCATCTGTCTCCTTGCTTGTACTTCCTGCCAGGCCTCTGCTCCTGTTTATGACCTTGTAGTTTGTGACCTCCCCTGGCCATCCCAGGCCTCCCCCCTCTCTCTTCTCCTTATGCGATTTACGACGGTTTCGGTTGAGTAGTCTCACTTTCATAGCCCAAGCCACTTACATAGTCTAAGGACTTAGAACTCTGGCTGTTTCTGCCATAGCTTTTCAAGTGCTGGGATCACGGACTTCCTGGGTAGGTTTGAGTGTAGCCTTCCTGACGTAGGATAGTCCACTTACAAGTTCCCTTACCACCATGTCTGGCCCTGTAGGTGACCCTGTATTTCAGGGTTGACCCTGCACAAAAGAGCCTGAATTCGCACTTCTCCTGGCCATTTGTACCTGAGAAGTAGTTGGGTCCTCCCCGTGTGTGACCAGGGGCCATATTGTGCCAGGCACACAGCTCAGACAGTCCACAGGAGGCCAGACTCACCACAACCTTCCCACGGCTCTGGAACGGGACACAGTCACTGTTTGATTTGGGGGACAGAAGATCAATTTTAAAATGTATGCTAATGCTGTAGGTATCCCTCCAGAAGCTAGGCAATATGAAAGCTCCTTACTAAAATAAAAATTTATTTATTTATTTGTTTATTTATTTATTTTGAGAAAAGCTAGCCTGGAATTGGGTATAGAGACCAGACTGGCTTAGATCTCACGTTCACCTGCCTCTGCCTCTCAAATGCTGGGATTAAAGTTTGGGATTAAAGGTGTGCTCCACCACACCCAGCCTCCTTTTATTTTTATCTAAAATAAAGTCTTCCCAACTAGCTGAAATGGACACTTTTTATCATCACATCCCAGAAATAGAAAACGAAGCTCTGAAAAGTAAAGCCCCAGGCCTGGATTTACTAGCGTGGGGTTCCTGCTACAGCTCCTGCTTTGAACCCCTGCAGGCCATGCACGGCCCCCACAAACAGTTCTGTGTTTGGGGCTCTGGGAGGTGAGTGACAGAGGCCATGAAGAGCGGAAAGGTCCAGAACATTCCAGGAGACCACACATTTATGGCTACAGTTTCCGGAGAACCAGGCTCCTAGCTCCTCCCACAAGGCCTGGGACAGCCTCCGAGGGCTCAGATCTCCTGCCTCCACCAACACCCTCAGAAAGTCGTTAATTGGTTACACTTGTGACCATGGGGGTTGGGAGGATGGAGGTGATGGCCTATATTTAGTCCACTTTCTGGGCTGTGAAAGGAAACATGGGGTGGGTGGGGCAAGGTGGTCCACTCCTGCTTCCCAGTCCAGCAGGGGCCCCTGGTAACAAGGAGGTGCACGGAGACCCTCCCCACGTGTCTCTGTGTGGGTGCGCTGGGCTGCTGTGTTCCTGAGGCGCCGGTGGGTGCGTGACGATGGCAGTTCCCACCCGGCAGAGCCGTGAACAGAAGGGGCGAGCTGCCGGCAGCTTTAAATAGCTCCTCGCTGTATCTCACTTGCGGAAGCCCCATCCCCCCCAAGTCTGCTGCCCTAGGGAGGGGCTGTGTGAGCCCCAGAAATGAGGCCAAGACGAGGGGCTCAGCCCGCAGCTGAAAAACACCCTCGTCATCAAACACCTGCCCAAGGGGAAGAGGCCGAGCCCACTCTTCTAGAGGAGTGGGATCCAGCAGCGTCCTCAAGGCCGGGGATGGGGGGAGGGTGAGGAGTGGTGCTGGAAGGCCTGTCTCGCCAGGGCCTGTATTGGAGCTGAACCGGTGCCAGCTTTCCCTCCAAGGGATACATTGGTCCGCAAAGCCCACGTGCAGCCACCTGATGTGACAAAACGAAGCCGCCCACCACCGCACTCCCCAGATCCATCACTGGACACTTCCTTGGTCAGCAGCTCCCATCCTCACCTTGGCCCACATCTCTCAATGCACAGACCTTCAATGATCTGACCCTCTCACTCCGTCACTCTCTCCAATCTACAAACCTTGCTTCATTTTTTTTTTCCCTGCATCTCACACGTCCAGTTAATGGCCACCTCAGGACCTTGGTATACTATTCTTTTTACCTGAAATGCTTTTCTGTGGCTTCCCCATATTTAGAAAGAAGGCCACGTTGTGATTTCCTAGACTCCAGGCACTTTTACCTCCCTGTGTCCCTCATTATTAAAAAATAAAGACAATATTTTATGATCATATGATCATAAGCACGTGTATATTAATATTGCATATTAAAATATTTTCTTTAACCCCAAGACTCATTGTTTTCTTCTGATTTAAATTTGTATGTATTATTTTTATTTTATGTGTGTGAATGTATTGCTTGCATGTAAGTGCACCTGTGTCATGCAATGACCATGGAGGTCAAAGAAGATGTCAGACCCCTGGAACTGGAGTTACAGGTGGTTGTTAGCTGCCACGTGGGTGCTGGGAACTGAACCCAGGTCCTCTACAACTGCAGCCTGTGCTTTTAACCACTGAGGCACCTCTCCAGCCTCTTCTGATTTTAAAAGAAATGAAAACATCTTCAGTCTCTGAAAATATGGTGCCTTAGGCCCTGTGCCTAATGGGACGGTCCCTAATGGTGACTTTCAAATCCGATAGCGTAGAGAAGTCTTCCCTCAAGAAATACACTCATCTGAGATCTCTACACCAGCAAGGAGTCCAGTTGGAAATAGCTGCCCTCTAGCTATGGGAACATGTGCAAATAGCCAGTGGCTGGAGTTATGCCAGCTGATGAGGTGACCTGGAGATGCTGATGCTGTGTGAGAGGGGCCTTGTCCAGTGTACACTGTGGGTGACCTTGTAGGGATTCGTGGCATTTTCTCTTTGTCTGGGAAGGTCCTGAAAGGACTTTTAAGTCATATGAGTAGGCTTGTATTTTGAAAAGATTATTCTGGCTGCCTATGAAATAAGGATTTACAATTTGGGACAAAAAGATTCAGTAGTCCTGTTAGGAGGATGGCAAATGCATGCCCTGCTTTTCAAGATCCCCTCCTCAATGCCACTACAGACAGCACTAATCAATTACAGCAGAGGTAATCTCAAAGTGTGGTCTTGAGGCATCAGCACCACCTGGGAATTTGTTAGAAATGCAAATGATGAGACCTCACACCAGACCCCTGGAGTGGGAAACTCTGGGGGTGGAAGCCAGCAAGCTGTGTTTAATAAGCCCTCCAGGTGATTCTGATACCGGGCGAAATTTAAGAACCACTGAACTATAACACCCTTTCCTGTACAGTCCCTCCAAACTGCCCCCTAGGCAATCACTTCTAACCCTGGGCTAACTGCACAGAGCCCTGGGCTAAGGAAGCTCTCTGGGGAGATATAGACCTTGCTCTGGAGTGCAAGAAACTAAGGCCCTGGTAAGCCAGCATATGGCCCAACAACACCAAGTAGTCTGGAGAACTGGCTACTGCCAAGTTCTCTTGTGATCTCAGGAGTGTCTTCTCCCTTCTGGGCCTCAGTTTCCTCATGGGCATTGAGGAAGCTTCAGTGAGTAAGACTGCTTCTGAGCTTCTGAGCCAGAGGGAAGTGGACGCGGCTTGGTCCCCTAGGGAAATCCCAATAAACCTGCCTCTCTACTGCCAGGAGTAGAACGGGGACTGAGCAGTGGCAGAGATGTCTCGGAGAACTTGTGAGAGGCAGCACATGCCTCAGCCCTGGAAGGAGGCATCCATCACCCTGGGCAGCAGGAAGCAGTGAGGGCGAGACAGCGTGGGAGTGCGGGACGGAGCAGGAGAGCCCTCAGCCTGCATGCTCAGGCACCTGTCCAGGCCTTGGACCCATTAAGCCACGGGAGGACCCTAAGCCCAGAAGGGAAAATTCAAGATTCAGAGAAAGCAGAACGGGGGTGTCAAATCATAGAAAACTGGGTAGGATAACCAAGCACATGACCCTGAACTACTGCAATTTCCATCTCAAAGGAAATTCCTGGCAACCCTGGTTACCAGTCTTGCTTCTCTACTCAAATGCTCCCTTAATTGAAAGGCCTCGCTGATGAGCCGTCTGTCCGCCGCCATCTTTTCAGACCCTCTGAGCCCATGTCATTCTTCAGAGTCCCTGCATTGATCTGCTCACTGGCCTGTGGCTTCTCTCAGCATCCCCTGCAATGCAGCTCCTGGAGGACAGGGGGACTCTCTCCTCTCACTTGTGCCTTTCCTGTCCAGACCTGGAACAGAGCCTGGCATAGAATGGGCACTTTACACAGCTGCCTCGACTGCTGTGTAAGGCTGTAAGGCTTCAGATGACTTATTGCATTGTGTCATCATGTCCCTATGGTCTCAAATAGGGAATATGATCATTTCCCATTGTGCAGATGGAAACACTGATGACAGAAAGCTAAGTGACCTGATTTGGACCTCCCCTCTCTGATCTAAAGCTGGGGATTTTAAGACTCTAGGGTGCAGGGCATCTGCTGGAAACATGGTGCTATCCCTCCACCCTGTCCTGTGTGTGTGTGTGTGTGTGTGTGTGTGTGTGTGTGCGTGTGTCTGTGCGTGCTGTGACTCAGACCTCTTAAATCTCCCAAACTCCTGATAAGGCAACAGCCTTGGCACAAGGAGGCCCTTTCCAAGCCAGAATTCCTTAGCTTGGGATTTCTGAGGGGAAGTCCTGCTTTAACAGTTGCTGTCCACCTCCTGGAATTTGTTACCCTCAAGAGTCTTTCTGGGCTAAAAATAGAAAGGAGTTTAAAAAGAGCTGTGCAAAGTTAACAGATGGTGGGTCCCCAACAGTAATTAAAGGAAGTGAGAAATGCTAGAGGCTTAGGCCTAGATCCTGGAGGTCAGCATCATGCTGGGGACTCCCATGGCCTCCCTCTAATGGATCCCATGTGCACCAAGTGAGGGCCACAGGCCAGGAAACTTGAGACACTTGATCTCCAAGTCCCAGGCTACTCAATTCCAAGATTTGCTGCCTGCACTGCCTCCTTTCAGCCCCAGGCCCAGCTGGTCCACTGGGTATCTTGGCATTGGTAACTCAGTCACCTGCCTAGAATGATAGACAATTTGCATATGGTAGGTAGGTAGATGACAGATACATAGATGATCGATAAAATCATGTGTACATGCATATACACTCTGAAAACATTTTATTTAGTGTATTTTGTACGTAGGTAAATGCATGCCATCTTTCTACTTGTGGGTCCTGAGCACTGAACTCAAATCCTTAGGTCACCAGGTTTGAGAGCAGAGGCCTTAACTTCCTGAGCCATTTCACTGGCCCTGTGTACTATTTTTGTTTGGGTTTTGTTTGTTTGTTTGAGAAAGCGTCTTATGTAGCCTAGGTTAGCCTCAACTCTGTATAGCTGAGGATGGCCTTGAACTCCAGATTTCCCGGCCTCTACCTCCCAAGTGCTGGAATTAAGAATATGAGTTGCCATACCCAGCCATGTTGTTCAGATATTCTCTTTGCTGTCCCTCCTTTTAATTTTAGGAAAAGTAGAGGGGTTTTTTGTTTGTTTGTTTGTTTGTTTGTTAGGAACAGTAAGGCGTTCTTTGTTTGTGTTAGAGGGGATTGTTTTGCTTTGTTTTGTTGATTGGTTGGTGTTTTGAAACAGGGTCTGGGTACATTCCCTGGTCTCCCCACTCTCTGTGTAATTAATTATTTTATTTATTTTATGTTTGCTTGTTTTGGTTATTCTTTTTTTAATCCTCTGAGAGTTTCATGCATGTATACAATGAAATATAATAGACCTCCCCCATTGGCTCCTCTGTGTCCGCTCAAACCTCTTCCTCTCAATTTCTTGTCTTTTCTACTTGGTTAGCAGTTCCAACTAGTTTGCCCACATGTGCAAGGGTTTGGGGCCATTCACTGGAGCATGGAAACCTACCAGTGGCCACACCTTCAAAGAAGAATGGTTTGGCTGGCTTGATCTTGAGTAGGTCTTGTGCAGATATCCACAGCTGGAGTGAGTTCATGAGTGCGATAACCCTGTCATGTCCAGAAGACAGCACTTTCAGCACTCCACTCCAGCCTCCAGCTCTTACGTTCTTTCATTTCTGCTTCCTCTGGTCTCTTTTCAGCACTTTGACCAGTCATGTGTCTCTGTGCTGACTGCTGCCCACTGCAAGTAAAGCTTCTCTGATCAAGGTTGAGCGCAGGTGCTGGGTCAGATCTGGTCCCCACCCTGGGTCAGCAGCTTCTACTGACTTTTTTGTTGGCAAGCTCTTCCTTACTTCCTAATGGTTCAAACGCCTTCCATCTATTTGTTTTAATAAATACAAAACTCAACCAGCAGTTCTCTTTCTCATCAGATCCAGATTCATTATAAATTCAGGCCTGTGCCCCTTCCCTCCAGCTAGCTAGGGTCAGAGAAGACTGCCCCATGTTCCTCCCCACTGGGGACCCACCCTCACCTGGTGACCTCCTTTCCACTAGTGGCCCACAACTGCTTTGGGATCATCATTCACATTCAGTCTTTTCCTCCCTTCCCACCTGCAGGACCCTCACAGACCAGAGCTATCCTTAAAGCATCTATTCCTCTCTCAGCCCAGCCCCTTCCACTCCCTGAAATAGGCACAAGCCCAAATATACATTTAGCATTCTCTGTAAGTGTTTATGTTCCCCTACCCCTGCCTGAAAACTCGGTTCTTCCAACCCACCAGCAGTGAGGAGGGCCAGGGACTGGGCCTTAAACTACAAGTCCTTACCTGCCAGGGTCAAGATATTGGTCCCTCTATATTGGAGTGTTATGGCTGACTCTGGCAACTCTCAGTGGATCTCAGTCTCTCAAGCCTACTTTAGGTCATCTGGGCAGAGACAACAGTCTTCTTCCAGTCTCTAAGTTCTCTAGCCAAGGGTCTTGGTGATCACCCAGAGGCAAGTGACCTGAGCCTCTCTCCATCAACAAGCAGAAACCTGGGGCATCTGAGGACCTAACTTCTTCCTGGGTCTTTCTGCTTTAAAGGCTACTACTTTCTGTTTGGGAATGGAGGTCCAAAGGCTCAGACACAACAAAGGGAGCCCCTCCCACATTGAGACACACTTACAGAAAGTCTTCCCAAACTTGGACACCAGCATCCTCTAGGAAGCTGGGGAGTGCCGAGGCTCCACCCAGGGGAGCAGGTTGTGATTTGCCAGAACTGTGCAGGAGCTGTTAGAGAGATTGTTGCATTCCAAACACAGTCCAGCTGCTGCTGCTCCTGCTAGCAGGGATGCCACATTCTGAGAGTCACTGCTCTAGAGGCTCCCACTCATACACATACAGGAGTGGACCGTCCGTGCACAGATTTTACAAAAGAGAGATGAGGCAACTAGGAAAAGTAGGAAGAATGGGAAGCTACCCACTGAGATTCAGGGTGCCCCTCAGTATCCTTCTCCCACTGTCTCTCGCCCTCAGTCTCTGAATTCTTCCTCCCTGAACCTCCAGCCCCTGCAGCCTCCAGGTGGCCTCCTAGCTTCTCTGTCCACAGGAGCTCATTTATCACCATCTCTCCGTGTGAGTGGCAGATGGGTGAGAGAGGACGATTTCAGAATAGGCTCAGCTTCCAGCTTCGTATGTTGTCGTCACCACCCCCGACTCCAACATTCTGGGGGATAATCATTAATACCACAGGAAATTCTAAACAAGTGATTACATCATTACTAGGGAAGGCTCAGCTCAGCTAGCCTGTGCTACCATTAGGCTTACTGTATACAGGACTCAGGAAGGTTTACCTGGGAGGCAGTGAAGGGAGAAGGAGAAAGGGTGCTGGCTCAGTCCTACAGCATCACCAGCAGTCTGTCTGGCAGGACCTGGCCCTGGATGCTTTGTCCCTTCTTTGAGCTGCACACCCCACTTTTGCCACCTCTGACCCACCAGGAACCCTTTATAAGCCACTGGATACATCAGTCCTTTCAATCAATCGACAACTATTTACTAAGCAACTACTATGTGCTTAGAGGTATTCTAGGGATAGGGATACATAATGTGACTATGATGGACAGGTCCTTATCCTTCTGAGTTCATAGTCTAGTGGGAAAAGTAGATAATCAAAGGGCAAACAAGGCACTAGAAAGTAATTACAAATGAGGCAAGTGCTCAGGAATAGATGAAATCAACAAGAGACTGGGTGTTTTGAATGGAGCACCTAGTAAGAAGAGCCTAGAGACTCTGCCTCTCCCAGGCCTCCCCAGGGCTGGCCAGCAGTCTATGTCCATCTCTCTGGCATGCACATCATGTTTTACAAAAACATCTGCAGTGGCTGCAAAGCCTCCTTCCTACCCTCAAGCTCCCAGCACACTATCTTTGGAAAGATGAGTCTATAACAGCTACTGTTGTTGAGTCCTTACTATGTGCCAGGGATTTCGCTAAGCAATTTATGGTCATGATGTCATTTCATCTACAGAACAATAACATCATAAGATAGGTGTTTTTTAATCTCACTTTTACAGAGATGGATAGGAAAGACCTGGAACATTTGAACCATTTGGCCAAGTCACAGCAAGTTTTGGAGGTCTGCCTGAATCCTGAGAGGAACCACCTTGTCCTGATTGTTAGGAGACACATGACAGGTTCATATGGACTCCTCGGAACTTATTTCAAAGCTAAGAGGCATGTGACCTGTGGCCAACTGTAGGGTTCCACTCACTTGGGGATCCTAGGTCAGCCCTCCCAGGCTTCTGTACAGAACTCACAGACCTTTTAACCTCACTGCTGCATACCAGGACACAGCAGCCCCCAGAGGACTCTTCTACTGTCCCTGCGTGTCCTCTACCTCCTGCCCCTGAGACCAGGCTGCACTCTCCGGTGTCCATGGGGCAGCCAAAGGCAGACAGGACTGGAGCCTGGGTCTGCGGTGACTAATCGCCTGGTGCTTAGGAGGCCATGGTGAATTATTCACACAGATTCTGTGAATTATTCACGTTGTTATTATTTATTTTTCAGATATGCCTGCGGCAGAGCCTCCAGGCCCATGTTCAAAGGATGACATAACTCCTGACTCTGGATCGCCTTCGTCTGTGGAGAAGGAGCCTAGCTTCTCTCCAGCCTTGCTACAAGTCCCAAAGTGCAGGCCCCGGCACAGGGCTGCCACGGGGCCGACTCCTGCAGAAGGCCTTACCCTGGCACCAATTACAGAAGTAATACTCACTGCTTAGCAAGGCTTTGCTGTGTACCCACACTGGGCTTTCCCTAGACAGGCTCAAGCTACTGTTATAGCAGCTGGAGGAACAGCACTAAACCCAATTTACAGATGAGGCAACTGAGACTAGGAGATGTGATATCCCTAATCCAGGGACAACAGTCATCAATTGGATTCAGATCCAGGGCTGTAGCCTCTAACATTGGTGGCAGCCATATTACATATGTCCATGACTGCTGTGCTGGACAGTGTCCCACCAAACCCCTCTGCTGCCTCCTGGCACCCCTACCTTCACCCTCAGCTTCAAACCGTGCTGAGGGTAGGACACACCCTATGCCTGTAACACTGAGAGGAGCCGGCTCTGCGTCTCTATGGCAACAGGATCCTGAGCAGCCAGTGCTGAGTTTGTTTGGCCTCTAAGGAGCGGAGGTGGCCTTTGCCAGCAGAGGCCTCCAAGTGTCCCAGGCTCTGAACAAGGGTGACTCAGGGTTCCTTCAGGCACACCAGCCCCACACACACTCCTTCCCCCAGCACACACACAAACAGGGCACTTCTCCCTCCCACAGAGTTCTGCCAGGGCAGCCTTCCTTCTCTTTTCCTCAATCTTTTCACAGCTCCTTGGCGGTCTAACCTCTGTCCCTCAAGCTGCAATTTCTTCTAGGGTGGGGCCTTTGCCTGTTCCCAGACACTGTCTTCTAGAGAAGTAGAGGGCTGTGCCCTGAGGAGGCCCTGAGGGCCCTGGTCAAGGTCATCAGTATCTCAGTCACCCTCCTGTCCTGGAGGAGCACTTCATTCACTCCCTCCCTCATTCACTGAATCTTTAGTCAGTACCTCCTCTACACCTGGCACTATTCCAGGGGCCAGAGCAGCAGGGTCCTTACCAGAGCCCCCTCTTAGTGAAGCCCAGGACCTGCACCTCCTGACATAGGAAACAAAATCACAGGAAAACACATTTTTCCAGCTCCTGACTCTCCGGATGATCTTGAGCTAGAAACTCCACCTTTCCCCCTTTTAAAGGAAGGCTGTGGAACCCGATTCTGCTTTCTAAGGCCCTCCTGGTCCTGCCTTTTACCCATGTCAATAACTGGAGGAACAGGAATATTTCCAACCCATAGCTGTGAGGGCCAGAGCTGTGTATGCGCTAGGTCTCAGGTGTATTTAACTGCCTTCCCTCCACTGACCCTGTAGTCTAAAGAGGAGTCTAGGGATGACTCTACCAGGAACCCATGCTGAAAGCACAGAACTGACTCCTGAAACCTGTCCTCTGACCTCCAAAGTACTGACTCCTCAAAGCTGTCCTCTGACCTCCACACCTGTACCATGCATGTGCTCAGCCTCCCCCCCCCCGCCCGTCTCACACACACACAGGAATAAATTTTATTTTGTATAGGAGTGTTTTGCTTGCATGTATGTAAGTGTACTACATGTGTGCAAAGACCATAAAGGCAGAAGAGGGTATTGGATCCCCTGGAACTGGAGTTATAGACAGTTTTGTGAGCCTCCATGTGGGTGCCAGGAGCCAAACCCAGGTTTTCTGCAAAAGCAACCAGTGCTCTTAACCACCGATCCATCTCTCCAACTGCTATATATTTTATTTTTTAAATTAAGGGTGGATTTCAGTGGCCAGAGCAGCCTCTACTGGCCTCACAGTGGCTTTTATTAATCTCTGCAGAGGTACATCCTGACAGTCCCATTATACAGATAAGGAAATTGAGACTCTGGCCACAGAACTAGAAAGTAGCAGGGCTTGAATTTGAACCCAGACCCATAGTAGTTCATGCTCTGGCTACTACCAGGATAGAATGTGGCTCCCTCTTCCAAGGCCTATGATGTACTTGGTGGGTGGCGAGTGACTAGGTCAGCTCCTCTTTTAGGAAGTTGGATGCTACAGATTTCTCTAATAATGCAGTGGGGATACATTGGGTATCTGACTCATTCAGGGCCTGCCTAAGAAGTCCAGGTTTCTCTTCACCCCAAAACAGCCTCTTCAGCAGGCTGGCGCTGGGCCACCTCTTTATCTCAAAGCACCTGGACTTGGTGAGAGGCAGACAGGTGGGGAGAACGCATGGAGTCTGAAACTCAAATCTGGAGCCGAGGCATCTCTTGGAAATACCCATCTTGGCCCAGTCACCAACCTTGTACTTGTCTGGTTTGCATATCCTTTCTGATCCTGAAATTGATCAGGGAGGAGATCCTGCAGGGCTGTGAGGATGCAGACTGTTCCTAAACTTCCCCTAAGTTCAGAAACCAGGACTCATCTTCATATCCCAGGCTCTAAGCAACCTGAGCCTGTATCCAGGGTGCTCACTGG
The DNA here is from genome assembly GCA_035773235.1 of Eospalax fontanierii. Lineage (NCBI taxonomy): Eukaryota > Metazoa > Chordata > Mammalia > Rodentia > Spalacidae > Eospalax > Eospalax fontanierii. Next base: position 24,626,873 of record CM069527.1, on the reverse strand, counting down.
TTAGCCTTGGACCATCCATCACTTGTCTCTCGACCCTTAGTTCCCTCCTTGTGAAACTGGGATGCCGTCAACCTTCAGATATAAAGTGCTCAGCCCAGGTAGGATGAACCAACCTCTCCTCCCACACCGTCCTGCTGGGCCTGAGCCAGGACCATAGTTCCTTAGGTCCTGAAGTGGCTCATCACGTTTTATCTCCTCAGAGTGGCAGGGTGTCTGGGGGCAGTTCTAAGCAGAACTGTCCTCTGACTACAGTTCCATGTTCTGGTGGACCCAGCTTGAAGCTCTTCAGAAATCCAGCTCTAGAGCTGAAGAGATGGCCAAGTGGTTAAGAGTGCTTGCTGCCCTTACAGAGGAACCCAAGTTCAGTTCCCAGCTCCGTGTGGGGTGACTTACAGCCACCTGTAACTCCAGTGCTAGGAGCTATGAGACCCTCTTCTGGCTCATGGGCACCTCACTCACATTGATATACCCATACACAGACATACACACATATGTATAATTAAAAATAAAATATATTGTAAAAAGATAGAAAGCCAAAAACAAACAAACAGAAAACTGAGCACCGTTGTGCATGCCTTTAATCCTAGCACGTGGGAGGCAGAGATAGGTAGATTTCTGAGTTCGAGGCCAGCCAGAGATAGAGTGAGACCCTGTCTTAAAACAAACAAACAAACAGCAAAAAGAATGAAAAAAAGAAAGAGAAAGAAAGTGCTGCAGACCTTTACTTCCTGTAGCCTGAGGCTGTAGGGTCCTGATGGAGCCATCCACAGTGATGGACTTCACGGAGGCCTCTGAGCACCATTCACACATAGCCTTTCCCTTCCTTCTGTTTGGAGATTTCCTTACAATTCCTGTACCTCCATCTTGGCCTCTCTGACCAGACCCAAGACTGAAGAGCTGGCCCCACCCCCAACTCCAGACTAGTAACTCTCCTTCCCACTGCCCAAGGCCCCTGGGAACCAGCCCCTAGTTGCCTCTCAGGCTGGGAGGCTATTAGCCTGTGATTGAGTCCCTGGTGTCTCCCTTGTCCCCTTGGGTGTTAGCTCTCAGAGTCCATGGGGCTTTGAGACGACATTGAGCTCCAATCTAGACCTTGGCCTGCTCTGGTTTTCCAGCACCTTTACCCCAAGCCTTGGGTAGGCTCCTCCAGAACCGGGGGGCAGGCAAGAGCCCTGGCCGGGGAGGGTCCCACACTGTCAAGTACAGCACATGTGCCTGTGCTGACACATGTCTCATTCCCCTGCAGCACCCCTGGGCTTCCCTCCTCCAGGACAAGAGCCTGGAGTTTGGCTTCTGAGTATTTTTCTCTGTCTGACCTTGGGAAAATCCCATCACTGCCTGGCCCTTCCTTAAAAACAGGGGAATTCACCTGCTTTGTCTAACCTGCTTCTAACAAGAATGGTTAACATTTGGTAATTCCTGGGGTTCCTTTCCACCAACATCTGAGTGCTGGGCATGGTGCCAGGTGACGTGAATGCCAGCTAGGCAAAGTTTTACCCTCTCAACTACATATAGTACAGCCATAGGGGCTAGGGTGGAGGGAGCTCAGGCTGCCTGGAGGGTGGAGTGGACAGCAGAGGCCTGTGGGAACCCAGAAGAGGAATTCTCTCTAGCTTAGAGGTGAGAGAAAACTTCCTAGTTTCTGGGACCTAAAGGATGAGGAAGACTTTTCCATCTAAAGAAGAATGGGGTGGGGGTGCAGGCGGTAGACAGGGGAACTGTTCCAAACAGAGGGCACAGCACAGGGAAGAGGCTGCTGAGGGAGGGAGAGAGGGAAAGAGGGAGGGAGGGAGGGTGGGCAAGTATAGAGGCTGGAGGCTGGCTGAGTATTTGAGGATGTACACTTTATCCTGGGGGCATGGAAGAGCCATAGAAAGACTTGGGACAGGAACATGATTCAGTACCATATGCAGGAAGGATTGGGGGCCAGAGGGGTGAAGGCGGGGACCTTCATGCAGGCTCCCAACCATCTGTCTTTCCTCCCCCACAAGTGGGAACAACCCCTTCTGTCCCCATTAGAAACGGAAGTTAGGACTTTGGTTTCCTTTTCTTTTCTTTCACAGTCCCCAACACACACACACACACACAGAGAGAGAGAGAGAGAGAGAGAGCCAGCGAACAGGACCTGCTGCAGACTCCCTGGTGGGGGAAGGGCAAAGATGGCTTGGGGGAAGTGACACAGAGCCATCTGCCCTACTGGAGCTGGAAGGGAAGAGGTCTGGAGGTTTCATGCCTGGCTGAAGCTCCAGTTAGGAGAGTGACTCCATGTCACTAGGCACAGCATCCCCTTGTTCCCTAAGGGGTTACTCTCTGCCAGGGCAGCAGTGACTAGAGCTGGGAGTATCTATCTCTACCTCAGCAGCTCCAGCAACCTCAGAACGCACCCTCTCCCAGACTCCTCCTGGCTCTCCCTGGGCTGGCTCCCTCCTTGAGCACTGACTTTGTCGTAGAGAACAGACAGGAGGCACCATGGGGGCGAGGTCCACTGAAAGCACAAGTGTAGCAGAGGGCCGGTTGCTCAAGGCTGGAAAGGAATTTCAGGAGCAATCACAGATCAGAGAAATCAAACCTCCTGCCCAGCCTCCCTGAAGCCTAGAGTCCTTGTGATAGCCCCCCTCCTCTGTGGAGGACTCAGCAGGGCCACATCAGAGTTGCAGAGACCCCTGGACTCCTTCTCCAAGTCCTGTCCAGTTCTCCACAGCTCTTGAAGCACTATCCTAGACCCGGGCCTGGCCCCTGCAAGCCCCACACCTGGGTCTAGATAGACAGTGCTTCCACGGGGGTGGGTCCCTCAGCCAGGCTCTAGTGAACCATCACTGAACTACAGCCCTGCCTCTGAGAACCTCTGGAAAGCATCTTTCCATTATCACCTCGGCAACCCTAGCCAGCAACAGCCTCCTCATTCTTCTTCTACCACCGGGTCCCTACACGCCCCACAGCCACACTGATGTTCCTATAAGCAAACTCTAGTAACTGGTCTCTTCAGTGTCTTTCTGGAGTTTCCTACTTCCCTCTTGATGAGAGCCAAACTCTTCCTTTGAAGTTCACAAGGCCTCTCTGACCTTCACTCCTGACTCCTGCCACCCCATAAGGAACTTTCCCCCCTTGCCAGCCCAGAAAGCTGGGTCCTCAGAGTCTGCTTGTTCTCACCTGGGCCTGTGCACTGCCCACCGACTTCCTATCACCCACTGCTGACAAATCTTTGTCCCTCATGTCTAAACTTGGAGGTTAACTCCAGTACGGGAAGCCCCTGACTACGATGTAGGTACCCCGCTCCCAGCTCAGAGTACTTAGCTGTCCCAGAACTTCACCAGCCACAGCACTGATGCACTGCAGTGTCAAGGCCTGTTCAGCAGTTACCTGACACCTCTCTGTGTCTGTGAGAACTCAATAATAAGCTGCATGTGGTAGTACCTGGCTGTGATCCCAGCACTTTGAGACAGAGGCAGGAGGATCAGGAGTTTGAGGTCAGGCTGGACCTGATGAGACACTGTCTCAAAACAAACCAAAATAACAACAAAAGAATTCAGTGACATGTGCCCTGTGCACGAGAGGATGACAGAGATAGGAAAGGCAGGGTGGTAGCACTGTGCTGTAGGAATCAAGTGCCATTCATGCTAATTTGGCAGCCACTATCAGTTGTGCTCACTCCATGCCAGGCACTCTGCTAAGCATTTCCTCCTTTCGTCCTACAGGAACATTGAGAGAGGACTGCTGATGCTCTTATGCCCAGTTTGATAAGCAAGGAAACTGATATGCCACAAATACGATTGTTTCCCACCAAAACACATACTGAGGTTTAACCCTCTGTGAGGGGTGAGGAGGAGGGATCGGGTGGAAGATCCTCGAGATGATTAGACCACAAAGGCTCTGTCAGATCCATTCACTCTGAGACACACACCCAATTCATGGATTTAGAAGGTAAAGGGTTAATGGGCTGTTTCCAGAATGTGTCTGATATAAAGGCCAGTTTGGCTCTGGCTCTTGTATGTGTTTGTCTCACCAAGTGATGCCCTGGGCTAGTTCCAGACTTACAGAGTCCTACCAGCAAGAAGGTCTTTACCAGACATGGGCTTGGAAAGCCTAATTACCCAAGGTCACACAGCCAGAAAGTGACAAAGACTAGGACTTCCTAAGTACTGGAGTAGAGGTTTTGAAGTGGGACCTTTGTGGGAAATGCATCTGAAACTCAAAAAGGACATTCATTGGTCCAGGAAAATTACCAGGGCACTCCCTCCCAATATCAGGAGAAATCCTGTTTCCCTGACCATAGGGCCAAGATCCCAGGGTCTCTAGGGGTGAAACATGCCACACGTGCTCCCCCAAACCATTCAGGAGGAGTGAAGAAGCTAGCCGCTTGGAACTCCTTTGTTCAACATCACGGCAGAAGGTAAGGTCTTGAATCTAGAACCAAGGCAAATCTGGCAAGGTGAGAGTATCTGAGAACACGGTGGAGCAGGGGACGGGGTGCTGGGGGAGCATGGCGGAGAAGGGGACGGGGTGCTGGGGGAGCACGGCGGAGCAGGGGAGGGGGTGCTGGGGGAGCACGGCGGAGCAGGGGACGGGGTGCTGGGGGCTACAAAAGAAGGACTGTGGATCTGTAATTATTAGAATGTTGATTATGTCCTCTTGATTGTTAATGAAATTCTTCACCTTGGATTTCTGGACCAGGGGGAAAGCTCCTGGAGCTCATTTTCCTGCTGATGAGAGCAAGAGAAAGGGCAGGAGGGGGCAGAAGACTCGCGGCTTAGGGAGAAATTAAATTCCACCTAAACAAATGGGACTGGACAAGCCTGCTGCTGCCATTTGGAGGCAGAACCCTCAGCTGACCTCAAGTGCCTGTGGAAATGGGATGGAGACCTCTTGGGAGGGGAAGGCCCAAGGCCCGTGATTCAAGCAACAAAGTGAGCTCAGACAACAGCTGACCCTGAGCCAACCCCACACCCACACACAAGACTGTGCAGGGACCATCCAACGAAGCTCCAACAGCCCAGGAAGGTCCAAACTACGATTCCTCCCATTGTGCAGATGTGAACACTGAGGTACAACCAGGATGGAAGTTTGCCCACTCTCCCACAGCTGGGACATGCAGGAGCCAACACTCCAGGCCAGGTATCCTAGCACCAATGTGTGTCCTCTGAGGTCTGGAAAATGCCCAACTCTATAGTGCCTCCTGGAACCTCCAGTACCTTACCTAGAACCTGGAGTCAATAACAGTCATTGCTATAGAGGGTTGTTGTTAGGAGTCAATGAAACAAGCCACAAGAAAACAAAACAAAACTTCAGACAGAAATAGTATTCCCTTGGGCTGGGCATGTGGCTCAGTTAGCAGAGAGCTTGCCTAGCATGCATGAAGCCCTGGGTTCGATCCCCAGCACCACATAATCCATGGGTTGGGAGGTGGAGACAGGGAGATCTGAAGTTCACTGTTCATCCTCAGCTGTGTGCTCAGTGAATTTGAGGCCAGTCTGAGATACATGAGGCACTAACACATACATACATACATACATACATACATACATACATACATACTACTCTCTGGGGCAGTGAGCCTCCTTAGCTGGTTCACTGAGCCCCTCTAAGCACTTGGGAAACAACAGAAAACAACATGGGCAAAATCCCCACCTGTGTGACCACAATTAAGATAAATAAGTAAATTACAACAAATACAGCGGGTGACTGTAATAACACAAAACACAGCAGCTGAGCAAAGGAAGCGCTGATGTGAAGGTGGCAATAAGAATAAGACAGACTGAGAAGAAAGGAAGTGGGTGCAAAGGCCCTGAGGTAGACCAGACCCAGCAGGCCACAGGAACAGCAAGGAGACTGACACAACTGTGCTAAAAAGATAGAACAGTAGGAATTAAAGTCTTGCAATAATGGACAGGAGCAGATTCTATTGGGCCTTGTTGGCTAATGTTAGGACCCTGGAGTTTTATCTGCCAGACACAGTGATCCTTCAGAGTGTTAGGAATGATGTGATTCATATTTAAAGGTACGTCTCTGATGGGGCATTGAGACTGGGCTGTAAGGGCCCAGCTCAGAAGCAGACAGTTAGCAGGTTGTGGCAACGATGCAGGTGAAAGTAGATGGTTGCTTATGAGCTAAGAGTTCACATTCTGTAAAGGTAAAGCCAACAGGTGGTGACGCAGAGAGAGAAAGAAACGCTGCTTATTTTTTCCCTTTTCTAATTCTCAGTTACCTGAAGAGCTGTGTCACAGAGCCCCACAGAGGACCCACGCCTCCCACGGATCCACCTCCCCTCTCTAGGCCCTGGCCTTGCAGAGCTACAGTAGAACCCTGCTTGGGACCTTCTAGGGCTCTCCACCTCCTCACAGAGGTTCCACTGCAGCCGCAACAGCAGCCCTCCAGACCTCCGCTTGCTCTAAACTCTAACCGAAATGCAGCCTGGTTTTGCTTCCCAGAACTGGCTGTACTCATCCCTCTGGCCCAGATGCCACCCATGATGCACTGCTGTCTCAGCAGGAGTCTCCACACAGCTGGGAGGCCTTCCTGGACTGCCATGCTGAGTGAAGCCCCCATTACAACGCTGTAGCTCCAAGCCTCCTCCACAGGGGCGAGCTCACTCCCTCCTTGTGTGGTTATTTGATGAAGGCCCGTGCCCACCCACTGGGCTGTAACCCCTAGGGCAGGGGCCTACCATGTCCTCACAGCAGGCAGCTCACCCAAGGAGACTGTGCAGTCACCATGGATTAGGTAAATTAACTTTTTTGGGGGGGTGGGGGGGTGTTATGATAGGGTTTCCTGTAGTCCAGGCTAACCTTGAGCTCACTATGTAGCCAAAGATGACCTTGAACTCCTGATCCTCTGCCTCTACCTCCCCAAGTGCTGAGATTAGAGGTGTTCCTCACCATGCCCAGCTGGTGAGCTAACTTTTGCTGACTTAAAGCCTCTGGCTGCTAGGTAAACGCCTGGCATGGAGCAGGTGCTTCACATGTATTTATTGAAGAAATGAGCCAGACCTCTATAAGACTTTGGGCAGGAGACTAGTGTTCTGAGCCTCAGTCTCCCCGCAGGTAAGGATGGGATTAAGAAGACTACTTCATGCGTTCTTATGAAGAGTGAAAAGCAGAAGGCACGAGTCAGGCCTCATGCAAGGCGATGCTCAGTAATCGCTCCTCAGATGCAAGCTCAGACAATTACACCTTACTGCTCCCCAGCTCATCCCTCCCCCACCCCTTCCACCCCCCTGCCCTTCCCCCAAGCCTGCCCTTCCCCTCCAGAGGACTCCCAGGGTTGGAACCACCAAGGCCTCCAAACGCACCCCTCTTCCCCAAGGTCCCCCCAGTTCACCACTGGTTACATATTGATCCTGTTTAACTTTCCCAGTGGATGATAAACATGAAATTAAAATGACTTCCTGGAATATTAATGTAGTAAATGGCCCTATTAAAAGAAAGAAAATACAGCTAAGAAAATCTGCTTTGATGTAGCATTTCTGCAGGAGGCTCATTTATCTGCAGCTCAGATTCTCCAAATGAGATTCTGAAGGTTTCTCTGATGTCTCTTATTTTTCCCTCACCCAGAATTTAAACAGAAAATAGAATCACAAGCTGGTGTCATAAAAACGCGGGACTTTTCCATTCTCAACCAAGAAGCAACTGAAAACAGGACCGGGTAGATGTCAGGCTCTCCTCTTCCTCCCATTGTCCCTGTATCTTACTGATAGAGTCTTGGTCCAGGATGCCACCGCAGCCTCCAGGGATAGGAGAAATGCTCAAAGACATGTACTACACAGAAATCGGAAAGAGAACTAAGCACTAAGAACGGGTGAGTATCTCTGTTATGGACTTGAAATCTTGGCTCTGCCACTTATTAAGTATATGGCCTTGAATAAGGTACTTCAGAACAAGCATAGTGGTGACTGCTTGTAATCCCAGCACTTGGGAAACAAAAGCAGAAGGATCACTGCAAGTTCAAGGCCATCCTGGACTATATAATGAGACCTTGTCTGAAGAAGAAGAAGAAGAAGGAGGAGGAGGAAGAGGAGGAGGAGGAGGAGGAGGAGGAGGAGGAGGAAGAGGGAGGAGGAGGAGGAAGAGGAAGAAGAAGAAGAAGAAAGAAGAAGAAGAAGAAGAAGAAGAAGAAGAAGAAGAAGAAGAAGAAGAAGAAGAAGAAGGAAGAAGAAGAAGAAGAAGAAGAAGAAGAAGAAGAAGAAGAAGAAGAAGAAGAAGAAGAAGAAGAAGAAGAAACAACAACCCAGGTGTGCATGCCCGTAGAAGCAAGAGCATCTCTGTGAGATTGAGTCCAGCCTGCTTTACATAGTAAGTTCTAGGACAGCTGGGGCAACAGGGAAACCCTGTCTCTCAAAAAACAAACAGAAATCAAGCAAGCAAGCAGTAAGCACCTTTCTGGGGTACCTCACTCTCAGCGCAACTGTAGATATTGAATCAGATGCCCTACATGAATGCGTACTCGATTATTATTATCAATTGTTGCTATTATTTTCTAAGATTTATTTTTATCATTTTAAATTATATGTATGTACATGGTGTACATAAGCTCAGGTGATCTTGGAGGCCAGAGGCTTCAGCTCCCCTAGAGCTGGAGTTATAGGTGGTTGTGAGTCACCTGATGTGGGTGCTGGAAACAGAACTCAGGTCTTCTGCCAGAACAGTGCTCATTTTTAACTGTTGAGCCATTTCTCCAGCTCCTGATTACTACTATTATTATAAATACTGATTTGTTAGTGAAATCATTCAACCCCTCACTGAAGTGTCGCCTAACCCTTGCAAGAGGCCCTAACCCTTAGGCTGACACTGGGCAACCGTAGCCCTGAGCTTCCCACTGCCTAGGCTGGGTACTCATGGCTTCTTTGTGTGTACATGCATGTGTTGTGATATATATATTTGTGTGTGCAGGGGTGTGCCTGTGCATATGCTCAAGTGTTCATGGGGGCCAGAGGTAGTTGTCAGTTGTCTTCCTCAATTGCCATCCACCTTCTTGTTTAAGAGAGCTCACAGATTTGGCCCCAAGGGTCCTGCTGGCTCTGCCTCCCCAGCAGTGGGAGTAAAAGTGCACATCATTGGACTCCGTGTTTTTATGTGGATGCTGGGGTATGAATTCAGGTTCTCAAGCTTACAGAACAAGTACTTTACAGACCGAGCTGTCTGTTCACCCTCCCCTGCTTCGTCCAGCAGCCTGCCCAGGCTGTAACAGCTCTTATGAGTCCTGCCCATGATCACATCCCTGTTGTCTGGGGGAGAACCTGAATGTTCTAGAGTCAGACCCAATGTGTTAGTTGTTATATCCTTCCCACCTGGCAAGGCCTGAAGAGTCCTGTTGCATAGGGTCTCTCCATGTAGCTCTAAGAGCTGAGAGCACCTACCTCTGAGGCATAGTTCTCATCTCTTCTACCTCCTCAGCCCTGTACTCCCGTGTCAGCACCTTGCCTGGGTCTCCCCTTGATGCTGGGACCCTCCTCCTTCACCCAGCCTCAGAGAGGCACCGCGCAGCAGGCTAGACCCAGGTCTTCGCTCCTCTTTGTCAGTCTCTCAGTTTCCCTTTCTCTCCAGCAACTTCTGCTGAGATCTCAGGAGCACCCCCCTACACACACACCAGGATTTGGCTCTGTAGGCTAGAGGAGAGGTGCCGTCTACCTTCTGCCTAGCTGACTCTCCTGGGTACCCTGGAAAAGCCTGAAGTGGCTCACAACCTCCCCAGCTGGGCAAAAGCAATCCCTACCACCTGCAGTTCAGGCTCTTCTTATCCTTTGCAGCTGTCAGAAGAGCTCAGGACCTCTATGCTGGCACCCAGAGGGCAGCCCTAGCCTTCTCCGCTTCTCGGCCATCCGCATACTCACACACTGCACACATACAGTCATATACAAGGAAGGCTCAGTTGCTCAGTCACATAATCCCAAAGGTCACAGCCACAGAAATCAAAAGAGAAGAGGGACCCCTGGGGACCAAAAGTGGGCCAGGAGGCCGTGGCCCATCAGCTTGCCTGCTGGAACTACTGTCTTCGGAGACCCCTGCCCAGCCAGCCCATGGCCCCCTAGCAGGAAAATGAGGGGCTGGAACAGAGGGGTTAATTTGGGAGAAAGTGGCAGCTGCTTGGAAGAGTAAGGGCAGGCCCCAGGGCAAGAGCTGTTCCTGCTGTGATAATGACTATGAGGGAGGCTGGGGCTAGCGTTGCGCAAATGCCGCACACAGCACAGGCAAGCTATCTATTTGGACAGGGACACATACACACAGAAAGAAGAGGCAGAGTCACTGATGTGAGACATAGCTCCTTCCACATAATTATACTAACAATGCCACAGTTGCTCGCCATGTGTGAGTGTAGAGTTATTCAGATATGTGGGCTGCACTCCACGACCTGAACAAACACATGCACACACACACACACACACAGAGCACACTTTTCCAGTCACTGTGTGTCAGTGTCTTGAGGTGACTGTCTTAATTGCACAGGGATGGAGGACTCCTCTTTGTAAGAGTGAGCAAAGAGTTGGAGACACCTACCCAGAGCCCCAGGACTGGCTGGGACTGACTTCAGACTTGCTTGCTTTTCCTTACTCCCTGAGGCTATACTTGACAAAGCATCAACTGCAATAACCACACCCAGATTCACGCTCCATCTCATCTATCTGTGAAGAAAGGATGAGCTGAGCAGCTTTGCAGTTGGCATAATGTGATGTTTTGTTGGCACTTAATTAAGCATTTGTTGCTCGTGATTTCTTCGAGTGAGTTCTTGTCATAGCTGAGGTCATTCATCTTTTTCAACAGCAGAGCCCTCAAAAGCCTTTGTCCTGGGGTTTGAATCCTGGGTAGATGATGAATGACAGAGACCTAGGGAAAAGGGTGCTGGGGAGGAGGGCACCGTTGAGCCCCCCAAGGGGGCACTCTGAGAGCCTAGCCCCGCTTTGAGGAGCAGTCAGAATACAGCAGACCTCTGAGGACCACCTCCACATACACACTGCTCTGCTGAACCACAGACACTCCATAGACCATGCCCAGACAGCGACATGATGTATAGGCCCTCACTCATGTACTCTGACAGATGCACACCTGTGTCCCCTGCACACATGACCCAGCTGACAACATGCATCACCCCAGCCCCTGTGCACACCTCAGATGCACACATTTCCCAACCGACTGGCCCCAGGGGCTGATATCCAACCCCAGCATCCCCAGAGTGACGCAGATGTACCCTTGGAAAAACTTGCCTGTGGATAACACCCCCAACCTGCCCCCTTGAGTCAAGACAGCAAGATGCACCAGGCACATGGCTGCAGATTCCCACCTCCAAACGTTCTCCCTGCCCCCTTTCTCTCACTTCCACTTCCGCACTGCCTGTCCTGTCATGGGGAGACTGAGCATCCCAGGCCCAAAGAGCCCAAGGGGCCTGATTAACAGGAAATTCGACGAATGCCAATTAGAGCAAAGTTTACTGAACAAATTGTTTGCAGTTGTGCCCCGGAACCATCATGAATTTTAATTTTGCATTGATTTGTGCTGATGTGAGGCTCACAGCTGCCAGGGTCTATGGTACCTCCCACCTTCCTCCTACCACCATCCCGAAGGTTTCATCCTCCAACTCCAGACCCTGGGGCCTAGGGCAGACTTCAGCCTCGACCAGTCACAAGACTGGTGCTACCAGCTCAGGCCTGAGTGTCCCATGGTACCCCAGAGGTGGTTTGGGTTTTGGAAACCCACATGCTGTCAGTAAAGGCTTCTAGGGACCCTCGGAGTCTGCAGATGGCACTGGGGGTCTCACATGAAAACGAAGTCATATGTACACAGAGGTACAGATGTCCCAGAGACACAGACACAAAGTTGTAGTCGCTTATTTAATACCACATCAACTAACACGACTTCCAGCACCATATAAACCTCAGTACAAAAGACCACATCCAAAATTAATTTGGTCATATCTTCCTGTCCTTTCCATCAAAGTCTCTTCCCAAACCCTTCTGTCATCTCTCATTGCTTAAAAAATATCCTTGAGGCCAGGCAGGCTAGGGCACAACTGCAAACTCAGCTGCCTGGGAGACTGAGGCAGGGACTGTATAGGGTTACAGACGGAGTCTGAATCAGCCTCGGCAGCTTAGTGAAACCCCGTCTCCAACTAAAATATCAAAAACTAGTACATTTGCTTACCTGTCCCCAGCAGCACACACGTACACACATGTGCACACACACAGAGTCCTTGCATAATCTGCAGCCCAACGTGCCATCCCATCCTCAGCTCCTTAACTCACTTAGTCTTCTTATCTGGCTTCAGGACCTTTTGCATATTGTAGGCCTCTGTCTGGAAGAATTCACCTACTTAGCATCTACTCATGGCTTAAATGTCACTCAGGGAATCTTCTTAACACCCCTCCCCCCAAGACACACTCTTTGCACTTCCCTGCCCTTAAATGCCATATCCGGCCTTCCTCACCGTGCATCCTGGGTACTTAACTTAGGGCCTGGCATACAGGAAACGCTCTGCATGCCTTTTTTTTTTTTTTTTCTCATAGTAAGTCTGTACAGGATATCACCTCATAGTCAGAGTCAGAAAACAAGTATTTCTTTCCTTCAGGTTGAGTGGGTTTGGTCCACCTGGCCTGGGCCCAGCGGGGCCTGGCTCGAACCTGCAGGATGGGTGCAGCTACCTGAGGTATGTTGTGAGGGAGGCAGGAATGCAGAAGAGCATGTCCAGCCAGGCAAACACACCCTTGGCCAAAGCAAGTCTTGAGGAGGCCAAAAAACCAGGAGCAGGTGAATGGACCACAGGCCACTAAGCACTTTTCCTGTGGAAGGGAACACCTGCTCTGTGCCCCATCTGCTGCGTACTTTGCATGTGCTAATTCATCTAGTCCTCCAGTCAGTCCTCTAAGTATTGTACTCTGCATCATTTTGTTAAAATGCAGTTTAATTAATAAATAAAGTTTATGCAAAGTAAACTACTCAAATCTTATCAACTCTATTCTTCCTACTGAAAGCTCAGCCCTGCCCCTGTGGGAAAAAGACTATTTTCTTCATTTTGTGGACTTTCTGATATAGTTTATGCCTCTCTCTCTCTCTCTCTCTCTCTCTCACACACACACACACACACACACACACACACACATACACACATATGCATACACACATACATATACATTCACATACACACACACGCACATACACACACATACATACGTACATACATACATACATACATACATACATACACATGGGCTGGAGAGAGGCTCAGCAGTTAAGAGTACTGGCTGCTCTTACGGAGGACCCAGATTTCAGTTCCTAGCACCCACATGGCAGCTAATGACTGTAACTCCAGTTCCAGGGGACTCAACACCCTCTTCTGACCTCCAAGGACACTGCATAACATTGGTATGTAGGCAATATACTCATATACGTAAAATAAAATAAAAATAATAAAATATTTTTAAAATGTGGCTTGTAGACTGGGGAGATGGTTGAATCAGTACTTGCTTTTCAAGCAAGAAGATCTAAGTTCTGTTCCCAAATCCCACTTAAAAAAAAAAAAAAGCTGGAGGTCTGGAGAGATGGCTCAGCCTTTAAGAACACTGGCTACTTTTGCAGAGGACCCAAGTTCTGTTCCCAGCATCCACACAGTGGCTAACAATCATCAATATTGGATCCCCTACAGTTCCAGGGAATCCAACACCCTCTTCTGACCTCTGTAGGCATTGCATGACATGGGTGCACTTACATCATGTAAGCAATACACTCATACACATTAAAAAAGATAAACAAAATATTTTTTAAAATTAGAAGCTGGGCATGGTAGGAAGTGCTTGTAATCCCAGGGCTTGGGAGGGAGGCAGAGACAGACGGATTCTTGGGACTCCCTGGTCAGTCAGCCTGGCTGATCTGGTGAGTTCCGCCAATGAGAGATGCTGTCTGAAAAAAGAAAAAAGGTAGACGACAGCATCTGAGGAACAACACCCACAGTTGTCCTCTGGCCTCCACATGCACCATGTGCACCCACAGACATACAGAAACACATGCACACACACATACAGAAATGTGCCTTGGGGGCTGTAGATATAACTCAGATAGTAGAGTTTTTGCCTACTCTTCATGAAGTCCTAGATTCACTCCCCAGCATCAAATAGATGGGTGTGGTGGCATGTACCTATAATCCCAGCACTCCACAGATGGAGGCAGAGAGATCAGAAGTTAGAAATTATTTTCAGATACCTAGTGAGTTTGAGGCTAGTTGGGGCTACATGGACCCTTATCTCAAAAAGAAAAATGTGATTTGGAACATATATTAAAGCTTTTCTTGGTTTCTTGCTTTTTTGGTGTTTTTGAGCCCTTGCAGCCCCACCTGGCCTTGAGCTTGAAGAGATCAGCCTGCCTCTACCTCCTGAATGCTGGGATTAAAGGCATGTGCCACCACACCCAGTCTTTTGGTTTCTTTGTTTGTTCATTTAATTTTGTTTTTAGGCAGGGTCTCAGGATAGAGTCCAAGCCAGACTCAAACTCTCAGTCCTCCTGCCTCAGTTTCCCAAGTGCTGGGATTACAGGCATGCACTACCACACCCAGTTCTTTTGTTTTTGAAGGCGGGCCCTGGCCACTGACCTGACTAACTCCATCTTTTCCTTCTGTGCCTGTTTGACTTTTTCCTCTGGAGTCACAGCCTTCTGCAGTTACCTTGGATTCCAAGAACAACAGGATTAATCAATTAAATATCTTTATGTTGAGGGACTGAAACTATCCCCAAACAACAGCAAGCCTTACAGGACATGATGACCCCATGATGAAATCACACACCAAATGGGGCAATTTTCCTTGATGGTGAGGCTGTACCCCAGAGCAGGGCAACCAGAATATTCTCAAGTGATGACAATGATACCAGCTTCTCTAGAACCCCTTGTAGCACCATAACTGAGAAGGTGAGCAGTGATGCACTGCCTGACCCTGATCAGCTGCTCTGGAAACTGTGTCTTGTCTCACACTTTTCTATAAAAACTTCAGGGACCCCTGAAAACTACAATAACAACTTACCTGGGAAGATATGCCCCATTGTGCAATAATGGCAGGAATGTTATGGGAATAACCAACTGCTTGAATTTTTAAGACCCACTTCACAAGATGAAGCCCATACCTAGCACTGATATCGGGACTGTCTAACCTATAGTTAGACAGGTCACAGGCCATTGGGAAGAACCCACTACTATTATCCTGCTAAACGGACACAATATTAAACCAACTCCTAATGACTTACTATTATACCTACAGATTAGTGCATTTCTCATCTCACACCAGAGGAGCTTTCTTCTTGTAGCAAATGATAATTAGCACAGAGACCAACAGCTGGTCAACATGCAGAGAACAAGAAACTGGAGTATTTAGTCCTAAGTGGGACACCTCTTTCAAACCCTTGTCTCCCAAGGCTTGGGAATCATTGAGGAAGAGGGAAAGGAAAGACTGTAAGAGCCGGAGACTGTCGGTAAAGGGTTATAGGGAGATGGTGTCTTCCAGACCGCATGGTACGTACTCCAGACGGCATGGTGCGTACTCATATGAACTCAGCGATTCTAACAGCATGCACAAGACCCGTGCAAGCTTAAGCCAGAAATTCCCAGTATGGGGAGTTTCCAGGGTGGGAAAGAAGCCCCAGTCCTAGCTAACGAACTACTGGTAACTGAGAGTCTGTTATTTTAAGGGTATGATACTGGGTAGGTTGACCGGGCTCCAGGGTATGAACCCACACCGAGGGCATTTGGAATATGCAAATTAGATTCAATTTAAACAAATGGAAGACATGAAATCAGGCGAGGGGTATTAAGGGCGGGGTGCAGATATGGGAGGGAGTCAGAATATGATCAAAATACATTGTATGAAATTCCAAAAAATGCAATAAGTTTTTCTTTAGTCGAGGGGCCAGTGAGATGACTCAGCAGGTAAAGGTACTTGCTGCCACCCCTGGTGACCTGAATTCAAGCTCCTAGGCTTATATGGTAGTGGGAGAGAACTGATTCCCACGAGCTGTCCTCTGACTTCCGCAGATGAACTGTGATGTGACGTGTACACACACACACACACACACGTGTGTGCGCACACACTTTAAAAAGAAAAAAAAGTCTCAAGTCTCAGAGTTCTGTCAAGCCCTGGAATAAAGATCTGGAGGTCACTGAACCCCTTGTCTCTTCTTCCCAATGTAGCCACATTGATTAAAGCTCCTTTGCTGTCTTTAACACTGCTCTTTGCTGGTAGATCAAGAGGGGAGGCCCAGCCCAGTCTGTTGGGATCCCCAAAGTTGAGGCCTTTGCCCTTAAACTCTAGTAACATTTTCCAGGAATCACATATCTGGAAGCTCCTTCATTATGAGTCAAGTTGACCTATATAATTTTTATTTCCATCTCACAGATGAAAAACTTGAGTCCTAAGAGTCAGGTATGGTGGCACACACCTGTAATTCCAGCACTCAGGATACTGAGGCGGGAGGATCATAAGTTCAGGGCCAGCCTGAGATACACAGTGAGATTCTTCCAGAGACAGAGACAGAGAGAGAAACTATACACAGCATTTTAGTTCCAAATGGCAAGGCTGGGACAAAAGCATCAATCTGTCAGCAGAGCCTGCATGTCTAGCTGCACTGTTTCACTGACATGAGTGAGGTCAGGATGACACACAGGACCCCAACATGGGCAGAGAAGACCCAGATCAGAATCTTTGGGTTCCAGAAGAGAGCCCTCTCAAGAACAAGAAGTGACCGTAGGGACCCCAGTGTCCGGGTTCACAAGGTCTGCTGGTACCCTGCTGGTCCCAGACTGAAGAGCTGGGCCTACACCGGCCTCTGCCCTCAAATCACCCTCCCTTACTAGAGCCCAGGATGTGTCCCTGCAGCCTCTCCCCATCTTCAGTCCCGCCTCATCCTGATCTTTCCCTCTGTTCTGGGAGAAAGTAAATCCCTTAAACAGAGAGGAAGGAAATATTTGAAGAATTCTATCTTTTTTTTCAAACTGAGGGTCATTGAGCTACAGCACCTACTTTTTATTTTGAGACAGGGTCTCACTAAGTTTCCCAAACTGGCCTTGAACTTTCTATCCTCCTGCCTCAGTCTCCCAAATAGCCAGATTATAGCCTTCAAGCAAGCATTCCCTCTATGTGTTAAGGGAGTAACCACTTTCATTCCCTCTTTCAGAGAGAAGAGAGACTGCAAGCCCTGGTGTGGGAACTGGTGGAAGAGTGGGAACTGACTGAGACTGGCACGGAGGGGCTGTGATTGGGCTCTGCCTGAGGATCCGGGCTCTGTCAGTTACAGTATCACTGGCATGCTGTCAGGATATTCCAGATGTGGATGATCACACCTCAAGCCATGCTCCAGACAATTCTGGGAAGTAGATATTGTTCCCAGCTGCTGTTGAAAAACTTAGTCACAAAAACTTAGCCATCTCAAAGCATGGAAGCTGAAAAGGGAAATATTTTGCTTTTCTGAGTCTTGGTTTCCTCCTCTATTTAGTGGGTATAATAATTCCCATTGGACAGTTCTACAGGAAGCAAAATGGACTGGCTAAGCCACAGGCACACGGGTGCTCAGTAAACATGACTCCCTGCCTAACCTCATGAGACAGAAGCTCTTTTGGACAGGACCTTGCAGTCACCTGGGAGCTTTGTTCGTCTTGTTTTTTTGTTGTTGTTTTGATAGCCCTGCCTGGCCTAGAACTTTCTGTGTAGATCAGATTGGCCTCAAAGTCACAGCAATCCTCTTGTCTCTGCCCTCTCAAGTGTGCTAGGATTACAGGCCTGTGCCATCATGTCTAGCAGCTTACCTGGAAGCTTTAGGAAGACTGGTGCCAGGCCCAGACCAGGGCTCCAAGTGCTTTGGGTTGCAGCTCACTCAGGCATCTGATTCTTTTTTTTTTTTTTTTTTAAGTTTTTTTTTTTTTTTCCCTTTGGTCTTTTTGAGACAGGGTCTCCCTGTAGTCTCAGCTGGCCTGGAACTCCCTATGTAGACCTTACTGGCCTTGAACTCACAGAGATTTGCCTGCCTCTGCCTCCTGAGTGCTGGGATTAAAGGCATGTGACACCATGCCTGGTACATCTGAATTCTTAAAACTCCCTGAGTGCTTATAATGTTCAGTCAAAGTTGAGAGTCACTATGTTCTGGAACTTCAATGGGTGGATGGTAGAAAGGTTAGGAAGCCACTGCCCTGTTTAACATTGATGGAGGCAACACCTTGGCCAGCTACTTCCATTCCCACCCCACCTCTCCCCCAGCCACTCATCCAACAGGCAAAGAAATCACTGAAAGCTTAACCAGGGGGCTGGGAGATGACTCAGTGGTTAAAAGCTTTGCCACGCAAGCATGAGAACCAGAGTTTGGAACTCCAGAATCCACATAAATGCCAGATGCACATGGTGGCCCACCTGTAATTCCAGCCTAGGAAGGCAGAAATAGAGGATCCCTAGAGCATGCTGACTAGCAAGACTAGCTATATTGGCAAGCTCTGGGTCTGACTGCAAAACTCTGCCTCATTGGAAAAAGTAGAAGGATCAAGGATGAGTCCCCAAATCCGCATGCACGCACACCCATGTAAGTGTCCACACATGCAAATGTACATATACGTGTATGCAGACAGCACATGAATTTAAAAATGGAAAAAGAAAAAAAACTTAATTGGACTCAGTGCTGTGGTATGTGCCTATAAATCTAGCACTGGGGAGCCAGAAGGAGGAGGATCAGCAATGAAGGCCAACCTGAGCTACACAGTGAGCTGAAGACCAACCTGGACAACTTAGTTAAGACCCTGTCTCAAAAAGAAAAAAAAAGGGGGAGCTCCATACCTAGTACTGAAAAAAGAAACCCAAAACCTACTTTAGACAACTCACCAGGCTGTCAAGACAGCTCATCAGGTAAGAGCACCGGCTGACCTTGCAGAGGGCCTGAGTTTAGCTCCACAATATCCACATGGTGGCTCACAACCATCTGTAACTCCAGTTCCAAGGGGATCCAGTGCCTTCATCTGGCCTCTGCAAGCATAACATGTATGCTTACATATGTTTTACGTATATACAGGTAAAACACTCATACACATAAAATAAAAATTAATAAATCAAAAAAATTTTAATTAGATCACTTACTTTCATTAACTTCCCATTGCTTTATTTATTTATTTATTATTTTGAGGGGCTAGAGAGATGGCTCAGCAGTTAAGAGTGCTTGCTGCTCTTGCAGAAGGTTAAGAGTTCAGTTTCCAGCACCCACCAGGCTGCTCACAACCATCTGTAATTCCTACAGATTCAACACCCTCTTCTGCAAAACCCTCACATGCAAAACCACACACAGACACCCATGTACACACATAATTTTTAAAATAATAAAAACAAATAAATTTACATCTCATATAGCCCAGAGTGGCCTTGAACTGCCAATCCTCCTCTCTCCGTCTCCCAAGTGCTGAGATTACCGGAGTGTAGAAATCAAACCCAGGGTTTCATGCATGTTAAACATTCTACCAAGGGAACTATATCCCTAGCCCCTTCTCATTACACATTGCCTCTTTTAAAAACAGAAAGCATAGTGGCACAGGCCTTTAATCCCAGCACTCAGGAGGCAGAGGCAGGCAGATCTCTGTGAGTTTGAGGCCAGCCTGTTATACCAACTACATAGTGAGACCCTGTCTCAAAAGATAAATAATATAAATAAATAAATAAATTTAACCCATTGCTCACATGTCCTATGATAGTCTGTCTCTGGACAGTTCCCACTGGGCACTGCTACCAGGCGGTTTCCCTGGCCAGTCCTCTGAAGTTGACCACTTGGTTTTGCTCTCTGAGATACTGTGAAATGCATGATGATGGAATGAACACATATTTGAAGTCATTGCTTTGTGTGTGTATGTGTCCACTCCATGTCTCTCCTAGACTCTTTGATCAGTTGAACAGAGTCCCTATCTGCTCTGATCTGTGGTTGTACTTACAGCAGCTAGCACTGCAGCTGGACAGAGATAGGGATTAATAAAATATTTGTTGGGGTCTGGGTTGTAGCTTAGTGTTGGGTGCTTATCTAGAAGACACGAGACCCTAGGTTCTTTCCCAGCACCACAAAAAGAAGTAAACAGGACTGAGGCGATAGCTTATTTTGTAAAGTGCTGACTTTGCAAGTACAGGGACCTGAGTTAGGTCCCTAGAACACATGGCACCTGAAACAAATAAAAGTCAGCCAGGTGTGGGAAGTGCTGGGGAGGTGGAGGCAGATGGATCCCTGGGGCTGACCAGAGGGTTCCAAGTCAGTCTGAAAATACTAAGGGAAGGAAGGGTTGGGGAGATGTGTCCATGGATAAAGTGTTTGCTGGGCAAGCATGAGGACCAGAGTTGGGATTCCCAGCACTCAACATGAAGCTAGGTGGGCATGACACCCACCTGCATTCCCAGCACTCAGGTGCTAGAGATGAGACCCCTGGGGCAAGTTGATCAGCTAGATTAGCCAAAATTGTGAGCTCTAGGTTCAACAAAAGATTCCACTTTAATAAACAGAAAGTGATTGAGAAAGACATCTGACATCAACTTTGGGCCTCTATATGTATGTGCATACATGTGCATACATATTTGCACACATGTATAGTCACATGGGAAACACTCTGCACACACACATGTATGACAATAATAATATAATTTTTTTTGTTTTTTTTTTTGAGACAGGGTCTCCCTGTAGCCCAAGCTGATCTGGAACTTGCTGTGCAAACCAGGCTGGACTCAATCTCACAGAGAGCCATCTGCCTCTACCTCCAGAGTGAAGAGATTAAAGGCGTGTGCCCCCATGTCTGGCAATAAAAATTTAAAAAAAAAAATTTTTTTTTAAAGTACAAAAAAGAAAATCAAAGTGGACAGCCCCTGAAGAACACCACCTGAGGTTGACCTTTGGCCTCCACATGCATGTGCACACACGTGTATCCTCACACACGAAAGAAATAAACAAGAAAAAAGTAAATACAGCTCCACAGCAACTTAGAGGGTTGGATGTTTCAGAATTTCTTCATTACATTATATATATCTATATAGATATATAGATATATATAAATATATAAGCACACATGTATATGTATATTAATAATAGCCCCTAACTAGAGAGTGTGGTTAGCACTCCATGCCCATGGGTTCTATATCTGTGGATTTAACAAACTTTGATTGGAAAAATCTTTGTGGGAAAAAAAAATTGCATCTGTACTGAACATGTAAAGAATTTTTTCCTTGCCATTATTCCCAAATAACACAGTGTAACAACTATTTACATAGCATTTGCATTGTATTAAGTCATGTAGACATGATTTAAAGTATACTTCAAGACTGTGTAGGTTCTATGCAAATATGTCAACAGTTTATACAAAGGACTTGAACTTTCGTGAATTTAAGGAGCCAATGGTGGGGAGGTTCTGGACGCGATGCCTCCAGGGATCCATGATGGAGGGTGGACTACTACACTCTCAGCCTTATCTCTGTGGGACAAATGAAGAGACATGCAGGCCCTCACTTTTACATCCTCTACACTGGAAACAGCTCCTCTGCCTGCATCAGGCCATGATCCTAATTGAATGTCCCTCCTGCACAGCACCTGCACCTTGCCACCTCTGGACCAGTTAGAGCAGAGGGGCCGCAGGCCTTTTCTACAGCCAGGCTCACCGGGCAGTGAGAGCAGCCCTGTGAGACAGCATCACCGGAGTCCCATGTAGATCAGGAGAGGTGCTGGCTAGGGGAGCAAGAGGAAGGATGCTGTGGGGTCTGGGTCTATCATAAAAGGTATTGAGCAAGCCAAGCAACCCCGGATACCCTGAAGGGCCGGTAGGAGTCTGGCCTGCTCTGCCTGATGTGCTAACCTAGGTCCCAGGAAGCCACTGCAGACCTCAGCAGTTGCTTCATCTTTTCCCCCCACAAAGATCACCCCAGACCCAGACCAGAACCAGGTTTTTGGGTTTCGTTTCCTCATTCCTAATTTTCACGTCAGCCCTACAACCTTCCCGCCTTTACTTAAAGACCCCACCTTTAACTTTCCCGCCTTCTGTAATGGCCAGAAAGGCCTCCCTATATAAGCCCCTGTGTTGGTTTCAATAACTGAACTGCCCACTGATGCATTCTCCCGGGAATCTCTCCCGACACACTCTGAGCTACCTGAAGACCTGTTCGATCGTCCTCCATTCTCTGGGATGGTTGGAGCACAACAGCCATGCTGGAGATGGAGACCCACCCACAGGATGCCACCAATGGTAACACAGTATGAGTCAAGGCTGCAGGGCAGATGAAGGCAGTATGTTGGGAACAAGAGCCATGGCCCTGTGGCCCTGCGGTATGGAGAGGACAAAGAGGAGACATCTCAGAGGGCATCGTCACATGCCTGCAGTCCCTGCCTCACCTTCCCTCCTGAAGCCCACCCTGCTAGCTTCTCCTGAATCTTACCGGGTTGTCCTAGCACTTGCGAGGGGACAGACATCTAACCAGAACCAAGGCCCCTCCTCACAGTCACCCTCTTCCTGTCTAAGATGCCAGGCACTATGCTAAGTACTTTACATGCAACCTTTCAAGTTCATCTTCACTCACACGAGCCACAGAAGGTCACACTATCATTATGCTGAGACTGACACAGGGTTAGGATTGTTACGTCCTTTGCCCATGGTCACCAAGTTTGTCCTAGAGCCCAGCTCTCAATCACATTGCTATACTTGATCCCCAAAAGGCTGCTACCTACGACCATCACAAACCTCCGATCCTGGAAGGGCAGCCTCAAATAAAGGGTGTGTGTGTGTGTGTGTGTGTGTGTGTGTGTTTGTGTGTGTGTGTGTGTTTGTGTGTGTGTGCGCTGCTGCTGCTGTTTGCTTTCTTCTCCAGAAAAGTGGTGCTGCAGGCCGAGCTCGCCCGCCGTTTTGATGGTAGTCTCCCCTCCACGCTTAGTAAAGCTGCCACAACCACCTCGCCATCTCCGGCACTAGGGAGTCGGAAGGGAAACAGAATCTGAGGATGTCAGGCTGGCAGGGACCTGATGCCACACCTCTCAGCTGGCAGGTGAAAACCAGAGGCCTGCACAGGCTTCCCACAGCCGTCTAACAGCACCCACTGAGGTCTGTGACAGGGCTCTCGAGCTGTTTCTGCCTACGTTCTCATGGCCAAGCCGGGGCCCTGCAGCCATTCTGCTTCCTGTTCTGGTAGATTTCCACTTTATTTCTTTGAGGGGTGGAGGTAGGGAGTGAGGATGGAATCTAGAGACTTCTGCTTGCTAGGCCAGTCCTCCACCACTGAGCTAGGTCCCCCAGCCTGTGCATTTCCATTTTGAATTTCAACTCCTACCGGAAAGCCCCTGGGAGACTCCTGCCTCTTCTCATTTCATGTGTCTTTAAAGAAAGCTCTGCTGGCTTCAGCTCCCTCCTGTTGGATTTTTGTCCTTTGGAGGCAGGGCCCCTCTCCCTTTCCTCCCTCCGTCCCCTCCACATGCCAGATCTTCCTCTTCCTTTTTGTGCTAAGAGCAGAAGGGTCCCAGCCCCACCGTGGCCATGTGCTGGCCAGCAAGGGCTTTGGGGTCTCCGAGCTGCTCTGCAGAGCCTCTCTCTGCAGCTTCTCCCCTCTCTCAGGGTTGCTGGGAGATTATTAGATAATTTTCAAATTTGTAAAGTGCCTTAAGCTCCTCGGAGGCAAGGTGGTATATGAGTGTAATAACAATAACAATCCTATCTGTCAGAGCCATTGAGAAAATGAATCTTGTTATCCTCAGGAACCAGCCTAGAAACCGCAGCAAGAAACACGAAAATAAAGCATGCGGCTCCGTCTCCTGACCAGTCAGGGTGGGTGGTGTGGCACCTGAGAGCAGCATTGGCAGCGGACGCCCCCCTCCTGCAGCCCAGGGCTAGTGGTAAAGGGCTCTCCGAAAGTCACCCAAATTGCTTCTGACGCTTCACCAATTAAAATGACTTTAGGACAAGTTGAAATCAACTTAGGGAGCAAAGCATTCTGATTTCTGAAGCTCTCGGAAGGTGGTGGGGAAGGCCAGAGTCTGAGCAGGTTGTCACTCACTCAGGAGTAATGACAGGAAATCCATCAGGGACAGCGACTGAGTCTGGAGAATTAGTAAGGCTGTTTACAGGGGTGCTGGGAGTCAGCCGGACTGGCCTGCTGGGTTCTTGATGGCTATGTCAGCTTCTCTCCTAATGAGCTTCTCTGACTCCGCACTCCCCCGACTGGACTCACTACTGGCAACTTCCAGTCCAGCTGACTCTGACCCTTTGGCGAGGACCCGAGGGCAGACTGGCTCAGCAGGCAGACAGGACTGGATTCAAGTTCTGCCTGCCACAACCATCCCTTCAATGTTGGGCATAGCACTGTGCTTCAGTTTCCCTGGGTCTAAAATCTACATGAAGACCTGGGAAGTAGGGGCAGGAAGACCAAGAGTTCAAAGCCACCCTAGTTACATAGTCAATATGAGGCCAGCCTATCTGGTATCTGAGAGCCTGTCTCAGAAGCACAAAAAGTAAAATAAAATCTACATGATAGAGCTATTCATAGTGCTGTCTGAGAGGGAAGTGAGCTGAGATATTTCTGCTTCTTATGCACCCTATGGGCACAGGAAGAAAGGAAGGTCAGGTTTATCTGCTGTGCTCTGGAGTATCATCTTATAACGACAGTTCAAGTCTTACCCCTACCCTATCCCAGCTGTGTGATAGGTCTCTCTGAGCCTTAGTTTCTTCATCTGTAGAATAAAATAAGCATGTAACCTCTCTTTAGGCCCACCAGAAGCAAACTAGGAGAAATTACAGAGGATCGCAGCACAGAAGAATGAAGCCTGATTGGAAATTAATTTGCAGGCAACTGGGTAGCAACAAACCCGCTCCCTCCCGGTCTTTGGCTGTGGCTAAGCAAAATCTCCCCCAGGAGGAGCTCAGCCTGACCATGCTGGAGGGAAGGCAGGCAGGACAGCTCTGGAGATGCTCCACAGGCTGGAGAAGGCAACCACTGTGGTCCAGCAAGCCTTCTGTGGGCTTTCCTTTGAGTCTCATTCGCCGAAGTCTTGAAGAATCTATAATGACCCTGAAAGTCACTGGTCACATCCTCACAGACAAGCCCAGGTCAGCACCAGGCCACAACTCTATTATTTAAGCTTTTCATTAAAAAAAAAAAAAAAGAAAAGCAACGTCCCAGGGCTGGAAGAATGGCCGGGACTGACTCTTTCTGGCAGGAAGTTGAGCAGCTGGGCCTGAGGCCTAGATTGACCTGCATGGTGCTCAGGGCTAGGCTGAAGACTCCCAGCCTGAGTTGAGCACCCTCTGTGGCTAAACAGCCAGGAATTGGGGCGGGGGGGGGGGGTGCTCTCTGCCTGAGCCAGGCCTGCCAGGCCCTCCACACAGCTTGTGGACTCTGCGCTGATTTTATTGTAATTTCCTCCTTGTCGCAGTTAATAGCATTCGTTTGTTAATTACTGTATATTTTAAAAGTAAGAGGAAAGGGAATTCCCACCGGAGACTCTTGCCTGGCTAAAGCAGTGTGAGGTGAGGCAGGGAGAGCTTTCTGGGGTAATGAGCTTGCCAGGCTGCTTTCTGCTCCTCTGTCAGTGCCTGAGGCTGCAGATGACCAAGATGGGAGACACCATGTCCCCGGCTCCTTTCTTCTGGGATCAGCTCCTCAGCAGGGCCTTTTCACAGCCCCAAACTTGTATTAGAGTCCCTGCTCCCCATTCCTGTAGTCTTACCAGGGAAGCTTAAGAAGAAGGACTACCTGGGGCCCAGGGAGCCAGATCCCACTGAAATAAGACCTGAGGGCTCTCACCTGTGACAGCCTGAGGGGCAGCTGACTGAGCAGAGGACTTTTGGTTAGGAAGCCACTAGAATGAGGGTGGGCGGACTCCTACATTAAAATTTAGTCATATAGCTCAGTGGTAGAGCACTTGTCTAGCATACACGGGGCCCTAGGTTCAATCCTGAGCACTACATTTCAAAAAATAATAGATACTGGGGAGATAGGTCTCCTAGTAAACTGTTTGTCTCACAAGGATGAGGACCTGGGTTCCAGACCTAGGACCCACATAAAAAGCCATGCATGGTAGTGCACTCTTGTAATCCCAGCACTGGAGCCGTGCCACTCACTTGCCAGTCAGCCTAGCCTACTCCATGACTCTCAGGCCAATAAGAGATCCTGTCTCAGAAGAAAAAAAAAAAAAAAAGATGGTGCTTGAGGAATCATACCACTGGCCCCAACCTGCACACACACACACACACACACACGCGTGCACAGACACATACTATATGCACAAATAATAATGCTAGCTATTAATAAAAAATGAATAATTTAAAACTTAAGAATGGGTATGGAGCTCAGATCTTGCCAGAGGCAGGAGCAGCACCCCAAGAGCTGTGGCTGTGGGGAACCAAGCTGGACGCCACATCCTTCAGAGAAAGAAGGTTCCACACACTGGCCCCCTCACCCGTGCTCCTATACGGAGTCTTTAGAGTCTTCAGGGAAAGGAAGCTGGGGCTGAACCACAGACCCAGGAGGCAGGTGGAGTAGGGAAAAGAAGAAGAGAAGTGAGACAGAAGGGAAGGAAGGACGAGAGCGAGCAAGCGCGAGAGAGAGACTGCCAGACAGAGAAGGATGGAACTGGAGAAGGAAGTTCATACCGTCTAGAGGCACTGATTAAAATCCTGGAAAAAAATGTGACGGAGAGACTTTCTATCTTCCTATTGAGACATTTAACCTAAAAGAAATGAGTTAAATAATTTATACGGAGAATGAGTGAAATTTGCTTTGATCAAATTAAAAAATATGACTGTTGAAATAAAGTGTCCGCCGCATCCTTCCCAAGCAGCAGAAAGAGCTGCTGAGAAACAAAATGACAAAGACATAAAAATAACTAACCCTAACCCGGCAAATATTAGCACCATATTTTTTGGGAGATTACACAGCGTCACTGTAGGCCACGCAGAGAAATCCTCGATAAGCACCAACAGGAGAGGTCTTGCTCATCGTGGAAGCCCCATAAAAACCAGAAAATGGATAAAATTTTCCTTTGCAAAAGCGATCCAACTTCACTCAGGGGTTGGCCCAGAAGCCACAAGGGATCGGGTTAAATTTCCCATTTGTGCATTTCAAAAAAAGAAAAAAAGAAAGAAAGAAAGCTGCTCAGCTCCCGCCCCAGCTCTCTTTCTTGAAGATGCTTCCTGTTCTCCCATTTATCTTACACACACACAAGCTCCTCCAGGATTTTTTCTTTCTTTTTTTCTTTGGTTTGGTTATTTGAAATGGGGTATCACCATGTAACCCCACCTGGCCTGGAACTCATCGTGTAGCTAAACTGTCTTGGAATTTGTAATCCTCCTACCTTTACCTCCCCAATTCTGGAATTATAGGCTTAGGCCACAATACTCTGTCTTCAAACCTGCCCCCTCCCCCGGTACATTTTTACCTTGAGACAAGGTCCCATATGTTCTAAACTGGCCTCAAACTTGCTATGTAGCCAAGGATGACCTTGGACTTCTGGTCCTCCTGCCTCCACCTCCCCAAGTCTGAGATTAGAGGTATGCAACACTAAACTGGGTTTATGCAGTGCCGGGCATGGAACCAGGACTCCGTGCAAGCTAGGTGGTACTCTACCAACTGAGCTTCCTTCATCTGTTCTTGAAAATTCCAGAGGGGCTAGAGAGATGGCTCAGTGGCCAAGGGCACTTGATGTTCTTGCGAGGAACTGAATTCGGTTCCCAGCACCCACATGGCAGCTAATAACCAACCAACTCTGACTCCAGTTCCAGGAACTCTGACCCCCTCTTCTGACTTCCATGGACTTCTGTACTCACATGGTGTACATGCATACAAACATACATAAAATTAATTAATATTTTTAAAAAGAAAGATTCCAGAGCCAGGCATGGTAGCACATGCATTTAATCTCAGTGCTCAGGAGGCAGAGGCAGGTGGGTCTACATGAGTTCAAAGCCAGCCTGGTCTACATAGCAAGTTCCAGGCCAGTCAGTGCTACATAGTGAGACCCTGTCTTAAAATAAAAGAAACATCTCAGATCAGTTCCAAGAGTGCTGAGCAAGGGATAAGCCTGGATACCACTGACTTAATCATTCTTCTTCAGTAAGTCTCTCGTTTTTTATTATTTTTATTTTATGTGTATGAGTGCATTGCCTACATGTACATAAGTGTACCTGTGTCATACAATGCCCGTGGAAGTCAGAAGAGCGAGTCAGATTTCCCTGGAGCTGGAGTTACAGAAGGTTATTAGCTACCATGTGAGTGCTGGGATGGGAATTGAATCCAGGTCCTTTGCAAGAACAGTCAGTGCTCTTGACCTCTCCAGGCCCCTCAGCAAGTCTGCTTACAATGGACTTGCCTAGCCAGGCTTGGTGGCATACCAGCACTCCAGAGACAGGAAGAGGCATGACCATGGTGAAAGTCAAGGTCAGCCTGATCTAGACAGCGAGATACTGTCTCAAAAAAGAAAAAAGGAAGAAAGAAAGAGAAAAAGATAAATGAAGAAAATGGACTGGTCTGCAACAGTAGGACTAAAGAAGCCTCCATGAGAGTCGGAGTATCTCTTCTCTTCCACCTGAAGAAATGAACAGCAAGTAGAACCTTGACTCAGACACCAGCAATCTCCCCTCATCCACGTCTACTCCCCATCACCCACACCTCCTCCTGGAGAGCCCATGGGCACCTGTAGCCCAATCTGGAAGAGAAAACTCAGCTCCAGCTGTGCCTGTCCCACTGGCCCTGAGGGCTCAGATGACTCCAAAGATCCCTAGCTCTGCAGAGAGCATCCAGAGGTTAAACAGTCAGACAGTCTGGTTAAGTTCTGGCTTCACCACTTATGTACCCGTGTGTCCATGGCCAGGCTTTCTTCTCTCACCTGCAGGTTGTGAATGTTGGTAAAATTTTCCTAGGACAGAGTGAGTGAGGGGCTGCAGACGGGGTTCTCAATATTTGTAAAAGTTCCATAAATGTAGATGATTTTTTTGCAATGACCTTGAGTGAGCCATCCAAGGTCACTGTGGATTTTATTTCTGAATCACTAGTTATGGGATGGGAGGAGGGTTCAATTGACCTCTGTTGTGTCTGCACTGCAGCAAAGAAAGGGAAAGCCGGGTAGGGTGCAAACCCAGTCGAGGCCTGAAAAAAGCAAGATCGGATGGAGAGCATGTTGCAGCTCCCCCCCCGAAGGCCTGCTGTGAGCCAAAGGGCGCCTGAAGCCAAGATGGGCTCGTACTGGAGAGGCTCCTTGGTATTTGTTTTTTGGTTTTTTTGTTTGTTTGTTTGTTTGTCTTTTTGAGACAGCATCTCAGGGTCTTCCTGTGGTCCCAGCTGGTCTGGAACTCGCTACATAAACCAGGCTGGACTTGATATCACAGAGATTTGACACAGAAATTTGCCTGCCTCTACCTCCCAAATGCTGTGTTTTTGGTTTTTGAGACAGGATCTCACATAACCCATGCTGGCCTCTAACTCACTATGTAGCAGAGGATGGTCTTGACCTTCTGATTCTCTTGCTTCCACCTCCCCAGTGCTGGAACTTTATGTGCCACCAAACCTGGCTTCAGAGATATTCTAGAAGGCTGGAAGCTTTGCACAGTGCAGATGCTACCTCCAGTGGGAGTGAGTTCCCTGCACCTGAGGATGTATAAACCGAGCCTGAGGACCACACAGAGGGGTGTTGAGCAACGGGTTAGTGGGTATGTCAAGAGGGCTTGAGCTCAGAACCTACCAAACCTGCACTGTCTTTTCTGTGCTCCTTGTTTTTTCTTTTCCTTCTCACCACACCCTCCCCAGGACTGCTGAGAAAAGCAAAAAACATATGTGAATAGTCTGTGCATCTGTGCATATTATAGGTTTGTGTGATGGAATGGTGTGAAGATAAAGGACGGGAAGGTAGGAATGGAAAGGCAGGTGGCAGGTGGCTTGTGTGTGTATGTGTGTGGAGAGAGAGAGGGAGAGAGAGAGAGAGAGAGAGAGAGAGAGAGAGAGAGAGAGAGAGGAGAGAGAGAGAGAAGCAGGTCCACCTGCTGTCCAGAGCCGGGCTGTGGGTGGGCACAGGGCACACGAGTGTGTGCACCCAGGCAGAGCTACTGAGCCACCATGTCAGCACAAGTGTGTCAGCCCCAGGATGGGCTTGAGCCGGCTTTTATCTCCTCTGGCTGTGCAGGATTTACAAGCTTTTGAAATGCAGGATTAATAAGAAGAGGCCAGTGTTTTAATCTATAATGGAACAGAAAGTATCATTATTGTTAAATAATGCACAGCCTGTCGTTTATTAAGAATTAATGGTTTATCGAGTGTTCAGGTTGCAGCAGCCGCCTGTGCCCTCCCTGGCCTGGGCTCCTAGCTGGTCCCCTGGCCCTCAATCCTGTTCTAAACTTGACTGGCTAGGCTGCAGAAGCAGCAGTCACCAGTGGGTGGCCTGAGAAGCTTGGAGTTTCTGCTGAGGGGCTTGTCCTCTCTCACAGATGTTCCTAGGAGGATCAGAGATAGAGATGTAGGGTGGGGTTATGTGAGAAGGTGATATCCCCCTCAGCCTGGCTCCTCCTATCCCTTTTGGAAGAGGGGAGCATCCTCACCACACAGGGCATCCCTGCTCCACCTTTTTTCTAGGCCCAGAAGGTTGTCTCTGCTCCTGGAAGTACGGGCAATACAGACCCAAGGATACAGAATGTCCTTCTTTCTGGGACCTGGAGTAAGGTGTCACACAACTCTCAGGAGAATTAGCACTTGCAGAGGCCTCCAGGCTCAGAAACAGGAAGCCACATTAACCAAGAATTTCCTGAGACCAGGTATTTCCCAGGCAGCATCCCACTGTAACCTGTATCATCACCCTAGCACACGTTTCCATCTTATAGACGGGGAAACTGAGGCTCTCTGAAGTCACTGCAGACGACTCTACAGACAAGTTGGATTTGTTGTTGTTGCTTTGTTTTGTTTTTTAAGTTTTTGAGACAGGGTCTCACAACCCCTGGAACTTGCTATGTAGACCAGGCTGGCCTCGAACTCACAGAGATCTGCTTGCCTCTGCCTCCCAAGTGCTGGAATTAAAGGCTTAGCCACCCATTCTTGAGCCAAGTTAAAAAAAAAAAATACACATAATAGCTCATGGTGACCTTGAACTCCCTTTATAGCCCATGATGATCTTGAACTCCTCCTGCTGGAGCTACAGGTGTGCACCACCTCACCTAGCTTAAAGCAAGTTATTCTATTTTTCTAAATCTCTTTCCACTCCAGACCTTGGTACATCAGCTCTGAACTCCCCTGTCGGCTCAGAACTCCCCTAACTGACTTCAAGGACAGTGCTTGAGAACTGCTATAGTCTCTGCATCCATCACACAGCACTTCTGCAATGATGGGCCTCCAAAACAGCAGAGCATCTCCAGCAAAGAGTCCTGAGAATAGTGCCACGTGGCACACAGAGGGTAGCCAGGACCCTGACCCCGAGCTCAGCAACCTGGTCACATTCATCCTTGAGCCCTGCCTACCCCCATCACCAATCTGCATGGTTTGAATCTGTGGCCAAAAAGACTAAGTTCCAGAAGCAGACAGGAATCAGAGCTGTGTGACCGTGGCCAAGTTACTCAACCTCTCTGAGGTTGCATTAGCACCTGCCTCAAAGAATTCTTGAAAGTGCTCAAAGAGGTTATCACATCAGAGTGTCTACTGCACACCTGACAGTAAGAACAAGGTTGATACCCAGGAGAAGGGGTAGCAATGGCGTTGCCAGGACTGTTGATCTTAGCAAAAGCTTGTCCGGTCATCCATAGCCCACCAGTTCCAACCTCATTCCTGCACCGCTGACTATGCAGCAAGCGCACGCTCCTCAGCACCTACACTGGCCAGGCTCCGTGCTGAGCACAAGTAGTGAGCCGACCCCAGGCTCCCTCCCCATCACACCTTCCTTCATAGCCCTCGGTCTCCTCAGCCTCCCCAGCTCCCAACCTCTCCGCTCCTCTAGCCCCACCCACCTCCACCCTGCACCCGCTGGCAGCGCTCCTCTCTACCCCGCCTCACGTCTACGCCACACTTCACCCTCCATCTCTTCCATCTCGGGGTTTGCCAGCAGCTTCTTTCCTTCCTCTTTATTCCCTTCCCTCGTCGTTTTCCCCATCCCCAAGCTCCACTGCGCTCGCGTCTCGACCCATCTGCCCCACTCTTCCTGTCCCCCAGTCCCAGTCTTCCTGTCCCTCTCCCTCCACTTCTCTTCCCTCATCCCCAGCCCGGGGACTCCTCCCGATCCAGTTACAGGAGTCTTCAGGTCCTACTGCGGGAGGGGACGTGGCCCCCAGAGGCCACGGAGGGAAGGCGCATGCCAGGGGATGAGTCTCCCGGGCGGGCACAGTCCCAGCACCTGCAGTGGGTGGAGCCCTTGACCGGCGGGAGAGGGGCGGGCGCGGACTGCGCCGAGCAAGCGCCGCGCTCCACCCGCACTGTTCCTCGCTCTCCTGGGCGGGCCACCACGCTGGGACCTCGGCCCACAGCCCGGCTCCTCACGCAGCTTCTGTTTTATTAACCTGCCTGTCGCTGCTCTCGCCACTGAATAGGGCCTGTGGGGGGGCTTGGGAGGGGAGGAGCTGGGCTTTGCCTGGGATCACCATGGAAACAGCAGCCTCGGCCAATCAGTGGGCAGGCAGGCCGAGTGCAGCGGGCAGCTGGGTCTCCGAAGCCTCATGCAGCCGCGGGCTGACTCCTGCCTGACAGGCCGCCCGCAGCCCTTGCGAGGGAGAGGATGAAAGGGGGGACAGGACCCCGAGGGAAGTGGTACAGGCAGCAGAGTGGCGGGGCAGACGTGAGGCCAGGGGCCCCGAGGGCTAAACCGGAAGATGCAGAGTCTGAAGAGCGGGCAGAGAGCCCTGGAGTCGGGCAGTGGTGTCAGGACCTCACAAGCCTGGTGCAGAGGGCCCAGCTTCTCCCCATGGTAGTGTTCTGTCCAAGCCAGGGTTTGCATGAGCTGAGACCGCTTTAGCGCTTGGCCGTGGGGAGGGGCTGTCCTGTGCGCCCGAGGGAAGCTAGCAGTACCACCAGCTCCCCGGCTGTGACAACTAGAAATGACTACTCACATCGTCACATGTCTGGGGTGGGAGCCCAAACTGCCTCTGGTCTAGCGACACTGGTCTAAGCACTGGGCAGTGGTCACTGCTGGTGAAACTTGCTCCTCCTGAGATGGCTTCGCTCCGGGAAGGGAGGGGAAAAGCAGGCCGGGAAGTGAAGGAAGAGACAGGGGAAGGTGGTGGAAGGAGAGCTGGCCCCCAAGAGTGGTGGAAGCAAATGAAGCATGCTCTCTAAATGCCTTCCTCCCTGAGGTTCCTTCTGGCTGGCACACCCTGCCCAGCCTTACCCAGCTGTCCTGCAGGCTCATTCTGAACACCAGGTCCAGGAAGCCCTCCTTGATTGTCTCACTGTCATCACTGAGTTCTTTTCAATGCTCCTCAGCCCTGAGCTCCTGCTTCCACAGCAACCATCTCTGCCTGTAGTTGGCTTGTTGCTAACAATCATCACCCCTGTTGAGGGAGAGCTTTGCCTGTGCCAGACCTGGACAAAAACTTGATGCTGATTTTTTCATTTCACCCTCACAACCCCACAGGCTTGGTACCATTATTATCACCATTTTGTGGATGAGAAAATCAAGCCTCACATTAAGAATCTTGCCCAGTCACAAAGATCACAGTAAGGACTCAAAGTGGGTTGTCAAGACCAAGGGCTTGCCTGTCCAACTTCCAACATGTACAGTGAAGCTTGTGCCTCCTAGCTAGATCCAGAGCCCCTTGCCATGCCCAGCACGCACTGGTGAGTATCAGGCACTGCGGAGCTGTTCTGAATAGGATGGTGGCTCTGGAAAGGTCTGTGTGGACAGCCAGGCATCGAGCCCAAGAAGGCTGAGACTGAATGGCAACTCCAGGGTGCTGGACCCCCAAGAGACCGGCAGTGTTTGCTCGGGTATGGTCTAATGGGGCCAGCCCTAGGAAAGGCACGTATCACCTAGGCTGCTTTTCAGACACACTACCTCACCCGGGTCCTCGCCCCGGTCACCTCCAGTCTCTCACACACACAGCTTTCCCCAGGATGCTGGGCACGGGCCCCCCTAGTGGCCAGAGTGTCACACTGGTGGCAGTAGTGTCCATGATCAATAGTCACAATTAGCAATCCCAGGCTCAACCCAATGGGCTCTCACTACACCTAATTTTCAGGCTCCCAGGGCATCTCTGGGCTGTTTGAGCTTCAAATGGCTCTTGGTGGAGCTGGCCCCAACCTGAGCTGGACAAGGCAAACCCCCACTCTGGCCCCTCTCCCCCAGAACCCTTCCCTCCACCTCTAACCCATTTGAAAGGAGGAGGTACTGCCCGCAGAGGACTCCATCACAGCACCCCTTCACCATGGCTAGAGTGATCTTACATCATCAATCCCTGCCTCAGATCCAGCAGGAGAGCTTGAGGCTGAGGGGCGTCTGCCAGGAAGCATCGCATGATGTGGCTTCCCGCTCAGGTTAGGGTTCTGATCTGGAATCCAGGAGCTGGAGTCCCAGGAGGCTCCCATCAGAACTGCTCCTGCATGCACCACCCGCCTCCCTCAGGAACCTGCCACACACACACACACACACACACACACACACACACACACACACACACACACACCTCAGCTTTGAAAGCAGGGCTCCTGGCAGGCTGCTGTTCCCATGGCAACCCCATCCCAGGCTGCCCTATCCAGTGCTTCCTTCCACCCCCTTCCTCCACCCTGAACCCACATCACCTTCATTCACAGAACAGGAACCACATCACATTGACCAAGTGGACACCCCTTACCCCTGGCCTTTCTCCATCCTTTCTCCCTCTTCTCCTTCAATGGAGAACAAGCCTGGAAGAGAAGAGATAGAGAGAGGGGCTGACAAAGGGCTGGGCTAGGGTGGATGAAGAGGAAGAGTAGGAACAGGAGGGAACCAGGGCACAGCACCCCCTCATTTGTCCCCAAGGTTTAGGCTTCTGTTCCTCTCAGTCCTAGGACTGTCTCATCTCACTGCATGTGTCCCTGCCTCTCCAACGTGAATATCCAAAGCTCAGACAAACTCGCTGATGAGCCATAGGCCTCACACTATAACCAGACTCTGCACTGGAGCCCAGGTATTCTCTCCAGCACCAGCCAAACTATAACTGTCAGGCCCTGGGACTCAGCCTGCCACCTCCACGGTGCTCCCCACTCTGACTTGGTGTCCCTTGCCCATGTAATAGGCTCCCTGGGAGAGTCAGTAGGGCCCTGACATCTACAGTGGGGACAGTGGGGAAGCCTGGTGGAGCCTCAGCCCCTAGACCTAGTCAGACAATAAGACTCTTCTGGCTTTGGGACTTTGGCAAGTTTTGGAAAAGTCAGGAGATGCCTGCTCAGATCAGTCCCATCTCTTCCAGGGGGCCTTGGCGAGGGTCACCACCCAGCTTCAGAACCAGAGGCCTGGACTTGAATTGTAATGCCCTCATTTTTTTTTTTTTTTTTTCGTGAGAAGCTTACCTTCTGCCTTGATTCTCTTATCTAAAAGACAGAGACATACAGTGACACCCGTGTGTTTTGCTTACTCCTTATGGCTCAGTGAGGCAGACTGTGTTGTCTGTTCTACAGAAGGGAAACTGAGGCTGAGATGTTCAGTGGCACAGCAGGCCTTTGATCAGTCAGTAGAAGGCAGTGTAGACACAGGGTCTATGCACAGCTGCTAAGCCCTCAAAGGGACTGGGGCTGAGGGGCAAAGCTTGGGTTGGGGCACTTGCCTGGCACTGGTGAGGCCCTGGGTTCATCTCTAGTACCCTCTCCTAAATTGCCATATAGTCTTAGTAAGGTTCTGACACCTAAGTTGGGGCCTCATGTGTCACTGGCGTTTGCCGTGTAGATGTACAGCCTCCACTGGGAACCCAGCTGGAATCAAGGTCAAGGAGGGGCTTGGTAAGATGGAGTGATGTGATCCAGGAGAGGAACTAGACTCAACCTTGGACCTAGAACAAGAAAGTGATGCCTGAAGGAGAGAGGGACTTACAGGTATGTGGGGTAAAAACCACTAAACTCCAGTCTTCTCCCATTGGATGCAGCCTTTAGAACACAGGTCAAGGTCAGCAGTCTCTGGGCTTAGAACCCTCAAGGAAAGGTTAACAGGAGTCCCAGAGGAAACAAGGCTGTACCCAGGGAAACAGTCAGGTCTGGAACTCAGTAAAACCTGTCCAACCCAGTAGCTTCCCCACCTCCTCTGAGACCCACCTCCAGCTCTTCAGGGGTCCCCCCTCCCATACACACCTCTCAAAGCCGCCCAGTCCCTTTGGGAATCTCTGGAGGCCTAATCATCCCCCCCCCACCCCCTACCTAGAGTGAACAAGCCCAACAAACAGCATTGTTCCCTCACACAATGGACACAAAGAACTTGGGAATTCACAGAACGGTCCTGAATTTCAGCTTCCTTCCCCTCCAAGCCCTAGAGAGCTCCATTGTCTGTAAACTCCACTTAAAATACGCACCATTGCTCCAGCTGTGGAGCCACTTAAGAGGCACGGAAGAGCTCCCTGCCTCCCTCCACAGCCCCTGCCAAGCCTGCTGGGAGGAGGGGAGCGGCAGCCTAGAGCTCCAGCTCCAGTGGCAAGTTCCTGCCTCCCCACTCAGTGCCTATTTTACAGCTGAAGAGTAAAAAAGAAAGCCAAAAACAGGCCTTGTGATGGAGGGTCCAGACCCACTGGATGCCTGATGACCACCCCTTTGCACCGAAAAGAAGCTTCCCAGGGCCTCTCCCTCTGCCCACTTGTGTGCTTACAGACCTTCAAGGACAGGCAACTCATACCTCTTAATGAATATACTCTCTATTGAAAGTTCACTAACTACCAGATGTTCCTTGAAGGAGAAACACCTGCTTCCCCTAAGGCCTAAGAGACTGACCCTCTGCTGGCATGTGACCGGCTCTTAGAATACTAGGCTGCCATGATATTGACGGTCTCTCTCCCCTGGTTGAACAACTCTGACCTCTTCCCCTGAATGCTATTAACCAGTAGTTTTGAGTACCTGTCCCATTCTCCTCCCCCCTCCCTGTGTCTTTGGGGTACCTAGAGCTAATCCAGACATCCCCTTAAGTACTCTCTGTAAGTTGGGAATTCTGATGGGAGTGCAGGATACTGATATCAGGTAAGCATGGTAAATGAATGCATAATTACCAAGTGAGGTAAGGAATCTGACTACATGAACTTGGTAAAAGCAAGGAATCTGGTTGTGGGGCTAAGAATATAACTCAGCTGGTAGAGTGCCTGTATAGCATGCACCAAGTCCTGGGGCCAGTCCCCAGCTCGGAATAATCAAGCCGGGTGGTGCTTGTCTGTTAATGCCAGCACTAGGGAGACAGGAAAGAGGATCAGAAGTTCAAGATCATCATCAGCTACATTGCAAGTTCTAGGCTAGCCCAGGCTTCCTGAAACTCTGTCTTAGAAAAGAAGAAGGAAGGAAGGAAGGCACAGATTCCCCGGAATCTCTGCTCTTAAAGCTATTCCTGGGCGCCTTTACATTTGCTTTTCCCTCTGCCCATGACTTTGTTTCCAGAACTTACAGACCATACAGGTCTGCTCCAACGCCTTTGACACCCAGAAAAGCAGCTCCTCCACAGACACTGTCACCCTGTCCCTTTAGCTAGGATAGTCATTTTTATAGCATTTACATGACAGAATTAAATTATTTATTTCTTCGCCTGTTTATTGTTGCTTTCTCCTGCCTAGAAAATAAGCCCCATATTGGTTAGGCATTTTGCTTAGTCATTAAATTTGCATGCTTCAAATCTGTTTGTTGGAATGAAGTGAGGCAGAGGTAGAGATGGACAGAAGGCCAGTATGGTGCAGAGAGTGTCCCCAAGTAGTCCCTAAGTACCCCAGCCAGGGTAGGGAGAAGACCAGTTCACTGAAGAGATTGTATTCTCCACTCCCATCATCCATGCTTTCATAGAATTCTGATTGGGAGCAAAGAAAGATGCATCCAGAGCGGAAGTCCAGCCTTCTGTGACTGTGCATTATGGCATCTGGCAAGGGTTAGCACATAGTAGGGCCTCAATAAATAATAGAGGAAGCTGGGCCATACTAATAAGCTCTATCATGACTAAGAACAAGGGCTCTAGAGAAATGGCACCATGGTTAAGAGCACTGGCTGCCCTTGCAGAGAACTGGGGTTCAGTTCTCAGCACCCACATGATAGCTCAAAACCGTCTGTGACTTCAGGTCCAGGGAATATGACAGCCTCCTCTGGCTTCCACAGTACCGAGTATGTACATGGTGCACAGTTCCCATGTGAACAGCTTACACTGGGAGACTTTACCTTTTCACCCTTGTTACCTTTTATTTTGAGGCAGAGTCTCCCGAAGTTGTCCAGGCTGGCTTTGAACTCACTCTGTAGTATAAGCAGGCCTTGAAGTTTGGATCCTCCTGCCTCAGCCTCCTGAGTAGGTAGGATAGGAGGCATGCTACCCCAGGCCTGGCAGCATTGCCGTGTTGGCTGATGGTCTACTAAGAGCAAACCCTGACCAGGGAGAGCCAGGCTTATGTACAATACCTGGTTTGGGGCAGATTTGTGAAAATGATTTTGGTAGAAACCTTGGAGTTGTAATTTCTGTGTTCCCAGAGTACGTGTTGCAGTAGAGCCTGGTCAGTGGTTAATTCCTAGCTGGGAAACAGGTTAGCTGCACTGTTTCAAATAATGGCCATGTAGATAAAGCACTTACATCATGCTAAACACTTTTTACACAGATTTTCTCACTCGGTCCTGCTCTGAGGCTGTGCTATTCTCATCTCTGTGTGATTGCTAGGAATCACCTGTGTACAGTATTCTCCAGTGCTCCAAGGCTCGGGAAGGGTTAAGCAATTTGCTCAGATTTTTCACTGTTAATTACTAGGTGGCAAAATGGACTGTCAAGCTTAAGCGGAAGGGCCGAAGCCTCTGTTTTTAATCCTGATGGTGGTTGTAGCTGTGCCTTGCTGCTCAAGGGGAACCTGGCTGGGCAGATGGGAGAAGTCCCTTCTAAGAAGAGACCATAGTGTGAGCAAAAGTTGGTAAGCAGTGCTAACATCCTGCCTGGTTCTCTCTCTCTCTCTCTCTCTCTCTCTCTCTCTCTCTCTCTCTCTCTCTCTCTCTCTCTCTCTCCAATGCTGTGATCCAACCTAAGACTTCATGCATGGCCAGCAAACACTCCACCTCTAGCTTCTACCTGTAGCCTGAATGTCATGAAATCTGGTGTAGTATGAAGTTCTTGATCAACAATAACAACAACACAACAGCTATTGCTGACTTTTGTCTCTGTGGCCTTTCGGGTATCAGCCCCTGGGATGGATTTCTGGCTCTGGATGTGTCTTTCTTAGTCTCTAAACAGGGCTTTATGAAAGAGTGCACAGGTGGAGAAGGGGGGAGGGGAGGAGGGGAAGGAGATGGGCAGAATACTTTGAGTGAATTGGTTTTTTCCCTACCCTGGGGCTGGGGCCACTTGGGGACACTTTCTGGGCCAAGTTGGTCCTCTGCCCATCTGCATTTCTGCCTCCTGACTCACTTCACTCCAACCAATAGATTTGAAGCATGCAAATTTAACAACAAGGCAAAGAAATGATTGGTTCATTCCCGTGATGAGATAAATGCCACTATTCAAGTAACTCCTATGTCCTCCACCCCCATGCCAGTTCGGGGTATTTGATCTTGTGTCTGGCAGGAATCCCCAGCTCCTCTGTTTTCCTTACTCTTTCCCATTCTGAGTTAGCAAATCACATCAAAATGCCCATTTCCCAAGGGATGGGATGTGTGGCGAACAAGGAAGCCCATACCCTTAAGACAGACCCTCACCTGCAGTCTTCCTGGGCC
This sequence comes from Eospalax fontanierii, assembly GCA_035773235.1. Lineage (NCBI taxonomy): Eukaryota > Metazoa > Chordata > Mammalia > Rodentia > Spalacidae > Eospalax > Eospalax fontanierii. Next base: position 24,587,099 of record CM069527.1, on the reverse strand, counting down.
TCCAGACAAACCACGGACAAACCACTGCTGGCTGTGCAGAGCATCAAATGCAGAGGATAGAACCCAGAGACTGAGACACTTTGGGAGAATCCATGTCCAAAGCTTCCTAAAACCAAACCCCAGCATATCGGCTGTTCTTTTCAGCCCCTAATTTAGTAATTCTATTGAGAAAAGAGATTGTGGGTTTTTTTATTTGGTGTGATTTATTCTTTATCATATAAATAATAATAATTTACACAAAGCTCTTCCCCAAACAGAAGAGAATCTGTACATAAAAATAAACAAAAATTAAACTGAGCTGGGCCTGGTGCCCAGAAAACCAGCCAATTCCAAACACAACCAGGGGGAAAAAAACCCTCCAGGTCCTGGGAGCTCTGGAGCCTTGGCTGGAATTCTGGGTGGAGGCTCTGATCCGGGAAGCCACTGCCCTCTCTTCCTGAGTTCCTGTGCAGGCTGATTGTACCATTGGAGCAGCCCACATTCACAGAAAGCCAGCCAGCAAGCTCGGTGGGCTGTGAGGCAGGTAGGATTTGGCTAGGAGGAATAAGCAAGTTCCAAACTCCTAGGTAGTGTTATTGGAGGCTGCTGACTTCCAGGGGTGAAAGCAAGAGCTACTGTGGCTAGGGAAGACAGAGTGTTGGCCAACATCCAAATTGGGTGGTTCTCTGTCCCATGGAGCTCCTTACAGGCGTGGACTGGGCAGAGCATCCTCTGGTCTTCTGTTCCCTTGGTGCTTTGGCTCTCTCTCTAGAGGCCTGTTATTTTTACAGCTATTGAAAGATGACAAGCAATCTCCTTGGCCATTGATTAATTTCCCTCAACAGATGCTCTTTGGCTGTTTTAAACTCTCTTCCCACTCCTGCCTTTATTTCCTGAAAGCCTTCAAAAGGGAGAAGATCTTTCTACATTCTAAGTGTGTAGCATAGGCTGAGCCCACAGAAGGCGGTGACTCTGCACTTCTCGGTAAATTCACTGTCATTGCAATTAGAGGTTCTATAGAAAGGTGAAGGTGATGATCATAGTGGGCATGGTGATGTTGAGAAGGAGAAGGAAGAAGAGGAAGAAAGAAGCTGCAGAGCAGTGCTGAGTGTGCTTTGGGGTCTGGAGTGATTATCTGACTTGGACTAAAATGAGAAAATGATGACTTGTGAAGGTGGTGGTGATAACAGTGAATTTGAGAGTGTGAAAGGGAGGACAGGAGAATGAAGGAAAGAGAATGCAGGTGTAGGTGAAGCTTCCAGAAAGGAGGAAGAGCATCACTGAGCAGCTAGAAGTCAGAGCCAAGATGTTCTGATTTTAAATCCAGCTCCAGGGTATGGGTGAGGTGCACAGCACATGCTTAGGATGCTTGGGTTCAATCCCCAGTACCACTAAAAACAAAAATCAAAACCAGCTGCACCACCTACTGACTTAGAAAGTTCTTTAACTTCCCTGAGCCTCAGCTTTCCTATCTATAAAATAGATCTCACAATAGTACCTGCCTCATGAGATCACTGGACATTCATAGAAAGCCTGGCTACTCCTGCTGGGACTGATGGTGCACACCTGTAATTCTCCACGCCCAGGAAGTTGAAACAGGAGGATAGCAAGTTTCAGGTCAATCTGAATTACATAGCAAGACTCTCTGGAAAAGAAAGAGGGACTGGAGCAATGGCTTAGCTCTTGCAGAAGACCTGGGTTCAGTTCCAGCAGCCATTTGGCAGCTCACAAACATCTAGAGGATCTGATGCCATCTTCTGGCCTCCTCAGGCACTGTACACACATAATGCACAAACATACATGCACATTTATATATATAAAATAAAAATAAACAATAAATCTCTTTTAATAAGAAGAAAGGGGGTTGGAGAGTTGATTCAAGGGTTAAGAGCACTGACTACTCCTCTAGAGGACCCAGATTCGATTCCTAGCACCCACATGGTGGCAAACAACCATCTGTAACTCAAGTTCCAGGGGAATCTGATGCCCTCTTCTGACTTCCACAGGCATTGCATGACATGGGTACACTTAGCTACATTCGGACAATAATACACTTGTATACATAACATGAAAATAGTAAATAAAATAATTTTTAAAGGTGAAAGGGAGAAAGAAATGGGACAGAGAGATGGCAAAGCTGCCTCAGGGATACAGATGATGAACGGAAAGAATGGGTTCTCACGGGTCATCCTCTGACTGCCACTCTTTCACGCGCGCCCGCACACCCCCACCCACACCCACACCCACACCCACACACTAAAATGTAAAATAGAAAGAAAAAACATTAAAAAAGAAAAAAGAAAAGAGAGAAGGAACTTATGATAAAACTCTCTGTCAAGGGGCTGGAGAGATGGCTCAGCAGTTAAAAGTACTGACTGCTCTTGCAGAAGACTGAGGTTTGAGTTCCAGCATCCAAATGGTGGCTAACAGCCGTCTGTAACTCCAGTTCCAGGAGATCCAACAATATTAAAAATAAATAAATAAAAGCTCCGTGAGGGTATGCACCCGAGGTACAGATGGAAGTCACAGCTACTTCTAAACCAAAGCCACAAAGCCAACAACTGGCTTGAGAAAGTTCAGAAGACTTTTTTTTCCTTATTTGTTTGAGTGTTAAGCTTGCTTGTGATGTAAACACACCTGTGTCCTGCCATGCCCACGGAGGTCAGAAGAGGGTGTCGGATCTCCTGGAACTGGAGTTACAGACAGCTGTTAACCACTATCTAGGTGCTGGGATTTGAACCTGGCTCCTCTGCAAGAACAGTCAGTGCTTTTAAACACTGAGCCATTTCTCCAGCCCATAAAAGTTCAGAAGATCTTGACCAGGCCCTGCCACTTCACCCACCCCCATTTGGGCCTGCTTCCTTGTGAATGAAATGAGGTGGAGAGCATCAAGCTTGAACCTCAACAGTCCCCTTGGGCAGTAACTCTGTGCACGTCACTTCATGGCCCGTGGGAACATCCAGACTCAGACAAGCTCGTACAGGTGTATAGGCCCAGGTGCAGATTGAGCAGCATGCCTGTGCGAGGGGTCAAGCAGAGGAGATGCGGAGCAGGTTGGACCGGCCTCCTTTCAGGAGTTGTGGAAAGGCAGAGATGAGTTCCTGCCCGAGGGAGGGAGAAGGCTCTGGCAGCCCCTCACTTTCTGGCAGTTGCCAGGGTCCAAAGGACTGAGCTCCTTGGGCCAAACTACAGAACTTGGTGATGTTATGATTGGGGCCATGTTGGCATCTGTGTGAAAGCTCAGTTAAATGTGGGGTTTCACTATCAAAATCAGTTTTTCTTTTTCCCTTGCTATGTCTTCCCCTTGTTTGCATTCCTCACAGATCTTGTTCTTTTCCCTAGGGTTGGAAGACAGGAACTGGAGGCCAGAGTCACCCATGCACAGTGCCTGACTAAATCTTTATAGACTCCTCTTGTTTAGATCTAGCTAAGTATGTCAGAGCCCTCTAAAGTCTTCAAAATAACAGGTACTCGCCATGACTTCGGGGATAGACGCTTTTCTATGGCTTTGCCCCAGGGAGAGCCCTGCCACAGATCCTTGTTCCTTGAAAGCAGGAGGTGGAATAGTATACTCAGGGTCAAGAGCCTTTATGAGTCCCTCTCCTCTGCTCTGTACAGGCGTCAACCACCCATTCACTAAAGGTGATTAAGTTTTACATGCCCTGGATGCCAATCCTAGGGCCAGCCATTCAGATGTCCTCTGGTCCTAGCCTGAGGTTCATCCAAGAGCTCTGGCCTGCCTTGGAGGTGTCTCCAGTGGGTGGGGTGAATGTGTTCTCTGTAGATACATAGTCTGCTGGTGCTCAGAAGCTAAGCATGCAACCCACTTAGTATGTGTTGGGCTTTTTGTAAGTTTGGTTTTTGCTTTTTTTTTTTAAAGACCGGGTATCATGCAGCCATCTCTGTCCCTCTCCTTCCTGTAGCACCCCCAGACTCCCTTCCTCCTGTGGTCCAGACCTGTGTGTAGGCTTAAGAGGGCATCCAGGATGCGAGTCTGTCAGAAGGGCTTGGCTTTGGGAATCATGGCACCTGATTTCCTGATGTAGCCTGCAGCATCATGCATGTGCTTTTATAAATCAAAGGAAGCCCTGGGTCTCCTGGCTGGCTGTTCTTCTGGACTCCCCTCCCCCTGCAACTTCTTGCTTATCAGCTGCACAATGCAGTCAGGGGAAGGGGGTGCACTGACAGAAACCAGCTTGTTTCTGAGGCTGGAAAACAGAACTGTAGGAAATTAGCAGGCTGAGAAATGTCTGCTTGGCTCTGTGTCTGTATTGCGCCGCCCTCAGTCTTTCTCTCTGCAGCTCCATCCTCCAGCCCCTGCCACCGCCATCTTGCCTCCCCACCCCTGACACTCAGTGTGGGCGCCTGGGGCTTGGAGGTTGTGTGTCTGGAGCTTTGTGGAAGGCGCAGCTTGATGTGTGTGCTCGAGTGCGTGTGTGTTTCTGTGTGCGTGTGTTTAGGGATGGTAGACCTGCCCCTCCTTGGGAGGCAGCTTAGCCAGAAACGCCAGCGGCAGAGACAATTGTGCGGGTGGGGATGCTGAGCACAGAGCCGGCGGAGCCCGCGGGCAGGCAGAGAAGCGCCACACAAGAAATTGATTCCATTAAAAAGTAATCTTAAATTTAATAAAAGTTATGATTTGATTATAGCCACAGAACCTACAGGCAAGAGGGAAGGGGGTGGATTCTAGTGATGGATAAACAGAAGAAGAAGAGAAAAAAAAAAAACAACAGAAAGAGAGGAGGGAGGAGGTTGGGATGGATGAGAGGATGGAAAGACCTGGGGGGCGGGGACGAGACCATTTTCTTTCCCTCAGATGGAAGAAAAGAGCCTGTGGCTGCCTTCCAAAGAGGATGCGAAGGAAGTGAAGAGTGTGAGGAGACTGAAGGAGCCAGGGGAGATGGAGCAGTCTGGTGGGTGGGAGAGGCTGGGGTGTGGAGACCAGGCCTGGGAGAGCTGGGTGTCTTCGGAGGAGAGGACGGCTCCGAACCTTGGGAAGGAGCACAAAGCACGCACTTAGTCAGGCAGGCAGTCCTGGGTTTCTGTTACAGATCAGCCTCTTCCTAGCTGTGGTGACCGGAACCATCACAGTTTCCTCTGTTACTAACCGGAGCTCTGCCCTTCTGGCATAAGGTGCTCATGAGGCAGAATGGAACCAGGCAGTAACCAGCATCCCTTAAATCCCTGAGAGGGTAGTTCTTTCCAGACACTCCCGACTAAAGGTCAGTCTCTAGCACAGTCCCCTCCGGTTGATTTGCAAACACTGGCCTAGCCTCATTCCTTTTGTTTTTTTTTACTACGGACAGAGATTGAGCTGCCTCAGTTTCTGATCCCACTCTGCAAGCTGGTTCTCTTAGGATGGCTCATGCTTTGTCCTTTGCTGTCTTTTAGGGTGTGGCAAGCTGAAGGGAACTATAGCCCTCAAGGCTGGGGAGGAAGGAAGGTGGCCAGAGATAAGAAGCCAGGGAGCTCCAGAGCACATTTGCATTATGGGCTCAAGGACCATCTAGCCCATATATACCCTTCCCAGTTCTCCATTCCCACCCTGCCTTTTCTCTCCTCTGCTCACCCTGGAATCTTGCTCCTGACCTGGGAGAGGTAGGCACCTCTGGAGTGCAACACTCAGGTACAGACTCTCAGCCACTGCAGTCAAGAGGAGGTGGGCAAAGCATTTGGCTTCTATGCAAGTCTCCATGGGTTCCCCCTAGCAAGCCCTGGCCATCTTGAGGCTGGGTGGGAATGCCCAGGCACTGCAAGATCAGCACCAAAACCTGTTAGTGGGACCTGGGCAGGAAGCCAGGACATCACTGTGAGAGGCTAATCAAAGCCTAAGCCAGAAAATCTCAGCTACTCCAGTGTCCAGGAATCAGGAAAAAGAGTCAAGAGAATGGGAACCTGGAGAAGGCACGGATCGTTCTGGAGGAAAAGCAATTTTGTCATCTCCCCGAAGTCAGTCCACCTAAACACTCAAATTCATTCTTTTATTTTTTATTTTTTTGGAGACAGGGTCTTATGTGGCTCAGGCTGGCCTCAAAGTTACTATGTAGCTGAGGATGGTCCTGAACTCCTTATCTTCCTGCCTCAGCCTCCTGAATGTTAGAATTACAGAAGTAGATCTCCATGCCCAGCTCAAATTCACTTTAAGCCTTTGACTTGTAAGTGGCATCCATTGCTGAGTTAGAGTGTGGCTCAGTGGTAGAACACTGGCTCAGTATACATAAGACCCTGAATGTTCAGTACCAGCAAAAAGCATTTACCAGGAAACAATGAGAAAGATTAAGTCCTTCCTTCTTTTTTTTTTTTTTAAGACAGAGTCTCATATAGCCCAAGCAGACCTCAAATTCTCTAAGGAACAGAGGACAGCCTTGAACTCCTGATCCTAATGCCTCTACCTCCCAAGTGTTGGGATTACAAGAATGCTCCAGTAAGATTGACTCCTTTAGTTTTTTGAGGCAGGGTCTCACTGTATAGACCAAGCTAGCCTAGATCTCATTGTATAACCTAGGCTGGCCTTGAATTCTTGGTGGTCCCCCTGTGTCAGCCTCCCAGGTGCTGAGATAACAGATGTGAGCCAACACATTCCACTAACTCTCACCCCTCCTCCCCCACTTTTTAAAAATTGAGACAGACTCTCACTATATAATTGGCCTCAACTCCAAATCCTCCTGCCCTAACCCCCTGAATACTGTGATTTTAGGAACAGGTCACTATACCCACCTCCAGAAGTATATATAATGAAGATTAGAATCTTCATTTTACTGAAGAAACTGAGGTCAGAAAGAGCAAGCTCTTTCTCCATACCATATAGCATGTACTAGATGCAGTTGGAACAGAAAGCCACTGTCCAGACCCAGGTTTCAGAAAGTGCTCCCCAGGCCCACAGCCCCCCACATGGAGCACCACCCATCATGACTCCATCTTCTGGAGGCTTGACCAGCACTATGCCACAGTGCTGCTTAGCTCCACCATTTTGGATCACCACCCTGATCCCCTCAACAGCTTCTCATACATACCCTTTTCCAGGGAGGGTGGGGCCGAGACTTCATGTCCTGTGGCCTGGGGCATTTCCAGGAAGAAGAATTACAGACGTGGCATTCACAGGAAGCACTAGAGACAGCGGAGCACGGTGACCCGCCACTCAAGGGCTCTCAGCATTGCTGTGGGTCCCCACTGGAGTTATGGAGGTGATGTGACCTCAGGGGGCTTCTAGACCATTTCTTGGAGCCCCTCCCTCTGAACCTGGGTGGGGCTCTCACATGTTTGATGCTTTCTGAGACATATTCCTCTCTGCTGAAAACCTCAGGCCTTCGCTGGGCATCTGTTTTCCTGATCTGTCCTCTGTGTAGAGAGCATCTGGCCACTCTGACAAGACCACTCCCTGGTCCTCTACGGAGACTGCAGGACTGAAGGGAACATTTAAGAGGAAAGTTCCCATATAGTCCTCACTTCTGTGTGGCATTCACTAAGAACCTTCTACAACCTGTCCCCAGAGCTGGTTTCCCATGATGTTAAGGAAGAAAGTCCAGACAGGGAAAGAGAACACATATTGGTCAAGAGGCCATTGTGGTGCCTACCAGTCCTGTGCTACAGTTAAGCCTACGAGCGGCTCTTTGATCTTTGCAATGGCTTTATGAGGCAGTTATTATGTGCTCCATGGACAGTTATGTCAAAGGAATCTCTGAGAGGCTAAATGGGGTTGGAGAGATGCCATACAAGCATGAGGACCTGAGTTTGAATCCCAAGAACCCATGTAAAACTAGGAGGACAAGGATTGTCTGTATTCCCAGGACTCCTATGTTAAGACAGGAGGTAGAGACAGAGACCAGAGAATCCCTGGAAGCTCATGGGCTAGTAGCCTGAAGTAAGAAGTGGTAAACAAGGAAGCTCTGCCTCAGAGGTAAAAATCGAGGACCATCACCAGAGGTTCTTCTCTGAATGCCACACATCTACCATAGATCATGTGTGCCACCTATACACCACACATGCACAAGATTAAAAGAGAGGGGGGAGATTAGTTGATTTAACCAAAGACACACAGGAAGAAGGTGGTAGAGCCAGGTCTTGAACCTGCCTGTGTCTAAATGGAAGGGCCTGTGTTCCTTCTGTCCTTCGTAGCTCTCGTCTCTGGTTCAGCCCCAGGGAAGGAGGACTCCTTCACAAGAGAAAGGTCTCTGATCTAACTTGGCACAATCTTTCAAAATGAAAAATGCATAGACATTTTGAGCCAGCAATCTCTTTTCTAGGAATGAATCCTCAAGAAATATTCATGTATGCTCACAGAGGGTATTATGTTCTTGTTTGCAACAGAAAAAAAAAATCAGAAGCAACCTCAATGTCCATCAACAAGAGAGTGGAAAAATATAATGAATTACCATGTGGTTGTAAGAAAAGATGGGCAAGACTATAAACCAAAGGAGGAAATACCAATACCTTGAATACTGAATATATTTTATATGTACACATATATTAAATATGTATTTTATTTATGTAGTTTTTTTTTTTAAGGTGTGTAAGTGCACTTGTGTCCTGCAATGCCCGAGGAGGTAAGAAGTGGGTGTTGGATTCCCCTAGAACTGGAGTTACAGATGGTTGTTAGCTGCCGTGTAGGTGCTGGACATTGAACCTGGGTCCCCTGCAAAAGCAGCCAGTGCTCTTAATGCTGAGCCATCTCTCCAGCTGTAGTTGGGTTTTTAAAATAAGATGTTGATGGTTTCCCAGTAAGAGGAAGTTAAAAAAGGAGGGGAAGGGTAAAGAGGCTCCCAGGCACCAGGAAGCAGCCCTCCACCCTGTCTGTCTGTCTTCTGTCTCACCCTTGAGGATTCCCAAGTGTAGACATAGCAAACATGGAAGTCTGTCTGGGACAAAGGAAAGGAGTGTCTTATCAGCACTGGGCACTGCTTCCTCCCACCATCCCATCCCCACCTGGCACCTCCTGCAGCAGTCTCAGACTAGGTCCACATTTGGGGTCCCGGGGATCACCTCATTAGGTTCATAATCAGTGGAGATTATGCACGTCTCACCATTAGAGTGGAAACTAGTGCTGAGGTCACCTCCCTAGGCCATATCCCATAATGCAGTGAAGCAAGGCAACCTGGACCATTTAGTTTTTCCTTGGCCTCTGCTGTTTATCACTGGGCTTTGTATACTGTAAGTCAGATGAAATCTAGGGACATCTGATAAGGAAGGGGGGAAAAGGCAGGGATTTGTTGAATGTTTTCATTAATCTTTAGAGATCGGTTAGTAGGACATCTGTTGCAACTGGGTGTTGACTGTCCAGATAAACTCCAGCTGACCTTGTCTGCCCGTCTGTGCCATGTAGTTCTACCCTCTCCACAGGTTAAGGGCTGGGATGAGCCACTGTCATTATGCAGGTGGACAGCCAAAGTCATAGCAAAAGTTTTCACCCATCTCCAATAGGCCCCTCTGAAAATTGTCTTTGACTGTGAGTTCTTTTCAGTCAACTCACATCTTCCTGTTTTGATGCTATATGTGAGCTCAGTGATCCAAATGGACCCCCACCCTCACCACCTACACCTGCCTTCTCTTCAGATTCAGTTCTCCCTTTCTGTGGGCTCTCTCTCTGTGTTCTCTCCACCTGTTTTTCTAGGCTGACCTAGAGACTCTTGCATACAAATGACAGAAATCCAAATCTCCAGAGGCTTGGGATATAGCTTACTTGGTATGATGCTTATCTAGCACACACAAGGACCTGGTGGCACATGCCTGTAATTAATGCACTTGTGAGATAGAGGCAGGAGGATCATGAGTTCAAGATCCCCAGCTACATGGAGAGTTCAAGGGGCCTGTCTGGACTACTTCCTGAGATCTTGAGAGAGAGACAGAGTACCAATTCACAGCTTAAGCTTTTCCCCACATTACCGAAAAGCTCAGAAATACAGATTTCAGGCACAGCTGGATCAGGGCACTCAGATAATGTCACCAGCATCTGTCTTTGGTTCTCGTCTGTTTTCCTTTGTATTCGCCATACTTTCTGCTCTAAGCAGTCCCATGCTTAAACTTCCCAGAGTAGCATATCCAACAGAAAGAAAGTGCTTTCTGTCCCAAGAGGTCAGCAAAAGGCCTCATACTGATGGCATTGGGTCTGTTTCTGAGTCACTAGTGGCTCAGGGATGTATGACAGATTGGCCAGATCCAGTCATGCATCTACCCAGGAATCCTGGGGTAAGATCAGAGGGCTGGTCCTTTCTAAACAGATACTGGGAAGGGTGGTTCCCTACAGGTAATCTGTCTGGGAGTGCTTACCTGCAGAAAGATGAGAGTCACATGGCAAATCATGGCAAATGCCCATCCTTGACACAAACCCTGGGACTTCACCTCTCTAGGTCTGTTTTCTCTTGTGGAAAACTAGTGGGGTCCTGAGATGTCATCTCTGCTCTGGGTTTCTTTTCTTAGCCTGGGGCTGATGATCTCAATTAAAGCAGCTCCAAGGCCTTACTCTATCACCAGCATTCTCACTATTCCCTCCCATGTGTCGCCCCCCAAGCAGACATGCTGATATGGATGGGAACAGGGACAGAGAGAAGGGAAAGTAAGAGATGTCTTAGAGAGGAAGATGGAGATGAAACAGAGAAGGGGAGGGAGGCAGAGGCGCGCAGCAGCTTCTGAAGGGGGCCGGTCCTGGGTGCCTGGGCCCACCTCACCTCTGCTGCCGTCCTCCAGCCAGTGGGTGGATGTGCTGGCTCAGCAGTGCCAGAACCATGGCTGGGCCGGGCTCCAGGCTCTCCTTCCTTGTCAGGCTATCATTATCCCTCTTCTGCAGCTCTGGTCACCTTCTTTCTTCTTTCTTCACTCTTCTTTCTTCTCTGGCACACATTAACCTGCTCCAGGGGCCCCTGCTCTCCTCTGCCCCGTTCTCAGCGCCTCCTAACTGCGGTCTTCTTTCAGGGTCCTCTCACTATCGCTCTGCGTGTGGGGTCTACCCAGGCCCACACTCCCCTGTCTTTTTTCCTTCCTACCACACTTTCTACAGAGTTCAAAGAAAGCCAAGGCTTCTGCTCCCAGGAGCCTTCTTTTTTTTTTTTTTCTGTTGGGGCATAAAGATGGAAGACAGAAGAGACGCAGGGTCCCGTGCTACACAGGCCCAATGACTTAGCACTCAAGGAGCATTTGCCTGTGTCCAGTCTATGATGCACTGCAATCCTTACCTCTTGGGTTGCCTGTTCTCTTAGTGTTATCGCCCCACACAGGATCCAAATCTCCCACACTCCTAAATCCCTTGTCTATGTTAACTTTGGAAATTCCAGCTGAATGTGGTGTCAAAGGTTGGTAATCCCATTGCTTGGGAAGTGGAGGCAGGAGGATCAGAAGTTCAAGTCCAGCCTTAGCCATATCATAGTGAACTCAAGGCCAGCCTCAGCTACATGAGACCCTGTCTCTAAGAAAAGGGACAGATTCCTCCCTCTAGACTCTACATCATAGAGGTTACAACTAGAGAAAGGGTAAAAATTCAAGTGCACCACCATTTGCAATCCGGTGGCCATGGCAGACATTAGAAATCAGCACTGGCACACCTCTCTCAGGATGCACCCCAAGCAGCTGTTACTCGTTCTGCAACAGCTTGCCACCCCTGGACAGGCCGACCCCTAACGGGCCTTCCCATACTGACAGCTAAGGTCTGTTTTGACCTAGCTGAATCCTTCCCCCTTTCTCCATCCCGCCTTTCTGCCTCTGGTTCATTCTTTTGATCATTCCCATGCCTCCCTTTCTCTCGTCTTGCTGTGTTTCTGAGTTCTGCTGCTGAATCCATGTAAACTTTAGTTGCTGTCTAGGTCTCCGAGGTTCTGTTTACTGTCACTCAACCTCAGGCTCCTTGTAAGTTACATCTTCTGAGCAGTCACATTTACACGTGTTGGACACTTCAGTAACGTTGGCTTGGAGAGAGAGGCAGTGATAAGAAACACCAGAGTCAGAAGAGGGCAGGAGGGGTGAGACCAGAGAAGGGTTCTGAGGTCCCAGAGTGGGCAAAGTAGGGACTAGAGTTAAATTTATGTATCAAGGTCACCTTGGTAAGAATAGGGAGGGGTAGCTTGAATGAAATCCAAGGTCACAGTGGGAGGGAGGATCAGGTAGGACCTAAAACCACAAAGGACAAAGGGAGCATATAAATTAGAAGCTCAAATGACAGACATAAAAAGGACAAAGGATTTTTGGTAGCAGGGAACTATAAGGAATTGCCATAATGAGATGAACTTAACAGGGCTTCACAGGTATGGAAGCATCCACTAGTTACTGATCAGAGGAGCTGGGACCAGGAGGGTCGGTGCTGGCTGACAGCCAATTAGAGGCTTATTGCAAAGCCTGACCCAGGTTTCTGGACATGGTTTACCAGTCAGAACTGCCTGGAGCAGTTTCATACATTCAAAGTGCTGCCAACTTTATCCAAGGGGCATGTGTACTTGTGGGGCATGCGCAAAGGCCCTTGGGTCAGGAGAATAGTAACCATTGGAAAGACCCCATTTTCTGGCTGGGGTTCAAATTCCAGCTCATCTACTTTCTGTGAGACTCTAGCTTTACTTTTCTCATTTGTAAAATCAAGACGAATAGTACCTAAGTCTTGAAAATGAGAGTGTGTATTGGGGATTGGGGAGATGGCTGTTAGTGAAGTGCTTGCTTGAATTTGTTTCCCAGAACTCAAACAAAAATGTTGGATATGAGGGTTAGAGAGATGGCTCAGTGGTTAAGAGACTGACCGTTGTTCCAGAGGACCAGGATACAGTTCCCAGAACCCTTGTGGCAGCTAATAGCCCTCTGTAACTCTAGTTCTGGTGTATCTGATGCCCTCTTGTGGCCTCTTCAGGCATTGTACACAGAGGTGCATTTACATACATGCAGGCAAAACACTCATATACATAAAATAAACATTCAAAAAAAAAAAGTTGAGTGTGATAGTGTGTGCTTCTAATCCCAGCTCTGGGAGGCAGGACAGGTAGACCCCTGAGACACACTGCTAGTCTAGACTAATTGATGAGCCTCAAGCCAATGAGAGACTCTGTCTTAAAGAGGACAGCATTCCTGAGGATGACACCTGGGGTTGTCCTCTGAACTCTACACAGATGCACTTGCACATGCACATGCACACCCCCACCCCCACATCTGAACACATACAAAGACACACAAACAAAAAAATAAGAATGCACACTGGAGTCAGGCCTGGTTGTACAATCCTGTAACTCCAGCTATTTGGAAGGCTTCAAGCAAGAGGATGTTAATTTGGTGGCCTACTTGGGCTATACAGCTAGTTCAAGTTCAGGCTGAGGATAACTTAGCACGACCCTGTCTCAAAGTAAAAACATAAAAGGGCTGATGTTATAGCTCCATAGTAGGCTGCTTACCTTGCTTATGTAAGACTCTGAGTTCAAACTCCAGAACTGCCAAAAATAAAAAGTAGCTGAGCATAACAGTTTCTAGTACTCGGGAGTCAGAGGCAGTAAGATCAGGAGTTCAAGGTCATTCTAACTATATATCAAGTTTGATGGCCAGCCTAAGTGACATGAGAGACCCTGTCTCAAAAATAGCAATGACAAAAATAATGAACATAGGAGCTCAGGTTATAACTCAGTGGTGGAGTGCTTGCCCAGCAAGACCATTGTTTGTGGTATATACAGAGATAGCTACATATACACATTTGTGTGTATGTTAACCTATGCTATCAACTTTGAGGGTAGGATTCTTCCAGGCACACCATCTAATTCCCATGTGATATGCAAGCTTTGTCTAAACAAAAGGCTGCAATTCAAAACACCTGCTCTTGGGAATTGGTGGTATAGGAAGAGCCTCACAGCTACAGCAGGGCCTCCAGGGAAGGGGCTAGCTGATCCCGCACATAGAGGCTGTGTGTGGCAGAATAGCATAAGCACTGACTGGACTGAGGGCTGAGAACAGTTCAAAGACATTGACAAGAGAGGCAGGCAGGTCCCAAGGCCAGTGTGGTCTCCTTGCTATTGGGCTGTGAGCTGCTCCAGCCCATCCAAGCTACCTGGTGCAACCTCCATCCCATAAGGCAAATGAGAAAGCAAACAGGACCTCTGCTGCTCCTGGGAGGCTGCCTCCAACCTGAGTTGACCTAGCTAGGGTCAGCAAGGGTCAGCCAGATCTGCAGATCAGTAGTCTCAATGCCAGTCTCTGGAAACAACGGATAAGGTTAGTGGGACCTTATCCTGTAACCAGGCCCTCGGCTGCTGTCCGGAGGTTTGAACTGAGGGGGTTGGGAGTAGAAGGTCCTGGGATCACCTGATCCTATCTTGTGCCCATAGAATCTGCCATACAGGGTAGAATGGGAGCCAGGCCAATGCAGGAGACCCCAGTCTCTCAGCATGCTACTGTCTCCCTTCATACCATAGGCCCTGAGACAAGTGAACTTGAACTTAAGAATATCCTTGCTTTTCAGAGCCAGCTCAATGGTATATCACAGCCTCAGGCCAAGACACAGAGGCTAAGAGGAAAATGCTGTGCAGTCAGACAGATCTGAGTTCAAGTTCCAGTTTGGCCATTTACTACTGGGACCCAGGGCCAGTTCTGGGAGTGATCTGTACCTATTTCTTCATCTATACATTGGATATGAGAAAAATGAGTTCACGATAGGATTAAGTGAGAATGGCATGTACGTAGCATTTTAACCTAGGGGTTGTGCTATTTGAAAAACATTAACCACTTTTGTCCTAATTAATGATTGTAGTTCATGAGGTCTCCAGGAGTACTGTGATGAAAGCAGTTGCACAAATTCCAGTCAAGAATGTCGAAGTGAATCCCACCCAAGTAGAGTATGATGTGATCATGGTCCTTCTGCCACCCTGAGCATGTGGCTTGGGCTACCACAGAGGAGTGGCCCTTCAGGCCACTGTGGAGCCCTTTTCCCATGACCACCTCTTTGCACGTCTGGGAACATAGGCATATTTCAGAAGGTCCAACTCCTGGACCACCTTTGACTTCTGTCCTGGACAGGGTCCAGGAAGAGACAGCAACAGGACAGGAATAAATGGTTCTGAACAGCTTTGCCAAAAGTGGCTGAAGTGGGTCCTCCCCTGCCTGGGAAGTGGAGCAAAGGAAAGCCCTTAAGGAATGGGCCCAAACTTGCCTTCTGGAGTGGAGTTCCCTGGTAGTAGAGTCCCAGACTCTAGGTAATCAGGGCTGGCCATTTCTCCAAGAAAGTAGTAGGCATTCAGGACAACAGTCTGCAAAACCCCAGACACTTTATTAGTGACTTTACCGCGGGAGCCCCTCTCCCCCAAGCAGTGTTCTCCTCCTTCCTGCCCTCCCTCTGTTCTCCACCGATGCTTTCTTTCTCCTCAGGAACAGCCTGTGTTCCTGTGTTTACCTGGGGATGTGGGGCTGCTGGGTCTGGGTATTTCTCTGTATGTGGGTCCTTCCTCGTCCCCCACCCAGCGGATGCCTGGGCTGGATTGTATATTTCCGGAGTTGCCTACTTGAATCACAGGCTTTTATTTTTAGAAGATTACAAAGGCGGGGGCTGGGAGGAGAGGACTAGAGACCCAGAGCTGGAGTGGAGGAGGATCTGAATATGGTGGATGGGGAACAGGAGTGAAGTTAGAGCAGTACTGGGGATAAAGAGCATGGTGGGAAAGGAGGTGAGGAAGTGGGGGGGCGGTGCCCCAGGGCCGGGAGTGGGGGATCAGAGTCTTCATTCCTCAGGGGAGGGCGTGAGGAGGGAGCCTGGGTCAAGGGTCAGTCTCCAGGCATGTAGCTGGATCCCCAGGGAGGCTGAGGAGCCTGGGAAACAGGCTGGGAAAATTTGTTCCCCTCCTCCTGCCCCAGAGGCCTTTGGGACTGGAAAGTGGCTTCCTGTGTGGACAACTGTCTGTCCCCTGAGCTGGGGATGTCTTAACCCTTCTGGTACTGGTATCGGAGAAAGCAACACATGTCCACACACGATACTTCGCTATTGGGAGGTGAGGGGACATGAGCCAGAATCCAGGGACTGTGGGTTAGGAATTCTTACAAGAATGAGGAGCTCAGGCTGAGAGGAAATGAGCCTTCAAGTTGGAAACCTGTTTGCATTTCCATCTCCATCTCTGCGTTTCAGATGCAACCTTGGGAAATCGTGAGGGAGTCAAGATGGTCTGGTGCTGAGAGCAGAGAAAGAATGTCTGCTGGTCCTTCGTGCCCTGGAGTCACTTGGCCAAGGCAGCTCAAAGTCCACAGACTGAACTTTAGGGCTCTCCTCTCCTGTTGCTAAGTAAAGGCAAAAGCTACTTGCTTCTTGCGCCCCTGAATGAGCAAGCTCTGCGTGCATGGTACCTTGCCCTCACCGCGCTGCCAATAAGCCAAGATAAAGAAGTAAACTAAAAAGACTAGTGACCCACCTTAACTTTGGGATGGGATGTTTTTTCTCTTTCATGTTGCCTCCTGAAGAACACTAGATTACAAATCGGAATTGGCATGGGTTCAAGTTCTGACTGATACAGTGGTGAGACTTTGAACAAGTCCCATTGCTCCTCCGGGTTTCAGTTTCATTTATCTATAAAGTCGAGATCAGAAATAAAACTACATTATGGTAAAACACCTGCCTATGACAGATTCAGACAGCCTTTGTCAACTCTATAGGGATGTACAAAGCAAGAACAGTATTATCAGTTGTAGAACTGGTCCAGGGATTGTGTACAGTGTGGTCATTTTGGGACTGAGGCAGGTTGGAAGATGTGTGACCTTGGGAAAGTTTCTTGGGTCTCCATTTTCTCATCTGCAAAATGAGGATTCTAATAATACCTGCAGCAAAGGGCTGTTGGGAGTGTAAATGAGTTGGTACACATGAATGGTTATACAGTGCCTAGTGCTTGGTGAACTCCAGAAATAGTGGCTATTGTTACTCCCTCCACCCCATGATCTCCTCCAGTAGCTCCCCATCCTTCTGTCCCGCTGCCGCCTTCCCTACGGGAGACAGATATGCCCAGTTTCCTACCCTGGCCTCACTGGGATGAAAATGTATCTCCCTGAAGCTGCCTGCCTCAAAGCCTCTGAAAGGAGAATGAGGAGCCGGTTGGTGAGGGGAGGTCATAGACTGAGGGTGCTGGCAAGTGACTTGGCCGGGGGCGGGGGGTCCAGAAGCTGCCTCCCACCTTCAGCTGCTGGGGTCAGATCTCTCAGCCAGCCATTCAGGGCCGGTGGATGCTGAGAGCTGCTTATCAGGTTAGCTTGAAGCCGCTGTCTCTGGCTGTCTGCACACATTACCCGACCCATCCGTCGCTCTCCTGCCTGCCCCCAGCTCTGCCTGTGCTAACTAGTTAATTGGATCTTGGCTAACCTGGTTATGGACCGAGTCAGTGGCCTGCTCTCCCTCAAGAAGCAGGGTTGGGGGTGCAGAGCTGTGCATGTATGTGCATGAGCATGTCTGTGTAGGAGATCGCCGCTGAGCGCTGGTCCAAACCTCCAGGGACTTGGAACCCATGGGCACTGGATCTAGGAACTTTAACAGAGCACCTGTCCCACTGGGTGTGGGGCACAAGTCAGAAGGCCTTTCCCTCAAAGCCTGGCCCTTCCTCCTAACATAGTTCATGTGGCTGGGGGTGTATGTGGATGATTCTTAGCTTCCACCTCTATAAAATGGGATTATGAAACCTTAGGGAAGTCATTTGTGAAGATCAAGAGAAACATAGAGTCCACATTCATGCCCGATAACTGATCACCACCAGTCTTAGACTTGGTTCCTGCCTTGTCTCTGGATCCTGAGGTTGGGGCGGGAAGGATTTCTGGTGGGGGTGGAAAGGCTTTCATTCACAGATCCTTGCAGGTGTTTCCTCAGAGGCATGGCTCCAATCCCCTCAATTGTTCCTTATGTAAATGTTATGTTAATGATCACATCATCATATCTCTGTGCCCAGCAAGGAGAAGGTGAAGGGTGGGTTTCACCTCTACCAACACTTTCCCAAATTAGAGCTGATGGTGGTCCTCCTACCACACCAGTCCTTAGAGCACAGAGTGAGGGGTCCCCAAAAGAGAAAGAAACAAAGAAAGGCCCGGGTCTTGGTAAGAGAAGGACAGCCTCATCATCA
Organism: Eospalax fontanierii; assembly: GCA_035773235.1. NCBI lineage: Eukaryota > Metazoa > Chordata > Mammalia > Rodentia > Spalacidae > Eospalax > Eospalax fontanierii. The sequence continues at coordinate 24,569,094 of CM069527.1, read as the reverse complement.
CCATAATCATCAACATCAAAACGGCCTTTGGAAATGTCAGATTCTTCTCCGCCCTGTGCAGGCTACTCTACAATTATAGAGCCCTCCGCCCCACCAGGGTGCTGGAGTGAGGGAGGGGGTGGGAAGGTAGGGAGGCGTTGAAGGGAGGGAGAGAGAGAGCTAATAGGCTGAGTTTGCTAACAAGCAAGTGGCCATTTGAAGTCTCCTTGAGCCAAAGGCCATGCTCAGGTCTTGACCTAGGCCTGACTCTCGGACTCCCAGTGGACAAAGAATCACAGTAGAATGAGCTGACTGCGGTCGGAACTGATCACAGAACTGCCTGTCCTGCCCTGCTTTCACTTTCTTCCCTGCAGGGTGGCTTCACTTCTATGTCCTCAACCATAAAATGGGTCTAATAACTTTCTGCCCTTCCCGGTACAGTGAGACTTAAAGCATCAATGAAAGTTGGTCCTAACTAGTGACTAGAGTAATAACAAAGAAAGATAGGCCCCTGTCCCAGCGCCTCTGTGGCCCAGGTGACTGGCCATCCCTTCCAGCTGCTTTCCCCGTATCTATAGTTTGATGTGCTATGAGTTTCCTGAGGCAAAATAAATGACGAAATCAAACGTGTGTGCCTCCAGCTGGAGGGACTTGAAATGGGTCTCCATGAACACTTAATCTGCCGCCTGGATTCTTGTTCTCTTTTTAAAACAACAGTCTTATTTATTATTTTTAATCCATGTGTATGGGTGTTTTGCCCACATGGATGTAAGTGTATATATACATGCATTGCCCTGAGAGGTCAGAAGAGGGCGTCAGATCCCCTGGAACTGGAGTTATGGATGGTTGTTAGCTGCCATGCTGGGTCCTCTGGAAGAACAGGAAGTGTTCTTAACCACTAAATCATCTCTTCAGCCCCTGTCAGGTCTTCTAACTTGAGCCTGTCCCCTAACTCTGCCCTCTACATGGTATAAAACTGGAGTTGCAGGGTGACACTGTGGTTACAAGTACAGCTACAGAAGAGGGGTGCTAATGAGACTGATGCTGATCTAGGCTCTTCTCTAGGGATCCACATAATCACACTGCTGGGCTCCTTTGCTGAAATGCCCAGGCTGTGGGAAGCTTTCCTGTGGTTCCTCCAGCCTCTGTAGAGAGGAACTCCAGCACCAGTGCCTACTCCAGGCCAGACCAAACCCCTGGCACATAGTAGGTGCTCAATAAATACAAACTGGAGGGTCCAGAGGGACAGCCCCAAAGACTGTCTAATAAATACCAAACTGTGCGAGCAGCGGGCTGCTGTAATTAGACCAAAGAGGACAGCCACTTATTAATATCAGATTCAAGGCAGGTTAACAGCCATTGAGGGTGGAGATAATGAAGAGACAGTCATTTCCTGTGCCCTCAGGGACTTCCTTCTGAGATGGCCTTCTGAAGAGGGCAGGTCAGCATCCAAGTGCTCTCACTGTCTTGGGGTCCAGCTGTTCCCCCCGATGTCCCAGATGGTCGCTGCCTTGGTCCCTCAGTTAGGACTCTGACCTTCTTGCTGGAGCCCCACAGCTCTTTATCTGGCCTCCCATACTTTATGATGCCTGTAGTATGCCACCCAAATGAGAGTTCTGTATACCCAAGCCTTACTTCCCCCGTGGGCTTCCAAACCCTGGGGCACATTTATCTTCTGCCCACTCTGTATCCACAGAGGTGAAAGCAGATCCCTTGTACCAGAAAGGAGACTTGCTGTCTGCCGGGAGGGGGAGAGATGGAATGGGAAAGGAAAAGAGAAAGAAGAGGGAGTAACAGAGAGAGTAGCTTCAAGAAGAGGGAAGTGGAAGAAGAGGAGGAAGGACAGAAGAAAGTGGCCATGTCTGTATCTGAATCAGGGAACCCACACATCACACACATGCCTTGCCTTGGGAGCTTACAGTCTGGAAAGATGAGGTGGCCCCGTACAGAACCCTGAGCTCCTGGCCCCTGGTTTCATGACATTGGCCTGCACCTGCTCTCTGGTCTGCCAGCCCAAGTCCCCTCATTCCTCACTGCTGGCTCCCCTTGGCAGCCTGTCCCTGAGGGGGTACTCCTGGGCACCATCCAGGGGTGGGGGCTGCACAGGAGCCAAGCCAAGCTGGGAAGCATGGCCAGGAAAGAGTCGGCAAAGCAGATGCCGCCCTCTCCTGCTGCCTTGATTAGAGAAATTGAGATGTTAATAATATTCTGAGATGCAAGGTGCTAATTAAAGTTAATTACTGTTTCCTTGTGAAGTAACCTCTCCTCGTGTTTACCAGGAACAAGGCTGCCAGCCGTTCCCCTGGCTCGTGCCAATCATGATGCCCGCTGCTCAGTGTACCCCACACCCTCACAGGTGCCCTCAGCTGTCCCGGCCCAGGCAGGCATCAGGAGCTGAGGTTCCCCCTCTCAACCAGCACTGCCAAGGAACACAAGGGTACCTGAGCAAGAGTGACCTAAGTGACCTAGGGACAGGACCAATGGCCTCAGGGGCTGCCACCTTGTTCTCTGCCTCCTTTCCTGCAGGGTCTTGCCTGGTATCTCTCCAGCTCCTTGATCTGGGGAACAAAATATTTAACCTTTTAGAACCCGGTTTCTCATCTGTCAGTGGGGATCATAATTTCTACGTTGTACTGTTGTTCTGAGAACCAATTGGAGACACTACCCATAAAATGCTCAGCATAACCACATTGATAGCTGGATTTAATAAGCTCTCAATTAAGGTTAACTGTGATTGTTGCTGTCTTTGTTGTTAATAATTTCTCCCTCCCAAACCACTCTCCTGTGTGGTCTGATTGCAGGACCTAGGTAGGTGAGCTGAGTATATATTGACCTGTTCTCCATACACTGGACCACCACTCAGGCACACTGCACATGGAATCTCTTTCACCTCTCTTTGTGAAGGGCTTTCCCTCCTACCCAGCCTCACTACATCCTGCTCTACAGCTTCCTACCTGATCTCTCACCCAGAGAAGTAGAGAGGAGAAGTGACAAGCCGCGTGCGTGCGTGCGTGTGTGTGTGTGTGTGTGTGTGGTGTGCGTGCACATGTACTCTCCTGTTCCAGACTTCATAGGGCTTTAGGGGCGAGGCCACCCCCTTGGGATCCAAGTCAGGTTGTCATGACAACCACTGCAGGTGTTCACTTCCACTCTCCTTTGCTTTCTCCCCCAATCCCTGCCCCCATAGTCACACTGGCCAGTTCTGAGGGAGACATCACCTCTCTAATAGGAATCTCTCCACCCTCATTCCAGGCTACCTCTTCTGTCCACCCACCTTCTCAGGAAGCCCTTAGCCTGGGGAGAGGGCCGAGGGACCAGGCTGAGCCCTGTGAGCAATTATTCCTTCCAACCCAGTTTCCTCTGGGTGCTCAATGCTAATGATTTAATATTACTGTCACCTTTGATTTGGGATGATGGAGGCTTTGCAAAGGGCCACCCTGACTATAGTATAGAGAATCAAAGAATCGGGATCTCCCTCTGGCTTCTGGTATCCTTCCCAGCTAGAGGACACCTGCCTGGCTTTTTCTCTCAAGGAAGCACTGGCCAGTTGAGTCTGGGTCACTTTTTTATGGGCTTAGAAGAGTAAAAGGAGGAACTTGGGAAGGACACCCAGCCCAGATCTGGGGATGAAGATGATCTGAAGGAACACTGATGGTTCAGCAAATTCTGGGAAATCCCTGAGGCTTGAGTATTCCTCATGGGCTCCTTATTCCACCTGCTCTGGCCTAGACCCCAACTTTAGATTTAGCCTTGCTGACCTAGTCTGACCTCCGACTCCCCATAACTCCAGCCTCTAGCCCCTCTGGTAACCTGGACCCTACCCCCAAAGCCCACACCTTCTGCTTCCGGTTCCAACTGCTTCCATCCCAGGTCCTTCCTCCCCTCCACTTCCTCCCCCCAAGTGTCCCTCTCAGCCTCCCTTCCCCAAATTCTTCCTCCCCAACCACAGTCATTCTTACCTGCACCCTCTACAGCCCTCCTGTTGCCCCCCCCTCTTGCTTTGGGTAAACAATTTTCCTTTCTCTCTCCCCACTTCCTTCCTTCCTTTCTTCCATCAGTGTATTTGGCAGTGATAAAAAATGAATTAAACAAGGTTCTTGCCTTCTGCAAGCTTTTATTCTAGTGAGAAGAGACAGAAATTGAGCAAGTAACAAAATAATGACAGATTGGAATAAGGTCAAGAAACAAACCAAAGGAGGCCTGTGACTAAATTAAAACAGGCATCTTCTACTCCACCACTTGAACATGGACTTAGAAAAAGGGTGATGGAGCAGATCCCCAGGGCTACTGGGAAGGAGAGGAGGAAGAAGCCACTTGACACAGGCTGTTCCCAGCACATCACGGGCATGGAGGCACTTACCCTGCCTCTCTCCCGTTCCCGGCTGCTCAGTCAACCATAGCAGAGACATGAAGTCAAGGTGGTCTCTTGCCCAGTAGCCTTTATCTCTACCTGTTCTCAATCCACCAGTTGTTTCCAGCTACTTGGATCTCATAATACTCAGGGGGTGAGGGGTAAGGGTGCCAATCCTTGGGGAATTTGAAGGGGGAAACAGGCTGGGGCTGTTCCTCACTGGCAGAGATCTTACCCAGCATGCATGGAGGCCCTGGGTTCAATCTCTAATTCTATACAACAAAAGCAAAGAGGGTGCTGAATACACAGGCAAGAAAAGCCATGACCCAGTAAAGTATTTTTTAAGACCTATTTTCACTTGTGTGTGTGTGTAGAAGGCATGCACTCATTTAGAGCTGGTGTTACAGATGGTTGTGAACCATTGGACACGGATGCTGGGAACCCACTGCAGTCCTCTAGAAGAGCAGCAAATACTCTGAACTGCTGATCTATTTCTCCAGTCCCTCAGGTAAAGTGCTTCAGCACAGCCTACATGCTATACAAACTCACACAGATGCAAGAAATGAAATATGCATGCTAGCGGTGGGGTGGGGGTAGAAGAAGCCAGCAAAGGGCTCTTGGGGGCAGCTTTCTGTGGGTGCAGGCTACTGAGGATTGGGAGTGCAGAGGGCACTGGGCAGGTGGAACAGTTCCAAGCCACGTGAAAGAGTCATGCGCATACTTGCAAACACAGCTCAGGGACTTTGCCTTTCCCAGTGCTGCAGCCCCATGAAATATTTAGGCTTCTGGACGCTGCTCATCCCTTATTGTCCCCCTCAGCAAGTACACTTCCCTTACATCATTTATGGCTGTCCTCTTTCCTCCCCTCAGAGGCACGCAGGAAAGAAAAACAGACCTGAGGCTGGAGAAGTCTGTCCTGATCCTGTGGGCAAGAGGCAGGAGTCCAAGTCGAACTCCACACAAAGCTATGGCCTCCACAAATGGATACTCACTGAGTGGCCTTGGGAGCAAGAAAAGAGGATGGATTGGGGTCTAGGAAGAAGTCACTTGGCTCCCTGTGAATGAGAAAGCTACAAAGGGAGGGGAATTTGGATGATGCAGGTGTCCCAGATCCTGAAGAAAGGAAAGGAGTTTGGACTGACCATAAAAGCTGCCAATTCATTAGTTAATTAATTAATTATATTTTTTGAGACAGGCTAGTCTTATACTCACTCTATAGCCCAGGGATGACTTTGAATTCATCTCAATCCTTCCATCTCAGCCTCCAAAGTGCTGGCATTATAAACATGTATCACCATGCCTGGCTTAAAGCTGCCATTTACTGAGCCCTTATTGAGCCTTTACTATACTAAGCAGTTTGTATACATTATTGTCTTAAATCCACAAGAAAAACTCAGCTTTATTATCACCATTCCAGCTAGGGAAACTGATGCTCACAGAGGTTAAGTAACTTGCCCCAGGCAGTCAGACTTTCCAGCTCCAAGCTAAGCACTATAGGCCAGTCCTCTGTGACAACCTCCCAGGAGGTAAAGAGGCTTAGGGGTGAGTTAGTGCATCTCATTCCTTCTATCCATTGTCCCTGCCAGTCTTCGGAGTTCTGCCAGGGCAGCTTGTGCTCTGTTCCCTTAAGATCAGTCTCTTCTTCCATGTCCCAGGAGACCAGCCCCCAGTCACAATTCACCGGGATTTTCAGTTGACTAAACAAACCTTGTCAGTGGCCAGAGGCCAGCAGACCCTGAAGAAGGGGAAAAGGTGAGGGGCTCAGGGCTCAAAGACTGGAGGGGTGGGAGTGTGGCAGAGTAGAAAGCAGCTGAGTAAGTGATAGTTGGAGGGACAGCTGTGGGAGTGACCCCAGACTGGACAGTAAAAGATCATCCCATCTAAGGGATGGGAGGTAAGAGATGGAAGTTCCTGCCCCATCTCATCTTCTTCTGTTTCCTCCCACCTTCCTCGACCCACTCCCCAGTGTCTCCTTCCTTCCCCTCCCCCAACATCTCCAGAACAATTCTAATTAGACTAAGTGACTAAGAGGTGGTTTCAGCCTGAACAGCCAATTAGGCCAGGAAGAAGGGGAAGTGGCTCCCCCAAGTCTCCCACCCCTACCTAACCCCCATCTGCCTTTTACCCACGAGTACTGTCATCCCAAGACTCTACACTGCTGTTCAAGTTCCCCACTCAAATTCTCTCTCACTGTCCATGGACCCCATTGCCTGTGTCTACACAACTCCTAACCCGTTTCCAACCCCTCACCCCAAGCCCTTCTTCCTCTGGACCTGAGTTCACTGAATCTTCCTGGCAAGGGGATTATAAGCAAAGGTTAGGAGTCTACCAAGGAAGCCATCTTTCTAAATTTCCTGACATTCTTCTTCTCTTTCTCTTCCCCCGTCTTGTCTCTCCTCTTCCTCTGGCACTTATTTCTAACATCCGTGGACCAGGCCTCCCTGTTGCCATGGAGACGCAGTGTGCAGCTGGATGGTGAGTGTGTGAGAGGAGCTGTGTGTGCTCTGCAACAGGGGCGGGTGGCTCTGTGGGAAATGCATCGGTGTGTAGGAAGCATTCTTTAAGGGAGAACTGGAGAGGGATCTAGGTCACCTCTCTGACATGACACATGTGTTAAGGGGGCGACTCTGGAAGGCCTAAACATTTGGCTCTTTTCCTCTGGGAACACTCTCCCCCAGATCAGATACTAAATTCTGCCAAGTCTAGACTTTGGATAGGTCTATTTTGGAGGGACCCATGCTGCTCTGGAAGCCTAAGGAACCCTGGGAAAAAATTAGGAGTGGCCTGATCTAGAGTTGGGGAGGCAGTGGTAGAACATCTGGGACAAAGATTAATCTGGGCAGGTGGGCTGACTGATAAGAGGCCAGCAGCTCCCCAACATCATTCCCAAGAAGGGGTTGGTTCAGCAAACTGGAAACTGCCCTCTTCCATTTACTTTGCCCAGTATTTAGCCTGAAAGTTAGGAGTTAGAGAGCTTAAGGTACCCACTTTTAGGAAGCTAGGCATCTTAGTGGGATTCAGGAGGACCATTGTCTCCCTTAAAGCTGCAATTTCTTGTACCTGAAATATTCTTTCTGAGTTTCAAATCTTAGAATTTTCTCAGAAAACTTCCTGGCTATGCTGAGTAAAGCAGTCCCTTCCGGTCCCACCTCCCTACCATACCTCCAGTTATCTTCCTTCCTGTCCCACTGTTTCCTTCACAGCACTTTAACACAGTCTATAATTATCTCATTTGTTTGTTTGTTTGTTTATCTTCTGTCTTCTCCAATGGGATGTAAGTTCCTGGAGAGAGAATAAGGGCCCTGCCTGTTTAACTCACTGCCCTAATGTCAGCCCCTGCCACAGGGCCTTCCACATGGTATTAATCAAAGTAGACAAATGACTTCACTGAAGTCTTCTAATCACCTATTACCATCCCCATTTTATAGATGAAGAAATTGAGGCTCAGTCACTTGCCCCCAAATTGTGCCACTAGGAGTTGGATAGTCAGGTTTCTATCATTACTCTCTGACTCTAGGTGTGATGAAGGGGATAGGACTGTCTTAACTAACCTGAAGTGCACCTGGTTTTTCTTCCTATCTTTCCGCCTGTGGGTATCTCTATTCCCAGCCCCGACATCTCCAGAGAAACTTGCGGGGGGGAAGAGAGGAAGACAGAATCCATCAAGAATGTAAATCTGACCTTTTCTCTCAGAGACTTGGACTCCTCCAATGGCTTTCCCCGTCCCCCAATTCTTAGATGGACTAGCAGGTGCTAGTTCTAGCTCTCCAACCTTGCTCACCCTCCTGAACCACTCCACCTTCTCCCTGACCACCCAGGCTTTCATACACACTCTCCCAGTACCAGTCTAGAAGGCTGATCCCTGTCTCCCATCCTTGGAGTACTTTCTGTACGTGCCCTTTGAAACTCATCTTGACACCTCCCCTTCCAGGAAGTCTTCTGGCCTGTGGAGGAGGCAATTCTTTTGGTTCTTCAGCCAGAATTTCAGGCTCAAGGCAGGGCTGAACACAAGATGTGGTCATTGTTTACCTGTCTGCATTTCCCATAGCGATCATGTGTCATTCTTGGGGTGTCCCAGTACGTGGTGCTGGCCTGGCAAAAGGGAGAGGCTCAGGAAATGTTTGTAGAATTAGTAAGTGAATCAGGGTCAGAATTCTGGTACCTAGAGCACCACTCCCATCTCCTCCCATCCCCTTGACTCCTTTTCCTGGACTTAACTGGAGGGGCTCCCCATCCTCTACTGTCTGATAGTCAGAGGTGGGGAAGATATGGGCCACTAAATTGATTGCTGACTCACAGGCTGGACCTCAAGATTAGTGATCCATCATCATGGACACAAGTAAGGGCGAGATTTGTGATTCTGCAGCTGGGGAACAAGTGGGCTGACCGGGTTTGCAAACTGAGCTAGAGAGCTGACCTAACCCTGTGGACTCAGAAACTGCCAAGGGGCCTTTGCCCTCCTTCCCTCCTTTCTGCCCACCTCACTAACAAACCCTCGAATCCAGTTATACCTTCTTCAGCAGGCAGGTCCGCCAACACCCCCGCCCCCTCCCCTTCAACAAACACACACAACCACGGGTCACTTTAATGTAGCAAGGGAGACCTGGGGTGGGCTGAGCTCTAGGGCCCCTCTATGCCTCGCATCTAGGGATGGTACATGTAGGAGCTTCAAAGACCCCCGCCATCCCGGTAGTAAATCCGGGTTTACACGCAGGCTCATCCGGGATTAGTCCCTGTGCTCGGCTAATCCCAGGGTCTAGACCTGGAGTCCGGGAGCGAGGGCCTCAAAGCGCAAGGGAGGGCAACCGAGAGTACCGGCTGAACGGAAGCGCGCCCGGGAAGGCGGGGCCGGGAACTGGTTGATCTGGTCTCTGTTTCCACCCTCTCCCCCAGCCGCTGTTTGCCCCGGAGTCGAACTGAGGAGGCCGGAAGGGAGAGGGGAGGGGAATGCAGCCTGAGACCCGGACGGAGACCTTTTCGGTCCCGTTCCCCTAAATCAACTCCTTAACCTTCGTTCCTTAGCGTGGGTGGAAGCGCCAGACACACAGTTGCCTCCCGTCCTTTCTTGCATCCAGTTCCGCAGTTCCTACTCATTGCCAAAGGAGAGGAAGTGATAACACCAGGGAACGACCGAGGGGCTTCAGTCCCCACCAGCAAGCGCCACGGAAGAAGGCAGCCCTACACCATCCTCCCCAGAGATCGCTTCCATCCTTGACGTGCACTTGCGCTCGGTGCTGATGGGGTGCGATGGGGAGCCGGGAGCTGGCCGGGCCCAACACACCGGATAGGCGTCACTTTGAGATGTACCGACCTGATGTCTCTCCTCAGCGGGGGTTTTTCCCCCTCGTCCTCAACCCCAGGAAGCAACCGATAGATAGATCCCGGTGTGGGTCGCTTTCCCTCACGTCCCCTCCCCCTCAAGACTTCCACCCAGGAATAGTTCAGTCTCCCCGGGACGCAGACCCGAGTGGCTGGAAGAAGTGGAGTGGGGTCCGGTTTTCACACTTTTATTGTAAAGCTCGGGAATAATTACACGGGTCTTTCATTGACAGCTCAGCAAACAAACCGGAAACGAACCGAACCGGAGGGGGTAGGGGCGGTGCCTGCGCATGCTCGCGGCGAGGGGAGGGAGGTCAGAGAAAGAGAAAGACAGAAAAGACAGAAATCATTACAAATCAACGGGATTGTGCTCGCAGCGCCGGGAATGGGGATGGAGTGGGGGCGGGGTGGGGGCCCTTCCCGGAAGGAGCGAGGCGGTGGGAAGTGGCACGAACCAAGAGAAACACGACCCCAAAGTGGGCACCCGACGCGCCCAACCCCCCTCCCCGCCCCCCCCACCCGACACACGAGAGAGACACGGCCCCCCTCCCCACTCAGATAACCCGAGGAGACACAGTCTCCCCCACAATGGGCAGACATATCTGCCTCGGAACCCCCGTGGGCGAGACACAGTCCTCCCTCCCAGAGAAGTCCCACAAGAGGACATCTCCTAAAAGACTTTCTCACGGTCAATACCGGCCCTCCCAACACCCGGAGAGAACCCCCACCCAGGAAGAAATGGCTCCAGGGGGCCGCTCTCAGGAGAGAGTGGTATCCCAGAGCCCCTTGAAGAAAAGACAGCTCAGAGATGCTCAGCCTCATCCCAAAGTGCTGCAGAACAGAGACATCCCCATAGGAGAGTTGGGGGACGGCCAGAGACAGCCCCCTTCCTTGGGAAGAGGGCCGGCCCAAGACTGAATTGTCTTAGGTACTCCCAGGAATCCTGGGAGGCAAACAGGCTCCCCAGAGAGCCTGGGTAGAGAGGGAAGACATGTTCCCATGGTCCCCTGTGGGAATTCATATCCCATGACTCCCAAGGAGAGACATAAGGGCTAAGGAGCCCCCAGGTCAGGGATGCCTAGAGACAGCTCCCCTCCTGATGTGAGATGCTTCAGGGACCCTAAGAGAGAAATATGTCCCCATATACCCTCCCCCTACCAAGAGACATGCTCTGAAGTAGAGAGATGAGGACCAACTGGGTCCCCTCTAGGAAGACACTGACTGGGTCAGGCTGGGTTTGAGGGGGGTCTTCCTCTAGCCAAATGCCGCCTATTGGTACATAAAACTGTACGCGACACAAGGCATTGGGGGGGGCTTCACAGACCTAGGACCAACAGGGCTAGTCCCCAGTGCTGTTCACCCATCCCCTGCCCACCTTTGGTTTTACCTCTTGAGTGCCCAGGTAGTGATAGACTCAGTGTCCTGACCCCAACCAGGGGGCCAGGGCTCTGGCCTTGCCTTCAGAAGGACTTCTGCTCTGTGCTTCTGAGCCCTCCTAGCCATCTGGGCTACCCCCTTCCTCTGGCTTCTCCATTGTGCAAAATGCTCCTCTGCCCTTCCACTCAGTGCTCAGGAGACTCCAAGGCCAGGGTGGGGTGTCCAGGCCCCCAGGGGCTTCCAATGGGCGTCTTCTGACTCCAGGAATGCCTCTTGGCTGGACTACCCTCTCCGTTGAGCAGACAGGCCTCATACAATCTTTTTGTCCAGATCCTGACCTCTAGGACCCAGGACAGCCCTCCAGGCCACTGCCCCACCGGCCGCGCACCTCATACTATCAGCTCACCACTATTGCACCTGCCCCGTTTGTGCAGGGGAAAGGGGCTTTGTCTTTAACAAGCCCCTGGCCCACTTCCCGGGCCTCCCCGAGGGAAAGGAGCCTTTGGCCAACCCCTAGACCTGGCTGCTGCCACCCTAGCTCCCCTACCCACTCTGCCCTCCATGGAAGGGCTGTGGATGCTAGGGACCACCAGCCTAACAATGCACTCCTTTCCAGCACTGTTAACCCCAAACAAAAGTAGGGGTAAAGAGGCAAAGAATAGGGTGATTCTACAGCCTCCTGGCTTTTCTGGGGTGGGAGTGGGGTCTCTGGGGTTACAGGAGTCAAGACCCCAGCAGCACAGCTCCCAAAGGCACCAGACGACCCAGCAGCCTGTCCACCCCTCCCACACATGGGCCACCCCCCAAGTTTAGACAAAGTCAAGCAGGGGGCCATACCCTGAGTCTCCAGCCTCCCAGCCTGGGCCCTTGGGAGCTGGAGAGGTACGGGCCAAGGCAGTGGGGGCTTCTGGAAGGAAGAGGGGCTGAGGCTTTGAGATGGCCACAGTGGGAGATGGGGACTCTGCAGGATGCCCCTCACACCCTGGCCCCCTGAGGCGAAGAAAGAACCCCACCTCATCATGGCTGACTGGGCTTCTCTGCCCCCCAATCTCCCCACCCCCTCCCCCATGGGACCCTCGACCCTGGCAAAGGGAAGCCCGACTGGAAGAAGGGGCCTGGAGCCCAGGGTGCTCTGAGGCAGCCCTTCCCACCCCCTGAGATCAAGGCAATGGTGGTTTTACAGGCTGATGGGTCAGTCATGGCAGGGGCTGGGGGGTTGGGGGACAGGGAGAGGGCAGGGTGCAAGTCCCCCATACTGGAGGCAGCAACCAGCCACCCCCTTAGCAAACGTTCCTGCTCCCAACTCACCCAACCAGGCCAGAGGCACAGTCATCCCATCCCTGTCCAGCTGTCCCCACCCCCAGCCTCAGGGCCCCTCTGTGATGCTCATCTGGGTGTGGGAGGCCAGTCTGAGCAGGGATCCCCCACAGGGCACAGCGCAACAGTTCCAAAAAAATAGAGATTTGTATTTTTAAAAAAAATTAAATAAAAGCCCAGCTCTGCTGATAGGCGAATGTTACCCCCGTCCCCACCCCCACCCACTCGACGTTTCCCTGGCCTGCACCCACATCCCACCAGGGCCCCAGGGGTATTTACAACATGGAACAATAGAGGCCTCAGGGGCACTGCGGCAGGGAAGAGGGGGCACGGTTCAGGTTCCCCTCCCCCAGAGGGGTCCCCCAAGACAACACAACATCAACGAGAAAAGTTGCAAATCAGGCAGAAATGGGGACATCATTCCAAGGTCCTTATATACAGACACTGCAAGACCAGTAGGGAACGGGGTGCCCAGATGGGACCAGGCATGGGCCTGTGACAGGCAGGTGGAACCAGCCCAGGAGCAGTACCGGAAGAGATCTTCACAGCACTCCCACCGCATCCCCACCCCACCTTTGGTAACAACAGCCCTTCAGAGAGCCCCTGATGGTGGAGAGTTTCCTCTGAGAGTTCCCAGGGGGAAAGCCCCCTAGTTAACCCTGCTGCCCTGCCCTGGTCAGCCATGCAGGAAACAATGAGTTAAAGTGTGCTGCCCACTCTTGACTCCACCTTCTGCCCAAAGCGAGGGGTGCTCCCTGGAAGTCGATGGAAGGGAGCCCAGTTGTTACAGAAGAGCCCTCTTGGGCATCTGCTGGGTAGAGCCCCCCAAAAGGGGGAAAAGGAACTCCTGGGAGCTAGGGTGTAGAAATGGGGGGGAGGACCTGGACCCTGCATGGGGGAAGGGCCAACGTGGTCTTGAGGCCAGTACTCCTGGGGCTCGGACCCTGGCCACCAGTCCACGCTGGAGGGGTTGAGTTGGAGGCCCTGGAATGGACCCAGCTGGGAACTGGCCGGCGGCTGGGGGAGGGGTGGCCGCCGGCCAGAAGGGGGCTCACAGGTAGATCTCACGCTTGGCCGTCTGGGCAGATGCCGGTGTGGCTGTGGGTGGGAAGTCCGAGGTCTGGGTCAGGGGAATTTCCTCCAAGGTGGCCGAGTCCTTGCAGGAGTCATGGCTACTGTGGGAGAAGGCACTGTAGGAGGGCAGGAGGCGCACGGGGGCCGTTTTGGTGTTCCGGTCTTCCGGGGGGCTGGGGCTGCCGGCTCCCGCAGGCTCCTGCCCTCCTCGGTCCTGGTAAGGCACGAAGGTGGAGAGTTTGAGGGCGCTGCTCTTGGTCCGGCGGCTGGGAGACGACTGGCCGGGCATCCAGCATGTGTCAGAGTGACCAAACTCACTGCACTCCCGTGTGCACGTGCCCGTCATGGCAACATCTGGCAAAGGGCGGAGGTCTGCAGGAGAACAGGGACGACAGCCATCAGGCATGGCAGCCTCACCTCGAAAAGCTCTGCTCCACGGTCTCCCACCACCATCCACACTCTGCCTCTGCACAGAGGTGCACAGCTCGGTTTACCCACTGAGCTCAGAAACACACACCCCTCAGGCGAGCACAGCTTTCCTTACCCACCTGCAAGCTACTGTGCTGCTGCTGTCTCTGTCTCTACTCTCTTTCTCTCTCCTTAAATAGACCAGTTCCATCAACCATCAAGCCTCACCTACCCTCCAGCACTCTTCTCACACACCCACCAAATCTGTCCTCAGACAGGTGCACAAATATACATCTTATCTACAAACTCTCACCTGTCTCCAGACAGGTTAAATCATGCACTTAGATAGGATTGAGGAAACCCCCATCCTGGTTTGAGCACTCTCTCTCTCGCTCTCGCTCTCGCTCTCTCTCTCTCCAGCACACATCCATATTCACAGAGTCAAGGAAGGACACACAAATCTATTCCATTGTACACCTCTGTCCCCAGACAAATACCGGCACATAGCTTCTTTATGTCCCCTCAAGCCTTACATGCTCCCAGCCGTCTTAGAACCCCACCCAACTCGAGCACAGAGCAGAGATAATGCCTTGCTTTAAAGCCAGTGGGGAGGGACAAGCTTCTATGTGAGATGTTCTTTCTTAAGCACACACACACACACACACACACACACGCACACCAACAAGCACACTCATGCAGCCCCTGCCCACCTCACGCCAGCCCCTCACCAGCCACCACCCTGGCCTTGCCCCAGCTCCCTGCCCAGAACACCCATGGGAACAGGAGTTGGCCGCCTGACATCAGCAGTAGCCAGTGTGGTTGCTGGGCAGCAAGAGTCTCCATGGGAACAGCTAGGCCATGAGCACTTCCTGTCGCGGCTGCCCCTATCCCGCCCTTACTCAGGGGTAGCACCAGGCGGTGACCCCCTCAGGGACTGAGAAGCACTACCTGGGGCAGGAGCTCCCCCGGCACCGCCCATCCTGGCTTGGCCTCTAGCCAGTACAAGGTGAAGCGAGGGACAGCTCTGTTGTTAACCCTCAAAGTGCCAAGGCTCTTTAGCTCAGGGCAGAATTGGGGGACCCAGTGTGGCACGGAGCACTGGGTGGCGGGGCTGGGTGCTGGGCCGAGTCCCATAGACCCCAGACCCCAGAGCAGCTCCCACCTACCTGGCACTCTGCCTCAGGGCCTGCTCCGGCCAACCGGCTCTGCGCGGGCACAAAAAGGACGAGACTGACATGAGATCACGCGTGGAGGGGCAGGGGAAAGGGTGCTCTGGAGAGGCAGGGGAGAGGGTGCTCTGGGCCTAGGGCCTGGGAGGTCAGACAGGGCCTGTGACCTAGGGTAGAGACCCGGACTTTTCATCTTTTGAGAGGAGGGCGACTTTGGACTGAGGGAGGTGAGGTGCAAAAACAGTTCCAGGTCAGTCTTCTCAATCCAAGGGCTGGCTTATTCAAACTTCCCCTTCAGAGGCTCCGAGGAATTCCTTCTTACACACATTTCTGTGCGCACACACATGCAAGGTACAGGCAGACTCTCACGACACACCTCACCATTCATTTCCACACTCACCTCTGCTCCGGCCCATCTCCCTTCAAATCCTTTCCAGACAGGCCCACCCCTCCCAGACTTCCCTCAGCTCTTCCTCATCCAAACCTCCCATTCCTCTCCTGGGGGGTGGGGGGCGGGATTACAGCATTTTCTGAGCTCCTCATGGTATTCCAGGGACCATGCTCTCTTCTCATCTCCTCCCACCTAGTTCAGAAACACCATCCTCCTTTCCGGTTTCCATTACCTAAGCCCCCTGGCCACTATTTATAGGGTCCCTTTTCCCCAAGGAGGCAGTGTAAGGCAGTGCTGAACACAGGGCTCTGGAGTCAGACAAGGAATAAATCCTTCCCAGGTCTGTCACTTTCCGGATTAACTTGGGGCGATTTCACAGAACCTCAGTCAGTTTCCCCCACTGAAAAGTGGGTAGCATAAAGTTCTCAGATCTGAGAACGTGAGGTGTAAGTAGTATATACCTGAAAACACGCTGCTTATTACAGAACACACAAGCAGAACTCAAAAAATGGAGGGTCATTTCTAAGGTGTCATCATTTTTCTCAGGCTTTTACTCATTCCTGGGGAGCCTCAGCCGTGCTGGCGCTCCTCACCATTCTCGGGGTGCTCCATCTCGCCTATGCTGCCATCAGGGGTGGTGCGCTCGTAGTGATCCTCAGGCAGGGCCAGGGGACCGAGTCGGGGTCCCGAGGACGACTTGCTGGATGGCGTCTCGGACTCCTCCAGGCCGCTGTCATAATAACTGTGCTGGGATGGGTCCTGCAGCTCCTGGGCCTGGCTGGCGGCCGAGAAGGTGACACGGCGGTGAGGTAACTGTAGGGAGAAAGAGTGTCACTGCGGCTGGCTAGCCCGTTTCATAGGGCCCAGCACCACACCAGGCTCAGCCCTAGGCCCAGCAAAGCCCTCCCAAGGCCTTAGCAGCAGCCAAGAAGAGATTCAGCCCCCTTAGTATAGCATAGGCTCCAGAAAAAGCACATACCCCAATAGAGATGCCTCTTAATTCTAGGCTAGCTCCCAGTACAGCCAAGTCCACATACTGGAAATCCCAACACAGCATAGGCTCCCAGTGTTATTACAGCCCCCAGGTTGCCCTCGTAACCCTAACCCAGCACACAACAATGTCAGCACAGCTCTTCTGCCTCTAGCCCAGCTTCCCATCACAGGCACAGCCTCCCTTTCCTTTCAGAACAGCCCCCAGTACAGTGTAGAGCCTAATAGCAGAATAGCACAATATCAGCCAATTCCAAATGCCAACCTGGCCTAAATACCAGTATTGTCTCCAGCTTCTGAAACAGCTTCCTGAAAGCAGTAGACTCCTGACTTTCAAACAGCTCTTCCACACCAGAACAGTCTCCTAATAGTCAATCATACCTTCCAGGCTTGAGTTCCTCACCTGTCTCACTTCCCATTGCCTCCATCCAAAAGGTGCCAACCTCTTGCATCCTCCTCCTCAGCCCAGGTTTGCAATGCTGAGGCAGCCTCAGGCTTCCCCACTGAGCCCTCTCCTATTCAGCCTTCAGCTCCTTTCAACCCCCTACATAGAAGCCCGGGTATGGGAGGTGATGGAGGGAGGAGAGAGAACCTAGTAAGAAGCCAGGTGGTGTGTGACACGAGGGAGCAGAAGCGGTACTCCTCAGTTCCAGGCCAGGAAAGGGGCTAGAGAGGGCAGGGCCCTGCCTGGCATTCACCAAGGGTTGAGAAAGGTGTTCTCAATGCCAACTCTTCTAAAATATGGGAAGGAGTTTCTAGGAGGCACCACCTGTATGATGGCATTTAAGCTGTGTGAAGGTCGGGAGACTGATAAAGTGACAAGCTGCTCTCCACCGTAGCCCTGTGTGCCTGCCATGGGTTAGTGATCAGCCCAGGAACCTGGCAACCTCCGTCTGGTACTTGGCACAACCATCCAGTCACCCAAGTACCCACCTGGGACCGCCACTGGTTTTCCTGCCAACTAGAAATTAGGAGCTGTGGAGGGCACAGATCCTGGGCCCCTGGAGGCTAGAGGAAGAAGGAATAAGTCCCAGGCCCTGTTGACGAATCTCCAGGCTCCTCTAATCCTCCAAGATAGAAGTGCTTTGTCTTTGTTCTGTGGCCCTCCATAAACGGTTAAGGAAATGGCCAAGAGAGATGATCCTAGTTTGCAGGTCCACACTCCTGCTCCCCCACCCTTTTCCATTGTACTGTCAAGGTCTAGGTGTTGGGATAAGGCTATCAGGACAGTTTTGGAGCTGTGAGAAGGCAGTCCACAACTGCCTCCTCACATTTTCAGGAACCCCTGTGATCCTCAACACTGAGATGTCTGGGTGATAAGACAAGGTCTCCAGAACTCACCTCTACCTTTAGGGCTGGGAGGTTATAAAGGAACAAGGTCCACCAGATATTAGATGAACAGGCTCCAGGATGGCAGCCTGGTTAGTGGAGCTTCTCTTTCCTGTTTTCTGTCAAGACTTTGACCAGCCACCCTGCAGAACCTGGTAATCAGGGGCTTTGGTCCTGTCTATGGGTGAGTCCCGTGGATGCCCATCCTATGTTCAATGCAAGTTTCCCCACACTATGCTCCTCAGAGGAAGCAGGGGGCCCCATCATCAAATAAATGTGGGATTTTTTTTTTCTCAATGAAACAGTGGGTTAGGTTATACTCAGCACTTAACTCTTCCTACAAATCTATTAAATTTTGAAAGCTTAGGTTCAAAAACCTCAAATTCTGGTCCTGAAGTTTTGAGCCCTTGCTAAGCATTTCTAATTGGATTGTCCCTACAGACCCTCCAGATCCAACAAATCTAAAACCAAATTTTTTTTTTCGGTCATCTTCCGCATAGGCAATGATCCCATCTCCATCCCATCACCCACACTCGGAAGGCTGATGTCCACCTGGGAATCTTGGTGACTGTCTCATTTTCCATCCCTACTCCATATCCAGTAGGATCTTGAATTTCATGGGTCTTTTCTCCCCAAATTCAGCCAAATACATCTACTCATAATCCTCACGGCTACCCTTAGTTCAAACCTCAGTGGCCCATGTTTTTTTTTGTTTGTTTGTTTCTTTTGTTTCTTGTAGTGGTAATGGGGATTGAACCAAGATACAAGGCAAGGCAAATATTCTTTCTAAAACTCAGTTCATTTGGAAAACTCCTGAGCTTCCAGGACTTCTTTTAGCAAGACACCCTTGTCTTCTATAACCTACAGTTCTTCCAGTGTCACTTTACTCCTATACCCTCCCCTCCAGTCAGAATACTCCCTTTCTACCCCTCTCTGCCTTCAACCTGGTCTTCTCTTGCCTGAATCTTCATCACCACCTAGTTGGCTCTTGGTTCCTATTCTCCTCCATTCATTCCTATGTTCAATGCAATGCTCCTCGAAGGAAGGAGGGGCCCTATGATCAAATAAATGTGGGAAACTCAAGAGTTATACAAGTTGAACAGGTTACCCCTTTGTTACAGGGTTTTTCAGAACTTTTAATGGGCTAATATGATAGTGAATCTCTTTCTGACTTAATCATGGAATCGCTTTTTAATTGTACAGTAGATAATGGCAGACTCTGGAAATCAGATTACCTGATGCTTTGTGTTTAAATTCTGACTTCATCACCTCTTAGTTTTCATTTCTGTAAAATGACTAATAAAATGACCTGTGTCACAAAGCTATGAGTATTGAATGAACTAATTCACATCTGGTATCTTGTACCAAGCAAGGCCTCTCAAAAATGGGAAAGAACAGCACCAATAGAAACACGTTCATGAAACACATGGGGAAAAGCCTCCTGTGGCCCTTTTGACTTGACACTTAGGATTCATTTCAATTGTGACCATTTTTCCATCTGGGTCAAGTAAAATGCTGAGCATGCAGTAGGAACTTGGCCTATGTGTTCTGATGATGAAAACAAATAGTATGGTTTGGTTATGTCTGAATGTTGGGAAGGAGGTATTCAATGTGGTTCCATGGATGGTTCAGTATGGGCTGGGGTGGGCTAGAGCTCAGTAAAGGACAATCTGTCAGACCTTGGGAAAGAAAGAAACGAATGAGCTAAAGGAGTAGAAGAAGCAGAGGTTGCAAAGGAAGGAACGAAAGAGAAAGAATGGGAGCTCAGATGTTGCTAGATAACACCCGGCAGATACCTGACTTGTATCCGGGAGAAATAAGATGTAAGTAGATATGACTTCCCTGTACCCCACTCCTCTAAAACTCCCAGGAATTGTTTTTCACTTTGGGGGTACCCCAGGGGAAGTTTTGGGGAATTTATAAATAGATTCAAAGAGGGCTGGCACCTTGGACCTCCTGGCTCCTGGGAGTGTCTCAAGCCTCCTAGGTCACCATGGAGATATGTTGCCTCTGGCCTCAGAGACTTCCCCCAGGACCAGAGGCCACTCAACCATACTTAGATACAACCAGGGACAGAGTAGACCCAGGAGAGCAAGAAGTGAGAGATGGAGAGAGAGAGAGTGAGAGAGAGCCCGGGTTGGCTGGGACGAGGAACTAAAAGGAGGGGCAGAAAGTGGCCTTGGACAGAGGGCAAAACTGGGAAGCCCAGCCTGTGACAATGGCACACCCAAGTATGGAAGTGCAGAGTGGGTCCCTGCAGAGTTGGGGAAGCCCCTTGACTCTCTCAGGACCGGGACCCTACCTCTCTGCAGCCAAGACTGGTGATCATGGGGAGACATAAGGCCAGCTAATTGCTGGGTGTTGGTGTGATGAAAAGCCTGGGAAAGGGACTTGGGGGAAGGTCTTGCCCTGAGGGAAAGTGGCTGGTGTAATCAAAAGGTTCTCTGGCTTCACCTGAGGCAGGCAGCTGGTTGCCACTCCTTACAGGTGTTCAGGTCTGAGGGCTCTTGGAAGCTACTCTATTTAGGCAGATGGAAAAAATGTCTTGGATCAGGGAGTCAGGGCATCTCCACCTGCCTTTTCCTGGTAAAGTCTCAATCCAGGGAGATGGTCTCACAAACAGGGTGAAGGGAGTATGCTACCCTATTGCTCCATTTGAAGGCTGGAAGGGAGATGGTAAGCTAAGATAGGGCTGGAGTAGAGTGGCAGCTCTAGGGTGTGGGAAGGGATAAAGAAGAGAGATGGGGAAAATGAGGCAGAATTTGAGAACAAAGGGCTGTTTCCAGTCTCTCTCGCTGCGTCTCTCAGCTCCAGGGAAATAAGAAACCAAAACTCAAAAAATAGAGAACTTTATTGTCAGGGCCACGTGTATAGGACTGGGGTGGGAGATGTGGGGCCCAGCCCCCAGGGCCTGAGGATGAGGAAGAGGTTAATACACAGTACATAACAGAAGGCACAGATGGGGAGGTTCCCCCCTCCCTGGCAGATTCCCCACCCAGTTCCCAACCGGACTCTAGGTCCCCTAGGTTCCCTTTAGAGAAGCACCTATAGCTGGCCTCAGATAGAGACCCAGGTTTGGAATAGACTTCTTCCCACTTTCCCTGCCTTCTTCTGTCTCCAAACCAATCTATTCACCTGCTCATCAGCCCCACCCAAAAGACCCAGTAGCTGGTCCATTATCCTGGGATCTGACAAGTCATGAGCCTCTCCCTGTGGGAAGGGACAGGGAGGGCACCACAGAGTACACCCTCCCTCAAGTTTCCACTCAGCAGCACCCCCTATGTCTGGGCGAGGCAGCAGGGTCTTTAAGCAAGGCCTCAGCACCCCAGATCAGTGGTCCCACCTCCCATGGCTAGCTCAGGCTGCTCTCACATGATGTAGTGATCGTGGCAGGCAAGATTTACCTGCTCTATCACTCCCACACCTCAGTCCAGATGGCCCCCCGGTAGGGGTGGGGTGGGGGCTGGGGTGTGCTGAGTCGAAAGGGCTGGCCTACCTGCTTGCTGGGGTATTTGGGGGGATTGGTGCGATAGCTGTAGTCGGAGTACTGCTCGGAGCCCGTGGATGTGGTGTCGCCCGTGCCCACAAATGTGTTTGCGGGCGGCAGGTCCTGCACCACCTGGTGCTTCTTGGAGGCGGAGGGTGACTGGGGTTGCAGCTGGATAGAAGGCAGTGGGGAGTTGGAGCGGTAATGGCGGCCCAGGTCAGGGCTGCCTGGTGGGTAGTTGAGGGGCAGATGGATGCGGGGACTGTCCCCAGGAGCATCACTCATCAGGTTGAACTTGAGGGACTTCTGCAGTCCAGCCTCATCTTCGTCCTCTACTGGCTTCACAGGCTTCGGGCACTTGCTCTTCTTGCCCTTGCTTTTGTTTCCCTTAGCAGCTTTGCCACTGGGCTTGGGGGCATACAGGTCCTTGGTCTCTTTCTTACCAGCCTGGTAGCCGCTCTTGGCCTCCCGCTGCCGGCAGTAACGCACGAGCACTGCCAAGGCGATGAGTAAGGCCACGGCCACCACACCGGCCACGACACCAAACAGGATGTTACCACGCTGCTTGGAACGCTCGTATTCTGGATCCCCAGCAATGTCGATATCCAACGGTGTGTCCAGGCTGTGGCCCAGGAGGGTCTCCAGCAGTGTGCGGTTGGCTAGGGTCTCATTGACATAAAGGTGGACCAAGGCTGTGCCATAGCGTGGGGGCTTGCCTCGGTCACTGACCTTCACCACAAGGCGGTGTAGCCCATAGTGGCGCCGCTCGATCTCCTTCTCCAGGGTGATGGCACCTGATTGTGATCCGATCTGGAAAAGCCCATAGGGGTTGCCACCAGCAATGCTGTAGGTCAGCTCGGCATTGACCCCAGAGTCAATGTCCTCGGCTGTCACCTGACTGACTGTCTCACCAAGGCGTGTCTGCGGGGTCAGCAGCCGGTGAGATGTGTTGGAGGGGGCAGTGATAAAGGGGGCATTGTCATTCTCATCCAGCACATTGATGGTGACACCAACATAAGCTGAGCGAGGTGGGACCCCACCATCCACTGCCTTTAGTTGGAAGGTATATGTACTCTGTTGCTCTCGATCAAAGCTCAGGCTGGAAAGGATGGTGCCTGTGCCATTCTGGATAACAAAGTCACCATTGTCCTGCTCTACCGAGAGCTGCACTCGGGCATTCTCCCCCTTGTCTCCATCAATGACAGTCACCATGCCCACTGGACTCAGAGCTGGCATGTTCTCCATTACTGAGAAGTTGTAGCCACTCAGCATAAATTTGGGGTCATTGTCATTGCAGTCAAGCACATTGACGAGGACAGTGGCTGTGCCCTGGAGGCTGGGACTGCCCCGGTCAGCTGCCACCACCTTTAGCTCATAGCTGTCCCTCTGTTCCCGATCCAAAGATGTCTTCACCCGGATCTCTCCATTCTCAGGTGAGATAGTAAAGAGGCCCTGGGCAGCTGGTTCGGGCTCTAGAGAGTAAACCAACTCTGCATTAGAGCCAGAGTCAGCATCACTGGCAGTGACCTCGGCCACCACTTCACCAGGCTTGTTATTTTCTGGGAAGGCAACCTCAGTGATGCTCTGGGTGAAGACAGGGGCATTGTCATTGACATCCACCACCTGCACCTTGAGGGAGTTGGTGCTGGAGAGTGGGGGGTTGCCAGAGTCCACAGCCACAATCTCAATGGTGTAGTCTTTGACTTTCTCATAGTCAAGAGGGGTGGTAGTCTGCAGGAAATACTTCTTCTTGCTATCACTGCCCGTCTCACTGGCCTGGCGTAACTGGAAGGGCACATCGCCTGCTACTACACAGGTGACAGCTGCATTCTCTCCTTCATCTCTATCGGATACCTGCACCAAGGCCACAGCTGTCTCCTCTGCCACGTCCTCAGAGATGTTAGCCATCCCATCTTGATGAGTTACCAGCCCTATGCCTCGGATCTCAATGGTGGGGGCATTGTCATTCATGTCCTTCACAGTCACCACCACCTGGGCACGGGCGCTCTTGGGGTTGGCGCCTCGGTCCTTGGCGAGCACTGAGAAACGCAGGGTGCTTAGATCCTCACGGTCCACAGGGCCTTGAACAGTGATGAGTCCGGTATTTCTATCTAGTCGCAGAAGACGTCTCACAACTTCAGGTGCCTGGTGGAACGTGTAGTCGATCTCTGCATTGGCACCTTGGTCTGAGTCATTGGCTTTCACCTATAGGGTAAAAGCAAAGAACAAGGAGAGCACAGATGGGTTAGTGAGCTGAGGGTGCACATGCTGCCCACGTCCTTTCCAACAAATGCAGCAGACACAATGAATCTAACAGCTCACTTTCCAAAAGCATCACATGCACAGCCTTTTCTTGGCCCTGATACTCTGGCAGACATTGCTAACCTATTTTCCTAAAGGTCCCCCAAATGTAGCCTGCAAATCTTTCTCAGTGACATAGCCTCACTAGAGACAAGACAGGGCAGAATTAAACTCCATTCCTTATTCTTGCACTGGTCTGCTAAACAGGGAGATGATAATCCAACAGTCAGTTGGGAAAATGCTTTTTCAACTGATTACACTGACCTCCAGTCTTCCGAGGAGATGGAAAGGTGCATGAGAAACAGAGACGGCCGGCATTCATGCGCTTCCACATCCTCATGCACTGGTAGGCAGGCATGTGTCATATAAACAGGTATATGACTATGAGCTGTGATTATATGTGCCTGTGAGAATGTGTGTTTGCACACATCAGTAGAGGTCCTCCATGCCCACCTAGAGACCACTGGTGAGACTATGTCTATTGAACACAGCCAGATGGAGATGCAGGTCAGAGGGAGTCAGTCAGGCCCGGGCCAGCCACTATTGTCAAACTGGGGAAACCTGTTCCTGCAGCTTCTTGACTGCTGTCTGGTTCTGGCAAGGCACCAGTGTGAGGAATCCGGCCTGAGCCTGAGGCCAGGAGGGAGGGGTTGGTGCAGGCCACAGAGCCTCCTGGCAGCCGGCAGGGCTTCCAGCAGCAAACAATGAACTGCCTGTCCCTCTGCAGTGGGCACACCCTCCCACGCCAATGCCGAGGCACACTGGGACCAAGTCTATACAAACATGGGTGGTGATGGGGCAACAGGAGCCAGGTGGGAATGGCCACGAAGTACTACTGATGAAGAGCAGGAAGCAGTTCACAACCAAACAGAATGTGATGGTGTGTGTGTGTGTGTGTGTGTTTCAGGTCTGGGGATAGGCATGACTTGGCAGGATCTCTAGGGAACAAAAAAGTCTTCAAATCCCAGCTCTATCACCTTCTGATTAGATGTGTGGCCTTGGGCCATTCTTTAACCTTCCCAAGCCTCAGTCTTCAAATGTATAAAATGGGGTAAAGGGGTAAAGTATAAAATTTACTTTCCAAGATTATGTTGAGGGTTAAATGAGATAATATAAATATATGCCTAATTTCCTGGAACATGTCAAGTGATTCCTAAATAACCTTTTTTTTCTTTTGTTCTGTCTGTTGATCATCCATCCATCTTTTTTTTTTTTTTAATGTGTATGAGTGTTATGCTTGCCTGTGTATAAGTGCAGTGCCCTTGAAGGACAAAAGAGGGCCTCAGATCCTCTGGAACTGGAGCTATGGATGGTTGTTAGCTACCATGTGGGTGGTGGGATTCAAACCTTGGTCTTCTGCAGGAACAGTCAGTGTTCTTAACTGCTGAGCTATCCCTCCAGCCTTCTCCTGCACCCATCTATCCATCTTTAGGAAATTTGATAACACAGGCTGGAGAGATGGCTGTTAAGAGCACTGACTCTTCTTGCAGAGGACCTGGGTTCCATTCCTTAGCACCCACATGACAGCTAACAACTGTCCTAATTCCAGTTCCAGGGAATTTGACACTTTCTTCTGATCTCCACAGGCATTGTGTGACATGGGTGCACACATTCATGCACATAAAATAAAAATAATACATTAAAAAAAGAAATTTAATAACACAGTGGTGGGCGTATACCTAGAGGCCACTGCTGGGCTTCCATTCTTAGGAAGGGAACTCTAAATATATCTGCCAGGGCTTTTTAGACAAAGGAAACTCCTGGGCTGGAGCTCCCAGCTACTCTGATGTCCCGTCACACTGTTGAAGGCAAACCCTAGTAGTTTTCTCTGCCCCGACTACAGTCTGTCACCTTCCTGTCTCTAGATTGGTCACCTAGCTTCTTAGCAAGCTGCCTCTTGCTTCCGTTTTTCTCTGTCTATGACTCTTGACTTTCCATTTTCTCCCCAGCCTTGCTTAGTTCTGACTGCCTCTTTCCCACAGCCTGTTCTTTCCCATCCACTTCTCAGTCCTGTTGATCTCTAAGCTACTCTGTGTCCTACAGACACGATGAAGGTGGGCTCTGACCTATAAGCTGTGATATCAGGCAAGTTTCTTAATCTCTATAGGCTCAGCCTCTCATCTGTAAAATGGGGATAATGCTTACTTACCTTGTACTGTAAGGATTAAATGATATAACAGATACGATACATTTAGAACAGTGCCTGGCTCTTAGGCTATTATTATTTACCATCCCTGACTGTCTGTCTGTCTTTCTATTTTCTCAGCCTCATTTCTACATTCCAGTCCATCAGCCTTTAGAAAAGATGAAAACTGCCTCCCACTCAGTCCAGCTCCAGAACCCAGAACGAAGGTGCTCCCAGACTGGGTAACGGTGTGGTGCGCAGGCCAGTTGAGCCTTCTTTGGTTCCCTCACATTATGGACAGAGAGCTTCAGCCCATGGGGAAGAAAGGAGCTGGGGCTGGCAGGAGGCCACCACCGAGATGGCAGAGGGAGATACACCCACCTGTCTGCAGGGACGCTCCTTTGCTCCCTCCTAGGCCCCAGCCCTACCAAGCTGCCCAGCCCCTGGGGCAGTTCCCATGGAGAAGAGTGCTGAGAACTTTTGCAGAGCTTACTAACCCCCGCTCCAACTGTGCCAAGCACCACATATTCATGGTACCCCATGCCTTGGGGAGGAGATAAGTGTGCATACAGCCCAATGTGACTTGCTAGAACTGAGGACCCTTCTGGCTGACACAATCTCATGTAACTCTGTTGGGGAGGGATATAGTGAGCCTATGACTCCAGAGGAAAAGGACATGGCTAAAGGGACTTGCCCATAACTGGGGGCTAAAGGGACCTGCCCTTGACTAGGAAGACCTGTCATGGCAGGAGTGGGTCTCCTGGGTAAAAGTTGAGCCCCTTGATGCAGGTCAGCTTCCCTGGTCTGGAGAGAAGGCACCTGTCCAGTTTGGGAACAGTTTCACTTCTCAGAGGTTTCTCTGACTTGAGTCTGATTATGACACAGGGTGCTGTCATGCCAGTCACCTAAACAGAAGACAGTATCACTTGGGGAAAGAAAGGGATGGGAAGGTTTCCCTTGGCTAGAGCTGAGGAGGCTCCCCACAATAATCTGGCATTGTCTTTCCTAAGCGAAGAAAACCTTCAACTGGTCGGGATGGGTTCCATTTCTAGAGGTGGGTTACCTTGACAAATTAGACGGAGAGGGCCTCTCACCTGGATGACCGAGTGGCCAATGGGGCTATTCTCAGATAGCTCAGCCTCATAGGAGGGCCGCTCGAACTTGGGAGCGTTGTCATTTGTATCGAGCACTGTGACACGGAGCAGGGCACTGCTGGCACGTGGAGGGCTCCCGCCATCCTGTACCTTGATTGTGAGGTCGTAGGAGTCCCAGCGTTCACGGTCCAGGTTGCCCATCACGATGAGCTGAGGCTGCTTCTCCTCTTGGTCCTCAGCCACCTGCAGTCCAAATAGCTCCTGGGCCTCAGGCCCAGCCTGAAGCTCATAGGATGCCACACCATTGGGACCAGCATCACGGTCTGAGGCCAGTGGGATGGGGAAGAGCGAGCCAATGTTGGTGTTCTCCGGGATGGCCAGGGTGATGACCGGTGAGGCAAAGTTGGGTGTGTTGTCATTGATGTCCTGCACCTCTATCTGGCCCTCTAATAGCCGGGGGCTGCCATTCTGCACAAGATCCGTGATTGATACCTCAAACTCTAGGATGCAGGGATTCCCAGGGATCTGGTTCTGGCATTCACGGAGTCCCTCTCGGTCAATGGAGGTCTCTGTAGTGAAAATGTCACCTGTCTTGCCATCCACTCGAAGGTATGGTGCACCTACCTCTAGTTTGTACAGGTGGCCTACATCTGGAAAACCATAGTCAGCAGCAAGGCTCCCAATGAGGGTGTTGGGTGGCTGTTCCTCTGGTACCTTGTATATTACCCGAGTGGTGTAGCCTGCAGATGGTGCCAACAGGAGCAGCAGTGCCAGCAACAAGGGGGGCAGCAGCAACTGCTGCCCCCCAGGTGCTGGGCTGGGCCTCAGAGGCCACATCCTGGCAGGCTCCAGAATCAGGAGAACTGCAAGAAGAGGCAAAACAGAGGCCGTCAGCTAGGAAGAGGAAGCTAGCCTAGAGGACTGCCCAGAGCCGACCACTCCACTCTCCCTCTCCCTCCATACACCATTCTCCCACAAACAGAGTCAATCCCAGCTCAGAAATGCAATTCCAGAACCTGAATCTCACCCACAGTGGGGTGTAGCAGCTGCATCTGACCCAGCTGGAGGAGCTGGTAAGAGGACTGGCAGGTCTAAAGCGGCTCCTGCCCCTGGCACGCCCTTACGCGCCTGACGTTCCTTCCCTGGGTACCCCCCCCCCTTTCAGCTCTGTGCTTTGCACAACACCTCCTTCTCACCAGCATCCTGCCTTAGTCACCGATGGTAATTACCCTGATACTGAGATAGGGAGCAAGTGCAAGTGGAAGGGTTAGGCCTTGGATGCGGAGCACTCTTCCCCACATCTATAGCACAAAAATAGCACAGACCCATCCCCCAGATGCCCAGACCCTGGGGGTCATCGCTGCCCACACTTCCCACTCAGGTTGTTTTAAGGAAGAGGGAAAGGGTGTCTTACTTCTCTGAGATGCCAGGTAGCTGTATGTGTATGAGGTCTTACAACTCTAATCCTCCTTTTCTGACAAAAATGACCTCCAGTGGCCAATATTCCCTACTTCCATAACTGGATACAATGATGGCTTGTGAAAACGGCTAGGGTTGTGCTGGGAAGATGACTTACAAGGTAGAGGTGCCTCAAGGCTTGACAACCTGAGTTCAATCCCTGGCATCCACATATGGAAGGAGAGAACTGTCTCTACTAAGTTATCCTCTGATCTCCACATGTGTGCTGTGACACACATGCCCCGACACACAAATGAATACATATAATAAAAATAATTTTAAAAAGAAAATATCTAAGTTTGAGAAGTAGGTATTAACCCTCTCTGACTTACCCTGTAACCATGTGCCTCAAAGCACTCTAGACACACACACACACACACACACTGTCACTCCTACACATCCATTTCCCAGCACTCCTGTCCTCACTGTCTATTGCCATGAACAGGTGTTCGGAAGAAGGGAATAGACTTTCTGGCCCTCAAATTGGTATTGGGAGCTTCCCTGTCCTGTCCTTAGCAACAAAAAACCCAGCAGGTCTAACTGGGACAAAGCTTCGATGACACCATCAGCCTTTCCCAGGTCCACCCCCTCTGATCTCCAGACAATCATCTGCCTCCTGTTTTGTTAGGTTTTTTGTTTTGTTTTGTTTCCCAGTGCCAAGGATTGAACATGGGGCACTGCATATGCTAGACAGGTGGTCTACCACTGAGATACAGTACATTCTCAGATCTTGGTTTTGGGGGAAAAGACTCCACTATGTATCCCAGGCTACCCTTGAATTCATTGTGTTGTCCAAACCAGCCTTGAACTCCTGACTCAGCCTCCAGAGTACTGGGATTACAAGTGTATACTACCACACCTGGCTCTGACTCCTGTTTGACCCCTTTCTCTGCCTACAACCAGTTTCTATGCATACCTGTCCCCTCCCCCTCTGACTAGTCTAGTGTATCTCATACCCTCCTCTTTCGGCCGCCCCCAGATCCTTCCAGTTAGAGTTGTGTTGTGTATGCCTTAAGCTACAAGTGGAACCACTATCATCACAATAGTCCTGTTCTTTCACCATCCCCATTCTGAGGTTACCCACCTGCCACTCCATCAGACCCAGCAGTTACTGTCCCAAATCACTGGTCTCTTATCTCAAAACCAAACAAAACCCAAACATGACTAATTCTATTCAAATCCCAAGTCTCAGGTTCAACATTTTTTTTTTGGTAGGGGGTAGGAGGTGGTTTCCAGGTTCCATTCACTTTTCTTACCCCTGGAATTTCCATCTCAGGCTTGACACTGCCCATTCTACTTAAGGCAGCCCACAGTGACCTCTCCTTCCTCCAACTCACAGCCACTTATTGTCTGATCCAATCCTAAGGCAATGAATCACTGGGCGCCCGAGACACCGCCCGACCCTGTTGTTCAACTCCAGTGTTGGGCATCTATTCTTGTGTTCTCTGTCTCCCCAGGCAGATGCCAAGCACCCTGAAGGGGCAGGAGTTCACATACTTACTCATTCCCCTGTCCCTACTGATGCAGCTTGGTAAAGCTAGGTACATGATAAGTGCTCATTCATGTATTCAATCAATGTGAGTCACTTTCAGTGTGGTAGGCTCTGACCTCACCCCAGAACACAGCAGAATGGCCCCATCTGCTATCACAGTGGTTCTAGCTCAGTCACTATCTTTCAGTTTTGCTGGGTTTTCCCTGTTTACCCGTTTGACATATAAAAGGCAGCAGAGTGAAGAAGAGCCCAAGTTGTGGCATCATATAGGTTGAGATAAACTCCAGCTGCCCACTTCCTGGAGCAAATAATTCAAAGCCTTAGTTTCCTCATCTGTCAAATGGAGATAATATTATCTATTTCCTAGTAGGTTTTGAGTTAATGTAGGCTAAATGCCCATAACAATGTAGGTACTCAACAAATGGTTTCTCAAAGCACTTAGCACAATCGTAGTTACAGACCTACTTGGAAGACTGGCTAATGTCTATCTTCCTTACAAGAGAATAGTGAGCAGAGAGCTTTTCTTGTGCCAGGGTCTCACATACTGTAACCCAGGCTGGCCTCACACTTGAAACAATCCTCTTGCCTCAGTCTCTCAAGAGCTGAGATTACAGTCATAAGCCTCTAACTGTTCACTTTGCTATCCTCAGGGCCTAACATTTGAAACGACACACAGTAGACAATAAATAGCTCTTTCATGACAGGGGTTATTTTAGTTCCCTGGGCTTTGCCCCTCCTGGCCTTGGTCATTGCTTGTTGCCTATCTCAATTCTAGGAATACATTGGGATAAAAAAATGTAAACTCTGGGGCCTGAAGAGATGGCTCAGTAGTTAAGAGCACTGGCTATTCTTGCACCCTGGTTCAATTCCCATCATCCATATGGTGACTAACAACTATTCTTAACTCCAGTTCCAGGGGAATCCAATGGCCTGTTCTGACCTCTGTGGGCATCGCACGACACATGTGTACATGCTAGCAATACACTCATACACATAAAAAATTTATTTAAAAAATGTAAACTCCGTTGAGGGTGCAGAGTAGATTCTCAGTAAATGCTCACTGAATGTACAGATTCCTTGCACAAATCAGGTGTTTCACCTTCTCTGGGGCGCCTCCTCACAAACATAGGGCCCTCCCTGGTCTCTCCTCAGTCCTTGAGACCATTATCGGACAGCATGCTTAGTCTCAGCCACAAGTTTCCTCTCTTTAAAGGAAGAATGATATCGAAGCTTTACTTGGATCCACCTTCCCATCTTTCTTCTTCACTTGCAACCCAAACATACCCTAGACGACAGTCTCCAAACAAGTCCATTCCCTCCTCGGAACACACAAAAAATGGTGATCATTGTACCTTGACTCTGCATAAATGGGTGGGGTAGGGGCTTCATGGGGAGCCATGAAATTAGCCCAAATCTGGCAAAGAGAAATAAGGTGGTGGCTGCTTGCTTCTGTTCCCCCGTCTTCAGATCAAGAATAATTAACATTTTTAGGGTCATGTTCCCTTTGAACTTTACAACTGTCACACAGGTTTGTCCTAGGAAAATTTCCGTTCAGCAGCAAATTGAAGAGTCCATGGTCTGACAGAGTAAAGGTGATTTTGATTTGTGGCCACTTTGAGAGCTAAAGGTTTAGCCTCCACCTTGGGGCTTTCTTCCCATTTCTAGGTCACAACCTGAGATTCAAACCCCTTAGGCCTCCTGACCCCACCCCGCTTTAGGAGCTCCCAGCCAGCTGCAGAGTCAGGAAAGAATTACCACAGGATAAAACACAATCCAAGGAAGCTAGGAGGAGGGAGCTGGGAGTGGGGGACTCCTGGGAGGTCGGAGGATGGGGAGAGATGGGGCTGGAGAGAAGGCTGCCTAGAGCAGGGGTGGGGGGGGGCGCAAAAGTTACCGAGGGTTTCCGTCACCTGGAGGGTTCTACCAAAATAAGGATTAACTGGCCCCACCCTTAGGAATTTTGATTGGCAGGTGGGACCTGAAGAAAACCCTCTGGGCAATTGTGATACAAGGGCATGGGAAAACAACTCTAAGATACACTGGTTTCATAAAGCTGAAAAAGAGCCGGAGGCCCCGAAAACTATGTCATTATCACTTTTGCACCAGCATCACTCAGCAGCACCACCATCCCAGTAAACTCTAAGGTTTTACTAACACACTACTACATGTTTTACAAATATGATCTCTTGTTGAATCCTCCCAATTCTCTCAAATGGATGCTAATTATTATTATAACACCCTCCTCATATCACAGATGATCAAATTTTTGAGACTTAAAAAAATATGTTAACCAGGCCAGGTGTTGTGGTGAATACACACTCCCAGCACTCAGGAGGCAGAGGCAAGCGGATCTCTGATAGACTAGCCTGGTCTACTTAGTGAGTTTCAAGCCAGCTGGGGCTACAGGGAGACCCTGTCTCAAAAGGAACAACAACAACCAAAAAAACCCAAGCTGGGTATGGTGGTGCAAGCCTTTAATCCTAGCACTTGGGAAGCAGAGCTAGGTGAGTTTCTGTGATCCAGGCTAGCCTGCTCTACATAGCCAGTTCCAGGCTAGCTGGACCTACAGGAAAACCTGTCTCAAACAAAACAAAAACAAAAAAAACCCTCCAAAAACTAAGCAAAAACCAAAAATGTTAATCCTCTTAGGTCACAGAAGCAGTATGAAGAAGAGCCAGGATCTGAGAATGAATGTTTCTTCTCATTGGGAAGACTGGGAAAACGGCTGGATTTGGGAAAAGAACAGAGATTTCTGAGGCTAAAATATGGTTTTTGCTTTATTATCTATCCCACCCCTCTTCCCCAACCTCAGGCTACCAACCTTGCAGGAGGAAGCCCAGGTCTCCTAGCCCTTTGCAGCTGCAGAAAGAGTCATGTGGCTGGCCAGGAAGGGCAGCAGCAGCAGTAAAGTGGCCTTTCCACATCCCTACCCCCAACATTTCTGAACTTTGTCCCCAGCAGTTGGTGTTGGGAGTCATTAGTCTCAGGCGGCAGCCTTTGAAGTGATTAGTGCCTTATTTGCTCCTGGCTACCTTCTAGGGTAAGGGTGCCTCTTCTCCACCAAGGAACAAGGGTGCCCAGGATCCGGAGAAGACAGGCCCTAAGTAGAGCCGAGCACAGTGACCCAGATCCATGGAGACTAAGGAGTCAAAGAACCATCAGGGGATGTGGGAGTGAGGGATGAGGGGACAAGAGTCCAGAAAGGTCAAGGGAAAACCCACTTGTGTAAACATCTGAGAAGCTATGAGAACAGGTGAAGGTTCACTTGGAACCTTCATTTCCAGACCACTTGGGAACCAAGGTCTACTTCTTGCCCGATGCTGTGAGCAGAGAGCTCTCACTGTCTCAGTGACCAGGTCAGCTCTGATTCCCACCCCCCAGCACTATTACACAACAGCCACTGGTGCTACAAGCACAAAACTGAAAGGACAAAGAGACCATCTGAGAGCCAGAGCAGAGGATAAGCAAGTGTGGCTGCATGGGGTGGAGCTCTTCAGAAGCTTCCTACAGCGAGCAGTACTCAGTTCCTCTCTCCTATCTTCCAGAACCCTCTATTAGCCTCTGCAGGCTTCTGGGCACCTGCAGTCTTGAACCAGATTGTTGAGTTCAAACCCTCAACTTAGCACTTTCTAGTTGTGTGACCTTATCCAAGTGAATTTAGTTTTCTAAACCCATATCCAGATTATAAAATGGAAAAAAAAAAAAAAAATCCTGCCTCTTGGGCAAGTCAGAGAGGGCTCCAAACTCGGGTAAACGAGCTTGCCTCCAAGCCTATGACCTGAAACCCAGACCCTGCATAGTGAAAGGAAAGCACTGACTACCAAAGGTTGTCCTCTGACCTCTTGTGCATGCATAAATAAACAAACGTAATATATTTTTTTAAATCCTCAGCCAGGTGTCACCACACACCTTTAATTGCAGCCCTCAGGTGGCAGAGGCAGGTGGATCTCTGTGAGATCCAGGCCAGTCTGGTCTACATCATGAGTTCCAGGCCAGCTGGGGCTACAAAGACCCTGTCTCAAAAACAAACAAGAAACAAACAAACTCAACTCCTACCTCTTGCAGTTATTTTGGAGAATTAAATGAGATCTAATGTATCTAAGATCTATTACATTGCAAGATAGATTACATATCTGTTTTTTTACTTAATTTTTTATTTTATATGCATGAGTGTTTTGCCTGCACGTATTTAAGTGTACCACATGTGTGCAAACACACGGAGGCCAGAAGAGGCTTGGATCCCCTGGAACTAGAGTTACAGATGGTTGTTAGTTACCATGTGGATGCCGGGGATGGAACCCAGGTCCTCTGCAAGAGCAGCCAGTGCTCTTAACCACTGAGAGCCACCTCTTCTGCTCCTACATATCTATTTTTAAGTGTCCCAATTCTATAAAAGAGAATTTTATTTCCATTAACAGGCACATAGTAGGTGCTCTCTGGTTCAGTAAATGAATAAATTAATCTCCTGCTCGCCTATGAAAGCAAAAACAGCCTATGGTTTACTACTGCACCACGACGGGCACTGGCAAAGACCAGATGCTCAATGCATCACTGAACGAATCCCTCCCTGCAACACCAGCTAGCCTTCTCTGGCAGAGGGCTCTGGCCCCACAGCACAACCCTGATTCCTCGTAGCTCCTCCCCACTATGCAGGCTCCACTCCTTGACCGTGTCACTCTGTCTTTTGCCCAGCTCTAGCCAGAAGTAGCCCTTTACTCCTGAAGTCCCTTCTGAATTTGGAGCTGGGGATGAGAGAGGGAACGCGAAGGGAGAGAACTAGATGGGGCTTCACCAGACCTGCTCCCCCTCCCAGGGCTCTGGCCCTCTCTGAGTTCTCAGCGCAAATCAAGTCTTCTCTCTTAAACTCACCCCCTGCGCTAGCCTAGTTATTGCAGGTTTCAACCCCATCTCCGACCCCCAACTCAAGAAAGTAACGCCCAGGCGCTCCTGCACACACCTAGATCTCTAAGGCGGCACAAATACCTTCTGGG
Source organism: Eospalax fontanierii (assembly GCA_035773235.1). Taxonomy (NCBI): domain Eukaryota; kingdom Metazoa; phylum Chordata; class Mammalia; order Rodentia; family Spalacidae; genus Eospalax; species Eospalax fontanierii. The sequence continues at coordinate 24,534,442 of CM069527.1, read as the reverse complement.
TTGTCCCTGTCCTGGCAGCTCCTGAAGCCTGACGGAGAGCAGGTGCTGGAAGGCGCCCTGCACCTTCCGGCATGAAGCCCTGGACTCAGCCTGCTTGAGCAGCCCCAGTCCTCGCCGCCTCGGTCACTGGGCGCTCCCAGCACACACCCAGCGTTCGGAGCGTCTCCTCCCAGAGGACGCGGTGAGCGCCTAGTGGGGGACAGCGGCCGCTCCTAAGGTTCGGGTGGCCCCACCCCCGCCCCCACCAGGGTGGCGCCAGGCCTCCCGAAGCCCAAGGTGAGGCTAGGGGAGGGCACATCGCAGTGAGAACGCTCCTGGGCCAGGCCGCCACGGGCGTCCCTCGCCTCCGGGGCCGCCGCAGGGAATCCCTCCTCCTCGGCATCTCCGGCCTCAGCCTAGGGTCCCCCGCAAGTCGGCGCCGGCGGGAGCCACGCAGCGGGCGCCTGGAGGGGGGCGGGGAGCAAGCCGGCGCCGGAATCACAAAGCCTCGAGCCCCGCCGGGCGGGGACCTTCTCATAAAACGGATCATCTCAGGGAAGCAGAGTCGGGGTACTTGCCCTGCACTCAGTCCTCGATGGTCTCGGCATCAACCCCATTTTTCCTGCTGAAGAAATAGTCGCCCTCCATTGCTGGGGAAACTGAGGCCAGAAACCTAAACTACCGGGGTAGGGGCTCGGCGGGCGGAGTGGGGAAGGGGCGCTAGTCCATTTCGCCTACCAGTTTCTGCTGTGCTCGCGGCCCTTCTGGCCCCAGAACCTTGCAGCACACCGCGAGGACTGGCCTGCAGCAGGGCCCCAGTGCAGGGGGCGCCCAGGTGTGCGACCACCCAGGTGTGCTAGGGATTCAGGTGGCTCTGAAACCTCGGCTAAGTGATCTCCCAAAGGCCCCAAACACTGCCCCAGTGTTGTATCTTTTGCAAAGGGACCCTGGGCCTCGGAGCCCCAGGGAGACGGCATGGCGCGGCCTGTCAGGTCCAGCTTGTTCCCGGAATACCCAGCCGGTCAGGCCCGGGAGTGGAAGTGGGGGAGGTGCCGGCCGGGAAGCCGGTCTGGCCGGCCCCGGGCTCCCGTAGTGCCGATATTTACAATAACAAAGTCTCGATTGGGGTGATTAAGGTGACCGGGCTCAGGGTGCTCACTAGAAGATCCTGGCGGTTTCTCCCGAGGGAATTTGGCCAGGGAGAGAAAGGAGTACAGTGGTGTGTGTGTGTGTGTGTGAGAGAGAGAGAGAGAGAGAGAGAGAGAGAGAGAGAGAGAGAGAGAGAAAGAGTGTGTGTGTGTGTGAGTGTGCGCGTGCGCGCACGCGCGCGTTGCGGAGTGTAATGTGACACTGTCGGTGTAAGGTGTGTGTGACAAGATGCTGGAAGCAGTAGATTCTGTTTGTGAGGCACTGTCGTAGGTACCTCTGCTAGGGTGTGTGCTATCAAGGGGTGTACTGAGACACTGGTCTGTATGAGTGGGTGCTGTCTAGAGGGACAAGCGAGACCTGTGCTGTGTACGTTAAGTCCTGGCCAAGGAGTGGATAACCATTTATGTTAGGGTGTGTTCCTTCAGGGGTATGTGCTGAGAGCTAGATTTTGAGTGTGCATCTGGCGAACTGTAGCAAGCACACTCGTACAGGAGGGCACGAGGTTGTGTTTGTGTATCTGGCATTGCCCAGTGTCACACCCGAATTCGCTGTGTGCACGGGTTGTGTGTCCCTGTTGCTGAACGTGCCGACGCCGAAGCGTTCTGAGCTGGTGACTGTGCCCCAGTGGGCGCTGGTGTGCGGGAGGTATGTCTGCGTTCACATATGTACAGATATCTGTACCCGTGTATGTGTGTTGGTGCTACGGCCCTCCAGGTGTCCGCGACGATCTGGAAGCGCCTGAGTGAGCTGAGCCAGTCGCCCAACAAGTGTGTTCGTGTCGTGGATAAGGTTCCTTGCTTGCTAGGTCCTCGAGCAGCACCCCCCACCTCCGCTAGACCCAGGGCCTTACGCTTCCCCCAAACCATCTCCAATCCGCGCGCTCCTGGAGTCTCATCCCGGTGGCTCAGAGCTCCTGGGTGCGGACACCAGGGCTGCGGTCCAGCTCAACATCCCTCCCTTCTCTCGGCTTCGGGAGGTGGACCTCGGAGGCCATAGTGCCCCAGCCGCAACCCCCACTCGGTGTCCCAGTGGCCCCCACCTCAGTCCCGGCGCGCTGGACACCGGCTGGGTCCGGGTCTCCACGCTCCGCCGAGCACCCTCCCTCAGCTCCCGCCGGCTATGGCCGCTCCGGGCCCGGAGCCGCCACCACCACCGGCACCGCCGCCGCCACCACCACCTTCGCCACCGCCGGATCCTTACCCGCCTCGGGGCAGCACCGGTCGGCCGCCCCGCAGTCCGTGAGCCGCCGCCGGCCCCGGCCCGGGCTGCGGCTCGCTACGGCTGGGGCTGGCGCTGCGGTTCGAGCTCGGGCTCCGGCCGGCTGCGGGCTCAGCAGCCCGGCGGCTGGGCGTCCGCGCCGCGCTCCCGCTCCGCGAGTGTGTGAGCCGGCAGCGGCGGCGGCGGCGGCAGCGGCGGCGGAGCCAGCAGCGAGCGGAGCGCACAGCCCGGCCCGCCCCCTCCCTCCCCCTCCCTCCCGGCTCTCCCGCCCGCCTCCCGCCCCCTCCGGACGGGAGGTGGAGCCCGGGCCGCTCCCGTCCCGCCGGGAGGGGACCCTGAGCAGGGCTCCGGCGAACCCGCGCCCCCTCCTCCTAGGCCCTCTCCCCGCTGCCCCGGGCCGGGTGCACAGACTCCCTCCGCTCTCCACCGTCCTGGTGCCCCCTTAGCCTCCGTCTAGGACCCCTTCGGAATAGCTCTCTCCTTGCCCCATTCAAACACCTGTCCCCGCACTGTCCCCACTCTGCCCCTGGGAAGTCAGGCAGGGGAACTGTCTTCTCTAGCTCCTTCTTCCCTAGGCTCCCGGCAGCTGCCCCTCCAGGCCCACCTTCTTCTCGCCCAGACCCCCGTCTCGCCCCGGGTGGCCCTCCCCTCTCTCTGCGCTCCAGGGAAGTCCACCCCTCCCCCCTCGGGCCGAAGCCGAGGGCGGACAGTCTCGGTGGCCGAAGCAGCCCTGGCAGTGGAACTGCAAGGGGACCGCGGGAGGAGCTGGACGTGGGGTCTTGGAGCTCTAGAGTGAGGATGAGGAAGATGCACAAGTGTGAAGATGAAATGGAAAAGAGGCTTTTGAGCCCAGGCAGCTTGCTCGAGGGTCCCCTGATCACCTGTCCTCGGGAAGGTGTAGAGCTGCAGCCACGCGTTCTGGGCAGAGGCATACACACCTTAGAGAGTCATACGGGTCTCTGCCCCGTGAGGCCGCGCAGTGTCACGGCCTGTGTCACACGCCCTCACAGTGCCACAAGCTCCCTGTCACACACTCGGTGTCACACGTCGTGTCTCACACACTCCAGTACTTGGTTTCTCTCGCTCAGTTTTGGCTCTCTGGCGCCATCTTGAGGCGCCTGAACAGCTCGGGAACTCCCTCCTGCTCAGGTTTTGGTACCCTGGCTGCCAAGTGCCCCAATTCAATAGGACCTCCTGCCTGGTGCTGCTTGTAGGCCAAGGCCCAATGTTCTAGGTCAGGCGAATGAAGATTTTCCTGTCCAAGGCCCAGTGATAGGTGTGGAAAGGCCCTTCTATGAAATGACTTACATGAGGTCCCTGGGCCTCTGCCATAGCGACTGACCCTCATCCCTAGTGTCTTTTTTTCTCGTTTCTGCCATTCCTCTGTCCTTTGTATCTTTCTTCTGTTTTCTCCTCTTTCCATCCTCTGAGCCTTTTTCATGGAACAGTCTTCAAGGAAGGGGTGGGGGTCTGTGACTAGCTAAAGGAGCAATCAAGAGCTGCACAAGATTTCCCAGAGCAGCCCCCTGCCCCCATTCATCTCCTTTTCTGGCCTGGACCCTCTGCTCAGCCTAGGGAGCTCCATTGGGATACTCTGAATGGGAGAGGCAGTGAACTGGTAAAAGAAGGACCTGTCCTTTAAAAGGCTTCTCTCTGTCCCTTGCAAAGCTCATACTTGCCCCATCATTGAGCACAGCTCCAAGAAGGGAATCAGTGGCCTGGAGAGAAGAAATCTTCCACAGAGGAGCTGCCCCAGCCTCCCTGCCCCCAGCATGTGCCTGCTGCCCACTGCAGCAAACCCTCCCCAGGCTGCTTGCTGGGAGCCATTCAAAGACTCTTCTGTTCTCCTCCCTTGCTCGGGGCTGAGCAGGATCAGCAGCCGCAGAGCTGGGCAGGAAATGCTAATCTCCCAGATGTTCTCCTCCGTCCTCCCTGCTCCACCACCATCAACCCCAAATCCTGCACCAAGTGGTTGGAGCAGAACTGGGCCCAGGCATGAGCAGCGGGATGCACCTACCCTTCTTCAGTGGGCCATGTCCCCTCCTACCCTAGCTGCCAGGCTGGGCTCTGTGGGGACCCGAGTTGGGGCAAGTAGGTATGAGTATTGGGCCCCCCCTCCCCCCAGAAGGAAGGAAAACAAGAGAGCTGGAGCTTCCAGAAGGATGATTGGGGAGTAAAGAAGGTAGCATCTGAAGAGAAGAGAAGCCAGGCTCTTGGCCCTGTACCAAACTGGGAGGAGGACCATTTGGCAAGTGAAGCATTGGGGGAGGCTCCTAAAACTGACAGTGACTGAGAGTCCATCTGGGACTGTGTCCAGAGAATGAAGCCTGGGTGATGCTAGGTCTGGAAATGGCTGAGATGCTTGCTGGTATGTGTTTACCTGGATGGGGGGGGGGGCTGTAGCTAAGAGGACTGGGATATTGTAGGACCTGAAACTAATAGAAAAGCTGTTGCCTCTGATGGCTGTGATGCTGGTGTGCTTAGGCTATATCTAGGTAATCAGATAACCCAAGAAGCTGTTGCCAAGCTGTGTGTGTGTATATGTGTGTGTGTTGTTCAGGAGGGCCACAATGTGAGTGTGTGTGTGTGTGTGTGTATAGGGGAAGACTGTGACTGAAATGCTATTGGACTGGAAGCTGTAGATAACAGGGTGGTACACCTGAGTTTGGCTATAGCTGTGGTGCTGTTCTCTGTTAATTTGATACAGGCAGGGCTGTAGCCAAATCTAGTGTGTAGGTCCTGAGAGATAAGAAGCTGTTGCTAGGAGCCTGTACTTAGGAAGCAGGCTGTTACCTGGGATAAGAGCAGAGCTACTATTGTATATAGGACCATAGCTGGCATGCTATTGGTCCTGAAGCTATAGCTACGATGATAGCATACTGAGGATTGGTTATAGCTAAGATGCCGTTGCCCAGGATCGTGCCTGGGCTCTTCCTGTGTGCAGGACACTGACTGGGATGCTGTTATGCCTGCAGCTAAAGCTCTGAAGCTTGGGTGTAGCTGGGAGGCCGTTTCTTGGTAATATAGCTGGACCACTGTTGTGTGGGGGCTGAAGCTAAGACTCCGTTGTCTAGGAGATGATAAGCTGTTCCCTGAGATGCTGTTCTGGGAGGCAGGATACTACTTGCGATGGGAGCTGATCTGCTTAGGATGGTCCCCAGTGGCTGTTGCTGGGCCTGTGACAGGCTGGGTGGGGGAAGGTGGGTGAGTCCTGCCTTGAGGTCTGGGAGATGCCAGGAACTTTAGGTTGGGTGGGGGCTGCTGCTCTGAGGAGGCCTCAGCAGCTGCTCTGCTGTGGAACTGGGAAGCCTGTTTTCATTACTGTTTTAACTCTTTTTTTAACCTTGTTTTTCTCTCGGCTGCACTTTCACTCACTCATTAATTTTGGTATTTTTCTCACGGTGCCTCAGCCCCTGTCACGGCTGCCATGGCAACAGGAGGCAGTGTGCATAGTGCCAAAATATCTGATCAAAAAATAACCAAAATAAGCAAACATCAAGATGGCTATGCTGGAGGTTATGACCAAACGAGAGTTGATGGATTTGATTCAGGAAACCCCAAGTTGTCAGGAGACCCCTTTCACTCCCCCTCTTCTGTGGGAAGCTTTCTGAACCTTCCGATAACCTGGAAACTCTCTTCCCAAGGGACCCTATAACAGACTCTCCCAAGACTCTGATAATTTCCAGCAGTCCCTGGCCCAAAAGGCAGATTTGCCTGATAATTGGAGTCTGGGGAAGAAGGTCTAAGAGAGTCCATACCAGCCCTAACCATACTACCTGCACCTGCCTGTCCCTGCGCAGACCCTGCCTTAGGCCATTTTCCCCTCCTCCACTCCGCACCCCCACTTGGGCACTTCCACTTTCTTCTTTTTATGGTCCAACATCCTGAGGAGATGGATTGAGGAGAGAAAACTGCCAGCTTCCAGACATGACCACACTAACCCCAACTCCCCAGTGAAGGTGATTTAATAGGGAAAGATATCATAACAGAATCGGCAGTCCTAGGCCTCTGGCCACCTCTAGCTCTGCCTGTCTAGGGGATCTCCTGAACATCCCAGATACCCACATCCTACTCTTATTTCCTCTCTCCCTGGAGCATGTTCTAAAAGGAGCAGGACGTAGAACCTCACACAGGCGAGGGAAGGGTCAGAGCTCTTGGTTCTACCTGTCTCCCTTCCATTTTCACAAATGTGCACAGCACTGGGAGTTGGGGGAATGAAAAGGCACCCCTCAATCATTCAGTTATAGCTCTGTTCTTGTTCCTGCCCCACCCCCTCCTCCTGGAGAAAGCCTCACTCCAAACACATCTGCATCCCCTCTGGGAATGGCTAGAACTTGCCTCCTGATCTTCACTTTCAATTTCTTTCCTCCCCTCCCTTCAAGAACAGTAGTGGCCTTGGCCTCCTGGCAGAGCCTTCCTAGCCCGTTTCCATAGAAACCTGGTAGACTGTGCAATGCGGGAGTGGGAGGAGAGACAGAAGGAAAAAGCGACCAGGCCTCTGGGCAGCCCCAGATGAAGGGACATGGGTACTGAAAGAAGGTGGGGACCTGCTCCATCCAGAATGGGACCCTCATTTGGGGAGAGGAGACAAGAGGTAGCACATACATGGTAGATTCTTTTCAGGCTGTCTCCTGAAAAGGGGACCCAGAACTGTAATCTCCCTTCCTCTCCGCCTCTATTACATTCTTCTTTACCAGGAACTTCCTGGTAAAGAGATGACTCTCTTCCCAAGACCCATTAGTTGCTAAAACAGGAAAAGTGAGACACCTTCCCTCCCCCACCAGCTCTTTCACCCTCCTCAGCCCAGCAATTCCTTAATCAGAAAGCCGGGCAGCCCCAGGGACCCGGTGGCCTCCCCTGACCGGGTGGCGTGCAACTCTCAAAGGCCCTATTCATGTCTGGGGGCTAAAGGCCCCATTGTCCCCCTTGAGGGGGGTGTGGTGTGGAGACTGAGGGGGTCTCGACTCAGAAGGAAGGAATGTGTCTGGAGAAATTGCCCCCGGGGGACTCCAGTCTCAAGGTCCCCACCAGATCATCATTACTACCCTTTCATGACCCCAAGCCGAGTCTCTAGTAGTTCCCAGAAGCCTCCACTCATCCCCTGAGGGTGGGGACTGCTGTGTGTCAGGGAAGGAGTGGGCAGAGTCTTGCCCCACCACTCGGCGCGCTGAGGGAATGATTGCTGGGGTCGGGAGCTGTCCAGCGCCTCAGGTTCTGACAGGCCTTGGCGACTCAAGAGGTCTTCCACACCCAGACAAAGAGGGAAGACTACAGCTGGCCTAGGTGGCCGTGACTACAGCCCTGAGTGTGGGGATTCATCGGCATTGAGAACTGACCTAGAGAGCAGCGTGACCCCGGCCCGATCCCAGCAGAATGGAAGAATCAAGTGTCACCAAACCACTCCCCTGAAGCCCTGCCTCAGACCTGGGCAGGAAAAGGAACTGTCAGAGGTCAGGCCCCGACTCCCCTCCCCCAGTTCTCTCTGCCTATTTTCCTTCCTTTCTCCTCCATTCTCTTTTTCCCTCCCTGCTGGGTTGGGGGCTGCTGAATTATCATTTCTCAGTTCTGCTAATGTGCTCCCCGCTGCGGGGAGGGATCATAATTCTGGAAGATGATTAAGTTTCAAATTGTTTTTCTTTCTGTTGTTGGAGATGAAGCTTTAATATGGTTCCTCCTCGGTGGGGGGAAACACCCCATCCATCTTCTTATAGTCTTCTCTCTTCATTGAAAAGTCAGGCCTGGGACCATGCCTTTTGGAATCCCTTCTAAAGTTTAGGATGTTTACGGTGAAAAGAGGAGTGAGGGCACTCAGAGGGGAGTCCATATAATGCAGTGGTAAGAAACACTGATTTTGAAGTCAGACAAATCAGAATTTACTCTTGTCTCTGTCATTGACTGTTCATGGGATTATGTTACATAAACTCTCTCAGCCTCAGTTTCTTCATCTGTTTTTGTTTATTTTTCCTCTTGTTTTTGAGACAGAGTCTGGAACTCGCTATATAGACCAGACTGGCCTTGATCTCACAGAGCTCTGCCTACCTCAGCCTCTTCCTCTGCCTTCCAAGTCTAGAGTTAAAGGTGTACCCCACCATACCCAACTTAGTTTCTTCAGCTCTTAAATAGGGATGATAATAGTTCCTGGGGTGATAGTGAGAATTTAAAATGCTTAGTAGAGTGCTTGGCTCATGGTAAAACTCCGTACATGTTAGCAGTGATCGTTACCCATTCGCCCTGTGCTGTCCAGTTCCTGGAGCCTCTCTGCCTTCTCTCTTTCAGTAAATGTCTGTCAAATGCCTTCTCTTTGACCCGAGTGAAGGAATTGGCTTTCTTGCTTATCTGTCCCTCAAACACCCGTCATCCACTGTCTCCCCTTTCAACTTAGTTTCACTCCCATTGTACCCTTTCTGCTCTGCCAGCATCATTCCCGCTGTATTCTCCCTTTCCCCACTGCCGGCTTCTCTTCATGTTGATTCTCACCCTCCCCACATGCATGCATCTTTTAACTTCTCCATCATTCTTCATGTCATTTGGGGCCATCAGAGTGAAAAAAAGGTAGTGAGTTTTCAAACCATGAGAGAGAATCCTAATCCGCGTGTGTGTGTGTGTGTGTGTGTGTGTGTGTGTAGTCTGTAACACACATTAATTTATATTCAACAGTGAGTGTATAGCAGACTTCTCAGCTCTCATATTTTCTAAAGACATTTAAAGCTTTTGTGATTATTTTTATTTATGCAGCTGAGTGTCTTTGCAAGCATGTGTGTAAGTGCACCTGTGTTATACGGTGCTTGTGGAGGTAAGAAGAGGGTCTCAGATCCCCTGGAACTGAGAGTTACTAGCAGTTGTTAGCTGCCCTGTGAATGCTGGGATCCAAATCTGGGTCGTCTGCAAGAGCAGCCAGTGCTCTTGACTGCTGAGCCATCTCTCCAGCCCCTGCATTCTCATTTGAACTGTGTGCTTATTTACCCGTGTATTCCCTATATAAGCCATAAACTTTTGAAATGTGTCTGTTTCTTTGGCTGTCTATCTGCTCTGTTTATGCCTATCTTTTAAAAAAATTAAAATCATCTATATTGAGATATAACTGATATATAAGGAATTACTGATATTTAAATTTTTTTACATTATTTTTGTATGCATATATCTGTGTGTTTGTCTGTGTGTGTGTGTGTGTGTGTGTGCTTGTGTGCACCATAGTGCACATGTGGAAGTCAGAGGACAACTTGGAAGAGTTGGTTCTCTTCTTCCACCAAGTGGGCTCTGCAGCTCACACTCAGATCATCAGGTTTGGCAGCGAGTGCCTTTACCCACTGAGCCATCATATTGGTCTGAATTGCAGGTATTTATTAAGTATAATTTGAGGAGTTTAGATGTCTTTGCTATGTTCTGAATGACAAAGATTACGAGTTATTAATGGGTGATGCTGATTTATGATAACTGGTGGGTTAGGGGGCTTGAGTCTTTGTTCATGTTAGGCAAACCTGGCACTACTGAGCTACACCCTCAGCTCTGGTAACTATATAATTTTATGTCTGCTTAACTGGCCTCCTACTTTCCACCAGACCTTCCTCCTTCCTCCTCCCCTGAACAGACCACAAAGTCATCATTGCAGAGATACCTCCCTATACCTCAAGGGAAGTCACTGAACTCAAAGACACAGAGTCATCAGGGAGGATCTGGATAAATATACTTTGCTAAACACCTCCCCAGTTCATTACCAGTAATCAAACTTGGCTAATCATACTTGGCTATGACAGTCTTGTCTTTATCAAAAAAAATAACCAGGTTTCTGGTTTGTTTTTTTTTTCTATCTTCATTTCCTTGTGAGAGCTCTTGTGTCATATAAAACATTAAATAATTATGTATGCTTTTCATTGCTACTTTGTCTTTTGCCATAGCAATCTTAGCCATGAACCTAGAAATGAATGAAAAAAGATGCTTTCTCCCTCACATGGCTTTTGTTTCTTGTTTCATTTCCTCAGAGAGTCATTTTATAGCTATGTAAAGGTTTGGTTCAGTACAGGAAACAGAAACTAGTCTAGGTATTTTAAACTGGAGGGAGTTAATTTAGGCAATTAGTGATTACAAAAATTATTGAAAAGACTTGTGGAATGGACTTCCAGAAACTGCACCAGGAGATCCAGTATGTTTGCCATGGTTGGTAAGGTAAGAAATCAAAAGGCCACAACTGTGGATCTATTGATTTAAAGAGCACATTGCTAGAGAGTTGCCATCCAGGAATCAGGAAGCAGAGATCAACAAGCTGGGATGGTTCTTACAAGAGAATCCCGTGGCTCAAGGGTCCTACTTGACAGCAAAAAGCTTCAAACTGCAGAAAGACTTCTTTCTGCATCTAGTAACTCAAGTCTATCAGTTGTAAGTGGAATGGTCAGAAGAATGCAGGCCAGCTCTCTAGTCTCTAAAAGACATTAATGTTACAAGCTTGTAATCCAAGTTACTTGGGAGGCTGAAGCAGGGGGGTTTCAAATTCTAAATTTGTCTAGACTATACAGTAAGTTCAAGACTGGTTCAAATAAAAAGTAGAAAGAAGGTTGGGGATGAATGTCAATGGTATAGTGCTTGTATATCATGCTTGAAACCCTATGTTAAATTCTTAGTGAGAGAGAGAGAGAGAGAAAGTACAAACAGGATGCAGGACGCATGATGCATGCTAGTTGAACAGAGATGTTCAGTGACTAGGCAAGTAATGTTGGGATCAACGCAGGTTGAAAGATGAGATAGAAAGTACCTGTTTCAGACCAAGTTTGAACAGCAGGAGTCTAGAACCACAATAGTCCCAAACTGATCCCAGTTCTAATTTGGAGCTAAGGAGATCCGGCTCTGAGACTCACCAGAAGAGTAAAGATAAAGCCAGTACATTAGGGCAAGAACGGAATAAAAGAGACCATGGTCCTAGAGTCAAAAGTATCAAGTTCTTACTTCCCAAGAGGAGCTGTACACAGTAACCCAGAGCCCTGAGCACAGCCCCCAAGGGAATAGGGTTCACCAGGAGTAGCAATTTCTCTCTTACAAAGTCTGGTTTGGGTCTGTGTGGCCTGTGTAGTTCACTTGCTATCTGTCTTATGACTATCGTTCTGAAACAGGCTCCAAAGTCACCACCGGGAGGAATAAAAGGGAAAAGACTTAAAGTGGGCCTGTCTTTCAAGCAGGAGGGCCAGGAGCCTAAGAATGTTTTGCTGGTGAACACCAAGGACCTGGTGCCTTCCAGCTTGTTGGTATCTGCTTCCTTCTGAAATAGCAGATGTTTTGGCATCTCTCCTCTTCTCTGAGTCTAGGAGGCAGGAGCCAGATCCTGGGAGTTATAAGACAGGGAAGCAGTAGCATCTGCCAGCATCCCAAATGTATCACAAGCCCATTAAATGACACCAGCATGCATCTGTTGACTATGAGACTGAAGGGACGAGGGGTGGCCCAGCATCTCCTAGAGGGCTTAAATGGAACATAGCATATCCTAGTGATTAGTTTGGCCTTAAAGTTCTGTCATGACTCAGTTGTTTCTTAGTTGTGTGAACCTGGGCCAATTATTTCTTCTCTCTGAGCTCATTCTTCCAGCTATAAAATGGAAATACTAGTATACTTATCTCACAAGTGGTTCAGAGGATTAACTGAGATAATGGTGTATAAATAGATATAAATATTTGCCCAGTTCCGGCATGTAGTAAACTTTAAAACTTTTTAAATTTTATGTACATGCAGGTTTATTTACATGTATGCCTGTGCATCACATGCATGTAGGATCTGTGGAGGCCAGAAGAAGGCCTTGGAACCCCTTGGAACTGGAGGCAGTTGTTGGCTATCATGTGGGTGCTGGTAATCAAACCTAGATCTTCTGCAAGAGCAGTCAGTGCTCTTAACTGCTGAGCCATCTCTCCAGCCCCACTTTACATGATTTGGAGTGTTAAAAATAAACTGCAGCCCAATAAGAACTAGATCTGTGAGCAAATGAGTGATGCTTATAAGGAAAAGAGCTAAAGTGGAAAGTCAAACCAGCGTTAACGTCACATTCCAGCTTCAGCTTCAGAGCACAAAAAACATACAGAGAAATCAATGAAGAGAAGTATCCTGACTTGAACAGGCTGTTGTTTGCCACAGACATGCAAAACAGATCATTATTTTCTCTAATTGTACACTCTAAGAGATCCACTAGATAAACAGATTTTTTTTTTTTTGGTCTCTTTTGAGACAAGGTCTCCCAGGAGCCTCAGCTGGCCTGGAACTCACTATGTAGAACAAGCTGGCCTCCGTCTCACAGAGATCCTCCTGCCTCTAAGAATTACAGGTGTGTGCCACCATGTCCAGTTCGATAAACAGATTTTAAGCAAAATTTGAACTGTGATTTTCATTTTTGCATGTTCCATTGTATATTATTTTAAAATTATATATAGTGGAAACCCTTTTACTTACTTTTTTGTACATTTTTATTGATTTTTTTGTGTGTATTTCTTATACAACATCGTAATCCTATTTATATCCCCTTCCCCATTGGCACCCTCCCATTGCCCCACCCCCACTGGATTTCATGCATTCTGTCATTTATGTTAAGGCCTATTGAGTCAAGTCAGTGTCCCCAAAGGTCTCTCAGTTCAAGTTCATCCACTAAGATCTAGTCAGCCTATTCAGAGTCACTCCCTTAAAGATCATCTCTTCCTCACCCAGCAGTTACTAGCTGCCCGTTATTTCTTTGGCTAAGATTAGGGTCTGCTGTTCATTTCCCCAGTACTATGCTGGGGTTTTGCATGCTTTAATTTTCATGGGTTTTGTGCATGCTGTCAATATTGCTGTAAGTTCATATGAGCAATGTCCTAGGAGCCTGTAAGATTCTATTTCCATATGGTTATGCACATTGTTCCCTTGCTCTTACAATCTTCCTGCCCCCTCTTCCACAATGGTCCATGAGCCCAGGGTAGGTGAAATTTAATATAGAGTCCTGTCCAAGGACCCATATTCTGCAGACTCTTATTCTCTATGCTTTGGCCATTTGTGGCCCTTTGTGTTCTTTGCCCTCTGCTGCATGAGGGAGTTTCATTGGTGAGAGTTGACAGATGCATTAGTATTCTCTCTATCACTTATTCTGTTATGTTCCATGAGCCTTAGGTTCCATTGTAGATGTATTACTTAGTGTTGAGCATTTCACAGACACTTAATCTCTGTGTGTGACCTGTTGTGAAACTTTGTAAAAGTTTTCATTTTGGGGCTGGAGATGGCTTACCAGTTAAGAGCACTGCCTGCTCTTTCAGAGTTCCTGGGTTTAATTCCCAGCACCTATATGGCAGATAACAACTAACTGTAACTCCAGGGGAATCTGATGCCCTCTTCTGACCACCTCAGGTATTGCACAACATGGGTGCACCTACCTACATACACTTATATGAATAAAATTTTAAAAATAATTTTTAAAAAGTCTCCATCTGTTGCAAAAGAAGCTTATTTGATAAGTAGTGACTGGAATACTTGCTATAAATATAAGGATCCATATTTAGCACATAGTAAGAAATTACATTTATCTATGGATGTGACAAGCTTGGGGTTTTGTCTGAGATCTATGACATCTCCAGCTATATGTATTTGGCTCTGTTTATAGTACCACACATGAGTTCCCTACCATTTGAGTAGGCTTTAAATCCAATTGAGTGGAGATCTTTAATATCTTTGGTCAAGTTTATTCCTAGATATATTTTTTTGAGATTATTGTGAATCAGAAGGTCTCCATGAACTCTTTCTCCAGTTGCTAGTTATTGATGTATAGAAAGGCTACTGCTTTTATAGATTGATTACATAACCTGCCACTCTGCTGAAAATGTTAACCATTTCCAGTTTTCTGGTGAAATTTTTGGGATCTCTTAGGGAAAACATAACAAATAGGGATAATTTAACCTCTTCTTTTCCAATTAGTACTCCTTTAATTCCTTTCTTTTGTTTTATTGCTCTAGCAAGATTTTCAAGCACTATATTAGAAAGGAGTGGAAATAGTGGACTGCCTTATCTGGTTGCTGATTTTAATGGGAATGCTTCCAGTTTTTCTCCAGAATGATGTTGGCCATGGGTTTGTTGTATATAGTTTTAATTATATTGAGGTATGTTCCCTCCAGTCCAATTCCTTCTAGGACTTTTAACATAAATGCATGTTGAATTTTTTCAAAGACCTTTTGTGCATCTATTGAGATGACCATGTGATTTTTGTCTTTGAGTCCACTTATATGACTTATAACATTTATTGACTTAAGTGTATTGATCCCTCACTGCATCTCTGGAATAAAGCGGACTTGATCACAGAGGATGATCTTTTTGATGTGTGTCTGTATGTGGTTTGCAAGTACTTTGTTGAGAATTTTTGTATCTCTCTTCATTAAGGATATGGGTCTATAGTTTTCCTTTTTTGGTTGTGGCTTTACCTGGTTTTGGTATTAGATACTGGTTTCATAGAAGGAGTTTGGGAGTTCTCTCCCTGTTTCTATCTTTTTAAATAATTTAAGTAGTCCTCATTGTAGATCTTCTTTAAATGTCTGCTAGAATTCTGCTGTCAATCCATCTGGGCCTGGGAATTTTTTAGTCGGGAGGTTTTGTATTACTGTTTCAATTTCCTTATATGTTATGGGTCTGTTTAAGCTGTTGATCTCTTCTTGGTTTAGCTTTGATGATTCCCATAATTTTAGATATGCATCCATTCTTTTAGATTTTCAAATTTAATAGAGTATAAGTTTTTAAAGTATTCTCTTGTAATATACTAGATATTTTTTGGTATCTGTTGTGGGGTTTTCCTTTTCATTACTGATTTTGTTGATTTAGATTTGCTCTTTCTTTCTTTCTTTTGGTTAACTGGGCTAAGGGTCTGTCTATCATGCTTATCTTTTTAATGAATCAGCTCTTAGATTCATTGATTCTTTTTATTGTTTTTGTTTGTTTCTATTTCATTAATTTCTGCTCTGATTTTTGTTATTTCTTCTCATCTGCTGAGTTTGGGTTTCATTTGTTCTTGCCTTTCCAGAGTCTTGAGTTACACTGTTAAGTCATTTTTTTGTGTGTGTGCTCTTTCTGATTTATTTAAATGTGTATTAGTGTATTGCCTGCATGGGTATAAATAGCCTGTGTCATACAATGCCTGGGTAGGCATCGGATCCTCTGGAGTTGGAGTTACAGATGGTTGCTAGCCACCATGTGGCCACTGGGAATTGAACCCAAGTCCTCTGCAAGAGCAGTCAGTGCTCTTAACTGCTGAGCCATTTCTGCAGCCCCTCTTTCTGATTTTTAAATGTAGGCCCTTAAAACTATAAACTCCCCTCTTAGGACTGCTTTAAAGGTTCTCAGATGTTTTGTATTGTACTCTCCTTTCTGCTTAGTTCCAGGAATACTTTTATTTCATTCTTAATTTCTTCTTTGATCCATTCATCATTCAGGAGTGTGTTCAATCTCCATGAGTTTGTGTAGATACTGGAGCTTCTTTTTGTATTGATTTTAAACTTTATTGCATTGTGGTCTGATAGAATGCATGGAATGCTTTCAATTTTTAAATATTTGTTGAGGCTTGTTTTGTGCCCCAGTAGGTGAACAATTTTAGAGAAAGTTCCATGGGGTGCTGAATAGAAAGTGTATTCTTTGGTACTTGGGTAGAATATTCAGTAGATGTCTGTTAGGTCCATTTGTTGTATGGTATTATTTAATTCAGATGTCTCTCTATTTATCTTTGTCTAGTTGTCCTGTCTATTGGAAATACTGGGATATTGAAGTCCCCTACTATTAGTGAGTTGGCGTTAATCTGTGCCTTAAAGTCCTGTAGTACTATTTTTATGATATTGGGTGCAACAGTTTGGCGCATATATGTTCATGAATGTAATGTCTTCTCAGTCAATTGTTCCTTTTACCAGAATGAAGTCACCTTCTTTATCTCTTCTGATTAGTTTTAGTTTGAAGTCTATTTTTTATCAGACATTGAAATTGCAGCCCCTGCTTGCTTCTTAGTGCCATTTGCTTAGAATATTTTTTCCATCCTTTCACCCTAAGGTAGTACTTATCCTTGAAGATGAGATGAGTTTCATTCAGACAACAAAAAAATTGATTTTATTTTTTTAATTTATTCAACTAACCTGTGTCTTTTTACTGGGGAATTCAGGTCATTGATATTTAAAGTTATTTTTGAAAGATGTATATTTGTCACTGTCATTTTAATTTCCGTTTGCATTCTTGGTCTAATTTTGTGTTTCTACAATTATGCCTTTATTTAGTTTCTTTCTGTTGCCTCTTGGGTATAGTTGTTCCTTTCTTCAGTCCTTTGTATTGCTTTGAGTATTCTCCAAAGGGCTGATTTGGTGGACATGAATTCTTTCAGCCTTTCCATGTCATGGAAGATTTTTATTTTGCTTTCAAGTATAATAGACAGTTTTTCTGGGTAAAGTATTCTGAGTTGACATCTATGATAATTTAGAACTAGGAATACTTTGGTCCAGGATCTTCTGGTTTTCAGTTTGCTTCGAAAAGTCAGATATATTTCTGATGGGTTTTCCTTTGTATGTAACTTGTTGTTTTTTTTCTTGTAACTTTCAGTGCTCTCTCTTTGCTCTGTACATCTATTGTTTTTACTATGATATACCATGGGGGAGTTTATTTTCTGGTCCTATTTGATGTTCATTGTACTTCCTGTATTTGTATGGGTATGTCCTTAATTTGGGGAAATTTTCTTCTACAGTCCTGTTGAAGATCCAGTTAACACCATTCACCTGAGAGTCTTTTCCTTCCACTATACCTACAGTGTATCAGTTTGGTCTTTTCATGGTGTCCCACATTTCCTGCATATTCCATTCCTGTATTTCTTTTTAAATTTTTCGTAATCTTTGCTTGAGCAGTCCAATTTTTCAGCTTTATCATCCAATCTTGATATTCTATTTTCCAGTTCATTCATGCTATTGGTGAGACTTTCTCCTGTCATTTTAAATTGGCTTATTAAATTTTTCACTCCTTCTTAATTTCAGCCTGAGTTTTCTTCAACATTTCTATCTCTTTTGTGAATTCAGTCAGAAGTTTATTCCTACCTTCTTTAGTTCTTCAAGTTGTTTGTTTGTGTGCTCTTTAAATTTGCTGAGTTCTTTGATAGTGTTTATGATTATTCTTTTAAATTCTGTGTCCTGGGTTGTCTCTAGGGAGTTCTCATTGTAGAACTCTTCTATAGGACTGGTGGTATTTGGTGCGAACATATAATTTTTCTATTTCATAGTACTTTTTTGTTATGGTCTTGGCATGTGGATTTCTTCTGTTGCTTGTGTTTCTCATACAAAGCTGGTTGGTTTAGGCCTCAGGTTCTCTCTTTTGGTTCTATATTGGAGGGAACAGATGGCTCCAGTCAGGTTAAGAGGTGTAAGATCAGCAGGGATTAGAATCATCAGCTCTGACCTTTTATGTCTTTTTTCCTCTTTCTCTGTTCTCTTTTACCCAAACCCTTCAACTTCATGTAAGTTGTATTGAATATCTATTCTGTAGCAGGTGCTGTTCTAGCACTGCAGGTACAGTGAAGAATAGAGAGCTAGACAGTCCCTAACCTACTGGAGCTCTCTATCCTTGGGGTAATAACTATACAAATAGAACTACATGGAAATTTAATTACAATAATCATAGCTGCATCCAAGGCAAATGATAGGGAGGAATGAGAGTGGTTAATGGGAGAACTTACCCTCCCTATGAATGAGGTGGAAGCAGGAAAGACAGGATCAGGCCTAAAGAATGACCAAGAGTCAGTCAAGCAAGAAGGAAGTTCCCTGGGCAGAAGGGGGTTCCTGCCAAAATGTCATGATAACATTACGGTGACCAGAGATGTTCGACTCTCAACCCAGGACTCCCAAAGGAATAAATATTAATGATGGAATTTGTGAAAGCATGTGACCAGCTAACAGAATCAACAGACCACCTCATCAGACTTCCAACCAAACCTTATGGCTAGGAGGCCTATCACTGGGAATGATGTGTGTGTGTATGTGCGTGCTGGAGTGTGAGTGCATATTTGTGACAGTAAATATAAGTGCAGGTGTCCATGGATGTGTACAGAACTACAGTTAATAATGTTGGCATCTGGGCCAAGCAGCAAAAATATACACTGAAATTCAGGAGCTCATGGAGGAGTTGAGGGACAGCAGAGAAGAGAGACTATTCTCCCATATGTACACTGAAGCCTCGAAGTAGTTGAGTTCCATGTCTTTGACCTTGACATTCCAGGTCATCATCCTGCCAAGGTCATCCTGCCAAGTATGAGAAGCAGTATTCTAGAGAGGTATTCATGTTGAAGGCGGGGGCAAGAGAAGGCTTTATAATGTATAGTCTTTTGAAAAATCACTCTTTAATAAAATATTGAGTCCTTCCATATTTTTGTCCCTAGGCTTCTGGTGAGTGTAGTTTTATTAATACTTTGTGCATGTGTATACCACGTATATGTGTGTTGTTGGTATGTGCATATATATAGATGAAGAGGTGTTTGGAACAACAGTGTAAATAGTGATAACCAAGAGTCTATGAGTGGTCAGCACTCGAGTTCCCATGGTCCTCTGTCCCATCCAGAGGCTGGACCTTCCCACTGTGCCCATCTCCACTGCTCTTAAGAAAAGCAGAGGCTGGGATGAGCTTTCCATGAGGCCTGAGTCTCTTCATATTAAAAACAGACTGATAATGTACCAACTGCAACAAGACAAACAGAAATAATATGCTCACATTCACCTCCATTCCATAAAGTAAGTAGAACCTGGGCCAATTGCAGTGAATGAGCTTCAGTAATTCATCCCAGCTGCCGATGTGGTATTGACATAAAGCTAATTTAACACTGGGGGAGCCAGGAAAAGTAAGGAGCAATTACACCTTCACCTGCGGCATGGTCACTCAGCTAGCTCTCTGGTGCTGCACCAGAAAGCCAACTCCCAGAATAGGAAAAGTGCCAGGGAAGTCGCTGGCCTCCTTCCCTCCTTGAATGCAGTTGACTTCCTGAAAATGTGTTTGATTTCCTCATGATGGTGTGTGTGTGTGTGTGTGTGTGTGTGTGTGTGTGTATGCACTTGTGAGCACACATGCATGCAAATATGCTCATAAAGGCTAGTGGTTAACTTCAGATGTCATTTCCCAGGAGCCATCCACCTCATTTTGTTTTGTAAATTAATTAATTAATTTTTATTTTATGTGCATGAGTGTTTTGCCTGCATGTATATAAGTGCTCCCATGTCATACAGTGCCTGCAGAGATCAGAAGAAGGCATCAGATCCCATGGAACTGGAGTTGCAGATGTTAGCCACTGTGTGGGTGCTGGGAATCAAATCCAGGTCCTCCGCAGGAGTAGCCAGTACTCTTAGCTGCTGAGCCATCTCTCCAGCCCCTCATTTTCTTTTTTTGAGACAGGGTCTCTTATTGGGTCTCACTGAGTAGACTACGCTGTTTTGACCAGATAACCCCAAGAGTCTCTGCCTCCCCAGCACTAGGATTTAGGTCCATGACACCATGTCCAGTTTTTTTGTGGGGGAATTTTGGGAATCAAACTCAGGTCCTCATGCTTGCAAGGCAAACACTTTACTGAGTTATCTCCACAGTCTTCCCTCAACCTTTTTGTTTTTGAGATAGAGTCTCAGGTAGCCCAGGCTGACCTCAAACTTGCTATGTAGTTGAGGTTTGCCTTGAATTCTGTGTGTGTGTGTGTGTGTGTGTTATGCCTTCATGTGTATATGTGTTTATACATGTAGAAGCACATGCATGTATGCAGGCACATGTACACATGTGTGTGCATATATGCAGAGGCCCAAAATTGATGTTGGGTATCTTCCTCAGCTGCACTCCACTTTATTTATTAAGATAGGGTCTCCAACTGAACCCAGAGCTCACCAATTCCAGATAGTCTCGTTATCTAGCTTGCCCTGGGGAGCTCCTGTCTCTGCCTTCCCAACTCTGGAATTATTGGCAGGCTGCTATGCTGCCCACCTTTTACATGGGTTCTGGGAATCCATACTCCAGTCTTCATGATTGCACAGCAAGTGCTTATCCACTGAGCCATCTCTCCAGCCTTAGCCTTGAACTTTTGGTCATCTTGCCTCTACCTCCCTAGTCCTGGGTTTACAGGCATGTGTCAGCACACTTGGCATCTTGATGATATCCTTAAACAGAGAGTAACCACCTCTGTGTCTGGATTTGGACTTTTTGATAGCCAAAGAGATGTTTCTTTTTAAAAAATTGAATATATATGCATATATATGCACATATATATGTGTGTGTTGCCACACATGCATGTGCCACAACACACATGGAGTGTTGTGGATTATAGAGGACAACCTGCAGGAGTTTCCTTTTACCACGTGGGTTCCAGAGATTGAACTCAAATCATCAGGCTTGGTGGCAAGGTGCCTCTACCTACTGAGCCATCCCAAGAAATGTTTCTTCTATGAAACATACTAAGGTCTTTTCTGTATCTCTTTCCAAGGAGTAAAAACCCCTTGCACTCTTTATGGACTCTCTATGAGGTGGAGGTTTTGCTTCAAAAAAGGGAATCTATGATTGAATCTTAAATGATGTCCAGCAACCCATTTCTTCTTTCTCAAAAATAAAAAAATCAGGGCTGTGGTTTTAGCTCAGTGGTAGAGCAGTTGCTTAGCGTACACAAAGTCCTGTGTTCAATCCCAGCACCACAAAAAGTTAAATAAAAATCACTCATAAATAATATATGTCTGTATATATTCACATAAAACAGTTTAACTGGAGTTATACTGCACAGAGAATTATGCTTATCCAGGAAGCATAGTTGCTAAATAAAAAGCCCAGTGCCACGTGTGGGATACCTCCCCTTCAGTTGTTGGTCAGAGGTATCCCAGAGACCCCCAAACAGTACAGGCTATTGCCATTTCTCTTGGTTACTGTATTAGTTAGGGTTCTTTAATGGAACAGAAGAGTCTGGGTGGTGCAACAATGACCATACCATTGACCTTGGAGAGGCTGAGAATCCAGTAGCTGCTCAGTCTGTGAGGTTAGACGTCTCAGCAGTCCTAATCTGGTGCTCAAAGTCTGGAGCAGCAGTCCTGGAGAGCTGCTGGTCCTCAGTCTACATTAGAAGCCAAAGAAGTTGATTCTAATATCCATGAAGGCATGCCAGAGCAACAAGATAGATACACTCACCATGGAGTGTGAAGGCAAACAGGCGAAAAGCAAACATTTCCTTCTTCCATGTCCTTTTATCTGGACTGCCATCAAATGTGCCTCCCATATTTAGAGTGGGTTGTCCTGCTTCAGTTAATCTAATTAAGAAAATCTCTCACAGGAGTACCCAGCCACTTTCATTTTAGTTGATTCCAGATCCAATGTTGACAATCAACATTATCTATTACAAGTCCACCCCTTGTCAACCTGACACGGAGGTATTTCGACCCCCGGAGATGCAGCCTTGCTGGAGGAAGCACGGTGCTGAGGGTGGGTTTTGAGAGTTCATAGCTTTACCCCACTTCCCATTTCCATCTCTCTGCATCCTGTGCCTGCTTGTAGATACGAGCTCTCAGCAACAGAAAAGTAATCCAGCTGCACACCAGATCTTGAGTGTAAGACCCTGGGTGAATCCTGTGAACTGAAATAACGACCAATGTGGCAAGGTATGCCTGTGCGGGTAACAGTTTCACAAATGTCATGGGGGTATTGCATGAATTTGCCCTCTGCTTGGCAAGATAGACTGTGTTCAGACGCACCTGCCTGCTTGGATCAGCACAAGCAAACTTGACTATTGGCACTCCGTAGAAGAGTCAGCTACCTCTCCCAACCACCCCCCGACCCTTTGCCCCTGCCCATCGCTCTGTAAGTAAGGTCAAATAAACTTTGGCTTCCCAAACTGCAGCTTGACAAAATTATACCTTGCTTTGTCGTTAGGGACCTAGAGAGGAGGGCGGGGCTGGATGCTGCTTCTGCCTTCCAGAAAGAATTTTAGCAACAACATGGTGTTTTATCACAGCAACAGAAAAGTAACAGATAACAGTTACCCACTAGGTCTTCATGGTAAGACTCTGTTGCTGAAGACACCACCACACATTGATCAGAGGATTTGGAAAAATCAAGCCCATACTGGCTAGGAAGCTTCCTCCTTGCTGGCTGGTTTTCATAGTACTGGAATATGTTATACTGGCTGCTTGGGGAATAAAGTCATCAACAGTCTTACTCAATGTGAATCCTGTGAACTGAAATAATGACCAGTGTGGCAAGATATGCCCATGTGTGAAACAGTGACACAAATGTTATGGAGGTAACCAATTGCTTTCTAATTGAATTGAAGACATACTTCAAAGGAGGAAATATATGCCTAGTATTGACAATCTGGCCAAGAACCTGTGCTTGGGGAGCTCACAGACCCCAGGGGTGAATGTATTGCTATTATTTTGCTAAGTAGACATAATTTCAAACTGCCCTCTACATTCAAATCTCTCTACCCATAGCTTAGTGCAGCTCTCAGACCTCAGCAGAGAAGTTTCTTTGTGTAGTGGATAGTGGTTAACGAAGATACTCTCAACTGGTCGAAGCGCAGAGGATGAGTGTCTGTGGCGTGTTCAGTCACAACGAGACGTCCCTATCACACACACCCTCCCCAGGCTCAGGAGCTATCATGGAAGAAGGGGCAGAAAGAGTGTAAGAGCCAGAGTTTGTAGAGGACCAAAGGGAAATAGTGTCTTCTGGACATGATAGGACCGCTGCACTCATGAACTTGCTGTGGCCGCCTGCACAGGACCTGTGAAAGATCAAATCAGGCAACGTCCAGTCACAAGCCCTCACCTAACTGAGGAGCTATGGACAGCTGATGACTTCTGGAGTAGAGAGAGTCAGTTTTCTTTAAGGGTGTGGCTCCTGGTGGGTGATCATGCTCTGATAAATGGACCCACATCCAGGAATATATGGAAATCACAAATTGAAGTTGATGGGTTATTAAAAAAAAAAAGCACATGAAGTTTGGGGGATAAGGAGATGGAAGTGAATCTGGGAGGGGTTATGGGTGAGTGTTATACAGTGCATTGCTTGACATTCTCAAGGAATGAATGATATATATTGTTTGTTTTGTTTTGTTTGTTTGTCTGTGAGACAGGGTCTCACCATGCATCACTAGCTGGCCTGGAACTTGCTATATATACCAAGCTGGCCTTGAACTCACAGATATCTGCCTGCCTTGGTTTGCCTAGTTCTGAGATTAAAGGTGTGAGGGGTGAATGAATTGTTCTTTTTAGTGTTCTTCCATCTCACCAATCAGCTATCTTGAAGATTGTAGGAGGCTGACCTCAGGGTAGTATCTGTACCATTCTAGTGATACAGGTTCATAGGAAATAAATAAATAAATAAATGGCATTAAAGTATGTCAAATTAAAATGCGTAAGGGCTTTCAGTGTAGTTCAGTGGTAGAATGCTTGTCTAGCATCCACAAGGCCCTGTGTTCCATCCTTAGCACCACCAAAGCCCCCCATGTTATTGGTATCAGATAAGCTGAACAGAATAGACTCTTGCCATTAGAGGTTTGGGAGAGGCAGGCGCTAAACAGGTGAGCAAATGAGTGAGTATATAATTGGAAATTGCTACCAATGCCCTTTTACTCTTCATTCATCTGTTCATTCAGTTATCAGCTCATAAGAGGGAAAAATAACAGTAAGCAGCAGCTTAGAATGGCAGTGCCTCTCTACACCCTGAGAGGTACATAGACTGGGGAAAACATCAGACCAAGGGCAAGGAAGACCTTTTATTTAACACTCTGCTTCTTGATATAGGCAAGTAAACAACCTTTTCTGGATCTGGTGAAGGAAAGGAACTGGGTAGGGGGGAGCGCAAGTCCTGCCTCAAACAGTTGGGCGGCCTTGGACAAGTTATTTCTTTCAACTCTCAGTTGTCTCATCTATGAAATAGAAATGATAACATTTTCCACTTTATAGAGTTGTGTGAAAAATTAAGTGAAATAATGTTTTAAAGTGCTCACCAATGGTTGGCATTTGGTAAGTGTCAATAAATTACTATTATTGCTATTATGATTATCCTCAAGTGTCCCCAAGTTCTTTATTACCCCCAGGCTTTGACACCGTTTGTTCCATCTGCCTGAATCACACCCTGTTCCCTTTATTCATTTATACTTGTCTTTCAAGTAACAACTGAAATATATTTCTCTGGAAAAACTTTTCTGGCCCCTAGATCAATATTCTTTACCACATGTAAAAATCACTGTGTGAGGGCCTACGAGATATCTCAGGAGGTGAAACTCCTACCACACAATTCAACCTCTGCCACCCCTATAAAGGTAGAAGAGAGAACCAACCCCACAAAGTTGTTCTTGATCGCCATGTGTGCGCAGTGGCATATGCACACCTATATACATGTAAACGCACAAAAATAACGAAAAACAATTTAAATCACTGTGTGAAATGGGAACTATAGCTCATTAGTTGAGCACTTCCTCAGCATATGTGAGGCCCTCGGCTCCATCCCCAATGCCAACACACACACAGGTTCTTCGTTTTAAATTGTATTTATTTAATTTGTGTGTGTGTGTATGTGTGTGTTATCACAAAGCAGATGCTCAGATTTGATAAAGTACCTTGGGCAGATGGTAACATTAGGGGAAGTAAAAACAAATGAGAGATACACAGAATCTCTCCTTACTATCTGCATTGTCTTTGTAAGATTCAAATTACTCCAAAAATAAAGAAGGTTATTTTAAAAACAGACTCTGTATCAAACCACAGTAAGATATCATTTCAAATGATCAACAAGAAAAGACAGAGAAAAAGGAAAAAATTCAGGAAAAGAACTCAGATATCAGAAATAACACAGTAAGGATGTGAAGAAAGTGGAAACTTTGTGTACTGTAGAAAGGAATGCCAAATGGTACAGTTTCTGTTAAAAAATAATACAGCAGTCCCTCAAAAAACTGAAAACAAGACTGGCGAGACAGTCCAGCTGTAAAGCCTAAGAACCTGAGTTTGATCCCTGGAACTCATATAAAGGTTGAAGTAGAGAACCAGGTTCACAGAACTGTCCTCCTGTCTCTGCACATGTGCGCCCCCATATATAAGGCACACACATACTAATAATAAATAGGTATAAATTTAAAAAGTCAAAATGGTCCATTTTATTTATATATATATTTTACCTACAATTTATATACTTATTTTTTCCAGGCATTCCTGGGCTGCATCTTCAGATATTTTGATTCAGCACAGAGATGGAAAAACTGATCCTAAAATCCATGTGGAATTGCAAGGGACCCTGGAAAGCTAAAACAATTTTGGAAAAGAACAAAGGTGAAGGATTCATACTTCCTGATTTCAAAACTACAGTTATCAAAATAGTGTGATACTAGCTTAAAGATAAATACATCTATAGAGATAACAGAATTGAGAGTCCAGGAAAAAAAGCCTCATTTAGCTTGGTCAATAGAGTTTTATAAACATGCCAAACCAAGATCGTTCAGTGAGGAAAGAATAATCTCTTCTGCTAATGGTGCTGAAACAATGGGATATGCACACACACAAAAATAAATAGGTTGGAGGCTGCGTATGGTAGCACAAACCATAACTGTAGCAATTGATAAGAAGAAGCAGGTAGATCTCAGATCAAGGCTAGCCTAGGCTACATGTCAAGATTTTGTTTTAAAATCTCGGAGAGATGGCTCAGCAGTTGAGACAGCAAATTGCTCATCCTGAGGACACGAGTTCAGTTCCCAGCATCCATGGCAGATGGCTCACAACCACCTGTAACTCTAGCTCCATGGTGGAATCCAAATTTGAATCCAGGGATACCTGCACACATGTGTGTAACTCACTCACAGAAACACACATGCATATAACTAAAAGTAAGAAAAATAAATTGGAGCCGGAGAAATGACTCAGCAGTTAAGAATGCTTACTGTTCTTGCAGAGGACTGGGGTTTAGTTCCCAGCACCCACATCAGGCAGCTCACAACTGCCTATAACTCCAGTTTCAGGGAATCTAATCACCTCTGGCCTCTGTGGGCACCTACATGCAGGTGGCTGGGTATGCCTAGAGAGGGCATGGGTGCCCTACCTCCCCACACACATGTCTTGCTCTATCTGTCTCTTCCATATAGCTGTTGACATATAGCCTTTAAAATAGAAAGTTAGAGATAGGTAAACATTACATGTCCATATGACATTCCTGGTCAAACATGTGGTTTCTACCAGAGCTCAGAAACAAATCTGGGAACTGTTCTCATGGTATAAATGTATTATTTGTGTGAGAAAGCATCACAGCAATTAAAAAAAAAAAGGAGTTACATAGGATTTTTCTATCAGGAATTCCCAGATGATCCATGAATGTTCCTATCTGCCACAGACATTTGGAGCACTATTGAACTGCTGGGTCACAAGGCCCAAGCAGCTTATATTAAATACCCATTAGCTTTAGAATTTGTTCTTGTTCTGCATCTGTGCTAGTTTCTTATTGCTGTATAACAAATGACCACAAACAGTGAAAACAAAAACAAACCAACAAAACTTTAATTCATTATGAGTCAAGGACCTAAATTTAAAAAAACGAAACAAAACAAAACAAACATAAACCATCATGACCTTGGACTTAGCAACAGCTTCTTTTTTCTTTCCTCTTCTTTGAGAAAGAGTCTAACTATGTAGCCCAGTTTAGTTTCAAATCCAATGTCCTCCTGCCTCCAGTTTCCATAGACATGTGCCACTAAGGCTGCCTGGCAGTGGTTCTTAATTATGATGTCAAAATGTCAAGCAGCAAAGGCGATGAGATTGCGTCAGCAAGTAAAGGGCTAGCTGCCAAGTCTGATGACCTGAGTTTGATCCTCAAGATCCTCATGGTGGAAGGGAGAACTGATTCTTGAAAATTGTCCTCTAACCTCCACACATATGCTGTGGCATGTGCATACATGCACATACACAATAAATAAATTTAATAATAATAATAATAATAATAAACTACAAGCAACAAGCTGAGAGTGGTGGTGTATGCCTGTAAGCCCAGTTCTTGGGAGGCTAAGGCAGGAGGTTCTGAGTTCACAGCTTCAGTGAGATTCTTTATAAATAAGTATATAAATGCACAAGCACATACATACAAGCAACAGAAGAAAAATATATAACATAGACTACATCAAAACTCAAAACCTTCATGTATAAACGAATACCATCTAGAAAGTAAAAAAAAATGGGGAGGGGGGTGGAGAGATGGCTCAGAAGTAAAGAGCATATGCTGCTCTTGCAGATGACCTGGGTTTGGTTCCTAGCATGTACATGGCAGTTATCAACCATCAGTAACTCCAGTTCCAGGGGGATCCAACACCCTGGAAGCCCTCTTCTGGCTTCTTCAGACACCAGACATGTACATGGTACATGTACATACATGCAGATAAAGCATTCATACAGGTTTTTTAATTTTAAAAAAAGGTAAAAAATATTCTTATTCTAACTGCAAATCATATATTACCCAATAAACGTTTAGTGTTTGGAATATATAAAGAACGCTTCCAACTCAGTAATTAAAGAACTCAGTTTTTAGAGTGAGCAAAGATTTGAATAGGCCTTTCTCCAAAAAAGACATACAAATGGCCAATGAGTAAATGAAAAAATGCATATCATCACTGGTCATTAGAGAAACGCAAGTCAAAGCCACATGGGATACCACTTCATACCCACTATAATGGTTACAGTTAAGAAAAACCGGGGGTGTTGCCAATAATGCCTGGGAATGTAAGGTGGAATAGCCACTGTAGTTTAGTGGGTCTTTAAAAAGTTAATATAAGGGCCAAGCATGGTGGTACATGTCTTAATGCCAGCACTCAGAGGCAGTCAGGTCTCTGAGTTCAAGGCCACCTTGGTCTAAAAAATAGATGATATAGAGCTGGTGTAGTAGGGCATGCCTCTAGTTCCAATACTTAAGAAGTGGAGGCAGGAGAACAAGAGTTCAAGAATTAAAGGCCAACCTGGGCTATGTGAGACCCTGTCTCAAAAAAAAAAAAAGAAAAGAAAAAGTCCAAAAGTTAAATATAGAATTACCATATAACCCAGCAATAACATTTGTAGGTATAGACCCAAGAGAACTGAAAGCAGTTATCAAACAAATACTTTGATATGAAGTTATCTGTGAATCATCTACCCAATATGATTGATGCATATGAATATTCATAGTAGCAATGTTCATAATAGCCAAAAGGTGGAACCTACCCAAATGTCCATCAACGGATGAATGGATAAACAGAATTCAGCAATAAAAACAAAGAAAATATTGACCTACAATGTGGATGTGTCTCAAAAACATATGAGTGAAAGAAACCAGACACAAAAGTTTGCAGATCACATGATTTCAATTGCATGAAATGTCCAGAAACTATTTTAGAACCAGATAGAGGTGATGACTATGCATTGTGATAAATGACTAAATGCCACTGATGTGCATGTGTACTTTTAAATGGTTGGTTTTTACTAAGGTAAAATGTATCTCATGTTAAAAAGCAATTACTTGAGCCCACTTTCAATTTTATTTTATTAATTATTATTATTGTTGTTGTTATTAGTGTGTGTGTGTGAGAGAGAGAAAACAGACTACTCATGCATAGCATCAGCTCTCCCCTTCTGCACTGGGTTCCTGAGATTGAGCTCAGGTTGTCAGACTCCGCCAAGCCATATCACAGGTTAGGCTCCATTTCCACTTTCAGAACTTTTGACTTGGCACATTTGACATGAGGTCCAGGGTCTGAATTTTAAAAATATATTTTATTTATTATTTTTATTTTATGTGTATGAGTGTATTGCCCACATGTGTGTACGTGCACCCACGTCATGCAATGCCCAAGAAGATCAGAAGAAGGCATCGGA
Organism: Eospalax fontanierii; assembly: GCA_035773235.1. Taxonomy (NCBI): domain Eukaryota; kingdom Metazoa; phylum Chordata; class Mammalia; order Rodentia; family Spalacidae; genus Eospalax; species Eospalax fontanierii. The sequence continues at coordinate 24,505,274 of CM069527.1, read as the reverse complement.
TTCCTCTGGAACTGGAGTTACAAATGGTTGTTAGCTTCCATGTGGGTGCTGGGAATCCAACCCAGTCCTCTGTAAGAGCAGCCAGTGCTCTTAAGCAATGAGCCATCTCTCCAGTGCCCTCCCCAACTCCCATCTGAATTTTTTGACAAGTACCTCAAATGCCTCTGATAGGTGGTACCAAGACCATATTTGAGAAGCATCATTAAACTGTGTTAAGCCTCCTATATGCTGGGCATGATGGCACATAACTGCAATCCCAGCACTTGGGAAGAAGGATCACAAGTTTCAGTCTAGCATGGGCTACATAACAACCACAAACAAAACATCAAAAAACAGTGTATCTCCTATTAGTCCTCTCCCATAGACACTGGAGCTTCTTTTTCGCTAACATGCATCATCATTGTAACTACTTTCCTACACCCATTTCCCCTGACTGTAAACTATTCAAGGACAGTATTTATGCCTTCCTTAGTCATCATAATATCCCCAGTATCTAGAAAAATCACCTGGACAGTGCACATGCTCGGTGCATATAGGGTAAATTGAATGAATGAACCAAATTAACTAGAAGGAACTGGATTAAAGGGAAAATCCTAAAGGATCAAGAGCCTAAGCAACCATAGTCAAGTGCTTGGGTCCCAGCTTTCAACATCCTGTCTCCGGTACTTTCACTGCATAGGGGAGTTTGTCAGCACAAAAGTGGACACAAACAGGGTGCTGCTATGGTTTGACTCTCAGCTGCCAAACGCAGTGTGAAATTTGTCACTTAACAGTTTTAAGGGGTGAGGCTTTCAGAGCTGATTGCGTCATGAGGGCTCCAGCAGTGGGTTTGCTTTCATTTCTGCACTCTCTTTCTGTTCACTGTGCTTGCCTGCCCGTCTGCCATGTTGCAGTGCAATAGGAAGGCCTTCCTCAGATACAGCTCCTTGATCTTGGATTGTCTAGCATCCAGAACCAAGAGCAAAACATACTTTTTGTAACCCTGGCTGTAGCATTTTGTTATAGCAACCCAAAGCAGACTGGGACAGTTTGGAAAGGGGGGCCTTTCCCAGTACCCAAAACTAAGTTTTCTCTGGGGAGAAACATCTCAGAGCTCATGGTAAGCCTGGGCAGCGTAGTCTTGGCTCTGAGACCATCAAAGGCTTGCATCCAGAGGTGCATAGCTCTGCTGGCATCGCCTGGCTGGAACACTGGCCAGGTTTTCTGACTTCCCTGGCTGATCCCAGCACCTTTTGGCTGGGTGACCACTCTTACTCTTGGCTTCTTCCACAGTGCCTTAGAGCACACAGTCAGCAGAATGGCTTTCTCCATCATCAATGAGTTGGATCTGGGCCAACCCACTGTCGCCTGGGCTGGCTTCTGAAGTCTCATCCACACTGCAGGAAGCATGATGCAGCCAAGAGGGTATCGGTGATACACTCAGGGGTCTGCTGGAGCCTGAGCAGGTCCCCTGTATGAGCCAGCACAAATGGAATTTCTCCTTTCTGCTTTTACCCCTGCCATCCCGGCCTCGGGAGTCAACCAATTCTTCTGCTTCTTCCATCTATGTCTTTTCTTAGGGGTCCACAGTGATGTTTTCCAACTCTGCCCTAAGTTTCTGATTGTTACTTTCTCTACATCAGTAAACACTCAGCAACGCAAAAGTAGGTAGTCAAGGCTTCAAAGGGGAAAAAAGGTATCTTTTCTTAATTATATCAGTGGCTAATTATGTGGCATTTTTCAAGACTCCAGAATGTTCTCTCAGCATGAAAAAGTCACTTCCATTGAGTATCTGCTATGCACCAAGCAGGATTGCTTAGAGCTTTAAATGAATCATCTCGTTCAGTTCACACACAATCCTACCAGGTGACATCTAAACAACTTAATTTTGAAACATAACATCAGAAGATGTCTAAAACATGCATATGAACAGTTGAATAACTACCCCTGCATTATCACATCATCATCTATGTATCACATATGTCTGTGATTAGTATTCTTTTTTCTTTTTTTATAATGCTGGGGATCAAGCCCAGGGTCCCATTCATGCTAGGCAAGTGTTTTTCCACTGAGGTATATCTTCAGACCCCTTGATTTTTTTTTTATTTGTGTATGATTGTGGGGGTTGAGCATTCATAGAGGTTAGAGAAGATGTCAGGTCTCTCTCTCTCTCTCTCCTCTCTCTCTCTCTCTCTCCTCTCTCTCTCCCTCCCTCCCTCCCTTAAGACAGAGACTCTCACTGAATTTGGAGCTAGGCTGGCATCCAGGAGGCCCAAGGAATCCTCCTGTCTTCCCACCACAGTGCTTGGGTTACATGCAAGCATACAGCCCTACACGGCTTTTTATGTGGGTGCTGGGGATTCACACTCAGCTCCTTGTGCTTGCACAGTGCTCTTACCCATCTCCCCAGTACCCTCCGTTCGCTTTCTACTTCTGTGAGTTGTGTGTGCATTCTCACATGATATAGTTAGTTTTGTCAGTTTTTAAAATATAAAAGAATGGACTCATGCTATATATACTCTTTTGAATTTCTGTAACTTTTCGTTTTGTGAATTAAGTTCATTTATGCTGTGTCATGTGTCTGAAGTTAATTGATATTCACAGCTGTATACCTCATTGTATAAAATACCACCAGCTGATATTTCCATCCACATAGATAGGTATTTGGCTTCTTTCACCTCTTATGGACATTAAGAACAACCAAAAAGTAATTGTTTAAGACAGAGTCTCAGGATGACCTCCGAGTGGCTCTGTAGCATAAGCTGGCTGTTAATTCCTGAACTTCTGCCTTCCATGTTCTGGGATTACAAGGTGTACCACTATATCTGGCTCATTATGAACAAACTTGTACATGAATTTTTGTGTGCTGGAATCTAAAATGCTCTAGGGTATATTAGTAGTAGAATTCCTGTATCATAGATTACTAGTATCTTCAAGTTTAATGGGCAAGTCCGAAAATTGTTTTCCAAAGTCATTGTGCTAAGTGCTATATTTATTCCTCTCATTTTACTGAAGAGGAAGCTGAGGCTCAGGAATGTTTACCAGTAGTTCTAGGTCATTGGTTCCAAGGAGATAGAGCTACTGCGTACATCAAGTCAACTTAATTTCGAAACCTAGATTCCTCATCAATTTACTGTATACCTTGTTTTAATTAAGGTATAGTAAATTGATGAAACTAGAAAGCCAAGAGTAACTTAATGACTCTACAAGCATAAACGTTATTTCTCTGACATATCATGATCTGAAGAGAATGTTTTCAATGAGCAGGCAATCTGTGGTCACAGAAATCACGTATGGTTGAGACTGGATTGTCTGAGGTCCATCTGGTAAGTGCAGCAGCATGTGTGAGGTTCAGTGAAAGTACAAGGCTGGGGCCCGTGAGATGGTGCACTGGGTTGAAGCACTTGCTGCCAAGCCTGGTAAATGAGACTCTGGGAACCCATATGGTGGAAGAAGAAAACTAACCACTTCAGGTTGTCCTGTGATCTGCACGTGCATGTTATGCCATGTTCGTTGCCCCCTCCCCAACCAAAATAAAGACGTTACAGAGATAGGATCTCTGTAACTCCGGCTGGCCTGGAACTGGCTGTATGAACCATCCCAGGCGGACCTTGATCTCACATAGCAATTTGCTGAGCATGAGCTACCACGTGGCCCTAATAGATTTTTTTTTTTTAAGGAAGAAGGTATAATGTTTTATGGACCTAGGTTGGTTCCGTATCACTTATGTACTAAGTCGTACGCCTGAACCTAGCCATAATGGCAACTAGAAAATGTAGACCCTGACTGGACAGCACATCCCAGTTTGGTTCTTTTAACTGTGAGGAAAGGGGGAATGGATTTTAGTGGAATCAGCCATTTTACTATAGCTGCTTTACCCATGTACTCACTCCTTGTTATTCCTGGGATGACTGCTTCCGGGTTTACTTTGGCTGGCAATTTTCTTCTTTTTTATTTCAGGGCAATCTCAAGGTCAACACATAAAACTTGCAAGAAGGCTTTCGTTCATAGTGAAGTCATGGTTTCATCCTAGGTGTTTGTTGGGTAAAGTGAACATAAGTGCCCTAGTATATGATCTAATCTTCTTCACTGAACACATTTTGAGCATCTACTTCCTACACAGCATGAAGCACATGCAAAGGTATTGTGTGCCTTACCATGCAAAAGGGTTCCAGGAAACAGTATGCGTGAATGAAGGTTAAGAGTGTGCACAGACTCAGTGAGCTTAGACACAAACCATTCTTGGTTATCCAGCACATGTTGCCAATTCAGAGGTCCACCTAGCACATGCAGAGAATGTTGGGTTGAGTGGGACATGCATAGGGAAGGAATGTAGCCCCCAAAGGGTGGCAGTGTAGGCTAGTGCTAGACATCAATGATCTCAAGTATTGTCGAAGGCTGTCCAGGCAGGATAAGACCATTGCCCAATTACACTGCTCACAACAGCTATGAGAGCAAGAGACCCACTTAAGATTGGGCCCATTAATGCCAGTAACGGAAGGAGGAGGGACTCACAAGGCTCTGCCCCTCCCAAAGGACACACACAGACACACACACACACACACACACACACACACACGCACCCCACAGAGACACTTCCTGGTTGCTGGGGGAGAGGGATTTTTTCTCCAGTAGTTTAGCTGCCCATACATGTCATGTGCTCCTAAAGGTCAACCCTCAGTCAACCCCAATTAAAGCCATTGGTTTATCAAACTAGACTTGGTTGAATTTTTTTTTTTTTTAGTCTGTCATTGATATCCTATCTGGGATGAATAGATATTTGTTGTTCTCGGGAAAAAGCCACACAATATGAGAAACCACATTCTGCTCAGAACCAACTATAGTAGCCCTAGACAAGAACACGACAGGATAGGCATAACGGCATGGTCTGTAGAAGCTGGTTCCATACATTCAAATAGTCCTATCCCATCATCTGTGAGAATCTTAATACCCCCACCCTCAAGCACTGTCCAATAGAAGGGGTTGCCTATTAGGGGTGAATCCCCCATATATGTCAGGGAGACCTGCATGGATTGGCTAAGGGACCAGATAAGGCAACATACAGATTCTCTCAAATCTGAGCCTATTTTCCAAGTTTGTGGAAGACTGTTCTTGTGTATCCAGCATCCTGAGTCAGTAACTCATAGCCTTTCCTTCTGCCTCATGGAAAATAAGACACTCATCTTTGCTGGACAAACAGTCTAAACTGGAATCTTGGGGGAGAAGTTGGAGTCGGGGACCAGGGACTGATAGGTAGTAGGTTTGACCTGTTGGGCAATGCTTTGATTAGTCTTGTCTTTGGTCTCCTCATTTGTAAAACATACCAGTATCTCAGATAGTAGTAACTATTTCTATTTTATGCATACAGAATCCAAGGTATTAAGAAGTTAATTTGCTCAAGAATTCATTATGGAAAGTAGTCAAGATTCAGCCTGACTCCAGAGTTGGAGTTTGTAATTACCAGTGGATCACCTTGGGGATGGAGGGATACAGGATACTGGTGGGAAGGAGATACGGTATTGTATTTAATATAGATGTCCATTGTTAGATGCTTCCTGGTATCTCTGTTGTCGAAAGGGAGAGTGTTTTAGTACGAGAGGAGTGTATTAAGGGTGAGCAGGAAGGAGGAGCAGCCTCCCTCCTTCCGTTCCCTCTCCTTCCCTGCCTCCTTCTCCCTCTCCTAACTCCCTCTCCCTGCCTCTGGCAGGCTGGAAGAAGCAGAATCTCCACGTTGGCACAGGCCTGCAGCGCCGGCCCCCCAGTGATGACACCCAGCACCCGGTCTCCGCAGGGCGCCACCGCTTCTCCCTGCCCCCAGCAGGCAAGGCTTGGAGGGAGGAGGAGGGCTGCAGCGGTTGCGACGGTTTATGTTTCTCCAGAGCTTCAGAGCAAGATTTCCCCAAAAAGCCATATTAAATAAATAAAAGGAAATTCAGCAGATGGGAACATGAATCAATGAAAACTCCCATATGAGAGCGAAGATTTATGTCAAAAAACAAAATATCAACATCTGGGCGCTGCCGCGTCTCCTCTCGGCTGCTCGTTTTGGTAATGGATTCTTGGTGTAGCTTTCCGCCTCTTTCTGGCCCTGAGAGAGGACAGAAAGAAATAAAGAATGCTGCCCATTTTTAAAATAGTCGTTTTAAATCAGAAACGAAGGCCGCTTTTTGCCCCCAAGGCCGGAGCGGACGTAGTGCAGGCGGCCGGGAGTGCAGGGACCGAGAGCCCCCTGCCGGACACCGCGGGGCGCCCCTGCTACCCGGCTGCGGATCCGCAGCTCCCGGGGCTCCGACGCCTCCAGCTGGCACAGCTGCGGGGACAGCGCGCACTCCCACTAGCGCCCACCGCACTGCGCCCGGGTGGCCACAGGCGTGGAAGCCCAGGGCCCACGAATTAGTGGCGCTAAACCTCGCCTCCAGGGAGCTCATCGGACCAGGGCCGCTTCCCTGCCCTGCGGGAGCGAGAGCTGCCTAGAAGGAATGTGCCGTCCAGAGCTCAGTCCCCATTAGCTCTTTAGCTGAGTGGGCCGTGCAGGATTTAGGAGCGAAGGTGTTGGATCCTAATGTCTGGATTCAAATTCGAATAGCCGCGGTCAACTTCGTGTCCTTCGGCAGATTTACATTCCTGAGATGGGGTTTCATTATCTGTAAAATGGGAATAACAGAAGAACTGTGAAAGGTAAATGAGAGCGAATCTTGCAATGTATTTAGCACAGCATACTTGCATACAAAATTGAATAAACGAGGGCTATTGTTTGTAGGACAAAGGCTCACCTCAGCATAGCTCGCGTGGCTCTGCGAATGCTGCTCCCAGCCGCGCAGCCTTGCAGAGGCCTTGACCCGCTCCATCGCTTGGCGCCAGCTGCACCTACCTTTTGTCCAAGAGCTGGGACCCTTACGCCTGAGGACCTGTGTGTGTTCCCCTTTGTGGAACTCGTTTTCATCTTCTGCCTCAACACAGTCTACCTTTTCTTTAGACCTCAGTTAGCTGGTCACATCATTCAGGAAACTTCCTGATTCCTCCCTTCCCAAAATGTGGTCCCTGTGCCCTAGCCCAGGCTTCTTACTTGCAAGGTTTCCAATAGAAATGTATTCCTCAGCTTGCTTATATGCTTAATTTCCATCAACCCCAGACAGTTCAATCCACCAGGCCAGTAACCTAATCTATTGTGTTTCCTGCAGCATTTTCAGCCCCTAGGACAGTTACACTAGGTTCTCCAATTGCAGTGAATGGCCAGTGTTGAGGGTGAGTCTCTGAGGCCCCATGGAATTCTGGGTCTTCTATACTGTTTCACCAGTTCCTCCCAACAGTAAATTCGTATTGCTATTATTTAGGCCAGGCCTTGTGCTGGGCACCAAGAACACACATAATTTTACCTCTGTTCTAACGGGCTCAGGTACAAATACTGAGATGGGCAAGTGAACAGGGGCAACATAGATGGGATAGAGCGGGACAGCAGGGCAGGGCTGGGGTGTGATGGAGGTGCTGTGTCTGTGAGAACAGGGCTCTTGGCTCCAGGAGGTAAAGATGGACCAAGCTGAGTATTTTCCCTGCATTATCAGAGTAAAACTCAGGAGTTAGGAAGGTCTATCATTATCCCCACCACACAGAAGCACAAAGGAGTTAATTCCTCCAGAGCCACAAAGATAGCTTTGGCAGCAGTGGTTCTCAGTCAGAGCCAGAGCTGTGAACTACTTAACCATGCTGCCTTCGAGCACACAGTTGTGAGGCTGCCCCACCCCCACCCCGCCCCCAGCCCTGTGCAATTGGAGTGGGAATGCTGCTGCCCCTCTGAGTTCCGGCTGCAGGATTGCCAACACCCAGGAGCCGAGAGCAGGCAAGGAGAGCAGGGCTGCGCGGCCTGGGAGAGCTACACACCCAGCTCCACACGTGCAGCCTAATGAGGAATGCTCACAGGGGGTGGCGCAAGGAGGCCTGTGAGAGCAAAGCAAAATCAGGAGCACCGGCTTCTTCCGGCTGCCTGCTGAGGAAGGGCCAAGCCCCAGCCTGGCACCACGCCCTGAGCCCCTGTGCTCACCGCTCGCCATCCTCACCTCCTGGCCGCGCCGCTCCTCGCCTCCGGGATGCGCCGCTGATCCTGCTACATCTTGCACCACCTCCAGTTTTTTTTTAAAGGCCAGATTCCCATCCTTCATGTTGTTCTCCACTGGCAGCCCCACCCGTCCGGATCCCAGACTCACAAGCACAGGCTTGGGAGGTAGACAGAAGACTCCTGCTTCGGAGTCTTCTGCGTTGAGACCTGGCTGATGAGACCACTCATTTTCAAGTTTCTGAGTTCTCCTCTCAAAAACCTTCGTCTTTCTTCAGCATCTGAAAAATTATTTTTTCAATTACACTTATTATGTGTGTTCATACAGGCATGTATACACGTGAACATGCATGCCAAAGTACTGTGGATGTCGGATGAAAACTTGTGGGTTCCAGAGATAGAACTCATGGTGTCCAGCTTGGTGGTAAGTAAACACCTGAGCCATCCTGCCAGTCTTTTTTTTTTTTTTTTTTTTTTTCCCTTAAGACAGAGATGCCTGGCTGGCCTTGAATTTGCTTTGTAGTTGAGAATGGATTTGAACTTCTGATCTTCCTGCCTCCCTAGTGCTTGGATCACAGATGTGTGACACCATGCCCAGCACTGAATTGCTGGGGAATGAACTCAGGACTTCGTGAATATTAGGAGTTCCTGCTAGGAAATCATTCTACCAACCAGGTTACATTCGAAGCCCCAAGTATCTGGAGAATTTGGCAGGTGGGTCTGAGGTTGGTCACAGCAGAGCAACTAAACAGAAGGTGGTAGAGGTCTGGAAGGAAAGAGGAAAGAGGTAAGGTTGACCATTGCCACCATTCACTGAGTCCCTTCCATGTCCCAAGCTCTGTACTTAGGACCCCATTACATAGACAGGAATTGAGACTCAAAAATTCAAGTAAGTGCAGGGCATAATGGTGTGCGCTTTTAATCCCAGTATTCAGGAGGCAGAGGCAGATGACTCTCTGTGAGTTCGAGGCCAGCCTGGTCTACATAGTGAGTGCTGGGATTAATGACATGCACCACCATGCCCAGCCTTGCTAATACTATCTTACTTAGGCGCCAACAAAACAAAACCAGAAGTGAAGTCCAGGAAAGAGCAAAAGGCAAGGAAGTGAAGTGAGGGCAATTCTTGAACTAGGGGTCAGGAGAGGAAGAAACAAACAGCAGCAAACGTTCAAGAGGCAAACAAACACAGTAGGCACAGTGTAAGGGAAGCTGGGGAGGAAACACATTCAAGGACCTGACGCAAGAGGCCGTTTTTAACAGGACCTAGTGATTAGCTGGGTGTGGGAGTGTCTGACACCTTTGGGGTGTCTGTGAAGATCATGAGAAATTCCGAAGGCAGGCTGGGGAGGGGTTACTTTTTTGGCTCTTGACTCTACAGTTGCAGTCTTTCCTGGTTCCAGCTGTACCCAGTTCTTTGGAATCTGCCATTTAGTGAGTCTTCAGTATTTAGAGTGACAGTCCAAAGCTAACTCAGGGAAGGACAGAGAAGGGAGTTGAGCCAACCCTGAGTTCAAAGTCGCTTTCTGGGATCACTCGGGGGGCGGGGGGGACAGAAATAGGAAAGGGGGATGATGAGGCTTTTTGGATAAGACTTAAGGAGTGAATGGTCAACTAAATTGAGTACTCTGGCTCTGAATGTGCACTGGTAGAGCTTTGGTCACTTAGTGTCCAGTGCATCAGAAAGACAAAGACGGAAGTGGGTGCCAAGGCTGAAAGCCAGGGAGTCATAAGGAAACAAGAGTCAACATGTGTGCTGAGAAATTTGGCAGGAGAGAGAAACAAAATCTGAAAGAAGCAGGAGAATCAAACAGAGGACTTGTCCTCCAAGTAGGAAAGACCTATGTATGTTTCATAGGCAGAAAGCAAAAACTTGGTAAAGAGCTGTATGCTTTGATATGAGGGTCAGGGTAATTATAGAGAAAAGGTTGTAGAAGAGACAGGAAGGGAACTGGACTGAGAACAGTTTGGCCCTAGAACAAAGGCAAAGCTCAGACTTCTCCAACTGAGTCTGTTCTTGTCAACTTCCTCTAAGTCATAATCATGCCCTGTATTTATTTGTATAGCATGTGACAAATGTCCAAGTTTGCTCAACTGCTCTCAGGTTAGTCTTCTTTTCTTCTCCTTCATCATCATTATCTAGTTATCACTCATTAATTGACTGGCAATTTAAACATGTTATCCCTGACATGGGTAGTATTATTATTAGTCCCATGATATAGATAAGAAAGCTGAGGAAAAGATAGTAATTAACCTAAGACAGCCTGGCAACTCAGTGGGAAAGCTGCTATATGTCAGACAGCCAGAACCCCTGCTCTTCTGTGTCGCTTCCCGAGACTTCAAAGTGTTGAAAATGGTCACCTCCAGGGAGCTGGACTGGAGGTAGAGAGCATGGAGCAGAGGTCTGCTGCTTTTTGATATAACCCTTTAGTACTATTTGACTTTTTACTAGAGTAGAAACTCTTTCAACGACCTTCTCTGCCCTCTGCTACATAACGTTTTTCTTAGTAATGAGAAGATAATTTCAATTTCATATATCTTTTTATCTGCGAGGTCAAGTCCACTGAGCTTCGCATGCTCCCTGCTCTTGCCAGCAGGTTATTCCTTAGCATACTTCATACCTAAGTATAAGCTGTTTGACCACCTGACCAACCCTGTGTCCAGAGTCCTACCAGACAGTAGGTTTTCTGCAACACATTCTTTTATAGATAAACAAAACAAAACAAAACAAAACATTTGTATAAGGGAGTTTGCATTAAAATAATTCCACTAGTAAAAGGCAGAAAGAACTGGTATCAGTGCTGAGGTCTCCTCAGTGACAAAGGTGAGGTCACCGAGAAGGGACAGGGTGAAAATGAGGCTTGACCTTGTTCCTGGATCCAATCTGTCTCCCACACAGCAGCCAATGGTCTTTCTTGGATCCTCTGGTCTGGTCACTCCCCCACTGAAGCTCCTCCTAGGTGTCCCTTGCCCTCAGTGTCCAGACATCTTCAGGGCAGCCTCCTTTACCTTTTTGAGACTAAAGACCCATCACTGTCCTCTGCCCGGCCCAGGCCCTCCCCCCTCTAAAGCCACAGGGATCTTAAGTTGTACTGTTTTTGCTAAATTGTATTTTCCTTGCCTCCATGCACCAGCATTCCCCCGCCTAAACTGTTTTCCTTTACTCTTTACCTGGTTCCTAGTCCTCATCCCTCATTCATTTTTTTTTTTTAAGTACAGGATCTAATGTATCCCAGGCTGGCCTCCAACTTGCTATGTAGCTGAGGATAACACTGAATTTCTGGTCCTCCTGCCTCCACTTTCCTATTTCTGAGGTTATAGATATGTGCCACCGTGTCTGGTTTATGTGGCTCCAGGGCTCAAACACGAGGCTTCATAACCTGCTAAGCAAGCACTCTGTCAACTAAGTTGCATCCCAGTCCTTCATTCAATTTTGTAAGAAGTCATCCTTTTGGAGCTGAGGAGATGGTTCAGTAGGTAAGAGAACTTGTTGTGCAAGCATGAGGATCTGAGTTCAAATCCTCAGCACCCATGTAGAAAGCTGGGCAAGGCTGCATGTGCCTATAACCACAGAATTGGGGGCCGGGGGTGGGGTTGGGGGAGATCCCAGGAGCTTGCTGGCCAGCAAGCCTAGCTAAAATGGCATTCTAGTTTACTGAAAGACGCTGTCTGAAAGGAATATGGTAGAGAATGACAGATGATATTCAGTATCTTTCTATGAGTCCTCAGCATGCATGTACGTGAACAAGCATATCTACTCACCCACATACTTACACACACACAATGAAGGAGGAGTCATCTGGTTTGAGTGCCCTCTGCCCTGGGTATTCCTGCAGAACCTTGTGCAGTCCCATAGTAGAACCTGCTGGTCCCCAAAGAGCAATGCAGCATTGGGTGACCTGGTGTCTTCCCTTCCATACTAATTCTGGGCTAGCCTTCTAATTTGCTTTAACCAACAGAGTGCAGAAGAGATGTAGTGCAGGTTCCAGGTCTAATCTTTGAGAAGCTGGCGGATTCTATTTTTGTAGTTTTGGATGCTCTGAGCCATTATATAAGTTCAGCTGCCCAGATGGTGAGGTCACGTGGGGCTGAAAGGCCCTGAGATGACATGGAGAAGACGGCCAGTCTTTCCGGGGCCCTAGTTGTCTTCGTATGACTCCTGCTTCTGCTGCCATCTAAATACAACCTCATGAGAGACACCAAGTAAGACCAGCAGAAATGCCCGGCTGAGTCCAGTCAATTTACATAACTGCAAGAGATAATAAAATGATTGTTTTAAGTCACTAAAATTTGGAATGTTTGTTACGATGCAATAAATAACTAAAATGCCATTCTATATTTGAGCTGCCTACTGGCTTTGTTTGCCTCACTACACGGCTTCCTCTGTGAGAGCAGGGACCACATCCTTGTATTTATTCTTGAGAATGTCATACATGTATACAATGAACTATGATCATAGACCCCCCACTTCTCCCCTCAAACTCATCCTCTTCCCAATTTCATGTCTTTTTTATTTTTATTTTTTTATAAGCCACTAAGTCCAACCAGTGCTACCATAAACGTGAGGTCATCCACTGCAGTGTGGAAAAGGTGCTGGTGCTGTATCTTCAAGAAAGAACGATTCTCCTCCTCCAGGCACCACGAGTGCCGCGGCCTGGAGACTTCCTCCCCCGTGTATACTGGGATTTTGGGCTGGCTTGATCTCGGGCAGGTACTGTGCAGGTAACCAAACACTGTTGTGCTTTGTGAGTTCATGAGTGTAATACCCACGTCATGTCCAGAAGACAGCGCCTCACGGCACTCCTCCCCATCCTCAGGCTCGTACATTCTTCCCACCTCCTCTTCCAAGATGTTCCTTGAGTCTTGGGAGGGGAAGTGATAAAGATGTCCCACTTAGGGTTAGTCTCTTATTCTCTGCACTCTGACCAGCTATGCAACTCTGCATAACTGCTGCCCACTGCAAAAATAAGCCTCTCTGATCTGTTTTACTTTTTTGAGACAGAGTCTCAAGTTGCTTGGAACTCAATATACAGCCCAGGCTGGCATCAAATCATAGCAATCCTACCCAGAGTACTGGGATTACAAGCATGATACTGGGCCACATCATTTTTTAAAAGTTGTTATATACTCAAGACATTTCCTAGCACTGAATAAACTCATATTTGTGTAATACAAATTCAGAATGTGTAACAGAACGAGGGCAACAACAAATGCCTACAACACTTCCTGTGGTGGGAACACATTGGCATTTGTACGTATCGCCAGAACTGATTAACCAGGTACTTGGACAGTAGATTCTCAAGGATGACAGCTTGCCTTTATAGAGGGATTGAAGCTGCTTGACTTTGGGTTACAATGGCCAATGGCTTTCAGCCTAATGAGTCTCTGGCAAAGCCAATCAAGGAACTCAAAATGTTTCCATGGGTTGCACTGAACAGGCACACTGTGTGGCTCCTCCATACTATCTGTCACTCAAGTTGTTCATTGATGTCCCCAGTTTCTAAGGACAAGATATATCATGGGGTTTGTTGTTTTTAGACAAGGGTTCACTATATATCTATCTGTCCTTGAACTAATGAACCACCTGCTTCAGTCAGCAAAGTTCTGGCATTAGAGATCTGTGCCACCACCCCTGGCCATAATGCCGTTTTGTGCATGGAAGCAAGTACCTTAGCCTCTCTTCTAAGACCTTCCAACTAGCTTCAATGGAGCTGGGCTCTCAAGAAATGTATGTGGAATGAATACATTTCTGCTCAGATCAGTAATCCCCTGATTAGGGTATGGTGCTCTTGGCTGGTGAGGTCAAGTCCACAGGCATTGTGTAAACATACTCTGTGGGCTGACAGTTTATGTCAAGTCCCATGTGGGGCACAAAATGGGAAAATGCCACTTCTGCCCTGAGGGAGAGAGCTGGGGAGACACGACTTACACAGATAAGATAATTAAATAACAGGACAACATATAATTACTGCTAAACTGTGTAGTAAGAAATTAAACACCACAAGGATTGGGGAAAGTAGAAATGTAGTAAGGGCTCCAACAACTGAGGAGTCTTCACTACAGACTTGAGATCAGGCTAACCCTTATGAACAGAAACCAAACAGGCTAAGAGAAAGAAGGGCTGGAAGTCTCAGGAAGAACAACAGAGTCAAGCCTGCACACTTGCTAATTTGGTTTCCTTTGCTTGCAATGCCTTTTCTCCTTCTCCACTTGATAAACTTACTCATGTTTAAAGGCCCAACTCAAATGTAGCTTGAACTCCTCTACCGTATATCCCAGACCTACTGCTCGTTTCTATTAGAGCACTATATACATTTGTCTACTTACTTCCTCCACTACAGCAACCTCCACGTCTACTGGGCCCTGTCTATGTTCTAGGACCTACATTAAACAGTTAGGTGTTATTTAAGTCTCATAACTGTATGAGGTGTTCTCCTTATTTTATGGATGAAGAGGGTCAATGTGGTTAAGAACCCTGAAAAAGGTAACATAGCTAGAAAATTAGAAGGCTTAGATTCAAACCAAGATTTGTGAGACTAGAATCTACTTTTTTTTCCTCCTTCTTTTTGTCAGTGCTAGAGCTTGAACTCAGACCCACAGAGGCTAGGCCTAGGCTCTAACACTGAGCTTCAACCTCAGCCTTACAGAGTCTTCTCTCTCTTCCTCCTTTCCTCCCCTCCTTCCTCCTTTTTGAGACAAGGTCTCACTATATATAGCCCAGAATGGCCTGAAACCCATCAGGTCTTGACCGTGTGATCCTTCTGCTTTAGCCTCAGTACTGGGATTATAGGCCTGTGTCATCAGGCCTGTCCTAGGGTTTACTCTTTTTTTGTTTTAGAGATAAGGTCTCATGCAGCCCAGGCTGGCCTAGAACTATGTAGCTAAGAATGACCTTGAACTTCTAATCCTCCTGCCTCTGCTTCCAAAGGCCTATGTTACTATATCCCATCTCACTCTATTTTTAATTTACTGGAGTCATGTATTTCTGGAGGCCACAAATGCTCTTTATCAATTTGTCTTCTCAGATCCTAGGATGGTGGCTGACATATGGCTCAAGATTGTTTAACAGATAAATACAACTTTCATAACACATGCCTGGTCTAAGAGTAGGTACACCCAGTACTCTTTTAATCCCAAATAGAGACTTCCGCCCACCTAAAAGTCACATATGTGAGGGAAGAGAGGAAGTCTGAACACCTTACATTTGGTGTGATTTCAGTGTGGGTGAAAGTAGAACTAGTCTACAAAAACTAGCATTGGCTGGCACTAATTAAGAGGGCTCTGAATGAACAGGTCCTGGGAATTCTCTTAGGTATTTTGAAAAGAGCAGCAACTCAAAGAGTCTTGGCCGTCAGACTAGGAAAAAAGTCAATACTATTTCATCTTAGGCTACCCTTGCACAGAAGCCCAGACAAGACTAAGAGTGGAGAGGAGAGAGAGACAGCTCTGCACTGTCACCTTCAGCAGCCCGAGGAGTTCCTCTATTGTTTTAGGGACCTTGACTGGGGCCAAACCAGGATTCCTGGCTTAGAGGCTGAAAAGAATTTCAGGACCAGCCAGTAGCAGAGTTGGATAACGTTAAAAATAATTTATAAGCTTAAGAATGAGGTTAGGAGAGGGTACTTAAGGAAACAAAGTAAGATATATTTAAATCTAAGTACGGACTCCTTATGGAAGAGTAGCAATTGTCTTAATATTAGACATATATACCACTTTAGTGGTCAAATGACATCTCATACAGCTGCAAAGAACACCACCCCCCTTCCTCCGAGTTTGATAAATGAACGTACAGGGTGGCTCTGGAAGTGCCTTGGATGGAATCAGAATCTAGTAATGTAAAACCAGAAGCCACTGGATTGCACAATTGGTTTAGTATGTGTCCTTTCCCTGTAAATGGAGTTTCTAGTGAGACTCCTAGAACAAGTTTTATGGCCGAGAAGGGAGAAGAGACCTTAGGTAACTGTTATTTGTGCTGGAATTCTTGCTTGGCTGCTGGAGACAGTCTTCAACCAGACTCCGAAGTGAGGAGCTCCTCTTCTTCTCATGTCCCTAATAATATTCTCTTTTCCACCCTGCCTCAAGAAGCGGCCAACCTAAAAACGTACAGAGAGAAGAAACTGAGCCAAAGCTAGATCCTGGGATCAAAACCTGCCCTGGGCACTTGTTATGGATCCGCGGGGCTCGCGCCTAGGCAGATGGCATCGGGGGACACGCCTGGACTACCGCTTCATACTAAGTTCCTTTCCCGGGCACAGGGCCTGGCGCCGCGCCTGCACCTTGCCCTTCACCCGGCCAGCGACAAATCCGCCCCACCCTGCACTTCCTCCTGGAGCACGGTCCTTCCGGCTCCTTGCTGATTGGCTGGTTGAGGGCTGGCGTGGTTCGCGGCCGCGGAACACACCGCGGCGGCCGCTCCGGCCCTGTCTCGTGCTTCGGCCTCACTTTCTTGGCTGCGAGCTCTCTTTGGTGAGCGCCGCGGTATGTGGCGCCTGACGGGACTCCTGGGCCGAGGTAAGGGGTGTCCGCCTAGCGACCTCCTCCTAGCGGCGGACAGTGTCCAGGAGCGGGCCGCTGCGGGCCGAGAGGGCTGAGGCTGCGGCGGGGCCCGCGCCGGGGGCGGGGCTAAAGGCGGGGCTACATTCCACTCTTCTGGGATGTTGGAATTTGCATGTGGCCGAGCAAAATGAGAAGGTGGAGCTTAGATCCGAGGAGATGGGTGGAGCTCTAGATGGGGAGGAGTCCATGAAAGAACCAGAGGCTTGGGGTGGAAGCCAGAGAAAGGAGGTGGAATTTAGAGGCAAAGTGTGGGAGGGAGTATGTATTTAGATGTATGGTCACAGAACTGTGGCACTAGAACTATGGGAGAACTTTTAAAAATGTATATGCACTATCCTAGGAGATCTTGCTTTATTAATTCTGGGGTGGCACTTTGGAATCCTACTAGGCTAAAGACTTCCGCATGTATCCTGGTTTAAGGACCCTGCAAGGGACTGGAGAGGTGGGGTTCCTAGCACCCATGTGAAGGTCATAACTGCTTGTAACTTCAGCTCCAGGGAATCCATGCCCTCTTTCAGCCTTTGTGGGCACCTGTACATACCCACATAGAGACACACGTATACATATAATCAAAAACTGATTAAAACGTTTCCTTAAAAAAAAAAAACCGGCAGGAGCCAGGAGAGGGACTTAGTGGTAACGGGCTTGCCTGGAATGCTGGAGGTCCTAGGTTCAATCCCCAGCACCACAGAAATGAAACAAAAACACTGCATAGGCAGTTGCCAGTAATTCCTGGGTTCCTGTGACAAAGCTCCTTCATGGACTTCTTTACTTCAGTTCATCCCTGTTGGAGTAACTGATTCTTGTTATTCTGCACAGCTCTTCCCCGCCTGTTGGGACCTGGCTTCCGGCGGGTGACACCCAGGCCTACCAGTCCAGATGGCCCTCGGACAACCTCTTGTACCCTTCTGGTCTCTGGACCCAGTTTTGACAGGTAAGAGGCTGGCATCTTTCATATATGTGGCCTTCTTTTGCTCCCATTTTGGGCAGAACTTTACAGCCTCTAATTACATCATCTAGGTCAGGCCCCCGTGGCCCAAGGAGCAACAGGGACCCAAAATACCATGGATGGAAGGATGCCTTCCATTGGATGTCTGCTCGCGTCTCCCCAAACACCCTGTGGGATGTCATCTCATGGGTAAGGCTTCCCCAGTCTTATCCCATACCTTTAGCATGGATAAAAATAATCCTGCATGGAAGAACAGCCTCACCCAGAAATGAGGACAAGGCCATCATTGTGTCCACAGGGTAAGACAACAGTGTTCATGGAAATGTTGCCATCCCTCCAGGCTAGCCCATACATTTATTTTCCGTTCAGTAAACATTTATTTAACACTTCTGAGATAAGCACTAAGGACACAGCAGAGAACAAAGGAGATATAATTCTTGCCTTTGTGGAGTTTACCATACATAATAAGAAATAGCTAATAAATGGCATGACTTACTAACGTGAACTGTTAAGCACACATTATCTTGTTTAATATTTACAAGAATCTTGCAAGGGAACTGCAACCTTCACTTCATACACAAGGAAACAGACTTTGAAATATTAGTAACATTCTTGAGGTCATCGAGCCTTTAAGTAGAAGAACCAGATTTTACTCTGCCATTCAGGCTGTACCATGTGGCTGCTTCACCTATGATTGGTAAATGCATGTAATACAGAACCT
Source organism: Eospalax fontanierii (assembly GCA_035773235.1). Taxonomy (NCBI): domain Eukaryota; kingdom Metazoa; phylum Chordata; class Mammalia; order Rodentia; family Spalacidae; genus Eospalax; species Eospalax fontanierii. The sequence continues at coordinate 24,487,022 of CM069527.1, read as the reverse complement.
AATGAGTAATAGTTGGTCAGTATATATTTGTTGAACCTGATCTCTAAGGTCAGGGATGCTCAGTATGAATATTAGGTCTAATATGGCAGAATCTTTGCCCTTCAGGTAAAGTTCTATAGAGATTCTACCCAAAAGATATTCTGAATGAAGTGGGCACCTGCATCACTTTTGTGTCTGTCACAGCCCATCCTTGGTGCTTCATGCTGTGGACTCTGGGCAAGTAACTGGACTCCACTGAGCCACATTTTTTTTACCTGTAAACTGGTGTCATCAGCAGACCTAAACCTGAGGTGTCTTTATGACATGGACATGGGTTTCTGTGGGGTAGGAACGTATTATTCTCTGAAGAAGGGAACACTGTTCTGTGCCCTAGACCAGTCCATACCAATTTCCTCTAGGAAACTGGGCCTCTATTCCAAAGGTCCTGATGCCATCTCTAGGTTCTGTCACTAGTACCCATGTGGAGGGGCCTACAGCAAGCCTTCTCCAGTGCCATGTCACTTTTCCATGTCTTCATAATGCTGTTGTGTTGTCTTCTGGCCTTAGTTCTCACATCACCCTCTTGGGAAAGCTTTCCCTGACTCCTCCCAAGCTCTGTGTAACCCTCTGCTTTGCTTTAGCATAATTGCTACTTGTTGTACTTGTTTCTCTGTGTGTTTGGGTCTTGTCTTTCTCAACACAAGATACAAATGTCCTGAAGGCAGAGACAATGTCTGTTTTATTTGCTGTCATGAACAGTGCCTATTGCAACAAAGAATTATTAGGCCATCCCTTCCCAGCACAGCACCGGAGGACAGGGGAGAGTAAGCAGTCACTGGGATAGGAACTAAGGTCTTCTGTGAACTCTCAAAGAAGAGACACCTTTACAGGCTTCTGCTTGTACATGTGTGACATTGTGGCTTGGCTGGGAACTCTGACTTGCCCCAGTATTTTAGGTTAAGCCTCACCTCACCACAGTATCTTTCACCTGCCTGGACTTATTCAGTCATGTGCTGGCACATTCAGTTATTACGCATCTCCTTTCTGGGCTCTGCGGATAACAGAATGTGCATGGTCTCCGATCCCTGCCTCTGTGGTGCTTACAGGCAAAGCAGGAGTGACAGACCTTAGGTAAATGGTCTAGAGGCCTGTGAAGCCCCAAAGAAGTTCTAGTGATGTGAATGTATGGAGTATGGAACTACCCATGTTGGGAAAGGCTCCCAAGGAAATGTTGATTGAGCCTATGGCCATGTATGTGAAGCTGTTGACCTGTGGGGGACTGTGTCCCTGATATGCTGCTTTCTTTCCCAGGGCACTCTGGCTGTGCTGGCCCTGCACCTGGCAAGGCAGATCCACTTCCAGGCATCGCTGGTGGCAGGACCTCAGCCAGCTGACCGCTGCTCTTGGCACAGCCCCTTGCATCACTTCCTCTCCTCTCCCTGGTGGCACCCGCACTCCTGTGAGTTCTTGATCCCCAGGGTGAGCAGGCCAGGCTGGGGGTTAGTTTCTCTGGGCCAGGAAGCATCTCTGACCACACCTCAGGAAAGAGCCATCAGCAACTCCTTGCTTTTCCTATCTAAAGTCAGAGGAAGGGGAGTGTGGGGAAGTGCTGTCCACCCAGGGTGTGGGCCATGTCTGCTCTGCAGCATTTGTCCTTGCCCTTCCACCACCTCCTAGGGAGGGAGCACCAGGTCCAGACTACTTCAGACCCTGGGTATAGCTGCCTACCCAACGGTCAACCAGTTAAGTTCAGACCTTCTATCACTCATCAGTAACTAAATACTGAGTTTGTTTTCTGAGGTGTGTGCTGATGGCACATGCCTCATGATTGAGGCTCTGGAGTCACATTGTAAGAGTTCAAACCCCACAACTACTGCACACTACATCTGTTTCCCTGAACAAAGCCGTTTTCTTTTCCCCACACCTCAGTTTCTTCATTGGTAAAATGGAGGTAATAATAAATGGCACCACAGGGGGTTCCTTGGGAAGACCAAATGAGCTAATATGTGTCAAGGACTTAGAACAGTGCTTCGTATATAGTATATACTTGGTCATTATATAGTATTCGTTCTTGTCCTATGATTATAGTCATTGTCAATATTACCATTAAGCACAGAGCTGGGGCTGGGCTACAATAGTGAATGAGGTAGACACTTCTTGCCACTGAGAGAATTCAAGTAAACTAGTGATTTGTGCGCAGGATGGAAGGTCAGCATAAATATGGGCCCCAGGAGACCCCTGGGGAGGGAGGTCAGCAAGGGAAGTGGAGGAGGAAGAGTAGAAGGAAGGAGCTCCACAAGTCTTCCTCTGGCCTCCCAAACCTCATGGACTGACTTTGGCAAGTCCAGTCCCTAGTCCCCAGAAGGAGCCCATCCCTTTCTGACCTGATCCTTCTGGCTGGCTTCTTCTAGCACTGCGGAGACATGTCCTTCCCAGACCTGATTACCCAGCTCCCAAGCACACTGGCCTCCAGGAATGGAGGCTGGGAGAGGACGAACCCTCAGCTCAGCCCCAGCACCTTTCTTCAGACAGCTTGCCAGGAGCTGGTCTCCAGAACCCACTTGAGGAAGGTACAGCTTCACCTAGAACCCACAGAAGGGGAAGGGGGCTGGCAGATGGACCTCTATTGCTGTATGTGCCCAAGTATGGATTTTCATTCCTGTGAGGTCTCTTGCTTTCTGGGGGGATTAAGAGTTACTGATAACCCTGGTCAGAGAGACAGCTAGACTGAGAAGGAGGAAAGAAACCACATCCTTCTTTTCTCCCTGGCTGGGCGTCGGCCTCTCCCTTGTAGAGACCAGTGACTTTGGCTTCCTGAATGCTGGCAGGGACTTCACATCTAAGACAAAAGCAGCTGAGGCCCACCCCGCTGGTGAAGAAAAGGTATCATCTAGCTTTGGTCCCCTGGATACCCATTCAACTCCCCTGAGAGGGTAGTGGTCCCAGTGACCCATCCCTTCATGCTGTTTTGTATTTCTTCCCCAGGAACAAGACAAGTCCAAGGCCCTTCCCCTAGAGGAGGCTGTAACTTCTATCCAGAAGCTCTTCCAGCTCAGTGTCTCCATCGCTTTCAACTTCCTGGGTACCTTAGTGAATCTGCCTCAAGGCAGGAGGATGAGGAAATGGAATGGGCATGGGATGGGTGTGATACAGTCAACAAGAGAGATTCGTTATCCCTGAAGTAAGCAGACCAGACTTGGCATGTTGGCTCAGTAGGATCAGCCTTACATGTTCAGCCAGACTTAAAACTAGCTCTCATCTTGAGCTTTCTATTGCCCATTCCAGCACCTGCCCTTCTGTCTGTATCCTTGGCAGCTGAGAGGAAGGAGAGGGTAAGATAAAGGGCCATCCTTCCCTCCATGGGCCTGACCTGGAAGTCACACTTTTAGGGAGGTATATAAGCCAAATTGTAGGCCACAGGTACAGTAGAGGATGCTGAAAAATGTCTTGAGATGAACGGCCATGTGCTTCCTTGAAAATTCCATCCCGTGTAGGTAGGAGAAAATAAATTGTAGAGGACACCTAGTATGCTCCACCACACTTAGAAAAGAGAGGCACCTGAGGTTTATGTCTGGAAATGCCACTCTGCCATTTGTCCTAGCTTTGCAGTGATTTGGCTTATGTCTCAGGCCAGTGGATGTGGAGCCCCACATTCTCAGAAGCACCTATTGGTGTGGCTGTTGTACAGACCAGTGTGGATTGTCAGAAGGCCAAAGTGGAAACAGGAGAGCAGGCAGAAACAAGATGTGATGGTGGCTTCTGATGGCTAGAGGAAGCCGCCAGAGAGGAAGCTGGTTACCAGTGGACATGGTATGATCCTTTGCCTGCTCCTGTCTTCTCCCTCAGGACACAGGCTCTGTGAACTCTGGACAGTGAGTTTTCAGGAATCACGGGAGGTGACTAACTGCTGAAATGAATGCAGCTCTTCCTCATTAGCGCTTTGTGATTTTGTGGGCCAGTGTCTTCTCAGAATTCTCCTGCCCATTCCTTCATTCATGTATTCATTTATTCAGCAAGTGCTGAGCACTGTGGCCGAGCACAAAGGCAGCACAAGCTATAATCATAGTTTGCATTTGTATAGAGCTTTCGCCCTATGCAAAATTACTTCTACATTCTTTTTCTACCCTGCCTGTAAGATTTTACAGTCTAATTGAGAAGATAGGACTTGTTCTCTGGAAACAGCTGAGTGCATAGACAAAGGTTTGGTAATTTAGGAAAGTGCTAAAAGAGTTTAAACCCTGGGTGTGGTCTGAAGGTTTAGAGGAGAAACAGGGTGGGAGGCCTGGTGGTAGAGGAAAAGTGGGGCCCAGCAGGAGCCAGTTTGAGCTAAGTTGAGAATCAGCAAAGTGGCGAAGTACCTGGTGCCTTTCCTGTTTCTGTTTTACTTGGATAAAGAAAAGGGCCCAGGCTTTGGGGCATTACTGTCCTCTGCTCTGGAGCCTAGTTGCCTCAGAAGACAAGATTAGTCGTGTCCCCCATGCCGGATCCTGACAACATAAGCCCTGTAAGAATCTCTGGGAATCTCTTGGCCCACCGAGCCTCAGAAAGGATGGGAATCAAGGATATTCCAGGGACTGACACTCATAGTGTCTCCAGATTGCTGTTGTCAGAATAAACTTGAGTTATTTTCTCCTTATCTCAACCTGATTAAGAGTCACTCGTGAGAAAGTTTCATTGGTGGGGAGAGCACGGCATGTTGATTGACAGCCTCAGGGGGCAACCAGAACTACTGGCCATAGAAGCAGGCAGAGCCCCTGATGTTGTCCATGGTACCAGTGAGCCATCTGGAGAAGGAAATGCTGCACACTAGTGTCTAGCACACAAAAAGAGGAAAGAACCGGGAGGAGATGGGGAGTCTGAGGGTCTGGCTGAGGATGTGGAAGGTCACAGGGAGCTGTGTTTGTGCTCTGCTTTCCTGTAGGGACAGAGAGCGTGAAGAATGCGGACTACACGGCAGCTTTCTCCTACTTCCAGAAAGCTGCAGACCGCGGCTATAGCAAAGCACAGTACAACATGGGCTTGTGTCACGAGCATGGCAGAGGTACCCCCAGGGATCTCAGCAAGGTACTGTCCTTCCACCCTGTCCTAAGGCCCAGCTGCTGTGAACTTACGAAATGAACTTAAATACACAACAGGGGAAATCCCATTTCTCTTCCTGACTCTATTGTAGCCCAGTTATGAAGGCGGAATAAGATAATTCTAACTTAACAGGAATTTATACTCAGAACTTAGGGAGGCCCGGAATCTTGCCTTTCTTTGCAACTGTATCTTCAGAGCCTAATTTGCACCTTGATAAATAGATTAATTCTAAAATAGAAGGATAAGTACACAAAGGTGTTGCATATCAAATATTTTGGTATGTAACATGTGAAAGCAAAAAAAAAAAAGGAAGAGCAGCTTAATGCTCTTTTATATATATGAGACCTTAACAGTGATATACCAGATCTATATTTATTGACAGGGAAAGACATTCATAGTGTATGATGTCTCTCTGTGTGTGTATACATGTCCATGGGACTCTTGCAAGCCTATAAACAATTTTTTTTTAACTTTTGTATTTTGTGTGTATGAATATTTTGTCCACATGTATATAAGTGAAGTGCATAGATGCAGTGCCTGGGAAGGCCTGAAGAGGGTATCAGTTTCCTTGGAACTGAAATTACGGATGATTGTTAGCTGCCATGTGTGTGCTGGGAACCAAACCCTAGTCCCCTGCAAGAGTAACCAGTGCTCTTAATTCCTGAACCATCTCTTCAACTGCCATATACTAGCATTTTAATAAAGAACTATTTCTATAATTCTATCACTCTGAAGGCTGAAACAGGAGGATTGCCAGAAGTTTGAGGCCAGATTGGGCTATATACAGAGTAACAGGCTGCAGAAACTCTATACCAAGACTCTGTCTTTAAAAAACCAGTAAGGGCTGGAGAGATGGATCAGTGGTTAAGAACCCTGGCTGCTCTTGCAGAGGACCTCAGTTTGGCTCCCAGCACCCACGTAGTACTTTAACAACCGTCTGCAACTCCAGTTTCAGTTTCTGACCTCCATGGGCACTGCGCGACACACAGGTGCGCTTACACATACGCAGGCAGTATATTCATACACATAAAATAAAAGTAAAAAAAATATTTTTAAAAAACAATAAAACAGGACCTGGCATGGTGGTGCACACCTTTAATCCCACCATTTGGGAGGTAGAGGCAGACAGAGCTCTCTAAGTTCAAGGCCAACCTGGACTACACAGTGATACTCTGTCTCAAAAAAAAAACCAAAAAAAAAAACAAACAAGAACAAAACAAAAAATTCAAAGAAAGAGGCAAGTTACCTACCTGAGTATTTCTCCCATTGCTCCAGGCAATCCTCTTTTACCACCGGGCTGCCATCCAGGGCCACAGCCTGGCCCAGTACCGCTATGCCAGGTGCTTGCTACAAAGCTCAGACTCCTCATGGGGGCCTGAGCGGCAGAGGGCAGTGTCTATGCTGAAGCAGGCTGCAGACTCCGGCTTGAGAGAGGTGAGTACCACTGGTCGGGTCTGTTCGGACTGTTTAAGGCATCTGGGGCCTGAAAGTGACCAAGACACCTTCTTGCTTCCTCCTAACCACAGGCCCAGGCTTTCCTTGGGGTGCTTTTCACAAAAGAGCCATACCTGGATGAACAAAGAGCCGTGAAATACCTTTGGCTGGCAGCCAGCAACGGGGTAGGTTTGAAACCTCTGGTGCCTGATCATGCTGGGGATCCAGTCTCACAAGAAAAGGGATTTGGGAACTGGTTCTGAGTTCTGGGCTAAGGATATTGTTTGCTAGGAGTCTTGGGCTGGCTTCAAGCCCTGGCTCCCATAGCCACATTGGGCAACCTTGGGAAGGTCCAGTGGGGCTATCACTTCTTGATTCAAACTTTTCTTACCACCTGTAAAGCAAGCATAATAATGCCTGTCTTATCCACCTACTACTTCACAGATTGTTGGGAGTATCGGAATCCAACCAAAGTAATAGATATGAGGGGACTTTGTAGGCTATACCCGTGATTATTCATCACAGTGGACTGGGGAAGTCAGACAGATAAGGTGGATACACTGTTTTTTGAGAGGGGTGCCCGGTTGTCTGTGAATTGGGTGTTGGCATAATCTAGAGTTTGTTCCATGGAGCATTACTTCCATGGGATATTTTTGAGGAATGTGAGGGAATGGTTACGTGGATTTCTAAGAACTAAGTCAAATAGCTGTTTTCAAAGTAGAAAATGTCAGAGCTTTCTGTCACTGAAATACTAAGAAGGTGAGCAATGGTTGGATTTAGCCAGCACATTGGACTGGTGCATCTGGAAGAGCTGTGGGTCCTGGGTTTGAGGGGCAGCGTGCACTGTTGTCTCGCTACGTAGGGCTCTACTACTTCTCTTTGCTGCTGACCAACACAACTACCGAGCTCCTGGTCGTCAGAACACTTATCCTCAGCCACTTCGTGTTATCCGTAGTGTCTGTGGGAGCTGTCCGAAAGGAACCAATGTCACCAGCCAGTGCCTGGCACTGTGTCGTTCTTCCTTTCTCAGGAGGAGCATGCCTGGCACCGTGTGCTGGGCACACCCCAGCCTGGCCTAGTGGGTCAGATCAGCAGAGCATGCTGAAAGGGGAAGTGCACAAAGCAACGTCTGTCACCCATTACAGAGCAGTGTGTTGGTAAACAGCTCTTACATTCTTCAACGCACACGAACTGTGTCTCCCTGGATTTGTACTGAACAGTGTTGCAGGGGTAGGGCTTGAGTCCTGAGTGTGCCCATTACCATGTTCCTCCCTGCCTGTAGTCCTGAGTCACCTGTGTTTAATGCAGACTTCGGCTTGCATGTCACATAAGCGTGGGCAGAATGTGCAACAGAATTTTGTGGAGCAGAGAGGAGAGATATGATGATGACTGGGAGTCCACAATATTTTTTTTTTAAGTTAAGAGATTTTTCTATGACAAAAAATACTCTAGTAGAGAGGGGGAGGTCAATGATGTAGACAGCCAACGGGGATAATAGTACAGTGCTGACTTAAGTACTTTTCACATAGTAACTCAACAACCTAATGAAGTAGTGTTTCTATTCCGATTTTATGGATGAGGAAACTGAGGCCCTAGGATGTAGAGTAGCTTATCTGAAGTTACTCAAATAGTAACGGTAGAGCCTAGGATTGGAACCCAGGTGAGCTGACTGTGCAGGCCAGGTTCCTAACACCTACCTGTTCAGCTTGTCAGAGGAGCATCACATCAGACCCAGAGCCATGAACAGGGGCAGAGCCTTTAAAGAAAGCATGCTTGCTGTGGTTTCTGTCTCGCAGCCCTCTCAGGCAGACCTGGTTTCGGGAAGCGTTCTTGCACCCTTGCTTTCTGTCAGAAAGCCAGATCCTGGCTCCAGCTCCCAGACGGAGTTGATGCCTCTGTAGCCTCAGCAAAAGAAGCCTACACACAGGCAGAAAGACCCAGCGCCTTGATTGGACGAGTGCTGGGCCTCTAGCATTTCATGGTTGAGGCCTGTAGAATGGGGCAGGCTACATAGAGAAAGGCCCAGCATGCCTGCCCAATTCCACCTCCTTCCTGCCTGAGCATTTCAGTTCTTTAGTTTGTCTGTTTTCTCCTTTAGGATGCTCAGAGCAGGTACCACTTGGGAATTTGCTATGAGAGGGGCCTTGGTGTACAGAGGAACGTGGGAGAGGCTGTGAAGTGTTACCAGCAGTCAGCAGCTGTGGGGAATGAGCCTGCCCAGGAGAGGCTGCAGACCCTCTTTTCCCTGGATACAGCAGGTACAAATGCAAGCCAAAGCTGCCTGTTTCCTTCTAATCTCAGTGCCCTGTGACAGACAAGGGTGGTAGCCCGAGGTCTGCTGGTCAGTTCTGACCCTGGTAATATTTAGGTACCCAACTTTCAGGGTGAGGCAGAACTGAGTTTTAAGCTCTGCTGTCACTAAACTGGGACTCCTTGTCTTTGAGCTTTAGTTTCTTCTCTGAAAATCAAAGGAATAGACTTAATTCATTAGCTTCTTTTAAGAACTAAATTTTTTGAAGATAAAGGGCTTAGCACAGCAAGGCTTGGTGGTGCATGTCTATAATCCAACACTAGGGAAGCTGAGGTATGCATTTCCATGTTAACCTTGGTAACATAGCAAGATGCTGCCTAAATAAATAAATAAATAGCCTAATACACAGTAGGTATTCAATAAATCAGCAGATGGTGTCTTCTGTCATGACTTTGGAGAATCAGTGTCTTAAGGCTGGCTGAGCTACTCTTCTAGGCTGTGAGAGCTCTGTTCACCTCTGAGTCACTGGGCCTGGGCCTGTTAACAGTGCCAAGGAAGCCAAAACCTTTAAGAAGTCCTTTCTCCCAAGTAGGAGTCTGAGTCTTGAGAACTGCCCTGAGTAAGCATTGCTGTCACTCTTTTCTGTAGCCCCGGGGCCTAACCACCTGACCGTGACAGGATTGAAGTCTTTCTCCAGTCCCTCTCTCCGCAGCCTGAACACCCTGTTGGCAGGTGCCTCGGGCCTCCCTCATGCCTCAAGCACCGGGAACCTTGGCCTCTTCTGCAGAGGATCCCCCAGCAGAGCTCTCCCTTCCTTGGAGAGCAGTCTTGTAAGACTGGGTTTTGGCTAAGGTGAGATAAAATATGAGCACTGGCGCCTCCTGGGATGGGGGATTGGAGGCTGGATACAGAAATCAGGTGTTGGTACCCCTTCTTAGCGGAAGGAATTCCAGTGGGCTCTCAGGAGCTCACCAATTTCAAGTGCGTGACTAATCAATGGCTTTGAATTTTTTCTCCACTTAGAGCCACACAGATGACCCTTAGGTGCACCAAAAAAATTCACTGAGTGATCCCAGAACAACTACCACAGACCCTGCTTTTCACTTTAGCCTGTTTCTGAGCAAACCACTAACCCACTCTGTTCCTGTGCCTTAGTTTCCCCATACTCACACTGTACTATAATTTGCCAATACATAATGTGTATGGCCCTGGTGGTTTAGAGGATTTTAAGTGACATGGAAATTAAAGTGCTTTGTTTCAGTAATATGTTTAACATATAATATCAAATATGACTAATACTAACCTGTAGCTTTTTTGCACTTATTTATAAAGTTAACTTTAGAAAAAAATAGGGACTCAGCTTAAAGCAAAACATCATGTCAAATGGAGAATAGATTTGAAAAGTTGCCAAAAACTGTCGAGGTGGTCATCCCTCTGAATAACTCCAACATTTGCCATGGTTCATTGCCCGTAGACTTATGATCATTTTCATTTTGTCTTTGATTTGGAAGGAAAGAGTTCCTTACCTGAATGCCTACATATGTCTGTTTGATGTGTTTCAGACCTCCACCTTAAAGATGAAGCCTGTGAGTTCTCAGAGATATCATAACTTGAGTCCCAAAGAAGAGGCCAGTTAGCTACTCACCTTCCCAGAAACCTTGAGCACCTCCACAGCACTGTAAAGAAGAGGAATGTGTGTGAAGACCCAGGTTCTGGCTCTGCTACTGGCCTTGCTACTGGCCTAGCTGTGTCACCTAGAAGCAGTAACCCTATTTGCTAACATTGTTTACTCATTGTAGACCAAGGGCAACAGTGTGTGCAGTATTTCACTGAAGAAAAGATTTTACTGCTTGCTTAGGCCCCTGAAGGCACGGTGATGTTCACAGTTCCATGGCCCTTATGAATCATCAGGTCTTGATGAAGACCAAAGCTGGCTACCTTACTCTAACACAGGTTTCTGGTTTACATTTCACACTACAATGTTATGTGAAAGGATTATTACTGCCCTGTTTATGTGAGGGTGCCAGCAGAGATTAGGCACCTGGAGTCTTGGAGCTAGTGGAGACCATGAGCCCTTTTTGGGAAAGGTGAGCTAGGAATATTCAAGTGTTTAATAAAACAGATGGTGGATTATCTCATCACTCTTGCCCTTGAGTGTGTTGGGAAGAGCAGGGAGATGGGTAGGGGGAGCTGCAAGCTGAGGCTCCATCCTCCTCTCTAAACTCTCCATTAACCAATTTAAAGGTCTTAAAAGCTTCTCTAAGAGAGAGGCTCAGAAAAAAATGACTTCTGAGTCAACGCTAATGACTCCAATTACTGAATTTGTGAATAGCTGTCCCCTGGCTTCTGGAATTTAGCCCAGATTCAATAGCAGAGATATGGTTGAGGGTAGGGGGTAGGAGGGACTGGGGAGCAGCCCCCTGGTGACTCCAGACCAGCCAACATGACCAGTTCAAAGGTGGGGGATTTGAGAAGGAAAGCTATTCACATTTTCCTCAGCTGACCCCACCCACCTCTTCCAATCGCTGTGGTGGTCCTAGCCACACTTTTCTAGCACCTTCCTTCCCCTGGAGCCTCAGAGCCTCACCAAGTCTGCCCTTTACTGTCCTTACCTCCATTGGACCCCTCACATGGCCACCTTCCACAGATTGTGCTCCTTGGGTGGGGCACCTGGTTTATGGGGGCTCCAAGCCTAAAGAGTTTTAAGTGCTGCTGTACACTAATCTCTCTGCCAAAAAAAAAAAAAACAAAAAAAAAAAAACAAAACTTTAAAAAGGTTTCTGTGGTCATATAAGTTTGGGAAGCCCCACACTAGACAGCCCCTTTTTATAGATTCACAGTACATATCAGCACAGTTCAGGTTCCAAGAAGCCCTGCATTAAGACCAGAGTTAACCCATTATGTTCCTTATCCAGGCAACAGAGCCTTCCTGGGTGCCCTGAGCCTGTCACCACCGGCATTCCCAGGAGCCTCACTCAACAGCTTTTGGGTCATTTTGGCTCTCTGATTCCTGCTCCCCCTGACCATGCCTGGAGCCTTGTACAGCTCAGACAGTAGATCCAGGTATCCTGCGGTCACCGTGCAATGCGGCTCTCCTGCCCACTCAGACCCTGCTGAACCGAACACACACTGTTCGGTACCCAAGCAGGAGTGGGATATTTCTAAACTCTCCAACCTCAGAAGGAAGAGCCTGTGCCTATGGAGAGGGATGGGTGGAAGTCATGAGAGACGTCAGGGGACCAAAACCCTGTGGCTGTGCAGTCATTGCGGTCTCAATACAGCCTCAGGGAACAGGCTTCATGGGCAGACCTGAAACTGCTGTTTCCATTAAACTTCTATTAATGACTCATCAGTGCCCCAAGAGAAAATGTGAGAGGAGGACAAGGAGGTGGCCCCACAGCAGCGCCAGCTAGGCTTGGGTACTGGGAATCCAGAGTTCTAAGCTTAGCACGCTCGGCCTTTGAGTACAGTTCTCTCCTGCTTCAGTTTCCTCTGGAGATACTCTGTCCCAGAAACCATGATGTGCGGCGAACACCCTCCGACCAGCAGAGGAAGAAAACCACCACAACGAAGATTCTTCTTGGATCGCACTTTATTGGAGAGCCTCTCGGTTGACTGATGGGCGTTGATGACGAGGGGCAAAGAGCGGGCTTGTTCAGCGGCCTTTTATAGTAAGCAGGGCGGTATGACAGCTCGGGATTGGATGCTGACAGCCCGCCACAAGCAAAGCCACGGGATTGGCTCGGGACAGTTTAAATTGACGCGCGAATTGACGCGCATGCGCAGCCTCGGGATGGCTTGCGCGCCAAAACATTTCCTCAATGGAGCAGTTTGACAGGCGGCTCCAGGAAGTCGGCGCCATTTTGTAATGGCGCTGACCGGCTCCCTGCAGCTCCCCCTTTTTTCTTATATGCTAGCAGAGCCCTAGGAAATACAACGTTCCCGATCTGGTCTTCACCTCATGATGTGCCGACCGATCAAGGGAAACAAAGGCCAAACAGTCTTTCCTAAGCCCGTGCAATGGGCAAATACTCCCTGGGCGTGCTAAGGCAAAGTCTGGGCCAAAAATATCTCTGCCACTGCCCATCCTCGTGCAATGGGTCATACTGATCCCAGAGGGTGCAAGGGCCAGGGCAGAGCCAATTTTTCATTTCTTTAGGGCTGCCAGCCATATTTGAGGGGATTCTCCACATTCCAAGGCGACTAATGCCTGAGAAATAATAACTTTGTCCCTTTTTGCTTGGGCTCTCATCCTACAAATTAACCATAGACATAGTATGCATCCTCCAATGCTGCAGACCGCAAACATGCCTACTCCCACCCATTCTTTAAAATGCGAAAATACAGAGGAAAACCAGGAAACAAACCCATTTGTCAGGCTGGGGTCTACACGGGTGGAATTAATGGTAATAACAGCTCTCCGAAGTTTTTCCAAATCCTTATCAAAAGCGTCACTCCAATTACCCACTAAATAATTTGACAATTGTCTAGACAAATCTGCTGCTATAGAAGTATTATCATACAGAACACTTGTAACACATAACGCTTGAAATTTCCACTCACATCCCAATTGGGCTACTTGCCACAACATGTCAAGTTGTTCTTGTACCAAATCTATTCTTTGATTCAATATCATAATCCCTCCTTTTACTCTAGAATCTAAGAATCGTTGAGAGTCTAAGGCCTGTGCAGTCTCTGAGGCCATGTTATTAAGTGTCTCTGCAGTTTGGACATTCTGACTTAGGGCTATTCCTGCTGCAGTAGCGGCAGCGGTAGCTGCAACTATAGCTGTAATTACTGCAGCCGTAATTCCAAAGTCCCTTTTAGAGCGGAAAAGGGTTAGGGTACCAGGGACTTCCACAGGGACTGGAACCCAGCGGGGTACTCTAAGTACTAGAGCACTTTTCCATTGATTAGCCTTCCAGCATTGTGCAAGAGCACATGTATTCTTAGTACAATTATTAAAGGTGTAATTGCTAAGCACAAATAGAAAGGGTGGATATACACAAACTGGAGTTATGGTATAAGTCTTATTTTTTGTTGGGTCTATATGGCGATTGATTACAACCGCTCCTCCTGTTGTATTAAAGATTGTATATGATGCTCCTTCATTTGGGGTAGGTGGTTTTGACTTGTCTGCCCATATCAAGCTAGTAAATGTGATACTGCTATAGGCTACGGACCCTCCCTGTAAGAGAACAAAGGGCGTCATATCAGTACAACTTCCATTAACCCCACACAACAACCACTTGGTAAAAGGATAATATCTGGCATCTTGTAGAAAAGGTCCCATTGTCCATGTATTTTGAAACGGCCTTTGGCCACGCATGTCTGGTGAGAAAGTGAAAAACCTGCCTGCATCTGCCCAATTGACAGAAGTGGACTGACACTCAGACCAAGGCCAAAGGTCCTGTTCATATGTGCCTGAACAATGTGGAGCGAGACGAGGCTGGTGAAGTGTCTCCTTAGAGTGCCAGTGTGTAACATCTGGCAAGGTTCCATTGAACCAGACAGCTGTGTCGATGAAGGTCATATTATGAACCCGCTTTGTGTTATTTTCTACATCTGTAACCTGAGGTATACCAACATAAGTTTTGCTGTTTTTGTCCTTAAACCATGCAAAACTCTGCTGCCTCAATGGGATGCAAGAATTGCGGGGAGTATCAAGAGTAAAACACAAGGCACCAGTCTCAATAAAACTCCGAGAACTCTGTAGGAATGCAATAAGAGTGTCCTCCGGAAGCAATGGCAAACCTAAGTCCTTTTCAGTTGTGAAGAAGCGAGGAAAGACCGACGAATCATGGCGAACTGGAACAGGTATTGGGAAGACAGACAGAAATCCCCAGCGTTGTTCTCCTTCACTCGATGTCCAGAGTTGGAGGAGGATCAGCAACATTGGCAGGCTCCGTCTTGCCCTGTGCAGAGGCATCGTCCAGCGCGGGTTGGATGGTCTTCACCAAGCGACTGGGGACCCAATGAGGCGATTCTTCAGTCTGAGGAAAAACACAAACAGCTCCCCTGGATCTGTTAATAACCAGATCCGGTCCCATCCATTTATTGGATATAACATCCTTCCACATGACCATCTCGCGGGACTTAGAAACATCCCTTTGACTATGTCTGTCAGCAGCAGACTGGCCATGAGGGTCTAATATTAGGAAATTTATTGTAAAAAGGGCGAGGGAAACTCGCTCCTTGGGGGTTGCATTCTCTGCAATACCTTTTCTTTGCTTTATCAAAATGGCCTGCAAGGTTTTATTAGCCCTTTCTACTATACCTTGGCCCTGTGGATTGTATGGAAGGCCAGTGGCATGGTATGATCAGCGGTGCCAACAGTTTTTTCAGCCACATCCATGAGCCGAGCCGCAAAATCTGCAAACGGCTCTGTAGGGCCTTGAACAATCTTAGTTAAGTGTCCTATTGTTTCTCCTTTGTTAGGAATAGCTCGCCAAGCTTTATAGTGAATTTCATTAATCTGTTGATACACCTCTGTCGGGTAGTCAGTTTGATGCATCATAAACTGTCCAAGACCTAAAAGCATATCCATATTCCAATGTGGGTGACCATCCTGAGCATTTTTTCTAGCCTGAGTCTGGGCGTTATCTGTGACCATCGATTTAAATTCAAGGAACTGGCCTCTTGTTAGGCAAGCCTTGGCCAGTTCAATCCAATCTGTGGGGGTCAAAGGGACTGCTATAATTCTCCGTAACAAAGCTACCGAGTAATCCGCTCCTGGTCCAAAATCTTTGACCGCCTGCACTAAATCTTTAAGCTGTTTGTAAGGCACTGGCTCATGCCTTCTAATATGAGTGGCTAAATCCTCAAACACGGGGAAAATAGAAAATAAACGAGACCAGGTTCCTGGCTGGATAAAACAACACTGACCCGTGTTGGATGCATAGGGTGGGGGTGCTATAGGCCCCGCCCCTTGTTTAAAATTTCCCGCCGAAACAGTAGCCCTTTTCTTTACGGAGGCCCCTCCTCCTTCCGGGGGGTGCCAGGGCCCTGTTGCATGAGGGATAATTACTTCCTCTACTTCCTGCTCCTCTTCAGATACCTCCTCACTAGAACTTCGTCCCTGTATTGACAAATGTGCAAACTCCTCCAAGGAAGGATATAAGGGTTTAGGGGACGGCGACCGCCATTTTTCATTCTTAATATCCCTTTCACCGGGATCTTTACTATGACTAGCTTCTTGGAGCTCTTCTTTTAAACTTTTTTCCTTCTGTTTTTGTTTTCTTTTAGGCCTTACTTGCATTTCCCCACTCACATCTGACTCTGAGAGGCTATCCTGATGCCTTACTAGTGCCCTTCTTCCCTCCTTAATGAGATTGGTATGGCTTCCTTTGCTGAGTCACGAATGGATTAATCTCCAAAAGGGGAGGGTACCTTTCCCTAACTCTCCCTCTTCCTTGACTCTCTCTAGGTCTTTACCCAATTTTTCCCATGAAGGGAGAGAAAGGTCTCCCGAGATCGCGAACCATGGAGCGGCCGCATCCAGGTCCCTTACGATCTTTTTTATGGTCTGATTGGAGATCTTGATGTCTCTCTGCCGAAGTAACTCCTTAATAGGTGCAATAAAGTCCCCACCCGGAATTTCAGAGCTGGGACCGTGACCCATAACTAGCAAATGCGTGCCCTTTTTTACCTTAAGGCAGAGCTTAAACCTTCTTAAGGAACAAGGGAAACGCCTTTGCTCACTATCAAGGAATTACTTTCACCTTTTCGCCGCTGACTAAACGGAATCGCGGCAGCACGCTTTGCTCGGGTCGTCACATCGGAGGCAATGGCAAAAAACAGCAACCACAAAGAACCACAAAATAAGGGCAATAGCACAGATCAGGGTGAGCTGCAGCTCAGACACGATCATGGGGATGACTTACCGGCGCCTTTCCTCTCCGTGCGTCAAGTTCTGAATCCTCTTCGGCCCCTCGCCAGGTAGCCGCACTGCAACCCGGCGTCCCGGGTTTCGGCACCACTTTGCGGCGAACACCCTCCGACCAGCAGAGGAAGAAAACCACCACAACGAAGATTCTTCTTGGATCGCACTTTATTGGAGAGCCTCTCGGTTGACTGATGGGCGTTGATGACGAGGGGCAAAGAGCGGGCTTGTTCAGCGGCCTTTTATAGTAAGCAGGGCGGTATGACAGCTCGGGATTGGATGCTGACAGCCCGCCACAAGCAAAGCCACGGGATTGGCTCGGGACAGTTTAAATTGACGCGCGAATTGACGCGCATGCGCAGCCTCGGGATGGCTTGCGCGCCAAAACATTTCCTCAATGGAGCAGTTTGACAGGCGGCTCCAGGAAGTCGGCGCCATTTTGTAATGGCGCTGACCGGCTCCCTGCAATGATGCTCTGGTGGGAACATGACCATTCAGCTTGTCAGATCACCAGTGCGAATAATACAGTGCAGGGCACATAATAGATGTTCAGTGCAGGTTTAGTCAACAGATGTGATGATACGCACCTCCTCTACTGAGCGCCCAGCAATAAACCTACACAGAGTAGGTTCTTTAAATATTTGTTGAATGGATGAATGAATGATTTCCTATGCTGTTTCTCTCACTGTTGGCCCTTATAGTACTTCTGACACTCGGAAATTATTCAAGAAATAGTTGATATAGCCAGATGTGATGGCTTATGCATATAATTCAGCACTCAAGAGGCTGAGGCAGGAGGATTGCCTTGAGTTCAAGGCCTACAGTGAGACTCTCAAAAATAAGTTTGTTGAGTGAATATTTATATATACCTTCTCACAGTGTACCCCATTCTTAAAGGCTAGAAAACGCTGACTTAATTGGTAGGTACAGGTTGATCCTGTGCTAAGACTCCTCCCCCTCCTGTCTTTTGGGGTTTGGCTCCCCACAGAATACCAAGGATAGTGTTGCTATCTCATTCTTGTTTCAGCCAGAGGAGAGCTAGGGTCAGTGAGCTGCCAAGCTGAAGTTGGGTGACAGATGGGAAGCCTGCCTGTCAATTTCTGAGCTGCCTCCAGGCTCTGAGTGAACACTGCATTGCACTCTTGGTGCTGGAGAACGGCTGACTATTGATAAAAAAAAAAAAAAAAAAAAAAGTCCCTCTGTGTTTTCCAAATTAAGACGACATTTAACTGAGTGCTTGCTGGCTCGCCTGCTCTCTCATCTCCCAGGGGACAGAGCCCATCTTGGTGGAAACTGTTTTGAGCATGTCCAAAGTCTCAGCTTTGACATCTTAGCTGATGTCAAGAAGTTTCTGTAACCTTGTTCAGCACACCCAGTTCTGTCACCATATACATTGCCTCACTCTGAGCCTACTGCTGGGAAAAGTGCTGGTGTCAGCATGCTAGGAGGGGTACATGGTCAGGGTGCAGCACCAGCCCTCAAATACCCCTGCTCTGATCAAACAGCACTGCCCAGGAGCTCAGGCCCTCAGGGAAGGCTGAAGACAGACCTACAAGACAATAGTGGTCCTTGGTGAAGTCAGAGACTACTCTGAGAATCATGTCAGTCATTCCCCAGGGAAAATGAATACCCTCCCTGTTTGCCTACAGTTTAGTGGCTCATGGATCCCGAATCCCAACCAAAGACCCTAGGTTAAGAACCCGTGATGGAAGCCAGGTATGCTAACTCACACCTCTAATAAGAGCACTGGGATGCTGAAGCAGGAGGACTGCCAATTGTTTAAGGTCAGCCATAGCTATATAGTGAGTTCCAAGTCAGCCTGGGCTACAGTATGGAGCTGTCTAAAAAACAAAACAGAGTGATGGTATAGGCCTTTAATCCCAGCCCTTGGGAGGCAGAGGCAGACGGATCTCTGTAAGATCAAGGTCAGCCTGGCCTATATAGCAAGTTCCAGGCCAGTTGGGGCTACAGGAAAACCCTGTCAATCAATCAATCATCAATCAATCAATAACTAGTAGTGGCACAAGCCTCTAATCCCAGCACTCAGGAGGTGGAGGCAGACAGGCTGATCTCTGTGAGAGCAAGACCAGCTTGATCCACATAGTGAGTTCCGGGCCAGCTGAGGCTATAGGGAGACCCTGTCTCAAAAAAATAAAAACAAAGAAACAGTACCAATAATGTGGCTCACTGGGTAAAGGCTTTACCCCGAGCCTGACAACCTGAGTTGGATCCTTGGGACCCACAGGTGGAAGAGGAGAATTGACTCCATAAGTTGTCTGACCCCACACATATGCCATATGGTATATGTGTTGTCCCCCAAAATAAAAATAAAAATTCAAATTAAAAAACACACCATAGTATAGCATACCATACTGAATCCCTGATCCAAATCCTAGCGCTGCCACAAACCTGACGTATTGTGATGTGCAGTTCACTTGTTTCTGTCTTTCCAGATCTTTGGAAAGAGTGGACAGCTGAGTGTAGTGGTGTACACTTGTAATCTCAGCATGGAGAGGTAAAGTCATGAGCTCAGGAGTTCAAGGTCATCCTCAGCTGTAAGTGGGTTCTTGGCGACACAAGACCCTGTCTTTTGAGACAACAAAACAAAACCAAAGAAACACTCCTAAAAGTAAAGTGAAGAGCTGAAAGAGTTAAAGTTCAGACTCCCTATGTCTACAGTGGCTCACATCTTGGAGGTTCAGTGTCTTGGAGTCATACCTTATAACCTTTTTTAGGTCACCTGTTCCCTTAGGAATCCAATGAGAACTTTGTATCTTCTGCTCAGAAAAATGCTTATACATAAACTCTTGGTTTGTACTAGGTCCAAGGACACTAGTTTAGCTAGAGTGGTGCAATGGTCCAATGTAGCTAATGATCAAGTCTCAGCCAAGGTTCCAGCATCCCCAGGGTATCTCCCCACTCCATCTCTCCTCCACTCTCCCAATGTCAGGCTCTGCAAATCCACTAGTAACTGGTAGTTACTTTTATACTTTAGTCTACAGACTTTGCTTTTATCTATTAGAACCATCCCTCCCACCCCGCCCCCAAAGTCCTACCTGTTAAGAAGGAAATCCAAAGCATCTGTTTACCCATTTATTCATTCATGCATCCAACTGACAAATATTCAGGTGTCATCTGTGCCAGGCATCTAGCTGGACAAGCTAGAGCCCCTGTTTGCTTGGTTTTCCTGGTCTTTCTCAGTGGCCTTAAGACCCCAACAGCTCTATGAATCAGCTTGAAAATCATAGCTCTTACAAGATCACTCTGACATGGAATGAGGTGATCAGAGCCTCAGAGCTTGTCCCTAAAATGCTGAACTTTTGAGGGTCTCATTTTCCTCATCTGTAAAATGGAATAATGATGTCACTCTGTATTCTGAGTAGGTATGACAGTCATTAGCATAACTGGCCTGTGTGTGTTTATCAAGGGACCTGAACACATGAGCTCCAGAAGGGGACAAAAGGAGCAGCTAGAGGAACTTCTGCCTTCAGTGTCCAGGAGCCCTCATGCTATTCTAAACTAGCTGTGACTGTTGGAAATTTCCAGGAACATTGTAAAGCTGAGCCTTGGGAAAATATTTGCTATTTCTTCACTCTCCCACCTCTAGAAGGCTGGCTGCTGTCAGTATGGGTGTCATAGTCTCAGCTCCCATACTATACTCTGGGGCCTGAGTTCACAGGGCCCAAAACTGCTGGAAAAAAATGTTTCCCCAGCAAGGGGTCAGGGAAGATAATTTCTGCATCTGAAGGCCCACTCACTGGGAAATGACAGGCCTGGCACCAAAGCAGATCTGAGTTCCTCTGACCCTGCACTTGTAAGTGCAGAGTTATTTGGGACTAAGTAAGTCCTCCCCACAGGAACTTTTCCATTTCTTAGCTGGCAGTCTAGTGCCACAGTTGAGGGCACTAGTTTTGGTGTTAGATCAGCCTGAGCCCAAATCTTGGCTCTGCCTCTATTCCCTGCTCAATCTTGAGAAAGATAACTCAACTTTTCCAAGCCTCGTGTATTTGTGAAATGGATTTAACAATGCTCCGCACTGAGCACTCTGGGGTTGGGAGCAGGGGTCAAGTTAAATGCTATTGAAAAGCCTAGTTACAGTCTTGCTTTTCTTGGTTCCAATTTTCCATCTGAGAAGCAGATTATTTGATAGCATAATGGATGGAGTCAAGAACACAATCTATCATCTGTGTACCGGTCACTGTGAACCAGTGAGACACCTTCCTGCCCGGGTCCAGGAAAAATTTCTTGTCAGGGATTGGATGACAAACAGCCCTCACTCTGGTACTCACCTTTGTGACAGGTGCAAACATGAGAATCAGCCACAGCCTGTCTTTTATTAGTAGGTCGGAGAGCATTGTCTGCCTCCCCTAGGAGCCAGCCCTCTGCCGGGAGTGTCCAGCAAGGCCACCGCCCACTTACGACACTATACTGGGTGGCATCTGTTCTGCCTGAGGACCAACTCTTTATACTCTGTGATTTGCCAGCAAACGCCTCAGCCACAAATAAGTTCTCCCAGTCTCCCAAAAATCTCAACCCCTTTCAACCCCTTTCAAGGGACTGTAGTCAGCTGACTGTTCTGTTGCTCTACCTCCTCTGTGGGGAACAGTATCCATCACCCTCAAGTTAGGGTGCCACCTCCAGCTGGTGAGTTCCACAATCTTAGAGACCAGCTCATTTCCTGAGATCCTTGAGGCTTGGGTACCCTAATATCTCCCAGGGGAACTGGTTTCTGAATCCAGAGGCATCCCAGGCCTCATAGATTCCTGTCACCACGTTGTCTGTCCCCAGCTCCAGTCTTTCTACCTGGGCAGTGCTGGGCTTCAGGACCCGAGGCCCCACTGGTGGCCAGGTCTAGACTGAGGGTCCTGCCGCACACTGACAGCCGCCGCAGCGCCTCTGAGGCGGCTTCCATTGGCACCGAGCGCTGCTCTAGCAGCATCTCCAGCAGCGAGCTCATCTCGGAAAGGAAAGTGCTGGCCAGGCGTGTGCCTGTCTGGCTCAGCTCAGGTCCTGGTCCTGCTGTCTTGCCAAAGGTCTGGAAGGTCCTCGGTTCCTCGGAAGCTGCAGCATCCGGGGAAGACACGTTGTCTCGGTAATTGGTGGTGAGGGGCAAAGACAGCCTCGCCATCCATGCCGGATCAGGGGGACTCAGCTTGTCCAGGGCCAGGCCTGCAGAGAGGGTGGAGGGACACGGTGAGGGCCAGACCCATGGAAGGACAGGGCAGCCAGCAGAGGTGGGGCGGAGGGTAGAGCAAGAGCGATGGACAAAGGAGGGAAGGGAAATGGCAGGGGACACACGGGTGGCAAGGGGGGATGGGAAGGAAGAGGCCTTGACAGGCAAGCTGGCTGGGCAGGAAAGCTGCTGACCTAAGCAGCCGTAAGCGCTTCCGCCGGAGCAGGCAGGACAATTAAGAAATTAGCCTGTTTCAGCCTGGCATGGTGACACACATCTATAATGCCACTTGAGGAACAGTCAAGATGGTCACACAACTTTGAGGCCAGCCTGGTGGTCTACACTTCAAGTTCCAGGCCAGTCAAGTAAAACCCTATCTCAAAAAACAAACAAATGAAAGAAATAATAATGATCACTTATTAGCTCCTCATGTGCCAAGCAATTACATAGTTATCTCGTTTAACCTACACAGGCCTTTGAGATCAAAAGCCTTATCTCCACGGTAAGAATGAGGAAGCTGACCCTGGATGAAATCCTCTCTGGTAACCCCCACCCCATCCACCCCCTGGAAAGCCCTTATGGCCTCTGATGTTCCTGGACCCACCTCTGGAAAATTCCCAGGGCTGCCAGGGGGCAGCCCTGTCACCACCTGGCCCCTACCCCCCCCCTCCACGCCCCCCCCCCCCCCTCCGTCAGTTCTCTAGCTGCAGGAAACCCTGGCCTAGAGTCAGGCTGGGAAGGGGCTGCCTGCCTGAGGGCCATCTCCAGAAAGGGATAGGGCAGTGGTGGTGACAGCCTGCTGGTTGAGACCTCAAAAATTTGTCCCCTGGAGTTCCATGCCACGTCACACTTCTTTCCCCATTTCTTAAACAGAAAATCCTGTCCCAGAAAACCAATTCCAGCCACTGGAGAGATGGCTCAGCAGTTTAAGAGAACGCTGGCTACTCTCAAAGAGGACCTGGGTTCAATTCCCAGCATCCACATGGTGGCTAACAACCGATCATAACTCCAGTTGCAGGGAACCCAACATACTCTTCTGGCCTCAGTGGGCATTGCATGCACATTGTGAACTTACATGCAGGAAAAAACACCCATACACATAAAATAAAAATAAATAAATGATTTAAAAACACAATTCCAGCTGAGCAGCACAGCACATGCTTTTCATTGCAGCACTTGAGAGGTTGAGGCAGGCAGATTGTTGGGAGTTCCAGTACAGAAATGGGCTACATATTGAATGCTGGGCCAGCCAGGGCTACATAACAGTGTCTCAAAAACAACAAACAAACAAAAACTAATTCCAGTCCTGAGGGCAGAGGCCAAGCCAGGAGAAAGAAAGGAAATCAAGTCTCCTGGTTATGAAACTGTCAAAAAGAGATAACACATATTGATGGTAGAGGGTAGTTAAATGTTTGCTTCAGGTTAGTGGTTTTAAACCTGTAAGACACTGGGAGGAAAGAGGGCAAAATGTTTACTGAAAGTACCTCTGGGCAGAAGCAATTCGTCTCTTTTTATCTTTATTTTCACCATTAACCAAATGCTACTTTTGCAATTTGAAAAAGTTATTCCAAAGTACAGTTAATCATTTGTTTATATCATGGAATGGTCCCCTGATTCTTATCTTCAGTTCTGGACTGTACAGGATAGGAGGCAGGGTCTGGCCCCATGCCTGGGACTTAGTGAGTGTCTGTTGTATGATTAATGAACATGAACATTGACCCTTGACATCAGGAGACTGTAAACATTAGTTCCCTGAGCCTCTGAGATGATGAAAGTTGGAGCTCTGAATTTCAGACCCTGGCCTTTCCTTGTAGATGGATCAGCTTCAGAGGAGATGGGAAATCATGGGCACATGAGAACATCTTGAAAGTGATGATCAATTCACTTTGCATCACCCACCAGTTCCAACTACAGGTAGGCATGGGGTTCACCTGCCATTAACTTCCCACTTTTACCACATGACCTTGAGAAAATGGCTTCCTCTCTTGAAACTCCTTTTCTGTTCACAAATGGTGAGAAAGTAACTTTAATTATGAAAATTCAGTGAGCTCATGCAACTAGCAAAATTGTGCCATCATTACATCATTGTGTGTGTGTTCATGTGTGCACATGTGGTGGGTGTGTGCATGTACAGATATCCATGTGTGCATATAGGACAAAAGTTAACATCAGGTGCCAACCTCAATCACTTTCCACCTTTTAAAAATATTATGTCTATTCTATGCACATGAGTGCAGATGCTTGTGGAGGTCAGAGTCATCAGATCCCCTAGAACTGGAAGTACAGGCCTTTGTGAACCACCTGATGTGGGTGCTGGAACTCAAACCCAGCTCCTCTACAAGGGCAACCTGTACTCTTAACCTCTGAGCCATCTCTCCAGACCCTCTACCTTATTTTTTGGGACAGATTCTCTAACTAAACCTGGAGCCCACAATGGACTAGGCTGCTGGTGAGTATCCTCCTGTCCCTGCCTTCTTTCCCAGCTCTGGGATTACAGGTGTACACTGTCATGCCTGGCTTTTACATGGGTTTTAAAGATCCATTACTGTCCTCTTACTTTCATGGAAAGCTGAGTCATCTCCTCTGCCTTATTATCACCATATCTTCAGGTGAGATTTTGATCTAATCACCAAGACTGTGGTCCCAGGTATGTTCCTTGGTTGCCCCAGGGAATCCAGCCCTTCAGACAGCAGGAGCTTTCTTTTCTTTCTTCTTTGCCACTCACAGTGCCCATCACTCAGTGCCTTCTGCTATGGGAGGCAGGAAAGCTCAGGGACAGAGACCACAGGTTCTAGCTACAGCTAGCCAGTGTAGACAGAGCTCTAAACCATAACCACCAACCATATGTGGGAATTGAGCCTGTGAAATGCAGCTGGTATGACGAGGACTGGATATTTCATTTCAATTCATTTAAACTTAAATAGCTATATGTGGCCAGTGGCTACCATATTGAACAGCAAGGCAACACTGCCCATGTTAATAAGCATTAGCTTCATGACCCTGGAAAAATAATTAAACACCCTTGACCCTTTTGTTTTGTTTTATTTTCCTTTATGATCTGAGCATAATGAATAGCCCCCGTCTCTTCAGGTTTTCTCCAGAGAAACTTGGAACAGGGTGCTTACACATAAAAAGCTCTCAGTCAATGTTAGCTATGGTTTTTAGCCACGGAAAGGGCAAAATCTGCCATGCCTTGCAGCCAGGTGGAATATAGGAGAAATAAATTAACTGTAGAAACTGAGGATGGGCAGTTGTGGATATGTCATATAAAGGAGGCAGATCAATGTCCACAGAAGGGGCCTGGCTAACAGTCTTAAATAAAGATTTGCATTAGATGTTTACTGTTAAAACAAATTGCTTTGATTTTCTCCTCTTCTTCCTCCTCCTCCTCTTTCCTTCATCTTCCTCTTTGTTTTTGACAGGATTTTATGTAGCCCAGGCTAGTCTCAAACTCACCAGATAACTGAAGATGACCTTGAACTTCTGATCCTCAACAAGTCCAGTTTATGAGGGCCTCATGTGTGCTAGGCAAGGACTCTGCCAACTGAGCTATATTTCCAACCCAAAACTAACTGTGTTCCTACCAAAAAAATTTGTGAGGTTCAATTTGCACATTAGGAAATTGACTTCTTCCCAGGGTTGAAAGGGTATTTGAATCCAACAAGAAATACAATGTATAGTTTTAGAGTTCAAACAGCCCCGGTGAGACTCCCCTTCAATCACCATGGAGTAAGGGGATTCTGGGCAGGCCAGCTTCCCCTTCTGAGCCTCACTGTTCATCTGTAAATTGTAATTAATATTATCTCCCCAGAGGACATTGTAGGCTTCACTGAGATAAGGTGTATAATGCTTCCCTGGTGCTTGGCACATGTACTAAGAGTTCAGTAATTGTTCACTGTTCTTAATAATGGTTTTTTAAATGGAAATAAAGTAGAACTGGTCTTCAAACAAAGGAAAGCTGGGCATGGTGGCTCATGCCTGCAATCCCATCACTTGAGAAGACGAGGCAGGAGGATTGTCAAGAGTTCAAGGTCAGTCTGGGCTACATATTGACATAATGAGACCCAATCTCAAATAACCAAACAATCAAACAACAATAACAATAAATAAATAATAAATAAATAAAAATATTTTCTGAGTGCCAGGTAAAGTAAAATGCTGCCCACGTTCCACCCCACAGAGGACGGGTGCAGAACTCTGGAGCCTGGGCACATAGACGGACCATAGGGACACAGACAGCATAGGAGTGACCTTGGGCATCCCTACCTGTATGGGGGTCCAGCAGACTGGATAGCTCTTCTTCCAGCAGCCGCTTCACAGAAAGGTCCTCCTCGGGGTCTGAGGACCCTTCTTCTTCCTGGTCTGGTTCCGCTTGGCCACCAGGCCTGATGCCTGGGCCATCTGTATCTGGAATGGGAGCCCTGTGAAGAAGCCAACCAATTTTCCAGTGAGGAATTCCCACATAACTTTCCCACATTCACACCAGCATTCACCATCCATGCAGGGAATTAGCTGCATAGCTGGCCTGGAGAGGCAGATCAGCCTGGGTCTTACAGTTCCAGCGTGTCTGTGGACTGTTTCCTAATCTATGAAATGGGAACAATAAGTAATGGGACTCACAGAGTGTTGTAAAACAAGACTTTGTAGGTAAAGGTTTAAGTACACTGTAAGGAGGAATACAGAGTGAATATGATGTCATTGACGGCGTCACTCTCCAGTGGCTCTCCTACACCTTTGTTGAGCATGGCACAGAGCAAGAATTTAACAAATTTCTTCACCAATTTGGAATTTTTGTCTTTCTCATTCTTTGCTCTCTTGCCAAGTGCTTGGAATGTGGCCTGCCACACACTGGGTGCTTAATAAATGCTATGAAATGAGAGTCTTTGGGTTCATTTCTCCCTGTGAAAGCCAAATCGCAAACAGAAGAGCAGGTCTGTGAAGGAAACGTTTGAACAGGACATCCTAAAGCTTCTCCTGTACCCCAACCCCCTGGCTTCACCCTGGTCTCTCTATCTCACTGACCCTTGAGGCCTCCAACAGTCACCCAGGAAGAGGTCTGAACCTTCACCCTAGCAGGTAAAAAGACTCCCTAGGGGTTCCAAGGTCTCTGAGTCCTTCCTGGTTATTGTTCCCATCTCCCACCATGGCCATTTCTGCTGCTATGAGGAGATCAGAGGGGAGGTAGCAAGCTGAAGGTAACAGTGACAACAACTGGTATTTCTCAGCAAGGACCCCGAGTCAGGCTTCATGCTATGCAAGGCACAGCTCCCTCACTAGAAGCTTCCAGGCCTAAAAAGAAAGGTCATTCCCCTTTTACAAATGAGAATAATTTGCAGCTTGCCTACGGTCCCCATAGATTAAGTAATGGAGTAATGGAGTAAGAATTCAAAATCCAGACCACAACTCTGGAATGTGTGTACTTTTAGTTGTCTGAAAAGCATGCCCCAAAGAGAAGGCCTCTAAAGTAGTCTCTCTGACCTTCTCTGACCTTCTGTCTTAGAGCTCCTACCCTCAGGCAAATGGATAGTAACTAGAATTCCTTTCCCAAAGCAGGTCATAGAAACCAGAACTTTCCCCCAAAGCCAGTCATAAAACCTAAAAATATTACTTGAATTTTCCCCAGCTTTTTGTGAAAGAGTTGGTCATTAAGAAAGTCTCTGATCTACCTAACCTGACTGCAGGTCATAGGACCCTCATTCTAGAAAGGGCTTAGCCCATACTTGGAAGGAAGGAATGCTGGTGAGGGTTGCAGAAGCTGTGTAGACAGGCCCTCTGGGTTTTCCCCTCCTTTAACTTTCCACTCCCTCACAGCCTTTCGTCCAATGGTATTTCCAGTTTTCCTTGCTTCACTAATCTAAGCATAAAAATGGGTCTTTGAATCTTCAGTCTCAAGGCTTCTGTGTAACATAAAACTATGATCAAAAAATTTGTTATGGAGCCAGTGAGATGGCTGAGTGGGTTAGGGTGCTTGCCACCAAACCTGATGATCTGAGTTCAATCCCTGGAAATTACTCAGTGGAAGGAGAGAAACGACTCCCAAAAGTTGCCCTCTGACCTCCACTCGCACATTGTGGTACACGTGTTCCCCCCATATGCATACATAAAATAAAGAAACAGATGAAAGAAAATGTTTTAATCTGTTATGGCTTTTCTTTTGTCGGTCTATTGCCAGCTTATTTCAGCTGACTCAAATATTGAGACTAGAGAAAGAAAATCTGAACTTCTGTATAGTATTTAACCTTGCTCCACAATATCTCTTACCATTCCTACAAAAAAGTCTATGAGTGATCAGGGAAAGAGCACTGATGGGGAGTCAGCAGGCTTTGCCTTTCACTTTTCTATTTAACCTTGAGCAAAGTCACTTTAAAGAGAAAGGACTTAGCATGGCTTGTAGACCTGCTTGGTGCCAGCCACTAGGAATATATTTGATCATTAAATCCTTCCCCATTACTTCAAGAAAAGTGCTCTGGCTTCCATTTCACAGATGGAAAAACTAAGATTCTCTAAGTTACTCAAGTTTATCTAGCTGAATTGGATTAAACTACCTAGAGCCTCAGTTTCTCCATGTGTAATGAGGAATAGGATTTTATATCTTCTCGAAGCCTCAGAATTCAGTAAAGGACTTCCCAAAAGGCCACACATGCACATCTGTGTCCTTATGTCTATGGATGTAGAAAAAGAAGGGTGAAAGTTACAGATTTCAAAACAATTTACAGCATCTCTGTAATCAGGGGACAGTCAGAGCTAAGAGATGAAGTCATTTCCTTAGTGACTCTGAGACCTGTAAATACGACAAATACAGTGGCCCAGGATGGAGTCCCCCCTGGTGGGGGATGGATGCTGTCTGCTATGTGTACCCCCAGGCCAGCTCTGTGGAATGGCCACCTTTCTCAGCTGAAAGAGGTTGCAAGGAGGGAGGCTGGTCGGGGCCTGAGGAGACCATGGGGACTACGTGCTGCTTACCTGCCACTGCTGGACTTGGCCAAGTATTTATTTCCCCGGTGGTTTGGTTTGGGCTGGAATTGGCCCTGATGCAGCAAGGACAGCAGCTGGGAGATCTGCTACAAGACAGGAAAAATCTGTTGACTCCACACAATTCCGACTCAGCACACTTCCTCGCCGGATGTTTCCCTCAATGCTGGTGCTTTCTTTTTATAGTTTTTCCTCTGGCTTCAGATGTTTGTGTGATCAGATGGGGGGATGGTCCTGAGTGATGGAGACAGGGACCTGGGGGAGGCTGCTTCCCTGTTTTGTCATGTCACTCCAGTCCCTGGGTAGCTGAAAGAGATGGCATGGGGACCCTTGGGGCCATCCCACAAGTGACCAGTGGACTTTGAGAGATGGGGTGAAAAAGGCATTTCCTGATCATATAGTTGTTAATTTCATAGGGATTGTCTTCAAGAATTATTTTCCCCTTGGAGCAGTATTCAAACATTCTGGCCGGTTTGTGTGGGCTGCGTGTAAGACTGCCTGGTATAAGGGAGAGATAGTGTCATTTAACCAGTCAGTTATTCACCCTGTCACTCACTGAACATGTATTTAATAAGTGCTTCTCTGTGTTGGGCACAGTGTTGCTGTGGGAGAATGAATGAGGAGACCTCTTGTAGTCTCTGAGAGCTCATAATCTTCAAGGAAGCGAAAAGTGACGACAGAGGGATCATCTGAGTGTGGGGAAGGGACAAGGTCTGTAGGAGCAGAGGCCCCAAATTCAATGTGGAGGAGGAAGGAAGCAGCAAGATCATACTAGAGGAAGTTTATTTATCTTTTTTCTTTTGAAATAGGATCTTGCTATGTTGTTCAAGCTAGCCTTGAACTCCTGGGTTCAAGTGATGCTCCTACCTTAGCCTCCCAAAGTGACTAGAACTACAGGCATCTGCCACCATGCTTGGCTTTCATTTATTTAAACAAATGTTTCTTGAATTCTGACTATGCGCTGAGACCCAAGGTCCCACAGGAACTCGATCAGAGAGTGAGGGTCTGGCCATGGAATGAAGAGGGTTTCAGGCAAGGGCACTGAAAAGCCATAAAAAAGATACAGTTTCAGAAAGGCCACAGAAGTTAGTCCTATACCCTTAGTTCTGGAGGGAGAGGAAGCAGACCAAGTCTTGGGAGACTGAGTTCTAGTTCATGGTCACTAACTTGTAAACTTTTAGGAGGATTTTGAGATTTATTGACACCTCAGCTTCCTCATCTCTTATCTCTGAAAGGGGTCTAGTATTCTCCACAGCACTGTCAGTGTTAATTAGATGGTTTGAAAAAGTTAAAATTCTTCTGTGGATGTTTTCGAAGATGGGGTGGCCGGGACTGAAGTTTCACTATGGCTTGTGAGAGTCCGCCTCCTACGGCTTGCCTCTGGGCAGATCCTACCTCCCTACCAGGACCAGAAGCTCTCAAAAGGCAGACATCTTCTACCTTTTGCCCAGTGACACTGGGAAAACATGCCCTGTAAGCCAAGCCCAGTGCTGGGTGCTGGCATTCACAGTCCACTTCACAGTTAGAGCTCAGACTCTGGAGTCAGATTCAGGTTCCCATTCTAAATCTGTTCCTGCCTTAGTTCCCACCTTTGTGGTCCTGGAAAATCACTTAAGGACTCTGAACCTCAGTTTCTTCATCAGTGGAAAAAAAAAAAAAAAAGAAGAGAAATAATAATGAAATCCAGGTCACTGTGGTTATGAGGTTTAGATGAGCTGAGGTGCATAAATCACTTGTTGATGGATCCCATGATAAATACATAATGACTGCCTGCTAGCAACTAATCTCATTTGATCCACACAGTAGCTGCAGGGATGAAATACCGTCCTACTCATTTTGCAGAGGTGGAATCTAAGGCTCACAGAACCATATAGCAATAAGGACTGAAACCTGGACTCAGATCTGACTCAACTATGCTGCTGAACCATTGGGAAGACCTGAGCACCAGCCATCTTACTCCTGCCCTCAAGTTGACCCCAAATAGAGACCTTTCTTTCCATCACTCAGGTGTGTCATGCAGAGTGCCTGATCTCTTCTGTCCTGTTCTCTGGCATGGCATAGAGTGCACTCAAAAAGTAACTGGTGGATGAATGAACGAGTCAGTGAATGAATGGCTGGATAGTTGACTCTGGTAACCTCTGGGTTTGCAATAAGCCATAGGGTAAGATTCCTAAGAGAAAGGCTGGACCATCTCCAAGTGGCTTCCTGGGAAGGAGGTGGGGAAGGAAGCTGCCCTTGCTCCATAAGAAACCTGAGCTGATGGTCTGACCAGATAGAAGTGTGCCTCAGGCACACAGCCTGGCACAGTGAAAGCTCTCTGGGTGTCAGAGAAGCAGTTAAGGGTGTGAGATCAAGTACCATCCCTGAAAAGATGCCCCATTTATTTCTAGTAAATCCTGAATCATGAGACAGGTTGTCATTTTTCAACCCATTTAATCCCCAGGCCAGTAGACATCAGGTAGATTTGACCTGGTAATTCCCATTTTATAGAAGAAAACTAGGCTCCATGGGCAAAGAACTTTCCCTAAGCTGTCCAGTCCTAAGTCTCTGTGTTAAAATTTAAACTTGGATTCGCCAAACTCTAAAGTTCTAAGGTTGTTTCTACTGTCCAGTTCTGCGAGTCAAGCTGGGTGAACTCAGGGGTCTCAGTTACCCCTGAGTCTAGGACAGTAGTACCCAGGCCAGCCTGCTTCACAGAATGGTTTGCTAAGCTTGCACAACATGCCAAACACTGCTGTCCAGGCATTACTGGCATTGACTCACTTTACTTTTATGCAGACTTGAGAGACCTGCTAAAGGGGACATCTTCAAATGATCAAACTAAGAATCCTTACTGGGAAGAGGTAGAGCCAGGATTCAAACTCAGGCAACCTCACTGCAAGGCTTTTCACTCTCTCTGCTATAACTGGTTCAGTCCTCAGGACAACTCTGAGGACTTACTGTCATCCTTATTTCACCACTAAGGAAACTGAGGCTCAGAAACTAAGTAATTAGCCCAGACTCAGAGCTAAGATCTGCTGATGCCAGCCACTGCGCCCTTTCCTTCTGCTACTCAAAGAAAGCCAACACAATGTGCTGAGCAAACCTAAAAATGCATGTGGGCAATGTGGGGGAAATGAGAGTGTCTAATACTCTTGGTGGTGTGCCAGGAGTGGCCAGAAAAAGAGCTGCCCGTGCCCAAGGTACCTGGACAGGAGGAGAATCCACAGCAAGCTCTTCTACAGGGTTCCGCTCTGCAAAGGCAGCTACAGATAATCGGACCAGGCTCCTGAGAATCTGATGGGGGCCTGATTCTCTCATGGGGGACACTTTTCCATTGAGATTCCGCTGCCGCCTCAGGGTTGCAGAAGATGCAGTTGGGCTCCGTGGGACTTCCTCACTGCTGTGGTCTCCAACCAGCCCCACTGTGGGGCTGCCAGGCGCCTTCAGGGTCCTTAAGCGCCGCTGGCCTGGGGCAGGAGGGGACTCAGGAAGGCTTAGGTTCTCCCGGGAGGCGTTCCTCTGCCTGGGATGATTGAAAAGGAGGTTGACAGTGTCTTGCAGTACCTCCCGGCTCTCTGCTTGTGTTCCCTGGTTGCCTTGGTTGCGCAGAGTCCTGTATAGGGTCGGTGTGAGGTGCAAGGGGGCCTGCAGGCAGGAGTCCCAGCCTGCCTCCATCATCGCCTCCTTGTCCCCATCATTCTGAGATGGCCTGACTTCATCAGCCTCATCCACCTGGCCCCTGAGCACAGGCACTAGGTGGATATCTGTTTTCTGAATGTGTTTCTGGGGCCTCTTGGGTTGGTGGCGGTAGGTGGACTCAGCTTCACGACAATTGTAGGCTCTATTGTCCTTCTTCTCTGTCCGGCAGATGGACATGAACAGAGCCAAGCCCAACCCAAAGACAGCCAGCAGCACAGCCAGACAGATCATTGTCAGCACTGATGTGCTCAGAAGCCCAGGCTTGTGGGCAGAGTCCCTTAGGTGGTCCACGCTGGTGACAAACATGACCTTCAACAGAGCCTGGGTCTGCAACGGGGGGCTGCCCTGGTCCTCCACCACTATCTCCAGCTCCCATTCACTCCCAATGAGGCTACTGGCATTGGTGATGTTGATGAATAGCTGCCCCAAGGAGGGGCTGAGAATAAAGAGACGGGCCTCATTCCCTCTTTGAATGCGGTAGAGGAGCTCCCCATTGGCCCCGGAGTCTGCATCTCTTGCCACAATGGTCACCAAAAGGAAAGACCGGACGCTGTGAGCGGCCAGTGGTGATGTACCAGGTGTACCAGCACCCACTGGATTCAAGCCACTGGGAGTCTCGATGGGCAACAGAAGGTGGCCTGTGGAAGCATTTACAAGCACTGAAAGAGTGGCTTTACCTTCGCTGAGCACAGGCTGTATCACCTCTGGGGCATTATCGTTGGCATCCAAGAGGCTGACCCACACAGAGATGCTAGATGCAAGCTGGGGTTGCCCCCTGTCCTCCGCTACCACTCGAAACTCAAAGCCAGTCATTTGTTCATAGTCCAGTGACCTCTGAGCAATGACTTCTCCTGTTTCAGAGTCAATAGCTATGAAGTGAGAAACTGGGGAGTCTTGGACACGGTATGAGACTTTCCCATTAATGCCCAAGTCAACATCATGAGCCTTGATGGTGATGAGGTGAAGAGAGGGCGGGTTGTTTTCCCGAGTGGAGACCTCATACCTGCTCTTCTCAAATACAGGAGCATTGTCATTGGTGTCACTCACCTGAATGCTGAGCTGTTTTGTGGCCAATAAGGGCTGGGGTCCTTGGTCTTGAGCCAACACGGTGAGGGTGTATTGGGGCCATTGCTCTCTGTCCAGCGTGGTGTTGGTGAGCAGCATGTATGTGTTGCCATTGGTCCTTTTCAGCCGGAAGTGGCCCAGTTCTTGCTTCAGCCAACAGTAGACCAGACCATTGTTTCCTGAGTCCGGGTCATCTGCCACAACAAGAGCAATGAAGCTGTCTTTGGGAAGAGCTTCCGACACCAGTGATGGCTGAGAGGCCCATGTGATGTGGATGCTTGGAGCATTGTCATTGACATCCAGAACTTTGATGAGAACTTTGCAATGGGCTGGAATGGGATTGGGACCCAGGTCCCTTGCCTGGACATCTACCTCATAAGCAGGATTCTTTTCATAGTCTAGGGCTTGGCGCAGAATGACCTGGCCTGTCTTGGCGTCGATACTGAAGGTGTTTGTCACCTCTGAGGACATGTGCTTACCGAGGAAGAACTCCACCTCCCCATTGGGGCCTTGGTCAGGATCTGTAGCAGTCAGGTTTATGAGGAGAGTGCCAGGGGCAGCATCTTCTAGGATTTCTAATGCTAGTGAACTCTCGGCAAACACAGGACTGTTGTCATTGGAATCCAGGACATTGACCTTGATTAAGCTCGTGCCTGACTTAGGGGGATTCCCATTGTCATAGGCAGTCAGCACCAGATCAAAAGATGAATGGACTTCTCGGTCCAGCTGCTTCACCACCACGAGTTCTGCATGTTTGGTCTCATCAGGTCCCACAATGACATCCAGAGTAAAGTGCTCGCTGGGAGACAGTGTGTAGGAATACAAGGTGTTAGGACCAGTGTCTGGATCAAGAGCTCTGTCCAGGGGGATCCTCGTGTGCAGAGAGGCACTCTCAGAAATTTCTAGCTCCTGCTCGCCTTTGGGAAACTGTGGCTGGTGGTCATTGATGTCCAGTACCTGGATTTCCACATGGATCAGAGCCAAATCCCCTGTAGCGAGCACATCAAAGGATACCAGACAGGGATCGCGCTGCCGGCACAGCTGCTCGCGATCCAGCCGCCTCCCAGTGCTCAGCAGGCCGTCCTCAGAGTCCACCTGAATGGGGAGTGCTTGAGGCAGCTGCAAGATCTGGAAAGCAGCCCCCACATGCCCACGCCACCCCTCCCAACCCAGTTCCTGGGACAGTCTCCCTATCACAGTGCCAGATGGCACTTCTTCTGTCACCTGGTATTTCACTGTGAGAGTGGCCACCTCCTGACAATCCCCTGAAAGGAACAAGTAGCTACCTGGCCCCAAGAGCCCCAGCAGAAGTTGCAGAAGTGGCAACATGCTTACCGCCAGAGTGGCCTAGACTCAGAAACCGCTAGAGCTCTTCAAGGGCTGGACAAGTCCCCAGCTGGTTCTTGGATGGCTTGATTAGCTTGGATCCCCTGCCCCAGACCTGCTGGTACAACCTCATCCCATAATTAGAAGAAGCTGGAACTAGCAGGATTCCCAAGCAAGGTCATCTTCCTGAACGATGTGAGAGGTCCAAAAACTGGTGGATTGCCGGTGAATTGCTGGAGGACACCCCTCCCCCACAGCGGCCCCAGCTGGTCCACTTTAGCAGTGATGGCAAGCCCTAGTCCAAGAGAGAATTGACCTAGTAGGGCAGGATGTGGGGATCTGACTTCCAAACAGTTACTAGTGGCTGGGGAAATGGAGAAGCAGCTTTTTCCTATGGAAACCCCACCTACAGGAAAAGGGAGGGCTGTGAATTTCAATGCCAATTAGAGAAAGAGCATTTCCTGTGAGACTGAGGGGCCTGTCGCTGAGGAGGATGAGGCCCCGGGGCTCCTGGGACAAGCTGGATAGGAAGGTGCTGCCCATGCATCAGGACAGCCACTGTGGGACAGAGAATTGCTGTGTAGCCGAGAACTTGACCTAGACGGCTTTCCCTCTGGGCACACCAGTCTCC
Source organism: Eospalax fontanierii (assembly GCA_035773235.1). Lineage (NCBI taxonomy): Eukaryota > Metazoa > Chordata > Mammalia > Rodentia > Spalacidae > Eospalax > Eospalax fontanierii. Next base: position 24,451,549 of record CM069527.1, on the reverse strand, counting down.
CCATCAAGTCTCTTCTCTTCCTCATCTCCCTTTTTCTTGCCTTTCTTCCACTTTCTGCTCCTGTCTTTTCCTACGCTTGTTTATCTCCTAGCCTTAATGCTGTCCCCCATGTTTGTCTCTCCAGGAAGCAGCTCTGATTAATGGAACAGCTGTGAGAACTAAATGACCTGGGTGCAAATGTTGAGCTTGCAACTTACCACTGAGTATTCTGGGACAAGTCACTTAACCTCTCTGGGCCTCCATTACCTCATGTTCAGAGTTGTGATGGAGAGCAGAATTCTTGTCCTCCCTACAGGAAGTTGTGAAGATTGAATGAAATGATACATGAAGGGCCTTAGCCTGGGCCTAGTTACAAATCACAAACAGAGGTGTGGAGGGGCGTGTGTTGTCAGTACAGCTTGTGCCACCTGTGGCTGCCTGGGCTCTTGGGACAGTTCTTGCTCGAACTGACCCAGGACAGTGCCAGTGGCTCTGCCAGAAGCTATAAGGATGGACTTGACCTGCGTGCCAGGCTCCCTTCCCCCTTCCCTTCCGGCTGGTCCTTGAGGTCCATTGTTCTTTGCATCTGGTCTAGCTTGAGTCTGTCTGGGGAACCCCCAGACTCCGCTCCTCCTGGGAGTCTTTCGTGTTTCCCTCCCCTTCACCTTCCTCTCCTTTCATCCCCTTCCCTCCCTTCCTCCCATTCTTCTGAACCCACTTTTGTTTACGAGGGTCCCACGAAGAGCGTCTGCATTGTGGCTCCCAACCCTCCCCTAGACTTAAGGTGAGTCTTGACTCCCACTCATCTCCCTGCTTAGGTGAGGTCGGGGAAGGCTGCCTGGCAGCCTTGTGGCTTCTCATTTTCCCGCTCATTATGTTGCCTCATGCCCTACTTGGAGGTTGATTCTAAAGGTCTGTAAAGCATTTGAGATGATGGAAATTAAGATCAACTTCCCAGACATGAGTGTTTCCTGCTGAGTCCTCGAGGCCAGAGATGCCCCATTTGGACACAGTGATAACAGTCAAGGGCTTGTTGGCATGGAGGCTCATGGTTATCAGGCATAGAGTGGCTGAGGGTTAACTACATGTAATCCCTCCTCTTCCCTCCCTACTTTCTTTCCTTTCCTCCCAAGTTCCACTTCTGGAGCTTGCTTAGCACTGAGCCCACTAAGCTGCAGTAAGGGGCCTGAGTCCGTAGGGCTATTCCCTATGGCACAAATTTGAGAACTGACAGCCCCTCCCAGACTTGGAGACCTAGCACAGGGGTCTTACCTCCCTGAGCCTCAGCCTCCTTCTCTGACAGTGTGGTTGTCAGTCACCCATCTCATGAGTTTATGGTAAGGATGGAAGAGATGATATACCCGGAGGGCTGAGCCCTGGGGCATGTCAGGAAGCACTGGGGTTTGAAGCTTCCTGTGTAAAGGTACGTCCCTTTTTTTTTTTTTTGCTTCCTTGTTCAGGAATCATGTTTCCCATTTCTCCCTCACCTCAAGGTGCTGTCGATGCTACAAGAGCCGCCATGTAGCCCCTCAGAGCTCAGGAGCACGGTGGGTGATCATTGCTCTCTGGTGACATTCAGCCTATGTGATAGCTTTGCTGTCTGACCCTCATTCATGCTACTGTGCATCAGGCAGTGAAGAGACAAGTGATCCTAAAGGGCCTACAGTGTGATGTGGGGGTGAGGAAAATGAAAAAAAAAGTGAGCCCCGTGTAGATGCTCTTGATTCAGGCCTGGGAGTCAGCAGCAGCTCCTCGAGGATGGCACTTGGTGATTTTTGATGGCCTGGAGGAGTTAACCAGGGCAAGGGGAGGGGCAGAGAGGGGCAAAGCAGACCAAAGAAGAAGACTGGGCAAAGGTCTCACAGTGGACAAACTTGCGGTGGTACCGGATGGTCCATGTGGTACAGTAAGGAGGAGGTAGGCAGGGTCATTGGATGATGGAGAGCCATAGTAAGGATCTGAAACTTGTTCTGCAGGCCACAGGAACTTTTAGAAGGTTCAAAGCAGAATAACGAGAACAGCAGTGACCTGCCAGCCTTTGTCCTGAGTACTTCACCTATGTCCTCCCTGCCATCAGACCGAGGAAGCTAAGCCTGGAAACTTGTCCAAGATCCTGCAGGTCTGCTGCCAGAAAGCCCCTTCAGCTGTGCTCTGGGTGACGGATTGGAAGGCAACAGCGAGGAGGAGGCCAGTTGAGAGTCCAGCGTGGGAGCCTGGATGCAGAAAATGTTTCCAGAATGGGAATGTTTCCAGAATGCCATCTGGTGGACAAAGGCAGAGAAAAAGGCTCAAAGGGGAAAGCCACCAAAATGGGAGGGTTCTTGGAGCTGTTCAAAAAATAACTGGAAAAGCTATACATGAATGATAACGTATCTCTTAATAGAGACGCTAAACTGGGTGTGGTGGTGCATGAGTAAAAACCTAGCACTTGGGAGGTAGAAGTAGAATGATTAGGAGTTCAAGGTTATCCTTGGCTAACTAGCAAAGTTGGAGGCCAGCCTGGGCTACATGCGACCTGTCTCAAAACAACAGCAACAGGAGCTAGAGAAATGATTCAGCAGTTAAATGCACTGTCTGCCCTTGCAGAAGATCCAGGTTCAGTTTGGGACCACATGATTGCTAACAACTTTAACTAGAGTCCTAGGGTGTCTGACACCCTCTTTTATCCTCTGCAAGCATGGGTACATAGGTGCACTTACATACATTGGAGGTAAATAAAATTCTCATTCACATGAAAAAATAATTAATTAAAACAACAACAATTAAAGATAACCTGTGCCCAGAAGGAATGGAGTCGTTATTTTAACCTGTGTTATTTATATTCTTGAAAAGATGGTGCTACATATATATTGCAATGCTATATATAATGATTATAACAAAACAATGTAGGTGTTTATGTATGCATATGTGTGTTGTGACCATGAATGCAAAAAAAAAAAATGAGCTGGGCATAGCGGCACACACCTTTAATCCTAGCACTCAGGACGCAGAGGCAGGCAGATCTCTGTGAAACTGAGGCCAGCCTGGTCTACCTAATGAGTACTAGGCCAGCTGGGACTACAGGGAGACCCTGTCTCAAAAAGACTCCTCCCCAAGAAAACAGGTCATAAGAGCTTGAATTTGAATTTCACATATGATTTTTTTGTTTGTTTTTGTTTTTGAGACAAGGTCTTTTAAAATATTTTATTTAATATTTTTATTTTATGTGTATGTGTATATTGCCTACATGTATATAAATGTACCAGTGTCATGCAATGCCCACAGAAGAGAGAAGAAGTATCAGATCCCCTGGAACTGGAGTTATAGATGATTGTTGGTGGCCATATGGGTGCTGGGATTCGAACCTGGGTTTTTTGTAAGAACAGTCCGCCCTTGAAAGAAAGTCTTATATAACTCAGATTAACCTTGAACTAGCCATGTAACACATCAAAGATCGTGAACTAATCCTCCTGCCTCTACCTCCTAACTGTTGGGCTTGCAGGTGTTACCATCTTTCCCAGCTTCTTACATGTGGATTTTATTGTTGTTGTGTGTTTGTTTCATTGACATTGGGGACATGAAGCTAAAATGCTTCTCTAAGGTTCCAAAGGTAGCAGACAAGGCACCAGACTGTTTTTAGCTGATTGCCTCTGAGAATGAGGTCTCCATTTAGTCATTTTCTCTCCCTCCTCTGGCTTCAGGGGAAAGCTGACCTTTAATAGCCACCTGTCAAGGGGTGAGTGGAGCTGTCACTGAGTTTGTCTAGAAAGGTTTTACTTCCCTGAGTTTTGAACACAGATTGGAAGAGCAAAGGTAGTATCTGAAATAGATTTGAAACAACCAGGATAGCCTCCCTCTAGTGCAAGATATTTTAAGAAGAGGGTAGATTAGGGCTGATGGCTTTACCCACTCGAAGTCTTGAAATGAATCCTTGGCCACAGTGAGGAACAAGCTGAGAAGATCTTTTCAAAACCCTTCTCGTCTCTAGGAACATCTGGGGTTCACACCAGTAAGGTGCCACTCTGCCTCTAAGGACACTCACAGGCCAGCTAGATAAAGGTTAAGGTCATTCACCCACTACAGACATCCTGCTCAGGTCTTCCGGGGTGGCTCTTCCTGAGTCTGTTCACGGAGGACTGGGAGCATCACCCTGAGGATCAATCCTCTCATGAACGACCAACCAAACCTACTCTCATTTGATAGCCAGACTTTGCTGAAGTTAGGGCTAGAGAATGACTGGAGGACTTAGCTAGGTATTCTGGGCACTAGCTCCTGGCAGGGCGCTTCCAGAGCTTCATTGGAACAGGTGACTAATGTCAACTCTTGCGTCATGACATCACTTTCTAGGTCAGTACAAAAAAGAAAACATACTTAACAAGGAGAAACTTGCCAAGATATAGGACTTTTCAAGAAATGAAAAAACTTTCTGTCTTGGAAAAGAGTGGTAGTCCTCAAAAGGAGTCAGATATGGGAATGACTTGGAAAGCTTTGCAAATGCCAAGGACAGGGTGACAAAATCCACACTTCTCCTTTCCCAGTCTGACAAAGACTATTCTTCCATTTCTAGCTCAATCATCACCTTTTCTAAAAGACTTCAACTCTTAGATCATTTGGGGCAGGATTCAAGAGGTTGGCTGGGTGCTTTTCTGGAAAGAGAAGCTATGTTTATCTACATAATAAGATGAGAAACAGCAATGAAGATTGAAGACATTAGGGCAAGTGCTACAATAGAGAAAATAGACTGTGAAGGAAGTCGGTTGAAGATGAGAAGGATTGAAGTTGCTGCAAACTACGAATTCCTTCATGATTTTCAGGAAGAAAAAATACAAAAATAGTTTGATGTTCTTTTCCTTCTTTTTCTTTTTCTTTTTTTTTTTTTGGTCTTTTTTGAGACAGGGTCTCCCTGTAGCCCCAGCTGCCTGGTTATATAAGCCAGGCTGATCTTAAACTCACAGAGATCCGCCTGCCTCTGCCACAGCCCAAGTGTTGGCACTGAAGGTGTGGACTACCATGCCTGGAGATTGATGTTATTAGTTTTGGTATAAGGATTTTTATTCCAGGGCTAGAGAGATGCTCAGTGGTTAAGAGCACTGGCTGCTCTTGCAGAGGACCCAGGTATGATTCCCAGCACCTACATGATGGCTAACAACCATCCTTAACTCCAGTTCCAAGGGATTCGACGCTCTCTTCTGACCTCCATGGGCATTGCGTGAGATGGGTATGCTTACACACATTCAGGCAATACACTCATACACAGAAAATAAAAAAATAATAACATTTTTAAAAGATTTAAATTCCATTTTGTTTATTTAGTTTTGCTGTTACTATTTGAGGCAGAGTCTCACATAGCTTAGACTGGCCTTGAACTCCCAATCCTCCTGCATCTACCACCCAAGTGCTGGTATTATAGGCATGTGCCACTGCTCCTGGCTTACACATTGCAACTCTAATAGTACTCTACAGGCATTTCAGATGTGCATCGTGTCTCTATACCAACTGAACTAAGAACTCTGATTAGAATTTCTCAGAAGTACCAGCAGTGTTATAAAGGCTGAACTCTACAACAAACTCTACAGCTCTACCAGGAAGCTAGGACACTTCCTAACTCACCATCCTCCAAGTCCCCATCTCTCCAGACACCTGCATCTCTGCTTATCAGAACTCTGTAATCAGCTGGGTCTGCTTCCACATTGTGCACAATCCTGCTTCTCAGACTTCACTTTTGGTTTTCCTTCCTTCTGACTCCAAGGTGTGTCATGTCCTCTGATATGTCCTCAACCCTCTCCTGAGCATTATTGACTCAGATATAAGTTGCCAGATTTGGCATATAAAAATACACGGTGCCCGGTTAAATCACAATTTCAGATAAACAATGAATACATTAAATACTATATTTTTATCTGACAGTTCTGCCAAGATATAATGTACACTCTCAGTACAAGCTTCTTCCCGCCCCCTACCACCCTCGAATTTTGGTCTACACAGTGAATTTGAAAATGTATCAGTAAACACAAAAATCAAACACATTGACTGGGAGCATCATCTGCACATGAATATTCAGAAGCTGACTCTGTTGATTGGCCTTGTTATGCACTCAGCATTTCTGGGTCACCCTGGGATCAAACTGTTCTCTCTCTGAAAGGACCATCCCATAGGAGGCCCAGATCACACTCACTCATTAAATCATTCGGTCACCCAATCATTCATTTATTTGGTGGAATTCAGTATGTTCCTCTCTGTTTACAAGGTCAAGTTCTTTAGTAAGAGAAATAGCTCGAGTTGACCCACATTTTCCCTTTCTCTGAACCCTGGGTTTGGATTTTTTTGCTTGGTATAGAATCTAATCAGCCTGATTTCTCCTTGCTTCAGAAAGGCTCTTGCAGGAAGGAAAATGAGTCTTCCCATCGTTACATAAATTCTCATGGGGCTTCCCTTCACAAGTTTATGACAGCCAGGAGTTGAGCCTGGAGCTCTGAGAGAAACAGCCACACACTGATTTATGATGGCAGCTGCTGCTAAATCTCACCCTCTTTCCTTCTCACAGAGCCATGTTACCTTGGGGTTACAAAACTCTTTTCACTCTTATTCAGGGGAATAATAATAAAATGCCAGGTTGCAAGTATAAACATGATCATTCTGTGCCTATTATTGTAAATCAAATTTTACCTTGCATCAGAAGCACAGAAAACATTTTATGCTGTCAGCCATCTCAAGCCTTTGTAGAAGTCTGTTTCTGTACCACTCTGGGATGACCTGTGCGATTGTTTGGGCTGCACTGACCCAGGAAGCAGTCACACAGATGGTCTAATTTTCCCTCCAGACCCAACTGACCACTTTGCTTGTGAAAAGTGTTGAGTTGATCCAAGCATGGCACTGGGGATAAAGATGTGGGCTAGGTACTCTAGGTGCCCAAGTTCAAAGCTTGGCTCTGTCATTTACTGTGTTGGAGACAAGGGCAAGTCAATGAGTTTCTCTGTCGTCTATTTCCTTTGCTTTAAAATAGGGCTAGAGGGGCTAGAGGACGGCTCGATGGTTAAGAACTCTTGCAGAAGATGTTAGTTTGGTTCCCTGTGTCGACACTGGGAAAGTAATAACTACCTGTATCTCTAGTTCCAGGGGAATCTGATGCCTCTGGCCTCCGCAGGCACTGGAACTCAGATGCGTGTGCACACACACACACAATGTAAAATAATAAAAAATAAAATAGGGATGATGACAATCATGACAACAACTGTGATAGAGTTTCTGGATGTTTAGCTTAGTCAGTACATTGCACTTAGAGTAGGGCCTAGTTCATGGATTAAGATTCAGTTATTTGTAAAGAGTTGTTTGAATGTGTTGAATGTGTCTCCTGTTTATCCTTTGTTTTATTTTGTTTTTATGCTGAAGCCACCATGATATATATATATATATACATAAAATCAGTCAAATTTTCTGAATCCTACATGACAAGAGACTTTAAGATTCATATAGTGAGCAAATACTCAGTTATAAGTGACCATCAAGGATCAGTGATAAGCTAGACAAAGTGGTGTACACCTTTAATCCCTCCGGAAGCAGAGGAAGCTGGATCTCTGTGAGCTAGAGCCTAGCCTGGTCTATAGAGAGAGTTCTAGGCCAGCTAGAGTTACATAGTAAGATCCTGTCTCAAAAAAACAAAAATAGCTGGGGGCGGTAGCATCCATCTTTAATCCTAGCACTCTGGAGGTAGAGGCAGGTGGATCTCTGTAAGATCAAGGCCAGCCTGCTCTACATAACGAGTTCCAAGCCAGCTGTGGCTACAGGGAAATCCTGTCTCACAAAGACAAAACAACAAAAAAAGAGGGCTGGAGAGATGGCTCAGCAGTTCAGAGCACTAGCTGCTCTTGCAGAGGACTAGATTTGGTTCCCAGCACCTACATGGTGACTAACAACTGTCTGTAACTCCAGTTCCTGGGAACCTGATGTCCTCTCTGGCCTCCATGGGCATTGCATGTATGTGGTGCACCTACACACAGGCAGGCAAAACACTCATACACATAAAAGAAAAATAAATAAATAAAAGAACAACAACAAAAGAATCAGTGATGAGTGATGGTGGGATAGCTCAGTGGTAGAATTTTGGCCTATCATGTGGGCTTGATCTCTTTAAAAGGAAAAAAAAAAAAAAAGTCAGGCTTGGTGATGCATGTTTTTAAAGCCAGTACTCAGGAAACAAAAGCAGGCAGATCTCTAAGTTAGAGGCCAGCCTGGTCTACATAGTGAATTCCAGGTCAGTCAGGGGTCCATAGTGAGAAGCTGTCTCAAACCCAGTCTCTCCCCTCAACACACACACATGCACAGACACACACAAATCAAAAGCCAATGGTACTACTGTCCTGACCAGGGCTCACCAGCATTCAGTCTTCTCCAGGGGCAGGGCAGAGCTTTCCTTCCCACACTGATGTCCTCTAAGTATGAAGGGGCTGGGTCAAGGATGCTTTGTCTGGAAGCCAGAGATGAAGGGGAATAAGCGTAGATCTGGAGCAAGTAGTAATCACCCTACTGTGTGACTTGTTCAATGACCTGGGTCCACTCTTCTGTTCTAGCTCACACACTCCATTCTCTCTTGTCCTGGGCCCCATTATCTGAGAACAGAAGATAGAGTTGGATTTTTTCTCTCTCTGAATTCTCATCCTCACTCCACCATTATACCATAAACATTGTTATTATTACTATTGAGACAGAGTCTCACTCTGCAGCTCAGGTCTACTGGAACTCACTATGCAATCCAAGCTAGCTTCGAACTCTTAGTAAGTTGCCTGTCTGAGCCTCTTAAATCTGGTATAACAGGTGTCATCCACCATCCCTGAATTCATTATGTCACAAATGTTGAAAGTAACTCCCACAGGCCTTCTATTTCACTGCTTTAGGCCAGATCTATTTCTCCCTCTGTGTATCTATTGCAGCAAATTCTAATTCTCTGCAGGCTGTGCTCTAAGTGTGGTGAAGGACCTGAGTCTAGGATACTTGTGAGTGGTGGAGTCAGGCCATGAGGATCTGATCCTCATTCTGGATTTATCACTATATGGGTGCTGGTCAGATCCCTGTGTCTTTGGTGCCATAAAAAAATACACTCATACACATAAAATAAGTCAAGTGTCAGAAGATGTCAGATTCCCCTGGAACTGGAGTTATAGACGGTTGTTAGCTGTCATGTGGGTTCTGGGGATTGAACCCAGGTCCTCTACAAGAACAGCCAGTGTTTTTAACCACTAGTCACTTCTCCAGCTCCACTTTTAGTTACTTTTAACTTTCACCAAAATTACTGACTCTGCTTCAAAATACTCTCGTACTTTCTCTGAGTACTGGACCTCTGATATGAGGTCATAGCATGATGTCACAATCCATCCCCTGCTCTGACTTTATGAGACTTTCCTGAGTTGGTTCTTGAGCTCCCTCATTTTTTACCTCTGGGAGTTTTCTAGGAGGTATCTGGTCTCTTTGGTTCTTCTTCCTTCCTCTGCATTTTTAAGGGGTATGTGTTTTGTTTCGATATCTGTTCCAAGGGTAGTTATTTGGATAAGAACTTTAGAATCCTGTATGCTTGGGTCAGGGTCCTAGGTCTGCCATCTACTTTTTTGAGGAGGGGGGAGAAGAAATGCAACATGAGAAAACAAAAACTTATTAGCTCATTAGAAGCACAGTAGTTTGATGGTTCCCAGGAATAAAAAACCCAGTATTTCTGTATTCTGTTTAAATTCCAGGAATCCTGCTTTGTGAACCATGTCCTCCATTTAACTTAGATATAATTCACTCATAATAAAAAGTAACCCTTATAATACAATCTAATAGTATCTAATACACTCACAAAGTTATGCAAGTCACTGCTAATTCTATATTATTTTTTTTCCTCAAAAAAATACCCATTAACAACTGTGGCCCATATCCTCCTTCCAACCACTAAGTGACTTGCTACCACTAAATTTGCCTATTTTATACATTTCATATAAGTGGAAAAACATAAAATGTGGCCTTTTGTCTCTGACTTCTTTCATTTGGCAAATTGTTTTCCAAGTTCATCCATGTTAAAGCATGTGCTAGTTAATTCCTTTTTACTGCTGAATAATATTCCATTGTTGAATATACCATATTCTGCTTATTCATTGACGGAGTTTTAGATTTTTCACTTTTTGGCTCTTGTGTATATTGCTGCTATGAACATTATAAATAAGTTTTTATGTAAATTCATGTTTTTAGTGCTCTTGAGTATAGACTTAGGAATAAAATTACTGAATGCTATTTCAATTCTATGTTTAGCTTTTTGAAAGAACTGCTAAACTTTTTCAAAGTAGCTGTACCATTTTCATTTCAGTCAGCAGTATAAGAAAGTTCCAGCTTACTGATCTATATCCCTATCAGTTCTTTTTATTTTTCCAATAGTCCCACTGTGTACCCCAGGCTGGCCCTGAACTCTTAATCCTCCTGCCTCTGCCTCCTGAGTACTACCCATTCTGCCTTGGTCCTCACCAATTCTAATTATCTATCTAATTTGTTTAATTGTCGGTAGCTCAGGTTGGCCTTAATTCATGATCTGATTCAGGTCTTAGTCGCTCAAGTGCTGGGCCACTACAACTGGCTTACTCATCTTTTTCTTAAAGACGGAGTCTTATATATCCCAGTCTGGCCTCAAACTCACTGAGTATCTGGGGATCAGAGGATAACCTTGAACCTCTGATTCTCCTGCCTCCACGTCCTGGAATGCTAGAATTACAGGCTTCCATCCACATTTTTAATTATTATTATTGCAGCCGTCATAGGGTGTGTGAGATGATTTCCCATTGGTGTTTGGATTTAACATCCAAATAACATCACATTAATAACATCACATTACTGGACATCTTTTCATGTACTTACTGATCATATACGTATCCTTTTTTTTTTTAAAGAACAATCTAATTAGATTTTTTGCTGATATTAAAATAGGGTTGACTTTTTGTTGAATTATAAGAGTCTCTCTCTCTTTTTTGTTGGTTTGTTTTTGTTTTTGAGCCAGTGTTTCCCCATGTAGCCTAAGCTGGCCTGGGACATAGTCTTCTTGCAATAGTCTCCCCAGTGCTGGGATTACTGATGTGCAGTTCCTTCCCAGGCTTACAAGAGTTATTTATATATTTTAAGTGATATACCTTCACTAGCTATATAATTTGAAAATATGTTCTATTGTGTGTATTGTCTTTTCACTTCCTTAGTATTATCTTTTGAAGCACAAAAGTTTTTAACTTTGATAAATTTATTTTTTCATTTCTGCTTTCATTGCTATATCTAAAATCTATTGCCTAATTTGAGTTTTATGAAGATTTCCTCTTATATTTTTGTCTGAGAGTTTTATAGTTTGGGTTCTCACTTTTAAATCTTCTATCCATTTTTAGTTAATGATCGTATTATATTAGTCATGTGATTTTAAATCCAGCTGAGCATCTCAATAACCATGTAACTTTTAGTAATTTCTAAAAATATTTTTTAGTTTGTGAGTGTGTGTTGCCTGCATTTAAGTGCAAAACATGTATGCAGTGTCTGCAGAGGCCAGAAGAAGGAGGGAGATTCCCTGTAACTGGATTTATAGACTGTTGTCAGCTTCCATGTGGGTGCTGGGAACTGAACCTGGATCCTAGGGTAGAATAGCAAGTGCTCTTAACTGCTGTGCCATTTCTTCACCCCTCCTTTTAGTAACTTTTTGAACCTGAGTATCAATTTCCTCTTCCGTAAAGTAGGAATAACAAACGGTGCCTAAATCGTGGGATTTTAATAAAGACAGAGAAAATGTACGTAGAGTACTTAGGACAGTACTTGAAGCATCCAACTGCTCAATAAATGCAGTATTGTTGTAATGTGGACAATGCGATTATGATTTCAGTGTAAGGGTGCTAGAAACATGGGCAGCATTCCTGGGAAGGCGACTGGGATAGAAGAGGCTCAGGTAGTAGGTCTGGGGTCGTTATGGGAGTGTTTGCCCTGCGCAGACCACTACTTCATGTTCAGTTCTAGAGATCGGCAAATATTCGAATTCGCAAGAACCATTCAGAACTGCTCAAAGGGCGCGCCTGAGAGCTGTACCCTAAGAACCTGCATTTCTAGCAAATCCACTCCCAGTACTTAAAGCTTGCCAGGCGGCGGTAGAGAAGCCGGGGGTCGCGCCTGCAGAGCTGCCCACCGCCTGCGGAGGGCGCCCAGGAGCCAGCAGCGGTCCGGCGGCTGCGCAGAGCTCTCCGACGCCGGCGGCCTCCACCCCTCTCAGCTGACAGCTTTAGAAACGGAAGAGGCGGTGCGCAGGTGGAGTCGGTAGTCTCCAGGCCGCCGGGCTAGCAACGACACGGGGCCCCCGGGCGAGGGCGGAGCGGAACTTTCGGGCCCGGCACGGCGGGGCGGCCGGAAGGTACGGCGGGGACCGCGCTGTGAGCGCGGGAGGCAGAGCCGGGAGGCCGGGCCGGGCCTGCTCTGGGGACACCCGGCTTCCCCACCCGGGACCGGGCGGCCCGGTCCGGCTTCCCCGGCGCCGAGGAGGGACCGGGCGGTGCAGGCCCTACCCCTTCGGCACGCCCTGGGGCCCGCTCTCTGCGACAGCACCGCGCGCTCTGTTCCCGGCGCTGGGCCCGGAGCCGGGCCCTGGTTTGCCGGTGAGTCGCGCAGACACGTCTGCATGCCGACTGGCAGGTAGTGGAGAGCCGCGGCGGTGTGCAGAACCCAAATCAGGGCTGACCCAGCGCTGGAGCCCCCGGGAGTGGCCCGGGAGAAGCGGTCGGATTTTCCCGGTGCTGGGGAAACCCGGCGGAGAAGGGGCTTCACTCGCTGCTGGATCGGCTTCCGGTTTGCCCCAACTAGTATTAAACTTGAATGATCTCTTGTCTGGTGGTGCCAGGGTTTATTTTTGTTACCGGGTTACAGATGAAGAGGCCAGGCGTTTTATGCCCTGAGTTATTTCAGGAAAGAGCCTAAGCTGTCATTTTTCTCGTTTGTGTAAAGAACATAGGACTAGGACTCGCTTCTCGTGGTTGTGGAATCTAGCGTCAGTGCATTGAAAGGGCTTATAGCACAAAGCCTGAGACCTGGTAAGAACTCACTTATTGTTAACTGTTCTCGTAGTGTTACTGTGACAACGGACCCAGCCTCTTGCTTCTAATGGAATGTGGCAAAGTTGTCACTGAATGCTGTACCGCTGCTCCTCCATTAAAGTGCACATTGCATTTTACTCCAATTCAGGTATTTTTCCAGTGTCCAGGGCACTTTTACAAGCTGAGAACAGAACCTAGAAAAGACTTGGTCCTCACACTTAAGGTTTGTAGGAGAGGAAATGCAGGACTGGATTTTTAAAGAAGACCCCATCTAATGGGAAACTGCTGTGTTTTGTGAAGTAGGGACTTTGGGGTGATCCTCAAAGGTTGGGCGGATAGAATCGGGGAAATGGAGGCTAGCGACCTGAATTAAGGGCCCAACCCACTAGCTGAGCTGGGGTCAGGTTAGATGGTCGTGAGGAACTGTTAAAGAGAAATTTACTTAAGCTTTATCAGCCCTTGCTACAGATTAGAATTTTCTTTTTTGGAAAACTGTAGAAATGTGTCCATTTCAAAGCACATATACTAAAACTGGAATGATACAGAGTCCCCAGCACAAGAATGTCATACAGATTTATGAAGTGTTCAATATGTAAAAATTATATATTATAAAATAAATGTAAACTATATAAGTTAAATAAAATATATTAAAATAGAAATTCCATTTATATTTGGGTTGATTGTGGGTAGAGGTTATGAAACTAGACAGGAAAGTCTGAGAGGGTAACTAAAGGTTTTCAGGAAGGGAGGGAAGGATAATAAACATGTTACTGGAAAGCTGAAAAAAGACCACTAGAAATGAAAGGGTACAGAGGCAAGGGGATGGAGAACAAGAGGAGAGGAAGACCAACAAAAGACAGTATTATGAAAGTGTAATGAAATCTATTTGTATTCTAATTTTTACAAAAGATATGAAAAAAAAAACTTAAAGTATGCAGGCCTGTCTTACTTGCTCTTGAACATAGTCTGATTGTTGGAATTTTAAAAAGCAACTCCTCAGTAGATTCTGATGTGCATATAGAAGTTACTAAGCTAAAACCATAGTCAAAAAATACATCTTTCATATGATCTATAAATATTTTACAAAGGAGCAAAAGGCTTAATCCCATTCTCACTGTGTGCTACTATTGCCCAGTAAAATTGTTGATTCAGGGACTGGAGAGATGACTCAGCAGTTAAGATCCCTGACTGTTCTTCCAGAGGACCCAGGTTCGATTCTCAGCATCCACATGGCAGCTAACAACTGTCTGTAACTCCAGTTCCAGGGGATTGATGCCGCCTCCTGTCCTCTGTGGGCATTGCATAACACAGGTGCACTTACGTACATGCAGGCAATACACTCGTGCACATAAATAAAATAATTTTTTTAAGTTGTTGATTCAGTAAGGTAATATGAAAGGACCTAGCACTATACACAGCAGTGCTTGATAGATGTAAACTAATTCTAAGTATTAACTTAGTGTTAGCTTATTTGAAAATCACATCTGAGACTATAGTTTAAAAATCAAACTGGGCATGGTAGTGCATGCCTTTAATCCTAGTGCTTGGGAGACAGAGGCAGGCAAATCTCTGTGAGTTCAAGGCCAGTCTAGTCTACATAGCAAGTTCCAGGCCAACTAGGGCTACAGGGAGGTCCTGTCTCAAAAAGACAAACAAACAAACAAAAAAATAGTGGTTTCATATATTATTTTTTGCATATAATTTCAAGGTGTTCATCACTCTCCATAATGCATATGTGGCCACACTTCTCTAAAAATGAACCCCAGTTTAGAGGTCTCCACCACTTAGCCTTGGCCATAGTCCTATAAGTCTGACTCTAAACATTTAGAATAAATCTTACGAGTTTACACATGCCCTTGTTTTGTTTTAAAATGTCTAGTGAGATGGTTCAGGGATTCAGCTCTTCCAGAGGATGCAAGTACAATTCCTAGCACTCATGTTGTATGGCTCACAACTACAGTTCCAAAGGACCTTCTACCCTCTTTTCTCCTCCAAGCGCGCACACACACACACACACACACACACACACACACACACATATGTGGGTGGGGTAGGGCTGGGCAGATGCAGCTGTAGCCGTACATCCGAGATCAAGGGCAGCCTGGCCTACAGAGGGAGCTCCAAGCCAGCTGGGGCTACAGAGAAACTCTGGCATAAATAAAACCCAAAAAGAAAAAGTTTAAAATAAAAGGTTATCCTGTTCTCAAAGTTAACTGTGTCACTGGCCAGGTTAATTATGAGCAGGTAAGAGAACGAGTCGGGAATGGGAATGAAGGAACAGAAGAGGCAGAAGAGGAAAGGAGAAAGCAAAATTCAAGATGATGTTCGCTGTTGGGTGTGGTGTTCTGTCCTCTCAAATAACCTCCTCAGTTACAGGGCTGAGGACAGTCTGATAAGGCCTCTGTCATTGCTGGGGAACATGCAGTTGCCCTTTAATCATGTGACTCAGTCTATCCTAGGAGAGTAATATTGTCTGCGGATGAGAGTTGGTATCATTGTGCATTTGACTTAAGTGGTAATAATAAGATGGAGAATGTTGCCAGTTATGGTGGTGCATACCACTAATCTCAGCACTCAGGAGGCAGAGACAGGTGGATCTCTGTGAGTTCAAAGCTTGCCTGGTTTACATAGTGAGTTCCAAGCCAGCTAGGTCTACATAGTGAAACCCTGTCTCAAAAAAAAAAAAACAAAAACAAACCTCCCAAAACAAACAAACAAAAAGATTTTGAAAGGAATGGGGACTTTGAATGTGGAAAAAGCCCTCACATGCTCTTTCCTATTTCTTTTTTGCAGATGTCAGAACTCCCATAGTCTATTTATTATGAGTCCTACATCTTGGTCTCTTATCCAGCTTCATTTTCAGCTCTACTGGCTAGAAAGTAAATGGGATTTTCAGAAATTCCAGGCCGAACTGAAATACAGACTGCAGTGTTAAGACCCTTTTCTTCTGGTTGTCATTAGCAGGTACTGACTGACCCAAAATGGAGCATGTCACCGGGCTTCAGATGTAAATAAGCATAAGTAGAACTCAGTTGCTGAGGAGAAATAATACTTTTTGAAAATAGAATAATTTATGGGGGGGTACAGAGAAAGTGAAAAGGGACAAGACAGGAAATCGAATCATTTAAATTGATGATCCTGTAGTGCACCTTTTGTGACCTACAAAGGGTAACACTCTTGGTTTGGTTTGTTTTGTTTTTTTGAGACAGGGTCTTGTTGACACTAAAGCAGAACAATCTTCATCTCAAAAGAGATAAGAGATAGTTTATTCTGGAGCCAAATATGAGTGATCATTACCCAGGAACACAGATTCAGGTTACCCCAAATTTCATGTACCAGTATTCCAGCAATTTCATGAAATTTTTATAGAAAAGTCATAAATCAAGACACTTCATTTACATTGGTGGAAATAGTAAGTAGGCATATAGAGCAAGAAAGACATAGGCCTCAGATGCTCTCTGGTGGCATTCTTAGCTTTTTGGTTGGTGGGATCTAGGGCTTTGTTGAGTTAATATATACCTAAAGGTTTTTTTATCTTGTTAGTCACAAAATGTTAAGTCAGAAACAGAGGTGGGCAAGGAGTGGCTATTTAGGGGGTCCAAGGTAATTGTAAATAGACACTGGATCTGCAGCATTCCAGACTCTCCACAGTCACTGAAATGCTAATCAGTTGGTCAGCCTTGCAGGAAGTTCAGTCCAAGACACGGACTTTTCTGGGAGCTTTCATTCACAATCTCATGTGGCTGTAGCCAGGCTGGCCTCGAGTTTGCTGTGTAGCTGAGGATGACCTTCAACTCCAGATTCTCTTGCTTTCATCTTTCAAGCACTTCATATCCTAACCTTCCAAAGTTGCACATTCAGTTTGAAAAAATGTAGCTGTGAGGGAGCAACTACAGAGTTTTTGTTTTGTTTTGTTTTTTAATTATGCTTTTTTCTCCTTGAGGTAGAGTAGTTGATAAAAATCAGCAATTAGAAGCATCACAACCACCCTTTGAGAAAAGACTTAGCATTGGAAAACCAAACAAGTGCTGGGTATGCCTACCATTCTAGTCTAGCAGAAAAATGAGTATTGCTTTGTCCCTTGCTGTTGTTTGTTAGGAACTTTATGTACCATGAAACTTCGCCCAGTTCTGTGCATTTTTAAAACTGATTTGAATGATTATCTTTAATTTCTCAGAAAATTCAATGTCGTCAGAAGACCGAGAAGCTCAGGACGATGAGCTACTGGCCCTGGCGAGTATTTATGATGCAGATGAGTTTAGAAAAGCAGAGTCTGTCCAAGGTGGAGAAACCAGGATCTTTTTGGATTTGCCACAGAATTTCAAGATATTTGTGAGCGGTTAGTTAATAATCTTTTAACACAGACTTTTCTAAATAAAAATTATTCTCAATTTCTTATACTCTAGTTGTCATTTGTGTTTATAGACATAAGTGATTATGGGTATTGTCAAATGCATGTTTCTGGGAGGCAAACCATTTTCATTTTGATACTCCTGTTTGAACACTGAATTGGTATACTATCCCAAATATTTCATGCATCCTAGTCTTCTGATTAACAATTTATCAGCACAAGTCATTGATAGAGAAAACCAAAGAGAAAAGAAAGCAATACACAGCTCCAAAAATTCTCGGAAAGCTTTAGAGTGGTTAATTCTGCTTGGTTTCTAAAATCATTTCAACTGCGTGGACAGGTGTTGCACAGGCTGTTACTCTGCCACCTTTTGTTGCAGAGACACAAAACTGTTTTTGATACATTTGCAAAAGACCTTGGTGCACATGTTCTCAAAATGTTTCTCCTCTAACTTTCGAGCATTTGAATGAAACTTTGATTGAGAGCATTGTGCATCATGTCATGTCCTCAAGCCCAAGATTATTGTGTTGACACAAACTTCCCCAACTGCGATTCAAGAGTACTTGGCATGTGCTTAGTCAGTCATGGTTGTTTAATAGAAATAAACATCTTTTCCTCTAGATTGTGTCTTTAATCATCTACTGTAGACCAACAACAAAACAGAACATTGTGCATGAATGGGTTTATTAACTAGGAATTATACTGAGAAGTGTAACTGAACAAGTTGTGTTGACTTCATTGTATATTTCATGGCACTTAAATAGATTTTTCAAGGGCTTATAAACTGTTTATTTTTTTTTAAAGGTGGAAACTAGGAAATTAGCATTAAAGAGTAGAAAATGCTTGGAGGAGGGTCTTTATCCCCTCAACTAAAGCATTAAGGCAGAGCACTGCTCAGTAGTAATGGACACTCAAGTGTTGATCCTTTCTAATTTTTGTTTTTGGTTCAGGCAATTCAAATGAGTGTCTCCAGAATAGTGGCTTTGAACACACCATTTGCTTTCTGCCACCACTTGTGCTGAACTTTGAACTACCACCTGATTATCCATCCTCCTCCCCACCTTCATTCACACTTAGTGGCAAATGGCTGTCACCAACTCAGGTAGACCCAAAACTTAATTTCTCCTATCCATTTTTAGAAACTTTCAAAATCATCTTTAATTGAAGACTACCTCGGTGATCGATCTTTAATTCAATGCATAAAGAACAAATGGATTTAATTTTGTAATTTTTCCCACTGGCCTTCATGAATTTGAATGTTAATGAATTGCAAATGCTTGGTGTAGGGCTGGGGTTATGGCTCAGTGGCAGAGTGCAGAGTGCTCTACCTCACATGTGCAAGGCCTGGGGGCGGTGGGGGGATGAATGGCAGTAAATAAAACTTAATCATTAAGAATTGCAATAGCAATTATTTTAATCGAATGTCTTGTTTCTAGTCTTTCTATTATCTCATTTAATCTTCAGTGTAATAGAGGCTACAAGGTCCTTGTTTTCCTTTGATATTGATAGTATTTTCTTAGTTTCTTATCCATTCTTTAAATGAAAGATTTAATTGTAATTACAATGGAAAAATTGAGCTAAATAGTTATACTAAGCAAATTTCCTGAGTAAATGTAAATAAATATTTCTTCCTTAAAATGCGTATTAATAGTAGGTAATTTTCAGTTAGTGTCATTTAGATGTAAATGCACACTAATTGAAATATGTATGATTCTTAAAAATCTTACTAAGATTTGAGACCTGATATTGAAAGCCTTCTCTCTGGGCTGTATATCCTATTCAAATAACTTCAATTCTTTTTATTAACTTGTAAAAATTGTACATCTTTTTGGGGTAGACTGTGATGTTTCAAATGTGTACTGCATGTATTGATCAAATCAGTATAATCATCGTTTCCATCTCTTTATCGTTTGTGTTTGGAGCCTTCAAGCACTTCTCTTCAACCTCAGTTCTTGATTAAGTCATAAATATGACTTGAAGCTCTAGTACAAAGTGTTCTGAGATATGATAGATCAGTAGCTACTATTCTAGAAGTCTTGATGAAGATTGATAAGCTGATGCATATTAAGACAAAAGCTGTCAGTGGCTGATACCTCATTAGCTTTTCCCTTTAGTCATATCATTTTATTTATTTATTTTTTGAGATAGGATCTTGTTATATAGCCCAGTCTGGGCTAAACTTCATGAATTTTCCTGCCTCAGCTGAGACTGTAGGTGTGCATATTAGCCTACTTGGTTTTATTGTATAGTTTTATTTCCCCATCTATTGTATAAGGGTACCTTTGCAAAACTGAGATTATGATTTAAAATGAGAGTTAAATTTTAAAAGGGATAATACCCATAGAACAGAAAAGACTATTGTATCTGTGTCAGACGTAGTAGATGCAAGACAGCTAATTATCTGCTGAGGCATATCATGTTTGACATTTAGATCACTGACAGTTGGCAAATTTAGATATTTATAGTTCCATATCTCTATAGAGTTATTTTCTGTGTCCATTCATGTCATGCCTACATGCATACACAAAAAGAAACAAATTAACTGGATATATGATGTACTTTTATGATCTAGCATCTTAATGCTGGCTTTGGTGGGCTACTAAGAAGAGGGTTCGTTATTTTTTGTTTTGTAGCTAAAAGTATAGTAGGATTCTTTATCAAATAGATCATGATGATTGAGACAGGGTCTCTCTTTAGCCCCAGCTGGCCTGGAATTTGCTATGTAGACCAGGATGCCCTCAGTCTCAAAGAGATCTACCTGTCTCTGCCATGTGAGTGCCGGGATTAAATTGTGCACAGCCACACCTGGCTCAGATAGATTTTTGTATGTGTAACTGACGTTTTAGTTGGACTTGTGTCTCTTGGTTCAGTCTTTGTTGCTGTACCCTGACTTCATAACATTGTGCATTTCACCTGTTGATCATGAACCTGACATATTGGACCTGATTTCAGTTAATATGGATATTAACTGAATTGCGATGGGTAGATAGAATTTGAAAGTGGGTCTAGTTTTCCAGTATTTTCCACACTCTCCAGTGTGCGTCTCTCTCTCTCTCTCTCTCGCTCTTCCCTTCTGCCCCCTCTTCATATTTACATGCATTTTTATTACCTCTTTTGAAACAGGACTGGAGAAGAAAGGAGAAAGGGTTTCTTTATGGGATGTGGTGATTTACACAGCACACAGCTTCTTTTTAAATATTTATTACACTGTACAGACTTTAGCAGGTTCCTCAAAAGTATAATTCATATAGACATCTTCAAGCAAATGAGAAAAGGCATTGGTTGTCTAATCTGATTTTTGTCTAAAAGTATAAGTTAGTTCTTGTAAAGAGTTGTCAGAAGCATCACACAGAGCAGGAAACAGAATGTGGTCTTTTTTCACTTGGTATGTAAATTTTTATAAAATTTGTTTGCCATCTGGAAGGCTTATTTTGGGGTATTTACCAAAAAAAGAAAAGGAGCTTATAATTCTTGAACTCTGTTCACAAATGTTTTACATTTATAATGGAAAATCCTCTTTTGTTTGACTTTCTAATGAAGTAGATCACTTTTAAATGAAAAAGTCAAAATAATTTAACTTAGATGACTTAGCTTAGGAAACAAGAGCTTTCTCTGTGGCAGCCAAAGTATGTTGAGGACTTGTAATATCACTGTCAGTCTGTTCCCTCTATTACACAGATTTGATGTCAGTCCAGATGTCTTTGTAAAAAGTATTATAAATCTATTGATTGGGGATTTAGCTCAGTTGGTAGAGTGCTTGCCTACCCATCACAGGGCCCTGGATTCAGACCCTAGAACGAAGGGGGGAGGGGCATGAGTGTATTATAAATGTGAAAACAAAGACTCTGAGGTTGAATTTTGATCATTATTTCAGCTGAGTTGGCCCTTTACTAGGACTGAACGTTAGAATTAAATTTAAAAATTAAATGGTAATTTTATTTTTGGGGTTTTTGAGATAGGGTTTTTCTGTAGTCCCAGCTGGCCTTGATCTCATAGAGATCCATCTGCCTCTACCTCACAAGTGCTGAGATTAAAAGTGTGTGCTACTATGCCCAATGGTATTTTTATGTTTTGTTAAAAGTTTGAGGGGCTGAAGAGATGGTTCAGTGATTAAGAGCATTGGCTGCTTTTGCAATGCTCATACATTAAAATAAAAATAAGTAAAATGTTTTTTTAATATTTTATTATTTTTATTTTATGTGTACAAGTGTATTGCTTGCATATAAGTAGGTGCATTCATATTGAGCAATGCTTATGGAGGTCAGAAGAGGCATCAGAACCCCTGGAACTGGAGTTACAGATGGTTGTTAGCTATCTTGTAGGTGCTGAGAACTGAACCCAGGTCCTCTGCAAGAGCAGTCAGTGCTCTTAAACACTGAGTCATCTCTCCAGCCTTGTAAAATGTTTTTTTTTTTTTTTAAAGTTCGAAATATTTATTATGAGTGTTCTGTCTGCATGTATGTGAGCACCTGTGTCATGCAATAACCTTGTAGGCCAAAAGAGGGCATCATATCTCCTGGAACTGGAGTCTTTCTGTGGGTACTGGGAAATGAGCCTGGGTCCTCTGCTAGAGCTGCTGGTGCTCTTAACCACTGAGCCATCTCTCCAGTCCCCTGAAAAAATTTTTGAGACAGGTTCTCACAGATCTCAGGCTGGTGTAGCTGAGGGTATTCCTGAGCTCTCAATCTTCCTGCCTCATGTTTCTAAAGTAGTAGAATTACAGATATGCCCTAACATACACAATTTATTTTAATTTTTTAAAACCTTTTTATTTATTGAGACATGGTCTCAAAATAGCCCTGGCTGACCTCAAACTCAGAGATCTACCTGCCTCTGTCTTCTTAGTGCTGAAATTAAAGGTGTACACCAATACCTGGCCTATTTCTAATGTAGCATAAGTTTGTTTTTATGGGTTATCTAGGGTATATAATGTTGAACATGTGTACATTGTATAATATTTAAGATTGGACAGCAAAGTTTGCAATCAGGGTCAATATATTTCTCTTCTCAAACACTTTACTATTTTTATAGTGAAATATTAAAAATTCTTCAGGCTTTTCAAAATAAATAATTTATGTGTATGTATGTTCTTGTGTGTGTTTATGTGTACCACATATATGCAGGTGCCCTTGGATGCCAGAAGGTATCAGATCCCCTAAAACTGGAGTTACAGGTAGTTGTGAGCCACTTAATATGGGTGCTAGGAAATGAACTCAGTCCTTAGCAAGAGCAGCAAGTACACTTAACCACTGAGTCACCTCTCCAGCCCTGATTGTTTTTAGACAGGGTCTCACATAGTCCAGACTGGCCTCAAACTCAAATGCACCTGAGACTTGAACTCATGGCTGTCCTGCCTCTACTTGTAAAGTGCTAGGGTTACAGGCAGTGCCACTCCAGCTTCAGTGCATTATTATTCCCTAAGTCATGTTGCTGTGTAGTAGCATGCAGAACTTTTTGTTGCTAGATGACCAACTTCTTAATGTACTGATCAGTTTTCTCCCTCTCCTTCCTGCCTCTTGGTAACCACTATTCTAGTCGCTCTGTCTGTTAGATAAATGTTCCTCCATTCGCATTTTGTTTTTTCTTCTTCTTTTTTTTTTTTTTAAGGCAGGGTTTCTCGTAGCCCAGGCTGACATCAAATTCCTGATTGTTTTAGCTCCACTGCTAGGCTGGCCTTGAACTTGTGGTGATCCTTCTGCCTCTGCTTACAGTCTTACCCTACCATACCTGGCTGAGATTCACTTTTTTATATTCTACATATGAACAAAGTCATGCAGTACTTGTTTTTGTGTGTTTGGCTTATTTCACTTAACATAATGATCTCCAGGTCCATCTATGTTGTGAATTACAGAATTCTATTTTTTTTTTATAGATTAATAGTATTCAGTTATGTACATGCACCAAGTCATCATTGTCCTTTTTCTCCTCCTCCTCTTTCTCTCTTCATTTTTGAGACAGGGTCTCTCTGTAGCCGCAGCTGGCCTGGGCCCCAGCTGGCCTTAGTCTCACAGAGATCTGCCTGACTCTGGGACTAACAGTGTGTGCCACCAAGCCTGGCCTCTTGGGCTGCATTTTATCCACTCATCTGTTGATGGGCATTTAGGTTGTTTCCATTTCTTGGCAGTAATGAATGGTCCCACAATCAATGGGGGAGTACATCTGATTGGCATACTGATTTCATTTTCTTTGGATATATACCCAGTAGTAGGATTGTGTGATCATATTGTAGTTCTGTTTTTAATTTTTTGAGGAACCTCTTGTACTGTTTTCCAGTGGCTGCACTGATTTAACTTCCTACCAGCAGAATGCCAAGGGTCCTCTTTTCTCTGCATCCTTGCCAGCACTTGTCTTTTTGATGATAGTCATTCATACTGTGGTGAGGTGGTTCCTCATTGTGGTTTGGGTTTGGTATTAACCCTGATGCTGAGTGGTTTCTCATGAGCGTTGTTTATCTTTTGAGAAATGCCTATTGAGTCTATTGCCCTCTTGTGTGTTTTTGTGTGTGTGCAGAGCGGGGCATGCTAGGGCTTAAACCCAGGGACTTGTGCAAGCTAGGTGAGCAGTCTACCCCTGAGTAACAGCTCAGGCCTAATTTCCTACTTAAATAACATTATTTAAAACATGCCTGGTAGTACTTGCCTTTGATCCCAACTTGGCGCAAGGCTCAAAAGTTTGACCTGAACTTGGTGAAATGACTCAGCAGGTAAGGGCACTTGCCACAAAGCCTGATGACCTGAGTTTGATCCCTGAAATCCACATGGTAAAAGGAGAGAACTGATTCCTGGAAGTTGTCCTCTGACCTCAACACTCATGCTGTGGCACGTGCCCACCCACGCACATATACACACATACAAACAGAACAGTGAATGTAAAAAAAGCCAGGAGTGCTGGCACGTACCATTAGTGCTAGCACTTGGGAAGTAGAGACAAGCAGATCTCAGAAGCCAACCTGTTTTACATAGTGAGTTCCATGCCAGCTGGAGATACAAGGAAACCCTGTCTCAAAAAAGAAAAAACAGCAACAGCAAAAAAAAAAAAAAAAGTTCAAGGCCTCCCTGGACTACAGAGTGAGTTCAAGACTAACCTGGGCAAACAGCAGCAAGGGCCCGTCTCGAAATAAAAAGTAAAGAGAGTGCTGGGGAATCTAGCTCAGTGATAAAACATTTGCCTAACACATGCCCATGCAAAGTCTGGGTTTAATCCCCAATACTGCCAAAAAGAAACAGCAGATTATTTTGGCACTTTGCTTTCCAGTCCTGGTACTTGCCCCTGTTGAGTGTACATTCCACAAATACTCTCCCATTTAGTAGGCTAGCCCTGCACTCTGTTATTTGTTTTGCTCTGCAGAGGCTTTTTAGCTGATAAAAATCTTTAATCTGCTTTGAGTTGATTTTTGTAACTGGTGGGATTGAGGGAGTAATTTAATTTTATTCTTTTGTGTATAAATATCCAATGTTTTCAGCACCATGTATTGAAAACACTATCTTTCCTTGGACTTTTCCTTGTTATTTTTTGTGGGCCTGGGAGGCAAACACTTTATCATTGAGCTACATCCCCAGCCCAGAGTGACACTTTTATTTTCGTTTTATTTTATTTTGTTTTGTTTCAGCCCTTTTTAAGTTCTTAAGCTGACTGACTACTAGAACATTTAAAATTCCATATATGCCTCATATTATATGTCTGTTATACAGATTTGTTATAGGAAATAAAATTAATCCAAAAGAAGGGGAAAAGGATGTAGAAGAGAAAAACAGTTATCAAATCTTACTCTCAGAAACAACTGTCATGAAATTCTTGTGTCTGGATGGTATCTCTACACGGCTTTTTCTAATCACTGTTCTGGTATACTTACAAGGAAGGGTAGGTCTCCTGAAGGAAAAAAAAAAAAGATTCATTTTAGAACAATATTTCTTATACATGACACAGAACAATACTAGAACAGAACCCTCCATTTCGATAGCTTAAGTACATATCAGGTTCTGTATCTTAGGGAGTTTGCTATGTCTCTTGTCTTCATGTTCCTCCTCCTAGATTCTGACTTTGTCTTTTACTCTGGCTCCTGTTGCTGAATAGTTTAAGAAGCACTCAAGAATGTTGATACTATTTTTGTCATACAGTTTATCATAGTAAGAAAAAATAAGGTGAGGACGTATAAAGACCTGGGAAGATTGGGAGTTGGTAGGTCATTGTCTTTCCAAACTTACAGCATCTGCGTGTGTTTTCTCCTAGCTCTCTGCTCTCTGCAAGCACCTAGACAACCTGTGGGAAGAGCACCGAGGCAGCGTGGTGCTGTTTGCCTGGATGCAGTTTCTTAAGGAAGAGACCCTAGCATACCTGAATATTGTCTCTCCTTTTGAGCTCAAGATGGGGTCTCAGAAAAAAGTACAGAGAAGGACAGCTCAAGCCTCTTCCAATACAGAGCTAGATTTTGGAGGAGCTGCTGGATCTGATGTAGACCAAGAGGAAATTGTGGATGAGAGAGCAGTGCAGGATGTGGAGTCATTATCAAGTCTGATCCAGGAAATATTGGACTTTGATCAAGCTCAGCAGATGAAATGCTTTAATAGTAAATTGTTCCTGTGCAATATCTGTTTCTGCGAGAAACTGGGTAGTGAATGCATGTATTTCTTGGAGTGCAGACATGTGTACTGCAAAGCCTGTCTGAAGGACTACTTTGAAATCCAGATCAAAGATGGCCAAGTTAAATGTCTCAATTGTCCAGAACCAAAGTGCCCGTCAGTGGCCACTCCTGGTCAGGTAATTTTACTCTGTAGATGGTGACCTCCTAATTCCCTTTCACAAAAGGGAGACATCTTGGAAACTTCCTTTTTTTTTTTTTTTTTCCTTTTCTTTTGAGACAGGGTCTTCCTATATACCTCAGACTGAACTCAAACTTATGATTCTGCCTCTGCTTCTCAAGTGCTGGAATTATAGGTATATGCCACCACATCTGCAACAGGAAATTTTTATTTATTTTGCAGTATTGCAAGCCCCCTCTTACTAAGCCACATCCCTAGTCCTTAACAATTTTCTTGGTAGGACTCCTGGCTTTGAAGCCAGTCCATAAATTGTTTCACTGTCAGGCCAACAGCAGATAAAGTGCTTGTCTCCAAGCTTGATGACCTCAGTTTGATCTCCAGAACCCACATGGTAAAAGGAGAGAACTAACTCCTGAAAGTTGTCCTCTGACCTCCACAGGCCATATGTATATGTCCCATATACATATACATTTGAAATAATAACTAAAATGTAATTAAATTTTTTTAATGTGTATGAGTGTTTTGATAGCATGTCTGTAGTTGCACCTGTGATGCAATGCCTGCAGAGACAGAAGAAGGAAATGGAAATGGAGTTACGGTTAGCTGACATGTGGGTGCTGGGAAACTGAATCTGGGTCCTCTGTAAGAGCAGCCAGAGCTCTTAATTGTTGAGCCACCTTCTATTACATAATTAAAAAAAAAAAGTTGTTTCACTGTATTCACAAAGAATGCTGTTAACTAGGTATAGGGGGTACACACTGTAATCCCAGTACTCCAGATAGAAAGGATTAGGACATCCTTGCCTACATAGCAAGTTCAAGGCTAATGTGGGCTGCAAGTGATCCCAACTCAAAAAAATCAAACCAGGGCCACCTAGATGTCTTAGTGGGTAAAGGAGCTTGCCATCAAGCCTGACAACTGGAGTTCAATCCCTAGGACCCACATAGTAGAAGGAGAGGACCAACTCTCAGAGGTTTTCTTCTGACCTATGCACACATACCCTCATACACTCACAAAATTAACAACGAAAGAGGCTGGAGAGATGACTCAGCAGTTAAAATCATTGACTGCTCTTGCAGTGAACCTGGGTTTGATTCCCAACACCCTTATGGCAACTAAACCATCTGTAACTCCAGTTTCAGGGAATCTGATGACTTCTTCTGACCTCTAAGAGCACTGCACAGCATAGGTGCACTATACACACATACAGGCAAAACACTCATATACATAAAAAATAAAAGTAATAAAAATTTTTAAAAACTAAAATTAACAAAAAATGTAAAACAATTAAAAACATAAAGAATGCTATGATCTTGTTCTACCACTTAAGCAAGTGTAAATGCTTCCCTTCCTGGCTTTAGAATGGGTAGGAGGAGTGTTAACGTAATTGTGCTGGGAGTGGTAACCTACATCTTTAATCCCAGCACTTGAAAAGTAGAGGCAGGCAGATTTCTGAGTTTGACGCCATTCTGGTCTACATAGTTTCAGGCTAGCCAGGGCTGTATAGTGAAACCCTTTCTCAGAAACCCTTTCTCAAAGAATTAAAGTAGTTGTAAAGCAGTTTAGATGATTTACTTTGAGTATCTACTAGAATCCTGTCAACCCAGGGAACTGGTAACCTTCCTTTGTGTGAGAAGATAATGTTCCATGGAGAGATTGACTGAATCATTTACAGATTTCAACTTAAGTACAGACTACTTGTTTTTATTTTCTTTTAAAAATTAACCTCATTTTAAGACTGCTCAGTGGTTAAGAGCACTGGCTGCTCTTGCAGAGGACCTGGGTTCAGTTCCCAGCATCCAAATAGTGGCTAAGAACTGTCTATAACTCCAGTTCCAGGGGATCCAGCACCCTCTTTGGGCTTCCCTAGGCATTGTATGGGTGCACTTACATACATGCAGGCAAAACACTCATACATATAAAGTAAAATAAATAAAAAATTTTAAAGATTAGCTTCATTAAAGCATAATTTTACTTACAATAGACTCAACCATTTACATTATACAATTTCCTGAGTTTTGACAAATGTAAGCAAAACCTCAGTCAGGTTATAGACTGTTGCAGTCAGTCATGGGAGACAGCAGGAGGACTGCTGAAAGTTCAAGGCCAGCCTGGGGTATGAAGGGATATCCTATATATGTGTGTGTGTGTATATATATATATATATATTTTTTTTTTAATTCAAAAAAAGTTTTTTTAAATTTATGTGTATGAGTGTTTTGCCTGTGTGTACATAGGTGGAGCAGTGTCCTGCAGTGCCCACAGAGGCCAGAAGAGGGTATCACATCCCCTGGAACTGAAGTTGTGGGTAGTTTTTAGTTACCACATGGATGCTGAGCACTGAATCCAGGTCCTTTGCAAGAGCAGCCCTCAGAAATCCTGTCTTAACCAGACCCCCACCCCCCACACACACCAAAAGATGTAAACTATTATCATACCTGGTTTGATCCTGAAATGAAATAGAAGGTTTTTAAAAATGATTATTCTGTCTTTTTGAGTCAGGGTCTCCCTGTATCCCCAGAGATACTTGCTATGTAGATTACTCTGACTTCAAACTCACAGAGATCCACCTGTCTCTGCTTCCCAAGTGCTGGCATTAAAGTTGTGTGCCACCACACCCAGCTATTATTTTTCTTAATGTTTTATTTATTATTTTAAGCATATGAGTGTATTCGTGTAAGTGTACCTGTGTTATGCAGTGCCTGAGGAGGTCAGAAAAGGGTGTTCAGACCCCTGGAACTGGAGTTAGAACTGTTGTTAGTTGCCATGTAGGTGCTGGGAATTGAACCCTGGTCTTCTGAAAGAGCAGTATGTATTTTTAAAAATAAATATTTTATTTATTTTTATGTATATGAGTGTATTGCTTGCTTATAAGTGCACCTGTATCATGCAATGCCTGAAAAGCAGTACGTACTTTTAACTGCTAAGTTATTTCTCTCTGCAGCCCAAGAGATAGAAGTTTTAATTTCTATAACCATCTGGTTTACTTAGAATTCTAAGAGTCTTTTCAAGATCAGAACTGGTTGAGGAACCATCAAACCTATGGTGTTTTGTAATTTCCTTCCAGGTCAAAGAGCTGGTGGAAGCAGATTTATTTGCCCGTTATGACCGTCTTCTCCTCCAATCTACCTTAGATCTGATGGCAGATGTGGTGTATTGCCCTCGCCCATGCTGCCAGCTGCCTGTGATGCAGGAGCCTGGTTGTACCATGGGCATCTGCTCCAGTTGCAATTTTGCCTTCTGTACTTTGTGCAGACTAACCTACCATGGGGTCTCTCCGTGTAAGGTAACTGCAGGTATGTTGTTGCTGTGTGAACACAAACTTCCATTCATTACCCTGAAACATTTATGGTGTTTTTTATTTCTCTCTAAGTCTAACTCTCTAACTCTTCTAACAAGAAGAGTTATGTGCCAGTTATGGTCAGCTTTTCCTCCATCTGCCTTGGTCCTAGTGGCACATGTAACTGACACATCTCGCTAAATGCCAAATGAAATACTCATTTAGCATTTATTTTTGTCTGTTACTATCCTGGGCTCTAGGGTTATAGTAGTAACTAGTGTTTGCAGGGAAGAAGACTTAGGATTTTAGTTAGGAAACCTAGTGTATTGATTAGCTTTCTATTGCTGTGATAAAACTCTGAGTAAAGCCAACTTGGGGGAAGAAAGGATTTATTTCATCTTACAAATTACAGTTCATCATGAAGGGAGACAGAGTCAGGAGCTCAGGGCAGGAACATGGAGGCAGGAACCATGGAGGAATGCTGTTAACTGGCTTGCTCCCCTGGCCTGTGTTCAGCCTGCTTTCTCAGATAACGAAGGACCACCTGCCCAAGAGTAGCACCACCTGCAGTAGGCTGGGGCCGGGCCCTCCCATAGCACTTGGTAATCAAGAAAATGCCCCACAGACATAGCCATAGGCCAATCCAAAGGAGGAAATTCCTCATTTGAGGTTCCCTCTTTCCAGGTATGTCAGATTGAACTGAAGTTATCCTATCCAGCAACCCTAGGGAGAACTCACTGGCAGAATGGCTTAACTAAGACTTGAAGTGAGCATAGCTATGAGATGAGCAGGCATTCTAGGAAAAGGAATGAAGGTAACTTCTACCATTGAACATGGAGTAGCGTAGATCCCAGATGCCAATGCAGGGCATCCAAACTGCCACTCTGCTCCTTGGCACATGTGTCTGATAGTTGTCAGATGCTCTCTCATCATGGAGCTTCAGAAGCCATCCCACGTTGGAGTAAGCACAGGAGGTGAAACTGACTTGCCAGTGTTAAGCTAGATATGACTGGGAAATCAGACCTTTTTTGTCTTTTTGGTCTTTGATGACCTAATTTTTCTCAAGTTGATGGGGATGATGAGAATGACTACTAAATGGGATTTTTCAAAGAATGATGAGAACTAATAGAATGCCACGAAAAGTTGTTCAGTTTGTTACTTGTCCATGAGAAGGTAAATAGAGAGATTTTGAAAGTCAGGGCTGAAGACTTTTGTAGCAATTTCATAATAAACTGTCAAATCTAGTAAATGTTTAAGTTTATAGCTATTAAGTTTTCTAATTCATTAAATTGTACTTTGTAAAAGTATTGATTCCTGATCTTTCACCATAGATATTTGAGAAACAATGGGCTAACATGCATAAAATGTAAAATTGTACCTATTAATGCTATTCGTATAGCCACTAATTGCTAATGTTGACAGAGTGCCTTTATTTACAAGAAAGTATCCTAAGAGGAGTTAGTAAACAGTTCCAGTTGGTGGGGCAGAGTCTTGTAGTAGGTAAGGCAGATTACATTTCAAGTTTACTTAAGTATAATGCGAGCCTTTATTTCTGTAATCCTGTTGTTGAAGGACTATAGTGTGTTTTGAGTGTTGTACAGCATTTGGAGAAGTTCAAGATAGGCTTAGGGTTTCAGGAAAATTAGAAATTGTGTGTGTGTGTATGTGCGTGTGTGTGTGTGTGCGTGTGTGTGTGTGTGTGTAGAGAAATAGGAATACTTTGTCATTTGGAGAATATTAAAGAATAAACCTTTGTCTTTAAGATATAGAAGAACACGAAAATGTTTTGAATTAGTGGGGGTAAGAAAGGTTTCTGCTACATCAAAATCCAGATGATAGTGCCATGAGAAAGCACAGTGCAGTAAGAACTTACAGAGTATAACTAATAAAATAACTAGAGCAGGGCTGGGAAGATGGCTCAGAGGGTAAGAGTGTTTGCAGAGGACCTGAATTTGAATCCCTAGCACCCCCACAAAAAACCAGGCATGGCTACTCATGCCTGTAACTCCATCTTTGGGGGGTCATAGACAAGTGGATCCTGGGAGCTCACTAAGGAGCCAGCCAAGCCTAAATGGCAAGCTGCTGATTCAGTGTCTTCAAATAATAAAATGGAGAGTGATAGAGAAAGACACTGGAGGCCTTTCTCTGTCCTTGTGCACATGCACAGGTGCACACATCTGTATACTACTACACACTCCCACACACACCACCAAAAAACTAACTAGAACTTAAGTGAAAGGGGTCCTCAATTGTGTTGGAAAATTAAAAAGTAACACAGTTGTGAGCAAAGCCTTGTGTACAAGCAGAGGCTTTGTAAATGGTTGCCTCTTCCACTCAAGTGGTAGAGCAGTGCAAGCCAGCTGAAAAGGGGAAAGGGTGGCAGGAAGAACTTTAAAAATTACTATTTATAGCCGGGTGTGGTGACCCACAACTTTAATCCCAGCATTTGGGAGGTAGAGGCAGGCGGATCTTGGTGAATTCAAGGCCAGCCTGGTTTAAATAGGGAGTTCTAGGCTAGTTGGGGCTACAGGGAGACCCTGTCTCAAAAAGACCAAAAAATAAAATAAATAAAAATTGCTATTTATTTTGGACAAGGTCATGCCATGGTGTGCATGTGGAAGTCAGAGAACAACTCGTGGGAGTCCATTCTCTCCTTCCACCATTTGGGCCCAGGGATTGAACTCACATTTTTAGTCAACTTTGCAAAGTAGCATAGTTATTTTGTTGACACGTACCTTTACCCGCTGAGCCATCTCCAGCCCCAGGAAGAATTTTTCAGCATCTGTAACAAAGCATAGTATAGGGTGGAGCTGATAGTGGTAAATTACAGTCACTGATTTTTTTTTTTTTTTTAATGTGTAAAATTGAAGAGCTTTCACCCTTAAGACTGTGATGCCTGTGTTCTGGTGAGCCTTGTTAGTTATCAAATGGTGAATGATGTTTACATAGTGTAAAACAGTGTTTGTTATTTATATATTTGGGTATGGGCTCAAGATTGAACCTGGTGTCTTGTCTATGCTAGATAAGCACTGTACCCACTGAGCAGCACAGACTTTTTGTTGTTTTAGATAAGCCAGTCTTTAATTGTATGCTACTAGTTATATAAACATATCAGTAAGAAATGAAAGAAATTAAGAAATCAAAATCAGGGCTGGTGGCATATGTCTCTAACCCAGGAGACAGGTGAGGATCTCTTTGAGTTCGAGGCCAGCCTAGTCTACATAACAAATTCCAGGCCATCTGTAGCTACTGGGAAACCCTGTCCCCCCAAAACCAAAATAAACAGCAACAAAAAATCAAAATCAAAGGAAAAACCTCTTATCCTCTGTAGCAAGCCTTAGCTTTCCTAGTTGGGGGATTCCTTTCCCTCCTTTGCTATTTGTGCATATGTAACTCTTACCTAGTTATTATATAAGTATACTTTTTTTCTGGATCCCTTAAGTATTTGGATTGAATAATAACCATCCTAGTTATAAGTTTTTATTGTGTTTTGCCTTTTTCACCCTATTGAAAGTTTATTGGATACACAGACCTAAACTACAGAAAATTGTTCACAGTTTCATGCACATATATTTCTGGTTTTATTAGCGTATGTTATACATAATAATTGATTTCATTATGACATTTTCATACATGCATGTAATATATTTTGAGCATATTCATCTCCCATTAAGCACTTTTGTCCCCCTTTCATTCCCTCTGATCCCCTTCTAATTATTAGCTTTTGATACCTAAATATTATATTATTAAATGGCTATTTGAAGCAATTATTTCTCTGGAAATTTTGTTTAACATTATTATATACATCTCCATGCAGATGTCTTTACCTTGGATTATTTCCTTCTGATAAGGCCCAAATATGGATTATTAAGTAGTCAGAGATTATCACCATTTTTAATGGGTTTTAGTCAACACTCAAAGTAACATAGTTGATTTTCTATTTCACTTTCTAGAGAAATTAATAGACTTACGAAATGAATACCTACAAGCAGATGAAGCCAATAAAAGATTTTTGGAACAGAGGTATGGTAAGAGGGTGATTCAGAAGGCCCTGGAAGAGATGGAAAGTAAGGAGTGGCTGGAAAAGAACTCAAAGAGCTGCCCTTGTTGTGGGACTCCCATACAGGTGACCGTCTGGAGACAGAGTGAAAGTACATACGTTCAGGACCATGTCACAATTACCACTGATCCGTTGAGGGTTTTGTATTTTGTTTTTGTTTTTTTTTTTTTTTTTTTTTTTGAGACAGGGTCTCACTATCTCTGGGTAGCCTGGAACTCACTGTATATCTCAAGCTGACCTCAAACTCACAGATCCACCTGCCTCTCCCTCCTCGGTGCTGGGATTAAAGGTGTACACCACCATAACTAGTTTATTAATTATTAAGAAAACACATTTTGATACTTATTCAGCCTTCTTATCTGGAAAATATAATTTCACTACTAAATATTGTTATTGACCTAATGTGTG
Source organism: Eospalax fontanierii (assembly GCA_035773235.1). Classification (NCBI taxonomy): domain Eukaryota; kingdom Metazoa; phylum Chordata; class Mammalia; order Rodentia; family Spalacidae; genus Eospalax; species Eospalax fontanierii. The sequence goes on along the minus strand of CM069527.1, from coordinate 24,417,666 downwards.
TAATGGTCTCTTTTAAAAAATATTTATTATTTTTATTTATGTGTATGAATGTATTGCCTACATGTGTGTAAATGCATCTGTGTCATGCAATGCCCTCATAGGTCAGAAGTGAGTGTGGGATTCTCATGGTACTGGCGTTACGGACGGGTGTTAGCCACCATGTGGGGGCTGGGACTCAAACCCGGGTCCTCTGCAAGAGCAGCCAGTGATCTTTAACTGCTGAGCTATCTCTCCAGCCCCCATAAGCTTCTCTTTTCAAAGTGCAGAGACAATTTATTTCACATTGTATCCACTTGAGATCTGTGTGGGTTATGCTTTATTCTGTTTTCTCTTGCTAATAGAAATACCACAGACTAGATAAATTACAAAGTTTATTTTGGATCACAGTTCTGGTTCAAAGTGAGGGGCTGCAAAAGTGATGGCTTTCTTACTGGCAGCCGAGATAATGCAGCCCATCTTGTGGTGAGAAGTAGTCTGCCTCCTCTGGTAGCTCTCTGTCTTATAAAGCCATCAGTAGCCAGTGATGAAGCTTCTTCCTGTGGACCTTACCTCATCTTCATCTCCTCCAAAAGCTGAACCTCTAAATGCAGTAGCCAGATTGTTGCCACCTTTTTAATACCTCAAAACGAGGATTAAACTCCCAACATGAGTTTTAAAGGAACAAACCAGAGCTGGAGAGACAGTTCAGTGATTAGGAGCGCTGGCTGCTCTTGCAGAGGACCTGGATTCAGTTCCCAGCACTCACATGGTGGCTAACAGTTGTTGATAACTCCAGTTCCAGGGAATCCAACACTCTCTTCTGACCTCCATGGGCATTGCATGTATGCGGTGCATTAACATAGATATAGGTAAAACACACATAAATAAATAAATAAAAATTAGAGAAAAAAGAAACAAACCATATTGAAACCATAGCAGATTAGAAGGAGAGCACACCAGAGCTGTGATCAACTCATATCCGTATGGTTTTAAAAATTATATCCGGGCTTGGAGATGTAGCTTAGTTTTTGTAGAGTACTCGCCTACCAAGCACAAAGCCCTGGATTCAGTCCCCAGCACAACATCAACTAGATGTGGTGGTGCATACTTGTAATCCTAGGACTTGGAGGTGAAGGCAGAAGGATCAAAAGTTCGAGGTGATCTTCAGCTACATAGTAAGTTCAAGGCTAACCTAGGCTACATGAGACGCTCAAAAAATTATATGTTACTTCTCAGAACTTTTATTTTGTGTGTATGAGTGTTTTGCCTGCATCCATGTAAAGGTACTCATGTTGTACAATACTTGCGGAAGCCTGAAGAAGGCACTGGATTCCCTGAAGCTGGAGTTATGGATGGCTGTGCCTTGATGTGGCTTATTCAGGTTCATATAGAAATTTAAAGCTCAGTCCCAGCCTGGTTCTCAAAGTCTATAATCCTGGGTGTTTGGGACGTGGAAGCAGGAGGATTACAAGCTCAGAACCAACTTGGACAACGTAAACCTTGTCTAAAAATAAAAAGCAAAAAGAGGGAGAGGGAGAGAGATGTAGCTTAGTAGTAGAGTAGTCGCCTGGCATACAAAAGTCCTAGATTCAATCCCCAGTACTAGAGAGAAATTAAAGCAGACATTGTAATATCAATCTGTCTGTTCCACTAATGCTTCATCATATCTGCTGTTCATCAGAAGAGATTTTGCTGAGTATGTGGTTGTAGGAACACCTGCTAAATACTTCTGTAAGTAGTTGTCAGCGTGTTTCCTGTGCATCTCAATCCTACTTGAGGAAAGAAATAAAACTAGGAGAATGTTGTATTGAACTTTTTAGGCATGTTCATTTCTCTTTTGCTCTTACCTACCATCTTAATGTTTTTCTTTCTGTCCTTCCCACCAGAAATTAGATGGATGTAACAAGATGACATGCACTGGCTGTATGCAGTATTTCTGCTGGATTTGTATGGGTTCTCTCTCCAGAGCAAACCCTTACAAGCACTTCACTGATCCTGATTCTCCATGCTTTAACAGGTTTGTATATATAGGGTTCCATAGACTCATCAGCAATATTTCTGAATTTTAATTTTGTTATCTGTGTGTATGTTTGTGGGGGGAGGGGGTGCACATGTGTCTGCAGAGGGCATCACAGCTTTCAAAAAACTAGAACTGGAGTTACAGATGTTTGTGGGATGTATGGCTTGTTACATGGGTGTTAGGACCCAAATTCTTGTCCTCATTATTGTGTAGCAAGCACTCTTAGACCACTGAACCATCCTTCTGGTCCCTCTGCAGCAATTTTTGCTAAATAATCAGACCAAAATTCAGTTTTTTCTAAAGTAATTGGATTTAGAAAATTCTGTTTTCCCACATAGGACTTTTTATATTCTTGAAAATTAGTTTTTAAAAACTTTTTATCCTCTTTACTCTTTTTTTTTTTTTTTTGAAACAATCTATATGTTATAAGCTGGTCTTGAACTCTTTAAGAAAAATTTTTTGTTTGTGTGTGATGTGTGTGGGTATGTCTATGTCACAGTACACATGTGGAAGTCAGAGAACAACTTTCACGAGTCATTCTCTCCTTCCACCATGGGTTCTGAGCATCAAACTCAGGTCATCAGGCTTGTGCAGTAAGTGCCTCTACCCATTTTCAAGCATACAAAATGTTAAAAGTATAAAACTATAAATAACATGAATAAGCAGTAATACTTTGACATATTCTCTTTAACATTTTGCTAAACTACTTGAAGATAAATTATGCTTCAACCCTAATTTCTACATTATATATCATAAGAAAGTGCATCAGTACTGAGGGTATAGCTGAGTGGTAGAGTGTATGCTTAGCATATAACGGGCTGTGAGTCCAGTCCAGTCCTCCTCTAAAAAATGTTCCTTTATAATAGCAGTACTTTAGAAAAAGCTGATGTATATTATCATCTAATAAATACAACACATTTAAAACTTTCAAGTTACTAGGCCAGCAAACTGGCTCAGTGGGTAAAGGTGCTTGCTGCCCAAGCCTAGTGGCCTGAGTTGGATCTCTGGAACCTATGTAAAGATGGAAGGAGAGAATCAACTCCACCAAATTGTCCTCTCTTACCTCCATGTGAGCACCGAGGTACCCTTTCCCCATGAACACACATAACAATGTTTTTTTTAACCATCCTAGTTATCATTCAAACTTCCTATTAAAGTCATTTTATTGAGCCAGAATCTATTCAGGTTCAGTCATTGTAACTGGCTCTGTCTTAATACAGGAAAGTTTGGGGCTACTTAATTGTTGAGGGAAAATTGACTTTTTGAGGAGCAGGCTAGCTATGTACATAAATATGACATCTTGCCATCTAGATTTTGCTCCTTCATGATGTCCGTTAGCTTGTTTCTCTGTCATCTCTATTAGTGACAACTGGAAGTTATATCTGAATTGAACGAAGTTTGATTCGATTTAGTGACAATTTTCACAAGGATATTTCATGTGATAGGTAGGGCATATTGTACACAGCAAAACCATGCCAGGCTATCCCTTTGTTAGTAGTTTTCTCTTTTAGTTAAGGAATCTCTGAGGTGATTCTTTGACACAGTGTCGATAATCTGTTCTCTAGCAGCTTTCCAATATTATCATCAGTTGGTGTTCTTTCCATAGGGATAGAACTCTATAGAGAACCTACACTCATCAGTGTCATGAATATATAAGAGAATTGAACAAATAATCCCTACCTTGACCCATTGGAAGTCTGTTCTAGGAAATTACAAAAACTTTAGGTAGTGTAAGGGAGGGAAGATATTACACTAATGGAGAATGCAAGAACTGGGAAGAAAATGGAAAGATAAGCAGATAATAGTTTTCTTCAAAGTTCAGTTTCTTCTAGACTGCCTGACTCCCCACTCTGACTTATTCCACAGACTGTGTACATGAAGTATGTGTTTTGTGAAATTCTTCCCCCATATTTTACAAGTAAAAGTCAAAAAAAGATAGGGATGTAGTGGAGTGGGGGAGTGGCTGCCAGCACACAGGAGGCCTAGATTCAACCCCCGGTACTCCTCTGACAAACTCCTTGACACTTATTGAGGGGGACTCAGAATCTCAGCCCTCCTTAATGGAATGGTTAAAGGAGAAGAAAATATATGCAGAGATACCAGAATACAAGAAGTGTTTCTGAGAGGAGGAAAGACAAGACTGCTCAATTTTGCTCAACTGCATAAATGTGTACCTCATGCTTTCAGATTGTTCCATGCTGTGGATGTTAATGGAGATGTTTGGGAAGATGAAATCGAAGACTAGTCAATTCTTTCTGCTCACAATATAGAAATGGAGTGGTTTGCCCTACTCGTCTGTCAAATACACAAAGAAACTTTGCAAGATTCAGGGCACCATGCATTCACTCTTCCTGTGTCGAAGACAAGGAAGAACAAGGTTCATATTTTTATTTGATACTACTGATTAAGGCACATTCATACATTTTTTCCATATAACATAAAGTGATAAAATTATATGCCAAAGGTTCAGAAAATGAAAACTATAGGATATTAAAAATGTGCCCCAAACTGTGGATAGTTAAAAAGTAAATATTTATTTTTGTCCCCAAGCTTTAGATCAGAATAAGGGTCAAGAGTTAAACTTGCAGACCCATGTCCGAGAAGCATCCCTCTGAGACATTCTGTTGGAGCCCTCTCAGTTCTGCTCTTAACAGTGGGGAGGGTCAGACCTCACTCAGACAGTCAGAAAAGCCTCAACCCATTCACTGCCCATTGCTTGCTTGCTTTCCAGCCAAAATACCTGTTCAGTGAGTTCTCTTTGGAGGAAGCCTTTGGTAACTGACTGGACCCAGTGTTGTTTTGATCTATTGCTTTTCAGAATAGAAATTTTTAATAATTTGAGAAATATTTTTAATACCACAAGCCCTGTGGGCCACTTGATATTTATAAGTGTCCTATATAAGCCGCTGGTTTTCAGCCAAATCTAAACCTTAATGATTCTGGCTCAGAAGAATTCCTCCATCCTGTTTGCCTGGAGACTCGAGCTGAGATTCAGAACTGTCTTTGCTCTCTTTTGTTCTACACTTTCTCTTTGCCCTCCCCACCACCTGTTGGCAAGGACAATTTTAATATTAATTATTTTCTCTGCTGGAATAGGAAAAAGCCTAATATATTCTTAAAACAAATGTTCTTTGAACCTATATACAGTACATAGTTCTAGTCCTAACTTTCTGAATTTTTTTCAAAGATCATCTCTAATTATAGGAATTTGGCTTCTTACCCTTTTATTCAAAACAGCAGAGTTTGGAGTGATAATTTTAGCTTGATAGGTAGATTCCTATTCCTGAGATTTGTTGACTTTTTGGAAAATTGTCTTTTCTCATGGTTTGGCATGTGGCTTGGTAGCCACTTGGTAGATTTTTTTTTTGAAAAAAGAGGATAGTAATTCAACTGCAATTTGTGAACATGTTTTTATTTTTGTTTTTGTTTTTCTACCTTGACATTGAAAATTAAGGAATCACTTTTAACTGTCATCTAGAACTGTGTTTCTGGACTGTCAATGAGGATGCCTAATCTTACAAATAAAACTCATTCTACAGTTGAACTAGAATTGTTCTTGTTTGTTCTGTGACATTTTAAAACTCCATAACTTATTTGCTTTTTTGGTTGGTGGTTTTTTGATTGGCTTTTGGCGGGGGCGTTGTTTTGTTTGTTTGCTGTTCTATTTGTTGGGGGGGGGGCGGTTTGCTTATTTTTTGTTCTGGGGAGTGAGCCCAAGAACTCAAGCATTTTGAGCATGAGCTCTACCTCCAAGTGACACCCCAGCCACAGAAACATATTTTTAAAACCAGAAAAAGTCCAGAACAGGACCTCCTCGGACCTGTGCCCAGGATTTAGGGCTCATGTTTTGTTTAAACATGTTCTATTCATGAACTTCCATTCAGCACATTTTATGTAATAACTGAAGCTAAAAAGTAAATTGAAGATAAGAACTGGAAATCAAAATGACGTTAGTAAACCCCATGTGAAGAGTGGTGTTTGTTGCTGACTAAGAATTCAGGTTGGATTTTTTCTGAGTAGCCACTGAGAAACTCTGGTTCATGAGTTAGCTGATAGATGCTAGAGATCATACTTTATTAGCTATTGTGCACACGTTGATGATATCCTAGAAGTGGGAAAGAAGCATTTACAGTGGTTGGGAGAGACGAGAGTTTACCCCCCACTTAAGATTTTTAAAAATCCCAACAAAAGTATTTCGTCTCGGATGTTTTTACTCACCTGAGTCTGTCTTACTCAGGTACACATCTTCATCCTCAATTTGAATACAGACAGTTGAGTTTTTAAATCATTACTTTTTTTATGAGACAGTGTTGGGATCAAAGGCATGCGCCACCACGCCTGGCTAAATCACTGCTTTTGAAGCATGAGTTACCAGCTAATTTTTAGGTGGTATCATTTTTTGGTAGAATTCTGCTTATTGCTGAATGGGATAAAAGGTTTGGGTAACCTCTGGATTGCCCTGTGAAGTAAGCGGGTTTGTAGAAGGTTGCTGTGTCAAGAAAATGCCTGATGAGAAAAGAGGTTTGTCCCCTATTTTACATGAGGTCTGACTGAGATTTGCTGTAAATTTATATGAACCTTGAGGTGCTTTGAGTCTGAGTTTGAAAAGGCTGTATCTCTTGATTTATTACATAAAAGGCTGGTGAGTCTACAGCTGATAAATGAAGATAAGTTTCTAAATAACTTTTTAAAAGTTTATTTTTATATTCTGAGTGTTTTGCCTGCATGTAAGTGTACCATGTGTGTGCAATGCCCCCAAGAGGTCAGAAGAGGGAATTGGAGCCCCTGGAACTGGAGCTATAGATGGTTGTCAGTCACCGTGTGGGTGCTGGGAACTGTACCCAGGTGTTCTACAAGAGCGACCAGTGTTCTTAACCACTGAATTTCCCAAAGAACTTTTTTTTTTTTCTTAAAATAGAGGCCTTGTGACTTCTTGTGATTTGGTCCTGTTGTGTCAATTGATATGCATCTTATTTCATACATTTTTTTTAAAAAAAAGAAACAACTATAGAATGTTTCAGATTTATAGGAAAACAGCAAAGAAGCAAGTCATGATGGTGCATGCCTTTAATCTTAATGCTTGAGAGACAGAGGCAGGAAGATCAAGAGTTCAAGACCAAAACCAGTCTCTGCTACATAGTGAGTTCCAAGGCAGCCTGGGCTACATGAAATCTTGTTTCAACAAAAAAAAGAAAAATGGGTGGAAACCAACCTCCAACCTGCAGAAACAGTACACAGTCCCTGTATATTCCATCCGCAGTTTCCACATCATTACTACCACACATTAGTAATGTGTGTCACATTAGTGAACAACACTATTATGAACTGCTGCCTGTCCTGCACGGATCTTCTTAGCTTTTTCCTTGTGTCTATTTTCTGTTCTAGGATCTCATCCAAGATATTACATTTTTACTTTTAGTCATTCTGTTTCCTTGGATTCCTCTAGTCTGTCAAAATGGTCCCATCCACTTCTATTATTAGTATCATAAATATCCATTTTATCTTTGCATCTGGATTGATTAGAAGTTGAAAACTAATTATGGTTCAGCAAATCAATGGAATTATTTTTCTTTAATAAGTCAGTCATATCTCAGGACATTTCACTGACTGTGTACACAATTTTACAGTGCTTAATTATGGTCATTTTCCTGCTTAGTTACCTGAAAAGAAGATTATTTCAACTCTAGACGGTTTAATCAGGGTATTCTGGGAGTCACCCCACAGAGTCCTGCCTTGGTGTGAAGGGACTAGCTGGCCATTTAAGTTCTACTGCAAAGTGTTCGGAGTGAATCCCTTCCTGTCTTAAGATACTGCGAATAGAAAAGCCTTGCAGGTAGGTCATTTTTTAGCAGTACATGGTTCTGGTTAACTTTAAAAATTCTTAATAGAACTGTTTCTGTTGAGAGTCAGTCGTTAGTTAATCTGATAATCCTAATGCTATTCGTATGCCTACCTGCTGTGAAAGTCAAAACTGACTGGGATTTGGAGCTCTCGGGTTTTGTCATGAGCACCTCCAGCAGGTGGCAGCAGTTCCCATGTTATTAAGAGACACCCTCCTTAATCTGATCTAGGTTGAGCCAGCAACTATTCAGGAGGCTGGCTTGAACCCAGGAGTTCCATTCCAGTCGGGGTGATGTAGCAAGACTATCTCAAGAAACAGACAAAAAATACAGTAACTGATTGAACCAGGGGTAGCATTTTTGTTGCAGAAGCAGATTTAATTTCTAGGACCTTAATTTTCCTTGTTGCTAGACAGAATGTGATGATAACGGTAAGGCAGAAATAGCAGAACTCAGAACACTTTTGAGGCCACTTAAAAATATACTTGATTCACAGTTGGTATCTCATGCAGTTGCTCTGAAGCAAAGTGACATACCCGAGAGTTATGCTTATTCAGTCATTGACACAGGCCATAAAGTTATTTGCATATGACCCTCCTAACTAGGACAGTGCCCATGAATACTGGTGCCTAAGCTTTGACTTGATAAGACTCAGCTAACAGACCAGGCTGAGAGCTTCTGGTAAGAAAGCTGGTTAAAGGGCTGGAGAGGTGCCTCAGCAGTTAAGAGCACTGGCTACTCTTACAGAGAACCCAGGTTTGGTTCCCAGCACCCACATGGTGGCTAACAACCATCTATAACTCCAGTTCCAGGGGATCTGATGTCCTCTTCTGGCCTCCACAAGCATTGCACACCAGTACACTTACATACACATGTAGGCAAAACACTCATACACATAAAATAAAAATAAATTTAAAAAATGTTAAAGCAAGCTGGTAGGTGATATTCTTAACAAAAGTTAAGATTGCCAACTTTCAGGGCCCATGGTCTAGGCTCTGGGCGGGTATTTGGGTGGTGTTCTAGTTTGCTTCTCCAGTGCTGTGACAAACCACTCTGACCAGTACCAACGAGGAGGAAAGGGGTTTATTTGACTTCTGTCTCCCAGGTCACAGTTCATCACCAAAGGAGCCCAAGGTCAGAACTCAGGGCAGGAACCTGGAGGCAGGAGCTGAAGCACAGGCCATGGAGGAATGCTGCTTACTGGCTTGCTCCTCTGGCCCAGGCTCAGCCTGCTTTTTAAAAAATCTTGGATGAGGTAGTCTGTCTCTATTTGCTTTTTATGGAACAGACATATTTTGGCAGGTTATGCAGGAGGCTGCTCCTCTGCTGTGGCAGGCTTCTTTGCTGCAGGTTTCCTTCCAGATGCTGGTTTCTTGGTAGCTGTGGGCTTCTCCCTGCTGGCTCCGTCAGCTTCCTGACATCCACGGGCAGCTTTGCTTTCTTCTTTCCCGCGGCTTCTCGCCTGCAGCCCCTTCTCTGACCTGGCTGCCTGTGCCGCCGCCGCTTCCGGCGCCCTTGCATTCGGGGCATCTTCAGCACGGCTCTCAGCTTCTTCAGTGGACTCTTGCAGGACTCTCAGAGGAATCTTCTTGCATGGTGCTTGGAGGGCTCGTTGGATCTCTGGGCTTTTCAAGATTCTGCTAAGGTCTGTATTCATCATTTTGTGCATGGGGAAGGTTATAGTTTCTTTGGAGGGAAGCAGCCCTATACCAGGTCCCGTATAACTCATCCAACTTCTGGAAAGCACTGCAGTCCAAATGCAGAACTGTCCCACCAGGAGCCAGTTTCAAAATGTTCAGCTCTACTTACATTAAGCAGAGTAATACCAGGGATGTTTCTGAAGACCTTGGTGATACCATTGTCCTCATTATAGATGATGCAGGGTCCCCTGTGCCAGATCCTGTGGCATGGTCTCTCCTTTTGCCCTTGCCAGCTCTCATTTGCTAAAAGACATTGCTCTTTTTGATGTCATTCCAGGCTTTAAATTTCTTAAGCAGAAGAATAGCCTCCTTGGTCTTCTTGTAAGTTTCAACCTTATCTTCTACCACCAAAGGAAGTTCAGGAACTTTCTCAATATGATGCCCTTTAGAGATGACCAAAGCTGGTAAGGCAGAAGTGGCCAGGGCAGAGCAGATGGCGTATCACTTTAGGGTTATGTTCATGGTGAGGTGCCAAAGATGCCAGGTTTTGATTGGAGTAAATATGTGGCTCCCCGACACATATTTCCAAAGGCACCTTGGCTAGACCGGTCGGTTCCACCACCTTGAACTCTAGGGATCCAAGCCACAGCTCTGCTAGTACTCCAAGACTAGTTGTTGGTCTGATGACCTACTAATTCACTGACAGCATAGGGCTGTCTGTTGTTTTTGTGCCAGTTGGTGTGAATGAAGTTCACAATATCTGGTTGAATGGGAGCCTTGAACACAGCTGGCAAAGTGACATTTTTGCCAGATATCAGAGAACACTGATACTTGGGAACAAGCACAATCCATGGCAGGGAAAGGAAAAGGCCACACTCCTCCCTACCTAGCGGCTCCACAGGAAAGGGAAAAAGTCAGCCTGCTTTCCTGTACAATACAGAACAACTTACCCAAGAGTGGCACCACCCACAGTGGCCTGGGTCCCCCCACATCTCTTAACTATCAAAAGAAACCCCACAGACATGGCCGCAGGTCAGTTTAGTTGTAGTATCAAGTTGACAACTACAGCTATCCAACACAGGTGACCTAAAGACTTCTGGGATTTCTTTAAAACCAGAGAATGCTTTGAAGGAGATTGTGCACAATGAAAATTAGGTTCAGCATTAGAACCTCACTAAATATTCAGCACAGTTACTTCTTTGTTTTGTTTTTTGTTCTTGGCTTTTGTTTCCATTTGAGACAGGGTCTTGCTGTATGTGCTGGATAGCTTTTGTTGTCAACCTGACACACCTGGGTTGAGGGATCCTCGACTGGGAAATTGCCTCCAGGCTGAATCTCGGCCAGAGGAGCAAGCCAGTAAGCAGTGTTCCTCCATGGCCTGTGCTTTAGCTCCTGCCTCCTCCAGGTTCCTGCCCTGAGTTCCCATCTTAGGCTTCCTCAGTGATGAATTGTGACAAGGGAGATGTTAAGTCAAATAAACCCTTTCCTCCCCAAGTTAGTATTGGTTAGAGTGTTTTTTTCACAACATTGGAGAAGCAAACTAGGACATTCTTATAAACCTAGTTGACCTGGACTCACTATGTAGACCAGGCTGGCCTCAAATACACAAAGATTCATCTGCTTCTGCTTTCCCAAGTGCTAAGATTTAAAGTGTTTTAGTTAATTAGTTTTCTTGTTTTGATCTCTTTGTTCCCTTCTCTTCATTATAAAGAAGAAAAAGAAAAAAACTAGACCAATGCTAATGCATTAATGCATAATAATTTAAAAGTAATTACGTATTCTACTTCCAATTTTATCCCGGTTTTGAAACTTAATGTGCTTTCTAGAGTAATTCACTCATTCAATGAATATCTATTGAATACTTTGCAGTGAGCTTTACTGTTTTTCTAGGTGCTGAGAACATAGCAGTGAATAAAATGAATATAACTTTCTGCCCTCAGAGAACTTAAAAACTATGTGGGTCACAAGAAGATGGTAGGTGTCCCAGAGAGAAGTGGAGAAAGGAGTAGGGAGTTAGGGAGACAGGGCAGTGTTGGGGTTTCCAAGACAAGGGAAGATTTAAGGAGGCTCAGCAGTGCAGGAATGGTCAAAAGAGGAAAGGAATTCTAGGCAGATGGACAGTTGTACAAAAGTCCTTGGTCTGGGAGCATACTTGAGGGTACAGGAACAGCATGGTAGCCTGAATGGACCGAAGAAAACCCAGCAAGAGAGAGTAGCAGATGGGATGTGAGGACAAGCCCTTAGAGGCTTCCGCACATCAGGGATGGGCTCTGTCTCCCTTCCCTGGGTGGCGACATCTTTTCTCATGGCTTCTTAGCAATAGCAAGAGTGGAAGCAGACCACATGGGCCACTGGTAAGAAATGCAGGTAGCTGGTAGCAATGTGCCAGCAGCTAAACTCTGTAGCGCCATGGACTAACAAGATGTACTGATATATCAGGTAAGATGAAAAAGTGGGGCAATAGCACAGCATAGTGGCACACACTTTAATCCTAGCACTCGGGAGGCAGAGGCAGGCGGAGCTCTATGAGTTCAAGACCAGGCTGGTCTACATAGTTCCAGGACAGTTGGGACTACAGGGAGACCCTGTCTTTAAAAAAAAAAAATGTGGGGCATTGGTTTGATTTCCAGGTGTTTTTTTATCTGAGCAGTTGTAGAGAAAACTGTAGGTAGCACAGGTCTGCAGTGATCAAGAATTTAATTATAGGGATTGGAGAGATGGCTTAGTGGGTAAGACTTCTTCATGCTTTTCCAGAGGACCTGAGTTCAGTTCCCATACCATGCATGTCACATCGGGTGGCTTATAACCACCTGTAACTTCAGCTCCAGGGGATCCATAAGCATCTGCACACACATTATGCACACACATATCACATATACAGATAATTGAATTTTTTAAAAGTGTCCTGCTCTTGCAAAGAGTCAGAGTTTGGTTCTGACTCTTTATAGCATGCATATAAGATAATTCAAAATTGCCTATAACTTCAGTTCCAGGGGCTCCAACACCCTTTGCTGCCCTCTGTACACATGGCACTCATGTACACATATCCCATACACACACACACACACACACACACACACACACACACACACACACACAATTACATTTTTTCTGGTGTAGGCTAACAAGTTAGATGCAGGCTGTTATCCATGTGGAGAGAGCAAATGGGCACTTTGCAACCCAGGCTAGAGATGGAAACAGAGGAGACACCTGTGATGACACGTGTTCTCACCTTCCTGCATACAGAGAAATGTTCTAGGATAGAGTGTTAGGTCACTCCACATGCTAAGCAGTCAAGAAAAACAAGCCAGCAATGGAGACAGGAAACAGCCAGTCAGGTTGTTACAGAGCCAAGACCTCTGGGAAGGACCACTCAGACTCCAGATGTTCTGAATCAGCCAAATTTTATTAGCCAGTGACTGCTCTCTCTGGGTCGGGATATAGAGAGCACAGTACTGACTCAGAGGAAAGCAGAGCTTATAAAGGCAAAACCTGCATCCTGCTAGAGCAGTGGTGCCTAGGGCAGCAGAACCTACAATGTCTGTACCCACAAGGAGGGGAACATGGATAGTGGTGGGACTTCTCTTGGCCCTTGAGAGGTCAGGATTAAGGTGGAAGTGTTCTTGCCCCTCATCTCCACTATAGAGATAAACCTGGGGAGGACATAGGCCAGAATGCATGTCTCCATGGTGAGAGTCCCCTTCTAGTTGTTCTGTGGCCAAGCACTTAGTAAGACTGAAGGTGCATGTCCACCAGGTGGTCTCAGGGGCCTTTATTGCTTTGGGGGTGGCAAGATGACAGTGAAGGGGCCTTTCCAGGAACGTTCCAAAGTTTTGGATGGTATCTGCTGCATACAGACAGAGTCTCCAGCTGGAACTGATGAATGTGTTCGATGCTGGCAGGGAGAGAGAAGGAGAGAGCCAATGGTGGATTCTTTTTAGTGTCTCCTGGAGGTTCTGCAGAGACTTGAGAGAGAGATTAGAGATTTCTGCTAATAAGGGGGTTCCTAGCCTCAGGAGTAGGGGAGGGAGTCTCCTGAACAAGATTTCAAATGGGGTGAAACCTTTGTGGTAGGGGGGTACACCAGGCTCTAAAGGAGAGCCATAGGGGACAGATTGTTCCAACTCTCAATGGTTTCTGAACAGAGTTTGGTTAGGGTCTCTTTTACTGTTTTATTTATTTTACTTGTCCTATACTTTATGGTGTATAGCCAAACTCTAGCTTTCTAGGTATTTTTAGAATTTTAACTATCTGTTGAGATATTTTGGCCATGAAGGCTAGACTATTGTCTGGCCCCAGGGCTACAGGAAGATAAAATCGGGATACTATCTCCTATAATAATTTTTTTTCCCGGCAATGCTGGGTATTTTAGTTCAGGTAGGAAATGCCTCTACCCATCCTGAATAAGTATCCACAAGAACAAGAGGTACTTGTAACCAAACCTGGTAGGTATTTCCTAAGTGAAGTCCAGTTCCCAGTGCTCTCCTGGTCCTGCCCTTCTCTCTCTCTCTGGTGCCGGGTGGGGGACACTCTCTTCCCCTCTTGTTTACCTGGGCACAGATGACACCATATCCAGTGATCCAAATTCAGATGCAGTATGTGAGTCAAAGCAGTTGCTTTAGCTTGGTAGCCTCATCTGGGTTACCAGTTTCCATCCCAAGGACTTAGGGAGAATTGGTTTTTTGTCAGGTAGCATCCCCCATTTCTGTGCCTTGGTTGCCTTTTCTTGCTGGGCCCATTGTTCTTTTCTTTTGTGTAGTGGGGTTTTTCCAACAGGTCTGGTTCCGGAATTGTCATGAGTACTTTGGCTGGCTTCAATAATTGCAGGGGCCCCACTGCTTTTGAGCGATGATCTTCACGGTTTCATCAGCGAACTTGTTTTTCCTGGCCTCAAGGGGATTTCCCTTTCTGGTGTCCAGGACGTAGGATAATGGCCAACTTCTCCAGGAGCCATATGGCTGCTAACAGAGTCTGGAATTTTTCTTTTTGATTTTTTTTTTTTTTTTGCCAGCTGAGGTGATAAGGCCCCATTCCTGATACATAGCCCCATGCACATGAGCCATAGTAGAGGCATACCTACTGTCCATATAGATGTTGATTTTCTGTGTGCCTCCTCAGCGAAAGGCCTGGGTCAAGGCTGTCAACTCTGCCCACTGTGTGGAGGTTCCTTGGGAGAGGGCTTGCACCCGGATCTCGTGTTCGTTGACCACTGTGGCTCTGGTGAATCCCCTCACAGACGTGCTACTGCTGTCAGTATAAACCATTGCATCTGACCCGAGCAGTGGGTGGTCGGCCAGGTCTGGGTGGTCATGTTGCAGGTGGTCCATTATGTCCAGGCAGACGTGAATCAGAACCTCTTCAAGTTCAGGCAGCAGGGTAGAAGGATTCAGAGTGGTAGCCGAGGAAAAACTACGGAGTGTGTCTAGGAGCAGGGCCTGATAATGGGTGATGGGGGCATTTGACATCCACTGCTCTGGGGTTCCCCTCAGTAAGGTCTGTACCAAATGAGGTGTGGTGACACTCAGTTCCTGCTCCAGAGTTTGTTAGTTTTTTTAATTAGCAAGGCCATGGCAGCTATTGCTCTAATACAGCCTGGCCATCCTGCTGCTACGGGAACAAGCCATTGGGACAGAAATTCTACTAGTTTCTTCTAGGAGTCCAGAGTCTGGGTTAAAACTTCCTTAGCTACCTGGTGTTTCTCATCCATGACAGCTGGGAAGGTTTAGCGATGTCTGGTAACCCCACTACCAGTATAAAGGCCAAGGCCTTTTTCAAATATTGGAATACCTGTTGTTCTAGTTCCCTGCATTTGGGGGGGCTAGTCCCCATTAAACTTTGGTATAGAGGCTTTGTGATTTCAGCAAAGCCTAATATCCAATACCCTAGGGCTCCCAAGAACTCCCTTATCTACTTTTTATCTTTAGATTCTGGGATGTTCAGGATCGCCTTCATGCATCCTTGGGACAGCATGTGTTCCTCCTTCCAAGCAATATCCTAGATAAGTCACCTTTTTGAAGCACAATTGGGCCTTCTTAGATGATTCTCAGTACCCCGGGTGTTACACACAGTCTCCAACAGCCTTTCAGTGGCCTCCTGGCAATCCAGTTCTGCCTCTGCAGCAATGAGTAGATCATCTTTGGGATTTTCCATTGTAAGATCTCTAAGAGTTCATCTGGTGGATCTCGGACTGAGATGGGCCCTCTTTACCCTGCTCCAAAAGAGGACATGTCATCAGGACAGGCCCTGGCTGCTTCACCCCCTTCAGGTCTTGAGAGGCTTCATTCTCATCAAAGGTTATTAGTGGCCCCAAGTTTTCTTAGGAGATCTCACCCTGTCAGGGGGATAGGCAATCAGGCATCATGAAGGAGGAGCATGTTACAGTGCCTTTTCTGAGGTTTATTCTCTGGGCAGTTGTCCAAGTGTATGTTTCTGTTTTAGTTACCCCTTAGATCACAGTTCTTTCCTTTATCACTGGTCCCAGGAGCTAAGGTAATATTGAATTGGCTTCACCTGTGTCTACTTACTCAGTATTGGGATCCCAACCAAGCCAGATGGAAGGGAAGATGTGCTCTCCCCTGGCCTGTGCATCCCTGCCTGTGTCTGCAGCCCTAAGATCAACCCACGGATTTCCAACCAATTCAGTCCCTTTCCTCAGCAGTGAAGAAGCTGCTAAAAGTCACCCCAAGTTGGCTGGTGGGTTAAAAAAAAAAAAAAAGGTTTCTAGGGGACTTATGAGTGCCTGTGGTTTCTCAGAGAAGAGAGGGTTCTGAGTCTTCCAATTATAGAGTTAGGGGTAGAGAAGAGTATATTGACCATGGAAGGAGGACTTGGGCTGGAGCCTCCCTGGGGTAGAGGTCCTACAGGTGGGGCTTCCCAAAAGGGGAGAATGGCGGGGCCAGGTGAGGGGGAATCTGGGAGACCCCGTGAAGAAGCTGATCCACTCCTGTATGAGGGGGAGCTGGAGATCAGGGTACAGACGGGGTGTGAGGACAGGGGCACTAGATGGGGACGAAGGTCCCTGGGAGGCAGATCCTGTAAAGAAGGCGAATGGTAAGGAGGAGCGATCTCTTCATCCATTGATTGCTGAAGGACTCGGGGAAGGGAAGGACCTTTTTTTTCTTCAGGGAGGTGATGGGGTGAGAAATGAGGACAGTAGAAACCAGTTCAGGATGCAACACCTAAGGCAGGGTGGAAGCAGGAGGAGGAAAAGCCATCTGTCAGTGCAGGGCCCTGATCGGGGTGGCCAGGGTTGCCAGTGACCACAGCCCAGACATGACACTCCACGGTGACATTCAAATATCCTGATCAGGCCACTCCACATTAAACTCCGGCTATTCCAACTCGTACATGGTGTGCAGTTTGCTGGAAGAGAGTTTCACTCCATGTTCTGCATCCTCACGGAATCCTTCCTGGAAATGTTTCAACAGACAACCAATGGCGTTTTAGCCAAGCTGGGTCCTCCCTACTATTTTTGCACCAGTGATTACAGGCACACCAAAAGAAGACAGTCCACGAAACAAAAGACAAAACGATGAAGACACAAAAGATTGGAACAAACAGGTAAAACACACAGTGGCTGTGTTCACTCACAGACCAGGACCAGAAACCAGTGGGGGCGTCTCCTCTTCCCTGGAGACTGTGTTAACGATTGCATCTGATCTCTCCTTTGACTCCCCCTCGTCCAGACTATGAAACTTACCAAAGAAAGCACCTCTGGAGGCTTCTCACAGTCAGCCATCTTACTTTCATTTTAGAATTTGCTTTAAAGTTACTGATTTTATGAAGGGCAACACCCTAGGGCTCCTGAGGGCCTTAAGAGTCATATTTCTTCCCTGAATTGGGCCAGAACCTGGGCATCTGCCCTGAGTCTGGTGCCTCCTTTCCCGGGATCTTGGTGGGACCTCCAAAACGTTACAGTGCCAAGACCCCTAGAAGGACTGCTCAGACTCCAGATGTTCGGAATTAGTCAAATCTTATTTTTAGCTGGCCAGCAACTGCACTCTCTCGGTCGAGATTTAGAGAGCACAGCACTATGAGGAGAGCAGAGCTTCTAAAGGCAAAAAAATCATCCTGATGGACCAGGTGGTGGAAGCTTATACAAGACTACACAGGCATGACATGTTTGTTCTTAAATCAGAAAAGCGAGTGGTCACAGAAGACAGTTAAGCATTAAGTAAGTGGTTACAAAAGCTGTAAGACATTAACTGAAACTCTGGGTTTTGTGGAGTTATTTTCCTATGTTACTACTTCCTGGACGAGCCTTGTGATTAACTCTTCCTGTTATAGCCTCCCAGAGTCACAGCTCATTCAGATGGCAGCCTCATACAAAATGGAGGAACTCAGGCCATTACAAGGTCAGAACACCAGCATGTGTGATGAAGAAGCCATGTCCTATGTGAAGGGAAATGGGATCAACCACAGAGTGTGTTGCATATGGGTCAATAATATAATATGAGTACTAACAATTAACCTAAATAATCTATGTTTAAGTCACTGGAGACTTCAACACGTACGGTTTGAGTGAAGTGGAAGTAAGTCTGTAGCATGCTGAAAAAGAATGGGGCATCCTCCTAACAGGAAAATTAGCTGAACAAACTGAAAATTGACAACTTTTCTTGGGTCTGTCAGAGAATTGAGATCACAGGTTAACTGCCACCATAAAAATAAGATAGGCAGGAAAATATACATCTGCCTTCCTAAGGCAAAAGATGCTGGAGCCAGCAAGTGGAATTTAAACCAAATGCTGGGGACCATGAACTGGCTTGAGAAATTAATATGGAGCTTGTTTGTAGGAGCCCTTACATCAGCAGACAGAAGCCTGCCTTCAGGGGAAACTACTTTGCTAGACCGTTCTTTGATCTACTGGATGGCAACTGGATGACTCAAGTTCCTTCTGGCCCTCCTGCCTCACCCGGGTAAAAAAAGAAAGCTAAGAAATTCCCAGTCCAGAGGCTTTCAGCTCCTGGGGCTGGCAGGAGAGGGGTCACAACAGAGGTTTAATTTTAAGATTCTAGAATGCTCTTCCTCTCTAATAGGGGACCATCAGCAGGGCTCCTGAGTGACCAGATGACCACTGAGAGCTGCAAAACACAGACGCTATTTTAAGAAAACCCACAGACAACGGGAAGAGAGTCAAACATAGAAACTGGGAAGTTGATGCCTCCAGCACAGCTATAGCCAGCATTAAACAGTGAACAGTCAGGTAAACATGAAGTTCTATACTAAAGGCCTACTTACTTTAGTTCCTGTTTCCCAATAAATCATATCTAGTTGCCAATTTTAAAAATGCCAAAGGAACCCAGGTGTGGTGCACATCTTTAACTCCAGCACTCAGGAGGCAGAAACAGGCAGAGTTCAAGGCCTGTGAGTTCAAGGCTAGCCTGGTCTACATAGTGAGTTCTAAGCCAGCTAAGGCTACAGGGAGACCCTGCCTCAAAAAACCAAATAAAAGAAATTAAAAAGGCCAAAAGGAAAAAAAATTAGACACAAAGCAAGCATTAAATTTAGACAGATCTGGCACAGATTAACTGATAGGTAACTATAATTACCGTACATGCGTGTCAAGCATAGTGGCACACGCCTTTAATCCCAGCACTTGGGAGGAAGAGGCAGGCAGATCTCTGTGAGTTCAAGGCCAGCCTGGTCTACATAGCAAGTTCCAGGCCAGCTGAGCCTGCAGAGAGACCCACCCTGTCTTAAGAAGACCAAAAAAAAACAAAAGACACAACCTGTAAGGATAGAAATTTAAGCAAGATATGAAACTTCAAAAGAATCTAAGAGAAGTGTTAGAAGTTAAACACTGTAACCAACATGAATGGCTTCCCAGGTCTCATCAGTTTACTGGAAATAGCCAGGAAGGCATCAGTGAACTTGAAGACATGTCAGTAGAAACAGTCTGTCCTCATGAGGCTTCCATTTAGCAGCAAACAAATACCCATCAGAGGACAGACGGTTCCGAGAAGAAAGCCAAGCACAGGGGATGGGGAATGGGGACTGCAGCTTTTTACATGAGAGGGCTGAGATGATGGCTCTGGAAAAGGCATCTGAGTAGAGACCCAGAGTAAGCCACAGGGGGGAGAGTGGGCAGGCTCTTGTATCCATCTCTATAGGGCAGAGGTACTCTGTAGATGACTACATGCATCTATGTCCGTACTGCCACTTGACTGAACAGTAAAATTAAACATTCTGTCCACTCCTATCGAACTGTAGCTGTACACTTACTACCTCTTCCCTTTCTGAACATTAGGCTTGCTGTTTTATAGATTCAGCTGTTGGCCCAGGTGAGTCTTGAACTTCTGATCCTCCTGACTCAGTGAGTGCTGACATTACAGGCTTGTAGCACATGTCCAAAACCATAGATCTGTTCAGTGTGTGGTTGTACTCATTACGCCTTTTTTTCATTTCATTCTAATACTTTTTTCATAATATGTCTATTTAAAATTTAAACTTTTTTTTGTTGTTTTGGGGCACAGGGTCTCCCTGTAGCTCCAGTTGACCTGGAACTTGCTATGTTCCAGGCTGGCTTCAAACTCTTAAGAGATCTGCCTGCCTCTGCCTCCTGGGTGTTGAGTCAAGGTGGGTGTCAACACACGCCAAAATTTAAACCTTTCTTGACTGGATCAACAAAATGTGTGACCCACAATGGAACGCAGTTCAGCAATAAAAAGGAGTGGACCACCACTGCTGCTATCTGGATGAACCTCAAAGATATTGTGCTTAATGGAAGATGTCAAACACAAAGGGTGTCACATAATTCCATTTCCATGAAATTTCCAGTAAGGAAATTCTGTAATTCAGTGAAGGTGTCCATGCTTAGCATGTGTAAGACCCTCCTTCCAACCTCTAGCATACACTGCAAGTAAAAGTGTATCTACAGACAAAAATCAGTGGTCACTTGAAGCAGAATGTACAACGAGGGAGATGAATGGATTGTGAAGAATCGCACAACTCTCGGAACTTCAGAAACATTCTGTATACATATATGTGTGTGTGTATATATATATATATATGTATATAAAATATATTTTACTGGTATATAAATCATACCAATAAAAGCTTTAAAAAATCTTCTCCCACTTTCCTATTTGTGCCTCCTAGATTGGACATGTTGCCTTGATGGTACTCTATTAACTTGATTCACCTGCTTCTTCCTCCCAAGTGCTAGGATTAAAGGTGTGTGCCACCAGTCCCAGCAATATATATTTCACACTAGCTGCCTTTCTGTGTTCACACTTTATGATTTTTTAAAAAAATTATTCTTAGGCATTCTTTATTTCTATGTGTATGAGTGCTTCGCTTGCATGTACGTAAGTGCACTGCGTGTGCCTGACACCTGGGGAAGCCAGAAGAGGGTGCTGAGTTCCCAGCACTGGAGTTACTGATAGTTGCCATGTGGGTGCTGGGAACTGAACCCCAGTCCTCTGCAAGAGCAGCTAGTGCTCTTAACCTTCGAGCTATCTCTCCAGTCATGCTACAGGCTTTTTCACTCAGTTTTGAAGGGAGGCTCACCGTCATCTTGATCAGCCAACTACCTTCATAACAAGATTTGTTGATGAGCCCTGGATCTTCCACATGCGATTCATTAACTTCAGTTCCTCTCCTGGGAGAGAACAGAGTTCAGTGGCCGCCTTCACAGTTCCCAAAGCAGTAAGCATTTTGATTTCTCAGTTTTGTCCCAACTTCAGGCTACAGTAAACACCCCCTAAAGCCCCCATGCAGCTGCAGATTCCCACTGTTCCAGTCCCACTCTGTTAGGTGTGTGCTGCATCCACATGCCTGTACTCAGCTCCCAGGGCAGGTAGGGCAAAAACAACAAACAAGCACCAGGTGCATACTATGGCCCAGGAACCCCTCTCCATTCCCAGTCCCATGTTCACACTGTTTCCCTAAAATATGTATTCAGAAGACAACGTTCTGAACTTCAAAGTAGGGAGTGCCAAAATCCACAAATGACATATTTTATTGGAAAATATTGGATTTAATAGAAAATATCACATTGTAAACAACTTGATTGATCCATTAGCTTAACACAGACAGCACAAATCACGTATAAAAGCTTCAGACAAAATGCTGGTACCAAACACAGTACTTAGAGGCCTGAGCCAGGATCTGAAAACTCTTTTGTGGGAATAGGCAGCAATAGCTTCAAACAGGCACAAAAACAGAGGAGCAGGCACAAGCACTCTAGGCCGGAGGGGAAGAAAGGCAGACAGAGCAGAGCAGCTTGGGAAGGAGCCTGAAGGACAAACTGATAAAGGGTTGTATTTCCACTGTACTGAGAACTGCGGAGCGTACCTCAAAAAACGGAGAGCGGGGAGTGGCAGAGGTCTCAATGGAGAACACACTAGAAGCATGTGCTACAGGCTTGGCACTCAGCTGAGAGCCAGAGGGCACAGCACTTGTGCATGCAGATGCTCACCAGCCCCTCACACTAGGTAAATGCCACAAATCATGGTGTCTCTCACCCCAGTGGGCCTCCTCTTTACTCAGGAGGATATGATAGACTTGTGACAAAACACAGGGCTCTGGTGGGAAAAGCGTTTCTGTCTCTCCTCGTGGATCCTTAAGGAAGAGAACTGTGACATGGCCAGACAAGCCACCTTCTCTTGTAGAGGCCACCAAGCTCATGCAAAGACTGGCTGTGACCACAGGAAAAGGGAGCACAGGATAGGTTCTTCCCAGGGCCCTTCATACTGACCCGAAGGGTGGCTGCTTTGTATATAATTTATGTACTGAAAGTTTGCTCCTTAATCTAGAACAGTGATTCTCAACGGCCAGGCTTGCTGAAGAGTTCTCAAGAATCTCCAAAGAGGTTGTTTCAAAAATGCACAAGTTCTACCTCCCCTCCTCGCCCCCAAGACTTGAGAATTAGTGCACATATGATACAAATTCTTGGCGGGAGTGTGCTGTTCATTTGAACAGTGGCAGACACAGAACAAAAACTGAAAAACCGTCATGAGTATAACACCAATCAAAATGGAGTACATTTTTCAGAAAATTTCTGTTACACAAAAATATTTTAAAAATGGGTAAAAGGTTGGGGATGTAGCTTACTTGGTAGAGCGTTTGCCTGACATGTGCAAGGCCCTGGGTTCAATCCCCAGTTCTAAAAAAAGAAGAAAATAGTTATAAACAATTCTCCCTCTAGCTAAACTCTATGACTAGTAAGTGCCTAGCCACATAACCAAGGACAGCAAGTTCAGTACACATATTCGCAATACCAGTAATGGATTAAAGAAAAAGAATTCTACTCCCCTAGACAGTTTCCAGAAAGCCCTGTGTGTGCCTCTGAGTATCTGAGAGCAGGTCCCAGCACAGGCTAGTCACTGTATGGTTTCTTAGCAGACTGGCTTTTCTGAATATCCTTCTCCTTGATGCTGTACAGGGGGTCCACCAACTTGTTATGAACAAGCATTAAACCTATAAAAAATGTAAAACAGACAGTAGTCAACTTAGAGGCAAGAGTCCCAGAGTTATCAAGAGGTACGTGCAGCTCTCAACTGTCCTAGAGCTGCCACTCAACTCTGCTCAATGATCTCAAGGGTGATTACTCTAGGAGAGTTAATCCTCCAAGACTGCCAGTTCAGAGAACTTCTGTCACCTCACCCCTGTGGGAATCCATGATTTAAAGGTTAATCTTTAGTAAGGGAGAAATTCCCAACCAGCTGTTTAATAAATGAGGACTGTCACTTAGGTTTGTAAATAAATCTCCCTCTCCTCCTCCCTCCCTGTTCTTCAGCCCTCGATGAGGGCTGCCAGAGAAAACCCAAGGCTCAATGTCTTATAAAGTTACCATATAGTCATTCCCATGAACGGTAACTTTGCATTTCCTTGTCCCCCGAGCAGAGATCCCCAGAAATGGATCCTTGCAGTCATGGAGGGAAAAGAAATGACCTTAACATGAAGCAGTAGGGTTTGACTATTATTAAGACCATAGGTGATGGGCCAGTTGCATGGCTCAGTGGGTAAAGCTGATTCCTGCACAGCACAAGCGTGGCCACCCAAGTTTGATTCCCAGAACTTATATAATGGCAGAAATAACAGACTTCGAAGTTATAATCTGATTATCTCCATGTGCACTGTGGCACATAAACACACACACACACACACACGGATCATAGGTGCTGATTAAAATGGCCAAAATGATCTGGGTATAGTAGTATATGCTTATAACCCCAGCACTCAGGAGACTGAGGAAAGACGATTGTGACTTAAGAGACTTCATAGTGAGACTCTCTTTAAAATAAAAAATAAGGGCTGGAGAGACGACAGCTCAGCAGTTAAGAGCACTGACTGCTTTTGCAGAGGACCTGAGTTCAGTTCCCAGTATGCACATGGTCGCCCACAACAGGTTGTAACTCCAGTTCCAAGGGATCTGGCACCCTCTTCTGGCCTCTGAGGGCACCAGGCCAGCATGTGGTACACATACATACATACAGGCAAAATTCATAAAAATAAAATAAATCTTTTATCTTTAAAAAGGCCATAAGGGAAGCTAGACACAGGCCCTCCCAACATGGCCAAGTTTGACTACCTTCTCCCTTCTCCCAACCTTCCTCTCACCTTTAAAATACTTGACAGTCTTCACTTTCAGCTCCAAGGTGGCATCTTCATCACACACAAACACAGTCCGCGGATGCTGCTGGAAGGCAGACACGGTCCACATATGGTTCACTCCCTCCTCAATGGCCTTGTACAATGCAAAGGCCTTGTGAGCACCTGTGATGAGGATCATCACCTGGGGAACAGAACACAAGCCCACAATGGAGACATGTCTACATGCCAGTCCAGCCACAACAAACAGTGGTAAGGATTACTGGTTTGTTGATGTTGTTTTTTATTACTCTTTTTATGTGTGTGAGTGTATGGCCTGCATGTATGTAAGTGTACCCCTGCCATGCAATGCCTGGGAAGGTCACAGGAGGGCGTCAGATCCCGGAAACTGGAGTTAGGGTGATGGTTAGCCTCCATGTGGGTGCTGGGATTCAAACCCAGGTCTTCTGCAAGGGTAGACAGTGCTCTCAACTGTTGAGCCAGCTCTCCAGCCTCCAGGATTACCATTTTACTATCACATGGTACATACTCTGTGTTAGTATTCCATAACATTGTTATCCCCACATTACAAGGAATGATGCTCCAGGGGATTAAGGAACTTGCCCAAGGTCATGTGACCCTACAGTCCACACTCTCTGACCTCAAGATAGTGCCCAAGGCAACTTGGATGCTGGCTTCTGCAGGGGCCTGTCAACAGACATGCCACACAAAGACCCACACCTCATTTGAAGAGCTGTATGGTATCAGTCTGTGAAACTGGACCCAACCTGGAACAGCTTGGGAAACAATGATAGGAGCTATCTGTGGGCCCTTGAAGCAGACTCTCAGGAAGCTTGCCCCTCCATCTGGTCTCATTCAGTTCAGAGCACTCAAAGTGCTCATCATATGACTCAGTATGCTGGTTTCTGTTTATAGAAAACAAAGACATGAACTCCACATAGCAGTTAAGACATCAAGAACGTAAGTCTGGGGACTACAGACATGACTCTGCAGTTAAGAGCACTAGTTACTCTTGCAGAGGACCCAGGTTTGGTTTCCAGAACCCACATGGCAGCTAACAACTGTCTGTTAACTCTAGTTGCAGGGGAATCCAACACCTTCTTCTGGCCTCTGCAGGCACTGCATGACATGGATGCACTTAGACATATGTAGGCCATACACTCATCACATGACATAAAAAATAATAAAACAGAGAAGAATGTACATGCTAAAGAGCAATCCTAAAGAACTCAGCTCTACAGAGCCCCTCTCATTTTAACTCATTCACTTGTACCGTGCAGTGAGAACAGGATTTACCGTTTCTTTCTTAAGGACAGAACAGAAGCAGAGGAGGTAACGGCTGGTTCTACAAGCCCTAACTTAGTTCCAGGCCTCATTCTCTTCCCAGATCAGATGCCTCTCCCCAGTAAGCCTGGCCTCAAAACTCCTGTATTTTCAAGAGGCAAGCAGACCTTTGATTCAGGTTACCTAGAAGAAATCCAGGTGCCATAATTTACTTCACAAAAGTTCACTTTTTATGCAGGGAATTTTTCCACTGATCTAGATGTTTGCTTATAGATTTGGGCAAAGACACTGGAAAGTAAATGTCCGTAGCCATTTTTCACTGAATATGCTTCAGAAAAAAAAGAAAATGCTTCAAAAATTCAATACATGGGCCAAGAGATGCCTAGGTGGGTAAAGGTACATACAGCCATGGCTGACAACTTGATTTTAACACCTGAGTCCCACATGTTGGAAGGAGAGAACTGACTCCTGCAAGTTTTCTTCTGACCTGAACATACATGCTATGACATGCATGTATGCATGCATGCACACATATACCCAGACATAATAAATACATTTTTTTTAAAAGATAAAATTCAGGAACTGGAGAGATGGCCCAGCAGTTAAGAGCTCTGGCTGCTCTTGCAGGGGACCTGGATTCAATTCCTAGCAATCACAAGGTGGCTAACAACTATTCTTTAACTCCAGTTCCAGATGAATCTGACGCCCTCTTCTGACCTCTCTGGGCATTGCATGACATAGATGCACTTACATAAATGGAGTCAATACACTCACACACATTTAAAAAATAAAATATTTTTTAAAGGTAAAACTCAGACACAGGAACAAGAATGACAAAAAAATTAAATTCAAATGACACTCAATTTTCTAGGAGAAAAATTCACTAAATTCAAGTCAAAACATTTTAATTACACTTTACTATATTTACTTTCCTTGAGCACATAAACAAAGTGTGGTTGAGTTGCAGAAGTGTCCCTTCAAACAGTGACCAACTATAATAGGAGCCAAAAATGTCCATTTAGTAGCTGAATAGGTACAAATTCTTACTACCAAAGTAGTAGTGCTGGGAGCCTCTCCGTTCATGAGCTTCATAAGCAGACCAGGGGCCCAGTCCTTGACCAGCTGACCCAAAGGTACAGTAAAATGCTCAAAGGATTGCTCTCGCCCTGGGAATAGTTCTTGCCAGCAAAGGAAGAGGAGCAGCACTGAGATCAGTGGGGATTTTAACCCTGTTTATGAAGAATTCAAGTTTAACAAGAACTGAGTTAGATGGTACCTGCAGAGCTAAAATTAACAGAAAGAACCCTCCTTTCCCTCTGACCAACCTCAGCAAGGACTAGTAGACAGACCCTGCCCCCTTACCTCTCTGGCATCCATGACAGTACCCACACCCACCGTCAGGGCCATGGTGGGCACCTTGGCGAGATCGCCATCAAAGAACCTAGCATTGGCCAAGATGGTGTCCATGGCCAGTGTCTTCACACGGGTCCTGGATACCAGACTGGAACCTGGCTCATTGAAAGCAATGTGTCCATCGGGGCCGATGCCTGCAGAAACAATGGGCAGTCCCATGAGTCCCAGGACCCAGAACCAAAACCAGACGCTTCCTTGAAAAATATCCTTGAAATTTAATTTCTTTCCTCATTTGTACCTCAAGTCAGGTATTCTTGAGGCATGTGACCCGCCCCTCCCTGTCTCTTCCACTTGAGGTACAGACACTGCTAACATGTTTGCACCTTCAGTGAGGGGCTTTCTCTCTGCCCAGACTGTGGGTCATTTCACTCTGTCCCTCTCCCCTGGAGCTGGAGAAACACAGCAGTTGGGAAAGGGCTGGTTTGTAAGATCTCAGGACCTGCGAACTCCTGCCCTTCTACCTTTACAGAAAGCAGATTAGCAGTAAAAAACAGTCCAACTCCAACTTTAGAACTCCAGGAGCCTCCCAGGGTGGCAGCACACAGACACTGTAGGCAGCCCAGGGGAGAAAGCAGAACACAAATCCGAGGGGCAGAGACCTTAGGTTCCTTCCTTGTCCCTGATGCTCCTAGCTTGACCTTGAGTCACACTGCGTCCCTAGGGTTCAACTGACTATTGCTAGCATGCAGGTGTGCTAAACAGTACCTTCTGGAACTGTAGAGTCCATCTTTTAAAATGTTTGGATACGTTACATGACTGTTCTGAAGTCTAATTAAGACTTTAGTCTTAAGTAGAGGATGTCAGGATCCAAATCCAGCCATCACAATTTACAGATGAGGCATTACGTGTAGAAAAAGGACACTCAAGGTCACACACAATTCCTGAGCAGCAGAGACGGGGCATGGACCCAGGGACACAACTAGATGCTTTCTCTGCTCCATACAGCACTGTAACTAGCACAGAGGGACCTCGTGGAGACAGGCATAGTGCCCTGTCCTCCTTCTGGGCCAGGCAGCCACTCTAGGCCTGGATAGAGGGACCTCGTGGAGACAGGCATAGTGCCCTGTCCTCCTTCTAGGCCAGGCAGCCACTCTAGGCCTGGGTCTGTAACTAGCACAGAGGGACCTCGTGGAGACAGGCATAGTGCCCTGTCCTCCTTCTGGGCTAGGCAGCCACTCTAGGCCTGGATCTGGACACAGGTCTCCTTCTAGGCCAGGCAGCCACTCTAGGCCTGGGTCTGTAACTAGCACAGAGGGACCTCGTGGAGACAGGCATAGACCTGTCCTCCTTCTAGGCTAGGCAGCCACTCTAGGCCTGGGTCTGTAACTAGCACAGAGGGACCTCGTGGAGACAGGCATAGTGCCCTGTCCTCCTTCTGGGCCAGGCAGCCACTCTAGGCCTGGATAGAGGGACCTCGTGGAGACAGGCATAGTGCCCTGTCCTCCTTCTAGGCCAGGCAGCCACTCTAGGCCTGGGTCTGTAACTAGCACAGAGGGGCCTCGTGGAGACAGGCATAGTGCCCTGTCCTCCTTCTAGGCTAGGCAGCCACTCTAGGCCTGGGTCTGTAACTAGCACAGAGGGACCTCGTGGAGACAGGCATAGACCTGTCCTCCTTCTGGGCTAGGCAGCCACTCTAGGCCTGGATAGAGGGACCTCGTGGAGACAGGCATAGTGCCCTGTCCTCCTTCTGGGCCAGGCAGCCACTCTAGGCCTGGGTCTGTAACTAGCACAGAGGGGCCTCGTGGAGACAGGCATAGACCTGTCCTCCTTCTGGGCCAGGCAGCCACTCTAGGCCTGGGTCTGTAACTAGCACAGAGGGACCTCGTGGAGACAGGCATAGTGCCCTGTCCTCCTTCTGGGCCAGGCAGCCACTCTAGGCCTGGGTCTGTAACTAGCACAGAGGGGCCTCGTGGAGACAGGCATAGACCTGTCCTCCTTCTGGGCTAGGCAGCCACTCTAGGCCTGGATAGAGGGACCTCGTGGAGACAGGCATAGACCTGTCCTCCTTCTGGGCCAGGCAGCCACTCTAGGCCTGGGTCTGTAACTAGCACAGAGGGACCTCGTGGAGACAGGCATAGTGCCCTGTCCTCCTTCTGGGCTAGGCAGCCACTCTAGGCCTGGGTCTGTAACTAGCACAGAGGGACCTCGTGGAGACAGGCATAGTGCCCTGTCCTCCTTCTGGGCTAGGCAGCCACTCTAGGCCTGGGTCTGTAACTAGCACAGAGGGACCTCGTGGAGACAGGCATAGTGCCCTGTCCTCCTTCTGGGCCAGGCAGCCACTCTAGGCCTGGGTCTGTAACTAGCACAGAGGGGCCTCGTGGAGACAGGCATAGACCTGTCCTCCTTCTGGGCCAGGCAGCCACTCTAGGCCTGGGTCTGTAACTAGCACAGAGGGACCTCGTGGAGACAGGCATAGTGCCCTGTCCTCCTTCTGGGCCAGGCAGCCACTCTAGGCCTGGGTCTGTAACTAGCACAGAGGGGCCTCGTGGAGACAGGAATAGACCTGTCCTCCTTCTGGGCTAGGCAGCCACTCTAGGCCTGGATAGAGGGACCTCGTGGAGACAGGCATAGACCTGTCCTCCTTCTGGGCCAGGCAGCCACTCTAGGCCTGGGTCTGTAACTAGCACAGAGGGACCTCGTGGAGACAGGCATAGTGCCCTGTCCTCCTTCTGGGCTAGGCAGCCACTCTAGGCCTGGGTCTGTAACTAGCACAGAGGGACCTCGTGGAGACAGGCATAGTGCCCTGTCCTCCTTCTGGGCTAGGCAGCCACTCTAGGCCTGGGTCTGTAACTAGCACAGAGGGACCTCGTGGAGACAGGCATAGTGCCCTGTCCTCCTTCTGGGCCAGGCAGCCACTCTAGGCCTGGGTCTGTAACTAGCACAGAGGGGCCTCGTGGAGACAGGCATAGTGCCCTGTCCTCCTTCTGGGCTAGGCAGCCACTCTAGGCCTGGGTCTGTAACTAGCACAGAGGGACCTCGTGGAGACAGGCATAGTGCCCTGTCCTCCTTCTGGGCTAGGCAGCCACTCTAGGCCTGGGTCTGTAACTAGCACAGAGGGACCTCGTGGAGACAGGCATAGTGCCCTGTCCTCCTTCTGGGCCAGGCAGCCACTCTAGGCCTGGGTCTGTAACTAGCACAGAGGGACCTCGTGGAGACAGGCATAGACCTGTCCTCCTTCTGGGCCAGGCAGCCACTCTAGGCCGGGTCTGGACACAGGTTGAGGAATGTGTCAAGCTTACCTCCAACGAAGAGCTCAATCCCGCCTGCAGCCCGGATCTTCTCCTCAAAGGCATCGCATTCGGCCTGCAGGTCAGCTGCATTTCCATCCAGAATGTGAGTGTTTTCTGGGTGGATGTCAATGTGCTTGAAGAAATTATTCCACATGAAGGAGTGGTAGCTTTCCGGGTGCTCTCGAGGAAGGCCTGTGGAACCAAGGGATGCTCAGCCAGACCCAGGCTGAGCCAGAGCCCTCCTCCCAAGGAGGATACGAGGATATCATGCTGGCTGCTAACACTAAGGAGACTGTCCATCTGACCCCAGTCATGCAGGACAGGTAGAGCTGGTATCCAATTAATCATGGCCACTGTCTGTGAAAAAATGACTGGGCTGTAGTCGCTATATATCAGGGTCCAGGGAGAGCCCTTCAGTCTGATCCCCTTTTCAGGGTTAGGACTGTAGCTTAGAACAGCACTTGTCTAGCATGTGTAAGGCCCTTCGTGTGATCCCCAACACCATGCAAAAAAAGATTATTTTCCTTATCATAAAGGAATGATCACAAGCTGGAATCTGGGAAAACAGATTCTAGAGGCAGTCTGGCCACCTGGGTGGTCAAACTGAGCCCATGTGGGAAAAAGAAATCAAACATGCCCCTTACCCTGTGCCTTCCACCCCATCACACTTCCATTAGACCCTGCTCAGCCTGAGCCCCAACTAAAACACCAGGTAGTTGGAGAGAATTATCCCAGAGCTTCTCAAGATAATTATTTTCAGGTGGAAAAATGATTTAAAAAATCTTCAATATTAAGCACTAAGAGTATTTAAAATCGGGAACTGAGGATACGCATCACTGTAGAGGCCTTGGGTTCAATCCCCAGTCACGCCAAAACCAAAGGGAAAATTGTCTCATGAAAATATTTAAACTCACTGGGTGTGGAGGTATACACCTTTAACCTCAGCACTCAGGAGCAGAGGCAGGTGGACATCTGTGAGATCAAGGCCAGCCTGGTCTACTAGGCCAGTTGGGGGGCTACGGGGAGACCCTATCTGAAAACACCAAACCAAACAAAAAATATTTAAACACAGGGGGGGGATATAGAAAACAAGAACAACTTAAACTCAGGGCTGTGATGAGATGGGTGAGCAGGTAAAGGCACCTCCTACCATCCTGAGAGCCTTACTTGGCTCCTCAGGACCACACGGTGGAAAGAGAGAATGTGTAGAACCTGCTTCCACATATGCAATAACTAAATGTAATTTTAAAGATATTTTTAAAATTTAAAGATATTTAAAATTAGCCTTAAAAATGAAAGAAACTGCTGTGCTTGGTGGTGCACACTTGTGATCCCAGCACTTATGAGGCTGAGACAGGGGATCAAAAGTTCCAGGCAAATGTGGTCCACACAGGAAACCTCTAGCTCAAAAAACCAAAAGGAAAAAGAAAAGAATTCTGATGCATGCTGTAATTGTAATAACGATGAACCTTGAAAGCCTTCACAAAATGCCAGGTACCAAAAGTCAAATGCTTTTATGACTATTTGTATGAGGTTCACAGAGAAGTTAGTGGTTTCCAGAACCCTGGGAGGAGCTCTGGGGATGGGCTTCACAACCATATCGGTGCACATAATACTTCTGAACTATAGATTAAAAAGTTCTCAAAAAAAAAAAAAAAGGATGGCACATTTGTTTTTTTAGATGAAGATCTTGCTGTGTTGCACAGGCTGTATCCACGCCCTGGTCTCAGGCGGTCCCCTGCTTACCACCTCCCCCCTAACCCTAACATTTAGGCTACTTTGAGACATTCAGTTTTAAAGATGGTACGTATTACATGTGTTTTACCAGTTTTGTGTTTGCCATTTAATGTTTAAAACAAAACCATTACTAATGATTTGGTGACAGAAGACCAAGGCCACAAGTCTCAGCCTCTCCCGAAGTGTGCCTGGCAGAAAGAGGAGCTGGAGGGTGCACAAATCAGAGAAAGTTCAGACAGACCCTGGAGACACCCAGCCAGGGTCTCATTTGCAGCTGTTCCAGAAAGAAATGGCATAGAGTTGGGGACCAGGCAGAGGAAAGAACACCTTAATATTTATGAAATGTTCACTAAATGTCTGCTATATACGAGAAGCTTCTGCATTGATCACGGTACCATTTAACATTTAACAACCAATGCAGTCAGCCCTATTTTACAGGTGCTAAAGCCAGGGCTGGAAGAGACAGGTACTGATCACTGAGCCTATCTCCAGATATCACTGGCTCCCTTTGATGTCTCCATTCTTCTCCAGGGCTAAGCTTGTGAGAGGAGGAACATGACTCTCCTATGACTGGGAAGAACGCAAAAGACACTCACCTACATATTCATCCATGTTGAAGGTTTTCACATATTTAAAGGAGAGGTCCCCATTCTTATAGTACTCAATCAGCTTCTGGTAGCAGCCAAGTGGGGTACTCCCTGCAAGAGGCCTCTGTCAGAATTCCAGCACAGTCACAAATGCCTGCAGCCCCCGGCTCCCAGGTCCCCAGAACGTGGCTGCTCCAGAACCTGCCAGATCTGCAGTCCTAACAATCCCACCTGCCATCCACCTATACTAACCTGCTCAATGCCTACTTCCCACTAGACTGTAAACTCCAGGGGGACAGGGCTATGCCGGTCTTGTTGACTGCTAAGTCCCTGGAGCCAGACACAAGGATGACAGAAATCACTCTGATTAGATCCTGAGTGTCAGACCTGATTACTCGAGTGATATTCTCTGAGCATCAACAATGTACAAGGAGCAGGGCTGTGGACGGGGAGACAGACAACAGCGGTGACTAAAGGAGTGGGGACACCACGGCACTGCAGGGTGTGTAAGGTCACGCTATTATAGAGTTTCAGGGACGGTTTCTCAGAGCAACAGCAAACCTCTGAGTCTCATTAGTATCTTCATGATGAATCACCCTCTCAGGCTTTTCCTCAAGCGTCACTTTCACAGAAACACCTTCTCTGAACACAGCTCCCACTACCACTTCCTGGTCTTTCTCTTCGTTATTTTTCTCCCTACATTTTGCTAATTAGCTCATTTATAAATCTTTTCAAATTAACTATTTTTATTTTATGTGTGTGTATTGCCTCATGTGTGTAAGTACACCTGTGCCGTGCAGTGCCCACGGAGGTCAGAAAAGGGTGTTGTATCCCCCTGGAACTGGAGTTAGGATGGTTGTTGGCTGCCATGTGGGGGCTGAGAGTCGAACCCTGGTCCTCTGCTAGAGCAGCCAGTGCGCCTAACTGCTGAGCCATGTTTTCAGTCCCATAATTAGCTTTCTATCTCCCATTCTCATTAGATTTTAAGCTTTAGACAGTAGGAAGCAATACTCTTTTGTTGCGGTAGCATGGAAGTACCTAAACTGCTTGGTTTACAGTAGGCACTTGTGCTGGGTTGCTTTAGTGTCAACTTAACACACTGTGGTGAGGGAGCTTCAACTGTGGAATTGCCTCCTTTGAACTGGCCTGGGGTCACGTCTATGGGGTATTTTCTTGAGGAGGAAGGTGGGAGGGCGCAGCCTCACTGTGGATGGTGCCACTCCTGGGCAGGCTGTTCTGTATTGTGTAAGAAAACAGGCTGAGTATGGACCAGAGGAGCAAGCCAGTAAGAGCGTTCCTCCACGGCCTGTGTTTCAGCTCCTGCTCCAGGTTCCTGCCCTGCCCTCCTATCTTAGACTCCCTTAGGGATGAACTGTGACCCGGGAGATGTAAGCAAAATAAACTCTTTCCTCACCAAGTTAGTATTGGTCAGAGTGTTTTGTCACAGCAATTGAGGCAAACTAGGACAGCACTCAAAAAAAATCTGAGTGACTCTTGGTGGCAGCTCCACCACCCCACCCTAAACCACCAACCAGTCCCTGCGACCGGCCTTAGCCGGACCAAAGGCCGGACCGTCTGTCTTCTCCCACCACCGTTCAAATCCCTGGCCTTTCTACCAACTCTGTGAATATCCAACTCTAGTAGACTGAATTCTGAGAGGAAACCGTGTGAAACCGAAGCAGCGGGATTCGGACACATCTTTTCTTTTGGGGTGGGTTTTTGACACAGAGTCTCAATTCAGACTGACCCTGAACTTGAGGCAATCCTCCTGCCTCAGACCCTGAGTGCTGGAATTGCAGAGATGAGCTATTACACTTGGCTGAGGGAGTCACATCTGTGGAGCTCAGATCTGGTCTAAATGGGAATTAGGAGAAGTTGACCAGAGCCCAGCCTGATGAGGTGGCAGTTGGGTAGCTCCAGTTAGAGCACAGGATATTCACACAAGGCTGAGACACTAGTCACTGGAGTTACAGGTGATTGTGAGCCGCCTGAAACAGGTGCTGGGAACACTACTTGGGTCCTCTGCAAGAACAGTAAGCGCTCTTAACCAACGAGCCACCTCTCCAGCCCAAGAATAAATAGTTTTTGAAATTCAAAAGGGCATTTTATCACACATGAAAGTTACATAAATTCAAAACTGAGTGTTCACAAAGTTTTACTCGAATACAGCCACACTTGTTCACTTATTTACATATTAACTATGGCTGTTTTCATTGCTACAGGGGCCGAGTTGAGATGCGACAGTGAACCCTGAAATATTTACTGTTAGGCTATTTACTGAAAAAGTCTGAAGGTCTCTTTCTAATGCTCAGGGTCATAAAACCACTGGGGCCAATCTACCCACTTGTGAAAGAAATATTCAAGATACTTTTTGAGGCCCTGTGGCCAAACTGTCTTCTTGCTTCCTGCAAGAACAGCATTTTTTCTGGTTTTTTTTTTTTTGTTGTTGTTGTTGTTTTGTTTTGTTTTGTTTTTTCTGAGACAGAAAAAAGCCTTGGCTAGCCTAGAACTCAATATGTAGATCACACTGGTTCAAACTCAGAGACCCATTACAACCTCCTGGCTGAGATTAAAGGTGTGTACCACCATACATGGCCTGATCTCTTCAGAAGAAATTGGGAATAGTTTTCACTTAGGTTTTATATTCAATTAAGCTTTCTAGAAAATTATTTGAGTAAGCAACTACTCAATGGTCCCTTTGCTGGTAACCCCCTTCATGCATAGAATAAAAATTCATCTCATAAAATGCTTGCCTTAAGACGCCAGGGCTGAACTAGGTGGAGCGCCTGCCTAATCAAGATTCTACAGGAACATGCTGCCGCTACATCAACCCATCTCGGTCCCCTCCTCCATATGGGGCAGGCGCCTGAGGTCATTCCACTGCATTACTATCTCAATTCCACCTTTTCAGTCTCTAGGAAAGGTGAGCCCATGAATTTGACTCCTTAACAGCCTCCAACAAGCTCTCTCCCAATCCCTGTCCATATCACCCTCTCCATTCCACAACGAACCTGTGGGGAGCCCCAAGGTGAAGTACTTGTCTGGCCCTGGATTAAACTGGATGATACGGTTCCTGATGTACTTGGCTGCCCACTCACTGGCCTGAGAATAGTGATCCAGGATGATGAGCTTCATCTCGTCCTACAATGAGATAACAAACCGAATCAACGGGAAGGGCAGGGGCCAAGGGACAAGAGGAGACTGGGGAAGAAGTCCCTGGCGACCAACAACAGTCTCCTTCAGAGCAGAGCTTACTTGGGAAATGGCTGGGCGTCTCCACACCCACCAGGAGGCGCTCCTGGGGGTCAGACGTTGCCTATAACCTCTGCTACCCACTTACCAGAGGACCTCACAAAGCAGCAGTTTTCTGGGCCTGTTTCCCTCTGTGTAAGATAGGGACAGTAGTACCTGCCTCCTGGATTTCACGATGGGGACTGGTAAATGACTGCACATAGCCAACCAGTAACAGTCGGCTGGCCATTATCATCTAGTAGCTCAACTCAGCTCATGCCCACACTCGACTCTCATCCAGTCTGGATCCTTTGACCCACCGGTTCGTCCCCCACAACTAGAGGTGCCGTGGGGTCACCCTGGGGCTCTAGAACTCGCCCAGGGGAGGCGTGTCCTCTTTCAGTCCCAGGAGTCGGGTGCTTCCCGCTCGCCACCTTGGTGAAGCCTTCTGGGTCCTCAGTTTCCCCCAAAGGCACAACGGGATACAGGTAACCGCGGCGGGAGCAGGGAGTCTGGCTCGCCCGCGGTGTGCGCGGAAAGGCCCAGGCGGAGGCGGCCCGCGGGGTCCAGCGATACCCCACCGCGACCGCGTCGCCCCTCCGGCCCGCTCGGGGAGAGGTGCGGGCGGCTCGCTCGGGGCCAGGGCCAGGGGTACCGGAGCAGAGCAGTGCCCGCGACCCCCGGGCCCGAGGACCGGCCCGCCCAGCCCGCTCCCCACTTACGCCGATGCCTCCCGCGGCTGCAGCGGCCAAGGCGCAGGCAGCCCAGCCTCGCGCGGGTCACGTGGCTGCGGGTCACGCGGTGCGCGCGCCGCCCCGCTGACTCAGCCGGCGCCGGCCGCTGCCTGTGCGGGCTTCGCCGGGTGGAGACTAGACGCTCCAGCCGAGGTGGGACCGAGCCTGCCTCTGAGCCGGAGGGCGCGGCCTGGGGACCACAGCCCAGGGATGCAAGCTGGGACCCCGGGGAGGACAGCAAGACTGTGTCTCGGTGTAGCAGCCTGAGGCATCCCTCTCAGTTTGGGGGGTGAAAGTTAAGCCCGCAACCAAAAAGGAAGCAGTTAGTGAGTTTATTAATTAAGCCCCAAAATAAGATGCACTCAAGTATAGGCCTTAGGAGAGGATCAGCCCGACCGCCTAAGCGGTAATTGTGTGTGAGATTTCGGGGCTTTGACATTACTAATCTGCGGTTAGGTTTATATGTTAGGGAAAGTATGTGCTGGTGTGCTCCTCTTTCTTCCACAGAATTCTGACCAACAGGAGCCTTTTTTTCTTCTTCTTTTTTTTTTTTTTTAGGTACGATTGTGCAGACTTGTGATTTCAGAGGGGTGAGTAGAAATAAAACACTGATCAAAGGGCTCTTTATACGCTAGTCAGAAGGAGGCTGGGCATAAAGAAGAGTTCATTGCCATTTTAATAATCTCATTTGTGATGACTTTTCAGAGGGGATATAATTCTTGGCAGGTAGTTTGGTTACTCATGTCGAAATTATTGAGTGACAGCAAGCAAGAGACGGAAATCAGAACCAGGAGAAAAGAAGAGCCCATTGCGTTCTCATGCCCGTTCTATTTCCTGACTAGTTCTGTGTCAGAACTTTGAAGATAAACATACATATACACCAAAGTAATGACTGTTAGCAGTGTTCGTTCAGAATTGTTTTTCTGTAGTGCGTGGTGCACCTTTAATCCCAGCATCCTGGAGGTAGAGGCAGACAGATCTCTGTGAGTTCCAGGCCAGCTGGGGCTTCAGGGAGACCATGTCTCAAAAAACAAAAATGAAACAATATGAAATTGTTTTTTATGAATCTGCCTGTGCTGTTAACTTACAGATGAGGTAAGGCAGGATAAGTGTATGTACACCGAAGGTCAGGTATTTTTCCTATGTTATATCACTTTGTCCTGATTAAGCCCCAGTAATGTAAGCTTGTTATTACTCTTATAAGTGACGATTTTGAGAAAGAGAGAGAGAGATTAACTTTGTCAAGGGCATAAATGGCTTTCATAAGACTTCAAGTCAGGAGGATCTGTCCACTTCCCAAAGCTTCCACGCCTGCCTCCCATCTGCTGTGACAGCAGATTTTGGACACTTTATGTATCTATTTTATTCTTCTTGTGAGTACATATGTGTGTGTTCATGAGTATGTGAGCGCATGTGTGGAGGCCACAGGTCGATGTAGTTGTCATTCCTCAGGAGCTATCCACCTTATTTTTGAGACAGAGTCTCTTACTGGAACCTGGGGCTCCATGATTCAGCAAGGCTGGCTGGCCAGCAAGCCCCAGGAATCCTCATGTCTCCACCATCTAGTCCTGGGATTACAACTACGTCTGGCTTTTTACATGGGTGCTAGAATAGAACTTAGGTCTTTATACTTGCTCAGCAAGGCCTTTACCACCTGACCTATCTCCCTAGCCATCTTATTATCCATCTTATTCTTTCAGGTCAACACTGGTCTGCAGTAAGCCAAATAAACTCCTCCTTCTATAAGCAGTGACAGCAGAACAACTAGGGTACTTGTCAGCACCCTTCTTTCCTGGGACCTCACAGGTAGTTCTCTAAGCACACTGACATGTTTCCCATCCCAGACCTCCTGGTCCCTTGTGCGTCTCCCGCCCCCTTCTGTCTTGTCTGTCTCCAGCTCCAGCCTCCTGGCCTCTTGTCTCAGAACGGAAGTTGACAAATTAGAAGACTTGTGTGTTCGTACACTGCAATACACTCCAGCTCCTGTGTGCACAGATGTTTTCATGCTGGCTAACAACACCCTGTGCAAACACCCTGCCTTTGTGCCCCTAAAGTCTTGTATAAGCCATGGCATTTGTGTTGAAACCAAAGATACATTTTTGGGCTGCACAGCTGCATGAATAAATGAATGTGTTTTATTTCTCCTTGAAGTTAGTGGAAAATTTTGGTTTTTAAAAATCTTATTTTATTTTTATGATTTGAATTTTATATTTTTATGTGTATGAGTGTTTTACCTACATGTATTTAAGTGCACTTTGTGTGTATAATGCCCTGAAGTGGCCAGAAGAGTGTGTCAGATCCCCTGGAACTGGACTTGTAGATGGTTGTTAGTAGCCATGTGGGTGCTGGGAATTGAACCTGGGTCTCTGAAAGAACAGTAAGGGTCTTAACCGATGAGCCATCTTTCTAGCCCCTAGAGGAAGTTTTTGTAAGGATAGCATATGAATTTGCTATTACCTCATAACAGATTACCTCAAAAGTTATTGATATAAGCAATAATTATTTATTATCTACCATGTGTCTGTGGACTAGAAATTCAGGCAGGGTTAGCCAAGTGTGATATATTGGCACATATCTATAATCCTAGCACATGAGAGAGTCCGAGACAGGAGGACTATGAATTCAAGGACAGCCTGGGTTATATAGTGAGACTTGGTCACCAAAAAAAGCAAAAAAGAGAAATGTTCAGATAGTGAGGATCATTTCTAGAACTTCAAAAGACTGTTATCAGTGCTCAGCATTAGTCAGAATTGGAGTTACAGATGGTTGTTAACTGCCGGTGGGTGCTGGGAATCAAATCCAGGTCCTCTTCCAGAGTATCTAGTGTTCTTAACCACTGGATGTTCTTAACCATATCTCAGCCCTTTATTATTACTATTTTTTTATTCACTTTATTCATGGAGACAGGCTCTCTCCCTGGGCATCCACGTGAAGGCTGGGTGTAGCAGCATGCACCTGTAACCCAGCACTGGGGTAAAGGGAACGGAGTCACGCAGATCACTGGAGGAGTCTAGCTGAATCCGTGAGCTTCAGATTCAGTGAGAGAGCCTGTCTCCAGTCCCTTTACAGATATTTTTACCTCTGATTCCTTAGATAATGGCATAGGATTATGATAGAATCTTCATTTTCTGTTTGATATTTATATGAAAACTAGTGACTTTTGTCTTGATGTCAAAGCAGCAAAGGTTAAAAAACTTAATCAGCTTTATGCTTCCATTCAACCCAAGTGAAGCGCTGAGTCCTTCTTTTCATTCATTTATAAAATACTTCCTGAGTCTTAATTATGAGCCACACTGACTTAGGCTTTGGAGATACAACAGTAAACAACTCAAGCCCTTGTAGATTCCCTGGCTTTACTGATTAAATTTTTAAATGTTTAAAAATGAATTATTAAATTATTATCTGTGTGCGCGACTGTATAATGTCTGTGTGAGTGTGGGCACATTCATGAGTGTGGAGGTCAGGGGACAACTTGAGAAGTCAGTTCTTGAACTCAGGTCCTCAGACCAGCTTGGAAGTGTTTACCTTCTGAACCATCTCTCCATCCCAATCCTGAGCCATCTTGACAGCCTTCTAGTAATTAGATTTTGACAAATTTCACTGTGTGATAATTATATGAAACATTAAATATTACTCTTTTCTTTAAACCTTGTACAACTTGGAAATCAGTTTATGGCAAGGAATTCTAATCTTTTGTTGTTGTTTTGTTTTGTTTTGTTTTGACAGGCTCTCCCTAGTCCCAGCCCACTTAGAATCCAAAAATGCAGTCCAGCAAACAAACAATTAAAAAATTTTGTTAGTTACCTTAGCATCAGGAAATGCAAATTAAAACTACTTCTCACCCCAACCAGAATGACTATGCAGACCATAAGCTAGGATGATAAACAACAGCTCCTGAGGGTTGTGAGGCTTAAATGGATTGATACATTAGAGCATTTGAAACATGCCTGGTCCATGACAAATAATATCACTTATTAAATTAAACCGTATGAAGTTGACATTTTGCCATTTTCTGGATCAAAACTCAATAAATATCAGCAATTTTCTAAGTTTAATCTAAAATCTTATTATATCCTTTCACCAGAGTTAAATCCAAAAATGCAGTCCAGCAAACAAACAATTAAAAATTTTTGTTAGTCACCTTAGCATCAGGAAATGCAAATTAAAACTACTTCTCACCCCAACTAGAATGACTGCAATCAAGAAAATAAATGAAACTGCGGTGTGGTGGCTCACACTTTTAATCCCAGCACTCAGTGGGCAGAGGCAGGTCGATCTCTGTGAGATCAAGACCAGCCTGGTCTATATAGCAAATTCCAGGCCACGTAGGACTACAGGAAGACCCTGTCTCACCCCCTTCCCCTGACCCAAAAAGAAAAGAAAACAAATGACAACAAAATAAAACAAAGACTTTCCTCCCCATTTCTTGTGTTGCTAACCAGGAAGCCTTTCTTCACTGTTTATTTCCATCTCCCAACAAAGCATTGTCTTGTGGCAGTGCTCTGCTGGGGCAGCCGGCCGGACCGGCATCCCGTTCGCCCTCCTTCAGCTCAGGCCTCCTTTCTCCCGTTTTCCAGTACCCACTTCTTTCAGGGCTGTCAACACAAATGCTTTGCAGTGGCTTCTCAGTTGTCTCCCTCTTCTCTTTTATCTCAAAACTCCACTTGAAACAACCAAAACACCAAAACTAGCTTCCTAGGGGACAGAGAGGATGAGGCAAATCGAGAGGACAAAGACAGAATTCCTCTTTAAAAAATGACAGTAAGGCACATAGTTGATTGACTACAGTGGTGTATTCCCAGCACTGTACAGTCAGTCTCCAGAACTTTAAAACGTTTTTTTGGAGAAACAGTATCTCCCTATGTAGCCCAGTCTGACCTTGAAATACCCATCTCTTTTTTTGTAGGTCCCAGAGATTAAACTCAGTAGGAGTTTTCTATTTTTTTTCTCTTTCAGTGCGGGGAATTGAACCAGGGTCATGTGCATGCTAGCCAAGTGTTCTATCACTTAGCTACATCCCTAAATTTAGTTTGGTTTCTTGTCCCCCAAAGGCCTATATGCAGAGGGTTCTATAACTAACTTGTTGCTGTTAGAATGTGTTAGAAACTTGAAGAGGTGGGGTCAGGTGGGGTCTTCCAAAAATGTAGGGCAGGACCTTGAAGGGGATGTTGAGACCCCGGAATCATGAACTCTGTGTGTGTGTGTGTTTGTGTGCGTGTGTATGAGAGAGAGAGAGAGAGAGAGAGAGAGAGAGAGAGAGAGAGAGAGAGGGGGTCTCAGTCAGTAGTCCTGACTGCTGGCCTGGAACTCACTATCTAAGTCATAGTTTTCTTGCACACTAGGGAAGTGCCCCACCACTGAACTGTACCCCTCAGCTCAAGGCCTTGAACTTTCGTCCTCCTACCTCAGCCTCCCACGAGCTAGGATTACAGGCCTGTGCCACCACGTTCCAACCCAGAACTTTGTGTACCCGTTTACAACCACTCTCTAATTCCCCTTCTCGCAGTCCCACAGTCCCTGACTCTCTGTTCTTGGAGTTCCACTCCTCTAGATATCTCGTGTAAGTAAATATTACATAATGCATTCTTTTGTGATGGCTACTAGATGACTCTTCCAGGAAATGTAAAGTTAACATCCGTCTGCCTCCAGACTGAGATGGTGGCAACAGCCTTAAGAATGACTTGGGCAAGTACCTTGACAGTGAAGTGAGTTTATTAGGGGTTACTTACTCCCCACACCTACAGAGCTCCTGTCTTAGACTCAGATGCAAACCTAGGCTTGGAGCATGGCCTCCTGCTGAAGCCAGACTCTGGGAGTTACATGCTTATGTGTACTCTGTCCTTGCTCTTATCAGGATTCTGCTGGTCTCAGCAAACTCTCCAACAGGGAGGAGGAGGTCTTGTTTTGCTGCAGTCTGGTGCACAGATCAGATAAATCGCAGCTTGCTGCAAATAGAGTTTCTCTGACCAGGATTCAGAAAACTAGTCTCTTTACCTTGACTTGTTTCATGTAACAATGATCCGGGGGAAATCACGGTCCCCTCTTGGTGTTCTTAGTCTCATTAACAAAAGAATATAAGAATGGACTCAAAGAAAGCTTAAGGACAATTTTATTAGAGTGTTAAAGGAACCCCCCCTCTCACCTTCCTCACCACCCCTCTCCCACTGGAGCAGGCAAAGCTGTAAATCTCAGCAGCTTCCTGGAGGGGAGGAGAGAAAGGAGAAAGCCATGCCCTTTAAGCTGACATGGAGGCCACGTGGCAGACAAGCAGCCCCATGGCGGAGAGAGGAGCTTTAGAGAAAGAGTAAAGAAACCCAAAATGTTGGGGAAGCCCAAAGTGTTATGAAAAACATGCCTAAAAGATAGAAGAAAAGAGAGGTCACACCTTCTGAAGAATTTAGAAAAGTGAGAAAATTTACAAGCTGCATGGCTATGGCCCGATTAAACTATTGCAGTGGGGATGGGAATTGTGGGCAGGAAAAGTTCACATTTAAACCTTAACAGTTTTTGCCTATCTCTTTGGCATGAATTAAGGTGAACCTGCCTTCATAGAAGTGTCCTGTCGCCAAGTGATTGACCTGGCCCAACTGGAATGTTAAGCCAGAGAGTCTAGTCCCTTGACCACAAGGTGTTGTTATTGTTACTATTGTAACATCATCTACAATTTCCTTCCTCTTTAAGACTGAATATTTCATTGTGTATACCGTTACTTTTGCCTACCATCTGCTGTTCAGTTCTAGTAGACATGTAACAGTATCAGGATCGCTGACAGGCACGCCCCTGGAAACAGCTTTATCAAAGAATACAGGGCTATGTGCAATTGCTTTGGGCCTTAAAATTCTTACAGACTCCACTCATTTCCAAAGATACTTAAGTCAGAGCTTTGTCTACATTCCCTTTGTAAGGTTTGGGTTCTGGTTTGGTGTGAGACCCAGCAAAAACAAATGAGAGACTCCAGCAGGGGAATTAACAGGACAAGCCTTTAGTGTCATAGGGGTAAGGAGTTGTGGTTCTCCTTTGACTACTTCCTGTGGACTTTTGGGGTGACACTGGGGGCAGGGCATGACACAGGAGGCTGGAATGGGTCATACTGGTGAGTCTTCTTCATGGTTAGGCAGTTCTTCATATCCCAGCTGGCTGGGAAGGTAAGTAGAAGTTGATTAAAACTGGTGTGGGTTAACTACTAGATGAGGTCCTGCAGGCAATGGATAAAACAAGGAGCCACCATTAGGATTATTTCAGTAATGACTCAACTGAAATGAAAGAAAGGTTTGGGCTATGGATGTGGCTCAGTGGTAGATTTCTTGCCTAGCTTGTGTAAGGCCCTACCTAAGTTAATCTCCAGTAAAAGAAGGAAGGAAGGGAGGGGACGAAGGGAAGGAAGGAGAGAGGAGGGAGGAAAGGAAAGAGAAGAAAAAGTTTAAACTTGATCAGTGGCACATGCCTGTAATCCCAGCACTGTGCTGGGAGCAGAGGTGGGAGGTCACACAGGAGTTTGAGGCTTGTCAGTATAACATAGTGAGTTCTAGGCCAGTAGCTAGGACTGCAGAGTAAGACCCTGTCTCAAAATACACACAAACAGCTGGGTGTGGCAGTGCACACCTTTAATCCCAGCACCCAGCACTCAGGAGGCAGAGGCAGGCAGATCTCTGTGAATTCAAGGCAATCTTGGTTTACACAGGACATTCTCATAAATTATTTTAAATTTAAAATTTTATTTTTACTTTGTATGTATGAGTGTTTTGCCAGCAAGTAAGTGCACCATGTATATGCGGTGCCCTTGGAGGCCAGAAGAGGGCATTGGATTGCCCGGAACTGAAATTGTTAGCCACCATGTGAAAACTAGAAACTGAACCCAGGTCCTCTACAGGAGCAGCCAGTCCTCTTAACTACGGAGCCCTCTCTCTAGCCCTTCCTAAATAATTTTTAAGGTTCACACTTGGTGCTAAAATTCTGCGGGTTTTGGCAAATGCATGGTGCCATGTATCCACTTCCCAGTATCATTTACAATTGCCTCACTGCACAAAGTCAAAGGACAGAAAGGTCTTCTACCTCATCTGTTCAGTATTCTGAACTCTTAACAGCCACTGAACTTTCTGCTGTGAATAGAGTTTTGGCCTTTTCCTGCAATTTTTGCTTCTCTTTGTACATAGATGGAGAGATAACCCATTTAGCTATTACAGAATTCCATTTAAAAGGGGGAAATGAGAGCCAATGTAGTTATTTTCAGTTCCATCACAAGAGAAAGACAGTCTAATAAATTGATGGTGTGGCTCAAACGTGAAATGGGAAGGCAAGTCAGAGGTCCGAGGAAGCCAGGTGGGACAGGTGTGAGTGATGCGTGTGGAAAAGGCCTCTAAGCTACACTACCAAGGTGGTTATTGTTTCAGATAGGATCTTACTGTGTAGGCCAGGTCCTCCCATTTCTGCCTCCAGATGCTGGGGTCACAAGTGTGTAACTACCTCTGGCTGTACTCTTTTGACTCACAGAGCTACACATAACAATTGTGTAAACTCTGATAAGCTATTTGAATTCTTTGTGCCCTGATTGCTTTGTCCACAAAATAGGAAAAATAATATTTACCTTATAGTATGGACTATGATTATCAAGAGCAGTAGCCTTAGAGAGGAGTGATTTAGCACACTTAAAACACAGTGAGCCCTCACTAAGAAATTTCTGTGGTCACTACTAAGATTTTAAGAAGGACCTGAAAAATAACTAGGATTTGA
Organism: Eospalax fontanierii; assembly: GCA_035773235.1. NCBI lineage: Eukaryota > Metazoa > Chordata > Mammalia > Rodentia > Spalacidae > Eospalax > Eospalax fontanierii. The sequence continues at coordinate 24,372,688 of CM069527.1, read as the reverse complement.
TCTTATAGAAGAGGAGAGAGGCTTGTAGCCAGGGGATAACAAAGGCACAGAGGCACATGGGCTGGGGAGGCATGGATTTAATAAATAAATACACAGGATACCCAGTGAAATTTGATTTATTTCTAATTTTCATGCATACTGTTCATTAAAAGAAAAATACTGTTATACCAAAACATATTAATACTAACTGTTCACCTGAAATAAATGATAAATATTTAAATCATATAACTCTTTCTTTCAGTGTATTTCTTGATGGTTAGGTTCTCCTTAATACTTCCTCACCATTTTGCAGAATTTTCTTGTAAAATTCCTGCAATTTGCAGGGTGTGGTAGTGTATACTTTAGCCCCAGCACTGGGGAGGCAGTCACAGGATGATCTCTGTGAGATCAAGGCTAGTCTGGTCTACATAGTGCGTTTCAGGTTAGCCAAAGCTAAGTAGTAAGACAGTGCCTAAAAAATATGTATTAAAGTTATAGTCTGTATTTTACTTAAATTTTAACATGGCTTCCTAATGTCACATCAGATTCTCTGTGTGTGTGTTTTCATGTGTTCATGTACATAAATGTAAGCTCCTGCATGGAGGCCAGAGGACAACTTTGGGTGGGTCCCACGGGTCCAGGGTCTCTTTGTTGTTCTTCCATGGAGTAGGCCAGGCTAGTGGCCATGAGCTTCCAAGGATTCTCCTGTCTCTGCCTCCCATCTCGACGTAGGAGCACTAGCATTACAGAGGAATTCGGCTTTTATGTGGATTCTGGGGATTTGAACTCAAGTCCTCATATTTTCAAAGCAAGCCCTTTTACCCACTGAGCCATCTCCCCAAGCTCAACTTACTTTGTTCTTTTGTCCACTAAACATTTATTACTGAGAAACCATGCTCAAGATTAGCACTCTGAGCCACTGTACTGGACATGTACTGTCATACAGTGAACAACTCAGAATGGCTCTTCAGGTTTGATTGGCACACAGTACCATCTTCCAGAGCATCACTTGCTTTTCCACTCTCCAGGGCTACAGTGAATCTCCCCATCACGACTTTTTAAGCTGCTGCCCACGGATAGGAGCTTTGTCATCAGTCTTGTGTTGGCAGTGGAGTACTCCAGTAATACCTTTACTCTTCAATTTGCATAATCCTGTTGCTAAATTGATGTTGAAAACTCTGAACAAGAAATAAGTAGGCATCAATTAATGGATTATTTAAAAGGTCAAGAATTTGGAGAACTTTTTTTTAGAATCAACAGTTCTTCAAATAAATGAAGCATTCTCTCAACAGCATTTGTTAGAGAGAGATGAAAATTTCTGAATGTCAATGACATCATAAAAATCCCGTAATTGCTCAATTAGAACACTATAAATGCTGAAGTAAGCAAACGGTTTCATGACAATTACTGCAGTCTCAAAGGAAAAACAGGTGCTGTTTGTGCAGCACAGATACTCAAGACAGCGGACACTTTCATAAAATCACTCATTCTCTGCTTCAACTCTGAGTTTCTACCTTTACCCAAACATTCACCAAAAGTTTTATTTGTATTCTCTCTAACAAAGCAATGAAAGTCTTCTCATTAACTGCTAATGAAAAAAGACTGCGAAAATTTGCTGTTTCTGAAGTCTCATCAGAAAAGGATTCTACATGCCGAAGCTTTAGAAGCAAGTCTTCTCTGTGAGAAAAAAAAGATGCACAAAAGCAAAGTGGTTTCTGTATTGTGATTACTTGTGGCTGTGGCATATAAAATGGGCATTTAGATATTGAGATAATAAATGGAGCCACTGCCATCTGTATTTTGGCAACAGATCTTATTTTAGCATTTGGAAATGTGCTTGCAATTTTAGAACTAGAAAATGCTTCTGCTAGTAGCTCAAATAGTTGGTGATATACAGTGTGGAAGCTCTTACAACTTCTGCTTCAATGTCCTCCCTCTCTTCTTCCTTCTCTTCCTCTTTTTTTTTTTTTAAAGAGATTTTATTTATTTTTATTTTATGTGTGTAAGTGTTTTGCCTGCATGTAAATAAATGTACCTGTGTTGTGCAATGCCTGCTGAGGCCAGAAGAGGGTGCCAGATCTCCTCGAACTGGACTTGCAGACCATTGTTAGCTGCCATGTGGGTGCTAGGAATCTAACCCAGGTCCTCTGGAAGGGCAGCCCATACTGTTAACTGCTGAACCATCTCCAGTCCCCCAAACCCCTTCTTTTAAAGTAAGGAGTCTCAAAATGCAGCCTGTACAGGCTTCAAACTTTGCAGTCTTCTTGTCTCAGCCTCCTGAGGGCTGAGATTAAGAGCTTATGCCATAGTGCCTGACTTGCCTGTCTCATTATGAAGCCAGGAACTTGCTACATAGACCAGGCAGGCCTAGAGGTCACAGGAGACCTACCTCTTTGCTTCCTTAGTGCTGAGATTAAAGATGCGAGACACCATGCCTGGCCTTCCCTATCTTCTTAAAAAACTTTAAAAAATTATTTTTATTTTATGTGTATGAGTGTATTGCCTGAGTGTATGTAAGTGCACCTGTGACCTGCAATGGCCAAGGAGGTCAGAAGGCAGCATGGGGTTCCCCTGGAACTGGAGTTTAAGGTTAGCCACCATGTGGATGCTGGGAATTGAACCATGGGTCTGATGTATGAGCAGCCAGTGCTCTTAAAATCTGAGCCATCTCTCCAGCCCCTTCCGTTATCTTTTTAATCTGAGTTTCTCTTAATAAAAACTGTATCAGCTTTTCAGTTTCCTTAGTACAGTTGATGAAATCCTACACTTTCTTTTATGACTTTTCTTCTATCAACAAAAATGCTTACATTTGTCTTTGCACCATTTTTATATTAAACGAACAACTTCCTAGTACACAAAGGGGTTCAGAGGGGCTTTTTTCCTCCTCTAATAAATGTCCATAGCTTGGGAAATTAACGCTTAGGGGGGGCATTTGGGAGTTCTATAAGCGCAAAAACAGATGATAGAAAACACTGCAAGAATAGAAGATACTGAATCTGCGAAGCTCACAGCCCTTTCATTCATCTGTCTGAACTCAGGACAAACTAGTATCAGGGGTGGTGAAAGCGGGGAGGCGTCCAGATGTTAGGTGCTGCATAAAGGAGGTGGGCTGCTGGCACAGGCCTATAATCTCAGCAGGCAGAGGGCAGAGGAGGGAGATCTCCTGGGAGATCGAGGAAAGCCTGGTGTACACAGCGAGTTCCAAGCCGGCTGGCTTGGACTACAGAGAGGCGTTGTCTCAAGAAGCCAAAAAAAGAAAAAGCCACAAAAACTATGGCATCTGGTACAAAAAGGAAAGGAGGGAGGGAGGGAGAAAGAGAGAGGGGGGAGGAGGAGAGAGGATAGGAAAGGTTCGCTCAATAACCCCAGAATAAACTTTATGAGGTTTTGGAAGCTTGCCGTTCAGAACCCACTCGGCTTTCAGAAGAGGAAGTATTGAGGCAGTTTAGGACTTTCAGCTGTGTTAGCTCAGCCTCAGAAGGCTGCTTTTGATGTCACCAGAGAGAGACCCTTGCTTATTGGCTGAGGTCTGAAGGGGCCGCCCTGATTGGCTGTCTTTCTGGCTCTGGGCCTCGCTTGCTCTCAGGACCGTAGACATTGGAATGAGGCTAGTGCTGACTGGCTGGTCAGAACGTCTATGCTGACTGTTCTCTTCTTTAATTAACGGGCGGCTACTGTTGGGATTTCTGCCGAGAACAGCGCTTTCCTTCTTGAATATGAATTTAATTCTCAGTTTTCCCGTCTGTTTTTCCCTAGCCCAACCTGTCTCAGACCAGAAAGGACTTTTCAGCCTTTCATTTGTGGAGATAAGCTATTCACCAAAATGCTGCCGCTCAAGGGATTTAAGTATCAGTTGCAGCGGAGAAAAACCAGCTCTGACAGGATCTGGATGTGTTGGATGAAGCAGAACACAAGGCATTGACAAGGTCAATAAAGGTCACAGGACAAAATACAAGCTGTATCCGGTATATGCAAGCAACTCTGTGTGAGAAAGAGGAGAGGCAGATACAGGAAGCCCATTCCAACAGAGAAATAGAACTACTTCCTTCTCAAAGTACATTCGTTGTGAACTTGCAAGTTCAAGACCTCACTGAACTACAGAGTGAGTTTAAGGCCAGCTTAAACAATTTAGTGAGACCTTGTCTCAAAAAATGAAAAATCCAAAAAGGGATGGGGATATACTTCAGTGAGAGAATGCTTACCTAGCATCCTGAGGCCCTTGGTTCAATCCCCAGTACTGCAAAATGAATGAGTGAATAATTAAAAGGGCACAAATCCATAAGCTTACACGAAGGTGACCACAATAAGTAAAACAAAAAGCACGGTTTAGAACTCCATATATGTTATCATTTGTGCTAAAGTATGCGTAAGGGTCAAAGAAGTAAGTGATCTATGCTCCTGGATGCAGACTGTCTCTAGAAGGTACTGGATACATGGCTGTGGTCCTCGGAGGAGGAGACTGAAAGCAGTGAAAAGAGGGCTCCTCTTCCCATGGTGTGTACTTTTGACACTGTCCATTATGCTTTGTGATACATGACCTAGACGGAACAATTTAAAAATTTAAAATAATGAATAGAGGCTGGCCATGGCAGGTGGGTGGCTGGATGGAGCTGGCCACCCACACTGCTCCAACTGGTTGCAACCACCCCCCTAGGGCAGCAGCCACCATCCTCTCTCATGGGGCTAAGTCTACAAGCTGCCTAGTGCACCCATAGTTGGCCTGGCCATCATCATCATCATCATCATCCAGGTGATAAGCCTGCCACAGTGGAGAAGGGACTTGGCAACTAAGTGGGAGAGTGGCTGAGGAACCAAGATGGTGGCTCTCAGCAAAACAGTACTCTGGTATGAGAAAATGTCTCGTAACCGTTAGTGACTGTCAAGTTCTAGCTGCCATCTTCAGCAGCAAGAGGAACCTGAGTAGTCTATAGATTTCAGAAAATAAGCTAGAGGATACTGGTGTAAAGCTGTTATGTAAAGTTGTGAAACATCCCAACTGCCACTTAGAGAATCTTGAGTTGGAGGTTTGTGAGCTAACTGCTGCCTGTTGTGAGATCCTAGCTTCTGCTGTACAGCTGAGGATGACCTTGAACATCTGATCCTTCTGTCTCACCTCCACAAAACTGTGATCATAGGAATGTGCTACCATGCCCAGTTTATGTGCTGGGGATTATATCCAGGGCCTCTTGCAACCACTCTACCAAATGAGCTACATCTCTAGCCTGAAAAACAGTGATTTTAAAAATAAAAATGTGGGCTGGAAAGATGGTTCAGCCCTTAAGAGCACTGGCTGTTCTTGCAGAGGATCCAGATTTGATTTCCACCACCCACATGGCGGTTAACAGCCGTCTATAACTGCAAGGACTCCATCACCCTTTTCTGGTCTCTGGGGGAATTGTACACACATGGTGCACTCACACACGCAGGCAAAACACACATTAAATAAATAAAATAAAATAAAATGTTCGGGTCAGGCATGGTGGCACATCCCTTTAATCCCAGCACTTGGGAGGCAGAGACATGCAGTTCTCTGTGAAACTGAGGCCAACCTGATCTCTAGTGAGTTCCAGGCCAGTTGGGCTATAGACAAACCTTGTCCCTCCCCCCAAATAACCTGGCCATCACCTGGCAGAAGGCACAGACAGGTGTGGGATGCCTTGTGATCCCTCTGCAATGGTGTTGTCCTGTGAGCCTAGTCACCTTTGGTCTGGGACTCAAAGTCTCTTACAGAGCACAAGAAATAGCCTGGGTGAGAAAGATGGTCTTGCTCTGGGTAGGGCGCAGTGAATGCCCATCGTAAGTGTGCTGATTGGGATACACAGCCAAAGGAATGAAAACCATTCTCATTATTCTGTGAAGGCTTCACTTCCAGGAAGCTCTCCACTGCTCATGAAGACAAAAAACCAAGGAGAGTTTCCAGGGCTTGCCTAGAGTTCCTAAGAAGCCTCCTTGTTTGGGAGTTAGCCTGCGTGGAGGGCAATAACTCCTTTCCTGCCCAAATAGATCTCGGCAGTACAAGATGTATGAGACCCAGACTGGGTGCTAGACACTTGTGGAAACGTAGCAGTGGGGGCAGCAGAGCCATGGCCCTCCTCACAGTGACTGGGTACTCACTGTGGGTACTCCTGGGGGTGGTTGCAAGTACTTTACATACATTGTGTTTTCACTGAGTAGAAAGGCATGGCTACTCCCATTTTACTGGCGAGATGACTTACCTATATTGACAGGCACTAAGGTCACCCAAGGTCACCTCACAAATTGGTGGTTGACCCACAGTCTGAAACCAGGCTCCCTGTACCCCCTTCTAGCCTTCAGCATTGACTTTGAAACAGTAAAAACCATCAAACATTTCTGTTTGCCAAAGTAGGTCCTGGAATATGACTTTTAAAAAATGTTTTTAAAATTTTGTGTATTTCATTCAGAACATCTCAACCAATCTTGATTACTTTTATACCCCCTTCCTCTTTGGCACCCTCCCACAGCCTCCCCTCCCCCCAATTCATATACTCTGTCATTTGTCTTAAGGCCTATTATGCCAAGTTAGTGTTCCCATACAATCCTCAGTGCAAGTTCATCCACTGAGGTATAGTCAGCCTATCCAGAGACCCTTGTTTTAAGAAGATTAACTCTTTCTCACTCAACAGTACTCAGCCTCGGAATATGATTTCTTTGATAGTATAATATACATAACATAAAAGTTACCATTTTAATCATCTTCAACTATATGATCCAGTGATTTTAAGATTATTATTGAAGCTGGGTATAGTGGCACACCTTTAATCTCGGCATTCCAGAGGCAGAGGCAGGAGGATCTCTGTGAGTTCAAGGCTAACCTGGTCTACAGCCAGGGCTACATAGTGACACCCTGTCTCAAAAAAAAATTAATACTGAAGTGAAATTGCACATATCCAATTTAGTTCTTTTTTAAAGTTTTGGTGGTACAGGAGGTTGGACTCAGGGCTTTATGCATGCTAGGCATGTACTCCATCACTGAGCCATATACATCCTCAGCACCCCTCCCCAGTTGGTCATTTTAAAGTGAACAATTCAGAGGCATTCAGGGCATTCACAATGTGATATTACCACTGTCTTTTTAATTCTGAACATACTCATCTGAAAGGCAGTTATGTATGAGATCAAAAGGCAGTTATGTATGAGATCAGTGCAGAATGTTCCCACCCTGTTCCCTCCCTCCCTGGTCTGTGTTCTCTCTCTGTGCATGTCACATAACTTGAATATACAACTTTTCCCCTTTTTTCAAATTTTACTATTTTTAATTGTGTGTGTGTGTGTGTATGTCCATGTGTAAGTGTGTGCACATGAGTGCAGTGCAGTGCTGGAGTTACAGGCTGCTGTGAATCGCCTGATATGGGTGCTTAGGAATCAAACGCAGATCCTCTGGAAGAGCAGTATGTGTCCTTAACCATTCACCATCGCTCTAGCCTTGCAACTTTCTTCTAACTTCTTTCACAGCACATTTCCAAGGTTCATCCACACTGTACCTTATGTACCTTCATCCTTTTTATGATCTCAGTATTCTACTGTATGCAGACACCACAATTTCTTATCCATCTATTTCTGGAGAACTGGGTTGTTCCTATCTCTTAGCTCTTGTGAACAGCACTTCTGTGAACATGCATGTTTATGTACTTATCTAAGTGCCTGTTTCAAGCTCTTTGGAATATATACTGAAGAGGGGAATTGTTGGAGTGTATAGAAATTCTATGTTTAACTTTTTGAGATTCTACCAAATCAGAATGTGATATATTGACACATTCACATTAAGATCTTAGCTTAGTGGCTTGGTTCCCATTTACAAAAGAGAGAGAGAAAGAGAGAGAGAGAGAGAGAGAGAGAGAGAGAGAGAGAGAGAGTGTTATCCTATGGGGAGTGCTAGAAATAAAATCTGAGACTTAAGGACCCAATCAAATCTTCACAAAAACCACAGAGACAAAGCAAAAATAAACTCGGCAAGGCAGCGTTTCCTTTTGCAAAAGGGTGCATTACATCATTCAGATGAGCAAGCACCCCTGAGCTGTAAGCTTTAAGGTTTTTAATCCTAACAGAAAAGTGTTGTGTCTTTTCCCTATTGGCTGGAATCTAACTTCACAGTTTTTCCCAGTTGGCTGGTTTTAAAAGAATCAGTGCAAAGGAAATGAAAGAAAGGGGCAGGGCTGGCAACCCTGGCCCTCCAAGTTAGACGAAATTTTACAAGGTGAAGGGGATTACAAAATAACGTTACAAATGCAGCAATCATTCTGGGATTATTCTCTTTATAGAAAAGATTCGAATTATTTGTGATCATTTTCCTCAGAGGGAATTAAAAGTGAAATTATGTGTTGGAGTGGAAAGAAGACTCACGCTGGCCACATTTGGAATCTCTGCTCTAAGACATAGTAACATGTGCATCGGCTTAGTTATGACTCTCCAGGAATCTCTCTTTGCTTGTCTGGAGAAAGAGAGATGACCACATCATTCTTGCATTTATTCAAGATGCTGTGAGGGCTTTTGGGGGACTAGGCACTTGGGACATAGCAGCAATCACTGAGTTGTCAGGAGAGAGCAAGAGGGAGGATTCCATGAATTATTTTGCAAAGGAGGAATCCTTTTGTTAGAGGAACAACCACTCCCTTGCATAGTAGATGTGCACATGTATCTTTTCCCTTTTGATCCCAGTACTCAATATAGGGCTTATAGAAGCAGATACACAGCTGGGGGGCGGGGGGGGGAGATAACAGAAAGGGAGGAGGGTTGCTATGGAATCAGAAGAAGAGCTCACAGTCCTCCAAAGGCCTGAAAGAGCCCAGGCAGTAACAAGTTCCTCAGCAACAGCAGCTTGTAGCTCAGCCTCTGCTAGGGCTGGGCCTCTCAGGCGCTGCTCCAGGTTTCTCTTCCAGCCCTAATGGGAGTGCCGAGGCTGCCCCAGGCTGTATAGGCTTTGGATTGCTCCAACTTTCTCACTAGGATCAACAAAAGCTTTCACATTCATTACAACAATGTCTGGGGAAGGATGTCCTTCTACAGTCACAGTTGGGAAGAAAAGTGTAAAAACCGAGTCTGAAACTGAAAATCAGCCAGGTGTTTTTTAGTTAATGTTTCTAATCCAGGCAACTGGGAGTAAGAAGCAGGCAGGGCTCTATGAGATTGAGGAGTTTCAGGTCAGCCAGGGCCACATACTAACACTCTGTCTAAAATAAAAAGCAAAAACCAATTTGCATTGAAAAAGAGCTGCACAGGCTAGAAGGACAGAGGAGATGAAGCCATCTGCACAGCCTATAGAAGCCTTGTTCCATCAGGTGAAGCAATGATGAGATGCTGGCTTGGCCCCTCTGAGTGATTTCACTCTCCCACCAGGGAGAAGGGAACAGTCAAGCTCCCCAGCCTCCCAAACACAATCCCTAGTTAATCCCTGCCTTCTTATCCCACACCCAAGAGAGCAGTTATTCAGAATTAACCCACAGAGGTCCCAAGCTTAAGAGAAAGCTGCTTTCCTTCTAGGGGTGCTCAGACTGCCTGGCCACATTGCATTTTGTCCAACTACAGACTACTTCCTTCCGGTCTATAGCTGACTGGGCTTTGAAGAAATTTATCAAGGACTGGAATAGAGTTCTGTGACTGGCAGATCCAAGACTGTGGGAATCTCATTACCTGGCAGAGCCACCCAAGAAAGGAGAGTTTATTTAACTCACCATGATACAGTTCCTCATGGCAGGAAAGATAATGTCAGCAGAGTGGGCTGGATTGGTGGTGACAGGAGCCTGAGGCATGGCTCATTCACATCTTGGCAGATTAGAATGCAGAGCCCTCTGGTCAGAACTGGAAGAAGCAATTACTTTTGAGGCAGACCTCAAGGACTTCTGCTAACTAGACAGACCATTGTCTCAAAGGGCCCACAACCTCCCAAAAGAGTGCCACCAGCTGGGCACCAAGTGTTCAAACTCATGAGCCTCCGAGGAGCATTTCACACTGAAGTTTTAACAAACGAGGAGGGCTGTCACTAGGGAAAGGTGAAGATACTGCGCATCCAGACCCAAGTGATGGATCTTAGAGTAGGTGGTCAGCAAATGCTATTACAAATGAGGTTATAGCTTCCAGAGGAGCCAGGTTCAGTTCCCAGCACCCACATGACAGCTAACAAATGTCTGTAATTCCAGTTCTAGGAGATATGACACCCTCTTCTGGCTTCCATAGGTATTATATGACATGGATGCAGGTAAAACATTCATACACACTGATAAAAATGCTTAAAAAGAACCATAAATAGTAATAATAATTATAATAGACCCTAACTTCTGGTTATTTCAGCATGCCAGACTGTAGTAGTCTGTTTAAGGTGACCTCACACCAATCAGATAGATCTCCAGTTTCTAGGACATGCTTTCTGCACAGGGAGGCTCCTCAGCATGCATGTGGAACCATATCACTTGTCAGAAAGACAAGAGCAGAAGATGGCAGGTTGCATCCTCTGGGTACCAGCTCAGCAGTATGCAGCCTGACAGAGCTGCCGTTATTTCTCCAGTTCTTCCTGGGGATGTGTGGAGTCTGAGGGGGCTGTTGACCCACTTGCCCTCCTGCAGGTCTGGGAAATCATGCTATGCTCTGGTGCGCTCACAGCATTATGATTACTTAGAGGCTGTTTTCTAACATGCGAGACGCTGTGCTGAGAGCTTTGAAAGTGTCATCTCATTTGACAGGGACAAAACTAAGGTCTAAGGATTGTCTCTTGCTAAGTTCACCTAGCAGATAAATGACAAGGCCTGGGCTTGAACCAGAGGCTGCCTAGAGGTCATGTGCTCTGACCCTAGACATCTCTCAGTGCGGCTTGTTTACTTGTTTATGCCTCATTCATATGTAAATATGCATTGATGAATAAATTAGAAAGCATAGGGGCTGGAAAGTCCATAATGTGCTTGCCACGAGGACCTGAATTTCATCCGTAGAACCCACATTAAAAGCAGAGCCCTCTGTAGTGGTACTTGTGTTCCCAGCACTGGGGAGGTCTCTGGCACTCACTGGCTGGTCAGCCTCACCTCACTTGGCAAGTTCCCGGTCAGTGAACAACTTTGTCTCTGTAAGGTGAACCGTACCTAAGGAGAGAATTCCTTCCCTTGGCAGATAAAAACAACATCTAACTCCACTTATAAGACTCTCCAATGACAAGCCACAATAATAAAGCAAAATTAGCAGAAAATCTGGCTCAGCCGAATACCTTTATTACTCCACTTGCAAATGGACGTGTTACCGATCAGTGTGAAAGCTGAGTCCTCTTCTCTCTGTAACTTTAGCTTAGGGCTCTCGTTTGATCTTTGGTGCTCAGTTTGCCACAGTCCTCAAAGGACTCTTCTCCCTCTCAGTTCCGTCTTCCTTGCTTCTTCCTCACACCCTTACTGTAGCAAACACACTTCTAGCAAACAAAAGCACTTAGCAAATTCTTCAGAGAAAGGGATGACAATGGTGTCACAGGATAGATAAATCCTCACTATCCCAATTTACCTGTTCATAACGTCAGGATCCTCCAGGATCTGCGAGTTGAGGGGGCACAGAGACTGTGTCCACCATGCCACAGACTGAACACGGCTGGGATGTGTCTCCGCTGCTGATAGTAGCCAGAGAGGCTCAAAGCTACGCTCTGGCACGGGTACCTCCTTCCTCCTGGGCGGCTGTAGAAAAAGGTAGGTCTCAGCATACTGGGGCCACATCTCTGGGGTGTGCTACCAACCCGCCCTCCATGGGGCGTATTTTCTGAATGATAGTCTCATTCTAATATCAAAAGGAAGGATCCTAGTCAGGCCTGGGCTGCAGTCACTCAGGGGAGAAGTATATTTTAGAAGTGCCTCCTCCTTCCCTGCTTCCTTTCTTTCTTTCCTTCCTTCCTGTGTGTGTGTGTGTGTGTGTGTGTGTCCGTGTGCACATATGCATGTCAGAGGTCAATGTCAAATGTCTTCCTCAGTTACTCTCCACTTGATTTTTTGAGGTAGGGACTCTCACTGAACCTGGAGCTTCGTATTTGGCCGCCTAGCCGGCAAGCCCCAGGAATCCTCTCCGCTCTGCCTCCCCAGCACTGGGATTACAGGTGCAGCACATTGTGTCCAACTTTTATGTGGGTTCTGGGAATCAAACTCAGGTTCTTGTGCCTATGTGGTAAGCGTCTGCTGACAGCCCCTGCCCAGTCCCGTGGCTGCCCTTTCTAGGAGTCTCCTGATTCGTGATAGCCTCACTAGCCTCTTTGACACTGACTTCCTGGTCACACTATTATTCTAGGATTTCACATCTGGAGAATGTGGCATGTGTCAGGGGAGCGATGTCTCTGTTTCTCCCTCAGGGATGCTTTCACAGGCCCTTACATCTTCCCAGGCTCCCGCCCTTCTTCCTCAAGAGCTCTGCTGCAGCTACTGCACTGTAAGAGACAGGGAGGGTAGCCCTAGGATATGCAAACACCTGTTCCCCTCACGAGGCTCAGGTTTGACATTCATAGACTTGGATCTGATATTGTGAACTTCATTTACTCTGGAGTAAACTGAGAGAACTGGAGCCTGTTTGTTTGTTTGTTTTCTCTCCTTGGCTAGCGTTCCCCTCCCTCCTTTCTGAATTTGTTTACTTAGCTCTAGTTACTCTTGCAGACTTCATTTATCATTTATCACCTGGCCTGCCTCAGATGCTACCCAGGATGTCATTTACTCTATGTTTGGGAGAGAACTGCAGAGGAAGCAGAGCTTGTGGCTGTGCCTTGTGTGAGTGGAGGATCAAAAGGGAGCTCTAGCTGCATGTGGGAGGGAAGGAGTGCATGCAGGTGAAGCACCTTGTTAAGATTCAACAGCAAGAACGCAAAAGAAACAATCTGATTTCAAAATGGGAAAAAGAACCGGGTATAGTACTATTCATCCACAATCCCAGCACTTAGGAGGTTGAGGCAGGGGGATCACAAGTGTGAGACTAGCCTGGGCTACACGGAAAAATTCTGTCTCAATAAATAAAATAAAAACAAAACAAGCCAAAGACTTAAGTAGATGTAAGTAGGTATTACTCCAGAGAAGATAGACAAATGGCCAGCAAGTGTACTGGAAAGATGCTCCACGTACTTGGAGACAGAGGCAGGAGGACTGTGAGTTCAAGGGCAGCCTAGGCAGCGTAACTACTAGACAGACAGCATCGAAGGAGGAGGAGGAAGAGAAGGAAGAGAAGGTTGGAGAGCATAAGGAGATGAAGGAAGGAAAATACATGATGTTCAGCACCAGTAAGTCTTAGGGAAGTGCACACCCCACCTGCGGTGTGATGCCATTTCACACTGAGTACCACAGCTACTCGAAAAACAAGAGAACATAACCAGTGGTGTGGAGAGTGTGGAGAAATGGACGGTTGTGCTTGGCCGTAGGCTCTAAAAAGGGTGTCACCTTTACTGACCCAGAGTTCTTGTGTTCTCTGTAAAAAGACTAAGAAAGGGGCATATGTTAAAGGAGCAAGAGCCTCTCCTTGTGCTCAAGCATGAGGGAACTGACCGCTAGAGAAAGACAGCCCCAAGCTGACTGAAGTGAGAGATGGAAGGACAATGGTTTTAGGGTGCTTCCCAGGGGGGGCAGGAGCCTGGTCCTTCATCATGTGTGACAGTAGAGTTCCAAAGCCAGGCACATGCCTATAATCTCAGCACCTAGGAGGCTAAGACAGGTGGGTTGGTACAAATTTGAGGCCAGCTTTGGCTACATAGTGAGGTCCAGGTCAGCTAGGGTTAGGCAGGAATCCGTGCCTCAAAAAGATAAAAATAAAAATAAACAGAGAAAAAGTTCTGGTTGTGCCTGAGCTCTCGTTGTGCTTCTCAAATGGTGTGTCCGTGTTAACTCTTCTCCTTGATTTTCACTTACAAGGTAAAGTTTAATGTAGCCCACCCAAGTGATTGTGCTACATCTGTGTGTCTCCCAGGGACACTGTTTTACAGCCAAAATTGTCAAATTTTCACAGGAATGGAGGCTTTTAGTCCGAGCACTTGGGAAGTAGAGGTGGGCGTATTTTGTAAGACTGAAGCCTGCTGGTCTCATAGTGATTTCCAGGCTAGTTAGAGCTACCTAGTAAGACTCTATCTCTAAATAAATAAATAAATAAATAAATTAATTAATTAATTAAATTCACAGGGAGGCAAAACTATTTCAAACTATTACTTGATTAACAATTTGCTTTAACAACACCCTGTCCCGCTTTCCTTTCTCAGTCTCCTATTTCATGGCAGGTTTGTTGACCATTTTGAAGACTGACTGCTTTGAACTCTTTTACGTTTTCTTTGCCTCCCATCTTTTTCTGATCCCTTTAGTTCGGAGGCTGCACTAAGTATCTCACAGTCACTGTACAAACATGGTGATTTCTTAAAAAGTTACTCATAAAATTTTCCCATGTGAAGCCTAAATCTGGTCTAAGTGAAACTTCTAGAATCATACAGACTAGAAGAGATTTGACTTTGATGATACTGTTTCCCTTGTAACAGCACACCAGATCACTAACATGGCTGTATTCTTTTTAAATTTTTTTTAAAAGATTGAGTTTGATATTTGTGTGTGTGTGTGCTTGTGTGTGTGTGTGTATGTGTGTGTGTGCACACACGCAGATACCAGAGGTCAGAAGAGGGATTTGACATCCTCTTCTGACTTCCATCATTATCTACACAGACAGGACAGACATTCACACAGAGCAGATCTACATACATGTAAACAAAAAAAATTAAAACGAGGGGCATGAGAGATGGCTCAGCAGTTGAGAATACCGGCTGTTCTTGCAGAGGAACCAGGTTTGGTTCCCAGCACCCACAAGGCAGCTAATTATCATCCATAAACCCAGTTCCAGGGAATCTGATAATCTCTTCTGGCCTCCACAGGGAATGCATATGGCGCACCTACATACATCCAGGCATAAAAATAAATAAATAAAAACAAATTTTAAAAGAACTAAAAAATAAAATAAAAGCTAATCAGACCCTTAAAAAAAAAAAAAAAAAAAACAAGGTGGTTCACCCTTGTCTGTAATACCAGCATTTGAGAAGTGAAGGCAAGAGATCATTCCCAGCTACATAGCAAACCTGAAGGTAGCCTGAGCTACATAACTCCCTATCTAAAAATTGGTGCTGGGGAGATAGCTCAGTCAATAAATTGCTGAGGACCTCAAAACCCGTATTCAGAATCAGTTCACGGAGGAGCAGTGGTATAATCATCATTTCTTTAAACTTCAAGATTCCAATATCAGTTCAGCTTTTTTCTGTATCTGTGTGCTATATGTATTATTACTGTGTTGGGTTTTGTTGTTTTTGGTTTTGGTGTGTATGTATGTGTACTCACATGTACAGGCACAAGTGTACATGTAGAAGCCAGAGGTGGACCTTGGGTGCCTTCCTCTACCTTGTTCTTGAGACAGGATCTCTCACTGAACAGAGAGTTCACCATTGGCTAGGCTAGCTGGCCAGTGAGCCCCAGCATCACTTATTTCTGCCCCCTCCCCCCAGTGCTGGGTGGCAAGCACATGCCCCCATTGCTTTTCACAGGCGAGCTGGGGCAAGCACTTTATTGTCCCAGCCGTTTCCCCAGCCCCGTTTGCTTTTTGATACAGGCTTTAACTCTGTAGCCAAACAGGCCTGAAACTCATTCTGTAGTTCCCAAGCTGGCCTTGCTCATGGAGATCTCTTCCCTCAACTGTTAGAGGCTGACACTTTGCTGACCTCACTCTGATGTCTGTTGATTCTCTATTTCTGTTTTTCCCTGCAGCTTTGTTTTTGATATAAGTGAAATCATTCGTCTTACTGTTCTTACTGTCCTTACTGTTCTTACTGAAGGTAAAGGTGTTTTTTTTTTTTTTTTTTTTTTTTTCTGACGTCTGTGTTCTTCATGTTAAATTAACAAAGGGTATTCTAATCAGTAGACCATAGAGGCCGGTCAGAGCTGATTGATCACCATGTCATGGGACTCTTTATAAGATTTTATAATAAGTCTGTGCTAATGATTAACCGCAAATTCTTGCTTTTGTACTTAGCTTTGTTTGCTTGCAGAAAGTCATGAAAGACCTATAAAAAGACCCTGTTGCTTCAGTTCAGGCCCGCTTTCCTCTCCTACTCCCGTGGAGACTTGAGTTGGCCTTATTGAAATCGTAACAAATTTCTTGCCTTGCTACATATCCGTCTCTGAGCTGAATTGGACCCCGACTCTGAGTGCTGGGATTACCAGGCATGAACCACCACACCATTGTTACCTACATAAATTCCATGTTCTATAATTCACACATACGTGAACTGAATGTCTCAGAAAAAACTACACTTTATATCAAACATTCTACAAGGCCGAATGACTGATTAAAACTTCAATGATTGTGGAGAGTAAGAATGTAACAGGTTGGAAGCTTTCAGTTCTCTTCAGTCCACTAAATAGTTATTATATACCTACTTCTGTGTGTGACCTAACATTCTTGTGACTATTAGATAAATTCTTTCAGAATGTACAAATAGACCCCTAGCTTCCACAAATGCAAAGGCTAAGACTGTCATCAGATAGCACCCGAGGCTTTTAACAAACAGATTTTCCCACTTTGCTGTAACCTACCTGATGTTATATCAACATATTTTTAAAAGGCTTTGATTTATAACTTTCTTTGTTCTGTTACTATAAAACCTTCATAGAACTGTTACCACATTGGAGCATGGTATTTGGGTAAACCTGAATATGTATTCCTGCAACGTGATCACTCATATTTGACTCAGAATAAAGTATCACTTACTCTTTTTCAGGTGAGAGCTGTGGTTTTGTTTTGTTGGTGTTGACAAATGTGTATGCATCATACTTATATACACACAGTTACACAGTTTTCCAGTGGCAAGGCTCAAACCCAGAGCTCACACATGCCCAGAAAGTGCTCTGCCTCTGAGCTCTACTCCCAGCCCTACACACAATTAAAAATAAATATATAAGAATATATAAATTTATTTAATAAATATATGGGCCAGACATGTGGCCTGGTGTGACTTCCCGAGCCTCATTTGAGTTTTTCGGCCTGTCTCTGACACTCCACTTTTGCATAGGAGTGATTTAGCAAGGTACAACAAAAGATGGTCTCTACCTGGCTATAGCCTACGTGGTGAAAAATGATAGGTCCTTCACTTCCCACGTTTTTAGTCCAACCCCTTACTTCTACCCTATATAAGACTGTGCCTGATGCAGTAAAGCGAGATCCTGCTTCCACAGTTCTCCCAGGTCTGGGCCGCCAACACTCACCATCCCACTCAGCCCCTGGAGGAGGCCGGCTGGACTGGCTTCTCCACCGCCCTACCTGCCTGCGAACCCGGCAAATATATTTCACATTTTAAATTTTTTAATTGAATGTTTGCGAGTTTCATACAATGTATTTTGATCATATTTAGAATCTCTCCCCTAGCTGACTTTCTTATACTCCCACACCATGAGATTTCATGTCCTCTGTCATATATGTTAAGGTCTATCAAGCCAAGTTTATGTCCCCAAACGTCCGTTGGTGAATATCCATCTATAGGAGACTGGTTAACGTATCTAGTGTCCCATCCTTAGAGAAAACCAGTTCTCCATCTCCCAGTAGTAATTGGTGCCAATAGTTGCTCAGCTAAGGTTGGGGCTTTTTACCCACATCCCCACCTCTTCGCTGGGTTCTTGTCTGGCTTGAGCTTGCATGGGTCTTGTTATAAACATTTACTAGTGAGCCACTAAAATCACTAAGCAGGGGCATGCCTGGTTAGTACTTGGATGGGGTGGGAGGAATGCTCTGAGTAGACCACATAGGCGGATTCTCTCAGGCTTAAATGATATAAGGACCATCTGTGTCCCACCCTTTTTGGTGAGTATGTGGAGGGCTTTGCATGCATTCCACAGCCTTCTGTTAAACCCAAGAAAATAGTTATATAAAGTGCTGTGTGCAAACCTTTAGAATTCCTTCACATAGCATATTAGAGTATTCTTCCAAGTTTGGGAGCTGGGGACTAAACCAGGGTCTCATGATGCTAAACAAGCACTCCACCATCTGAGATATGCCCTCCCCACCTCCTGAGTTTCTGATCTTCCTTCTTTTAGTGGAACTGGTTTACCAAGCTCTATCATACCCTGGGTCACATCTCTAGCCTGAAGGTAAATCAGCTGACTCAAGGGCCTACCTTTAATCCACTGAACTGTGTCCTAAGTCCCAGAATGGGCTAATCAGCTGATCTGAGCAATTTCAGGCTACTTTTATAAACGATATGATACATGGCTCTTTTTAAAATATTTAAAATATTTTTATTAATTAAATATTAAAAATATTTAAAATATTTTTGCATTTTCATTAATTTTGTTCAAGTATAACTTTTATATATTAAACGTGTAGCTTGATTTTTTAAAAAATTTTATGTGTATGAGTGTATTGCCTGCATGTATATAAATGCACCTGTGTCATGCAGTGCCCAAGGAGATCAGAAGAAGGAGTCAGATTCCTTAGAACTGGAGTTACAGACAGTTATTAGCTGCCATGTGGACACTGGGAATTGAACCCAAGTTCTCTGCAAAAGCAGCCAGGACTCAACTGCTGAATCATCTTTTCAGCCCACGATTAACTTTTATTTAGAGGGTGTTTTGGTTTTGCTTTTTTGTTTTGTTTTAGACAGGATCTCATGTAGCCCAGACTGGCTTCCTAAGGCTAGGATGACCTTGAATTTCTGATCCTGCTGCCTCCGTCTCATGAGTGCTAGGATTATAGGCCTATGCTACCATGTCTTGGTTTATATAGTGGTGAGGATTGAGTCCAGGGCTTCATGCATGCTACTTAGCACTCTACCAACTGAGCTATTTTCCAAGCCCTAATTTTTATTTAAGCATATGTTCATGAAGCCACTACTCAGACAAAGACAGAGCCCTGTGTTGGTCAGTACTGTAGCCACTGGCTGCATGCAGCTATGAATAACTGAAGGGAGTTTGGTTGTAGCTGAGATGCATCTTAAGTAGAAAATACATCGCCTTAGCA
The DNA here is from genome assembly GCA_035773235.1 of Eospalax fontanierii. Classification (NCBI taxonomy): domain Eukaryota; kingdom Metazoa; phylum Chordata; class Mammalia; order Rodentia; family Spalacidae; genus Eospalax; species Eospalax fontanierii. The sequence goes on along the minus strand of CM069527.1, from coordinate 24,353,728 downwards.
ATTTGGTCCGAAAAAAGGCACAGTCAGGCTGAGGCAGAGTCAGGCAGATCTCTGTGAGTTCAAGGACAGCCTGAATGCCAGATCAGCTGGGGCTACAGAAAGACTCTGTCTCAAATCAAGAACAACAACAAGAAAATCATTGATGATTTTTTGCTATTAATGTTCAAATAATATTTTAAAATATACTACATTAAGTAAAATATGTAATATCTTTAGTTTATGTAATAGAATGTTTTAGGATCTGGAGAGATGGCTAAGTGGTTAAGAGCACTGGTTGCCCTTCCAGAGGACCTGGGTTCTATTCTCAGCACTTACATGGCAGTTAATAATGGTCCTTAACTCCAGTTCCAGGGGATCTGATGCCCTCTTCTGGTCTCCTTGGGCATTGCATGACATGGGTGCACTTAACACACATGAAGGCAAAATCCTCATACACATAAAATTAAAATAAATGAATAAATAAATTTAACAGATTTTAGATGAGATATGCTGTTGGCCAGTTCCCTTGAACTAATGTTCCTTCCTCATCAATGCCATTCCTTAAGATAAACCTGGATTGGTATCACCCTAGATCCATTTGGCTTAATTTACGAGGAATCTTATGACTTGTACTCTTCCATAGCTAGCCTTTTCTCACTCCACACTGAATATGTGGAATTTGTCCATCTTGTTTATTCTCTTCTACTGCTCTATAGTATTGTACGATATGAACAGGCAATAATTTGTCCTGTTGCTGATTAACATTGGTGTTGTTTCCAGTTTGGGGCTATTATTAATAAAACTATAAGGAAGAAGTTTGTACATGTACTGTGGTTTTTAGACAGCACCATGTTAAGATGGCTCAAAACCAATATACATTCAGTACTTTGAATTTTGATCTTTTTCCTAGTCTAGCAGGTATGCACTGTTATAGTCTCTCACAAGTGCCAGACTGCACCTTTGAGCTGTTACCCCTACCTGCCATGCAATGATGAGGGGAAGTAACCAACAGTGTTACTAAATCCTGATCTTCATTCAGTTAGGTGTATTAAATGCATTTTCAACATACAACATTTTCAATGATGTAATTCCATAATAAACCGAAGAGCTTCTGTACAAAATCATTCATCCTATTGATATTTAGGAAAGGAATTGCTGGACTACAAAGCAAATGTATGTTTTGTTTTAGTAATACTGCTGTGGTGATTTGAATGAAAATATCTTCTATAGGCTCCAAATATTTGGACATCTTGTCCCCAGTTGGTGGTGCTGTTTTGGGAGGTTTTAGGAGGTGTGCCCTTGATGGAGAAGCACATCACTGGGGGAAGGGATGACTCTGAGAGTTCTTAAGCCAGAACCTCGGTGGTGCTTTCTTTTTGGGTCTTCTTTTTGTGCTCCTCTTTCTATTCCAGTCATCTGCCACCAGGACTGTTTTTTTCGTTTTCGAGACATATTAGTGATGGACCAAAGTGCTGGGAGTTAACAGGGCCGGTTTATTAGAGCACAAGACTGACTTCCCAGTCGGAATGGAGGGAAGATCAGCCAGGACTGGCTTTCTCCTGGGAGTGGAGAAAACATTAGCCTGTGGCTAGCTGGTCAGTTGGGCTTTTTATGGGGAGAGGTTTCCCATGACATCTGATTGATGTTTAAGGTAAACTTTTGGCCAGGAAGGAATCCATTTTTTTGCAGCTGTTTATGAATTTTGGGTCAGGAATTTTATCTGTTCAAGTCAGTTCCTTTTTACAGCTGTTTACAAGGCCTGGATTCATGGAGAGAAGTTGTAAAAGTTGGCTTCTTCTCATGCATGTTTATAAATTCTGGTCTCAAGTTTCTGTCAGTCTTCCTGAGTTCTGAAATTGTTGGGGTTTTCTTTCAGTCACATCTTACAATACCTCCCTGTCATGATGGACTCTGATTCTCCTGGAACCGTAAGTTCAAATAAACTCTTCCTTTTATAAGTTCCCTTGGTGATGGTGTTTTATCACAGCAACAGAAAAGTAACTAATACAACTACCAAAGAGTTTTCCAAAGCAGCTGTCACAATAGACACCTCTCAGTCCTGGATCAGAGTCCCAGGGTATTCCACATCTTTACCAACACTTGGCGTTATGGATCCTTTTGATTTTTAGCTAGTCTTATTAGAAAGTAGTCTCACTTCAAATTGAAATGAATTCTTACCATCTTCTTCTCTTTTCAAGGAAACAGACACAGCTTAGAGTCATCAGAGAAGGAAGTCTCAATTGAGGGATTCCCCAGATCAGATTGGTCATATCTATAGAGGATTATCTTTCTCATTAATTGATGTAGGAGGACCTATTTGGGTGACATCATTCCATGGGCATGTGGTTCTGGGCTGTTTAAGAAAGCTAGGCAAATGTGAGTCTGTGAGCAATCCAACAAACCAACCGTTCCTCTAAGGCTTCTACCTCAAGTTCCTGCTTGAATACTTGCCCAGCTTCCCTCGACAGACTACAACCTGTAAGCTGAAATAAATCCTTTCCTCTCTTTAAAAAAAAAAAAAAAAAAAAAAAAAAAATTAAAAAAAAGTGTATGCACCCATGTCATACAGTGTCCAGAGAGGCCAGAAGAGGGCATTGGGTCCTCTGGAACTTGAGTTACAGATGGTTGTTAGCCACCATGTGGGTGCTGGGATTTGAACCCAGGTCCTCTGCTGGTGTTTGTAATCTCTGAGCAATTTCTCCAGCTCCCCTTTCCTCTCTTAAGTTGCTTTCAGTCAGAATCACAGAAACAGAAAGAAAGCTACAACAGAAATATACATAAAAGGAAAGATGGAAATTCCCTTCATTTTCAATCAGGTCAGTTGCTGGAAATATATACAAACATAGTCTCCACCCTGTGTCTCCCAGGGTCTGCACTGACAGAAATGGCACCATAGTACAATATTTTCAAGCAATTTACTATAACCATCTTTCCATATTTATGAATATTGAATATTGAAATTCATTACAACATTGTTTGAAAATCTGAATAATGTTCCATTAGATGGATGTGCCATAGTTAAATGAATGAATTCCCCAGCTCTGGAGCAATGGCTGAGTTTTCTCCGTTACAAATAATGTCACAATAAACACTCAACATGAATCTTTAATCATGTTCTTAAAGTTTTCCAACAGTGGAACTGCTTGTTCAAGAGCTGGCTTGTATGATTTAAAAGCTACTGAACTGCACTCTGCTCCCTGGAAGCCAAGGAGGCCAAAGGAGGGGAGAATCCTCTAAAGCACAAGGTTGCTCCTTAGGCCTGAAGGGCAGGAGGCACTGTTTCCTCGAGGCTCCTTAGTCATCTGTTGAGGCAAAATCACAGTTTGTTTCTTTAGGGCAGAGGGAAAGCTGTTGGGTTTCCTGAGGAGGAGAGACCTGGAGAAAAGAAAGGAAATGAGCAGGCAAATGCTATCCAGGTGAGTCAGAGACACTAGAAGAGTCTCTTGGGTCTATAAAAAAGGATCAGGACGTAAGTGTTGTGACTTGGCTGCTGCTGGTTCTGACATCCATCTTCCTGGCAGCTCCCATTGGCCCTCATCTATTTATCAGTTTTGCTCTGTGGAAGGGAAGAAAAATGCCTGGAAGGGGAATGAAAGACTGTCCTAGTTTGACTGTGAAACATCTCTCCCAGGCTCCTGTGTTTGAATATTTGGTCCCCAGCGGGTGGTGCTGTTTTGGGAGGTTGTAGAACCTTTACAAAGTAGATTTTGGCTGGAGGAAGTGGGTCACTGGGAGTGGATCTTGATGCTTCTAGGTCCGGCTTCCTCTCTTCTCTGCTTCCTGGTTCCCGGAGACAAGAACCAGCAGCTGCCTCCTATTCCCGCAGCTTTGAACCGCCCCACTGCCACGCCTTCCCCTCCAGACGAATTACACCCGCAGCTGTGAGGCACAATAAATCCTTCTTCCCCTAGTTATTTTTTGTCAGATATTTGGTCATGGCAATGAGAAAGTAGCTAGCACAAAGCCCTGCTCACTTCTTTGGACTGGGTTTGAGCACTCTGAGGATCCATAGCAAAAGGCTGAAAAGAAGGACAATTCAAGGTATACTTTCCAAAATTCAGGACGAATCGGGTGTGGGGGCTAATGCCTTTAGTTTCAGGTCTCGGGAGGCAGAAGCAGGCAGATCTCTGAGTTTGAAGCTAGCCTGGTCTATGTAGCAGGCTCAAGGCCAACCAGGGTTACATAGTAAGATCCCGTCTCAAAAAAAAAAATTTTTTTTTTAATTTTTCAGTGCAAAATAGAGCTGCTCAAGGGCTCAGGTAACCCTGTGTAGCTCAGAGGGAGCTGATCCAGTCCGGGCCCCTTGTGAGTTTGTAAGGAGCATGTATTTAGGAATAAGAATAGTAATAGCAATTAGAAGTTAGAATAAACATAGAATATTAAAGCAACTAAAATGTTTGAAGTGAGACTTAAGAAGTTGGAGTGATGTGTGTGTAACTCTTAGATAACAAACCATGGAGCAACGTAACCATGGCAACCTAGGCCTGTAGATAAGCACATTGCATCGGCTACCCTATGTAAGCAGAAGAGACTCGCAGCACTTCAGAGCTTCCTGCCAGGGACTCTCCTCCGTGTGGCGGCCTCGCGCGGCTTCCAGCCAGCGACCCGACATCCTCGGCAGTTGCAGCAGGAGATCTAGGAGTGTCGCCCTTCGGACCTGCATGACCAGACATCGCAACCCAAAGGCGCTGAGGACCAGGTTGGCGCTCCCGTGATTCGTCGACCTCATCGGGATCCTCGCGTGCGTGTGCCTCCTTGCCCTCTCTGCTTTGAGATCTTCGGGTTGTAACTTGAGGTATTGTGTGTTGTGTGACTCCCCCGCAATAAACACTTGCTTGTTTGCGCACATACGTACCTGTCTGAGTCTCATTACATCCTTTGTGGATATGCTCGCGACAGTATTGCTTTAGGCTGAGAAGAACCACTGGCCTTTCATGATTGAGGTGAGGCACTCTCTTCCAAAGAGATTTAAGTGCACTAACAAGAAGATGTGGGGGGCTGGGGCTAGCAGAACCGCCTTGTGACCACAAGGTCAGGCTGGTTTGTAGGTCTTTGTTAGAGGCTTCTCAGCTGTCAAAGAAAGACATGGGGCACTTTGAGGAAGGCAGAATTTCCTCTCTGACAACAGCGAGAGTTATAGAGTCCAAGGTCAAATGGGTCGCAGGAAGAAAGTTGGGGCAGTTTGAGAGAACACATTGGCCCCTGGAGGAGTATCCTGCTGACAATTCCCCAGTGTCCCATCTCCCCATCTTCATTTAGTGATAAGACTGTTTACTTACAAGTTAGTCACTTTTTTTGAGGATATATATTTTTGCTTCCCTTACAGCTAGATGTGGCTATGTTACTGAATCTGGCTGGTGGGATGTGAAAGGAAGAAACTTTCATTCTCTGGGCCATGTCACTGAGAGGAAACTGTTGATACTTTATTTTTCTCTCCTCCTAAAGATTGGAATGAGGATGTGGGACACTATGCAGTAGTCAATTTTCTGTTGCTATGATAAAATACCTGAAACTGAGACTTCATAAAGAATTTTATGGGTTAGGGAGCTGGCTTAGTGGGTAAAGTCCTTGCCATGTAAGTACGAGGACCTGAGTTTGAAACCCTGGAACCATATAAAGTCAGGTGCAGTAGTGCATGTCTGTAATCCCAATGCTCCTAGAGCAGAATAGGCTGTGGAAACAGAACCCCTGAAAGCTTGTGGGCCAGTTTACCTGGCATACATATCATCCAATGGCAAAGAGACCTTATCTCAAACAAGATGGAAAGTGTGACAGTTTGAATGAGAAATGTTCCCTGTGGGCTCATGTATTTGAACACTTGGTCCCCAGCTGGTGGCAATGTTTGAGGAGGTTATGGAACCATCAGGAGATGCAGTCTTGCTGGAGAAAGCACATCACTGGGAGTGGTCTTTGAGGCCTCACCTCACTTTCTGCTCTTTCTCTCTGCTTCCTGTGTGGGGATGAAAAGGGAATCAACTAGCTTTCTGCCCCTGCTCCCATGCCTGCCTTGCCTCCATCCTCCCACCATCATCGACTCTCCCTCTGGAACTGGAAACCAAGATAAAGTTGTCTCTTCCTTAAGTTGCTTCTGGTCATGGTATTTTATCTCATCAACAGAAAAGTAACTAATAGGGAAGGTGAGGACCAGCACTTGAGGTTGTCCTTTGACTTCCACAATGGACCATAGCATGATGCAGCTGCATTCACACATGTGAATGAGCACATACACATATATACCAGCAAAACATGCAGAGAGAGAGAGAGAGAGAGAGAGAGAGAGAGAGAGAGAGAGAGAGAGAAGAAAAAAGGTAAAAAAAAGGAAGTTTTCTCTAGCTCAGTTTGGGCAGCTCTGTCTGGCTACTGATGAGAGCCAGCTGGCAAAACCACAGTATTGTGGAGAGATGCAGAGGGAGCGAGCTAAACACAGAAGGGGTTTAAGGGTGTGAGGTGCTCTCATGAGAATCAACTCATCCCTCAAGAACAGCATCGGTTCCTTCTAAGGGTGAAGCTCCCTGACCGATTTGCCTTGCACTAGGTCCCACCTCTTAAAGGTTCTACACCTCTCAACACGGCTGCACTGGTTCTCTTCTGGATCTTCTATCACTCTGATATGCAGGATGTAATGGAACATGGGGCTGGAGAGATGGCTCATTGGTTAAGAGTCTTATTGCCCTTCCAAAGGACCAGAGTTTAGTTCCTAGTACCCACACTGGAGAGCTTACAACACCTATAATTCCAGTTCCAGGGGACCTGACATTCTCTTCTGGCCTCCACAAGCACGTATACTTACATGAACATACAACAACAACATACACACAAAATTACAAGTTTTAAAAAATTTTTAATAAAACCAGTCAAATAAATGCCTTGAGTAGCACAACGGACGGCAGCAGATCTTGATGATTTTACAGGATACTGTAAGTGTCATACTGAGAAGGTCCAAGTAGCATAAGACGAATACAATGAGGGAGGAGGGTGAGAAGAAGAGACAGAATCCGGAAACATACAAGGAGGGCAAGAAGAAGAGATAGAATCGGGAAACATACAGCCGCCAGTGGATTCACTCAATAAATACCGTCGCCACTGTCTTAGTTTCTTTTCCTGTTACTGTGATAAAATCTCTCACAAAAGCAACTTAAGGGGGAAAGGGTTTATTCCGGCTCCAGTTCAGGGTGCCCTCCATCGTGGCAGGGAGGTCAAGGCAGGTTGAAGCAGCTGGTCCCATCACAACTGTACTCAGGAGGAATGCTGCAGCTACGCAGCTCCCTTTCTTCACGTATACAGTTCGGATGCGGCACGGTTGCACCCGCAGTGGAAGGTGCGAGAATGACTTTTTACAATGTAGACATACTCTGGACAAATGACTTTTACTTAACCTTGCAACTAATAGTTAATCTTATTTTAGCTTGTTTATAATATAGACAAGCTCACTGAGCCTTGGGCTCCTCTTGTAACCTAAACATAGCTTTAATTCCTCATGACTTTTCCTTGTGCTGGACCCAGAATGATATGTGTGTGGGTGTGTCCAAAGGTGCTGCACGAAGATATGAAGATGATCCCATTTATACTACAAACAATAGATGGGGTTCGATGTCTGTTTGTGGCGTGTAGTAGGGGTCAGAAGGGGCATAATCCCCCAATAAGAGTCTGACTTTAACTTTCCTATTTCATGCTAGATACACTGTTTCAAAAAAGAGTGAATGAAGCCCTCTGTTGGAGAGCACATTTCTAGAGAATTCTGAAGGAATAGATTCTCAGCAATTCAGGTTTGCTCTTGGCTTAAAAATGTATGCTAAATATTAGGCTGTTTTTATTTAAGTCACACAGTAAATGCTACAGGGAGGGTCTTTCCACCTCAGTTAATGCAGTAAAGATAACCCCCAGGCATGCTCAGAGGCCTATCTCCCAGGTGCTTCTAGATTCTGTCAAATTGACAGTTAGCTCTAATCATCCAGCCTCTGTATTATCTATTGTTTGATAGCAAATTATCGAAAAATGTAACAGCTTAAAACAAAGTTTGTCTTTTAAAACATATTTTATTATTATTTTTTAAAATTTTGTATCTATGGGTGTATTGTCTGCACATATGTAAGTGTACCTGTATCGTGCAATGCCTCAGGAGGTTAGAAGAGAATGTCTGATTCCCCTGGAACTGGAGTTATAGATGGTTGTTAGCCACCGTGTTGGTGCTGGGACTCAAACCTGAGTTCTCTGCAAAAGCTGAGAGTGCTCTTAACCACTAAGCTGCCTCCCCAACCCCACAAAACTTGTCTCACAGCGATTGTGGATCAGGAATTCAGGAGTAGATGACTGAGTGATGTTACTATGGCTACAATCTCTGAAGATGTTATACTCAAGGGTCTGACAGGGCTACACTCATGGTTTGATGGGCTAAAGAACCTAAGTTCTAGAAAGCTCACCCCATGGGCTCACCCCATGGGAGCCTCAGGTCCTCACCACAGAGATCCTTCACAGGGTTACCTGCCTGAGTGTTCTTACAATATGGCTGATACCTTCTCCAAGAGTGCATAATCAAAAAGAATCAGAAGCAAGCTACCAACTGGATATGATGCACTGAACACCTATAATCCTGGCACTCAGGTGACCGAGACAGGATGATCACAAGCTCAAGACTCGCCTGAGCTACAAAACAACAGAACAAATTAAGCTTGGGATATAGTTTGGTAGTACTCTCTCTAACAAGTAATCCCTAGTACCTCACAATAAAATAAATAAATGAAATAAATAAATAAGTAAATTAGTAAAGCATCCCTGGAGCATGCCTGTAATTCTAGTACTTGGGAGATTAAATCAGGAAGATCTAGATTTTAAGACCTGCCTTCATAGCAAGACTTTGTCTCAGAAAACAAAAGAAATTTGAAGTTGAAAGGGATATTGAATTTTGGATGAAATGTTCTGACAGGTATAATTATGACATCAAAGCTTATGCAGCATTAAAGAAAAGATTGACAGACATAATCACGTGTGAAAATTAGATCACCTCACCAGTAATTCCAGCTACATGGGAGAATGAGGCAGGACTGTGTGTTTGAGACCAGCCTGGGCTCTAGAAGGAGAACGCTGTTTCTCAATGGTAGAATGTTTGCCTAGTGTGTGCAAGGCCCCAGGTTCAATATCTAGCATTGCAATCAATCAGTCAATCAATAAATACCTAGAATAGAAAAGCAAGTCAAAAGACAAATGGAAGTTGAAGAGAAATATTTGCAACCTGTCAGACAAAAGAGGCTGGGCATGGAGCTCAGTTGGTAGAGGCCTTGCTTAGCATTCAGGAGCCGTGCGGATGCCCGGCACATTATAAACTGGAAGTGGTGGGGCACACCTGTAACCCTGGCATTCAGAGGTGGAGGGAGGGGGAATCACAAGTTCAAGGTCATCTTCAGCTACATACCCAGTTTAAGAGCAGCCTGTCCAAAAAAAAAGGGGGGGGGGCGGACAAGGAACAGAAAATAACTAAACCCTTACAATTGATTTCATGGGAAGCGGGTAAGAACCCCCAAGCACGCCCCAGGAGTATCCCCCTCCCTGGGCAGTTGGGTTGTAAAAGTGTCTGGCAAGCCTATGGGTTCAGCATCTGAGCCCACTCAGAGCCTCTCTCCCGCACTCACCCTCACTCCCCTCCGCTCGCCTTGAGCACCTCATTAAACGCTTCCTGCGGTGACTCACCACTGAGCTCAGCCAGGAGCACTCCCTGAGGCGCAGACCGATTTCCTGCAAAGCCCAAACTGGGAATTCAAACTGGAAAGTCTGCATTCACTCAGCGCCTCCTTCTTAGGCCTTTCCCGTGTACCAGGAGTTGTGTTTTCCCCTCGGAGTCTGCTCAGGAGGTACAGACAAGGTCGGCCAGGATAGCTGAATTTAGCTCCTGCTTGACCAGATAGGCCCGCGCTTACGCAGCCTCAATTTTTCCGGCTGCCAAACCGGAGGGAGAATTGTGTGCCCATCGGGATCCCTCCAGCTCTCACATCCCAGGACTTGGCTCACTTCCCCTTTTTACCGTGTGGGCTCCTATAACCTTACTTGAAGTATTTTCAAGCCTCTTAAGAACTACTCAGATTTTGAAACCCACAGAGAGCATATAGTGCTTCCAATCGCTGAAGCGATTCCTCCATTTTCTAAACAGCTTCTACCCTGTTCATTTGGAAGAGGTACATCTGCACTCAGTGAAATGGTGTCAGGGTCGGTAATGAGGTTGAGTGATAGGTCTGCCCCGGTCTGCTGCTCTGCACGTCTGCAGTGATGAGCAGTGCCCTGTAATTTGAAAAGTGCCTGTCGGGTTTCTGGGAGCTTGCTCTCTGTTTTCCCAGGAGGTTGTTCAGGGCAGGTCTGGCCTTGCAGACCTCTCTCTGGTCCCAAAATATCCTCCTACCTACCTGTCATGGAGCCTGACGTTCCTAACATCGCGCCTGTCCTTTGAATCAAGGCCTAACTTGGCAGCAATTATTTTTGACTAGCCAGCATGTGTCTCCCACCACACACCCTGGTACATCCATTTCCTCTCTCTGTTCTGACCACAGATACATGAGCACCTCCAGCGGTGTGGGCCAAGTGTTAGATTCATTTTCCCAGACTCCTACTTGGTCCATAAGTGGGCATAGCATACATAATGCTGAGACATGGAGGGTCTGTCCCCAAAGTTGAGCATATAGCCAGACCTTAATCTATACACATAAGGAAGATGATCATGGAATGAGGCCAAGCAGAGAGTTAGAGAGACAGAGACAGACTGAGATTCTCCTTAGAAGCTTCATTCTTATAACTCCTTCTCATAGTCTGTAAACTACCCCCATGGTCTTCCCAAGTACCTGAATAAATGAGTATTGTATTTGTAGATGCTTGAGTCTGGGACAATCTTGATTCAAGTGTTATTGTATCTATAGGAAGCTCTTCTTGAATTTGAATGTATTATCCATAAGGAACAGTACAGGGAGCAATTAACATTTGAATAGGTTTTCACTGTAAGCTGTGCTGGCACACAGAACAGATAGGTTCTGATAGAGATGATAACATAAGGGCATTACTAGAGAAAAGAAGCATTGCTTGAGAAAGGCAGAGTCTTGGTACATTGCTCATGAGAGTATAAAATGGTTCAGTCACTGTGGAAAATAGTCTAGCAGTTCCCTACAAATTATACAGATACTACCATATGACCTGGCAATTCCACTCCTTAGGAATAGGCCCAAGAAGATGGAAAGCATATGGTCACATAAAAACTGTGTGTCAATGTTTACAGCAACATTGTTTACAATAGCCAAACAATGAGAATGACCCAACTGTCCAATGACCGATGAATGAATAAGCAATGTATGGTATGCCCATGCAACGGAATATTCCTCATTCTAAAGAAGGAATGAAATACTGACGGATACATGCTTTAATGTGGATGAGCTTTGCCGATACTATCTAAGCAAAAGGAGCCAGTCAGAAAATGCAACATACTGCATGATTCCATTTGTATGAATTGTCTAAAACTGATGAATTTAGAGACAGAAAGATCATTGGTTGCCGGGGCTGGGAAGGGAGTAATGGGGAGTAGCTGCTGTTGGGAAAACAAATGTCCTGGACGATCTTTAAAAAAATCTAATTAATTAATTTTTAAGAAGCAATATCTACAATGTTGCCCAGGCTGACCCTAAATTCCTGGGCTCAAGAGATGGCCTTGCCTCAGCCTCCTAAGCAGCTGGAACTGCAAGGTGTGCCACCAAGCTCATCTTGGATACCCAATCTATACTGAAAACAACTGACTTTAACACTTTGAAAGGGTGAAATTCTGGAATGTGAATTATATATCAATTTTTAAAAGAGGCTTGATGGTTTTATCCTAGTATTCTCGGTTTTTATATGATTCAGAAAATATTTTGTGATTTGACTCCAATTCTCTCCTAGGCATAGTTTTCTAGTTCCATCTCTCGTCTCTGCCCCCACACTGCACCAGTCTTCCACAAACTTAGAATCCTTGGGACACTGTAGAAAAGGGATTGGAGAGCAATTTTCCTTTCAAAGAAGACACACATATATATATATATATATATCTTCTTTTTACTTGCTCAGTCTTATTTTACTAACAGACTAGTCTTATCAATCCAGGCAGCAAGAGACTGCAACTAATTCACAATTTTGTTTAAATTTTCTTGTCAAAGGCAGAAATATTCAATTTCATGGATACTCCCAATTCCCTCAAGTGGAAGCAGACTTCCAGGAAGCAATTATGTAGAACAAAATGTAATGGGTAACAGGGGTGCCTGGTGAATTATTCATAATCTGATAATGATTTTAACCCATTTTTAACATGACATGCTATTGATGTTAGCTTCTGGAAAGTTTCCAAAGTAAGCAACACAGAGGTTTCCTTTATCCATGCTTACATAACCAGAAACCTTCTGCCTGTCCTTCTAACCACTTGAATAACTAAAATCAAAGGAGCCCTTGGGTCTCTTTTCCTCCCCAAAGCCAGGCCAGGGTAAAGCAAACCCATCTCTAATTCATCACTACAGTCTGTTGGGGAGGAGAGTGTGACAGAATGCCTCTCATGCAGATGGCACCCAGTGTTTATTTGTTTTTGATTGTTGAATGAATGAATGAATGAATGAATGGTGGGAAGAAAGATATTTGTAGAAAGGGAGAGCTGAAGTAACTAATTTTACTACATACTGAGTGACTCAAACAACTCTCACACACTCTGTTTCTTTATAAAATAAAGACTATAACATTGCCTTGTTGGGTGGTTGGGAGAATTTGAGGACACAGGAAATGCTCAGGAAGCAACGGGTGCTCCTAAGATTGCTCTTCCTGGTAACAGCCATAGCACTTCCTCAGCTTCGTTAACCAAGGAAGTCAGCCAAAACTTGTTTGGAAGCCCCAGGCTCCCAAAGGTGGCTACATACTATCTCTAGGGAGTTTTAAAAAAATATATAAATTTCCAGGTATACCTATAAAGACTTTGATTCAATAAAATACAGTATAATGAGGCCAGAGAATGTAAATTTTAAAGATATTTTTAAGAGGCTGGGGAGATGGCTCAGCGGTTAAGAGCACTGGTTGTTCTTGTAGAGGACTCAGATTTGATTCCTAGCACCCACATAGTGGCCAAAAACTGTGTATAACTCCAGTTCCAGGGTATCCAATGCCCTCTTCTGACTTCTGTGGGCATTTCATGACATGGGGGCACTTACATATATGCAGGCAATACACTCATACACGTAAAATGTTTTAAATTGATACAATGTACATGTGGTGAATTGTATATACGTCATCAGAGTACACTTAGATGAATTTTGACAAACATATTCCTGTGTATATCTAACACACTAAAGCAACACCGAGAGAAAAGTTACCTCCATGGCCCCAGAACATTTCCTCTTCTCACTGCACCCACCCTGCAGGATAACCATCTTTGCAATTTCAATCACTGCTCTGGGTTGAATGTGGATTGTCCCCATAGGCTCATGTATTTGAATACTTGGTCTCTAGTTGATGGGGCTGTTTGCAAGGTTGTGGAACCTTAGTGGTAGAGCCTTGCTAGAGGAGGTAGGTCACTGGGGGCAGGCCTGAGATTTCATAGTCAGGCCCCACTTCCTGTTCTCTCTCTGCTTCCTCCCTCCCTGACTGTGGACCAGCTGGCCTCCACTGCCATGCCTTCCTCACCATGATGAAATGTATGACCTCCAATGGTGAGCCAGAGTAAACCCTTCCTCCCGGAAATTCCTTTTGGCAGGTATTTTGCCACAGAGCAAGACAAGGAACCAGTAATTACACAGATTAGTTTTGCTTGGTCATGAATGCTTACCTAATCACACATTTACTTTTTATGTGTCTGGTGTCTTTTGGTTCTAGTGTTGTCTTGGACTTTATCCACATTGCTGGGTACATCATCTCAACAACACATTCCTTTTTATCGTTAAGTAGTATTCTACTATGTGGCCATATCTTAAATTGTTGACCTGCATGAGTCTCTGAGGATTGTTTTTTGCTTTTATGACTAAAGCGGCTATAGACATGTTTTCATTTATGATGACTACTAGTAGAATGATGGGTAATAGCATAGAGGTATGTTAATATGCTTTTACTATTTTATTTTATTTTGACATGTGGGGGGGGGGATCTCACTATGTTACCCAAACTGGTCCCATGACCTAAACTCAAGCAATTCTCCTGACTCAACTTCCTGAGCAGCTGGGACTACAGGTGCACATCTGTACCTGGCTCTTATAAACTTTTTGTTTGCTTGGTTTTTTTGGTATTTGAGACAGGGTCTTTCTGTAGCCCCAAATGACCTAGAACTCACTATGTAGACCAGGCTGGCCTAGATCTCATAGAAATCTGCCTGCCTCTGCCTCCTGAGTGCTGGGATTCAAGGTGTGTACCAACACACCTGGATATACATTTCTTTTTAAATCCCAATTATTCTGAGGATCAGCAAGATTTGGGGATCCCTGAGATCTATAGTGTTTTTTGTCAATGAGTTCTATAATTACCTAGGAGACAGGCCTCTGGGCATGCCTGTAGGGGTTGTCTTACTTAGGTTAAGTGAGGTGGGGAAACTTGCCCACTGTTCGTGGCACAATTTCCTTGAACTGTCTGAAAAGGAGAAGGTGAGCTGAGCAGAGGCGTTCATTGTTCCCTGTTTTATTTTATTTTATGTGAATGAGTATATTGCTTGCATGGATGGAAGCACACCATGTTGTGCAATGCCTATGGAGGCCAGAAGAGGGCGTTGAAGTCCCTGGAACTGGAATTAGTAATAGTTGTTGGCCACCATGTGGGTGCTGGAAATCAAACCTGGATCCTCTGGAAGACAGCCAGTGCTCTTAACTGCCGAGCCATCTCTCCTGCCCCTTACTCTGTTTCTTGACTAAGGGTGTAATATGAGCAGATTACCACCAGATGCTTTGAGCTCTTTCTACTGCGACTCCCTTGCCATGATGGACTACATCAGTGAACTTCGAGCCAGCACAAGATCTTTCTCCCTTAGGTTTGTGTTTTTGTTTTGAGACAGGGTCTCCATGTAACCCCAGCTAGCCTGGAACTCCCTATGTAGACCAGGCTGGATTTGATCTCAGAGAGATCTACTTGCTTCTACATCCTATCCTAAATGCTGTGATTAAAGGCATGTGCCACCATGCCTGACTCTCCCTTTAATTGTTTTTGTCACGGTATTTTGTCATAGCAACAGGAATAGTAACTAAGAGGCTGAGGAAATGAAATGAAAGCTCAGCCTTGATGATTTGCCTGACATCTGGCTTGGTGGCTGTTCCACTGCGCAGATAGCAGAAACCAGAGCCTTCACTAGGGAAATTCCTTTAGTTCTCTCCCTCTCCAGCAGAGGAGCCTACCTGTCCTCAAATGTTCTTTAATTTCTTAGCAGAGAAGTCTCAGCCAAGGAGCTCCATGAGTCTCTTGGGTTATATCATCCAAATAGACTCAGGAATCCACAGGAAATCTGTGGAGGCAACCTGAGAAAGACTGACTCTAGCCCTGGGATTGCCTGGGTAGGGTGAAAGAGGCCCATCCTCTAGTCACTTGGGGGGCGGGTGTGGATAGCCTGTTGTCACTGGGCCAGAGCCATCCCATCACTATTGCATGCAGGCCTAGGGCAGTTTAGAACTGAGGCCTTAGGGAGGCATCTCCCTAGGAAGAGGGATGGGGATGACTCTCCCAAGGAAGACTGGTATGCAGGGCCCTCGTGGGGCTCCGGACATGGGAGCTGGGGTAGGAGTTCTTTGATTGTGATGGAAGAGGAAAGAGAAAAAAATCTATCAAAACTCAGCCGTTTTGTCTTAAAGGTCATGTTGGCTGTCGGTCCAGGAATTACACATACTTTTTTTTTTCTTTCTGAAGTCACTTTCCTTTTGGCAGTATTAGAATTCACAGCAGGAGAAAAGACATTTGAAAACTGAAGTCATCTTCCAATTCAGTGCTTCCAAATTCAGTTCATGTACTTGGTACTCAGCTTGCTTTCAAGGGACATGTGTAGTTTAATGGATATTAGAAAAAGAAAATCACATATTAAATATATGAAACCCACTGGATGTGGTAACACATGCTTTTAAACCCAGCACTTGTGAGGCAGAGGCGGGTGGATCTTTCTGAGATCAAGGCTAGCCTGATCTCCATATTGAGTTCCAGGACAGCTGGAGCTACAGAGATCCCCTGTCTCAAAAAGATAAATAAATAAATATGTGATATTCTAGATAACATTGTTTGCATGAAGCCAAGTTAAACAACGAATTCTGTTTTCAGAAAGCAATGCATATAGCAGTGTAGGTGATATATAGAAGTGATGAAAGTAGTGACAGGGTGGAGCCCACTGGTAGAGAGCTTGCCTATCACACATGGGTTCCTGGGTTCTATCTCCAGCACTGAAAATGTATGAAAGAACAAGTCAGGTGTGGTGGCACCTGCCTGTAAACCAGCACTTCAGAGGCAGAGGCAGGAGGATCAGTGGTTCAAGGTTATCTACCTGTAGCTACATAGCGAACTAAAACCCAGCCTGGGCTACATGAGAGCATGCCTCCAAAAACTAAAAGATGAGAAAAAAAAAAAAAAAAAAAAAAAAGGATGAAGAGGAGAGAAGTTGGAAAAAGTGGAGCCAAGCACAGTAGCACATGCCTGTAATCCCAGCACTCAGGAAGCAGAGGTTAGACAATAGAAGATCACAAGTTTGAGGCCAGTCTAGGATATAGCAAGGTCCAGTCTCAAAAACAACAACAGGCTGGCTATGGTGGCACATGCCTTTAATGACCACGCTTGAGAGGCAGACTTAGGTGCACTTCTGTGAGTTCAAGGCCAACCTGGTCTACGTAGCAGTTCCAGGTCAGTTCAAGCTACACAGTGAGAGCCTGTCTCAAAAAAAGTGGGTAAGAGTGACTAAGGTTTTAAAAAACTACCCCAGTCAAATGATGCATTTAGCAGATGATGAAACAGAGGCCCTAAGATGATCAGGTTGGGTTTTATCAGAGTCAAGACAAGATCCTGGTTTTACTTGGTTCCTAGTCTAGGCTTATTCCAGTCTGTTTCTTCAATCTTACAAAAAGAGACAAGTTCTCAACAGCCACACAGCCTAGACTCTGGACTCAAAGGCAAGGCATTTTCAGAAACAGCCTACGGTTCCCTCAGACTGAACTCTAGGGGTCAGAAGGAGTTGATTAAGAGATGTGGCCTCTGGGAAATCTGAGTTAATAAGAAAGTAAGGAAGGTGACATGGCTCAATGGTAGACTGCTTGCCTGGTGCGAGGCCCTGGGTCTGACCTCCACCCATAATAGTAAAGAGGAAGAAGGGGAAGGAGAGTTCTGGGAAGTGAACAGCATCTTGGTAGAATTCTTTATATAAGAGTCCAGGAGAAGAGGCAGAAGCAGAACTGCACCTCCATCCCTTTGGAAGAAAACCAATACCCTCTCAGTTAAATCTCTAGGCCTGTGCATGAGCACTCACCCAGGCCATCCAACCTTGTGCAGGCCTTCAAAAGGTACAAAGATTGTTCATTAAAAATTACTTTGGGGAGCTGGAAACGCGTAGGGGCACAGCTTCTCGGATGACTGTCATCTTTGGAGCGTTACAAATCCACCGGGGAGATTTTGTATTTTAACCTTTGCTGATCCCCACGGCACTGTGAAAAGGGCAGGCACTGGGAAGGCAAGCGTAGACTTGAACTTCTTCAACGGAGAAATACCCCCTCCAAGAGCGTATCCTTTCTCTTCTCTGACTGGGGTCTGTGCCTTTCTTGCTAATCTGACACTAAGCTCCAAAGTCGGGGAGCTATTCATTCTTCTTACATTATTTCTGTCAGGTTATTGGGATAATTTTCTGTTGTTTTTTTTGTTTTGTTTTGTTTTAGTTTTGTAATTCTGGGAATTGAACCCAGAACATCACACTTCTTATGGACATACTCTACCACTGAGCATGTACTTACAGAACCCTTCCCTTAAAGGAAGAGGTGTGGGGGAGAATAAGGGAGAAAAGAAAGGCTAGAGGCTGGGGAGTGAGCCCCAGGCTGGGTTCACTTTGACAGTATTCTAGACCTTGAGACCATTGACCTTCCACAACCACAGGGAGAGAGAGCTGTGAACAAGGGAATATTGCTGTCTGCACCCTGGAATCCTGTCTTTGACCTTGGCTAACTAATCCAGGGATGAGAACTTCTGGCTTGGCCCAAGGAGTCTCTTCCCTTGAAGTTTTGATCTTGGAATTGGAGAGTTCTTGAGGTAACTATCACCCACGACTGATAAGTTGAGTTTCCCCCAGTGATCACACTTCTGTCTTGTGAAAAAAGCCATTCTAAGGAGACTGAAGGATGCTGGCACCCGAACAGAGGGAATTGGAACTCAGACAGTGATGGAACCGGGATGATTTTCAGGCCTCAGAGCCGGCACGATCCTAAGCGCTTTTCCCCTAAGCTGATAGAAGTTTGGTCTCTGCCACTTTCATCTAAATGTGCCCAATGGACACCAGCTGCCTCCTCACCTCCTTCGTGGGGTGTGTCCCATCGGCAGCAAGGAAGCACTGAGAGAAGGTGAAAGGCAAGGGTCTCTCCTAGAGTCGGAGGTCCCCAGCTCCTTTCCCCTCTGCACAGTTACCACAATCCGTAATTTGTTCATTTGTTTGATTGTATACCTGTTTACTTTCAGTCAGGAAAATATCAAGTTCCATTCTGCCTTGTAATTGTCCTGGAATCATCTTAGTGCCGGACACCAAGTGTGGGATGTGTGAAGTTTGTGTGTCCAAGCTCTCTGTGCAGTGGGGCGTGTGGATGTGCTGAGCGCAGAGTTGGATGCACAATCAATGCTTCATAAAGCACAGATAAAGGGCCAAGGGTGTGATAAACGGCTATTGGGAAGCGAGGTTCAATGCAGATCACAGAGACTTCAGAAAGAAGCAAGAGCAGCTGTAATTAGAAAGCAGGGGCATTCAGGGCTGCCTGCGGGGTCAGAGGGGCTGGGCTACTGGGCCAGAGAAGCGGGTAGGAAATGGGCACAGAGGTCTTGCAGTTCAGAGCTGACATAATTGGACAGAGATCAGCAGCCAGTCACCATGGTAACAGCCAATCCGAGGTGCCGCTCCTGTGGCGAGGAGTCAAGGTTTCTAAAGAGGGGGCTTTGTTCTCACTTTGAGGGAGTTGCCATCAAATCCCTGCAGGGCTGATGCGACATGGGGACTGAGCCAAAATTGCTGGCCACTGTGCCTGGGAGGGAGCCACGTGAGGGCCCGGGAGACCGGCTGTGGCTGGAGATGGGGAAGCTAAATATGTCTTTCCATGGAATTATTTATGTCCCCCCTGTCGATCAGTAGCCAGAGCGTGAGTTTGGAGTCAGAGCATGTGATGTTCAAATCACGGCCGGGCTTTGTAGCAACTGTGTGACCTGGGAATGATCCTGCCTCAGTTTCCTTACATAGAAGGACGTGTCTCTGATGTGTGTTTTGCAGGGGGATTGTAAGCCCTGAGGGAAGTGACGGGTGACTCATGTTCTCCCAGGGAGCATAGATGACAAACAGCTGCTTCACCGAAGGGCTTTGGAAGAGTAAAAGTCAGCTTTTGCTTCTATAGGGGGTACCAAAAATACTGTCCCCACCGAGACTCAAAAGTCCAGATGGAGAGCAGTTAGCTTAACCAAGTGGGATTTCGAAAGAAAATATTCTCAAGGCAGACTGGAGAGCTGTGAGCCATCGGAGACGCTTGCTCCTTTGTTCTCTGCCCAATTTGTGGTCCCAGCCAGGATACAGAAATGAGTTCATCCCGCTCCTCTCCTGCTACAGTGGGAAACGGAAAACAGAGAAAACCCTGAGGCAGCTGCTTCCTGGGAGTTTCAAGGGAGGAAGTGAAACAAGGGTGGAAGAGCAGAGGAAGGAGCTTCACCTAGTGACCAGTCAGTCTAGAGGCAGGCTGGGAAAAGGCACAGCTGTGGGCCGCCGGTGCCCGCTTCTCCCCAGAAATATCAAGGGATGGAAACATCCCTATCTGAACTCTGGTACAGTCCTCTGTTGCTATGGCAACTCGGTGGGCTCTCCAGCGGGAGGAAGAAGGCAGAGGCTGGTAGAAATCAACCCTGGAGGCAGCAGCTTTGCCCTTTTGCTGGGACACTGCTGAGAGAGAGCAAGGGAAGTGTTTGCCATCGCTGAATACTCCGGGGGCTTTGGGCCCTCACTCCTGGCTCAAATCTACCCCTGCCTCGAGGGAAATAGTCAGGCACCTGTGCAGAGGAATTAGCTCCCTAGGGACTCCTACCTGGACTTATTTACTGAGACCACATGCTCACCTGGGAGATTTACTTCATTTTCCTTATGGACGCAATTAATCATTTGTTCATTTATTCAGCAGATAAATGAGATACAAAGTGTTGGGCCAGAGCAGTGACAGAACTACAAGGTTCTGCCTTCGTGGAGCTTATGGTTTATGTGGAGGAGATGATAGATAGATAGATGATCAATGATAGGCAGATAGATGATAGATGATTGAGAGATTGCTGATAGATGATAAATAGATGATAGATGATAGATATATAGAAGATAGATTGATAGATGATGATGATAGATAGATGATCAATGATAGGTAGATGACAGATGATTGAGAGATTGCTGATAGATGATAGATTATAGGTAGATGATAGATAAATAGATGATAGATATATAGAAGATAGATTGATGATGATAAATAGATAGATAGATAGATAGATAGATAGATAGATAGATAGATAGATAGGCTGAAGAGAATGCACAAGCTGGCAGGACTCAGAGAAGCTGGAAGGTCAGTTTGCAGGTGTGGTGACGGAAAGTCCTGAGATGTAAGGAGCTGCAGGTGTGAGGAGTGATGGACGTGTGAGGCCAGAGTCCTTTCACAGTGTTAGCAGAAAGCAAAGTAGGTGCATTGAGGGCGGCAGAAGTGGGAGCTGGGTGATGTGAGAGCCTGGGCAGCCTTATCAGAGCTTGATAGGAAGCTCTGGGCACTTTTAAGCAGAAGAGGGAAGTGATATATATAAAAAAACATGTTCTGATGATTGAATCCTGGGTCTCATGAGGCAAATGCTCTTCCACCGAATAGTACCCTAACCCCAATTTTTAAAATTAAGTTCTTACTTTATTAACCTAGTGGACAATGGTCTGCAAAAAAACCAGAGTTTGAGCAGGGGAGATGGTGCAAGTCACACAATCCTGACAATCTGAGTTCAGATCCTCAGAACCCACATAAAAACTGGTGGCACACACTTTAAATCCTAGCACTTGGAAGGCAGAGGGGCAGATCTTTGTGAGTTCGAGGCCAATCTGGTCTACATAGCGAGTTCTAGGCCAGCTGGAGATACAGGGAGACCCTCTCTCAAAAAGACCAAAAATAAACGAACAAACAAAACAAAAACAAAAGCAGGAACAGAGCAGCACACAAGTCTGTGACCCCTTTCCTAGGGGAAGGCAGGAGGCAAAGACAGGAGGAGGACCGACACCCAAGGTTGTCCTCTGACCTCGACACATGTGCTGTGACTTGTGTATGCCGGCACACACAGAGAGGGGCGGGGGGGAATTAAAGTAGAGAAACCATGAGTAACCGCTACAGTGAGCCACTTGAGAGTCGATGGGCCTGACTTGGACATAGAACAAGTGGAGACAGACTTTGCAGGGAAACCCAGAGCCTGAAGGTGGAGGATGGGAAAGTAAGACTCCGGGTGTCTGACTTCAGAGGTGCCATCTGAGAAAGGCATGAGTGCGAAAAGTGCCCCAGGAAGATTACACTGCCTGTCAGCACTGGCCTGCAGGAAACACATGGAAGTTGTCCAAGAGCCTCCTGTGTTCACCAGGAAGCCTCAAGGAGCTGGAGCGTTTCATAGGCCATATTTCTAATGTGTTAAGCTGAAAGGAACTTCCTTCGAGCACAGGAACATAAAAGAAAATTACTATTCTAAAATGGACTAGATGCCCTAAGGTGGTGGTAGGTGTCATTCTGTGGGTATCCCAGGCTGGTCTCAAAGTCAAGGCAATCTTTCTGCCTCAGCCTCGGGAGGGCTGGGATTACAGGTACAAGTCATCTTACCTTGCTAAGATAGACACCTTGGAAAGTGATTTCCTAGAGGGAAAGGAGAGCTCCTCCAGGAGAACATGTCATGAAGTTCCTTCCTGTTTGAACTACATTTGAATTAACTCGTGTTGCCTGATAAGAAACTAGAGCTGAGAGAAGTTAAGTGACTCTCTGAAGGCTACACAGGCAGCAGAGCCCAGATTTAAACAGATGGAGTTTGTTCAGTGCTCTGCAATTCCAAGACAGTTAAATTGCTGGACCAAATAAAGCAACAGGAATTTAGGAGCTGTTTGCTGGAGAGTTGAGTGGAAAGAGGTTTGGGAAGGTGGCAGAGGGTGTTGGGGATGAAGGCATTGCTCCAGCGAGCTGCCACAAGGCCAGGGCTTGAGAAATTTAGCCAGTAGTCCTCTAGGATTTAGAGGCTGAAACATTTTCCAGGAAGTGAGGCCTGGCATTCCTTGTAATAATTGCCTGTCTGGGTAGCGCTCTAACCCTTCTCCCTATTCACAAACTCAGCCAAACCGCTGATGACTGGGACCGTAAGAAGGGATGACAGTGAGAGAACAGAGTGAGGCCAACCATGGATCCCAGGGCAGGAAGTAGGGGCAGGAGGTGACCCTGACACATCGCAACCCTGCTGTTCCCAGAAATCTTGGGGAGGGATCCAGCCTTACTCTTTTATTTGGCTAAGGAAAGAAAGGGTAGTTAATGCTTGCAGACTGGAGGGCTTGAGGAATTCAGGTTACTTCTGGTTTCATTACATCATAAACTGAGGGGTAGAGCCTTTTAGGAAGGGGCTCACTGGGATAAGCAGTCTGTCTGACTCAGTACAACTAATCATTGGCAGTTTGCTCAAAAGGCCCAGCGACAGCAGCCTCCTGAGGTCTGTAAGGAAAAACGGCCATTTTTGCACAGTGCTACCCGACCCCAAGCCTCTCTCTATCCGCAATGTTTCCACACAGCTGTATTCAAGCTGCCTGGGAGGGTGGAGGAGCCAGCCTGCAGGAAGCCTGAATGAGGACAGATCCTCTGTGTGCTCCCTTCTCTGCCCCCATCACTATGGCAGTGCAGATACTGCTGTGTATTGTTAGGGGATTGTGCTGTCTTGCAGATCTGAAGCTTGATTTTGCTTGCAAACACTGACATTAGTTTTTGGTCACATGTTCAAAGGCAAGAAGACAGCCCTATATAACTTTCTGTATTTCTGCTTAGTAGTGAGCCCAGAACTTTCTTTTCAGGGGGCAATTTGGAAGTACCTTTTAAAATTTAAATATACATATCCTTTACCTCAGACATTCCTCCTCTATCCTATAAAAATTATTTTTGTCTTTATGTAGTTTTTACATATAGCACTGCCCACGATAAAAAAAAAATTATAGACTAAACATTTACCCATAGGAAAACTGTGGGGCTAGAGAGATGCCTGTCAGTTAAGTGCCCAACTCACAAGAATGAGGACTTGAGCTCAGGTCCCCAGCACTCCTGTTACAAATACAGTGCTGGGCATCTGGAACGCAGTACTGTGGGGTGAGCAGAGACAGGCAGATTACTAGAGCTAATTGACCAGGCAGCCTATTTGAACTGGTGAGCTTCAGGTTCAGTGAGAGACCCCTGCCCTAAAAAAATAAGGTGGAGAGTGATTAAGGAAGACACCACACACACACATGAAAAATCTTTATACGGTATTATATCCCTATGATAGAATAGGAATGGAGTGGTTTCAAAGAACTAAGTAGGTCTATATATTCTAAATGGAATAAGGCCAAGACAAATGAATAAAAAGCAAGTTGTAGAGTGAGAGGTGGTAGCACACACCTGTAGTCTCAGCCCTTGGGAAGTTGAGGCAGGATCTCTGCAAGTTTGGTGCCAGCCTATATGGCAAGACCCTGTCTCAAAAAAAAGGGAAAGAATGGCCTGGAGAGATGGCTCAGCAGTTAAGAACACTGGCTGCTCTTGCAGAGGACCCAGGTTTGATTCCCAGCACCCAGATGGCAGCTGACAACTGTCCATAACTCCAGCTCCAGGAGTTGGATATTGCAGAACGCAGGTGCATTACATGCATATGCAGGTGATACACTCATATACATAAAATAAAAATAATTTTTAAAAAAGGAAAAAAAAACCCCAACAAGTTATAGAATGCATAGAATATGTTCCTATGTAGGAGAACAGCAAAAACAACCTCCCCACAAAAGTAAAGACTCAAATCACATACAAGATAGCAAATTATCTAGTTGGAGCTTTTGGGTAGAGTGAATGGGAGTGTGTTTAGGGACTCAAATGAGCTATTACTTCAACCATACTGTTTGACCTCTTTTCCCCGGTAAGAACATAGGTGAGTATTTGCAGGGGATTGAAAATGTTTTAAAAAGCAGGTGCTCCTGGATGATGTGCAGCTTGACCCCAGACTCTCCTGCCCCCATTCATCTGGGCGCCAGTTCTGCATCCCAAGCTAGGCAGTTTCAGCTTAACCAGATCCAAATCCCTCAGTCCTTTATGCATGTCAGGCACACAGCCCTGCATGGGGCATAACAGCCACAGGCAATGAAGCTGGACTGTAAGATAAACGACGGAGTGAAAAAGCAAGGTGTGGGAGAGTGTCAGGTGTGGGATTATGAATAGAATTCGAAACGAAAATCAAAACCACAAGCATGTGGATGTATGGACTATTTTAGAAACTAGTAACTGTGACTGCTCCTAGAGGGCTACAGGATGGCAGCGCAGACGCTCTGGCACCTTCACCCTCAACAAATGTTTTGTATTACCTAAGTGAAGATAAGCAACTTTTTTCTGTTTTCTTTTCTGTTTTTCAAATTACATTTTATTTATTTATTTATTTATTTATTTATTTATTTATGTGTATACCATGCCACAGCTTGGAAGTATGAGATCGAAACAACTTGTGGAAATCAGTTTTCTCCTTCAACCATGTAGGTCCTGGGCATGGAACTCAGACTGTCAGGCTTGGTGGCAGGCACCATGACCTCCTAGGCCATCTCACCAGCATTGTTTTTTTGAGAAAAGGTCTTATGTAACCTAGGCCGGCTTTGAACTCCTGATCCTTTTGCCTCATCCCTGAGTGCTGGAATCATAGGCATTTGTCACCATGCCTGGATTTCCTTTTCTGTTGTATTTCAAAATAAGTAAACTTTATGTGTGTGTGTGTGTGTGTGTGTGTGTGTGTGTGTGTGTGTTGTGTGTCCATGGAGGAGAAACTATGAGAAAGAGCCCATAAATTGTAAATGATTAACTGAAGGCCCCTATTCAATTCCCATCACCCACATGGCAGCTAACTGTCTGAATTCCAGTTCCAGGGGATCTGACGCCCTCTTCCAACCTCCTTGGTACACTTATATATGTGCACGCAATACACTCCTACACATAAATGTGAATCACTGCTAGGATGATGCCCACATCCCAAGCAGTAGCCTAAGTAATGACTGCATTCCTCCTACAACACACCGAAATGCCCTTTCAGTGACCCAGAAACCCTCCTTAGGCTGTGCTGAGTGTCTTGGCAGGAACTTCACCCTTTACTTTCCTTTCAGGACTTTTAGGATGCTGGAACGCCAGTTTATTATTATTTTGCATTGTAGTTGGTTCATACCACAGGATTGATGTTTCTGAAATGTAGCTGAGAAAGCTCCCAGCTGTTGCCTGCTCAGGAATGAAGCTGTTATACACCCAGCCACACCAGGTTCTCTGTGGAAAAGTCAGACCCCAAATAAGTATAAACAAATGCTCCCTGCTGTAAGAGGGAGCCCATCTTACCATCAGCATCCGGTTTAAATACTACAACTCACCCTCTTTGAGAGTGCACAGCTGCACACATGCATGCACACACTTTGTCCTAAGTACTCTTCCTAACCTATAATTCTACAGGCAATGGGAAGTTCTTGAAGGGGTTTGGGGGAGAATGCTGTGGGAAGATTTGCATTATTAAAAGAGTCTAAAGGCCAGTGAGATGGTTCGGGAGATAAAGGCACTCGTGTAAACCTGATGACCTGAGTTAGAGAAGAGAATAAACTCTATAAAGTTGTTCTCTGGCTATCACATATGTGCCATGCTGTGCTCATATGTGTGAAATATCTTTTTTTTTTTTTTTTTTTTTTTTTTTGATACAGGATCTCCTCATAGCCACAGCTAGCTTGGAATTCACTATGTAGATCAGGTTGGCCTCAATTTCAGGGATCTGCCTGCCTCTGCCTTGAAAATGCTGGGATTTAAGGTATGCACCACCATGCCCAGCCACCTAGTGAATTTTTTTTTTTTTGCGATCTCTTAGAGGACAGCTAGAAAGATGGCTCAGCGGTTAAGATCACTGGCTGCTCTTGCAGAGGACCTGGGTTCAATTCCCATCACCCACATGGCAGCTAACTGTCTGAATTCCAGTTCCAGGGGATCTGACGCCCTCTTCCAAACTCCTTGGTACACTTATATATGTGCACGCAATACACTTCTACACATAAAATAAAAAAATAATAAACTATTTTAAAAAATCTCTCAGAGGAGCTTGGGATGTACCTCAGTTGGTGGAGTGGTTCAGTCTCCACAGCACCACATAAACCAGTGTGATGGTACAAAACTGTAACTCCAGCTCTTGGGAAGTAGAAGCAGAAAGATCAGGAGTTCAAGGCCATCCTTGTCTCACAGTTGTAATCTGACCTTACAACTTGAGGTCAGCCTGGGATATATGAGACCCTGTCTCAAAAAGAAAATGTCTCTCACAGATTGGTGAACCACTTCTGTAGTCCTTACATTCAGGAGGCTGAGGCAGGAGGATTACAACTTAGCCAGCCTGTGCTTCATAGTGAATGAAACCTGTCTCAAAGGCTCTCTGCCTGAAGTGTAGAAGAATCTTTGTGAGACTGGAGTAGGTGTGGATAGACAAAAGGTGGAAAAAGAGAACAGGATCATACAAGTGTTGTTACAACTCCTGCACGTGGCTTGAGGTGACAAGGAAACCTGAGCCTGCACTGGAGTCCTGAGCCGCTCAGACCTGTAGCCTTCTAATGTTCAAGGACAAAGGATCTTATTGGAAGTGTATGTTAGGGAAGACAGAGTGAGGCATAATTTCATCGTGATGGGCAGGCTTCCCCTGTCCTTTGCATGCTGTTAACCCAAACGCAGCTCTCCACTTCGGAAGTCCTGTGCTCCGTCAAGCTCTGTGGAGTGCAGAATTGGAGACCAGAAGCACCCTAGCTAAAGGAAGAGGAAGGACACCTGGCTCCCAGTTCTTGGCTTCATCCTTACTCTACCATGAACCTGGGATTTGTCACCTACCTTCCTCAGACCACTCTGACCTTTCTGCAGCTGTGAGATGGTGATCATTCCCTGTGGTATGTAGTGTGAACACCTGATCCATGCTGCCTCTGTCACAGAAAAGCAGTGATCTCTCAGGCTCAGTGTCCCATGGAGTGAGGATGCCAATATGAATGAGACACTAGGCCCTCTGTTCCTGCTTCAATGAGAACATCTCCACTTCATAATAGATTGGATTTCTGAGTACTGTCTCATGGGAACAAATAATTCTGCTGTGAAAATCATTTGCAAATCACCCTTACAGAGTATTTCTCATGGGGCAATTCAGACCTCTGATCTTAACACAGGGATGGGACATAGATAGATCAACTATCATAGTCCATGCCTGTGACAGACATCATGCATCCATCTCTGGCCCTTTCCTACTGAACCTTAACAAAGCCCAGCAGTATTGCAGCACAGGACTCGTAGCCACTAGTTGCACAGTGGGTCCAGGAGACAGCACTCATTTTCTACTCCTCCGACTTTTCATTGTAGGTTGACCTTGTGTGTTCAGTTGAATTGAGGACAGTAAGTTACTCTAATACTTCATTTGGAAACATGAAGTTCACTTGAAGTGCTTGCTCTCATAAACTTAGTTTACTAACATATGTATTAGGAAATAATACTTGTTACATTTGACCAGTTACAGACTGTGTCTCATCCCAATATGTTCTGTCCTCCCTCTCATGAGATGTTTGCAAATTAGCCATTGTCTGTCTTTCTCTCTCTCACTCCTTATATCTATTTATCTGTCTACATCATTCTATCTATCTATCTATCTATCTATCTATCTATCTATCTATTATCCATCTATCTATCTATTCACTTATTGCCACAGAGTCTCCCTTTATAACCCACCCTGACCTGGAACTCATAACAATTCTCCTGCCTCAGCCTCCCAAATGCTGGGATTATACATGAGAACTCCCATGCTGGCTTCATCTTCATCCTTTGAAGTCTGACTCAGGGACATCCAGCTGCTTCCTGAAGAGAAATGAACTTTCTCTTCTGAATTTCCAGCTTTGTATCTGATCTACTCATTCCGTTTAATGCTCAGTAGGTTTCATCATTGCTAGTGTGTGTGTGTGTGTTGCATGCATGAGTATACAGGTACTACACCCATGTGGGTGCATGCAAAAGCCAGAGTACATCAGGTGTTTTCCTCTGTTCTCTACCTTATTGCCTTAAGACAGGCTCTCTAGTTGAACCCGGGAGCTTCGGGTTCAGCTAGGCTAGCCATCCAGCAAGCTGCCCAGTGGAATCCACCTGTCTTTGCTCCCCAAGGCTAGGTTACAGGTCATGCTACGCTATTTACTTGGGTACTAGAGATTCAAACTCAACTCATCATGCTTGTAGAGCAAGTATTCTTACCTACTAGCCATCTCCCAAGTCCTGTGGCTTTCTTATTTGTTTTTTGTATGTCTGTCTGTTTGTTTTGGGTTGTTTTTTTTTTTTTTTCTTTTTGAGACAGAGTCTCCTTGTAGCCCCATGTAGTTGCTGGGAACCAAATCCAGATCCTCAGTAAGTCATATTTTGCTATTTTGAGACTGGCATTGAATTCATGATCCTCCTTTCTCTGTTTTCTGAGTGCTAGGAATGCAGGAGTGTACCCTGAGTTAGCTGATACCTGTGCTGTTGTTATTTTTTCTCTGTATGCTTTGTTTCTGAAGGGTAACACAGCATACATTCAAGATACAGCTCTTTGGCATGAGGATTATTTTGAGCCAAAGGCAGTTAAGAAAAGGCATATATAAGAAAAGCTCTCTGCCTCCCCACTGTGCCTAAAACCAGGACAAAAAATGTGTGCTCCAGCAGGAACAGAAGCTAATCACCAGAGATAGCCCTAGACAATTAGCCTAGAAAAGGTACCTGAGGAATCTCCACCCACACTCAGCCCCACTAGCTAGCCCTTCTCTTCCTTTAGTTCCCCATGTTGAATTTCAGTTTGCTGCCTTACAACCTCAAAGTCCGTCCCTCCCCTCCCCTCCCCTCCCTCCCTCCCCTCCCCTTCCCTTCTCTCTTTTTTATCTTTTTTTCTTTTGCCTCTTTAAAAAATACATATTGTGGGCTGGGGGTGGTGGCACGTGCCTTTAATACCAGCTTTCAGGAGGCAGAAGCAGGCAGATCTCGGTAAGTTCAAGGCCAGCCTGGTCTACATAACGAGTTCCAAGCCATCTGGGACTGCAAAGAAACACTGTTTCAAAAAGAGCAGAAAAAAAAGTATTGTGAGGATGGAGAGATGGCTCAGTGGTTAAGAGCACTGGCTGCTCTTGCAGAAGACCTGAGTTTGGTTCCCAGCATCCACATGGTGGCTCACAACCATCTCTGACTCCAGTTCCAGGGAATCCAATGTCTTTTTCTGACCTCTGAGGGCACTGCATGACACAGGTGCACTTACACATATGCGTGTGTCCAGGCAATACACTTGTACACATAAAATGAAAATAATAAATACAATATTTTTAAATGTTGTGTAAGTCTAGGTTCTAAGGTGCCGCCCCTCCACACACCGATCATGCTAATTAACTCTACATCTTCTCCTCTTGCACTGATGCCTTTCATCAGTTAATTTAGGGACTGTGTAATTGATCCCTGAAGTATGGAGAAGACGCTTGCTCTTCCTTCCTTCCTTCCTTTTGTTCTTCTCTCTTCCTCTCTCCTTCTCTCTCTTTTATTTTTATTTATTTTTATGTGTATGAGCATTTTGCTTACTTGTATGTAAGTACACCACATGTAGGCAGTATCTGTAGAGGTCAGAAGAAGGCATCAGATCCTCTGGAATTGGAGTTACAGACAGTAGTTAACTGCCATGTGCATGCTGGGAACCAAACCCCAACCCTCTGCGAGAGCAGTCAGTGCTCTTAACTTCTAAGTCATCTCTCCAGTCCCATTGTTTCATTTATTGTTTCTCAGACAGTCTCTCGCTATCTCACTATGTAGCCCTAGCAGACCTGGAACTTGCTATGTAGACCAGGCTAGCCTTGAACATGAAGCAAAGTTCCTTACCTCTACTTGATGCTGGGGTTACAGTCATGTGCCACGGATATTGGCTGCCTCCACTGCCACCTCTCCCGCTTCCTTCTCCTCCATATTTCTGTCTAGACAGTGATAACATGATTACCCAATATACTCATATCATTCCAAAGTAGTCCAATTGTTATTCAGTAAATATTTGCTGAAAGAATGAATCAGCACAGGCAAATCTGAGTGTGAGCTCCGAATGCGATTTCATTTTCTCAAGCTGCTAACTGAGACACACTCAGCTGTGCTGGTTCTTCTGGCAGCAAGTTGAAAGGAGCTGTAAATTCTAGGAGGGCAGGTGATCTTTTCTTCTTGCCTCATGCTTTGCTAATGTCTGGAACAGTCCCTATGTATAGTAGGCCTTTATTTTGCTTTAACTGGATGACTTGAGGAGTGAATGAATGGGTGAATCATAGCTTGGGAAACCTAGGAGGCCCGGAAATAACGGTGCTGTGCATGTCAGATTAAGCATTAAATGATTTACAGAATCCAGCCAGCTTTGAAGCAAGCTGGACAATTGCCTGGAGATTTCTGTGGAAGGCTGCACATGTTACATTGAGTGGGGAGGAGGGGCTGAAGGGTAGAGGTGAACGCATGTGTACACACACAGAGGCCATGGGGGGATATCTGGTGTCCTGCTCTATCACTGTCCACCTTATACCCTTGAGACAGGGTCTTTTACTAAACCTGGAGCTAGGCTGGTGGCCAGCATACCCCAGTGATCCTCCTGTCACTGCCCCATCACTGGCTTCTTATGTGGGTTCTGGATATTTGAATTCAAGTCCTCATGTTGGTGCAGCAAGGGTTCTTATACCCTCTGAACCATCTCACCAGCCCAACGCTTCACATTTTTTTCAAACAGTTAAGCCTTGAGGGGAATGTGACTGAGATATGACTTTGATCTCTAACTGGGAGTTTACTGACTCTTGCTTGTATAAACTTCAGTCAATGAGGTCCTTTAAAGATGAAAACATTCTACATATTTTTTCTATTTATATTTGCTATCAAAATGACTCATGGAATTCTGTTGCTTACCCTGAATTTGGTAAATGAAGATTTCTTTCTTCAGGGTCATCCTGTCAAAAGAGTGACTGTGAGTGTTTTAATCCCCCTTTTCCTTGAGAAACAGCTTGAAAGTGGCTATAGGCAGCACTGGCAATTGGTCTAACTATTCCTTATGTTTTGCTGATGGAGAAACCCACACTCAGACAGTCTGAGAACACTCCCAGTCTTTAGGCTAGCCACTGACATCACACAGGTGGCTTGGTAACAAATAAAATTTGTAATCCACTGTTTGATACTTAGCAGGTGCATGAGCAAGCATCAAATTCTTGTACTTAGACATTCAACAAATAGTTAATTCCTACCCTCTACCTACTGAGGTTATCAAGATTACATTTCATTGGCTTTGTCTCTCAGAGTCAAGTTGGTTAAGGTGTGTGGCATGCTGGCATGCTGTTATTTTCTTGTCTGGCCTGATGAGTCTATTAAAGCAATCAAATTGAAGGGGACTTGATCCTCTATCATTTATAATCAACAAGGGCTCAGTTCTATGCTAACAAGACCTATGTAGAGATTTTATTGGGCCCTTTGCCTATTCAAACTAGTATACAACCATTAACTAGTTAATCCAAATAGGCTCTCAGGGAGGCCAGACAGAGCTATTATCTCTGCAGTGCTGGATGCCAGGTGGCTCATTCAAGACCTCTTAGTGAGGTCAGAGGTAGTTTATAGTGATCTGGAGTTCAGCTCTTCTGTGCCAGGGCTGATGACTACTTCCCCGACCCAGGCACTTAAACATCTGTCTTTATTTTTCTGACATAAGAGGAGCCCCATTTCTGCGCCTTCCAGCCCTTCTCACTGATGACCTCATCCCCTCTACCCTCCCTTCTCAGATATCCTGCCCCCTCCCCCAAGGCCCTCTACAGGAAGGCTTGATGGCCTTATATTTCAGATATTATTCCATATGTGATGCAGACCTCAGCAAGTAAGGCTGGGAGTCAGGCAAACCTTGGGTTCAAATCTTGGTTTGTCATATGACTTTAAGCCTATCATTTAAAATATATATTTTTATATTTTATGTGTATGAATGTATTGCCTATATGTATGTAAGTGCACACATGTCATGCAATGCCTGAGGAGGTCAGAAAAGAGCGTCAGAGTCCCCTGGAACTGGAGTTATGTCTGGTTAGCTTCCATGTGGATTCTGGGAATCGAACCTGGGTCCTCTGTAAAGGAAAAATCCCTGGACTTATGAGGGCCTTGAGCTAACTTCCAAAGGGCTCCATGCTGGATTGAGTAAACTTTAGGTAAACTTCAAATACAAGCTAATATCTAACCCAGGAACTGTGTAAAACCCCCAACCCGGAGACTGTGTTGTCTGGGAAAACAAATAACGGCCCCTAATGTCTCAAAATCTCTGAACTGTATCAAGGGCACTAACCCTGCACACTTCCCTTTCCCAATCTCCCAACCCTTATAAGCAGCCAACCAACTGTGCCTACTTGGGGGAGAAATCTTGGAGAAACTGTTGCTACCTTCATTGTTCTTAGGAGCAATCTGCTCCCAAGGGCAGTCTCTCATCCTTCATTTTCAGGTCGCCCTGGTCAATCCCAATCTAACATTTTCTAACACTCTGTAAGAACAGCCAGTGAGTGCTCTTAACTGCTGAGCCATCTCCCTAGCCCCTAAGTTTTATTACTTAATCTCTCTCATGCCTCAGTTTTCTTCTTTGTAAAATAAGTGTTATAATAATACTTACTTATGGCATTGTTGTAAGAGTTAAATGACATCTCTGATCATTTGGCATTGCGCTGCCATATAAAAAGTGACCAATGGCAGCTGGAGATGATAGAGTGCTTCCCAAGCATGCATGAAGCCCTGGGTTTGATCCCCAGAACAGCATAAACTAGGCATGGTGGTACATGCCTGTAATATAATACCAGTAATCAGGAGTTGGAGGCAGGAGCATTGTGAGTTCAAGATCATCTTCAGGTTTATAGTAAGTTCAAGGCCAGCCTGGATTACATAAGACCGGTCTCAAATAGAAAAGTGTTCAGTGTATATTGTAGCTCAGATTATTAGGCAACTGCATGAAGTCCTAGGCTCAATCTCCAGTACTTCCCCCACCACATAGACATGACACATAATCAGTAGGCAACTGTTACAAATGGCCTTCAGAAGGAAAAATGAGACTTTAAAGCAGTTACTAGTCTTTGCAATAGAACTCACCTGAAAACACAATATAAGCTCTCAAAATGAAGTGGCTAAGTCTGATTTGTGTGCATCCACTGTTATCAAACTTGGAGGGGAGATATATATATATATATATATATATATATATATATATATATATATATATACATATATGTATATAGAGAAAGAGAGAGAGTTTTTTGAGCTCTTTTTATGTCCTATTAATGTGTGTGTGTGTGTGTGTGTCCATGTGAAAATCAGAGGATGACAACTTGTGGGAGTTGGTTCTCGCCTTTCACAGAGTGGGTCCTGGGTATCACACTCAGGTCATGGGCCTTGGTTGCAAGTGACTTTACCTGCTGAATCATCTCATCAGCCCAGTTTATGAGACAGGGTGTCTTCTTGTAGCCTCAGCTGGCCTGGAACTCATCATGTAGACCAGGCTGGCCTTGATCTCACAGAGATCTGTCTGCCTCTGCCTCCTGAATGCTGGGATCAAAGTGCGCACCATCCCACCTGGCTTGGTTTTGCTTTTCTTGAGACAGGATCTCATGTAGTCCAAGCTAGAATTCATTGTCTAGCTGAGGATGACCTTGAACTCCTGATCTTCCTACTACATCCCCCACCTTCATAAAAGCCATTTACATGGATACAGCAAACTGAAAAGAAAGCAGGCATACTTTGGCGAGATGTATTTATTACCTCTGGGAAGCAGAGCTGAAGTGCAGCTGAGCCACCACCATTTTGACATTTATCTGTTTTCCTAATGCTTTATGGGCTCCATATAAAACCAGTCTAATAACCTTCCCTCCAAGCCTGAACAGTTTGCTGGTGGAACTGTGGGTTTCTGTAAGCCCTGTGTGTGGCTTCAATTTCATTTCTGGAATAAAGAAAACACATAGACATTAACTCTGACTCCATCAAAGAAAGAATGCTGTAATTGCAAGTTGGCAACAAATGTGCTTCTGCTGTGTGCCCTGGGAAAGCCAGCGATGATTAATCCTGCACATTTATCTGAGTCCAGAAGCAGACACACAATGACAACTACATTGGGAAAGAGAATTGCTGTGTTTGGGCACTGCAGACTCCGGCTGTTGTGATGCATGCTGAGAGCAGCAGCCAGCGGACCTCAGCTAAGACATCTAGACCTGTTAGTCCACTGTGGAAGCCCCTGCCATGTGGCTGATGAACATTTGAAATATGGCTAGTCTAAATTGAGACTTAGTGCAGGTATGAAACAGACATGCATTTTGAAGTATGTAGTAAATAATATTAAATATTTTATATTTATGGAGATGCATGCCTGGAATCCTAGTTTCTTAGGAGGCTGAAGCAGGAGGAATGTGAGTTTAAGGCTAGCCTGAGCAACGTAGGAAGACCTTTCCTGTCTCTCCTAAAAGATATGAAATATCTCCTTTCTAATTAGGTAGGTGTTAGATTATTAATATTTTAGATATGTTGGGTTTAAAAAGATAAATCGTTAAAATTAATCCCATCTATTTTTTGTGCTTCTTTGTCAGACTTTTTTAATTAAAAATTTTTGAGTTATTTTTATTTTATGTATATGAGTGTTTTGACTACATTTATGTAAATGTACCACATACATGCAGTGCCCATGGAAGCCAAAAGAGGACGCTGGATCTCCCTAGAACTGGAGTTATAGTTAGGTGCTGGGAACCTCTGGAAAAGCAGTGAGTGCTCTTAGCCACTGAGCAATCTCTCTAGTCCCCTTGCCAGAAAATGTAAAGATTTCTTTTCATTTGTGTGTAAGCGGGAGGGGTTCTCGTGGAAGCCAAAGAAAACTGGTGAATCCCCTGAAGCTGGAGTTACAGGCTGCAGGGAGTTGTGACCCACCCAACATGGGTGCTGGGAACAGAAATCGGGTCCTCTGGAAGAGCAAGTGCTCTTAACCCCTGAGCCATTTCTCCAGCCCGCCCCTTGATATTTTAAAATAACACATGTGGCTTGTATTATACTTTTTTTGGACTGAGCCAGAAGCAGAGAGATGAGGCAGACTCCTCCTGGGTTTGTACTTTTTTCTAGATGACGGATCTCAGACTGACTGGCCTCCGAGTCGCTCTGGTGCTGGACATGTAACTCAAGCCTGCCAATTAGCATGCTTCCCTGGGAGAGCGCATTAGGGATTGGTGATTAGAGGTGCAGCAGGCAAACCGGGGAGCTCTGCGTGGCTGTGACTGTTCTGCCCTGGTTTAGAAAGCAAGTCTTCAAAGGGAAAGACCAGAAGGCAGCCTTTGTCAAAGCTTAGAGAGGCGGCGATAAGGGACGGGAGTCCTGCTGGTGTTTCTGTCTCTGGTTGCTGTAGGTACTTGGCCCAACTAAGATCACTCTTGGATCTTTTGAGATGGCCTGATCCTCACTATGAATGTCAACATTTTTTTTTTCACTAGGTCTAACTCAAAAGGGATGCCGACTACTAAAAGAACCTGTCTATTCATGACTTTTTTTTCTTGCTGTGACCAAATAAATACCTGGTGGAAGCAACTTGAGAGAGAAGGATTTATGTTGATTCATGGTTCAGGGACATGGTCCATCGGAACAGGGAGGCCAGAGCTGGTAGCCTCCCCATGGAGGCAGTTCAGAATAACATTTCCAACTTTTTAAGCAAATGTTAACTCTTTATTCCCCTTTATGAAGAAATCTGAAACTCATCAACAATGATCAAGCTTGCCCTATGTTCCAGGCACTGGAATTAGTGCTAGACAAACATTCTCAGCATGTGGTGGTGTATCTCAGTGAAAGAATACACGTTTAGCATTTGAGATGCCCTGGGTGCAATCCCCAGCATCCGAACCGAAACAAAAAAAAATACAACCATTACCACAAATGAATCCTTATAGGAACTTTTGAAGGCAGTGTATTCACTCAAGATTATGAGCAACTGAATCCTAACAGCCCAGGTTCACTCACACAGGATTTGTCTTCGTCAAGAAATAAGAAGTCTCAGGAATGTGGTCCTTACGAAGCTGTCAAGGATATGGTTTCCTCTGCTTTCTAGTCTCTCATTTTTAGTTTGTAGCTCTTATATTTGTAGTTGCAAAAATACATCTATAGCTGTCACTTCCTTTCCTCAGATTGGAGCAGGTGGAATAGTGAAGGGCAAAGGCATGTATCCGTTTACTATATCCCTTCTCTTCGGAAATACAGCAACTGTCTTGGAAGTTCCTTAATTATAAAAGAGCATGGTTTACAGTCTCAGCTACACAGCAGTCTGAGGCCAGCCTGGGCTGTATAAGACCCTATTTCATAAAATACGAAACAATAAAAGACTATGGCCTAGAGCTCATCATATAAACTGGGTTGCATGGCTATCCCTAGCAGCAAGGAAGTCTGGAAGGTGATTTTCAATGGGAGTATAGCTGTTCTGCATAAAAATCTAAGTTCTATTGGCACAGAGCAAGGAAAGCAGGTATTTCATGGGGAGTTAGTTGTATTGACCAAGACTTGGTACTATTTTTACATCCATGGTTTTGAGGTGCAACCAGGCATGCAGTGCTTAGGACAATTAGAAAATTGAGTAGCTTGGGCAGTTGACTAGATCGGAAAAGCCTCTTATTTTATAGTAATTTCCTCAAAGACAGAACTGCAATTCGAAGCCAGGACTGTCTAAGTCCGAAGCCCGTATTTGTAAGACCTGGGCTTTGGTGGGTCTGAAACATAGTTACAGGGTGCTTTTCTGGATCTGACTGGCTCATCACTTTTTGGTAGCTTTTATTTTCTCTTACTTTTATTTATTATTGTCATGTTTGTATGCGTGATACATAAAGCATACATGCCATACGGCCATATGGAGGTCAGAGGACAAGTTTGTGGAGTCGATTTTCTCCTTCTATCTTTATGTGAGTTCCAGGAATCAACGTCTGGTCACCAGGCTTGTGCCCAAGTGTCTTTACCTGCTGAGCCACCTCACTAGCTTTTCTTAGTGATAACATCTATCATGGATTAATTATTTACTGTGTATGATTTCCTTTATATGCATTACTTCATCTTAAAATTAGTTTTATGGTTGTTTCTTGTTTTGCTATTGTTGTTGTTTTAAGACAAAGTCTCATTTTGTAGCTCTGACTGGCCTAGAACTTGCTATGTAGACCAGGGTTGCCTGGAACACATAGAGTTCTGCCTGCCTCTGCTTCCTGAGTTCTGGGATACAAAGTCATGCACTACTACACCCAATTGCTTTATGTGTGTGTGTGTTTTTTTTTTTCATAAACTGTTTCCTAATCATTCTATACACAAGACAAAACAAGCCCAAACAATGTGGAAATGAACTTATAAAAAAGAATCTGCTGAGCATGGTGGGGCACACTTTTAATCCCAGAATTTAGGAGCTAAGCATCCCGGCAGCCCTATGCAATATGCACCTTCTCTCCAATGGATGAGGTCATGATGGTTAGGTGCTATGCCCAAGTGGCCAAATGAAGCAACTTTTGATTTTACCTAGACTAACTACCCCAATGTCCTGGCAGAATAGAATTTGACAAAGTTGGGGTCCTCTATCTGAGATAACCTTTAAAAATACATATATTGGGCAAAGGTGCTAGCTCTGTTACCTGGCTGGCCGAGGACCCAAATTCAATCCCCTAGAATCCACATAAAAAAACTGAGCTTGGTGGCTCCTGTAGAAACAGTTTAGAGAAACAGTTTAAGCTGGGGCTGACTGACCAGCCAGCTTAACCTACTGGATGAGTTCTAAGTCTGTCTCAAAACACAACGGCAACAATAAAACCCATAGCAGATGGCATGTGAGGAACAATAGCAGTACTGGCCTCTAGCCTCCACGTGCACAGGCACACACACGCACCTGCACACATCTGAACACACAATAAATATAAAAATGAAAATATTTGAGATGTCCCTACTGTTGAGGCACCTTGGAGATAGGAAAACACACTGGCCCGGCAGACTCAGCAAGTGCAGTAAATACGCCCACTATGAGTGACAGAAATCAGTGTTCTGGGACCACTGTTCATCTGAAGCGTCTGTGTAAAGCAATGCCACACTGATGAGCCAGAGTGAGGCCCTTTAGCCCTATCACTTGACAGAGCAGGCTAGACTGTCAGTGTTTACCCATGTGCTCACTGAAAATGGTCTTCATTCTGGTGTGATGAAAGATTTTATTGCTACAACCTTCTGCTCCAGTAAAAATACTGCTTCTTCCTCTCTTGTTGATAAATAGTATTTCAAGTGGATCAAGGGGTCCACTGGGTTCTGTGAAAGATACTTTACCACTGATGAGGTATATCCATGTGCTGGAAAACCTTGTGAATAAGTCAATGGGGGTAAATCAGGAAGAATATCAAAATATGTTATTTGGTAAAAAGAAAATACGCCAAAAGTTGGTGAGGTGGCTCAAGCCACACTTGGGAGGCTAAGGGAGGAGGTTGCTATAAATTGGAGGCAAGCCTGGGCTACATAGTACCAAGACAGGATAGGGTTACACAGGGGGACCCTAGCTCCAAAATGAAATAAAATAAAATAAAAACAAGTCAAGATACACAGCATATTGTAGAGCTTCTCTCCTCCTCCTCTTCCTCCTCTTCTTCTTTCTCTTCCTCCTCCTCTTCTTTGTCCTCTTCATCCTTCTTCCTTTTCTTCTTCCCTCAGTATTAGAGACTAAACCAAGTGCTCTACCACTGAACTTCTACATTCTCAGCTTTATTTAAGAAAGTAGGCCCACTAAATTACCCAGGTTAGCCTTGAACTCACTGTATAGCTCAGGCTGACCTTGAACTTTCAATCCTCCTACCTCAGCCTCTAGAGGATCTGGAATTACAGGCCTGTTCCAAGTCTGACTCCCCTTTTTAAAAATGGTCTGTCAAAGGAAAAAAATTTAACAATTCAGTTTAATCTCGGTTGGCTTTATTTTTTTACACAGATGGGTCAGTATTTTATTACATACAGTAAAACAAGCGTTCCAATGAGCCAAACTGAAGAGGTTGGCTTTAAAGACAGAGAGAGAAACTGAAGAAAGCAACAGAGAATAAATGGTTCAGTCATTTCAGAGTTACCGAATGAGGTGGAGACAGAACACTAGAGAAATAAATGGTTGGATAACATCAGGTTCCTTCAGGTTATCCCTTGGCGTGTGAGGACTAAGGCAGAAGAAACTTCATCATGCCAATTGAAACTGACCTGTTTGAACAATTTGGCTGTTACCTCTTATTTCTTCTGGTTTCTTAGAAGGTTAAAGAGCTCAGGTTTGATTTCATGATGTGAAACTTCAAGATGGGTGACTCCATTTAGATTTTCAGTCTCATCTGTTGGGGTTCAGTACAGAAGCCTAATCCAAGACAATGGCCTCCAGTGACTTTCATTTAACAGTGCATATACATTTTCTAGCAGAATCCATAAAAACTATTAATAATTAATACGTGTTGCCATTAGAAAGTGCAAGAACAGAAGCTATCACTTGACACTTTATACTCTCATGCTTAACATTTCTAACTGTTCATTATTACTGCTGTAGTATCATAATGATTATCTAATACTGATGGAAATGATCTGAACAATGACAACGTGATTATTAAATGTTTTGTTCTCTGTACTTCTTCATTTACAAAGCTCTAAATATAAGTTTTATTTGAAATTTTCTTGTGCTTGGAATTGAATGCAGCCCTTGCTTACACTAAGCACACATTCTATGAGTGAGTTAACTCCCTAGGCTTATATTTTATTTACTTCGTAAGGTTTTTAAATTTAAATTTAAATTTTATGAGTGTTTTACCTGCTTGTATGTAAGAATACTTGTATGTGCATGGTGCCCGAAGAGGCCAAAAGAGGACATCGGAGCCCCTGGAACTAGAATTAAGGACGGGTATTAGAGGCCAGGTGGGTGCTGAGAACCAAACCCAGATCCTCTGGAAGAAGAGTAAGTGCTCTTAAACCCTGAGCCATCTCTGCAGAACCAAGTTTTGTTTTTCAGTCCAGGCTAGCCTTGAATTCCCAATCATCTTGCCTCAGCAGCTTTCTGAGTGTGTAAGTACAAGCATGGGCCACCCTGGAAAATTTTGTTGGTTGATTACATTATGTATGCATGAGGGTGTGCATGTGTGTGTGCAGGTATGTGGAAGGGCCTAAGGCCTGAGGCTGACAATGGATGTCTTCCTCAATCCTTCTCCACCGTATGGATTGAGGCAGGGTTCCTCACTTGAACAGAGTTTGGCATTTCATCAAATCTGGCCACCTGACTTGCTCTAAGGATCCCATCTCTTTGGGATTACAGGCAGGCTGCTATGCCCAGACAGCGTTTACAGGGGTACTGAGGAACCAAACTCCAGTCTTCATGCTCGAACAGAAAGTCCTTTACCCACCGAGCTTCTCACCAGCCCAAATTTTATTTTATTTATTTTTATTTTATGTGTATGAGTGTTTTGCTTGCATGTGTATAAGTATGCCATGTGTATATAGTATCCACAGAGGTCAGAAGAGGGTGTTGGATCCGCTGGAACTGGAGTTAACACTGCCATGTAGATGCTGGAAACTGAACCCAAATCTTTTACAAGAGCAGCCTGTGTTCTTAACCACTAAGCCATTTCTCCAGTCCTTCAACTTTATCCTTAAAAGATGTCTTTGTAGAGATTTTCTTTCTCTTTGGTTAAACAAGGAATCCTTTCACTTTGCAGACTTTTTATATTAGGAGGAATTCACAAAACAGCATTACATGTGTGAGGCTCCAGATGATAGAAAGGTTCTGAGCCAGTGTAACTGAATCCAGTTTGTACACAACCCATCTTTTATTTATTAATTCTTGTGATAAATCTGATAAGACTGCTCAGCAGCAGCATGGAGATCCAGAGATGGCGGCTGCCGTGAGGGCATCTTGCGCTCATCCCAAGGGCATTTTGCGCTCATCGCTGGCTCTTGAACACTCTGCCCATGATGCCCTGCTATGACAGTGGGGATTGGAGCAAGTGACTTCCCTCATCTGGAAAGCAAGCTTAGCGGGGGTGGCAGTCACCAAGGGACCAGCGCTATCAAATCTGTTCCATTCTGTTCCTCCTCCATTCCAGCATGCCACCATATCGTGCTGTGTTCCCCCACAGTGTGTTAGCATCCCAGGGGAGATGCAGAGTCTAATGGAAACCGGAGAGAACAGGAAACCTAAAGGGCATGAAATTAACAAAGAACGCTGGGAAACATTACAGGTTTGTTCCGGGACAGGGTGGAAACACAATTGTTTCATCAGAATAGAAGCGCAAAGCAGAGAAAACCCAGGTGTTCACTTATCACAAGATTTCCCACCACCCTCTCAGGTAATGAATGACCCTACCACTGGGACACATCACCCAATGGGGGCTTCAGGAGTGGGTGGGGCTGCCGCTGAGGACAGGCTAAATCTAGAAAATTTCATCTTAGCACATTTTCTTTCTTTTAACAAGCATAGTACATTAATGATGCAACTACTACCCTACTATGAACAAGGTATAATCTTTTGTTCTCAAGCAGTTAAAGAGGAAGTTCATTAAAAACCCTGTCTGCCTGTGCTTTTCTTCTTCAATCTCATCGAACCTTATCTGCAGTGATCCTGTGAATGCCAAGATTCATAGCAAACCTATTAGATGTTCATGGCAGTTTAAAAATTGAACCTTGGATAGGGAGCTGGATCAGTAAAGGAACCCGTCTCCAAGCCTGACAACTTAAAAATTCAATTCCCAGAATCCATATAGTGGAAAGAAAAAAAAAAAAACTTGTCTTCTGACCTCTACATGTGGGCACACTTGCACACACACACATGCGTACACAATAATAAAAATGTAACTTAAATAAATATTGAAGCTTGAGTACATTAATAAATGAATGAGTTACTTCAGCCTTACTTTTGTTTTAGGGGCTCAGCATGTGACACCCCAAAATGTAGTGCTTTGATGTGCTGAATTGGAGAAACATTCCCAGAACTAGGTGTTTCTATTCTCCTGTCCCATCTTTCAATGACTTTTGATTCCCTGTCTCTCTTAAATGTAGAAAAGGACCTCTGTGAAGCCCCCGACCTTCCTAGAACCCAGATCTGCTGAAGAACACAACTGCTTTCAAATCTTCTTACTGAAATTTCATTAGCCACAGAAGACTAAACTCATAGCACAGAGGAAGAGACTGCAAATCACACATCTCACCTGAAATCCAGAAGTACACTGTCCCAGGCCGTTGTCTGTTCTCCAGGCTTTCCGCATGCTAGTTAGCTTCTTCAGTCACTGTGACAAAACACCTAGGAGAAATCAACGTGGAAGAAGAAAGGTATATTTGGCTCATGGTTTTGAGATTTCAATCCGTTGTCTCTCCCCTGGTTGCTTTCAGCCGGTGGAAGATCAGTGCACCATGGCTGCACCGTACGACAAAGGAAAGCTGCACACTTTGTGGTGGTCAGGAGGCAGAGAGAGCTGCTTTAATAACAAAGCCCCTCCCCCTAAACTACGAATCCATAAATACATTAAAGCATTTGTGAGGTCAGAACCCTCTTCAGTCAATCACCTCCCTAAGGCCTAGCTCAGAACACTGTCACACTGGGGTCAAAGCCTTACAGGAGCTTTGGGAGCTCTTGAGTATGTAAACCATAGAATCCTCTAAAATTGTCCAGAACCCACCCCCTATTAGCCTCTCCCCTTTCCCCTGTGAATAGGATATTTAAGATTCAATTTTTTGACCATTTTATATTTTTGTGGTGCTGGAAGTTAGTCCCAGGGCCTCATATATGCATGTGTTCTACCACTAAGCCACACCCCTTCTCTGGGTTTCACATTTTGTATGACTCCCATGCACATGTGCATGCTAATAAATTTGCATACCATTTTTTCTATTAATCTATCTTTTGTTGGAATCTTTCAGCAGACTCACTCACCAGACCTGCATAAAGAACTGTTTTTAACACAGGTTCTCACTCTGCAGCCCAGGCCTAGAGGTCCTCCTTCCTCAGCTTCCTGCGCTGGGATTACAGGATTGTACCACTACATCCAGCTCCAGAAGGAAAATCTGAATTTCCTCATGCCATCATTTCTTAGGTTTTTTTTGCTTGTTTGTTTGTTTTTCCTGTTACTGTAATTAAAAAACAAAATACCCTGACAAAAGCAGCTTATGGAGATAAAGAGTTTGTTCTGTCTCATAGTTACAGGTCCAGTTCATCCTGTCAAGGAAGTCTAGGTAACAGGAGCTTAGAGCACCTGGTCATATCACATCCACAATCAGGAAGCAGAAAGGATAAATGTTAGTCTCAACTTTATCTCACCATCTGATAGAGTCCAGAATCCCCACCTAGGAAATGGTCCCAACTCACAGTTAAACTAGGTCTTTCTACATCAATTATTCTAATAAAATAATCCCTCACAGACATTCTCAGAGACAAACCTTAGTCTAGACACTCCCTCACAGGGGTGCCCAGAGGCTTTTCTTCTAGAGGTTTCTAGATCCTGTCAAGTGGTTAACACTGACCATCAGAATCATCAGATCTTTTAGAGTACCTACCGCATTATCAACTTCACTAGATCAAAGTTTTCTTCAGTGAAGTGTTTTCTTTTGAGACAGAGTCTCAAGTATCTCGAGCTGCCCTGAAGACTTTCTACGTAGCTGAGGATGACCCTAAACTTTAGCTCCTCCTTCCTCCACCTCTCAATGGTGGGGTTAGAGAGATGCTCCACCAAGCCTGGTCTCTGTGGTGCTGGGGACTGGGGCTTTGTGTATGCTAGGAAAGCACTCTACCAACTGATCTGCATCCCTAACCCTTTAGATAATTTCTTAATTTGATGTTCTTTTTGGTAGTTTAAATAGCATAAACTGATAAGATTTAGACCTCCACAATAAAATTACTTTGGGCTTTCAAAAAAGGAGACTGTGATCAAATAAACTTTTTAATCATCCTGAAAAGATGGCATACAGGACTGGTAATTGTATTAAGTATATAAATTCAGATGAAAGCTAATGCTTCCTTTAAAAGAAATGTATAGTTAGTTCACACAAAAACTTGCTCATGATTTATAGTAGCATTGTTCATAAGAAGTAGGAATGACCAAGATGTTCGTCGATCGATGGAGGGATACATTGAGTGTGCCACCCACACAATGGAATATTGGTCAACAAAGGGCAATGCAGTGCAAACGGCACAGTGCATGGTGCATGAACTTTAAACAGTGTGCCAAATAAAGGGAG
This sequence comes from Eospalax fontanierii, assembly GCA_035773235.1. Classification (NCBI taxonomy): domain Eukaryota; kingdom Metazoa; phylum Chordata; class Mammalia; order Rodentia; family Spalacidae; genus Eospalax; species Eospalax fontanierii. The sequence continues at coordinate 24,309,062 of CM069527.1, read as the reverse complement.
CCAGTCAGAAGGGAACAACAAGTGATTCAGTCTACGCGTAATCTCAGAATGGGAAACCCATAGACACAGTTAATTAGTGTTAGCAAGGTCTGGAGGAAAGGTATAAGGAATGACTGTCTAATGAGTATGCAGTTATCTTTGGGGTTATAAAAATGCTTTGGAACTAGATAGAGATGATGGTTGCACAACACAGAAGGCAGAATTGGGAACTGCATGCTTTAAAATAGTTAACTTTTGGTGCTAAAGAGATGGCTCAGCAGTTAAGAACACTTGCTGGTCTTGTTACGTTCCCAGCTCCCACATGATGGCTCACAACTGGCTCACAACCACCTGTAACTCCAGTTCCAGGAGATCTGACACCCTCTTCTGGCTTCTGTGAGCACCAGCTCTGGGGACATACATACATTCAGGCAAAACATTTGTACACATAAAACAAAGATAAAATAAATCTTAGAAAAAACTGTTAACTTCAGTCTAGAAATATAACTCAGTATAATAAAGCCTTTTTCGATCAGCACACACACATGCACACAGAAAAAAAAAAAGTTTTCTTTTATATGAGTTGTACCCTTCCCTGTAGCCCCAGATTGTAGAGAGCCGCAAGGTGGGCGCGACACCAGATGACCTGGAAGTCGCTATGTAGACCAGGTTGGCCTCAACCTCACAGAGATCCGCCTGGCTCTGCCTCCTGAGTGTTGGGATTAAAGGCGTGTGCCATCATGCCCAGATCTCCCTATTTTTTTAAAAGTTTGAATATGCCCTGTACACTGATGAACTTCGAAAATATGCTCAGTGAGAGGATTCAGATGTAAAAGGTCACATATGATATGGTTCTGCTTACATGAAAAGGCAAATTCATAGATATAAAACATATATCAGTGGTTCTAGAGCTGGAAGAATTAGGAGGCAATAGGGAGAAAGTTAATTGGCATGGGCTGTCCTTGTAGAGTCAAGTGCTGGGACTTCGGGCCTCTTGTACCCATCAGTTCCAGTCCTTTCTGTAGTTCATATAAGCTTCAATCATCTGACCTTCCCTGAGCCTCATGTTTATAGGACTTTTATGTGTATGCAGGTCATTAAAATGTTTTAAGAGTACCCTGTAATGTCATCTGCCTTACGTCTATTTAATTTGTAGTGGAGTCAAGTCAAAGAATCTAGTAAGGGAGAGGCTTAGGGTGTAGCTTAGTGGTAGAGCTCTTGCCTATTATGTGCAAGGCCCTGGATACTGACACTCACTTGTAATCACAGCACTGGGAGGAGGAGGCAGGACAATCAAGAGTTCAAGGCCAGCCTTAGCTACAGAATGAGTTGAGTCAAAAACAAACAAACAAACAAAAAAAACAAGCAAGAACAAAGACATTTCTCAGTTTCCCTGGTAAATTTGCTTGCAGATTTCCTCTTTCCTCCCATTGGCTGGCCCTGAGTCACATTTCCATGTGTGAACCATTCATTCAAAAGAGAAAAGAAACCAACGTGCATGTGTGAATTTGGGGTTCAATATCCAGCATTGCATAAACTGGGCGCTGTGGTACAACTCTGTAATCCCAGAATTGAGGCAGAGGCAGGAAGATCAGAAATTCAAGGTCATCCTTGGCTACACCATGAGTTCAAGGCCAGCTTGTGCTACATGAGACTTGGGGACGGGGTGGGGGAAGGGGCGGTTTCTTAAACTGTGTGGGTAGTGCATGCTTGTAATCCCTGTATTTAGGGAGTAGAAGCAGCAGTATCAGGAATTTGAGGCCAGCCTTGACTACATAGCAAGACTATCTCAACAAGCAAAAACATTCCTTCAGTAGTGGTAAACAAATCACTTTGGCTTAATGGGATTTGCTTATCTCTTTTATCTCTTTCCTGATTTCTTAGAAGGTCAGATTTATGTAGTTAAATTTTTGTTCATTCTCTTGAGACAAGATCTTGCTCTTTAGCCCAGGCTGACCTGGAACTAATGTTGATTCTCCTGTCTCAGCTTCCAAAGTGCCAGGATTATAGGTGTGCCCTGCCAAGCCTAGCTAAAAAATCAGATCTTGGAAGCAAGTCAGCTGAGTTTTGGTTTGGTATTTGAATCTTTGTATGAGCAATTTCAGTTTGGACCTGCTGTCTTTTCTATAACCATTCTGAAATTGACCATGGTGAATACGATTCAACCGTTAATGTACTAAAATCCCTAAAGTTGACCTGTTAAATATGTGAATTATATGGTATAGGAGTTATAGAACAACGAAGGTCTTATAAGAAATAGGATATGTGGGGCTGGAGAGATGGTTCAGTGGTTAAGAGCACAGGATGCTCTTGCAGAGGACCTGGGTTCAGTTCCCAGCACCCAGATGGAGGCTAACAACCATCTGTAACTCCAGTTCTACACAGTCTTCTTCTGACATCCCAGCATTGCACAACATGGGTGCACTTACGCACATGCAAGCAATACATTCATACACATAAAATTAAAAATATTTTAAAGTAGGATATGTGAGTATTTAAACTTTTAAAAACTAGAAACTGGGGTGAGGGTGTGACTCAGTGGTACAGTGCTTGTGTTCAAGGCTGTAGGATTAGTCCCCAGTACCAAAAAGAAAAATGCACATGGAAATGTATTTTAAAAAAAAAAAGTCAAGAGACAAAATGAGCAAAAGAACTTCAAAATATGAAAGGTAAAAGTAGACCCAGAAGTGCAGCTCAGCAGGTAGAGTACCTTCCTAGCATGCACAAGGCCCTGAGTTCTATCCTCAGCACCACCTACACCAGACATGGTGACACATGCCTATGATCTTAGCACCCAGGAGGTAGAGATAGGAAGATTAGAAGTTCAAGTTCATCCTGGGCAACATATAATAAGCCTGAGTCCAGCCTGGGCTGCATGGGACTCTGTTTGGAAAATAGAAAAGAAAGATAGAGGTAGTTGTATTTTAAAAGTAGAGTTTCAGATCAACTTAATTTTCTTCTTCATTATAATCAGTTGCATTTCCTAATTTTTCTACTACACATTTTTAATTACTTGAAAGATGACTAGTGTTACCAGAAATTTTGAGGTACACCATCTGGGGAACACATGTCACAGGGGAAAGCAGGGTCCCCTCTTAGGGTTCTTAGTTTTGTCAATAACATAATTTAAGAATGGACTCAGAAGGAGGCACCAAGATAATCTAATAGAGTTTGAAAGAAAAACTCCAGGGCAGGCAAGCTGTAAATCTGGGTAGCTGCCCAGAGGAGGGGGACGCAAAGGAGGAAGAAAAAAAGTCTTGGCATTGGAGTTAAGCTGACATAAAAGTCAGCCTGGGGACAAGCAGCCATTTGCAGAGAGAGGAGCTTTAGAGGAAGTAGAATGGGGAAAGAGTGCTTAGAAAAGAGAAGGAAAAAAAAGAAAAAGTTATGCCTTTCTGAGTAATTCAGAAAAGCTGGCCAATTTACTGAAGCTGCTTAGTAGACCACGACACAGAGAGCGGGAATTCTGGGAAGGAAGAGTCCATTATCTCATTAAAGGGATATGTATTCCGCAGTTCCTTTGGCAAGGCCTTTGGTGAATCCACCGTCCTGAGGGATTCCCTTACACCATGAGATTAACCTGCCCAACTGGATTAAGTCTTAGGGGAGGAGACATCGGCTACCAGAAGAAGATTCCCCTCATCTGGTTAAAAGGTAATAGCCTTACCTAATGGGCCTTCAATGCTTCTGCAATAACACCACAGTGTAAGATTTGCACTGGGGTCCGAATTCATCTCTTATTTATTCATTAAGTGGACACTTTTGCCTGAACAGCATGCATAACTGTATATGATAGCCCTAAAACTTAGATAATATATAAAATGGGAGCAAGGGGTTGGAGAGATGGCTCACCAGTTAAGAGCACTGGCTGCTCTTGCCGAGGATCCAGGTTCGGTTCCGAATACCCACATGATGGCTAACAGCTGTCTGTAAACTCCAGTTCCAGGGGCATCTGATGCCCTCTTTTGACCTCTGAGGGCATTGTATCACATGGGTGTGGTTATATACATGCAAGTAATACACTCATACACATATTTATGTGGTCTGGGAATCTAACCTGGATCCTCTTTCTTAACTGCTGAGTCATCTCTCCAGCCCCCTAAATTAAAAAAAAAAATTTTTTTTATTGATCTTTTTGAGACAGGATCTCCCTGTAGCCCCACCTGGCCTGGAACTCACTATGTAGACCAGGCTGGCCTTGAATTCACAGAGATTCCCCCTGCCTCTCTGCCTCCTGAATGCTGGGATTAAAGGCTTGGGCCACCAGGCCTGGCTCCAAAAAAAAATATTTTTTTAAATAAATAAAATAAAATGGGGGGGACCATTTTTTAATGGAGGAGAAAAGATAGAAAGGCCTTTGAAAGGTGTGGCCTCTGAGTGGGCTGCTCTCTCCCCTTCAGAGTGCTGAGCTCAGTATGGTCAGGACACCAGGAGCCAGCTGAAACGCCTTCCTCTGTGGTTTCCTTCAAGCCACTTCTGCACTTAGGGGCTTTTTGTCTTTTCCTAATTTGTGTTGAACCCTATCAAAAACTCATGGATAGCTGGATGTGGTGGAAAATTCCTTTAATCCCATCACTGGGGAGGCAGAGGCAGGCAGATCTCTATGGAATCGAGTCTAACCTGGTCTACATGGTTAGTTCCAGGCCAGCTGGGGTTACAGGGAGACCCTGTATCAAAAACAAAACAAATTTCATAGATGGAAAGAAAAGGTGACTGCCTCCGCCTCCCCACCACAACCATCTTTTTGTTGATGTCAGTTATATTTTACCTGCCACCTCCAGGGCAATGGCAGGGACTACTCAAGAGACTAGAACAAAGTGTTGAGAAGGCCTCCAGCTGCCCCTGACCTCAGTGCGAGTGCTGTGATGGATTAGTGATGTCTGTTCTAGTTGAGATGGAGACTCACATGCCGTCTCTGCAGTGTTTGGGCAGCTGCATCTCCTGCATCCACCCATACTTAAGTGTGAACATGAGCTGGAAGGTGTGCGCAGCGCACCTTTGCATCTTCCGTGCCTTGTACTTTTTGTTTGCTTCTGTTCACCAAGGAAGCAAGGAGCATGGCTCTTGTACCTAGAGGTATGCACTGATGCTGCGATGGCTTTTCTATTCCTTGGAATCTAGCATGGAGCTAGCCTATGCGCATGTGCTGTGTGTAAAATCTGACGGCAAACGCATACATAAAGCACAAACATGTCTATTCAATCGTGCCCACTTCCTGTCACTTCCGACCATAAGCCACAGGTCTCTCTGGGATATTATCTGTTGCTGGGATAATCACTCTGCTCCTGAAAAGTACTATTTTCAAAAGACCATTCTACTCTTTTTATAGTATTGTGTTGTGGGGGGCGGGGATTGAGGATTGGTAGGGGCCCTTGGAGATTGAATCCAGGGTCTTGTACATGCTAAACATGTGTTCTATCATTGACCTGTCCCCCAAATTAAGATTTTTTTTCTGTTTTTTGTTTTTTTATGTTTATGAGTGTATCGCCTACATGTGTGTAAGTGCACCCATGTCCTGCAATGCCTGATGAGGACAGAAGAGGGCATAGGATACCCTGGAACTGGAGATTGGGGTGGTTGTTAGCTGTCATGTGGGTGCTGTGAACTGAACTCAGGTTCCTCTGCAAAAGCATCCAGTGCTTTTGACTGCTGAGCCATTTCTCCAGCTGAGAATTAAGTTTTCAAACAAAAATCTACTCGTGGAGTAAGAATTAAATATCTGTTTATTGAATGACTGAATGCATGAATAAAGCAAAAAAGGGGCTGGGAGCTTAAGCACTGTCTGGCCTTGGCAAGAAGCAAGTACTATACAGTAAGGCCAACTCCAAGGTCACAGGCTGTAGAATCCTCGCATGGTAAATAGAGTTTTTACCCAGTCTCCGTAGTTCTTGGAAGTACTAAGGCTTGCTTCAAAGAGTAGCTTAACTGGCAGTGGTTCTAAGCTCTACACACAGAGTTATCTGCAGAAGGGTCAGGCCAGGGTTTTGTGTCTGGAAAAATCTATGTCACCAGAGGTGTTACTAGTGACAACTCTCCCACTCACTGCTCATGTGTGTGTGTGTGTGTGTGTGTGTGTGTGTGTGTACGTATGTAAGGCTGCATACACGGGGGTTCAGCCCAGAGGCTTAGAAGGACAGGCAAACACTGTGTTGCTGAACCACATCCCCAGCCCACTTGCTATCATTTTGAGAGTCAGGAAATGGCACCCAGAGGTTTGTGATAGTTCTGGGGATTTTGTATGCATTGTTCCATTTAGTCGATGTTTCAGAGGTAAAAGAGGCCTCCTCTTTGAAGTCTTCCTGCTTTAGAGAAAGCAGTTTTTGACCAAGTTCCTAGGAAAGGGCTTTCCTGGCTGGCAAGAGACAGTCTTCTCCCCAACCCAAGAAAGAAGTCTCCTCTCCAGACAGGGAGAAAGGGCTTCACTCTCTCCTCAGGCAGGCAGGGAAGGCTGTTTATGAAGGGAGAAGGGAAAGACATTTTTAGGTTACAAGCCTCTTCTGGGAAAGCTGTCGACAAACCTATTTCTAGATGTGTTTTCTGAAACCACTAGAGAAACAAAAGGTGACCAAACACCTACCAGGTATCCTGAGCCTGTGAAGGTCAGGGCACTTCTGCTGGTTCCAAGTCAGCATTTGATCTCACTACTCTGATGCAAACAGAACACATCTTTTTGTTTTTTAAATCATAATTTGATTGTAGCAGAGTACCTGAGAACAGCACAAACCATGAAAGACTCAGATATGCAAAGAACAGGAGGCTGTGGTGATGTGTATCAACACAAAGCCACTTCCTGACTGTATGATCATGGGTATGTGATGTGACTTGAGCTCTCTGAACTCAGTTTACTGTAAAAAATGAAAGCTCAAACTAAATTGTTTTTAAAGTCCTTTATGGGACTCATTCTCTTCCTCCTTTTTGTTTTTAAGACAGGGTCTCTTTTACCCAAGGTTAACCTCGAAATTGGTATGTAGTAGAGGCTGACCTTGAACTTTGGGTCTTCGTTCCTTCACCTCCTGAGTACTAAGTGTGTACTACCATGCCCAATAATTGGGTCTAATCTTCTAACACACCACCACCACCCCGTTGACTTCTGTTTACCTATTCCCTCATTCACAGAATGAGATAGGAATAGACTCTACGTCATCTGTTTACTGTGAGTAGTATAAAAGATAAGAAGTCTCCACTGGCCAGAACATTCCCTTACATAGTTTCCAGGTGTTACTAAAGCAGTGTGTTTGGGACCAGTGACATCAGAGGCACCTTCATTAGAGCACTGCACAATAAAAACTGTGCCTGAAAGCTTTTTACAGTGGGGTGCTTGATGGGAAAGGGATTTGGTGTTCTAATGGAGCTGTAAGTCAGTTTCTTGATTTTGCTTATGGGTCACACTGGCTGACTAGACAAAAGAGAATCACCACCAGAGATGGGTTGGTGCTTTAGACCCAAGAATATAGTCTCAACTTAGCCACTGCACAGGGGCCTATCATACCATCTGGGTTGCACTCTGAGGTGTTGTGACTTGTTTGGTGGTCATCTACTCTAGAAAGGCCTCATTTCCAGGGTGCTGTACCACTCTGTATTATTATCTATGTTTGCTGGCTTTCCTTTACTATAACAGATACCTGAGATAATCAACTTCTAAAGAGAAAATGTTTATTTTGGCTCACAGTTTTAGAGGTCTCAGTCTACAGTGGCCTGGCCCCATTGCCTTTGAGTCTGTGGCAAGGCAGAACATGGTAATGGGAGCATGACAGCACACTGTGAGGAAAAGCTGCATACCTCATGGCCAGGATTATTCATGCAGAAAAAGAAAGAAACAAGGGCCCCACAACTCCCTTCAAAGACACATCCTAAAGACCTAAAACCTTCTGCTAGGGCTTACATCTTTTATTTGTTTCTTTTTGATTTGTTTTTAAGTAGAGTGTCACTATGGTACCCAGGATAAGTTTAAAACTCTTGGGCTCAAAAAATCTTCCTGACTCAACTTCCCAAATAGTTGGGACTACATGCCTGCCTCCCCATGCCCCTCCCACCACTGTAGCCTAGGCTGGCCTTGAACTCACAGAGATCCACCTGCCTCTACGTCTCAGTGCTAGGATTAAAGTGTAGCACCGTTCCTGGCTACATGCTTACCTTGTTTGTATCTGGGTTTTTTAGGGTTCCATCTTGAAAGGTTCCACCAGCTTGCTATAGTGCCACTGTGGACAAACTCTTAGCATGTTAAAATCTAAACAACAGCAGCATAGCCTTATCTGGTATCCGCTGCTCACTCCAAAGGAGAAATGGAAGGAGGCCTGTTTTTGCTCCTGTCTTTGGGCTTTGGTTACTGAGAATGTTGTGCTCAAGGATCAGCCCTGCTTAGGGATAATGTTAAAGAGGAAATCCTGAATAATTTGGCCAGGATTTCAAACTTATTTTAAGAATTAAAGCATTACTTCATGGCCCCTAAGTAATCTCATTTAGAGCTGGAGAGCCTCTCATACTTTGCCTGAGGCCTGCTCTAAGTCACTTGGGCAGGGTTCTTTGGAGACCTGTAGGAACCAGTCTGTATGGCCCCAAGCTACAGCTGAATTGAAACCAGCATCACTGCTCCTAGTGCCACCTCCCCCCTCCTCTTATGTCTCTAATGAGTGCATATTACTTCTCCCCTGGCAATGTGGAGCTTCTAGCTTTAGTATTTCCCTGGTGTGATCCTGTTTCTTATGATACTCCCTAAACACGGAGACCAAACTACGGTCTTGGGAAATGCAGAAACCCTTGTTTTACCCATCAGCCTGCCTGGGGGCTTGGAGGAGGTACGCATCTCCCTGTTCTTCTTATACTTCATTCAAGGTACTTAGCTAACTCAACTGGTTGGAACATTGTGTCCAAAGATAGGGATCTGACACTTGATTTCCTTGTGCCTGGACATTTTGTTCTCCCTCATCTCTTGATCACCCACAGTGACTTGTAGGGAAGGAAAAATAATTTCCGCCATATTCTTCTAAGTTTTAGCTGAGATCCCTTGTAACAAAAGACAGATTAGGCAAGAGGAGCAAACAAAAGCCAGCATGTGTTTGTGGTGAACACATGGGAGATACCCAGGAAATGAGGAACGTTTATAGAGGTGACTTGCAATTCGAAATACCATCTTCAGCTAAATCAAAGTTAAAAAAAAAAAAAAAAAAAAAAAAGATAATGCAGGTAAATTATGAGAGTAATCAGGGAAGGTAAATTTTGTCATAGATTTCAGCTTCTTGAGATTTAGAAATTTTCCTGGTAAGGTTTCTTTTGTCTTGAGGGAGCTATGTTAGTAACACAGAGGACATGCTTATGTCTTTCCTCAAATGTTAGGGTTTATTGAAATCAATATTCACTAGCTATGCCAATTTCATTATCTTTTAAAAATACTTTTAATTTCTTTTATTTTATGCATATGAGTGTATATTACCTGCATGTGTGTAAGTGCACCTGTGTCATGAAACGCCCTCAGAGATCAGGCATTGAATCCCCCTGGAACTGGAGTTATAGACAGTTTTTAGCTTCATGTTGGTGCTGGGTATGCAACCCAGGTCTTCTGCAAGAGCAGCCAGTGCTCTTAACCATTGAGTCATCTCTCCAGCCCTCCAAATTCATTATCTTTAAGTCACTCAGTATTCTTGATTCCACTTGACACTTGTAGCCACTGGCAAAAAATAGGTTGTTTCATTCCATTCTAATCTTGATTATTAATATTAACTCTCAGTCCATACATTATACTTCACATTGTGATATGTAGGTTAAAGAATAGCTGAGAAGGAGTTAAAGTGGCTGCAAGGTTCAAAGGGCCCTTTCTGAAGGCAGTACAAAGAGCTGATGAAGACGCAAGAGTCACTGCAGAGATGACTCAGGGCACAGCGGGTCTACACGAATAGCAGCTCCTGCGGGCCGTATCAGGCTCAGTCCAAGCCCAGGAACCCCAGGAGTTTGTCTCTGTGACTCTCATGACATATGTACCAAATGGCCTGATGATGGGTAAAGACACTATGTCTCTAGTGTTGGATGCCCTTTCTTTTATATGACCTGTGTAAGGGTGTTGCATCATTCATTGATCTAGTGTGTATGATGAGGTCACAGGCCTGGTTCTTTTGACAAAGTTTTTGGTATGCCATGTGTCCATGTGCTCCTGATTTGGTTGGATAAGTTCATAGGTGGTGATGTTTAATTGACATTAGTAAGTTCTCAGTCTGGGTCTCATGGTTTGCATTGTTCACCTCCGTGATTAAGATGCAGAGTCGGTCCTACTTCTGTACTTGCACTCAAAATGAGCCAAACTTCTGCTTTTTAAAATGGAATCATGCCGGTAAGGCATAACCTGAAAGCTCCTAATTTCTATTATATGGGATAACTTACAGCAAGGCACAGCCAAATTTCCATAACTACAGATGCAATTTTCCCTTACCGGTATTTTAAATTATTTATTACATTTATTTGTTTGTTTATTTAGTGTTTGTGTATGTGTGTATGTGTGTGTGCACATGCCATTTTGGAGGGCAGAAGACAACTTGCAGGAGCTAGTTCTCTTCCACTATGTGGATCTCAGGGATTGAACTCGGGTCATCGGGCTTGGTGGCAAGTGACTTTACCCTCTGAGTCATCTCCTCAGTCTCTTTTATGCCAATCTCAATTACGAATAGTAACTCTCAGATTACATATTACACATCACATAGTACATATATCTATATAATATGTAGGGCTCTTAAAATTTTTATTTCTATTTTATATGTATGAATGTTTTGCCTGCATATGTGTAAGTTCACCCATGTCATGCAATGCTTGAGAAAGCCAGAAGATGGCATCAGATCTCCTGGAACTGGAGTTAGAGATGGCTTTTAGTCATCATGTGGGTGCTAGAAATCAAACCTGGGTCCTTTGCAAGAACTTAACCACTGAGTCATCTCTCCGGCCCTTAGAGTTGCTTTTTGTTTGTTTGTTTGTTTGTTTGAGATAGGGTCTCCCTGTAGTCCCAGAGGACTTAGAGCTCACTATGCAGACCAGGCTGGACTTGCTCTCAAAGAAATCCACTTCCCTCTGCCTCCCTAGTGCTGGGATCAAAGATGTGTACCACCACATCCAATTAATTTACATATATGTTGTAGGTAGGTAGGTTATGGAATGGCTGCAAAGGATGAAAGAGGCAAGGAACTTCAAAGAGGTCTAAGAGACCAAAGCTTGGAAGCTGGTAGGAATGTAAAAGTCTCTGTATTAATAAGACTATGAACTCAAATAAGTTGGAGAATCAGCGGGAGCTGCTAGCTGCTGGCCATAAGGTTAGGTGTTAGGGTCAGAGGTGAGCTGCAGGAGTGAGGTGACGAAAAGGCCAGGAGGAATGGGCAGACAAATAGACGGTCCAAATGGGCAAACAGGAGGCTATACAGAGAGCAATTTGAGTAGGCTACCTCAGTGGTGGAGGCCAAGCCAAGCTGAAGTCCCATGGGCAGTTGGGAGTTTTCTGCTTGTCTGTTCCTTCATGTGCATGCCAGGTGGTCAGGCGACAGGGCCTCATCACTATCACAGTGCTCATTGTTCACCTCTTTACTGGGTCCAGGTGAAGGAGTTACATCCTTTCCCTGCTCTGTGTGTCCAATAAGTTCTTGGGCCTGGCTTTCCTGGTACGATTTTAATATACTCATGTGTTCCTACAATCGTAGTTCATTCACCATGATAAATTTATAGGCTGAGCTCTTTCTACTCCTAGGAATAAGTCATTTATTAGTCTGCCATGTGGATGGTGCTATTCATATGTCCAATCAGGTGCAGATATCCTTCATTGATTTTGATTCCAATGGAATCAAAAGTTGCTTGTAAAATGGAGTTTCTCAGGGCAAGGCATGGCCTGAAAACCACTGTTTTGCAGAATATAGACTATCTTAAGACAGGGCACGGCCTGTCCTCAACATAGTCTTCATTAGAAGAGGCATATTTAGGGCTGGGAAAATAACTTAGTTGGCAAAGTTTTTGTAATGTAGCCTGGAGACCTGCATTTGGATTCCCAGCACCTATGAGAAAGGCAGCTGTGAGGTGTACATTGGATCTCCAGCACTGGAGAGGGATGTGGGCGGAGACAGGTGGGTCCCTGGGGCTCACTAGTTTACCTGAAATGGTAAGCTCTAGGTTAAATGAGAGACCCTGTCTCAAAAAATAAGGAGGAGTCTGGCACGACGGCATATGCTTTTAGTCCCAGTACTAGGGAGGCAGAGGTAGGTGGATCTCTGTGAGACAGAGACTAGCCTGGTCTACATAGTTCCAGGCCAGCTGGGGCTACAGGGACCCTGTCTCAAAAAACAAAAAACCAAACCAAACCAAACCAAAATATAAGGTGTAGATCAACAGAGGAAGATGCCCTAAGGCGACCTCTGGCCTCCACATGTGGACACATAGGCAAGTTCACTTGTACATATAGATGTACATGTGCATACACGATCAAATAATTAAAAATTCTTAAGAAGGAGGCATATTTTGAGGTGGCATATTTTTAGTCTCTTAAAACCCTTGGAGAGATAATGAGTATCTCTGTTGGGGAGAGGTCACTCCAAGCCAGGTGCAGTGGAGCATGTTTGTGACCCTAGCACTCAGGAGGTGGAGCAAGGAGGATTTCTGTGATTTAAAGCCATCTTGGGATGCTGGGTATGATGGGCATGTCTTTAATCCTAGCACTTGGGAGGCAGAGGCAGGCAGATCTCTGTGAGATTGAAGCCAGCCTGGGAGTTCCTGGCCAAGTGGGGCTACAGGGAGATCCTGTCAAAAAAAAAAAAAAAAAAAAAGAAAGAAAGAAAGAAAAAGAAAAAAAAACAAAGCAAAAAAACCCACCCAAAACAAAAAGACAAAGCTATCCTGGGTTACATAGTGAGTTCCAGGTCAGCCAGACTGACACAGCAAGACACTGTCTCAAAAACACAATAAAAGAAGGGGGAAGAGGAAGAGGAGGAGGCAGAGGAGGAGTTATGCAAATATTTTTATAGGATCAGTGCCTTTGACTGCACAGGTTGTATATTGTCCAAATACAGAATGAGAAATACCATTTACATAGATTATAATGTGATGGTTATCATTGGTTCTGGACAATGTATAATTTGTACAATCAAATGTGGCAGCTCTTGAGGTCCAATTGTAGTATCACTCCTGGGAGAAGGAGCCCCCAAACGTAAAGTATCCACTGTTTAGAATGGAGGACTTGGTTCTAGCACATTTATAGTTTTTCTTTCTCATATTTGTAATTGAATATTAATGATTACTCTTGGAAGAAATTTTTTCATCGGTCTTGGTATCATCTCTTGTTTTATTCAGTTATTCAGCACAAGGTCACTATAACTATATAAGCAAACAGGTCTCTAATTAGGTGTCAAATTTATAGTGGACTTGGAATGTTTCGAAGTTTTTGTTTGGTTTCTGAAGCAGGCTCTGGCTAGGCAGCTTGTGCTGGTTTCAAAGTGGTGATCCTTCCACTTCAGTCCTTCAAGGGCTAGGATCACAGGTGTGTACTACCATGCCTGATTCAATACAGTTGCTTTGGGAATCAAGTCTGGGTGACATTCAAACCATAGCAATAGCCATGTCCATTTGTTTGGTATTATCTATGTGTTTCCAGTACGGTGGCAACATAACTTACCTGTGACAGACAGCTTCTGATCCATAGAGCCTGAAATATTTACTAGCTGTCCCGTGCATAAAAAGTTGCTAAGCCCTGTGCTAAGTTAACTTTTTATACAAACATACTCCAGACTTGGTGTGCTAGTTCCTTTCTTATCACATCGAAGCTTATTTATCATTTAAAACTCTTTCTCCCCAATCTTTACTTAATTATCCCACCTGGTCTCATAACTCTCATCACTATCTCTCAACATTAGTTAATATAGCTCAACACGGCTGCAATTAAGTAGTTTCTCTCTCTCTCTCTCTGTTGCTGGGGATTGAACTCAGGGCCTTGTTCGTGCTGATCAGGCACTCTACCACTGAGCTGCAGATTTAGCTTCAACCTGGAAATTTTACACTAAAAACAGAATCTTAAGTATATGTTAGTATTTCTCTATTTCACTGTGAAGATGAAAAGGTTGGGACTGGTCTTTCTGTGTTCTGTATTTACTTCTATGCACTGAGCAGGGCCCATGCTTTTTTGAGCAAATTGGAATTTTCATCTGTCCAATGGGTTTGTTGTGGGGATAAAGAGATGGTATATGATAGAGTCCAAGGCCCAGGAAGTGTCGCACAACAGTAGTAGTCACCAATGCTTAACTTCTTTATCTGGAATATAAAGAAATTACCATCTGTCCTTCTTGAAACTCATGGCAAGACTGTGACAAGGAGAGGAATAGTAAGCCAGGGGGAAGGAAACTGCACGATTCAGTTGGAGCTTTGCGAAGATCAGAAGCTCAAGGCCTCTCGGGAGATGCTAGACTAATAAAGCTTTGAACAAATTTAACAGACACTTGTTGGCTGCTTGTGAGCTCAACCCTACCTAGGTCAAGCCTCCTGTGGCTCTAAGAAGACCTCATCTGTCCCAGAGATTTGGATCTACATTTGAGAAAGAAAGCGATGCACACGTGAGCTGCGCTCTCACTTGTCTGTAATATTTCCCTTCTCTCTCTGGATGGATGATTCAGCGCCAGCAAGTCACATAGAAAGTATTGCACGTGGAAAATATTGCTGTGGCTCTGTGGGGAAATAAGCTTCTAAGTGCAGCAGTTTGAAATTAATAACTTTCTCAGTGGAAACTCTCTTGACAGCAACTGAAGATGAGGCTGGGGTACAATTTTTATGGCCTTGGCTTATCTTCCCTGTCTGCTTGGCATGTATCAGGCACAGAACCACAGGACAAGAATCGAAGTTTCCCCTTCATTGTGCAGTTTGCTTGCCAACTGGAGGCCTTACATAGTGATGCCTTAGTTTTTCAGTTTGCAGTTTTATCTACTTATGAAATCAAGGCAAATGATTTCAATTAATTTATTAAAAGCTTAGGGAACTCAAAGGGGGGAAAAAGAGATCAGAATCTTTGTTACTCAAACCATTTTGGTTAAGGATAGCAAAAAAAAGAAATAGAGAAATTAGAAGTTAGAAATAAATTTTCTTTGGCTTTTATAAGATATTCTGGTCAACAAGGCTATTATTATATCATGCGATATACTTGTGTCCACATGCAAGCAGTAGACAGATATCAAGGGAAAGGCAGGAAAGAAATAGGAAGGCCAGCAAGTTCTCTTCCAGAAAAAGCCACAGAGCTGCACATGCATAATGATGGCAGTTGTTCCAGCAGCCATATATGACAGGACAGACATATGCTTTTTTATTCTCTCTTACTTACAAATTTAGACAAAGTAGCCTGATTTCTATTTTCCACTGATGTTTTTTTATTTTTAAATTTCAAATCAGACTACCCCCCCCCCTTATATAAGACCACATGAAAGGACATTGTGTTTGTCTGGTTCACTGTACCTAATAACATTTAGAGGTTGTCTGGATTTAAGAGGTTGCTGCTCAGAGGTAGAGTGCTTGCCTTGCATGCATAAAGTGTTGGCTTCACTCTCTGAAGGAAAACAAACAAGCAAAACCTCCAGTAACCCAAGGAAAGGAACCCTCTCAGCTTAGCATATTGCTGAGCTTATTTGGCCCTCCAGAATGTAAATATATAACTGACTCTGTAGACCAGGCTGGCTTCAATCTCACAAAGATTCTCCTCTGCCTCAAGAATGCTGGGATCAAGGTGTGTACTACCATACCCAGCTTGTACTTAGAATTTTTATTAATTATATATAACATATATATAATACACTTATATATATAATATATAAAAATCATATATATAATTTGCTCCTATATATGAAAATTTTATGGTAGTTCAAAACACAAGTTATGGTTTAAAAATACAACTAATACATTAAAAAATAACAAAAATTAGATGCTAAGAGAGTCCTAGCATCTGTAGACTACCAACCTGGAAAGATAACCAAGAAGCAGCAGGAATTGGATTATGCTTCAAAGAGTGAAGGATTCTAAGTCTACCCACTCCAGTGTTGGACATATGCTTAAAAGCAATTCAAGATGGCTAGATGAGATAAAAGCAGACCCCAATGCTTTCTAGGCAGCTTTTCTTGCCAGATGCTGTGTAGAAATAAGGCCTGAAAGACAACCACTCTTGTCTTCCCAGAATTTTTAATTTAAACTGTGTCATAATGGTCAAGAAAACAGGCTTCATGGACTTGCATTTCAGGTCAACCTCTGACGAGGTCAGGGTCACTGGGTAAAACCTGAATCTTCTCAGGCATAACTTCTGCGTGAAACACTGTTCATTTTATCTCTGCCCTAGCCTTATAGTTCTGCAAGGCTCTACATAATGTTCCTGTTATCTGGAAAGCTCTTAGCAAGGCTAGCTCCTTCAAGTTTTGACTTTCATGTCACCTCCAGAGAGTTTTATTTCAGATAATATAGTTTCTTTATCCATAGATGAGGCTGTTAAATACTAAACGACCGCACTCATGTTAGGCTCTACTATAAAGGACTGAAGAGATGGCTCAGCTGTTAAGAGCACTGGCTGCTCTAGCAGAGGACTGGGATTCAATTCCCAGCCCCCACGTAGTGGCTGGCAATCACCTACCCGTTAGCTCCAGTTCCAGGGGATTCGACACCCTCTACTGACCTCCCCGGGGCATTGCCAGGCATTGTATGACACGGGTGCACTTACACACATATAGGCAATACACTCATACACATAAAAATAATATTTAAAAAAATTCAATCTAAGATTTGGGGCAGTAAACTTTTTCTGTAAAGGATCCGACAGTAAGTTTTTTAGTTTGCAGGCCACACTGAGTGCCAATAAAACTTTACTTATGGACTAGACGTGAATGTTCGTACATCTTCGCGGTCTGGATGCCAGGCTGGGTGAGGCTCCGGCCCGGTAGCTGGCTAACCCCTGACCTCTGGGGATGGCAGTTAGGAAGGGAGTGGACGAGAACCTTGGCCCTGAGGGCAGATGACTGCCCGGAATCACATCTCCGTTCTGTGACGGTGGCCTGACTGTCCCCGGGCTCCCACCACCCCTGCGGGGCCGGGTCCTCCACCAGTGACGCGGTGCGAGGCTGCGTGGGCCAGGGCGACGCGGGGCGAGGCCGGCAGCACCGGGCAGGGCAGGGCGGCGCGAGTAGGGGCGGGGCGGCGCAGCGGCGTCGGCGTCTCGGTCGTCCCCGCCTCCTCCCTTGGGGCCGCGGCGGAGCCTTGGCGGCGGCGCTCAGTGCCAGAGGAGAGCGTCTCCCCCGGAGCGGCGGCCCTCGACACGCTCCGCAGAGCGTCTCCCTCGGCCTCCCGGCGACCCCCGGCCGCGGCGCCCCCTCAGCTCGCTCCTCCCCTCCTTCCCTGCGGCCGGCTGCGCCATGGCCTTGGCGTTGGCGGCGCTGGCGGCGGTGGAGCCGGCCTGCGGCAGCCGGTACCAGCAGGTGAGCGGCGCCCCAGCCCCTCGGGCCCTGGACACCACACCCCGGGCTCTGCCCTTCGCGCCCGCCGCTCGGGCCGCCCCGCGCGGGCGGTGGACCACTCGACGCCGGGACTTGGCAGGCCGCTCCCGGCCCGGGCCACTGCCTGCGCCTGGGCCTGTCAGAGGCCGCCGCGGGCGGGGCGCGGCTCCGGAGACCCGGGTGGGACCTCGGCTGTGGAAAACCTGGCGCCTGGCCTCGTTAACCTGTTTTCCCTGGTGGGGCGGGTCCCTGGGGCCGAACTGGTGGCACTCTAGGGGCATCGACCTGGAGGCATTCATTTTTCCTTCTTCCAGCCTTGGTTTGGTGTCATTGGAAAGGCAGGGGAAAAAATTAAAGCATGAATGTAAAGGAAATGGGTGCAGAAGAGAAAAGATGAAAAACGCTGGTACTAAGTAGCCTCAGATGGCTCTCCGCAGGGAGATGCGATTAGTCAGGGTTTCAGAGCCTTGTTTTTGTGGATACCCATCCCCCCTCACCTTCCTTTTAAGACAGAAGAAAAGAAAGAAAGAAAGAAAGAAAATGAAGCCAGAGACAAGCCCGCAGTTTGCAATCGATTAGCCCCCAAATGTAGAGCTATGGTAAAGCTTCAGGGCGTGTGCCTGGCTGGCTGTTGCACGCTTGGAAATGACATTTTAAGAGATTTAATAGCATATCTAGGGAGGAAATATATCGAGGATGATTGGATTATTATCTGGTGTGTGATTTTGTAAATTGAGGCCCCAGGGAAAAGAGATGTTAGTTTTTAACTCTCCGTGTGTAGCTGAATTTCTTCGGAAATTTAGAGACGTTTTGCAGAAAATTTAGGGTTATTAAGGTAAAACGTCGTAATTGTGGGAGTTGAGCCACATAGTAATTGATTGAATCGCAAACAACTGCTTGCGCTTTGTCATGTTTCCAGGATAATTTGTGTACAAAAATGTTAATCCTGTTTTTATGGGAAAAAAAATGGCGTTGCTTAGATGATCTACGTTTACTACATTGTAGAAATAAAACTAGTAAGATTAAAACATGGTGCAGATTAACTCTGGGGCGGTCAGTAACTGATTTGTTTTGCTGTTTTCGGCGGGCGGTGTGTTGTAATCCACCCGCCCTCCTTTCCGCTCCCCCCCCTCCTCCGCACCGCTCAGCCCCCCTCTACCTCCTCCCCCCACCTCTGCTCGGACTGCTGAAATGACTAGTTAAGAATATAGCCTCTGGGTTTCATAAACACACCCAAAATTGTGCCCGCGAAGTCTAAGATTTGTATCTTTCCACAGCCTGGGGTCTAGTACATGCTTTTCTTGGATGACCTTGGACAAGACTCCGTGTTCTTCCCTGCTTTAAATAAAATTCGAATCGCAGATGTTGCTTAACTCTCATCAACCTGTTCGCAAATCACCCGAATCTTATAGTGTCATCAGATTCATTCTTTTCATCTTGACTTGGATGGGCAAACCAGCAAAAGAGCTGTGGATTTTCTTTGTACTGCCATCTTATTGAGCTATTCGGTAATGCTGGTTGACTGCAAGAATACAGAAAATTTGTTGGGAGTCTCAAAATTATGCATTCCTTGGTGCAGTGCTTAGTAGCTTTTTAATCATGCACAGTTGAAGCATGTCAGGGCTGGGCCTAGCTTTACATCATTCCTTTAAAAATAATTATTTTGCTTGAGTATGAGCAAATTAATTCCATCATTTGGGAGGCTGAGGCAGAAAAATTTCAAGTTTAAGGCCTTGGACTACATAATGAATTTCAAGATAGCCCAAGGTTCAGGAAGACAGGAAAATTAATTTGAAGAAATAATCTTAAGAGCATGAGAAAAATAATCTTCCTAGAAAAATATCATAAAGTGAAAGCCCAAAAAGTTCCCCATTAAAAATCTATTACCCATACATAACCAAAGTTAATATTTGATGTGTATTGTGCATTTTCAGCTATGTAAATATACAAACGTATAATCAGAATGCATATGTACACATAAGGAATGCTAGTACTGACTGACTGTAGACCAGTCTCAGCTCTAAGTGGTTTGCATCCACTCTTTCATTTTATCCTTTCAAAAACCTTATGAGCCACGGTTTATTCTCATTTTAATTATTTTATTTATCTGAGACAGAGCCTCCCTGTAGCCTCAGCTTGCCAGGAACTCAGTATGTAGACAAGGCTAGTCTCAGTTTCTCAGAGTTCCCATCTGTCTCTGCCTTCCCAGTGCTGGGATTAAAGGCCTCTGTCATCACACCTGACCTGTTCTTATTTTATAGATGACAAAGTCAAGTCTCAAAGAGTCTCAGAAACTTGCTCAAGGTCACAGAGCTGCTAAGTTATGACTACAAGAATATAACACACGTACACTCACCTACTTACGACAGGTTCGTGATCCAAAGATAGGCCATGTCCATTAGCAGATACATGTGTGTATGCATATTCTCTCAGGAACCCATGCCTGTATCTATAGGCCACGCAGGCACATCTTTATACATTAATGCAATTCATGGGCTCCTGATCATACCTGTACATACTTTTGCTTTTGCTTGTGTTCATGTATATCATGTTCTCAGGCATGCGAATTCACAGAGATCTGTGTGTGTATGTGTGTGGCTTTCCACAGATGTACAAAAGTACCCAATCTCAATCTGTTAGTAAAATGGGCTCATTTTAATACTGTTTTGTCTTGTTTCATATAATTATGTTTTAAATATTATCTGTATATTTTTAACTTTTGGTTTAGTTTTTTTTTTCTCATTTATCTATCTTTTTGAGACAGGGTCTCCCCGTGACCACAACTGGCCTGGAACTCACTATGCCTCCCAAGTGCTGGGATTAGAGGCATGCACTACCACATCTCCCCTGTATCTTTTATAAGCAATGCCTCACTAGGGCCTCATGCTTACTAGGCAAGCCCTCTACCTCTGAACTCTATTCCTAGCTCCTGTATCATTCCTAACTTCCAACTTTTATATCAAGTATTTTTAATGTCTGGGTGGCATGTAATTGTATGGCTGAACCATAGCTTAATCAGTTACATATTGGTAGTTGTTAAGAATGTCTATATTTTTTTTCATTTACTGGTTTGATTTACATATACCTGTAACTGTTGTTTATACATTTCTAGGTGTGGCAGTGTGTGATCAGAGAATATACATATTTAAAAGGCTTTTGAATTATAGAATGTTGGTGAATTGTCCAGGCAACTTGATAGGAGCGTGATATGATACTCTCTTGTTACAGAAAGAAGGCTGTTCTGTCTGTATTTGATCTGGTTAATAAACTGTGATGTTCCTACAGCCAAGTTTATATAATCAAAAACTTTATGATTTGTTCATAAAGTTCTCTGTAACCCCAGTTGAACTTCCTATATAGATCATACTGACCTTGAGCTCACAGAGATCTGACTGTTCTCTGCCTCCCAAGTGCTGGGATTAAAAGCGTGTGCCACCACATCCCAGCTTCTTTTTGTAGTTTTGAAAAGAGACGGACTGTATCCAGATAGGTGAAACACTGCTTCAGAGAGGTCTAGGTGGGCCCATATTCCATGTTGAGAAGTCTGTTGTAGGATGCTTACAGAGGACATTAACTGCTGTCTATTCCAAACTCTCTTCTCCCTGTTGCAGTAATCTTTGCTGATATATCATGAACTTTGCTACCTCATGCCATAGGTTCTGAGATGCTTGGATTTGCATCCAGTCTAAGTAGACAGTGCTGCCATATGAAAAACTAAGTGCAAAACGTTCCTTCTGATTTGGACAGAACTCATTGCCTCCTGAGGAGTTACTCAGTGGTAATTGTCACCAGCAAGGTTGCATAGCAGTTGGATGACGACATAAAGCAGGTCTGGGAATGATAGTTTTTTGTGTTAAGTTCTCAGGATTATGGAAGGACGTTTTGATAGATCAGGGAAAGAGCTTCACATCTTGAACAGCTGACTACAGTGTTAGATTAAGTTATTGCCTCGGAAGAAGGACCATATGGTGCCCGTGTGGTTGTTTTTTGTGTTTGTTTTAGGGTTTCAAAAGTCGTATCACAGAGTACCTCTTACAACATCTTGTTGATTTTAAAGATTATTTTCGGCCAAATGTTGATTATTCAGACATCAAAGAAAACTTTTTTTTTAATTAAAAATTTTTTATATGTGTGAATGTATTCCCTGGATGCTTGTACGTGCACGTGTTGTACAATGCCCATGGAGGCCAAACGAGGGTGTTGGGTCCACTGGAACTGGAGTTAGGGATGGTTATTATCCCATATCGGTTCT
Source organism: Eospalax fontanierii (assembly GCA_035773235.1). Classification (NCBI taxonomy): domain Eukaryota; kingdom Metazoa; phylum Chordata; class Mammalia; order Rodentia; family Spalacidae; genus Eospalax; species Eospalax fontanierii. Next base: position 24,287,369 of record CM069527.1, on the reverse strand, counting down.
AGGAACTGAACTTCAGTCCTCTGCGAGAACAGCCAATGCTCTGAGAGCCATCTCTCCAGCCTTTATTTCATTTGTTCTTGTTTTTGAGATAGGGTCTTCCCGTAGTCCCAGCTGGCCTGGAACTCACTATGTAGACCAGGCTGAACTGGATCTTACAAAGATCTGCCCACTTCTTGCCTCCTGAGTCCTGGGATTAAAGACATTCCCCACCATATCTGGTGGCAAAGAAACTTGTAGAAGAGCTTGAAGCTGGACATAGTGGTGCACTTAAGTGATTTCAGCTTTGTAGAGGCTGAGAGGCAGAAGAATTATGGGCTCAAGACTTGCGTGGACTACACAGGGAGGATTCTGTTTTTAAACAACAAAACAAACATGGGTACACTGTTTATGGAAGATAGGTAAATTGTTCCTTTGAAAACATTTTAGAATTTTGTAAAGTACACATAACTCACCATTTTTATTTTCCTTTTTGATGCTAGGGATTGAACCCAGAACTATGTATGTGCTAACCATGTGCTCTATTATTGAGCACATCTCTTCCCTAACCATTTTTAAGGATATGGTACCTTGGCATTACATACATCCACATATTTATGTAACTAGTCTGTCTCTAGAATTTTATTATTACCTTAGAAAACTGAAACTCTGTACTACCATTCTGCTCTAGACTCCACTATAAGTGGAGTCAGGTTTTTGTCCTTTTGTCACTTGTTTGTTGTGGGAATAGAATTTTTTCTTTTTAAGATGGAGGTCTTACTGTGTTGCTCAGGCTAGCCTCAAATTTGTGACCTTCCCACCTCAACGTCCCAGGTAGAGCTGGGGTTACAGGCTTGCCCTAGTGTACCTGGGACTGAAGTTGTTTCCTTCATTTAAAAAACTTTTTTTGATTTATCTTTATTTTATGTATATGAGTGTTTTGTTACATGTAAGTGCACTAGGCATGCAGTGCCTGAAGAAGAGGGTGTCAGATCCCTTGGAACTGAAGTTACAGAGGGTTGTTAGCCACAATGTGGAAATCAAACCCAGGTCCTCTGCAAGAGCACAGGGTCTTCCTGTGGCCCTAGCTGGCCTGGAATTTGCTATGTAGCCTAGAGGGGCCTCATTCTCACAGAGATCTGCCTGCCTCTTCCTCTGCCTCCCAAATGCAGGGATTACAGGCATATACCATAATGTGAAATGTATGAAAGATAAGAATGGTATGATATTATAAGTGATAATATCAGGAGAGGCCTGTGAGAGCACTTTATAAAAAAATAAAAAAACCAAAACTCTTACGGACTGGAGAGATGGCTCAGTGGTTAAGAGCACTGGCTGCTCTTGCAGAGGACCCAGGTTTAGTTCCCAGTACCCACACGGCGACTAACAACTGTCCTTAACTCCACTTTCAAAGGCTCTGACACCCCCTTTTAACCTCCATGGGCACTATATGACGTGGGTGCACTTACATGGAGACAGTGCACTCATGCACATAAAATAAAAATAAATATATTTAAAATTCTTTATGTTTATTTTTTATGGGGGTGGGTTGGACAGGATGGAGGAGTGGCATGTGTGTGAATGCTAGTGGAGGTCAGAGGACAACTTTTGGGAATTGGTTTTCATCTAAGCATGTGGGTCCTGGGGATTGAATTCAGATTGTCAGGCTTGGTGGCAGGTGCCCTTTATGTGCCAAGGTGTCCTCCTGGCCCCCAGAGCTCTCCTTTAATCTGTTGGAACTATGGAAACAGGATTTGTAAATGTCAGGAGCCACAGGTCTGTAACCGTGCTTTGTGTTTGAATTGATTCACTCTTGGTAAGCCTTGTTCCTTGTCATGTTTTTGTAGTGCTGGTGAAATCTTAATCCAGTCTTTCTTCTGGCTCAAACCCACTGGTGAGCACTTGTTCCTGAGGTTTATTTGGCTCATTCTGTGCCCTGTAAACATAGCAGAACTTCCTGGTTTGGTCAGAAACCAAGACCCAATTGAGCTTCCCTAGAGAATCGTGTCCTGAGGATGTGTTGCCATTGGTTGTGTATATAATTTAAAATTACCTTATCCTAAACACCAGTTACAGTACACCATATTACGTCACAATGTAGAACTAAATCTCACCATGAGATGACTTCTTTGTCTTGTTCTGCCTCATTGTGTAGTATATACAGGCCTTGAACTTGGGATCCTGATGCCTTAGCCTTCATAGTGCTGGTTTTACATGAGTCCCTTAATCTGCCTTCTTTTTCTTTCCTTCCTTGACCTGGTCTCCCTATAGCCCCAGCTGGCCTGGAACTCTCTGTATAAACCATAAGGTGTACACCACCACACTTGGCTTCCATTAAATATTCTTCCTTCTTCTCTGACAACTGCCACCCCAAGTTTTTGTTGCAGTAGTAGTAGCAGTAGTAGTAATAGTAGTAGTAGGTGGTGCATATTTAGATAAAGAAATTTGCTTAATTGCAGATTAATGAATACTTAAGGCCTTCCTTTCCCCCAAGTCATTATTGCCAATAAGCTAAGAAACTGATAAACATATATCAAATTTATTTGGCTTTGTAAACTTTTTTTTATTTTTTTAAGACAGTTTCACGATGTAGCCCTGGCAGGCCAGGAACTTGCTTTGTAGATCAGGCTACCCCCAAACTCACTGAGATCTGTCTGTGTCAGCCTTCTGAGTGCTGGAATTAGAGGCATGTGCTGCCACACCCTCTGCTGTAGCAACTTTTCAGTACAGTTGCTTCTAGTAGCTGGTTAGGTAGAAGGAAGGTCTGTGTCCCTAGTTGTAACTCAGCTAGTCACCTGCCTGGACGGTATCTCTGGCTTTGTGTTTTGAATAGCGTGATTTATATTAAAAGTTCAAGTTTCGCTGATGAGGTTACAGAACATTCTGTGAAACTTTTCTTATTGGTTTTCTGTCATTGCTATCTAAATTAGTGGAATCAGAAGCTAAATGCTACTTGGAGGTTTTTGTGGAGATTGTCTATAAAACAGACACCTAAGGGTTTGGGGATTGGCTTCTGTTTAATAATGATTTTGTTTGCTTTGTCATTCAATGCTTAACTGTGGCACAAAATTAAACACTTCATTGTATACAAGATTCAGCGAGCAACTTCCTAAAGGGAAACGTGATCTCTCGTTTCCTCCCACCCTTTCCCTAGATGTGGAGCAACTGTTCAAGTTTGGTGTGCATGCTTTCAGCTTGCTTACCTTTCCTTTGCTTTAAAACAACATTTATTGGGTTTTTTTTGTGTGTGTTTTGTTTTGTTGATGCAAAAATTGAGTCCAGGCCTTGGGCGTGCCAAGTTTTTACCACTAAGCTATACCTCTAGCCTTCTTTTGTATTTTAAATATACTTTTTGGAACATTTGAAGTTTCAGAAACATTGCAAAGACAGTAGAGTTTCTGTATACTTCACACCTGGTTTCTCCTATTAATATCTTATACATTAGTATGGTACAGTAGTCATAATTAGTGTTAATACATTAATAAAGTCCACACATTATTCAGATTTAAAAAATTTTTTTTCAATGTCTTTTTTCTATTCCAGTACCCCATCCAGGATACTACATTGCATTTAGCCACTGTGACTCTTGGCTGTGGCAGTTTTTAAACTTTTCTTTTTGGTGATCTACATGTTTTGAGTGATGTTGGTCAGATATTTGTATTCCTCCATTGTTTTGTCATTAGATTGGGGGTGTGGCTTTTGTGAAGATGACCACAGAAAGGGAAAGTGCTATTCTTGTCATATCAAGAATGCATACTTAGGCTGCAGAGGTGACTCAGCAGTTAAGAGCACTGGCTGCTCTTGCAGAGTACCTGGGTTCAGTTTCCAGCACCCACATAGTGGCTAACACCTGTCTGTAACTCTAGTTCCAGGGGAATCCGGTGCCTTCTTCTGACCTCCTTGGGCATTGCATGACACAGATCCACTTATACACATGCAGGCAATAATGCACACATGAAATAAAAATTTTTTAAATTTAGAGACAGGCGGATCTCTGAGTTCAAGGCTGTCTGGTCCGTATAGTGAGTTGCAGACCAGCTGGGGCTACAGGGAGACCTTGTCTCAAAAAGATTTTTTAAAAAGGAGAGAGAGAAAGATGACTCAGTGGGTTAAATACCTACAGGCATGAGGACCTGAGTTCAGATCTCCAGCACCCACGTAAAAGCCAGCCTGGCGGTGTGTGGCTGTAAATCCAGGACTGAGGGTGTGTATGCAGGAGAATCCCTGGGGTTTGCTGACCATTCAGCAAGGCTGAATCGATGAGCTCCAGGTTCATGTCTCAGAAAGTAAGATGGAGAGCCAGGTGTGGTAGTGCACGCTTTTAGTCCCAGCACTCAGAGAGGCAGAGGCAGGCAGATCTCTGTGAGATTGAGGCTAGCCTGCTCTACATATTGAGTTCCAGGCCATCTGTGACTACAAGCAGATCCTGCCTCAAAAAAAGAATGTAGGAAAGTGATCAAGGAGGGTATTCTGTGTCTACCTTTGGCCTCATGTGTACGCATGAGTGAGCACACACAAACATACAGCTGCCTACCCAGAATGTATCCTGCTGCTGTGACTTAATGTTATGTTGATCTTTATCACCAGGCTGAAGTAGTATTTATCAGGTTTTCTTCTACCCTCTTTTCATATTGTACTTTGAAAGTCCCCTCCCCCACGAGGTTTAGTGTAAGGGGTGGGAGCTAACATTACAATCATAGTATTTATACACACTATTTGGAATTTTTCTGCACAGGATTTTTGGTTCTTCTCTACTAATTTATTTAGTCATTTATTTCTGTATGGACTCTATATAAATATAACTATTTTAAAACATAATTCCAATTCTGCTGTTTTTTGTTTGTTTGCTGAAAGTATCCTGTCTTTGGTCATTGGGAACTCTCTCAGTTGGTTTTGTGCCCTGTGTCTCTTTCACATACGTACATCATTGTTTTATTTTTGTGTCCTGTGCCTGTATTCCTTTAACATACCTGTATTATTGTTTTGTTTTTCGAGCGCTTGCTTTTTTGGTGTCAGGCTCATCTTGCACATTTCCTATAACATCTTCAAACCAACCATTTCCCCCAAGGAGCCTTGATTCCTTTCATTCTACAATTGGGATGCATATACACACATCTATAAATATTTCTGTCTTTTTCTAAGTGCTGGGCACTGAACCTAGGGTCTTTCACATACTGCATATGTACTTTTATCACTGAACTATACCTGCAGACCCATACACATTTGTTTATGTAAATCTATCTAAATATAAGCTCTGTGTCTCTAACTCTAATTCATTAGCATGTGGCTCACACCAGCTTACTCCTCTAATCTATAACAATGAGAAATTTGGCTTCTGCCATCTGACATATAATTCTTTAGTTCTAGTATGCATGTACAATGTACCAGAATTACTAATTCATATGCATGTGAGAAACTGTAATTTCCTAGAGGGCAAGCTATATATACAATTGTAGACTACTTGTTTTCAGAGTCACTTAGCCAGCACTTTACCCCCACCCTCTGGAGGCAGATTGTTTCCTATATTTATAATACTGTACATTGTTTTGTCATATTCTGCATATCATCCTGTGACCTCCTGGATTTTAACATTTGTATATATTAAGATTCATTCTATACTACGTTCTATAAACTTTGACAGTCACAGTGTCTTTAATATATATATGTATTTTAAGTAAGAATGATTTTTCCTTTCCAGTTTTTCTGTCAGTGCTCATGTTTGCTTTTTCTTCCTGTTTTAGAATAAATGCTTTAACATTTTTACTTATCTTGCCTTTTTATAAAATTTGGAGAAATTTTGTGAACTAGTGAATCAGCAACAGCGTTCTTAGATTTTTAAAAATCTTTCTTTGTGGGAGCTTTGCGTTAGGGCATCCAAACTTAATCCAGACGTAGTAAGTGAATTCCCTCCCTTCCTCCACCTTCCTGCTGGGGATGTGGGCGAGGACCTACTCTGCTAGGCAGGTTCTTAATCACTGAGCTGCATCCAGTTTTTGAAGCTTGTAGTACAGACTTCTGTATCTACAATGTTTATCTTGGGCCTTGTCGAAGTAGGGCATAACTGAGGAGAATGTAATTATTAAAACATTTAACTGGTATACCTTCTGACTGAAAAAGAAACTAAGAATATTAACTATTGTCTAGCTTTTTATGAAATGAAGTTGGATTTATTTCATATTGTTTGTGTTTAGAAAGTAGAAACTAGTAGCTTTGGTCTAAACAGATGGCACTATACTGATGCAGTAAATTCCTTCCAGCCATCCTAGCCTTGAACTCAGAGGTCCACCTGCCCTTGTCTCTCACTCCGAGTGCTGGGATTAAAGATGTGTGACACCACACCTGGCCTGATTTAGTAAATTACATACATACATAAACACCCCCCCCCCCCCCACACACACACACTTTTTTCTGTGCCAGGAATCAAACCCAGGTCTTTGTGCTAGGCAAATGCTCTACCACTGAGCTATACCCTCAACCCTGCTGAGTATTTTTTAAACTGATGTCATTAAAATATACAGAGATGAGTTTATGATGAAACTTTAAAAAATGGTGCATGATTTCAGACACAACATCTTTTTTAAAAAAATTTTTTAATTAAAAAATTTAAAACAGACAAAAACTATTACCATTGGTTCCAGGGATTAATCTCAAGGTAAAGGTGAAAGGAGAGAACTGATCTACAGAGTTGTTCTCCAGCCTCCACACATGTGCTGAGGGACGTACACATATAAATGAAAATAAAATTTATTAAAAAACAGATCTTTTGTGTTCTGTGTTTCAGATGATATTTTAGTTGGCAGGTGTGTTGTTCTGTTTTGAGAAGCTCTTGCTGGCTAGTAGCTCTGGCTGGCACTTTCTTATAGCCCAGGTTGGTTTCAAGCTTGCAGTAACCCTGAATCAGCTAGCCTCCTGAGTACTGAGATTATCTGTGTGCCTGGGCCACCATGCTGACTTTAGATAGATTTATTGTAGTCTAAATGCCATTTTAGATTTAAGACTTCACATTTTGGTGAAAATATTTAAACAAGAACCTCTTTGATGGAAGGGCTCTTGGTGATCAGGGCACACTTCTAAAACTGATGATTTTTTCTTAGTTGTGTGACTGCTGTATCCAGCTATCCATAATTATGGCTGTAGTTTAGATCTTTAAAAGTCTGTTTCTGATAAATGAACTTTGACTTTCAGACACTACACTGATATTATAAAAGATTATTTAATGGTGAAGAAAAATTCCCTCATGCAATAAGTGGAGAACTTCTCAAAGAGATTGGAAGAGTATGTGAAAAAATTAGTTTTTAATTTTCTATTTTTTCTGTATTTGACACATTTTCTTCTAAACATAAATTTTATAATGTAAAAGATTTTTTAAAATCCTCCTATGCTTTTACGTTTTAAGTTTTTTTTATGTTATCCTTTTCTTAGCATATGTAAAATCCAAAGTATTTTTTTTCTTTTGAAACAGAATCTCACTATGCAGACCTAACTGACCTCAAACTGAATCCTCTTGCCTCAGCCTCTTCTGAAATAACAGAATATACTACCATGCCCACCTTGGTTTTACCTGTTATTTTAATGTTTTGTTTTTATTTTGTTTTTGTGGTGCTGGAGAATCCAGGACCTTGTGAATGTTAAGAATTGTGTTCTGTAGAACTACATGTTATACTTCATTTAGTTTGTTTATACAAAGATTATAAATACTAAATGCATATAGTTCAGCCTCAGATGCATCATCATCATTATTAATTTTTTGTGTAAGTGTGTGGGCAATGCACACATGGAAATCTGAGGACAGATTTTCAAGAGTCAGTTCCTTCTACCATGTGAGATCTGGAAGATTGAACTCAGGTCATCAGGTTTTGTGGCAGGTGCCTTTCCCAACAAAGCTGTTTCATAGCCTGTCAAATATATAGACTTTTAACCCACAGCAACAGTCTTTTGAACCTCCCTGGTTTTTTTTGTTTTGTTTTACTGTTTTCTTTTTTTCCTGCCTGTTCTAGTTTACTTTCAGTTGCTGTGACAAAACACTCTGACCAATACCAAGTTGGGGAGAAAAGGGTTTATTTTGCTTACATCTTCTGGGTCACACAGTTTGTCACTTTCCCTTAGTAGGAAATCACTCTCCAAGGTGAGGAAATCAGGGCAGGAATGGAGGCAGGAGTTGGAGCATAGGCCATGGAGGAATGCTGCTTATTGGCTTGTTTCCATGACCCCTGCTCAGTGTGCTCTTTTATGCAGAACAACCTGCCCCAGGGGTGGCATCACCCACAGTGGGCTGGCTCCTCTCAAATCATTCAACAATCAAGAAAATACCCCACAGACATGGCCACCGGCCAGTCTGATGGAGGCAATACCCTGTTGGGGCTCCCTCTACCCAGGTGTGTCAAGTTGACAACTAACGCTATCTAGCACAATTGACCCCTTGTCAACTTGACACTCAAATACATCATTATTAAACCTTAAGCATTCCATTTCTTGTCCCCAAGGTATGATATTAGTATCACAACATAACAGTACAACCTTAAAAAGCCCATAGTCCTTAAAAAATTCACTTAAAAGTTCACAGTCTCTTTTAAAGTCTCCTAACTGTGGACTCCTGTAAAATCCAAAACAAATACTGTTTTACTTCAAAGGGAAGAATTGGACACATCTAAGCAAAACCAAAGTCCAGCAAAGTAGCTCAAGGCTGGACATCTGGGATTCACTCACCGTCTTCTGGGCTCCATAGGGTTTTGGCAGATTCACTTCTCTGGCTCTGCCATCCACAGCACACACAGCTCATTTTACAGGCCCAGGCTGACTCCATTCCATACCTGCCACGGCCGTTGGTGGTCATCCCATGGTCCTGGCATCTCCAAAAAGCTGGGGTCTACAGTGAAACTGAGGCTGCACCTTCACCAATGGACTCTTCTGGCCTCTTCTGCTGCAAAACCTCAGATTCTCTCAATGACTCCTGCATTCCCGGGGTCTTCACTGCAACTGAGGCTTCACTTTCACCAATGGCCCTTCCTGGCCTCTCAGGATGCTAAGCCTCAGCTGCTGTCTATGACCCCTTCACTATTTCAATATCAGAACCATGCAGGAGACTTACACATTACCAAGTCCTGCCTGCTTCCAGCTTGAAATGGAAGCTTGGGCCTCATCTGGACCATAGCTTCTTTTTGCTGACTCCGAGGAACTACTTCCCAGATTTCTTCTTAGTTGTGGCTGATTTTTCTGTCCCAGCTAACCAGTGTCACTTGTCCCAGTAAAACAAAGGTTTCACTTCAGGTTCAGGTCTCTTCTTAATCACAGCTGAGTCTTCAGCACCAGCCAACCAGAACCCCATATTCCCAAATCAAAATATCATGGAAACAGCCCTCATAGTCTTTGCTTTCCCCTGAAGCTTCACAAGCCAAGCCTCCGTCGCCTACAACTTTTTCAGCATAACTATTCCCAGCTCCACAGCAACAACTTCTGAGCACTACAATGTCTTTTCTAACCCAAAGTTCCAAATCCTTCCACAGTCCTCCCCAAAACACCAAGGTCAGTTCTGTCATAGCAGTACCCCACGATCATGGTAATTCATTAGAATTTCTGTTCTAGTTTGCTTTCAAGTGTTGTGACAAAACACTCTGTCCAATACCAACTTGGAGAGGAAAGGATTTATTTGGCTTACATCTCCCAGGTCACAGTTCATCGCTGAGGGAATCGAAGGTAGGAACTCAGAGAAGGAAACCAGAGGCAGGAACTGGAGCACTGGCTATGGAGGAGGGGTGCTTACTGGCCCATGCTCAGCCTGTGTATGTACAATATAGAACAACCTGCTCAGAGGTGGCACCTCCCACGATAGGCTGGGCCCTCCCACATCACTCAACAATCAAGAAAATACCCCACAGGTCAGTCCAATGGAGGAAATTCCCCGATTCGGGCTCTCTCAACCCAGGTGTGCAAGTTGACACTAAAACTATCAGCACACTTCCCTTTTTTTATCAGCTAAGGCTGGCCTAGAAATATTATAGTCCAAGATGGTTTTAAACCTGTGATCCTTCTGTCTCTGCCTTTTGAGTGCTAGGATCATAGGTATGAGCCACTATCCCAGGCTTTTGTGTTGTGCGGGCCTCCCCTCCTCCCTCCCACTAACTCCAAGGGTCTCGCTCATGCTAGATAAGTGCTCTGCTACTGAGCTCTATCCCCAATCCCCCTTGTCACATTTTATTTTGAGACAGTTTTGCTAAGTTGCCCTGACTGGCTTTGAACTCACCCTATAGCCCAAGGGAGGCCTTGAACTTTTGATCCTCCTGCCTTAGCCTCCTGAGTAGCTAGGATCCTGGCCTGCACCACCAAATCTAGCAAGAATGCTCATTTTCATAACCTTTTGGTATGTGTGGTGCTGGAATCAAACCCAAGGCCATTGAATGTCAGGCAAGCCCTCTGCTCCATCCTCAGCTACACCAAGCTTTCATTGGTTTTTGTGTTTTATTTTCTCTTTGTTTTTTTCTTGGAGCTAGGGTCTCCTGTAGTCCAGGCTTGCCTTTATTGCTGAGGATGACCTTGAACTTACTGTATTCTATAATGTGTGCCACCAAAGCCTGACTTTTAACAATGTTTTGGTTGTTACTTTGTTAGGCATAGGAGGTGTTTTCTTTCTTTTGGGGTGGTCTTGGTGTTCTGGGATCTTTCTGGAAGGTCTATTCTTCACTGATTGAAAGGAGTTTCCTTTCATAGTTGCTCTTGAATTGAAGCCCCTTAGTGTCTTCACATTTTTCTTTCTTGATTTACCTACCTCATTTTCTTACAGTGTATTTTCTAGTAGCTTTCTAAGAAAGTAAACTTCCTGCCTTTTTAAAGGGCTTTGCATATCTAAAATACTTTTATTCAGTTTGACACATCTGGTTTGTAAACATGTTTCTTTATAATTTTGAAGAGATTTGCACCATCGTGTTTTTGTGGGGTAGGGCTGTCCCGGCTTTTAGGAGCTTCTCCCTCCAGTGTTCTGAAATTTCACCATGTTGTACTTTGGTATAGATGGCTCTGTTTTCATCAGTTGTGTGAGATATCCAATTCCTATCCTTCCTCTATCAAGATTACTAGTGTGCCACCAAGCCTGGCTTCTGACCTTGTTTTAATTAAAGATCTGTTCGCCCCCACCCCACCCTCTGAATTTGTTGAGGGATTCTCTGTTGCTTCTCTTTCCTTTCTTTAAATTCTTTTTCCTGTGCTTGATTGTTCCATGTTGCTCCTAGCCCCCTTACATTGGTCTTTTGTTTGTTTGTTTGTTTTGTTCGTTGAGAGAGGGTCTCCCTATATAGTCCCAGCTGACCTAGAACTAGCTATTTAGACCAGGTTGGCCTCAATCTCACAGAGATCCACCTGCCTCTGCCTCCCAAGGGTTGGAATTATATGACTTTTAATGTTAGCAACTTTCTGTGTTGATCTTTACCTTCTCATTAAGAGAGTGCACCACCAGTAAAGCAGTTTAGAAGCTCATTTTCTTTGATGGAGTGGTCATACTGTGGTTTCTACCTTAGTGTGATCTGATTAGTCTGTTTTGTGTGTGTGTGTGTGTACACATGCCATGGTTTACATGTAGAGGTCAGAGGACAACTTTTAGGAGTTGTCCCTCTACCATGTGGGCTCTGGGAATCGAACTCAGATCATCAGTCTTGGTAGCAAGCATGATTACCTGCTAGGCCATCTTGCCAATCACAAGACTTTTATTGGGGGAGGGAGGTGTCATTATCTTGTGCCTTTTCTCTTGGTCTTGTCAGTTTCCCCTGATAATAGGCCTGTCTGCTAGTATCCTAGGAGATCGTTATAGAAAGAAGGCTGGAAGATTTCAGTCTTTCTGTATGTCACCCTTTTCCTTAAACTTTGATGTCTTCCCAGGTTCCTGTGAATAGAACTCCAGTCTGTGTGCACAGGCATGTGTCTCCAGGTGGGGACAAAACCTTAGGGCCTCATACTTGCTGGGTGAGACCTTGTGCTGAGCCACACCCCTAGTGCATAGCTCTGGTCTTCATGGTGGCCCTGGGGGCCACATGTATGTAACTGCTCCTTCAGCCTTCCTTCTGTTTTGAAAACTTTCAGTCCAAAAACCAGTACCTGGTGTCACCGATTCCCAAACTTTCCAGAGTTGAAAACGGGTTGCCCTTTTTTTTTTTTCTTTTTGTTTTAGGATTCATCTTTCCTGTGTCTGCTGAGCCAGTTCTTGCATCTAGCTTTCAAGATTCTGCTGTTCTTTCCTCTCTCATTGCTTGTCTTTATAGATTTTTACCTTTAAGAAGATGAGACTTACACGATCTCAAAAGAAACCAGAGTATGATTTTTGCCTTTAAACAAACAAAATTTTATTAACTTTTAAATGGATTTTGATCAGGTATATGGCACATGTTTTATAAATCCAGCATTTCACAGACTAAGGCAGGAGGATTGGAGTTCAAGGCTGCTTTAGCAGACACTTTCTCAGAAATAAATTAAAAAAAAAAAGAATTTTGGAAAAGAAAAGAGATAAATATGCTATATATAATCACTGAGTGGAATGTACTGTGCATGTAAGTCTTACTTGCTAAACTGCATTTAGTCAAAAACAGCAGCCATGCTCACCATCAGATCCTCAGACCCAACCATAGTCAGGGCCTGCCACGCTTAGTGAGGAGTAGTGTTGAACTAGAGCTAAACACAGCGTGAAAAACTCTGATAATGGGTGATAGAAAGACACAGCAAGCTTAATACACCCACTTGTTGCGTCTTACTACTCTTGTCAGAAAAGGAAGAGTGGGTAGGCCCAGGTCAAGGCAGACCACCCTGAATGCAAGATCTTTTCTCTTGCAGAGTCTCTGCCTGAGTACATGCTATTACAGCCTAATAAGCATAACTTTTGAAGTTTGCATCCCCAGAGTGGATTCTGTTCAATGGGCATGGGGCTGTCAGCTGAGCAGGCTGTATTCAGCATGTGTATTGGATTTAAGGTGTGTGTTCTATGTGGTCCAGAGGATGACCTGTGATGCTAGATGAGTTCTCAGTTTTGAATGAGTGAGTTTAGTAAGTATATAGCAAGTAAAAGTAGAAGACAATAACAAGTGATAGGCAGGCATTTGTGGATAGATAGCAGAACACCATCAAATCAGGGACTTACAAATATCAAGCAGAAATGGACTGGGGAAACTGAGGCAGTCAGCTGAAGTTCCTGATTGAGCAGAGTAACTCTTTAGGTGAGACTTTCAAGGAAAAGACCAGATAGGTAACATCAAATCCAGTGCTCAAACACCCAGCAGAAACCTACAGAGGAAGCTGAGGCAGTCAGCTGGAGTTCCTGATTGAGTGTTTGCTCCATGGATGAACTTCCAGGGCTGAACTTCTGGCTTACCATTCCTGCTGCAGACATTTTTATACCATAAGATAAACATAGTAACCTCTGTTGGAGATGGCCACCTTCTAGCTGTTCTCAAGGACATAATGCTTATTTATTTTATGTGTATAAGTGTTATGCCTGTATGTGTGTGCCTCTGTATTGTGCAGTGCCTGCAGAGGACAGAAGAGGGCATTGGATCTTCTGGAACTGGATATGTTACTAATGGTTGTTAGATGCCATGTTGGTGCTGGGTTTCAAACCCAGGTCTTCTGCAAGAACAGCAGTGCTCTTAACTGATGAGCCATCTTTTCAGCCCACAGACACAGTGCTTTTGTACTTGGTCTGTTTTGCTATTCTCTTTGCTCCCTTTTACAAGTTGTTGGGGCAGGATGTTAGCCCATTCCTGGACCAGGAACCTTCAAAGAACACTTTAATATAAACATGCTTAGGTCTGCAGTTGGTGGCCAGCCCAGGTCCTCAGTGAACTCAGCCAGCATATGACAGTTTACCAGTGTCATGTACATTACAGCATGGTTGTCAGTTTTCAGCCTGTTCATCTGATTTTGCTATCCTGTCCGTGCAAAATATTGCATTTAATGAATATATCAGTTGGTTCATTTTATTTATTGTTTGTTTGCTTGTTTGGTCTTTTTGAAACAGGATCTGCCTGTAGCCTCAGCTCACCTAGCACTTGGCTTTGTAGACCATGCTGACCTTGATCTCACAGAGACTTCCTGCTTCTGCCTCCCAGGTGCTGGGACTAAAGGCCTGTGCTACCACTTCCAGCTCAGTTGGTTCTTTTTAGAAGGGAAAGCATTTTAAGAATTAAAATGTGATAAAAATACCAAATTTTCTTTATATATGCCACAAGCATTTATTGAATTGTAGACTATGTAAGTGTTTTAAATTGAATATGGAATGCTCAAGGTTTCTTTCTTACTTTTTTGCATATTTTATATCTATTTTTTAATCATGTGTATACATGTGGGTGTGCACTTATGAATGCAGGTGCCCACAGATGCTAGGGACTTCAGATCCCCCAGGAGCTAGAGTTAGAAGTAGTTGTGAGCCCCTTGACATAGCTTCTGGGTCCTCTGGAAGACTGACAAGTGCTCTTAACCAATGAGCCATCTCCATAGCTCCTTACTCTAACAACAACAACAAATTTGTTTCGTGGGGGGACGGCGGGGACAGCTTTCAGGACACTCTTTTCTTCTACCGTGTGAGTTTTTGGATGGAACTCAGGTTGTCAGGCATGGTGGCAGGTACCCTTACCAGCTAAGCCATCCCATCATACCCTGTTTAATGGTTTTTTGTTTTTAAAGAGACAGTGCCTGGAGATGTCCATTTTTATTTCTGTTTCTAGTTCTTTTGTTACCATTTCTTTAAAAATTATTAAAATAATCTCTTCGCCTGTGTGATGAACAGTTTAGAACGTACAGGATGCCTGAGCCTCTAGGAAGCATGGTAATAAGTAAGGCACCTGTGGCTTTACACCAGCTCATAGCAGTTGTGTGGAAGGTATGTTTCTTACACCTACTTGCTTTTACACCACATGGTAACAGAACCTGCTCTGCTTCATAAGGCTCCCTTTCCCTAGCTTCTTCCATGGTCATGTTTTCCATGGTAAACACTGATGGGGATGCCACCTGTGTGAGGTCATGCCTGGAACCATAGTCCATGTCCTTTCCACAGTTGTGACATTTATCTGTACTTAGCTAAAATTTTTAATTAATTGATTTCTTCGTTTTTTAAGAAAGGAAAGTTGCCGGGTATGGTGATGCATGCCTTTAACCCCAGCACTCAGGAGGCAGAGGCAGGCAGATCTCTGAGAGTTCAAGGTCAGCCTGGTCTACACAGTGACTTCCAGGCCGGCTAGGGCTACAGGGAGACCCTGTCTCAAAAACCAAAAAAAAAAAGGAAGAAAAGTTTATTGAATACAAGGAACAGCAAGCTGGACAACAACTGTAATACTGCCTGTTTGAGACATTTACAAAGTATTTTTACTTATTTTAAGTGTGTGAGTATTTTATGTGCATGAATGTAAAGTATATCATGTGTGTGCCGTGCCTGAAGAGGCCAGAAAGGGTGTCAAATTCCCTGGAACTAGAATTACAGATGATTGTGAACCATTGGGAACAAAACCCAGATCCTCTGCAAGAGCAGCCAGTGATCCTAACCATTAAATTTTAATTAAAATTGTTTTGCATTGCTGGGAGTTGAACTCAGAGCCTTTTGTGTTAGGGAAAGTACACTCCACTGAGCTCCATTCCCAGCTCTGGTCCATATATTTATTTGGTGATTTGTTGGTCATGTTTTACTTAACAATGGAGGCATGTCCTGACAAATGTGTTGGGGCATTTCACCACTGTATGAACACTGTAGTGTGCTCACACAGACCAAGCAGCAGAGCAGCCTACTCGCACCTACGTTGGCCTGTCAGATGGAGATGCTAGGATGTGACGTAATACTGTACTTTGCTCACTGTTGAGTGCTGGGGTGAGTGCACTAAGAAACCAGGCAAAGATCCTAGTTCACAGAAGGCCCTCGTTACTAATTACCTGATGGGCTCCTTTTCTGACTCTGAACTGGTGGTGGAGTATGGTTTACTTGATAAATGAGCAGTTCCATGGATTTTCACACACTGAACATTCATATTTAGCCAGTACTCAGGTGAAGAAACAGCAGCCCTGACCCTCTGAGGCGCCCACTAGTGCCCTTCTGGTTATCCCCTCTCACAGTGACCACTCGCTGCTAGGTGAGGCTTGTCTGTTTTTCTTTTGCAGTGTTGGGGGTCAAATCCAGGGCTGAGTACATGCAGGCAGGCAGGTACTCTGCCCCTGAGCTACACTCCCAGCCTGATTTGTCTGTTTTAAACAAAATCTTTACATAAATATAAGAGGCCAGAGATTGGTATAAGAGGGTCTTCATTCTCTCTTCACCTTCTATGCAGAAGCAGATTCTCTCACTTGAACCCAGAGCTTGCTGATTTGATTTGACCAGCCAAGCTATCCAGCTTGCTCCAGGAACCCCATCTCTACCTCTGAATCCTGGGTTAAGGCAGGCCACACTGTCTGCCTGGAATTTGTATGGGTTCTGGGGTCCTGGCACATGTGCAACTAATGCTTTTCTCACTGAGCCCTCTGCAGTGTACAATTTTGTCAGTGGCATTGATTGGAGCAGCTTTATATGATATTGTTCGTCCTTTGAGACAGCCCAGTCTGTTCTCAACTTCAATGTCTTTTGACCTCAGCCTTCCAAGAAGTACAGGCTTATGCCACCAAACCCAGTTCTAGATGCTACTTAAACGGTCTTGTTTGGGGACATCAAGACCTGCTGTTATCTCCCTGAAAATATTGGGTGGTTTTCCCTCCTTTTCTCACTGTATTTTGTTAAATCCTGGTCCACTGAGAGGGAGCCATTAACCTGGAAGACGCTCTTGACTCTTTTACTGAAGATTCCCCAAAACCCCAGGGGACCGTTGTTTAACTCTTGTCTTGGTAGAGGCATTCGGACTCGAAATCATTCCACTAAGACACTGATCCCAAGGTAACTGACATTTCTGCCTCTCAGAAACCTAACTACTTGCCAGAATTACATAACATCAACGCTAATTAATATCAAGTTAGTAGAGAGTTCCTGAAAGTGAAAAATGTGATGAAGTTAGAGTGATAGAGTTTACATTTGCATCAGGTACAATAAAGAGTTTACACTCCAACTATTTCTGAATAACAGAGTAAATGCCATATTCAGTTGTTCACCTGTAGAAATGTGTTTGTTTGCTTCCTGGTGATTACACTGTCTCGTCTGATAGAATTTAGAACCTGTAGAATTAGTGGGTTAGTAATGGAAGGTTTAGAAATTGGATTTTAAGATAAAAGGATTTGTTTTTAATGATAACTATTTAAAGTTAGAATTTAAGCACTGGTCTGGGTTTTCTGAGATTAGTAACTCTATTAGTAACTATTAGTAACATAAAGAAGTAGAGCTGGAGAGATGGCTCAGCGGTTAAGAGCACAGACTGCTCTTACAGAGGACCTGGATTCTATTCCCAGCACCTACATGGCAGCTAACAACCACCATAACTCCAGTTTCAGGGGATCTGGCACTCCTTTCTGACCTTCACAGGTATTGGACAATAAGGACATACTTACATGTAGGCACTACATTCATACCCACAAGATAAAAATATAAGTAAAAATTTTAAATAACATAAGGAAATGACTTAATTTTCAAGAACTTTCTTACTTTTTATTATTATGTGTCATGCAGTGCACACAGAGGTCAGAAGAAGGCATCAGATCCCCTGGAACTGGAGTTACAGGTGGTTGTTAGTAGCCATGTGGATGCTAACAATCCAACCCAGGTCCCCTGTAAGAACAGCTCTTAACTGCTGAGCCATCTCTCCAGTCTCCTTTCTTAAAAAACTTTTTCCTTTTTTTTTTTTTAAGTTGGAAATATACAATTGTAAAATACTGAATTTTAATGCGACAAAAAAAAAAAAGACTTGACCTAGTAATATTTCTTTTTCCCTCACCAAAGAGAACATGAATGTTTCTGAGAAGGTTGGAATTTTTTCTTTGCTGTTATCTGTTATTGTGGTAGAGGATGATCACAGTTCACATTTCCAGGTTGCTAGGAGACAGGCAGCCTATCTTACAGATCCTGGCATGCAAGACCTCTCTTTACCTCCCGATTCTTTGAATGTCTGCATTTCTTAGAACTGCCAAGCTTCCTTTCTGAAACCCATGTTATGCAGAGAAACATGCTTACTTTGACCATGCTCTAGAAATAGAAAGCAGAATAGAAATGTCAAGTGAGGTTGAAGAACAGAATGTTGCCAGCTGCCAAGGGAGGGAGCCTTCCTCAGTAGCTGGTTTTGCCTCTTGCTGCTGCCTTTTGCTGTGCACTGTCTTCCCTTGTTCAAAAGTGGTTGCTTGGGAGGAGGCTGAGAATACTTTCTAGTGCTTCAGATAATGTAAGACCAGTAATATAGGTGAACCATGGTCCCAGGAACTCTTCATCAAATAGTTCACCGGAACATCTTTCCTATAGATATATTTAAAATTTTTTATTTATTATTTTTATTTTATGTATATGAGTATATTGCCTGCATATGTGAAAGTGCACCACATGCATACAATGCCCTGGAAGGCCAAAAGGGGGTGCCTGGGTTCTCTGGAACTGGAGTTACATATGGTTGCTAGCTGCTGTGTGGGTGCTAGGAACCAAACTCAGGTCCTCTGCAGCCTTGGTTCTCCAACCCCCTTATAACTGTTTTGTCTATATACTTTCATTTTCTTATAAAAAAATTATCTTAGATTACAATACAATTATTTGGAGAGTTTATTAAATTTAAGATTAGATTGCTAGGGCAAAAAAAAAAATTGTGCCCAAGCCAGGCATGGTGACACATGCCTGTAATCCAGTGTTTGAGGTAAGGGGATGGGGGAGGGGGAGTTGGAGACCAGCCTGAGGAACATATGAAGACCCGTGTCAAAAAACCAAGGCCTAGAGATAAAGCTCAGTGATAGAATGTTTGTGTTAGATTTCATGCCCAGCCCTGGAGACAGAAAGTGCCCAGATGGTCGATGCCAAGAATGTGGCCCCGTGGCCCAAGAATTATGTACAGTTGAATGCTTTGCAATAATCTGCTTTTGGATAGCATAGGATTAGAGATTGATATGGTCAGTTAAAATTTGATAGCTTAGGGAACTCTACTTTATGTTAGGACCACAGGCTCTGTTCTTTCTCATTCATGATAGACCTCTTTGTAACAATATGGTTTGGAGGTGGTTTGTTTTACAAGTATCTCATTTGGCTTTATATATTATAACACTGAAATAGGATCAGACGTCCAAATTGGTTACATAAATAAATATTCTTTATATTTTAACTTGTCTTGGCCAGCTCAATTTAAAAATATGTACAGTCTATTGAGATGGCTTTGTTTTCTAATAGTGACTTGAGTGGACTGACCATAACAGCATCAATAGGCAGACCCATTCATTATGAGCTATTTAAAATGACTGGAAGGACTGGAAATTCAGCTCTAGAAAACTTTTCCAATATCCCTGAAACCCAGAGTTTGATTCCCAGCTCCAGAAACCTAATGTAACTGATTAGGCCATCAAGAAAGTTACTAAGGACTAGAGAGATGACTCTGCGGTTAAGAGCACTAGCTATTGCAGAGGACTTGGGTCTGGTTCCTAGCACTCACATGGCAGCTAACAACAGACCATAACTCCAGTTCCAAAGGGATCCAACACCCTCTTCTGGCCTCTGAGGGCATTGCATACACAGGTGCACTTATATGCATAACACTCATACACATAATATAAAAATAAATCTGAAAAAAATTTTTGAAAAAGTTGCTGAGATAGGGAAGAGGGAGTTGTGTTGACAAAGGTTAGGGTTTTATGTTTTCATAACTGTCCCAATTATTTAGCATTAAATACTTATGCATACAAACTGCAAAAAGTGATAGCTCTTGGCTTGCCTGTTATTTTTCTTTGTCTTAATAGATTACTTTTCTGACTTTAAAGGAATTATACAAACGATAATGTTCAGTACAGAAAATTAGAGTATGTGTATAAACAACAAACAGGAAAATCTTATACTTCTGTTATTATGTAGAGATAACAGTGCTAAATTGTATATGTTTGTCATTCTAGATCTTTCCATCATGTAACTATATTTTTACAAATAAAATTATATTTAACTCTTCATGTAATAGTTAAATATCCAAGTCATCAAGTTTTCTGCATTTATATTTTTTACTTTTTTAATCTAATTTTTTGACAGCCAAGCATGGTGGCACACATCTGTAATCCTAGGAGTTTGGGAAATATAGGCATAAAGATCATGAATTCAAGGTCTTCCTCAGCTACATAGCAAGTTTG
Source organism: Eospalax fontanierii (assembly GCA_035773235.1). NCBI lineage: Eukaryota > Metazoa > Chordata > Mammalia > Rodentia > Spalacidae > Eospalax > Eospalax fontanierii. Next base: position 24,267,161 of record CM069527.1, on the reverse strand, counting down.
AGGCCAGCTTAGGCCACATTTTTTTAGCTAGGATGCATTTTTAATGTAGCCCTGTCTTGCTTCCTACAATTCTTTATTTCTTTTCTTTTTTGTTTGTTTTTGTTTTTGTTTTTGAGACAAGGTCTCCCTGTAGCTGTCCTGAATCTTGCTATGTAGACCAATCTGGCCTTGATCTCACAGAGTTCACTTACCTCTGCTTCTCGAATGCTGGATTTAGAAGGTGTGTGCCACCATGCCTGGCCTTGATTACCTACAACTCTTGATCTTCTTCAGCTTATCAGGTGCTGGGACTACATGTATGTATCACTGTACCTGCTTAGAGTAGATTTTTATGTAACTTACTTTCTTTTTGTCTGCCTACTTTGATAAAATAATTTCCTGGGAGTAGGCTACCTTTTTAAAGGGTTTGCACATCATAAGACTTTGAAAACAAACACATTGCAAGATGGCTTTTCAGAAAGGCTACTCTAGTTTTCAGGTTCTCATCTTTTTAATTAGCCATATACATGCATTGATAACCTGGCATTCTTATTCAGTTGCAGAATGAAGAGGAACCTGGGGAACCTGAGCAGGTGGTAGGTGATGCTCCTCCACCATACAGCAGCATCTCTGCAGAGAGTGCAGGTGGGTAACCAGCCAGTGCCACTGTACTCCTTAAATAACACCTCCTTGGAGACTTGTCTGGAAGATGTTTGCTGGTCTTTAAAGCAGCTCTTCATAAGTTGTCTTTGGCCTGAGGGTATTTATATTTGTTGTTTTGTTTGTTTGTTTGTTTGTTTATTGTTATTTGTTTGTATTGTGTGTTTGAGTACTTTGGCTGCATATTTGCTGTGCCAGTGCAGGTCAAAAGATTCCCTAGGACTAGAGTTACAACTGGTTGTTAGGTTGTTGGGTGCTCCCCAGGCCTAAGGTTTTGTTTTTTATGTTTTTGTTTCTGTTTAAGTTTTTTGAGATAGAGTCACCTAGTGACCTCACCTATCCTGAAACTCTCTGTATAGAGCAGACTGGCCTGGATCTCACAGAGATCCACCTGCCTCTGCCTCCTGAGTGCTGTGAGATGTGCGTTTCCATGCCTGGCTTTTTGTTTATTTTATTTTATGTGTTTGAATGTATTGTCTGCATGTGTGTAAGTGCACCATATGCATGCAGTGCTCATGGAGGCCAGAAGAGGCTATTGGATTACCTTGGAACTGGAGTTACAAATGGTTGTTAGCTGTCATGTGGGTGCTAGGAATTGAATCTCAGTTCTCTGAAATAGCAACCAGTGTTGAGCCATCTCTCTAGCCCCCTTTTTGTTTATTTTTAAAACGAAGTTTCTAGTACAGCCTAAGCTACCCCTTTGAATTCACGATTCTCTTGCTTCATCCTCCCAGCTGTTGAGATTACATGTACATATGACCGTGACCCACCTGTACTTTTTCTGTAGAGGGTTTTGTTGTTCTAAGTTGCTTTGGCTATTCTTGGACCTTTGTATTTCTTTATAAATTTATATAAATTAGAATCAGCTTGTCATTTTTCACAAAACAAAAAAATGGGAGGGGTTAATTGTAACTAGAGAATAAAAGAAAGGAAAATGTCAATTTTGATGAACTGTAGTGTTTTTTAATGTTTCAAAAAATTGCATAGACATTTAATCTACTATAAGTACATCTTTTCTACTTATGTTGAATCTTTTATAATAGAAGTCAATGAGAATGAAATACAGTGTTCAAAAGAGGAAATGAAAGGTTTCATAGAGATAATTTTTCTGTAGGCAAATTTGTTACTCTAAGCACATCAGAAAACACAGTATGTCGTAATAATAATGAATCCAAGTTACATAAACCTGAGCAAAATAAATTTAACTTTTTTCTTAAATTCGATTTTCATGCTTGTTAATAAGAGGAAACCACAGTATAAATTTAAGTTTTCTTAATCTTTTGACAGGAGGTTACTGGGGGTGGGTCTGGAGGTGGAAGATACCTCAAACTTGTGAGATCCCCTAGCATCAGTCTCCCAACTATCTGAGATTACAGCATGTGCTACCATGCCTAGCTCTTGAGAAGCATTTTTAGCTTAAGTGTTTTCCATACTCTATTAAAATTGCTAGGTCAGGTGGTACAGCCCTATAATCTTAGCTACTTAGAAGTCTAAGGCAAGAAATGTCAAGTTCAAGGATAGCCTGGGCAAAATACAAAGTAAAAAGAGGACTGGAGATGTGGCTCAGTAGAGACTGCTTGCCTGCTATATGCAAGGCCCTGGGTTTTATCCCCAGGACCATAGAAATAAAAATAAATAAAATAAATGCCTCTTAAACTCATAGTAGTCTAAAATATCAGTGTTTCAAAAACATTTGGAAGTAAGGATAAAGTGAGTCTGTTTTTAAATTACTGAGAGGATACTTTAAAATTATCCCAGGTGTTATACTCACTTACTAAATGAATGCCTTTTGTTTCAGACCGAGTTTGTTTCCCACATCTAGTGATGTGTCATCAGTTAATTGTGACTTCCTTTTGTCTGCAGCATACTTTGACTACAAAGATGAATCTGGATTTCCAAAGCCCCCATCTTACAATGTGGCTACAACCCTGCCCAGTTACGATGAAGCTGAGAGAACCAAGGCCGAAGCCACCATCCCTTTGGTCCCTGGAAGAGTAAGAACAATTTGCTGTTCATGTTACTTTGGGGACTGCTTAGTGGGAATTAAGTTATTTTCATTATCCAATTGTAAGCTATTACTTAGAGTTGTATTGGTTAATATTAAATACATTTTCTTTTGAAATAATAAACCCTTCTTCTGGAGATGTGCTATAGAGATGTAAAATGAACAGAAAACCACTAACCCTGGTCATTTTCCCTGTATCTGTAAGAGTGCTACCACCACCACCCCTTTTTTAAGTCTCCTGGGGTGGTGGGAGTTGACTTAGGGAGTAAATACAAGGACTTTAGCTTGATTCTGCACATTTAGTGGTGTTAGGTCAGTAGCTGTAAGAGAGGTCTATGGAGAGACCAAATATGTATGGCTTCATCAAGTCACACACACAAAGGGACCTCTCAGTCACCTAGACAAACCCTGTACCTCTAACTTTCTAGGTCATGCCATTTGTGTAGGCATAGTAAGCCCAGATCCCATCTGACCTAGGGGATGCAAGTGGGATGCACTATAAGCTGGCAGTGCTTAAGATTGATGCAGGTCGGGATAGGGATGTGGCTCAGTTGATAGTGTGCTTGCCTCCCATGCAGGATGCCCTGGATTTAATCCCCAGCATTTCATAAACCAGTTACAGTGGAACGTACCTGTAATCCCAGCACTCAGGAGGTAGAAGAGGAAGGATCTGAAATTCATGGTCATACTGCATGGTCCCCAGTTACATACTGCATTTTAGAACCGGCCTGGGATACATGAGACCCTGTCTCAAAGAAGAAAAATAAAAAAGCCAATAAGTCAATTATGGACAAGCCTTTGGATGTTCTTGTATCCCTAAGCCTTTGCAGCAGGCAGCTCCCTCTAGTGTTTCAGCTCTGCGCAGCTCTGAGAATAGTCCTTAAAAGTAGGCAAGTAAAGACCCACTTGAGAGAATCCTTTTCTTGGGTCTGATGTTGTAATCTTAGGGTAAGCAGCAAGGAGAGCTTGTCTGTAGCTGAATTACCAAATGGGCCTGAACAGCCAGCATGTGATAGAACCAGGAAAAGAGTGTTTGCACCAGTCATAGCAGACCTTTCATGTATGCTGATCACAACATCTTCCCTTCTGCAGCATTCACAGTAATCTCTCTCTCTGCTAGATGCCAGAGAAAGTACTTTCCCTCTGGCCTTGGTTGAAATGGCTACAGAGTGAGCTAGAACTTACCAAGGCTTGGGATGGTGAAAAGTTCAGGTCTACTATCTGAAAAGTTGTGGCTGGGACTGTAAGCAAGCAGCTGCAATGGCCATGTCTCTTCAAGGTATTGGTGGAGTGTTTTAAGATGGCAGATGCTGTTGTACAGGTGGTTGGGCTGGCTGCCTGATTGTCCTTTTGCTCAAGGCAGCCAGAGCCCAACAGCTGTCAACTAAGGTATCAGCTTGTTTCATCTCCAACATGAGAAGGATTGGTTACAATAAAAACGTATTAACATTGGTTTTAATAGCACTAACAATGCTTGACTCCTGCCTGGTGCCCTAAATAGAGGTGAGTTTCCCTCATCTGCCTCACAAGTGTGTCACTGTGCTTTGCAGACCCTTGGAATCTGTGGTAAATAAAACAATATGCAGATTAGCTCTGTATTAGTAGCTTTTCTCTTGCTGTTATAAAATACCATAACCCAAAGTGACATAGAAGAAAAAGAGTTTATTTGGACTTAACAGTTCCAGAGGAGAGTCCATAATGGCAGGAGAAGCAGGTAGCAGACAGGTGGCAGCACGAAGCTGAGCGATCACATCTTCATCCACACACAGGAAGCAGACAGTGAACTAACAATGAAACAGGCAACTCTCAAAGCCTTACTGGAGGAAGTGCTGCACTTCCTCCAGTAAGGTTCTACCTCCTAAAGATTCCTTTGCCTCACCAAACAGTACCACCATCTGGGGACCAAGTGTTCAAATACTTGAGCCCACAGGAGACATTTCTCATTCTAACCAGCACGGCTCTTCAGAATACTTTTAACAAGTATACATATTTAGGAGCCTCTTAAAGGGTTCTTTTATTATGCAGACATGTATAAGAGCACTTTTTTAATATGATGTGCAGTAATTAAGGAAAGAGATTGTATCCGTACATAGAGTTTAACATACAGCTTGGATAAAAGGCTCCCGGATATTTATCTATACTGCACAAGAGGTATAGACATGGAGAACTGTAGCTTTTTATTGCTAGATGATTATGTGGGAGGATGGGATTTGTGGTGGACCTAGAGTTTAGATGGATAAGAACGTTCCTGAGGGAAGTTCCCAGAACAGACATGTATTTAACCTGGTGCAGAGCAATTCTGTATATACAATGATTGGTTTTGCATGAGCGAGGAGTTTATGAAGGGAGTTTGTAGATATGATCAGAACCATCATTTTAGAATCCCTGGGACAGGATGCTAGACTGAGGCATCTAAAGTTTGGGTGGCTCATGCAGATGTGTTTTAACAGGAGACTGACAGGACTGGTGGTGTTTTGAAAGCAGTTTATGGAAGGGATCATGACAAAAGACACACCAGAGACAGAAAGAAGGATTAGAAGGCACTTACTGTATTCTCAGAGGTATTTCAATGTATTTTTGGAGTACATCTTTGAGTAGTTGTGCAAAAATACAGAATTAGTTTCTAATTTGGCAACACCTTATTCTGGTAATGTTAAGTCAGAACACTAGGTACTTACTATTTAAAAATTATAAAACAAATGATTTATTATGAAAATTTCGAACAGTGACGGAAGTATGCTAATTTAGAAAAGAAAGGACAGGAGAGATGCTGCAGCTGTTGAAGGCTTAGCCTCACAATGAAAAAGATTAAGAAAGAAATCTGCCTCTTGTCCCTCTGTAGATATCATACTCCAAACTACTGGCTGCTTGGTATGGATCATCCCCACACCTTTTCTGGATACAACAAATTCTTACTGTCCCTTAAACATTTTGTTTCCATTTGGGTAGCCCTCATTGAACTCTGTAGAAGTGTTGGCGGTTTTACTTTGAAGTTTATATTCAGTACGTTTAAATACCTCAATTCCTAATCTACATCATTTGGAAAGGTAGGCCATTGGTCAGGATCATTTTTGTTCTAGACTAATGTTTGTTTTCTGATGAGGATGAAAAAGGTCTTTTCTGCCAGTAAGGAGGTGAGTTATGTCAGACCTGTATTCCAGTGCAAGTAAATGCTGCTTTTGCTATCCTTGGACTCTTCATGAATGAGCTTCTCCCCTTGAGTCAGTGTCAGCACTTGAGCTGGTCCATTTTATATCCTCATATCTCCTAAGTGGACCCTAGATTACTAATGTCATCGCCTTAAATAGACCCTGGGTTACTGATATTCTAGAATTAAAGTCATGTGTGTAATTTTTTCTTTTCTTGAGATAGATATTTAAGCAAAGTTAGAATTTATTAAGAAACAGTTTGGGACTGGTGAGATGGTTCAGCGGTTAAGAGCACTGACTGCTCTTCCAGAGGATTCAGGTTCAATTCCCAGAACCCACATGGCTGCTAACAGTCTGTAACTCCAGTTCCAGGGGATCCAATGCCCTCTTCTGACCTCCAGGGGTACTGCATGGCACCAGTGAATTTACACGTATGCAGGCAATACACTCATACACATAAAATTAATTGTTTTTTAAAAAAGAAAAGTAAAGAAACAATCTGAAGCATGGGTGCTGAGGGACAGTGCAGAGTCAAGACAAGGGCATGGGCTTCTCCAGAGAGCCTGTGAGGTATGTTTCTTAGAAAGAAGAGTAAATAGCTTTTTGTAAGCTTTGATTTGAAACCTTTTCTTAAAAGAATTTGGTATAGAAATGTATCTCAGCGCCAGAGTTCCTGCTTAGCATGTGTGAAGTCCTAGGTTTAGCCCCCAGCACAGATAATAACAGAAGAAGAATAGTAATTTGGGTTATAAAATGAGAAATTTGTTTAGAAAGCTATGGCAATATTTTTTAAATGATTTGTTTCTGCTCCAGTTATATCTTTTACTTAGACTACAAAATACAAAAATTTTAAGATATGCTGAACATTTAATGCTGATAGTTTTGAATTGAGTCAAAATAATAAATTTTCTCCTTGGTATTTGTATTTGCTCTTTTCATTTTTTCCTGATGTCATTCCTTTGTCTAGAAATAGTTTATTCTGACTTTATTCTTTTTCCTTCATATTTAGGATGAGGATTTTGTGGGTCGGGATGATTTTGATGATGCTGACCAACTGAGGATAGGAAATGATGGGATTTTCATGTTAACTTTTTTCAGTAAGTATATACACAGGACAGTCACTTCCTACAAACCCAAGTGCTCCAAATTAATCCATGGAAGGTATAATTAAAGCAGTTATGGGTACTGTATTTTTATACAAGCCATACCTCATCCTCAGGCCCACAGGGCCCACTGCCATCTCTCTGGCTCATACCCAGCCTGCTGAATAGGAATGAAATGATTTTGATGAAATTTGTTTTATGAACTTAAAATGAACACTTATTTATTCTATTAAAAACATAGAAAATTAGGATTAGCAATTAGAAGTGATGGTATGAGATGTCAGTACATGAAGCAGGAGGTTGAGTAACTTGAATCACATTATTTAGGGCACTACAATTTAATACCTGTCCTAGTTATTTCTATTGCTGTGATAAAAACACTGACCAAAACCAACTCAGGAAGAAAAGCATTTATTTTATCTCCCAGGTCATGTTTCATCACTGAGGGAAGTCAGACCGGAAACCTGGAGGCAGGGGCTCAAGCACAGACCATGGAGAAACACTGCTTATTGGCTTGCTCCTCTAGCTTGTGCTCTGCCTGCTTCCTTATACAACCCAGGACCACTTGCCCAGAGTTAGCACCACTCACAGTGGGCTGGGTCCTCCTGCATCACTCCGTAATCAAGAAAATGCCTCACAGACATGGCCACGGGCCAATACAAAGGTGGCAGTTCTTCAGTTAAGGGTCCCTCAAGTGTGTCAAGTTGACAACTGAAGCTATCCAGCGCAATACCCAGATACTTAGTTTACTTAAGTATATTAGCAGCAGAGAGCGCAGGTGTAAGTAGTAGACGTTGAGGCATTTTGATAGTGAATAGCAGCACATGTAAAGGTGAAGCATGATGTTCAAAGAGCGCTTTCCTTATTGTTCGGGGGGAATGTAGGAGAAAAGTGTTTTGGGGGAGACAGATGTGTTATGAAAGGCAGGCTGTCTTTTATCCTGGGGAAAATCATTAAAGAGAGGCTGGGATGGAGGATGCTTTGTGGTTTCTTGGCTAACAGATCTCCTCCTCTGCTCTTACAGTGGCATTCCTCTTCAACTGGATTGGGTTTTTCTTGTCTTTTTGCCTGACAACCTCAGCTGCAGGAAGGTATGGGGCCATCTCAGGATTTGGTCTTTCTCTAATTAAGTGGATCCTGATTGTCAGGGTAAGTTGTATAACAGAGAAGATTGGTAGATCATGTAGAGGCAATAATTAGAATGCTTCTGAATATTTGATTTTTCATATGTAGCTTTTGTTATCTCAACATTTAAAGTGATAATCTTGTTTGTCTTAGTTCTGCTTTCATGGTGAAATGAACCAAAATCCATTGCACACAGTTCCTTTCTTTGGGATTTGTGGCCAGATCTAGCAAATGTTAATCTTTCTTACAGATTATTACCACCTGCTTTCTTTGTTTTTGATGCTTATAATATGTGGGATATGTATTTTGTCTGTAAGGTAGACAATAGCAATAAACTGATCTGAAGGCCAAGTATACTTTAAAAATCTTAGATGTTCTAGAATTTTTCTTACTTTATGCAGTTTTAACTGGGAATTCCCAAATCACTAAAAACATACATCTTTGAAATTTCTATCAAAGGCAATTCTCTCCAAGGTCTCTAAAGTAAAAAGGATATCACAGGGTTAGAGAGGCCGCTCCTCTGGCTGCTCTTGCAAAAAAAAAAAAAAACCCCGGGTTTAATTCCCAGCATTCACATGGCTGCTAGCAATCATCCATAACTCCAGTTCCAGGGGAATCTGACATCTTCTGGCCTTCGAGGGCACTGCAGGACATGGGTCCACTTAAATGCTTGGAGGCAAAACACTCATACACATTTTTTTTTGAAGTAAATATTTTTTTAAAGCAAACATTCTTTACACTAATTCTTATGTAATTTTAGTCTAATGTCTTTGTCCATCCCTCTTTTTTCCTCTCTCCCTTTCTTCTTCCAGGACTGATTATACAGAAGTGTTTGGGGAACTAAAAGTATCTAACACATACTGCTCCATTAGAAAATTACCTTTGATAGAAATTTCAAAGATGTGTCTTTAGCGATCTGGGAATTCTCGTTTAAAACTGCATGAAATAATTGAAATTCTAAAACATCTAGATTTTTAAAGGATACTTGACCTTCAGATCAGTTTGTTGCTATTATCCACCTTACAAACAAAATCAGTTCATTGTGAAGTTGCATAATGGGGCTGGGAGATGACTCAGTGAGTCACAGCACCTACTCAGCAAACAAAAACCTGAGTTTGAATCCTCAGCACCCACATCAAAATCGGGGCATGATGCACGTGCTTGTAGCCCCACAGCATTGGGGACGGAGATAGGTAAATCCCAAGGGTTTATTGGCCAGCTAGCCTAGTCCAGAAGGCAAGCTTTGGGTTCAGTGAGAGACCCTGTTCAACAAAATAAAGTGGAGAGTAACAGAGGAAGACTCTGGCTTCTGTGTGTATGCACATGCATAGATGCTTGCATGTACCAAGTAGAGAAGAGCCCTCATTGGCTATTCTCGGGTTACAAAACCCTTTGAAAGTTTGATAATTTAAAGTTTTCCCCTAGACAGCTAATATATATTTATCTAAAACATGGACTTTAAACCATGCATGGTAGTGCCTGCCTTTAATCCCAGCACTTAAGAGGCAGAGACAGGCATAGATCTCTGAGTTTCAGACAAGACAGGGCTACATGGTAAGACCCTGTCCTGATGAATGAATGAACGAAACAAACATGAACTTTAGGGGAAAAAAAACAAACCACGGACTTTTAGAACCCAAGTCCAAATGAAAATTTCCTTTCTTCTCTAAATTTTAATTATTACTTTATTAAGAGAAAATACTAAAGGCTGGGGAGATATGGGAAGGTCTGTGCTTCAAACACAGGATAATCTGAGTTCAGATCCCCAAAACCCACATAAAAGCTAGCTGCAGTAGTGTATGCATCTATAATCCTAGCCTGTGGGGAGATGGGAGGTGGAGACAGGACAATCTCTGGAAGTTGGCAGACCAGCTAGCCTGGACAATGTAGTGCAAATGAGACCCTTTCTCAAATAAGGTGGACACTAGGAATGACACCTGAGGTTGTCCTCTGGCCGTCAGACACCCAATGTGATACATACTTCCTGCACTCTCGTGTATATCCTCAAGCATATACACCCAGGAGGGGAGGGGAGAAAGTACTATGCCAGTGTCCTTTATTCTGCTTCTCAGTTTCAACGCTCTGTGGTCAAAATCTGACTATATTCAGTAAAAACATTTTCAGAAATAAACAATTGCTAAATTTTAAATTGCATGCTTGTACATAACAGCAATAAGTTCTCAAATCATCTTGCCCATCACAAGGCCAGGAGAAGACCCAGATTTAAAGGAAGATTTTTCCTGAATGCATATTGTTCTTGTTCCATCATTAACTTGAAAACCTTTGTTAAGGACCATCTATCTGTATTTCTTCTTTTTCTCTTTTAAGAGTAGGGAAACATTCTCAGAAGCCTTCAGTTCTCAAACTGGCCAAAAGTACACCCTGTGCCAGTTATGGCAAAGTCATTGGATTACCATGATACACACGATAAAGTTTAAAATCATCATAAAAACACATCTAGCTGGGAAAATACTGTATGGGGGAAATGCTAGGATTACAAAATCACCACCATGCCTGGGAATAAGAAAGGTTTTTATTTTCAGTTATGTGTATGTATATGTGTGTGCAGCACCCAAAGGACAGAAGAGGGCATCTGTTTCCCTGGAGCTGGAGTTACAGGCAGTTGTGAATCTCCCAACATGGGTGCTGGGCACTGGGTCCTCTGGAGAGCAGTATGTACTTTAACATAGAGACCTCTCTCAAGCCCTAAAAAAGACTGAAAAAAACAAAGCAAATTTTGAGCCAGGTGTGGTGGCACAAGCTTGTTGTCTTAGTACTTGGGAGGCTGAGGCAGAAGGAGCAAGACTTTGAGGCCAGCCTAGACTGTATAGTCAAGTCTGTCTCAGCAAAAACAACTCTTTTTGTATACTTTGAAAACAGTGAATCTATAATAGAGCAGATAGCTTTCAAGATTGCTTTTTCATGTAAGGAAGTAGATTTGCATTTATAACAATTTCAAATCACTAATATGTAGACTTGTATTTTTAAATTTTTATTGTTTTTATTTTACGTGTATGGCTGTCTTGCCTGCGTGCATGTAAGCGCGCCACGCCGTGCTGTGCCCACACAGGTGAGAAGACGGTGTTAGTTGCAGATGGTTGTTGGCTATCATATGGGTTTGGGAAACCAGATCTGGGTCCTCTGCAAGAGCAGCTAGCACTTTAACCCTGAGCCATCACACCAGCCCTAGACTTGAATTTTTTAAAGTATTGCATGGTCTAAGTTACAGCAGTGTTTTGTATGCCTTTAAATTAGTATGTGAAATCTTGGTTGTTAGATTGAAATAAAGTTTTTGCCTTTTCTTTTTTTTTTTTTTTTTTTTTTTTCTAGTTTTCTACCTATTTCCCTGGTTACTTTGATGGTCAGTATTGGCTCTGGTGGGTGTTCTTGGTTTTAGGTAAGTGCTTTTAACATAAAACAAGGAGATAAAATGTTACCTTAAATCATAAAACTAGAACTACTTCTAGTAAACCCTTATCTCAATATATAGTATTGAACATCAATTTAAAACTAATTTTTAAATGTTTCTTTTTAAAAAAAAAATTTTATTGATGCCAAGTGTGGTGGCACATGCCTTTAATCCCAGCAGAGGCAGGCAGGTCCCTGTAAGTTCAAGGCCAACCTTGTGTACATAGTGAGTTGTAGGCCAGGAGGGGCTACAGGGAGACCCTGTCTCAAAAAGACCAAAAAAACATTTTTATTGAATATTTGAGATTTTCATACAATATAATTTGATAGTGTGTAGATCTCTTCCCCTATCTACACTTACCCTTGCTGCCCCTTGCCCAATTTAATACCATATATATATATACATATATATATATATATATATATCACACACACAAAATGTGGCCTCTAAAGTCAGATTTATGTCCCCAGATGTCATTTCCTATGGGTCTATCCGCTGGAACCTGGTCAACCTACTATGAGTTCGATTCCTGTAAGAGATTGTCCCTCCCCTTCTCAGCAGGCATCTGTTGCCAAAAGTTCTTTAGATTGAGTTGGGATTTCTTACCTACTTCCCCATGTCTGCTGGGATTTTGTCTGGTTTGAACTTGCGTAGAACTTGTGCATGCTGTGACCGTTGCTTTGAGTTCCTATGAATAACTGACCAGCTGCCTGGAAAACTCTGTTTATGTGGTCATCCACCACCTCTGGCTCTTAAAATCTTTCCACCCCCTCTTCCACAAAGATCCCTGATCTCTGGGAGGCAGAAGTTTGAAATAGTTGTCCTGTTCAGGGGTAAGCATTCTGCAGCTTCTTGTTCTCTGCACATTGACTAGCTGTGGGTTTCAGTGTTAATCACCATCTGCTGCATAAGGAAGCTTCTCTGGTGAGATAAAATGTTTCTTTCTTAAAGATTAGACAGTTTACACTTGTAGAATAATATACATGTTAATAAAGTCTCTTTGAAGTGCTAGATTTTTCTGATGATATGTGATCATCAGGGCATACTGATGACTCTACAGTCTGTGGAATTTTTTCTGCTTATGAGTTATTGCCACAGAGTGTTTGCAAACTCAATCCCAACTTACTTGTAGGTGTGCTATAACTAGTTGATGTGTATGTGACCCATCTTTGGTTAGATCTGTCAGTAGACCACAGAAAATGGATAGCCTTATTAGAAATAACTTCTGAAAGAAAATATGGGTTTCCAGGATTCTGTAGTTTACCATTGACAAGAATAAGGGTTATTTTATAGTAAAGTGAGGCTTTAAAAATATGTAAATATTGGGGGCTGGAGAGATGGTTCGGTGGTTAAGAGCATTGGCTGCTCTTGCAGAAGACCAGGATACACACACACACATATATACATATATATATAAAGCTCTTTTTATATTTTATAGATTATATTTTTTACTCTTCATGTTTACTTTAAATTCTTTTGTTTCTGATCATTAAAGTAAAGAAAGAAACATTGGGGTGAATTGTTTTCATGTGACTTCTTCGTTATCTATGAAGAAATGTATGTGATACAGTAATGGAGAACACTCTCATCACTGCTGTCACTTCTACAAGGCAATAGCAGAGCCACGTGGTAGCTGTTACAGACAATGTGACCGGCTCACTCTACATCTACGGCATCATCACTGTCTTATCATGGGCTTGGCATTGGTGACTCTTGGTTATTGCCAAAAGTCTTTTTTTCTATCTGATTACAAAGAACTTTTTATTGTTCAGTATATTTAAAAATTAATCCCAAAACACAATATGTTAATGATTGCTTGGAGCTGGGAAAGGACAAGAGGGAGCAGATAAAATGGACAGCAGTTACTAAGAACATGCTCTGAAGTTAGGTTGTGGCTATCGTTGTACAAGTCAAAAAATACACAAAAACCCAGGTTGTTGCACATAATGAACTGTGTATATAATATGCAAATTGTAGCTCCATAAAGGAATTAAAAACCATCCTTAAGAGCATCTTAGAAGGAGAGTTAAGTATGTTTTCATTGGAGGAGGCACAGCATTGCCTGGGCTGTTTGAGAAGTGAATGTAGATTCTGGTACAGGCTTTAAAAGTGCTGTGAGTTTCAGGCCAGGGCTACACATTGAGACCTTTTGGTGGGGGGCGGGGGGGGGAGCACAGGTTTGAAGGAGAGAGAGAGGGAGGGAGGAAGGGAGGGAGGGAGAGAGGATGCTGATGACATCTAGTGGACAACATTATATAGTGCTGGCCAAAAAAATTTTAAAAGGTTGGAATTAGGTTTAAAAACAAAGTTTTTCTGGTTGTACAGGCAGATCAGGAGCTCAAGGCTAGACTTACCTACGTAGCAAGTTGGAGGCCAGCTTGGTATTCAGGAGATCTTATCCCAAAAAACAAATGACAAAAAAAAAAAAAAAAAAAAAAACCGCCAGTTGTAATCTCCCCTTTTTGGTTTAATTGTGTGGGATGCTGTTTTGGAGATTCAGATACACCTCCTGGTGAGGCCTCCATTGTAAATATTTGGGCCCATCTTAGATTTTATTTCCTTTTGAGACTAGTTAGATCTGAATGAGCAAAAGAGGCTTTTACTCTTGATCATGCTTTCTCCTTGAGAAATAGATAATGTGAGAGGAAAGTCCTTTGGAGATGCTGGAGGAAACTATTCCTGTTAGTAGACTTCAGCAGGAAAATGGTGTCTTCCTACTGGGAGGGGGATTCTGGGGAAGGAATTTAATGTTGAAATTATAAACTCATTCCTGACTTTTCTTTTTTTTAAATTAGGCTTTCTCCTGTTTCTCAGAGGATTTATCAATTATGCAAAAGTTCGGAAGATGCCAGAAACTTTCTCAAATCTTCCCAGGACCAGAGTTCTCTTTATTTATTAAAGGTATTAAGGGGGTAGCGGGCATCTTCTAGTCCCATTGTGATCGTGTGCTCATTGCAGAGTTCCACTGCTTCAGAGGAGGGCTCTGTGGGAGGGGCACAGATGCGGTAAGGAGGGTGCAGTCCTTGCCTTTCACAGTTGTTTATTGGGGGATGGGGGCTACAGAAAGTTGTTGATAAGGGCGAGTGAGGAAAACTGCCATAAGAGAAAATGTTTTGACAAAGCAAAAGATGAATGAGTCTTAGAAGTAATCAGGGCTACTGTATTGGCAGTGGGCTAAACCACTGCTTACCATTGCACCAGATCCATCAGAAACATTCAGAGCGAACCCTTCAAGTCTAATCACCCTTCGCTGACCACAGAGTGAGGAAAGTCAGACAAATATATTAGGAACCAGTCCTTTTGCTTGAGTTACTGGTAAGCCTGCTAAGGTTTCTGCCTCTGGTGATGAGGAGGGTCAAATCCAAGTGAAGGAAGACTTTTCCCCTACCTGGAATTGGAGACTAAGCCCAGCCAAGACTCTGCGGTACACTCATGGTTCTTCCCAGTGGCTGGCTCCACCTTTCACCAACACCTCCCTGAGGGGTGGGATAGCTTGAGGAAGAATATTCTAGAGAACTCCTGACAAGGCAGTCTACTCCATTTTGAACTTGGCTCTTTGCTCCTTGGTCTTTGGGGAGCTAGCTATGTGGGAGATGAAATGACAACTTGAGCTCCTCTTAGGAGCCAGGCTGATTGAAGGCCCCAGGAAAGGCTTTGGGATACATGGGTAGCAGTTGTAACAAACATTAAGTAAGTAGAATTCAACTAGTGAAAGTTGGCTATTGAGCACGAGAACTTCAAAATCACTTGAGGGCAACGTAAAGAGCAAAAGCAGAAACGAGAAGGTCCAAAGGTTGACAGCAGCTCGGTTCATAATCTGGGCCAGCAACAGGCCCTCCTTACAGACATGATGAAATCATCTTCACATTTGCTGTAAAGAAGCACAGTGCCCCAGACACTCTGATGGCATGAATTTCATTTAACTCTAGGAATGTAAAACTGTCCTAAGAAAGTCATGGTAGCTATGAATTTTTCAGTAGACTGAGATCACCCCTGTGTCTAGTCTCTTTCATTTAGAGAGAAGAAAAAAAAAATCCTCAAAAAAACTAACGAGTTTAAAGATAGTGACTTTTCTCTAGACTTCCCAAAATATAGGGGGAAAAAAAAACAACTGTAAATAAAATGATCCTAAAAGACCCATCTTTACCCAACCACAGCAAGCACTACAGGGTCTCTGTTACTATGGTAGAGGCAGTGCTGGAAAACTCTTCATGGTTCACTTAGACTCCAAGGTCAAAAACAGTAATATAATAGCCAGACAGAGTTGCTTACACCCATCATCCCACTACCCAGGAGAGTGAGACAGAGGATGATGACTTTGAGGCCTGTCTAGTACCAAACTGAGTTCTAGACCAGCTTTGGGCTATGTCTCAAAAACAAAACAAAGAAAAAAGTACAGTAATAACAAGCCAGGAGGAATTGCTAAGGGTGAACACAGAGGCATCTGTTTCTGGGGAAGCAGGAGAAAGAAAGTGTACCTTTTGTATTATTCAGAACAGTCCTTCACTGAAAAGTACAGTCCTGGAATACAGCCATCCCTGATGCTGGCAGGGAAAGGAGGCATAGGCTGCTGAGATGGACAGGGCATGGGTCTAACTGTAACTAGTATTATACAAAAAACACCTATGCAAGTGAGGCACAGTATATTAGAAATCACCTGATTTGAAAGTTTGATTGGGGTGGGCTGGAGAGGTAGCTTAGCCGTTAAGAGCACTGTCTGCTCTTGGAGAAGACCTGGGTTCGAGTCCCAGCACCCACATGACAGATAACAACTGTTCATAACTCCAGTTCGAGAGGATCCAACGTTCTCTTTTGACCTCTGGGCATTGCATGACACAGGTGCACTTACATGCATGCAAGCAGTACACTCATACACACAAAAAAATAAAATATTTTAAAAGAAAGTCTTATTTTAACTACATTAATCACTTTTTTTCCTCTGAGCTACAAGAGAGAAAAATTTATTGTTCTGTTGATTTTTTTTTTTTGAGACAGTGTCTTTGTGGTTCAGGCTGGCCTTGAACTCACTTTTCTTCCTCAGCCTCCTGAGGCTGTGATTATAGGCATGCACCATCTCACTCACCGTTTTAGTTATTTACTCACTGCTGTGACAGAATGTGGAACTTAAAAGAGAAAGGGTTTATTTTGGCTCAGCAAAGGGTCCAGTCCTTCGTGGTGGGGAAGGTGTGGCCTCGGGAGCATGGGGCGGCTGCACACACTGCATCTGCATCAAGAAGTGGCAGGATGAATGCTGCTCAGCTGCTTTCTGCTCTTTATGCACTCTGAGACCCCAGCCCAGGGAAGAATGCCACCCACATCTGGGTGTGCCTCCCTCCTAGTTAAACCTGTCTGGAAATACCGTCATAGACACACCTGGATGTGTGTTTCCAAGGTGATTCTAAGTCAGTCAGGTTGACAAGGAAGTTTAACCATCAAACCCAGTTCCTTAGAAAAAAATCTGTTTTTAATTTTTATTTTTTTGTGTGTAAGTGCACCCGTGTTGTGCAATGCCCTTGGAGGTCAGAAAGAGACATTTGATCTTCTGGAACTGGACTTACAGACGGTTGTTAATTATCATGTAGGTGCTAGGAACGAAACTTGGGTCCTCTGCAAGAGCAGCCAGTGCTCTTAACCGCTGAGCCATCTCTCCAGCCCTTGAGCACTTGTTAATTAAAAACTTTATCTTAATATTGTGAGCTCTGTCTTTAAAAGGTCAACTATTTTTTCCCCTGTATGATGGCAAATACTTTATTTCTCCCTTCCTATAGCCTCCCAGTTCTTTGATTCCTCTCTTATTTTATTACAGGAAATTCATCTCAAGATACAGTTTGATTTACTGGATATGTAAAATAGTGAGACAGTTATAATGGTGTTTCCAGTAGACATTTGGCTTACAAAGAAATCACAAAATGTTCAAGAAGACTCTTTTTTTCAGTTAAATTATCTATGGGCTTCTGGATCCCTTTTGTTTCCCAAATAATTGGATTCTCAACCTAGCAGTGGTGTCCAGAGTTCCAGAGATCTGTGGGTGGGTCCTCACACTCTGTTTCTGTAGCACTCAGTCTCTTGACTCCAGGTCTGAGGCAACAGTCTTTTATCTGGAGCTTGGACTCTGATTGTGATTTTACCATTGTAGCCTATCTAAGTGCTCCTTTGGACTTTAAATGATTAGTGGGTGGCAGGTTTTGACTCTAGGGATAGTGTTAAAGTTCATGAAGCAACATAAACTAAGACCAGGTAGCACATATTCCTGCAGGTTAGTGTTTTGACTTATTCGTCATTCATTGATTCATCAGTTTTCATCTGTTGCTCAAAACTGATAAAAATGAAATGACAGGTTTGTTAGGCCTCCTTAGAAAAAAGCTCCAGCTGGCAGCAGTGTGCCAGCTTTCCTTCTGCTTCTGCTAGTTTATACAGTCTGGTCATCCTCTTTAGTGTGATGCATGTGCTGAGGTCTGTTGGTACCTTTTGTCTTCTCAGTATAAATGAAAATCACCATTGTATCGTGTCAGTGATCTACTAAGCACAACTGAATCTGGAGTTTAGAAAATGTTGACAGTTTTAAATGTTAATTTCCTCTGATCTTGAGTACCAAAAAATAGATCCTCCTGCTTGTCAAATTGTGCTTCTTCCCTTAGCATTACAGTAGGAGTTACTTGTAGTTTTTCAAGTTGTTTCCATGAGAACTAAAGAACTAAAGAACTGAAGAGAATGTGTGGCCCAGAGGCGTGACACTACACCTGCCTAGCCTGGGAGGTTCACTTCCAGCCCAAGGGATGGGGTGGGGACACACACACACAGACATCATTTGGAAAGCATATTTTCAGCCATATTACTTTCTTAAAATTAGTTAGGAACTACATATATTGTCTTTAACAAAACCTGTCTCCCAAATACATTAGCTCTTGAAGAAAATCCTAAAAAAAATTGTGGAGATAAATACATTTTCAGTTACTTTTAACTTTGCCACAGTTTATGTAGAGGGTGATGTCATCAGCATCTTCCCTGAGTGAGAGCTAACAGAATTGTCAAATGAGCAAAGGCCACAGCCATATTAGGAAAATCATCCATGTGTTCAAATTCTGTCTACTCCAGTCCCTCTGGGTAAGGGTAGGGTAGGATGAAGAGCTACTTTTGTTGGAATAGAAGAGAGGAGAGCAAGAAACTTGTGACTTCTTTTTGGAGAGAGCCTATCAGTTCTTTCTAGTTTTGGAGGGCTTAATGGTAAGAACAGAAAATGTTAATGTTTATTGACTACTATGATGTCAGTGTATAGTAATCTTAAAACTATGTTGAAATGCGCCTCTCCTGTCTCCAGACATCCTGTCTTCCGTGACTACATTCCCCTCTTAGCTAAAATAACAAGCTAACTAGAGTTTCACTATTCAATCTCCTTCTCTGGCAGATGTTTTCTGGCAAAGGCCTTCCTGCCTTTTTGAATTCCCCCTCAAGAAGCAAGAGAACACCTGCAGGAAGTGAATCAAGATGCAGAACACAGAGGAGTAATCACCTGCTTTAAAAATAAAGTACTGTTGAAAAAGATCATTTCTCTCTATTTGTTCCTAGGTGTAAAATTTTAATAGTTAATGCAGAATTCTGTAATCATCCAATCATTAGTGATTAATGTTTGAAAAAGCTCTTGCAATCAAGTCTGTGATGTATTAATAATAATGCCTTATATATATTGTTTGTAGTCATTTTAAATAGCATGAGCCATGTCCCTGTAGTCAGTAGGGGGCAATCTTGCTTTATTCATCCTCCATCTCAGAGCAAATTTGGAATTACAGACTTTTAGTGTAAGATATGTATAAGATTGACTGTTTGAAAGGGGTTTTCTCAAAAGTTAAAACTTTGGTTATGACTGCATTTCTGCACATAATCCATATTTACTGTTAAAATTATTCTAGAAACATGTTCGGTTGTACTGTGTGTGAACACCTGGAAGCAAAACCATAGTGCAAATACATTTAAGGTGTGATCAAAACTGTTCTCAATTGGTAAATAAGCATTAATTTTTCATAGTCTATATTCAGAAATTATCTTTTTGTTCTGTGGTGTGTGCTAAGGAATTCTAAAGGTGTTGTTGCATAAAATAGAGCAAAGTGGATGCAGATTAATTACCAAAATGTCATTCTAGAAACTAACTGCCTAGAATCCCAGAGGGTCAGATACTATGAGCAGAGAATTAACTTGCAACTTTTGAGAGGATCCCTGACATACTGTACTACTTGCTTTTACAATGTATTAGCAGAAATCTATGCGTTATAATTGTAGAATGATGTGCTTGCTGCCCAAGTGGTAATTCATTTTGGTTGCTTTATTAAAACTGTAAATACAATAGAACGTTAATAAATGTCTCTTGTGTAGCACCTTTTACTGTAGATTAGTTTTTGTTTTTTTGGTTAACATTGTTGATTGGGAAAACAAATTTTTCTAATCTCACACAAGCATTTAGAATATATTTTTTAAATGAGTCTCTTCTTAAAAATTAAAACTTGTAGGACATGGTGGCACACACCTTTAATAATCCCAGCCCTGGAGGGGAAGGCAGTTGGGGCAGGCAGGTCTTTTTGATATTAGGTCAGCCCGGTCTACTTAGTGAGTTCCAGGCTAGCTCGGGCTATGGGGAGACTCTGTCTCAAAGAAAAAAACTTTGGCTATGCCTGTCCTTCTGCACACAGTCATATTTGTACACTCACAGATTTGATCAGAACGCTCTTCTTTCTTTCCCTACTTAGTACATTCCTATAAATATGTGAGCATGGTTCCGAAAAGAGAATGAACCAAAATAGGGAGAGGTTGTGGGGATCTTGCCCAAGCCGTTCTGAAATTCCCAGTTCCACCTCAGTTCTTTAGGCATAGTCATAGAAACCTTGCCTAGAACATTTGCCCCTTTTCTGCACTGATCCCAGCCCATGATTTACACCCTGTTAAGTGTCCTCATTCTTCCTGATCCTTAATCCTGACTTAGTGGTTAGAGACCGGTGGTTCTTATATCAGCCATTTGATCTTTTTCCATATTCTACTCAAATTAAATATAAAGGGGAAAATGCCACTAGGTTATCAAACTACCCCACAAACCAGTCTCAGCCCAGTGTGATGATTATAAATGGTGATTTATCTGCTGCCTGTGAACATCTGTAAGCAACTCAGGAAGTCTGTTGGGGTGGTGGCAGTATATAATGCACAGAAACACAGTTTAAAGGCCAAACAGGAACTCACTGAATAGACCAGGCTGGCCTCGAACTTGGATTGATCCTCCTGAATGCTGGGATTACAGGTGTGTACCACCACATCCTGCCTGGATTGACATTTCAATAGCTATTCTTATCAGTGTATTGATTATGATACTATAGTACATTCTTGTTGTGTTTTGTTTTGGGATCTTGATGTATAGCCTGGGCCGGCCTTGAATTCACAGTTCTTTTGCCTCTGCCTCCTAGAGTGCTGGGAGGCCAGTTGTGCACCCCCATACCCAGCTATGTATTATTTAAAGGTTATAATCTCTGATAATTTTTTTAAATTTCTGGATTAAATTGAACCAACAATTGACTTTAGAAGTTTATTTATTATTTCTATTTCATGTGTATGGGTGTATTGCCTACTCATATGTAAATGTATCTATGTCATTAGTGCCCATGGAGGTCAGAAGAGGGTGTCGGATATAATGGAACTGGAGTTAGGGACAGTTGGTAGCCACCATGTGGGTACCAAGATTTGAACCAGGGTCCTCTGCAAGAACACCAGTGTTCTCAACCACTGAGTCATCTACCTCCCAAGCACTATAGCCTGTACCACCATGCCCAGCCCCTTTTAAAGACTCTTCTGTAAATTTTTATTTTTATGTGTCTTAAGTGTTTTACCTCCACGTATGTAACTGTATGCATGTAATGCAGTGCCTGCGGAGGTCAGAAGAGGCATCAGATCCCCTGGAACTAGAGTTATGGACTGTTATTAAGTACCATGTGGGTGCTGGGAACTAAACACTGGTCCTCTGGTCCTCAAGCAGCCAGTGCGCTTGACTGCTGAGCCATCTCTCCAGCCCCTTAAATATTCTTAAGGACTCTGGAGGTGTGGAAGATTTATACCGATGCTGCCTAGGGCCCTTGCTGCTCAGGCTGAAAATGTTTGTGCTGTACTCTTTTTTTTGTCAAAATCCTTATTTTCTCTCTTCTTTTGGTTGATTCATTGTTGTGACTGAGACAAGATGCTAGTACGTTGCTGAGGCTGACCTTGAACTCCTGGGCCTAAGCAGTCCTGTCCAGCCTGCTGAGAACCAGACTATGGGCATGTGCCACTACACTTGGCATGATTTGTTATTGAGAATACCCCTTCTGAGTAAATGATGGTCTTTAGAATAAGGTCTTTTGGAAGAAGATGCAAAGGAGGCACAATTATTTGCTAAAGGTCTGACATACTCCGGCTTGGCCCTTGTACTACAGGAACACTGCGGCTCACCCATGACCACAGAGTTCTGTGTCTTGTTTGAAATATGCATGCTTGTGTTTAAAGGATTCCATATTTCCCTTTTCTTTCTTTCTTTTTTTTTTTTTTTTAGAAAGCTCTGGATTGTTTTGTGTGGCAATAAAAGCCATAATAAAACTTGCATATTAAGAAATAGTAACTAGGCTGGAGAGATGACTCAGCAGTTAAGAGCACTAATTGTTCTTCCAGAGAAGCCGGGTTGATTCCTAGCACCCATGTGGCAGCTAACAACCATCCATAACTCCAGTTCCAGGGGCATCTGACTCCTCCTGACCTCCGAGGGCATCGTGCGACCCGTGTGCTCTTATATACATGCAGCAATACACTCATACGCATAAAATAAAAATATTTTTTAAAAAGAAAAGTAGTAAACAAGCCAGGCTTGGTGACATGTGCCTTCAGTCTCAGCACTCATGAGGCAGAGGCAGGCAGATCTCTGAGATGGAAGCCAGCCTGGTCTACATGATGAGTCCCGGGCCAGCGGGGGCCTCAACAGTTTCATAGCTTTTCTAAAGAAATCATCTTTATGACTTTTTTTCCTTCGCACTGTCAAGGACTAAACCCAGGCCATTGAGTATGCTAGACAGCTCCACCACTGACTCTCAGCTCAGAAACTGTTTTTGTTGTTTGTTGTTTCAAGATGGTCTCTCTGTAGCCCCTGCTGACCCAGAATTCTATGTAGACCAGTCTGGCCTCAATATCACAGAGATCCTCCTGCCTCTGCCTCTGCCTCCCAAGTGCTGAGATTAAAGGTGTGCACCACACACCTGGCATCAGAAACATCTTTAGTGAAATAAGTAACCATATTCTTGCTTTTCCACTTTCCTGTTAATATTTATCTGACCTTGAGGGCTGGAGATCCAGGTTGGTGGAAGAGCTCTTGCCTTCCATGTACAAGGCCTGGGTTCAATGCACAGTACCACTGTGCAAAGCTGCTAAGTAGCAAGGGTGGAGTTCCTTTTGGATTTCACTATGGTTCCACAATATACTTGAGTTGTTTATATTTAATGGGGAAAATCAATTAGATAATTACTGACATGGAGTATCAGGGTCAATAAGAATGATAATTCAGTCTGAGTAGTCGCCTGAGGCATCAGACCCTGGGATGCTGCAGAAGGGGAGCCCTAGCCTCAGCTTTGAATCCAACTCTGTTTTTCACTGGCCAACCTTCTTGAGGGTTGGCACAGTCAATAATGGCATAAATGAAAAAACATTAATCCTGATTTTTTTCATTGTTTTTATTTATGTGTGCATCTGTGTGAGTGTGTGCCATGTTTGTGCTGCTGCCCTCAAGGGCCTGGACAGGTCGTCAGATCCCTTGGAGCTTTCATGAGCCATACAACATGGGTGCTGGGGATTGAATTCTGGTCGTCTACAAGAGCAGCAAGTACTCTTAACTTCTGAGCCATCTCGTCAGCCCTGGTCCTGGTTCTTATAAACATCAGTAATCAAATTTTAATTTAAAGTATGCCAAGATTAAACAGGATTGTGCATTCATGCAAATTAGGAGAGTATACTTTATCAAAGAAAATTGTGACCCAGGTTGCTGACTGAACTTGGTTCTTGGCAAACTCTCAGTGGAGAATCAAGGTAAATCCTGTGCAAAATGTAGCTTAATTTGTCGAGTCTACTGGTGTCTGATCAGTCCTCCTTTTCAGACAGAAGATTTTCACCTTTCAGGCTTTCTGAAGGTGATTTGGGGAGTAAGGAAGGGATAACAAGATGAAAAATATGTTTTCAGAGATGGCTAGTGTATATTTTTGTTTTGCTGATTTTGAAGCCTGCATGGTATTTATTTATATTGGGTACAGGAGGTAAGGTGTGTTAAGGGGATCATTTACTAAGCCAGTACTAAAGGACTCTTGCTTTAACATACCTTGGTGTCCACCTCTGCTGTTTCGTAGTAGTGCTCTTTAGTCGCCCACAGAAAGTGCTTTTCAACAGGATGCCTCTGAAATATTGGTTCTGTGTAGCCTGAACTGCTATGGGAGAGACATCTCAGAACAATGTGCCAGGAATTCCCAAACGGAAAAGGAAGTTGTGGTTGAAAGGAGAAGAAGAGGTGGTTATGATCTTGATCTTGTATCACCCCCATTCTTTGGTTGTTGCAGAAGATTTATTGGTGTGAGTGTATGTGTCTGTATCTATGGGCATGTGTGTGCAAGTGCCCACAGAAGCCAAAAGAGGCATCAGATTCCTTATAGCTGGACTTGCAGATAGTTGTGAGCTGCTCAGTTTGGGTGTAGGATCCAAACTGGGGCTCTCATGATCGAGCAGCAAGCACACTTACTACTGAGCCATCTCTAGCCCTGTTTTTGACTTTATGAGGCAGTCTTGCTATGTTCCCCTGCCTGCCTTGGGATTTACTAGTAGCCTAGGCTGGCCTCAAGCTCAACATTGAACCCCCTCCCCCACCACATCAGATCAGTCTTCCAGGTGCAGAGCTTACGGGCATACACCACCAACCCAGCCTCCTCATTCTAAGGAGAGGCTGTTTTATGGCCCAGCTCATTGTATCACCTACAACTTGATGGTCTATGAAACGAGCTGCTTTTGTACAAAATAAGTAAATGGAAAGCTATCCTCATGAGGCTAGTTTCCCTGCTGGTAAGATTTGAAGCAATTTATCTGCAAACTGTATTAATTCCTTCACTCATCCAATTCTCACAGTTTTCCATTTGAAGGATAAGTATATTAATCTAAAGTTCCAGCTTAATTTAATCTCTGTTCTTACTTAAAAGCCTGTTTTCATTTTTTTCTTTTTCCAAAAAGCATTGTCTTCTGATTTTGAGTTTTAATCCTAAATTCATTGATTAAGTAGTGGAACTGGGGATGTAGCTCAGTGTAGACTAGTAGCTCAGTGTAGACTACTGCCTAGCATATGCAAGGCCTTGGGCATGATCTCCAGCACGGCCTCTCCACCCTCCACTCCTCCCACCTGCAAAAAACAAATTAGGCTGGGGAGATGGCTCAGTATGCAAGCTTGAGGACATGAGTTCAAATCCCTAGAATGCATATGAAGCCAAGTGCCGTAGTATGTGTCCACGATCCAGGTGCTCCTAGGAAAATGGGAGGTAGAAATGGGGAAGCCCTGGAGCCTCTCATGGGCTCCACTGTCACAGAGGTCGACCTCTACACATGTATGCTGCAGCAAATGCGCCATACACACGAATGTGTACACATGCACATAAAGATGAATAAGAATAAATAAACGTTTCCAAAAAGCATGCCTAGAGACATGGCTCAGAGGATACGAGCACTTATACAATCATGAGAACCATCTGTGTAAGAAGCGAGCGAGGCATCCACTGAGCGTCTGTACCTCCAGCTCTGAGGGAGGTGGAGACAGGAGGATTGCTGACTTTCAAACTGCGGGGGGGGGGCGGCGCATGACACACTAGAGCCAAGTTCAGAGAAAGATTCTGCCTCAAAGGAAAAGGAAAATGACAAAGGAGGATGCCCTCTTCTGACTTCCACATGCATGCACATCCACGCAAGCACATCCACATACACTCATAGGCACATCCACACAGGCACATCCACCCACATTCAGATACATACACACAGACACACATACAGGCATGTACACATACACTCAGATACATACTCTTATAGGCACATACAAATCTTTTTTAAAAAGACAAATTAGTAAAATTTCAGTATAGATCTCTTTTAAGATTGGTTTTTATTCTTAAATATGGGGGAGGGGGGTGTGTGCATGTGACTACAGCGTCCACAGAGGCCAGAGGTGTTGATCCCCCTGGAGTTGGAGTTACAGAAAGTTGTGGGTTGCCTGTCATGGGTGCTGGGAACTGAACTTGGGTCCTCTGCAAGGATAATATGCACTCTTACCCAGAGCCATCTCTAGCCCTCAGTTTAAATTTCTTAAACCTCATGCATTCATGCAGAATTTCACTCAGGTCAGAAGCTAAGGTGGGGCTGTGTGAAATCCACACCACCTAACTTGCTTTTCGTACTGTTCAAACCTCTCCAGAAGCAGTTAATTAAAATCACTTATGGACTGGGGATATAGCTTGGTTGTGAGCACGTGCCTAACATTTGCAAGGCCTGGCGACCACTACCCAGCACCACAAATAACAGCCAAACCATTTATGTGGGAAATGAAAAAATGTTTCACTAACTTTTCCCCATCTGTTAGTGATCACAAGTGTATAGATACCCGAACTGAAGAAGGGTGGTTTCCTTTCAATCCTAGAAGATTTCTACTGGAGGTCTAGGAAGAAAGCAATATACACTACTTTTCCTTAGTTTTCTGGTGCTATGACCAAATACTCAAGAGAAGCAGCTTAAGAGAACGGTTTACTTAGGCTCATGGTTTAGGACAGGATAGGTGCCCAGCATGGGGGGGAAGCAGGGATGGGAGCAGCTCCACCCACGCTCTGATGGGGGAGGGGGGGGCGGACGGGTGAGCCAGGGCTCCCTCTGCTGGCTTTCTCCCTTTTCCTTTTTTTATTCAGTTTGGTACCCAGCCCATGGGATGGTGCCATCCGCATTCAGGATGGGTCTTCCCTCAGTTAGACCTGTCTGGAAACACCCTCACAGACTTGTCCAAAGGTGTGTCTCCTAGGCTATTCTAAATCCAGTCAAATTATCACATCTGAAACTGATAACACATAGCCTGGGAGACAAGAAAAAGAACAAAACCTAAATGAAGTCTCAAAAAGAAAAGGTGATTCTCTGATGAAGCATTATTAGGAAAATAGAATCCAGATGTCTATGTTTTGTTTAAGCAACCCAACCTGGCTCAACACGAGTGACTACCGGTGTCCCTTGTAGTTGGGTTTGCATCCATGTTCCTCAGTGTAAGCCAGCTCTCCCAGAGCCAGGGAGAGAGGACTGAGTATCACAACCAGCCAGGTACCCTTGATGATACCACAAATTATCCTTAGCACATCAAGTTATTCTTTACGAAGCATCCCACCTCATTTGCAGAACAGTCAGCATGCCTAAGCCACCATTCCCTAAGAAAGGCTTTAGGAAGGATTTTGCTTCTGCATCTCCATCTTAATTCTGACAGAACGCATCACAGCTTCCGGTTGGCAGGCACCATGTTTAGATGTCTGGTTGTTTTAGTATGCTGCTTTTTTGTCTGATTTTCACCATCGAGGAGTTTTACATATATTATCTTTCTAGATTCTTTTAACTGAGAACGCAGATGAATTAAGCCACTAGTAGACCAGCATTTTCATCAAACCTCTTATTATTAGCATGGTTTAAGCGATGCAATTGTTAAGCTATTGGGCACTGATAGCCTAAAGAAGCAAAATTATTATTTTTTTCTAGATTTGACTCAATGACTCTAAGTCCTATCTGTATCTGTGTACCAATGGTTATATGCATGACAAAAATAGTCTTTTTTGTTTCTTGGTTAGTCAGATTGTTTGAAATGGGGTTTAATCTATACATAGGCCTCCAGTTTATTTGGGGCTTTAAGCTCTTTTGTGATTTAGCAGTTTCTTGATGTATGCATTCAGATTAAGTGTTTGCTTGCCCAGTGTGTGTGCCATTGGGTGATAAATGGTCAGGTACAGTTCCTGTAGCTGGTCCACAGAGCTTGCAAAAACACACTAAACTTCAATCTTCACCCTCCACTGAAGAAAGTTGACTAGAACAAGCTTGCAGAATATGAGTTGATTTTTTATTAAAATATTATAGCATTGATTAATTGGTAAGAGTAAGGATTATTTTGTACGGAACTGGAGTATGATCTTCAGCATCGTAATTAATAAATAAATACGTACAAATTAAATTATTTTGTTTTTATTTAGGTCTCAAGTTCATGGCTACATTATTTTTTCTCCTTTACAACAGGACTATGAGAAAGAGGGTGAATCCAGAGCTGGAGAAAGGCCACAGGGAAAGCATTCTAAATACTGGGCTGAGTGACCGTGGACCCTTCCCTGGAGGTCTGTGGAGCAGGATAGGGACTGGCGAGATAGCTCAGCAGGTAAAAGCACCTGCTGCCAAGCCCTATGACTTGAGTTTAACCCTCGGATCTCACATGACGGAGGGAGAGAACTGACTCCCTCATGTTGACCTCTAACCTCCACATGCACCGCAGCATGTGCCCACACGTGCACACACAGGGACACATACATAGTAAAAATTTATTTTAAAAACCAGGGTATTTTTTCCTGTGTTTGAAATGGATTAAATGTAAAGGAGAAAGAAATAGATTGGCATGCCTCTCTGAGACCTGAGTTCTGGAGTTTGTATGGGCTGTGTCAGTGACAGATGGTCGGTAAATTCAACAGATGTCCTGCCAGCCTTGCCAAAGCTGTGCTTCCTTTAATGTGGTGACCCTCTGGGAGCTTTGTCCTAAGTCATGTGCAACAGGGAAGGAAGTTTCTGGTAAACCACTCTGGGGTGGCTTACTACCCACTGCTACTTCATCTTTAAAGATCCAATGATCCAGAAAAGTTGGGCTTTGCCCAGAATTATTATTTCTTAATTAGTGTGTGAGCGTGGGCACATGGGCCACAGGGAATGTCCTTGTAGAGGTCAGAGGACAACTTTCAGGGTCTGGTTCTCCCCTTTCACAGTGGGATATGGGGATCAGACTCAGGTCATTAGGTTTATGGGGGCAAGTGCTTTTACCCCCTGAGCCATCTCGCTGGCCCTTTGCCCAGAATACTAACACAAAATCATTCTCTAGATCTTAAAGCAATTCTCAAACCTTTGTTGACTTGGCAGGAATTTTATTGATGTGTCGTTGCTTAGTGTTACCTTC
Source organism: Eospalax fontanierii (assembly GCA_035773235.1). Taxonomy (NCBI): domain Eukaryota; kingdom Metazoa; phylum Chordata; class Mammalia; order Rodentia; family Spalacidae; genus Eospalax; species Eospalax fontanierii. The sequence goes on along the minus strand of CM069527.1, from coordinate 24,238,495 downwards.
AGGATACTCCCCCTAAGGGACTATGAGTACAGGAAACAGTGATGCTGTGGGCCAGAAGGGGAGCCCAGGAAATGATGGGTGGGAACGAACTGGGGTGGGCGCAGCAAATGGGCCCATTTGTTCTCTGCCCCTGCTGTGCTGCTCCAGACCCGTGGGATACACTGCCGGCTGATTGCTAGCTGATAGCCAAAAGCCTCCTGACCCCCATAAAAGGAGTAGACATGAATTAAAGACTAAGGACTTAAAAACTAAGGTCCTGTATTTGGGCCACTTTACTTATGCTTATGTCTCCTGGCTTACCTGCCACGTCTGCTGCACTTACAGGAGAATGTAAGGCCTTAAGATCACCAGACTGCAGTTTAAACTTGGTAAACAAAAAACAAAACCCACGTCTACTGTATTTTTCCATGGCATTTTTACACAAGTGGCTCATTGCTAAGAGTATATTGGCTACTTTAATGGGCAATCTGATCTTTCACAGGGAGACACTGAAACTCTCAGGACAGACAATGGACTTGGACAGATTACTGTTGTCTCGGTACTAATCTCAGGCATGTCCTCATTGGGTGTTTGTTTTTAATAGAACCTGATCCATCCCAAACAGTATATTAAAACTTGTCAGTAAAAATATATCAAGTTTAAGAGCAAGCCATGGATATTTATACTGCCTTTATGTATTTTATTAGAAGGAAAGGCAAGTAAATACTTTGCAGGAAATATCTAGTATAAGCACCAGTAGCTGTTATTATTTTTTAACTGGATGGCAGAGCATTTACACACTCAGTTTATTAGTGACCTTCCCATAAAAGTTTTAGGAACCGAGGGCCAGATAGAGGTCATAAGTTTATCCAAGCCTGCTCACTGGTAGGTTTTATTGGTGAATTGGATGACTGAAAAGAGGCCGAGAAATGTCTACATTTTCAAATGCAAAATCACTGTTACTTCCTCCCTATCTATTAGTGTCTCACCCTCAGACAGAGTACAGATAAGCAGACATGGTGGCACACACCTTCAGCCCCAGCATTCAGGATGCAAGGCAGGCAGACTCTGAGTTGAGGTCAGCCTGGCCTACATAGTAAGTTTCCAGGCCGACCAGGGTATGTAGTGAGACCCTGTCTCAAAATTTTTACAAATCCGGACAAAGACTATAGATGATATTTCGGTAGTCCCTTACAGTGACCACATTCTACTTTGCTATTTTTAAAAATATTTTTAATGTGTATGAGTGTATTGCCTGCATGTGTGTAAGTACGCCAGTGTTGTGCAATGCCTGAGAATGTCAGAAGAGAGGGTAGGACTCCCCTGGAACTGGAGTTATGGACAGCTTTCAGCTGCAATGTGGGTGCTGGGAATTGAACCCGGGGTCCTTTGGTGAACAGCCAGTGCTATTAACCGGTGAACCATCTCTCCAGATCCTACTTTGTTATTTTTTAAAGCTTTATTTTTATTTGTGTGTGTCTGTGTGTGTATGTCACATGAGTGTAGGTGCCTATGAATGCCAGAAGAGGACATTGGATCCCCTGGAACTGGAGTTACAAGTGGTTGTAAGCTGCCTAACATGGGTGCTGGGAATCGAATTCAGGTCCTCTATAACAACAGCAAGTACTCCTAACTTCTAAGCCAGCTCTCTTGCCCCAAGTCCTACCTTTGAAAAAATATAGTTTCTATACATTAAAATAATTGCACTCTGGCTTATTATTTTTTTAAAGACAGGGTCTCATGTACCCCAGACTGGCCTCAAAAGAGAGAGAGATGACTGCTCACTGGAAAGATTACCACAGAAGGGGCCTAGAAGAACTCGCAAAGTGAAACACCCAGGGCTAGGATGCTGGAGCCTTAGCATTAGCTGCTGAGGGAAGATGCCACAGAGAAGCTGTTAGTCTGGAGCTGGACCAGTTACTACCCATGGAATCCTGGCTCATTTATTTGTCCTGACCAAGTGTTTCTATCCAGGTGCTAATGTGGTTTCTCTTGAGCTATTTTTTTTTTTATTTTATTTTAATTAATCTTTTGAGACAAAGTCTCATGCAGCCCTGGCTGTCCTCAGACTCATTATATAGCAGGGATGATTTTGAACTTCTGATTCCCTTGTCTCCACCTCCTGAGTTCTGGGATTACATGCAGGGACTACCACACTGAGTTTATGTGGGAGGTGCTGGGGATCAAACCCAGGGCTTTGTATATTTTAGGTCCTAAGTATGGTGTAGATAGGAGCCAGAAATGGATAATGGTTACCCAAGAGTGTTTGCTACTCTCACAGCAGACCTGACTTTGGCTTCCAGCACCCAGTTTGGACAGCTCACAACCTCCTGTAACTCCAGCTCTAGGGGATCTGACACCTTCTTGTTGCTGCAGGTGTCCACACATGCACATACACACAAACACACCAAGAGACACACACACACACACAAAAAAATCTGAGTGTGGTGCATGTCTTTAATCCCAGCTCTTAGGAGGCAGAGGTAGGTGAATGTGAGTTTGAAACTAGCCTGGTCAACATAGCATGTTTGAGGCCAGCCAGGACTACATAGTTAGATCTTTTCTCAAAAATAAAATTTTTAAAAATAAATAAAAATGTATAAAATGAATCTAAGAGGAAAAAAAGATAAAGTATGTAAAACTATGCTGCCCCCAGAGGACAGCTCTTTCAGAATTCTCATGGGCCACAGAATTAATCCAGGGGCAGGACATTAAAAGACTGAACCTATAATTCAAACCCAGGACATTCATTTCCTTCCCAGGACCCTCGTTTCCACATTCCTTCGGTCCTGAAGGCTGTCATTAGACTATCCCTAATAAATCAAACCATTCTCTCGCTCCCAAATTCCTGCAGCAGATGAATATATGTGTTACTCTTGCTTTTCTGATAATGCCACCTGTATTTACATAGGAGCTCATACTGTCCATTCGATCCTCACAGATTACTAGAAAGGAGTGGTCGTTTGCATCTTTACCACGATGCAAGCAAAGCCTCCCTCTTTGTATGGATTTGGATCTTCATGCACAGTGTCCAAGAGACCCAGTTTCTCTATTGATCTGAAATGCACATTAAATGATTTCATGTGAGACACTAAAGCTTTGGTGCATGTGTGATGACTCTTAAGGGTGCTTGTCGTGGTAACAGGTGCCTTTGTTATCTACTGTGTGCTCAGTTACAGTACCATTTCGTTCTTCACTGGCCTTACCTCATTTGGTCACCTCACCAATGCTTTGAGCCAGGTAGTACTATCGATGAGGCTCGAGCCCACCTTGTGCATGGTGGACAAGTGCTACTGAACTGTACTCTCAGCCGTGTCCCCATTCTATACTTAAAAAAGTGAGACTCCGAGAAGCTAACTGGCTTGCTCCTTTCTGCTCTGATGCTAAGGCTGAAAATACTTTGGTTCCTGTGATTTAAGGCTGGACTCTGGACACCACGCGACCTTCAGCTCCCTTGGAGGCACCTGCTTCTTTCTGCTCACACTTCACTCTCTTATCTCTTCTCCTACTTCCCGGTGTCTGTCCCTCTGTCCCCTCCTCCCTTCCTTCTTTCCTTCCTTCCTTCTCTCCTTCCCTTCCGTCCTTTTCCTTTTCTTTTTGAGACAGGATTTCATGTAGCCCAGGTTAGCCTCAAACATGCTGAGTAGCCCAGGATGACCTCGAACTCCTAATTCTCCTGCCTCTGTCTCCTGAGTGCTGAGATTAAAGGCACTGACCTCCCTGCTGGGCTTTCCATCTACTCTAGCAAGCTTCCTCTTCCTCCAGGATTTCCTCTGTGGAAGGTGGGAAGGGAGATTTCAGACTAGAGACAGTGTCCACTGTTCACAACTGCTGAGGTGTCCTCTTCACCTCACTGACTATCTGAATGATCTTTCCAGTTAAAGCTCAGAGCAAGTGACTGGAGATCTTGGAGCTAGCACTGGATAGATAGACACAGGGCAAGGGCACTGGACAGAGAGGGACAAAGGCCAGGGATCACCAAAAGACAGTTTGCTATCTCTCAGCTAAGCAAAAGGGCACCTTGAGATGGAACTTCAATAGCCATTTCATAGTAGTAGAGACATTCTGCATTTACTGTATTCTAACACAGCAAAACTTTCCAGTCTACAGTTCAACAGCAACAAGGCTTGTTAGCTGCACTATCAAAAGAGCAGGCTCTCAGAGGTCCAGGAACTTGAGTAAGGTGTGTGTGCATATATGTGCATGTTTGTGTGCAGGTGAACATGTGTCTGGGTACATGTGTGGTTAACTGTGTGGAGGCCAGAGGACAACCTTGGGTGTCACGCCTTAGGTGCTATTACTTTGGTGTTTCTTTCTCTTTGTAAATTTTATTTGGGGGCTGGAGAGAGCTCAGCAGTTAAGAGCCCTGGCTGCTCTTACAGAGGACTTGGGTTCAGTTCCCAGCATCTACCTGGCCTGTGAATCTTCCTCTTGGCCAGCAAGCCTCCAGGAAAGCCCAGCTGCTCTGCCGGCAGAATCGAATTCGAATCGACAGTGATACTCAGGAAAGTCACACCAGAACACAGAGCTGTAAGTACTCAGTGATTAGAGAAACAAACGAAAACAAACAAAATCCCTGTCCAAAGGAATTCCGATTTCTGCGGAGCTTTTCTCCGCGTAATCTTGACCGAAGCCGGCTGGTAAACCCACCAGTCCCCTGCCCCTCTAATCCGCCCCCACCTCCACCCCCGGCTTCTTTGTGAAACGAGCCATGCCTCTCTTTCCAGTGTAATGTGGGCTGATCCTGGCCCAAGCTGGACTTAGGTCCCGCTTGAATGATCGGCAGAGAATTTTCTAGAAACCTTTTTCCAAATCTCGATTGCTGCGAGATTATCTGTGAGGTGGAAGGTATGGAGCGAAAGAGCCCGAGCCCCCAAGCCTAAAGACCAGCTTGGTCCTGCCTGCCTTCATTTATCTGATACAGTACAGGAAACTCTGCCCCCCTCTCATCACACTTCCACCACTGTGAGCCACGGCATGTCCAGATTGGACCCCAGATGGCAGCTGTGGATGCTCAGCGCACAAAAGGTTTTCTGTTTGCCCAAGGGTCTATCAGTGTTTAAACAGAAATGGCGGAAGCGCAGGCGGACGGTATCAGCGGCTTATCCGGCCCCGGCTTTTCCAGGTACACTTGCCAGTCAATTGAATTTACCAGCTCCCTCAGCACCAAGTTAAAAATTGCCTGGGCAGACCACACTGCACTGAATAGGGAGAACAGGCCAGTTTCTGGAGTTGAGTGTATACGGGACCTCAAGGCCTTATTTGCCTTCATAAGCTGTGATGACCTAGATAGTAAGAGGCACCTAGAAACAACCAGAGTCAGGCTCAGAAACACACTCAGGAAGCTAGATGACTCTAAGTCTTAGCAAGTGTGGAAGTAGACGGAGATAGCTCATGTTCCCTTGGTTCACTAGGCTGTAGTCAGCACAGGATGTGGTTAAAGAAAGTGTTAACTGGAAGTTGGAGATTTGTGAACACTTTAGGATTGAAAGCAACCTTGTAGATGCGCCTCTGTGCACATTTCTCATAGAGCAGTTCTTTGACAAAGATACATTTGGGTTACATCTTCCTGAAAGATGATCCTCAAGGCAGAGAGATAGGTGGATAGCCTATTTTAGAAAAGTCTTTTGAGGTCAGACCTGGTGTTTTAAGCCGGAAGCCCCAGCACTCAAGAGGTGGGAGGTTCTCTGGGAGTTTGAAGCCGGCTTGGGCTACCCAGTGAAAACCTGCTTCAAAAACAAAATAATATTAAAAGCAGAACTAAAGAAAAAGAGAAACAGGGGCTGAGCAGGTGAGTTAGCTCGGCAGGTAAAGGCCTGCTCAGGCCTGACAACCCCAGTTCAATCCTTGGGACCCACTGGTAGAAGGAGAGAAACGATTCCCGTGAGTTGTCCTCCGACCTCCACACATCCACCATGGTGTGAGCACACACACACACACACACACACACGTGTGTGCATGCATACTAACTAAATAAAATTAATTTCTTGAATAAATTTTTTTTAAAAAAGAAGAGTGACATATTGATAATTACCTCTACTTTCCCAGCCCTTATCATGTGCCAGCTAAGCACCTGACGAGTATCTCATTTAATTCTCAGAATAATATTCAGAGGTAGGAATTTTAGTTTCTGTCTTACAGATGAAGAAACTAAAGCTTAAAGGTTGTGATTTAGCCAGGTATGGTGGTACACATCTGTAACCCTAGCATTTAGGAGGTGGGAGATAAAGGTAGGAAGGCAAGGACTTTCAAGGTCATCCTTGGCTATACACTGAATTTGAGTTCTGCCTACCTGGGATACATGAGACCTATGTAAAAAATCCACCTCAAAAACAAAAGAAAAGTTGTTATATAGCCTGCCTTGGTGGCACATGCTTGTAATCCTAGCACTTAAGAGGTGGAGGCAGGATGGTCAGGAGTCCAAGGTCAGCCTCAGCTAGCCAGAATTTGAGGCCAGCCTGGGATAAATGAGACTTAGCTGCAAGAGAGGGGGGGAAAAAAGAGTTGTGACTTGCCCTGGGTCACAGATAAGTAAACAGCTAAGATCTGAACCTGAGCTCTTCTGGTATGCTTAGTTTGGTGTTATTTGAGACAGGGTCTTGCTATGTAGCTCAGGCTAGCCTCAAACTCTTGATTCTTTTGCCTCAGCCTCACTATCCTGAGAGTACAGCCAGCTCTGAACCTAGGTGCTCTAGTCCCACAGCTCTTAGGGTGAGGCAGTCTGCACTACTTCCTGCACGCTGATTAAATCACTTAACTGGCACAGAATGAGGCAGATGCTTCTGTTTCCTGAACTTCGCCCTACTTGTGTGTCATTTATACCATTAATTTATTATTTAACCAATTAAATTATTACATAACTCCATCCTAAATCATATTCATGATTTAGGGATGGCTCAGCTGTTAAAAGCACTGGCTGCTCTTGCAGAGGACCAGGTTCAGTTCTCAGCACCCACATGGTGCCTAACCATTTTTAACTCCAGTTCCAGGGGATCCGACACCCTTTTCTGATCTCCAAGGTTTCTCAGGACATGAGTGCATTTACAAACATGCAGGCAGTACAGTCATACACATAAAATAAAAATATCTAAACTTCTAAAATGTAAAAAAAAAAAAAATAGCTAACGATGTGCCAAGACATTAAAATGAAAATATCCTTTAACACACCATCATGGCACTGATATTGCCCGTTGAGAAGTCAGTGCAGAATTTAAAAGCTGCATGTTTGTACCGCAGCATCATTTGGGGTAAAGTCATCTGGGGTCATGGAGGTGATGTCCAGATCCTCACCAGCAGCTGGGCTGACCCTGCAGAGTAAGCACTTCTGGTGAATATGTCTGTGTCTTTCAGGCGTATTCTTTCATTGCTGTAATGAGGCAAAGGGAGAACAAAGCCAACACTTAGCTTTAGGGTCTTGAAGAATTCCAGGGACAGGCAAGAATAGCAATAGCTGCATGCTTCAGCCTGGGGGATATCATGGGGACCCCAGGGGTTATGGAAGGCTAGTCTCCCTGGATGAAAGGAAGCCCAGACTAAATTTCCCTTGTTCCATTTCCGTGCTTACCCAGTGTTCCTTCCTAAACCCCATCTCCTCTTGGGCAAAGACTAACGGAAAATTTAGAGTCCTGTTGTCTGAAATTGTGCATTTGACCTACTTTGCTGTCTTTAATACAAACAGCTAGAGATTAATTTCTAATTCTTTGTCTTCGTTGTTATTCCAACATGTGCTATGACAAAATAACTGAGAGAAGCAACTTCAGGGAGGAAGGAGTTATCTTGGTACCAGTTTCAGTCTTGGAGGTGGCGAGGCGTGGCTCTAGGGCTGAGCCATCCAGAGCAGCAAGAAGATGAAGACGCAGAGAGCTCAGAGGCTGGAACCAGAAGCCAACATCACCTTCAACCACGCCCGCCCCTTCTGCTAGCTAGGCTGCAGTCCCCAAAGTTCCACAACCCCCAAAATAGCACCATCAGCTGGGGACCAATGCTCAAACCTGAGTCTGTGGGCAACACTTCTCATCAGGATGATCACAGTGATTGAACACCCTCAGCTAAACCCTCACCGTCCCCGACGCCCCATAAAGCTGTGTTTTAAGCTTCCTGGTCTTGGACCTTAAGCAACTTTATATAAAATTTGGCAAACTGAAAACAGTACAGCAACATACTTGTACTGTGAAGATGGACCCCTGAAACCAGTAGAAAATCAGAGTGAGAAAGGTTTTCTGAGGACCAGCAGGTAGTCTGACCTCTGACCAGGCCCATTTGTAACATAAGATGGCTTTTGTCTGCTCCACAGCAAATGTCTACCTGGCCCATCCCAGGGCCAGCCATTGCCCACCCAGGGGGCTTGAGCTGTTACTCTGTCAGTGCTAAGATAAAATAAATCTGCAAAGACAGAAGACAGACTCAAGAGGGAGGGAGGCAGGAAGGAGGGAAGTCTGCTTTTGGACTAGCCTTCTGATTATTCAGTAGTATCATCCCATCATACTTCCAGAAACAAAAATCCCAGTTTCCTATGAGTGCAGTCCCTAGTCTTCCTGTACTGTCTTCACCCCCAAATGTCTCGGCCAATGACACCCCCAGTCTGTGCTCCGCACCAGCTCCATAGTCCAACCCCCTGCTGGAGTCCACAGGCACTCCAGGCACACATGGAATGCTGCCAGTCACAGGAGATCCTGAGGGAGATAAAAATGCACATCTTTGACCACTTCTTTACCAAACAGACCCAAGATGTGTAATTAAAGGCCGGGGGACTCTGCTGGAAATAGGTTTAAACTTGAGGTAATCCCTTCTGGCACTTCCTCTTCCTAATAACCATCAACAAAAATCAAACAAATCCACCTGGCTCCAGTCAGTAAGTCTGTAACCAGCAAAGGTCACGGGAGGAGCGATAAGAACAAGAAAGCGGCCACAAACCGCGTTACTGGAAACACATGTTGGGACGTGTTGGAAAGCCCGAGCCGGGGCTAGGACAGCCTAGGACAGCGACGCTCACTAGCTCCGGAGCTGTGAGTGCCTCCCGTTCCTGCCTCTGTGCCCCTGCCAGCCAGCGCTTGCTCTCAGGCTGCTTTGCTGTCTTGCCCCCTGTGAGCAACTTTTAGCCTTGAGTTAACTTCCTCTACTCTTCCCCAAAGAAAGGAATGGCCACTGTTGAGCTGCCCATGAGCAAATCACCCCATACTTCAGTAACCCTCATTCCTGCAGACTGCCTGGCCGGTCTGTTTCCAAGCTCCTCAGTGCTTGCGTGTGCAGGTAGCTTGAAACACACAAACACACCTGCGTGGGAAAATGTTTCTTCAAACTTTCAGACTGCGGTGTGCTGTTTTATTAGGCAGCTTGGACTGCTGCAACACCATACCTCACCAGCGTGCCTTAAGCAACAGCAAGGTTATTTTCTCACAGTTCTGGAGGCTGGGGAGTTCAAGGTCAAGGTGCTTATTTAGTTCCATATGAGGATTTCCTTTCTGACTTGTCTGTCACCATATCCTCACCCTGCAAAGAGCAAGCTCTGGTGCCTCTTCCTCTTCTTAAAAGGAAGTCACTCTGTCTGGAGAGATGGCCCTGGCTGCTCTTGCAGAGGACCCTGGTTTGATTCCCAGCACCCACATGGCAGATAACAACTGTCAGTAACTGCAGTTCCAGGGGATCCAATACCTTCTGACTTCCACAGGCACTGCATAACATGGGTGCACTTACATACTGAGTCCTATGTCCATTCTTTCTCTCTCTGGAACTCAACTTTTCCACCAGATATAGAGATCCAGGAAAGGGATGAGTCTGATAATCTTTTTCTCCACTCCCTGCAGAACTGATGTTCTAGTTGCACGCCAGACTGCACCCAACTTGTGAGGTGGGTGCTAGGATCTGAACTCAGGTCCTCATGGTTATGCAGCAAGTGCTCTTAACAACCTGAGCCATCTCTCCAGCCCCCAAGAAGAAGATTTTTGCTTTTTTTTCAAAAAGCTTTGCCTTCCCATTGACTTTCTCTGTCTCTCTTAATTATTGTGTGTATTTGTGTGTGAGCAGGCAGGACTGTGGAAGTCAGAGGACAATCCTGGGAAGTCATCTCCTCCCACCTTTACATGAGTTCCGGGATCCTAACTCAGGTTTTCAGGTTTGCACAGCAAGTGCTTTTACCTGCTGAGCTATCTCAGTGGCGGTCATTCTTTTTAGACACAGCCCAGTCTGACCTCAGACTTTCTGTGTAGTTGAACCTCTGATTCTCCTGACTCAACTTTCTAGGTGCTGGGATTACAGGCCTGCGCCACCATGCCCAGCCACTCTTCGGTTTCTATGAATTTGCCTGTGGTAACTTAGGCACATTATGTACATTTACCACCCAAATAAATCAGTACCATTTGACCACATTTGCTATATCTTTTCTTCTTTTTAGCCAAAAGTCTTAAAATATATTATGAGCATCATGAAATTTCCCTGAACGTTTCCATATGCATCTAAGAAGGGTATGTTCCTCAGTAATTTTAGTACTGTGTATCACAACTCATAAAATTCCTTAATGCCATCGAATACCAAATCCATATTTGAATTTCTCCTGTTATCCTAAAAATATCTCTTATAACTGGCATACTCAAATCACGACCAGATAGTAGGCCTGGTAGTTATTGCTTTTATTCTAGAGTATTCCTGGTCCCTCTCCCTGACAGCAGACATTGCCTTGTTGAGGAAATCCAGGGAGCCTGCAGCCTTGCTCCATGGGTGGGGTTAGGCTGATGGCTTCCTCCTGGTGGGAAGGTTTTGCTCCTCCCTATCACCTGCTTTCCCCAGGCCAGAAGTTAAGGCTGGAAGCTTGATTACATTCTGTACTTTCTGGCCTGGTCCTATTCAAGTGAGTATTCTGTCTGTCCAGGTGGTTCTGAATATGCCTAGGGCAGAGGTTGGGGGTGGGAGGTAGGGAGAATATCCAACTGGTGTCAAATTACCTTCACCTGAGGGCCGGAGAGATGGCTCAGAGGTTAAGAGCACTGGCTGTCTTCCAGAGAACCTGTGTTTGGTTCCCAGCACCTACACGTGGCAGCTAAAAACTATCCGTTAATCTAGTTGATTGAGGGGGTGGTCCAATGCCTACATGGTGCCTGGCCACTGTAGGTACTGAATGACATGGGTGCACTTACATTAGTGCAGGCATAACACTCATCATACACATAAAAATAAATATACAGATGAAATTTTTTTGCAGCTTCCATTTGCAACCAGCACAGAGTTTGTGGGGTGGGAGTGATACTTTGGTATCATGTGAATATCCAGTTTCCCAAAGACCAGCTTTATCCAATAGCATTACCATCCTCCATTATCCCTGCCAGAATCGTTTATTTCACTGGGGCTTAGCAAGGGTGATCTCTTTGTTGTTATCCCTTCCACACTATAATCTCAAATTTGTCTATAAAGAAGATCTGGCCTTCTCCCATTGCCTTGTATTTCAGCTCCTCCTGGCAAGCTGCGATAAAGGCTGAATTTGGTTCTTTTGAAGACTCATTTCCAGAGGAAGGAGTTGGGGAAATGAGTCTGGTCTTTATGAGACTGAAGAATGAATGTGACCAAGGGGGTGAGGTTCTCTGAAGGAAACTTCATTTCCTCCACTTTCCCCTGGGATCCCCCAGTGTTTTGGAGACCAGCCAGAGGGCCACATGTGTGCTGTACATGTGCATTTTTGCGAGTTTGGGGACGTGATGGGCAGCTACAGGGCCTCTGTCTGGAGCTTTCTACCCACGCAGGGGAAGGTGTTGAGAACTGTGTGCTTCCTCTCCAGATCCTATACTTCTTCATTTTACGAATGAACAGGGAGGAGTTTTGGACAGGAGCTGTCATCTCAGGGTTCCTTTCCCAACTCTGTATACGGCAGGGTAAAGCTCTCACCAGGCTTTTCCCAGATGTCCAAGTATTTCTAGTCTTTACTTTTTCCAGTATGACTAACAATAGGCCAAAGGGTTATTAGTTCATCATTCACCGAATAGTTACAGAACATCATCCATAAGCTCAGTTTGTGACCAAGCTCACTCCAGAGGAGGTTACCTTAAGGGGCCCTCTGTCTAGTTTGGAAGGAATAATATACACACAGAAAGTGTCAGCACAAATTGATGTGTAGAAACAAACCCCAACATATTGTCTAGCCTGATCATTTGTTGGTCTTTTGTCATATAGTGGACAGTTATCTTTTTAAAAAAATTTTATGTATATGACTAATATGCCTTTATATATGTAAGTGCACCTCAGAGGTCAGAAGAGGGTGTTGGATCCCCTGGAACTGGAGTTGTTATGGATGGTTGTTAGCCACCATGTAGGTGCTGGAATTCGAACCCAGGTCCACTGCGAGAGCAGTCAGTGCTCTTAACCGCTAAGCCATCCTTCCAGCCCCTGGACAGTTATCTTAAGAACCTCTGGAATAAATGTTGCATAGTGTCACATAGATGTTTCCTAAGAGAGAGAGAGAGAGAGAGAGCGAGAGAGAGAGAGAACCCCCTGGAAGACAGATATGATGATTCCATATTTCAGATGAATAAACTGAAGCACATTGTGGGTACATAGCTTGCCCAAGGCCACACAGCTCTTAAATCCAGGCACTCAGCTATCTGTATCAAAGCCTGTGCTCTATCCAGGAGGCCATGCTGTTCTCTTACCACGAGTTCTGTGAGACAGGAGTGTAGAGAACGGAGACTGGCATGGTTACCACGCACAAGGTATTTGTTACTTGGAAATTTCTTCCATTCTGCATGTAACTATCAAAACAATATTGTGTTAACTATGTATTAAATATATAGCATAGTAAAGAAAATCTTCATAGGAAGAAAATATGCCTATAACCACAACACCTTAATTTAATAAGAGCCTTTATTTTTAACATCTCCCTCCATCTCTGCCCACAGGCACCAGTGTTCCTGCACAGTATTAATCGTAGCACAGACGCTAGGTCGTGCTTTCATGTTTGACTTTATATGCATTATAACTATGTTTATGAAGCATTTATATTTTCAGTGTTAAAAGACTGGATATCATTCCCCTGAGTGGATAAAGCATTATTTCTAGAGCCAGGTCCTCTTCTTAGGCATCACCTGGACAAGTTTTCATTGTTGCTATTTAATTTTTTGAAATATTTTATTATTTTTATGTGTATGAGTATATTGCCTGCATGTTTATGAAGGTACCTATGTCATACAATGCCTGCAGAGGTCAGAAGAGGACATCAAGTATCCTGGAACTGGAGTTACATATGATTGTTAGCCACCATGTGGGCGCTAGGAATCGAACCCGGGTCCTCTGCAAGAGTAGCCAGTGCTTTAACCACTGAGCCATCTCTCCAGCCCTCATTTTTGTAGAATGTTTTTAAAAAGTGAGATTCTATGAAGTTTCTTTTGACCCTCCTGCGAGTTCTTTTCTTGGGAAAACTTCTCAGAGCTGGCTGGATGTTTCTATGGTGCTTGACACAGGTGGCCATGTTGCTCCCGGAAGGCTCACTGCGGCACAGCAGCTGAGGGCCGTGTTGGAGCTGGGTGCCATCTCTGCTTACGTGTTGCCTCCTTCTCATTTGATAGGCAGAACATGTGCCTGATAGGACTCCGTTGATTACTAAGAAGCTTGAATTTCTCCACCATTTGTTTACTGTTTGAGTTTTTTCTCTATAAACTGTCCTCCCTGAGCCTTGCCTATTTGTTGCTTGGGGCCTTGTCAATCACTGTGTATTTCAGGAGATGTGTATGTGATGCATTCATGGAGGCCATTCAAGGGTTTAATAAAGGGATGGTTTATGAAGGGTTGAGGGAACTGACAAGGGACACAGCAACCTTGTGGGGAAGTCAGAGTCTGCCCAAGGAAGGAACCGGAGCAGATCGCATTGAGGTCTCCATGGGGAGGATTCCTGGCAGGTAAAGTGGCCTTGATTAGGCAGGGCCAGCCCAGGAAGCATGGAGAGGAAGCCAGGAGAAACACTCACCTGACTCACGCTCCTCGATCTCTCCTGAGCGCCTGGCCCAGCCCTCCCATACCTCCTTGTGTTCTCCAAGTTGTGAGGTGATCCCAGGAGCTGCAGGGGTGAAGGCTGTGTGGAAGCTTAGTGGTCATATATTAAAGCCCTTAGACATGCACTTCTACTAACTGTGTCTAATCAAAACTGGTAATAAAATCAGTTATTTCCCAGATGCTTATTTTTGGCATAAGGCTAAACCAGGTATTTATGTTAAAAGAGGACTTAGGAGGCTGGGGAGATGGCTTGGTGGGTAAAGTGTTTGCTGGGCAAGCATGAGAACCTGAATTCAGATCCCCAGCACCCATGTGATTGCTGATATAATATGCATTTATAATCCCAGGACTGGGGAAACAGAGGCATGTGGCTATGAGAATCCCTAGGTCTTGCTGGCCAGCTAGTCTAGCTAATCTGTGAGCTCCAGGTTCAGCGGCAGACCATGTGTCAAAAACTAAAGTGGAACATCAAGGAAGACACTTGATATCAACCTCTGGCCTCATGCAGCACTCTCTCTCTCCCTCTCTCTCTCTCTCTTTCTCTCTCTTTCCTGAGATAACTTGGTCACCAGTAGGCATTTATTCCTGGTGTCCCAGGTGACTGGGGGATTCAAGAATACAGTAAAATGTTCCAGAAAAGTCACCCTAGACAGTCCCTCACTTTACACAGAGGAGGTCTACTCAGCTCACTGGATGCCAGGCGCAGGTGGGCTGTTCCTGAGTCCTGCTGACCTAAGGCTGCCCTTTGGTCTAAAGAATGCTCTCACAATAGAGCCAGAGAGGAGGCAGGAAGAGGAACGGGAGTGTAGTACCTACATTCCGATCTGGGAGAAGCACAGTCCGCACCCCATCTCCAGCCCCTGTCTCCCCAAAGGACACTATTCAGGGGACTCTATCCAGAAGTCAGAGGCCAGAGGCTAGGCACCCAGCACTGTCCCTCCTGGGAAGAGGTGGTTAAAGGCCCTGCTATCACTTAGGAGTAGCTCTGACAGAGCTTCTGCCATCTCCTGCTTCTCCTCCTCCACTGCATGTGCCCTAGGCAGACCACCCACAGCAGAAACCAGAAGACATCACACAAAAACTACCTGACACCATGACATCACCCATCTTATGATGTTACTCTGAGAAATGGTCTGCCAACTATCTGAGAAGTGGCTGTTTCTTCTGGGAAAGTTTGAACAGTAGTAGTTCCAGGTTTGCATCTCAGATCTATGCAAACTTGACTTTTAGGGAAGATTCCCTAACCTCAGCCCCACAGGTGGAAGGACCAGACTTCCCCGTTGGCCTGGGGCAAGCCCTTGGTATGCTTGTGACTGCTTTCATTGAAAAGTATCTCAGTCTGAACAATAAATTCTGGTCATCCTGCCTGCTGGCACATGTGGCTAGTCTGCAGAAAGATCTTGGAATCTTTGGGCTAAAGAGGAGTTCTACCAGCCTTTTGTCCATTCTGTTGCTGGACAAGCAGAGCCCTCACCTCTGCTAGCCGGGGGGGACGCCAGCACCTGCCTCAGCCCAAGGCGGGGACCGCCGTGTATCATTTTGGTGATGAGACATTCCCTTCATCATCCCTTCTCTTTGCGCAAATCCTCTGGTGAGAGATGAGAAAACAGGAGGAGCTGGGCCTGCTGGCGAATGACCTTTTCCTGGGCCAGGAAGCCCTGGGGCTTGAAGTCAAGACCTAGACACCTTGTTCTGGCTTCTGGAATGGAATCACATGTACAGAGGGAAAGAAGTTGCTGAATACGAAGGACCAAAGGGATTGTGGGACCAGCAGGTGCCGTCCCTGCCTGTGGGGTGAGGGTCAGGCCTGTTCAGGGCCTGATGGCCTTGAACTGCCTCGGTAACCCCCCGTGTCTGGAGCTGCCGGTAGTCTCCTAGTTCTCTCCTTTCTGTTTCCATCTTCACCTACATATCAGCTGCTTCCTGGGACGGAGAAAGGGCCAGCATGCTGTGAGGGCTTTCTTCTCTATTCTGTTTTCTGGGAGCTGTGGGCATCTGACTGTAACACTTTACTAAGCTCCTGCCAAGTGTCAGGACAGTCACTGTGCTAGGTGCTGGAGTCACAGTGGCAGATGGGGTCCTGATTCTTCACTATGAACATACTCGGTCTGTGGCATGGTGCCCTGAACTACAGGGTCTGAAAGGGAGTGATGATTCCACCTCTGGCTGTGAAGAGGACCTGGGAAGATTTCAGAAAGGCACATCTTTGAGCAAAGCTTTGAAAGATGAGGAAGCCTTTACGAGGAAGGCAAAGATAGGAAGGCCTTTCCAGTCCAAGGTAAGTGCCCAGCAGATGCTTAGAGGTAGTGAGGCCTGAAACAGGAGAGGCAGAGCTCAGAGGTCGTGGTGACAAGTCCTCTGGACTTCAGGGACTGGCAGTGTGACTTTTACGCATGTTATTTCATGCCTTTCAGCCATAGTATGATGTTGTACAATAGGGGTAATATAACCCACACTGTAGGTTGTAAAAATTAAAGAACATATCAAAGGGCTGGAGAGACAGCTCAGTGATTTAGAGATTATACTGCTCTTACAGACAACCCAAGTTCACTTCCCAGTGCCCATGTCAGGCAGCTCAAAACTGCCTGTAACTCCAGTTCTATGGGATCTGATGCCCTCTGCTGGCCTCTGTGGACACTTGCACTCATACGCATAGACCTACATACATATACATAATTAAAAATAAAATAAACATTTTTTTAAAAGAATATATTGAGAACTGGAGAGATGGCTAAGTGATTAAGAGCACTGACTGCTCTTGCAGAGGATCCAGGTTCCATTCCCAGCACCTCTCCACTGTCTGTAACTCTACAGGGTACTCTGATGTCCCCTTCTGACCTCCTTGGGCACTACACAGCGCAGATGCACTGTCATGCAGGCAATATACTCATACACATAAAAACAATTTTTTTAAAAGACTATATTGAAGGTGTAGTCCCAGCTACTCAGGAGGTAGAAACAAAAGAATTGCGTGAGCCCAGCTTGGGAGACCTTGTTCCCCTAAAATGATGGTATCAGATGTAAGTCACTGAGCATGGTATCTGTCACATAAATGTGCACCAAGTGGCCATTACTGGCCCTATTTCTACACTTCTGTACTTCTTAAGGTCCCTGGAGTGCCCAGAACACTGTGTTCTCAGGCCAGGTCTGCTCTCAGGATCCCATTTAAGATGATACTATCTGGGACAGGCAACTGATAGAAAGACAGAAACACGGCTGGCTGGCTGGCTTGGGGCTCTGCCGGCTCCTTCAGACAATTGCATCAGTACCACAGTGCGGCTCTTGGCATCAGTAAATGTGATTATTGATCACTTTTTATTCTTCATTTATTACAGCCTGCTGTGTGTTGGGTCCTGAGGCTAATGACTTAGTAAGAACATGAAGGCAAAGGTGATAAGGAGAGAAAAAAACATCTTTTCAAATGAAATTTGTTAGATCAGAGAAATGTATTTGGAGGTCATAGTTTAACTGCTTTTTGTGACCCCATAGGTGGAGACTGTGATAGGGGAGAAAGATTTGTTTCTGTATCTTTCATCTTAGTGTAATTGACTCCAGAGTAGCCACTGTGGGAACCGGATCAGATTTGTCCCTTTGGACACTCAGAAAACTTTTTTTAAAAGAAAGCGCCTCACTATGTAGCTCCAACTGACCTAGAATTGATATATAGACTAGGCTGGCCTCCATTTCACAGAGATCCACACACCTCTGCCTCCCATGTGCTGGGATTAAAGGCCTGTGCCACAATGCCTGACACTAAGATTTATTTATTTTTATTTTATGCGTATATGTGTTTTGTATGAGTACCTTGTATAGGCCTGGTACCTGTGGAGGCTAGAAGAGGGTGTAAGAGTCCCTGGAGCTGGAATTATAGGAAGTCGTGAGTTACCATGTGGGTGCTAGAAAACAAACCTGGGTCCTCTGTCTTGCTAGTGCTCTTAACCACTGAGTCGTTTCCCAGTCTCTCAACATATCTTTATTATGCACTTTATATGTGCCTAGCACCATGCTGTGCACTAGCTGTTTAAATGAGACTTGAAGAGCTCTTTGGGGCTATAACAACAATCTTTAAAATGACTGGTTTTCTTTTAGGAAGAATCAAGTCTGATTTTTCCTGCCTGTTCCTTCTCACACCAACTTGGAAGGAGGAAAATAGAGAACACATGTACCTATGTGGTGGAACTGTCTAAGCCTCGACTTAGGCTTGAGTCAAATGCTGCTCGGAGGAATGCTGGGCAAGGAGGAGGTTGGGGACAGGGAGCCCTGGTAGAGGAGGTCCTCACTTCCCTGCAGGTCAGCAGCTGAACCCCCCATCTAGGATGGCACATTTCACTCTCAGCTGACAAGGTGGGGTGGGATAGGTGGTGTAATCTGTTCCAGGAAGGACCGATGACTACTTCCTCCCCATTTCCACACTTCAAAATCAATCTGGACAGAAGGAAGTTTATCCCCTGTATTTCCTTAGAGGAAATGACAGCCTCAGACATGTTAAGGGGACCAAAGAGTAATAATGAAACTAATTTAATAGTAGCAGGGAGCAGTCATCACTTCTGAGAGCTTATGTACCAAGCAAATAGTCCCCTTCCCTGCATTATCTCGTTCAATCCCGACAGCCCTGTTAGGGCTGTACGACGCCCTTTCACAGACAAGGGAAGCCAGGTTAGAAGATCAGGTAAGCACACAGTGACAGCTGCCGGTTTTAAGGCTGGGACTTGAACCCATCGTTGTCAGGCTTTGAAAGGTACAGTCTTTTCTCTCTTCTTCCCTCCCCTTCTGTTCTCCTCCCATCCCCTTAATGGTTCTTCCTTCAGTTCACCAAGCAAAGCTTAGAAACTCTTCCTACATGGGGCTGGGGAAATGGCTCAGTGGGTAAGAACACTTGATACAAAAGTAAGAAGACCTGAGTTCCAATGCCCAGCCTGGACATAGCAGTCGGGTCTGTAACCCTAACATCGAAGGGCAGTGATAGGAGGGTTCTGGGAGCTTGCTAGCCAACTAGCCCAGTCCTAAAGACTGAGCTTCAGGTTCAGCAAGAGGTTTTGTCTCAAAAAATAAGGTGAGCTGGGTGTAGTGGAGCACACTTTTAGTCCCAGCTTTCTGGAGGGAGAAGCAGGTAGATCTCTGTGAGACTGAGGCCAGCCTGGTCTACATATCAAGTTCCAGGTCAATTGGGGCTACGGGGGAACTGTTTTTTTAAAAAGGTGCAGCATAATAGAGGAAGACATCTAGTGTCTCCCTTTGCACACATACGGATATGTGTACTATACACACACCATATACACAAAGTGCAAAATACAGCCCCCTCCTGTGCTTTCTCGGGCAGCAAGGCCGTTATAATAAAGAACCAAGCCTGGAGCAGCAAGGGTTAAGCTTGAGATGCCTTGGCCTTGGGAGGCAGCTATTAGTTCTCCTTTCTAATTAAAAATCGTCACCCCTGGCTTTCTTCCCGTGCTAACTAGAAGAGTGTGTGAATTTGTGTGCAGTGTGTGCATAGTACTTTATCTATGTTTCCTGTTTTGTATTTAATTTGACATTTTTTCCAGTTTATGGATGTGGAACACGTGTAAGTTTGGGACCGTGCCTGCTCATAATCATGCTTGAATTTGGGGGCTGTCCGGTTCCATCTGAGCCTGACTAAAAGCTGTGGATTTTCATCTTCCTGCCTTAACGGAAGTGACTTTGTCCCCATTGCCCTCCTTTCTCAGTATCTGCCTGTGGACCAACTCTTGTCTTGAACATTGCTTTTCAGAAGTTCTGGGAGCATTCAGGTAGAACAGAGTCAAGACTCCAGGAGAGACAGTCCCTTCAACCCACCCACTTGGCTTATCCCTCACCAAGGATGACTGTATGTTCCATTTCTCCTTTCCTCTAAGGTCTGGAGGTTTAAACCAGTTTGGACCAGCATTTCAACTCTGCTGCCCCTACTTAGCAACAGGGCCCTGAGGATGCTTGAGGGAGGCTAGGAACTGACATAAGTCTGGCATTGAGTCCCTGAGGGAGGATTCTAAGTGGTGGACGCTTGTTGGACCACAGAGACCCCATTGTTCATCCTTGACAGAGTGAGGAGTCTGAGCAGTACCCAGGTGCCTGTTTAAATGCTTCATCTTCCTGTGGCAGAGACCTAGCTCAGCTGGCTGACTTCTGCCTGGTGTTCTCCTGGGAGATTTACCCTAAGTCTGATAGCTTAGACCGTCTCTTGTTCCAAATGGTATCAAATCAATCATATACTGAGAGTAGCAAGAAAATTAAGGGATCGTTTGACCCTGGAAGGACACAGCTGTACTGTGGAGCATACATCTTTCAAGGAGCAGTCCAACCTCCTGAAAGTGGCTGTTCCTTCCCTTCACTGGGAGTGCCACAGAAAAGGGCGGATGTATACACGGTGAGAGAAGTGCCTATACAGGTTCCAGGCTTGTGGGTGAGCGTGAAAGGGAGAGATACTCCGAAGGGATGTGGATGAGAAATAAATAGTTTCACTGTCGACAAGAATAATCCATTTTTACATGCTCTTAACTTTGTGAGTATACAGTAAGAGTTCTGGAGTGGAAAGAATTATAGGCAGCCCAAGTCCCTGAATAATCCATTATAAAACTGCAGCTCCTTTTTATCACAGTATTCTTATCTTCTGTTTGTTTCTAGGCTGAAAAGAAATGCCCTGAGCTACACCCCAGCTGTGGAGTTTGTAGACCAAAGGCTACTGTTTTCTTCCTGCAGGAACCCTGGGGTGTCTTGGGTTAAAAGGCCTGAGCTGGCCATGTGTGTTTAAAAACAAGGCCGACTGCAAGCCTGCCGCTCCAGCCTGGCTCCATCCTGCTGTTAATGGAGGACAGAGGCCACTTACGGCTTCCTCCTCACCCTGTAACAAATAACCTGCTCTGCGGCCACACTACAGGCACAGCCACCCGCAGCTCTCCTGCTGGGGGCAGTAGCAGGCCTGTTCCGGCTGCTTTCTCCGCATCCCCGGGGTCAGCTCAACCCGCCAGGCGTCTGAGGCCCAGCTCTTTTCTGAGATAAAGCCGGGCTAACCTCATTAGCAGGAGCTTGGCAGCACCTGTGTCCGGTGCGAGGCCACAGCAGAGCCTCCAGGGCAGGGCGAGGACTTTGCCCTCCCAACAGAGACAGTATGGTCCAGCTTCCAGCAAGGATCCTGGTGCCTCTCCTGGGAAGTCCTCCTTGAATTGCTCTAGCCCAGCAGTGGTTTCTCTGCAATATTTGGCTAACATGTTTGTCGCACACCTTTGAAAAATTCTTTTTAAAAATATTTTATTTATTATTTTACTTTTATGTGTATGAGTGTATTGCTTGCGTGTAGATAGGTGCACCGAGTCGTGCAGTGACCACTTAGATCAGAAGGAGGCATCAGATCCCCTGGAACTGGAGTTACGAATGGTTATTAGCTGCCATGTGGGTGCTGGGAATCGAACCCTGGTCCTCTGGAAGAGCAACCAGTGCTTTTAACTACTGAGCCATCTCTTCAGCCCTGAAAAATTCTTTTATACAGCCTGTTCCAGGCAGGCTTTAGCACACTGACCCCATTTATAGGAATTCACTATGCACTCAGCTCTCACAAGAACAATTTTAAGCAATGGATGACATGAGGATGTCATGAGGCTGGTGTCATTCTATCCCACTCCACAGATAAAGAAATAGAGGCTTTCTTTTTTGTTTTTGAGGCAGTTTCCTGTGGCTCAGGCTGTGTGCTAGATAGCCAGCAGCAAATGACCTTGAACTTCTCATCCTCCTGCCTCCACTTTGGAAGTGCTGGGATTGCAGGCATGTACCTAGTCCTAGATTGGGGGTGCTGGGGAATCAAACCCAGGGCTTTGTGCATGCTAAGTGAGCAGTCTACCAACTGAACTACACCCCCAAGCCTCCTGCATTTCTTTTTCTTAGCCTTTATCACTCTCTGCACTCACATCATATGGTTGTTACTTGTATATCTGGCTTCTGGTTATATTATGAACTCCATGAGTTCATAATATAACCAGGGATTATATTATGGGATTAAAGGGATTTTCCTTTCAAGGAGTCTAGGACCCAGAATGAGCGACACCTGGTCCCTAGGCAGTGCTCATAAACTATTGTTCATCATAAACGATTGTTCAGCGGTTGACTGAGAGAGGATGCTATCTTTTGTCTGTGCTTGCATACCTGGCTAGCCGTCATTACACCCAGCACTTCCATTCATAGATACAAGTTCTTTCCCCAGACCAACAGTTCCTCCAGGTCCCTATGGGGGCTTTGAATCAGGGCACACCTATGTTCAACACTGCTTCCACTCAGATGCTTGAGACAGAAAGTTATCAATCCATTTTGAACCTGAATGGTCATATTTCTGAAACAGGAAAAAATAATGCCCACTTGCCTGGGTTGTTGTGAGAACTGGAAACAGTCCATGAGCTTCGTGGTTTATCACAGGGCCCATGCATGGAGAGCTTGTATGAACCTACCTGTCCTGTGCTCTCAGGAAGTCAGGGACTGGAGTGAAAAGGCTTAGGATTCACTGCTCTCTTCCATCATATTATAAGACTAACATATGACTACTTGTTCATTTTACATTTTAACAAGTGGGGGGAGTAGGGGGAACACCAAATCAAAGTGTGGGCCAGACCTGGTGGTACATGCCTGTACTCACAGCACTCGAGGCAGGAACAGGAGGATCCACATAAATTTGAGACCAGCTTGGTCTACATAGCAAGTTTCAGGCCAGTCAAGACTATATAGTGAGACCTCTCACAAACAAACAAGTTAATGAGTCATGGACACAAAAGTACCTAGAAGTTATTTGTAAAATTATATTAAAAAATCAGGTTGGGGGACTGGAAAGATGGCTCAGCAGTTAAGAGCACTGGCTTCTCTTGCAGAGGTTCTAGGAATCGGAGGATCTGGTTCGATTCCCAGCACCCACATGGCAACTAACAATGGTCAATAACTCCAGTTCCAGGGGAATCCAGTGCCATCTTCTGACCTCCTCGAGCATTGCACAACATGGGTGCACTTACATACATGCAGGCAGTACATTCATAAACATAAAAAAATACTAATAAAATTTGAAAAACCATGCTGGTCACAGTGGTGAATCCTTTTATATACCTTTAATCCTGACACTCAGGAGGCAGAGACAGGCGGATTTCTGTGACCAGCCTGGTCTACATAGGGAGTTCCAGGAGAGCTGGGGCTACAGGCAGACGGTGATGCAACAAAACCGAACCAAAAAAAAAAAAAAAAAAAAACAAATCAGCACAAACCAGGCAGGGTGGCACATGGCGGTAAGTCAGTCCAGCACTCAGAAGGCAAAGGCATGAGAATACACACAAAGTCAGCTTAGACTGAGTAATATCGCAAGCCAGCAAGTTACATGACAAGACCTTGTCTCAAAAAAAGAAAAAAAATAACTTTAAAATTTATTATTTTTATTTTTTGTGTATGAGTGTATTGCCTGCATGTATGTAAGTGCACCCATGTTGTGCAATGCCCAGATCCCCTGGAACTGGAGTTATTGACAATTGTTAGCCGCCATATGGGTGCTGGGAACTGAATCCAGGTCCTCTGCAAGAGCAGCCAGTGCTCTTAACCACTGAGTCATCTCTCCAGCCCTATTTTGACTTCCTAAAAATCATTTTCATTGAGGTTGTCACTCCAGTTCCAGGGGATTCGACTCCCTTTTCTGACCTCTGAGGGCACTGCATGACAAGGGTGTACCTCCCTACATGCACTCATACACATTTATTATTTTTATTTAAAAATAATAAATAAAAAATATTTCAAAAAGAAGTCAAGGGTCTGGAGAGATGGCTCAGCGGTTAAGAGCACTGGCTGCTCTTGCGCAGGACCTGCGTTCAGTTCCCAGTACCCATATGGTAGCTAAGGACCATCTCTAACTCCAGTTCCAGTGGAATCTGGATGGCTTCTTCTGACCTCCATGGGCATTGCATGACATAGCTACATTTATATACATGCAGGCAATACAGTCATAAACATAAAATCAAATAAATAATAAAATACTTTTTTTAAAAAAAAGAAGTCCAAATATAAGGTTTAGGCTATATATATAAAGAGAGAGAGAGAAAGAGACACAGACAGAAAATGGATGAATGCAGGTGCTCACAGAGGTCACAGGTGTCATATTCCTTGGAGCTTGAGCTATAAGCTGCCCAGAGGCATGGGTGCCTGGATCCTCAAGTAAAGCAGTAAGTTCTCTTAACTGCCGAGCTATCTCTCTAGCCCCCAAAGTAAGAGCCTTTTAATCTTTGCCCCAAGTCCCATTTCTCTCTCTACTGTTAATGTAGGTGTGTATCATTTAGGTAATTAAAATTTATTACATTTATTTAGTGTGTGTGTGTGTGTGTGTGTGTGTGTGTGTGTGTGTGTAGGTGCACATGCCCCAGCACACGTATGGAAGTCAGAGGACAACTTGTAGGAGTCTCTTCTCTCCTTCCACCATATGGGCCCTGAAGACTGAACTCAGGTTGCTTGGTTTGGTGGAAAGTGCCTTTACCCAGGCCCAATTGTTCAGATCATTGTAAATATGTTTATACAAATAGCATTTTCACCTGAACAAATCATACTAGGTTTATTATTCCAAAACGTTCTCTTCACGAGCCTTTCCCTGTTGGAACATTCGGATTTGCTTCAGTCTCCGCTGCAGTTGCACAGCGCTCCTGAGGTGTCTGGACTGCCATCTATGCACCCATCCATGCACCCATCTTCCAGCTGTCTGATTTTTGTTTCCAATTTTCCTATATCTCATCCAAGATGACAATGTATATTATTTCTGTTACCTATTGCTGAGTCACAAATTCCTCAAAATGTGGTGATTTAAAACAGCAGTTTCTTATGTCTCCTGTTTCTGTAGATTGCCTAAGCAGTCCCTCTTGTCCTGTAATGCTGAAAAAAGCAGAGTCTCCAACCTGAGTCTCACTCGCATGATAGGCAGTTGGTGATGGCTGGTGGCTGGGCGGGGCTGCTACCAGGAAAGCCATAGCTGGTTTCTCCATGTAGCTTGGGTTTCTCCCAGTGAAGGGCTAAGTTCCAGAATATCACTTCTTCCATATCCTGTGATCAAATCCTGTCGAAAGACAAGGCCAGATTCGCAGGGCCTGGGTTGCAAACTCTCTCTCTTATTTTACCTATTATTTTTATTTTCATTTATTTTTAACATATCAAAAAATATTTATTTTTATTTTATGTGTATGAATGTTTTCCCTGCATATACATAAGTGCACCTGCATCATGCAAAGCCCACAGAGGCCAAAAGAGGAAAGTCAGATCCTCTGGAACCGGAGTTAGGGAATGTTTTTAGCTACCATGTGGGTACTGGAAACTGACCAAGTGCCCTGGAAGAGCAGCTAGTGTGCTTAACCACTGAGCCATCTCCAGCCCCTTATTTGTTATTTCTATTTGTTATGGATGAATGTATTGCCAGCATGTATGTAAATGCGCCTGTGTCCACAATGCCCTCGGAGGTCAGAAGAGGGTGTCAGATCCCCTAGACTGGAGTTAAGGATGGTTATTAGCCACCATTTGGGTGCTGGGAACTAAAGCCAGGTCCTCTTTAAGGGCAGCCAGTGTTAACTGCTGAGCCATCTCTCCAGCCTCCAAGCTCTATTTCTTGATGGGAGGTGTGAGGGGGTCAGGCTCTGAGGCCAGCTGCCATAAATACACTGCAACTGGATGAGAGTGGATTTGAAGGTTAATTCCTAGAGACATTGACACCAAGGGTATGTATGTCCTGACCCAGACAACCATTACCAGACCAAAAGTGGCCTCGCTCAGTATTATCTGGCATGCTCTTCCTGCTGGTTCTGTTCTCATAGAGGCTGTGCCAGAGCTGATGGCTGCACATCTGAAGGAACTTCTGAACGAAGAGGTCAAGAACACTGAACAAAAGTGAGGTGCCACTGGGAGCCGTTGGTGGCCACTGTGTTCCAGGCCTTGTTCCGGGCCCCAGGGACAGTGTTGACAATGAAGTCCTCTGCTGGGCACACTCAGCAAGGTCCCCAAGGAGCAGAGGCACTGTTACCTGAGCACTGAGGGCTAGACCTGTGTAGATGACCTTAGACACAGTTCTACTTTGTCAGTAAAAAAAAAAAACCACTGTAGTCATGAGTCTTACCACACAGCAGAAAGGAGGGACAAAAGGAACAGCCCTCACACGCTGACAAGCAGGATAACTACTGCTGTGTCCAGGCGCCAGGCCCTACAGCAGCGGCTTCCTAGGCTCTTCGGGTGCTCTTCCAAGAGCCCCACAGTAGGTCTAGGCCTTATCTTCATTCTACAGCAGAACACTTGGCTTCAGAGCCATCAAGATCACAAGCTAGGATGTGATAGAGGCAGCATTCCTACCCACGGCCTTGAGGAAAGCTGAGGCCCACTCATCTGGCACTTGACAAATTTGCTCCAGAATAGAAACATTCTATTAAAATGAATTTTTCTTGGGCTGGAGGGATGCCTCAGCAGTCAATAACACTGACTGCTCTTGCAGAGGACCGGAGTTGGATTCCCAGCACTCAGATAGGTGGTTAACAACCATCTGCAACTCCAGCTTGAGGGGATTCAATGCCCTCTTCTGACCTCTTCAGGCACTGCGTGACACCAGGGCACTTACACACATGCAGGCAATACACTCATATGCATAAAATAAAAACAATAAAATATCTGTGTGCATCTCCAGATTCTCCTCCGATGCCCTCTTCCCACGATACTTAAGGCAGGAAAGAGTGGGCTCCACCTTTCCTGCCTTCACAATCAACTTCGTAGTTGTCTTAATGACCAACAGCTGTGACAGATGCCGCAGCACTCCAGTGTTTTCAGAGAAACGGTTCTTCATAACTTCCTTAACCTCCTCCTTTCATACTCCCAAGGTCAGTGTTTGTCAAGGATTCTGAAATCGTTTTTCATAGCTTCCTTTTCAAATCTCATGTATGTTGGTAGTTACTGTCAACCTTCGACACCTAGGAATACTTGTCTTCAATGAGTTTGATTTTGGTCAATGAAGCCTCAGTGGAAACTAGGGAAGAAAGAGCTGTCTTTAGCATCTGGGGTCTCCAGGGTTGCAATGTACACACATACACACACATAAACACACATACACACACACACACATACACACACACTCTCACATACACATACACATACATACACATACATACACACACATACAAACATACACACATATACACACACATACACACACATACACACACATACACACCCATACACACATACACACACATACATACACACACATACACACACACTCTCACATACACATACACATACATACACACACATACAAACATACACACATATACACACACATACACACACACACACATTCTGAGACATTTTGGGTGACATACTTTGTGGATGTGAAACGGGGTGAAATGAGAGCGTCCCCTAGAGGGTTCTTAGTCTCATTCATAAAAGAATTTAAGAATGGACCCAATCGGAAGCTTTAGGACAATTTTAATGGAATTTGAAGAAAAGTCCTCAAGACAGGCAAGCTAGGGATCTCAGCAGCTGCCTGGAGGAGGAGAATGGAGAGAGAAGAAAAGAAGCCAAAAGGTCATGCAGGTTTAGAGCCTGCATGGGGTCAGACACGTGGTGGACTGGCAGCCACATGGCTAGAAGAAGAAGCTTTAGAGAAAAAGTAGAGAAATACAAGGAAATAGGGCAGCCCAAAGCCTTAGAGAAAGCAGGTTTAGAAAAGGGATGTGAAGAAGAGAAGGAAAGATTACGATTTTCTGAATTCTTCAGAGGTGTGGGCAGACTTACGGAGAGCTACATGTCTGTGGCTGGGTCCAGAAGAACTGCACTGGGAGGCGGGATTCCCGCGTTCACTGACTCATGAACACACTCTGTATTCCGCCCACCTATTTAGTATAGCTTAAGTTGAACCCACCTTCCTAAGGGTGGTCCTGGGATCAGTTGATTCACCAGTGAAACTGGAAATGTGGGTCTTTCAACAGATAAACTAGAGAATTTATAGTCTATCCCAGCTAAATAGCTATTTGCTCTCTAACAAGAAGGACAGAAAAATTCAATCTTAAAGATTAGACATTTGGGCTGGAGGGATGGTTCAGCAGTTAAGAGCATTACTGCTCTTGAAGAGGATCTGAGTTTGGTTCCCAGTACTCACATCAGATGGCTCATAACCAGCTCCAGGGGATAAGACGCCCTCTTCTGGCACACACACATACACACACGCACACACAATTTAAAATAAAATAAAAAAAAATCTTAAAAAAAAAAAAAAAAACAGCCACACCAGATCAAAATGAGCTAGAGTGATAACAGAAGTTTGAGGTAGATGTGGCTGAATTTAAAATAATCCATCTAATTTTAGACTTTTGTTTTGTTTCCACAGCCTTATCACTGTTTTTGTTTTGGTTTTTGGTTTTGTTCTTTTGAGGTAGGGTCTCACTCTGTAGCCTTGACTGGCCTGGAACTTGCTATGTTGTCCAGGCTGGCCTTGAACTCAGAGACCCACCTGCCTCTGCTGCCTCCCTTGTGCTGGGGAGTAAAGGCATGCACCACTATACCACTATGCCTGGCTCCCCCCGCCCAGCCCCCTCTTTTTTTGATGCCAGGATTGAGTCTAGGCCTTGTGTTTGCTAAACATTTATGAGCTATGCCTCTGGCCTTGCTGGTGCTGCTATCACCTAGGAATTTTGAGAATGATGAGCAGGCAGCCAGCACCATCTTGTAGCTAGTCAGCAGGGTCTGTGGCTTCTGCCTGCACCATGGCATGAATGGCCCCTTCAAGCGCCCATCTGTGGTCTTTGAGAAAACATACTGCTGGTGAACATGTCAGGACAGAGAGTATTTGTGAAGAGGCAGAAGTGAGGTCAGGAGCCCATTGACGTCCGAGTCTGCAGAGGGCAGTGATTGGAGAAGTGGACTGGGTCTGGGGCCTGCGATGAGGAGACACTCATCCTCTACCTTTCTTGACTTGCTGCTGGGACTAGGGACGAGTGCTCACCACCTCCTTACTCCAACCAAGGAACAGAGACTGGGAGACTGCCATGTTAAGGAGAACTCTGGCTACAAGATCCCTCCTTCCCTTCTTTCTTCATTCCTTCTTCCTAATAATCTTTTTTTGCGTGCTTGGGTTGGAACCCTGGGCCTTGTGCATTCTAGAGAAATATTGTACCACTGAGCTACAAGCTTGGGTTTCAGTGAACAATTCAATGCTACATGGAACCCATTCTGAGAAGTCCTGATCTAGACTAAACCATGCCAAACAAAACAGATAATGTTTATTACCTTAATATTTCCTTATGGAGATCCATGGCCCCTGAATCAAAGGAGGAACCAGCCAATCAGGTGAATCCCATGGTCATCAGAGAACCCTGGGGTACCAGAGCTTTATTGCTCTATCTCTTGAAGCCTCTGAAGGAAGCTGTTTGCTTTCTGCAGGTTGCTATGGGGGATGTGCTGCTTGGCTTCGGGCTGGGAGATGTTCAAAGCCTTCTTGTTCAGTCCAGTAAGTGAACCTCTTTGGCCTCACTCCTACCCACCCCTAAATCAAAAGCTACAGATTTCCTCCAACCTAAGCAACAAAGAGGGAGGAATTTCAAGAATGTGCTTGACACTTCCTCCTTTGCTCCAGCTGCATGTACTTTGGACTGCAAATATGATTCTAGACATGTAGGACTGGTGACAACCAGAATTAATTGGGACAGGATTCTGCCTCTGTTTTGTTATGAAGCCCATCTAGTCAGTCATGGAGATGGTTGAATTAACTACAGCAAGTGAGTGCTAACAGAATTCCATTGTAAACTGTCAAGACTTCCCCTCCAAACCTTGTAGGCAATTGGAGCGAGGGGCAGGAGGGGGTGCTCATGAGCATTTAAGACTTCAGGAAAAAGAGAAGCCTAATGTCCTAACTCTACTGGAGCCACAGATTTGGTTGACTTTTCCAGGAAATGAAGTCAGGTTCAATGCATAACAGGGAGGCTGGGTTAGGAGGACTCTGAAGGACTCTACAGAGGACAAAAATATCTTGGTTGCCTGGGAAAGACCTCGTGGGCTGTGTACCACTCTCTTACAGAATTATATGTCTTAGGTATTATAAAAACAAAGTCATAGATAGAGGTCTAACTTTGCTGACGGTACAAGTATCAGTAATGTGGCATCCATGCCACTGAAAAGCCTGATGCCCGCAGAGTAAGAGGACAGTGTTGCTTGGGGCATCTGCGGGACCTGCCTTTTCCACTGCAAATATCCAAACACCCCACAATCTCTGCTCTGTAAACCTAGCTACTGCTAAGTAGAGCCAGGGAAGGAGAGGCTCAGGCCATTTCAGAAGGTCTCCAGTGCTTCTCAGAACTCTTGCGGCATAGTCTGCTGTCTTGAGCTGTTTTCTTACTGCTTCAGATGTTTGTTACAGCTTTGAGGATAAGGTTTCTGTCTTGTCTGTTTCTGTATACATGTGTACTTTACAGACATTAATTAATCCTTTGCATATAAAAAGTGAACAGGGAACACTTTTGGAGTCTGTCTGACCACTCCATCAACCCCCTGATTCCTAGCAAGAAAGGATCCAGGAACCAAGTTTGTGCTGTGTGTTCATTCTGATCCATACCAGACTATTCAAATTTCCTCTTTGGGGAATTGGGAACTGGTCAGGCATGCAGTTTCTACCAGCCTTTTAAACAAGAGTGTGTGAAACCAGAGCTGCAGATCCTCACTGCCATCTTCTACCGCACGCATGGGAGACAGAAGATGTCTGCTGAACAAATGTGCAGAGAACAGAACTGCTGACTCTCCATGTGGCTAGATGGAGAGAGAGAGAGAGGAGAGAGAGAGAAAGAGAGGATATGCCTCCTCTGGCTCTAGGTTCCAGTTCCTGTCCTTCATGAGGTCTGCCTGTGGATTTTCAAAAATACACCAGAATCCTTGTCAGTTTATCTTCTTTGTTTATGTGAGTGAGTTTCACCTTGCAAACAGAGGGCCTTGACTAAGCAAGAAGAAAAATAAATGATCCTTGGCTTGGATTCCCAAGAATTTCATTAATACTCTACCTTTAGAACAAATCTAAAATGAACCATTTTTCACCCTTACACCCACTGCTCCTGAATTTCTATGACCTCACTTGGATTGTTCCATGACGTCACTTGGATTGTTCCAGTAGGCCCTAGGCTGGCCTCCCTTCTGCATGCCAGGCAGTCCATTCTCCATGGGGCAATCACATTGTCTGGGGTTCTTTCCCTTCCTTCTTCTTGTTTTCTCAACCCTTTCTGTTGCAACTGGTCCTAAAATCAGTAGGACAGAGCCAGATTGGACCTCGGTTGCTCCTGGGGGAGAGCTGCCACCATCCAGGAGACTTTGCTGGGATGGCATAAGGAGACCATCCACATAAAGAAACTCCCCGTCATGGAGAACAGAACACAGAGAAATGAGAAGCTGTGTAAGCAGCAAGGATGCAGAGCCTTTGGAGGGAGAATGAGGTGTCCCAGTGATGTGGGGCGCACCAGCATGTAGGCAGACAGAGCCTGGGTGTGAGAGGACGGCGCATATACAGAGAAGCCTGGGGCTGGGTATTGGAAACAGAGTGAAGATGGCGTCTAAGCGTCCTAGTAGACAGAGAAATGTCCCTGAGTGAATGGGTTTGTTAAGTACAGGAAGCTGGGGGTGATGAGGAAAAAAATGATGGCAGACTGATGTTGCTTGGAACTAATGTGAATACCTTGGAACTAATGGGAACCACACTTCTCACAATCAGGAAAGGAAGTTGCAATTGTAGAGAGAGACAGTACTTAAATGAACCCTGTAGTGTTGGGTTGGAATTGAAGGTGTCCATCAGAACTCATGCTTTCCACCCCCACATAGATATAAATGGACAGATACAGACACACAGACTGTGAATGTCTGCTAGCTCTTCTCAGAGGGCTGGGCATAGTGACCTCACGAGCTATGAGCTCACCTAGCACCCAGATCTTGGCTTTGGAATACTCTTTTTTTTTAATTTTTAGAAGTTTTTAGTTATTTATTTTTATTTTACATGGATGTGTTTGTATGTAGGTGCATCTGTGTCATGCAATGCCCCAAGAATGGTAGAAGAGGGTGTTAGATCCCCTGGAACTGGAGTTTCTGATGGTTGTTAGCCATCGTGTGGGTGCTAGGATTTGAACCCAGTCTTCTGCAAGAGCAGCCAATGCTCTTAACTGTTGGAGCCCATCTCTCCAGCCCCTCTGAATATTCATTTATACTCTAGGAGCCATATCTCCCACCTGATTCCTATGATAGGACACAGGAAATACAAAACACCATGGGACAGTCTGTGTTAGAAAACCAGGATGTGCTAAGAACAAACAAATAATTTGGAAATGTCAGATGCCAGCACAGGAGCCAACTGAGGGTCTCCCACTGGCCAGATTTGAATTGATATCAAAATAAGTAATGCCATTAGTGGTATGGTGTAGTTTTGCAATGCTGGGGATCAAATGCAGGGCTTTATTCATGCTATAGGCAATTGCTCTATCACTGAACACACCGCCAGCCTTGCTATTAATGAATGGAACCTATAGTTTGAGTTCGCAAACTGTGGCTCCATGCCAATATAAATAAATATTTACATGATTTCAAGTATTCTTCCCAACACCAGATCACCAATAATTTCAAGTGGGAAAAGAGTAATCTTGTAGTGGTGTGTGGCAGACTTCACATTAATCTGGTGAACAGAGTGAGCACCATCAGCATTGGGGCAAATAGAAGCACATACCACTAATAGGATGTGGTGAGAAGCAGCCCCACTTCCCGGAAATTCCCGCCCAAGATGCACGGCCAGACTCTAATCAGAGACCAAACTGTGGAATCGCTGGCCTTTCAGATTGAAAAGAGACAAGGTTTTGCAGGCTATAGACTGTTTCAAATGGAAGGAGACCAAAGAAAAGCAATAATTAAATCCAATGTGTGATGCTGAACTGTCTGGCCAACTGGGGTTCAGCAGAACCAGGCTGACCTCTCAGGTCTTGGCTCCAGGGTGTGGGTTGAATCCCAGTCTGCACCACATGTCTCTCACCCTTAGATCAGCAGATACCTGAGGCACATTGTTTTAAAACACGGACAAAAAAGCAGAGCAAGCTCAACTATACGTCTGTGTTTCAAGTTCCACTCATTTCACAGCTGGGAGTTCTAATTAGCTAATGCAAGTCACAAGGTCAAGCCCAAAGGATGGATATGTGATACTGCTATGAGACAATGAAGAACTGAGAACAATAATGTGATCCGCCACACTTCCCGTGAGCTGTATGCTGCTTGTTTCGTTTTGTTTTGAGATAGGGTCTCCAGTAGCCCCAGCTGGCCTGGAACTCTCTATGTAGATAGACCACTCTGGCCTCCATTTCAGAGAGATTCAGAGAGATATTCAAAATGTGCAAACTTTTGGAGTCATCAGTTTTTTTTTCTCCTGGAGAAGTAATCACAGATATGGTTAAAAGAGCAAACATGAACAAGATTGCTTATTGCTGCATGGTTTGTAATGTGACAAAGTTAGGAACTCATGGGTTTCTAAAATAAAAAAGGTTCCTACATTTATTTAGTTATTTAGTTATGTATGTACATGTGTCACAACTCACATGTGGACGGCAGAGGACAATTTACAGGAGTTACTTCTCTTCTATTAGATGGACCATGGGGACTCAAACTCAGGTCATCAGGCTTGCCCACAAGCACCTCGACCCACCGAGCGTCTCGTTGCTCCCGTTATTTCCACAGGAGAAGGGATAAGTGACACTGGCATTTCACAGTAGTTAAAAAGAAAAAAGGAGGAGCCATAAAAATATGGCTCAGTGGCAAAGCATTTGCTTAGCATATATGAGGGTCTGGTGGTTTTTATTTTTATTTTGTTTATTTATTTATTATTTATTTATCTTTTTGAGACAAGGTCTCCCTGTAGCCCCAGCTGGCCTGGAACTTACTATGTAGACCAGGCTGGCCTTTAACTCACAGAGATCGGCCTGCCTCTCCCCAGTGCTGGAATTAAAGGTATGTACCACCATACCAGACCCTATTTATTTATTTTTATTTTATGTGTCTGAGTGTTTTTGTCTGCATGTATGTAAGTGCACCCCTGTGTGCAATGCCCATGGAGGCCAGAAGAGGGTATGTGGAGTTACAGATGGTTGTTAGCAGTCATGTGTATGCTGGGAACTGAACCCAGGTCCTCTGTAAGATCAGTCAGTGCTCTTAACTGTTGAGCCATCTCTTCAGCTCTGAGGTCCTAGTTTTGATACCTAGTGGTGAAAAAAAAAAAATTACCATTAGCATTATGTGTGGATAGTTCTACACCGTGTGTGCATCTGATGAAGAGAATTCCATATGACTGAGGGAAATGGTTGAACATTCTTGGAAAGACTATTGATGAGAACAGGGAGTAAAAACTAATCAGCAGATCAGGGCAGGGAAGGAGACTTGCTCAAAAGCAGCAGTTCCATTTTTGTCTTTGGCCCAAAGCTGAAAATGTCCTGGATTTGCTCCTAGTCAGAGGCCAAAAATGCCCAAAGTGCATGGGGACCCCATCTCTGGTCTAGTTTCCTCTACTACAATCTTAGGCGTGGTACTATTGATCTTTGGACCCTCTGTACTCAACTGCTGTCTTAATTTTAAATTACCTTTTTTACAGTCAGTCTACACCCGGGTGGTCTTGCTGTTATCTAACTCTATCTTTCTGTATCCCCTGATTACCCTCTAAGGCCTGAAAATCTGCAAGAGTAGAGACCCTAAGCCCTTCTGCACCCAATTTCAGCACATCTCCTAAACAATTTTGGGGTCTCGACTCTTGAGGGCCCAAGCTCCTGATCTACAGAGAATCAACTTACCACTTTTCTGTTCTGTGATGTTATGAGAGGCTTAAAAGCCATTAAGGATGGACCTCCTCCTTCATGGTTGGCTTTGGTCCCTATCTCCTGTTTCCCTGGTAACACCAGAGACAGAAACATCACTATTGTCCCTCCATAGGATTTAAAATGCCAAAAGAAACGGCAGACATTCCAGGGCTTTATTGAGGCTTAAAAGCTACTTCTTCTTGGTCAAAAGAATAGAATCTGAGTTCTACTTCTGGACCTGGATTGTGACCTGACATTCTGATCTGCTCTAAAGTTTAGAACATTTCCTGCTACCCTTAGCTGTTAATCCTGTGGGTCCCATCAATCACTTGGCTAGGAGGCAACTCCTCAGGAAACCTGATTCACCTGAGGACATACTAAGGCAATGAGAGAAATAACTATCCTTCAATGAGATAATGTCCTTATACTTTGCAGAAGCCCCTCCTTAGACACTGCTGGCCATTTCACAGAACTGTCTTACAGTATTGCTAATCCTGTCCACTTTTCTGAGTTCCAGCTCCAAAAGGCTAACTTTTCCTTTTTCTTCCTTCTATATTTTTCTTTCTGATACTGGCCAAAAGCCTGTACATGCTTTCCTGACCCGATGGGCCTTTTCACTCTTTCTCTGAAGTCCCTTCCCCTTCCAGCATGCAGCTGCTTCGGACCCCATCTCTAGAGGCTCGCTGTAAGTCAACAGGCATGACTTTATCTCTTCCTCTTCTCCATCTCCCGCGTCCCGGAAGCTGCCCTGTTATTTATTTACTTGTTTGTTTATTTTCAAACTCTAATAAGGCAGTCTTCGAGATGTCCTTGTTAGTCTGATTTTAGTTTCTTTTGTTAGCAGGACCCGAGAGGGAACCCCAGTCTCCCCAGTCACACTACTGTCGTCTCACCTGATGCTGGAGTTTGGGGCCCCCGAGCCAGGTAGAGAGAAAAGGAATATAAAGGAGGAGAGGGCAAGAGCCAGCTGGAACACACAAGATCCACCTCCACCTGGTTGGGTTGCGTGCCTGGCAGCCGGCCTCCATCACAGAGCTGTGTCCGTACCTGACCAGGAGATGCAGCGGCTGAAGGAGGAAGGCGAGCAATTTCAGGCCAGCAGACAAGTAGCAATAGGCAGATCCCGTTGTCACATAGCTGTCTCCTGATGCACGTGAGCGGGCTCCACACTGGGAAGGGAAATCTGGAGATGGGAGTCAACCTTCCTAAACTGATGCATGGCAAAACCACTACTGTTGATACAAGAAGTTTCTAGAACATACTGTTGTGTAAAAAAACAATGCAAGATTAGGATATTATGAACAACATATTTTAGAAAAATGCTTTTGTGACATGCGTTCCATCTGTATAGGCAGAGGAATGTGCAAGTATAGAGACGTACTTGGAAAGATAAACACTGACTGTGGGCGCCTCAAAAAGGGTCGTAACACCAGGAAAAGGGGTCAAGAGCGCTGTGAGTTTATCTAGATTCAAGAACAATTAAAAGCAAACATTTAAAGAAAGACAGATAAAGAAAATGCCTTTGTGTTAGGCTCTTCTTGGGGGCTTTCCTTCTGTATGAAAACCCTGTTTTCGTCCTTTCAGAACAAGCTATGAAGCAGATATTTCAGGACTCTGTAAAGTACGCAGTCAATGATTCATCTAGTGTCCCTTTTCTATACCTCTAAGACAGACTGTCCCTGACTTAGAGTGTCTCAGATTAGGAGTTTCCTACTTAGCAATGTGAAATCAGTGGATTGCGTGGGAATTGCCCTGGGAATTTTGATTTGCTCTTTCCCTGGTCTAGGGATATGATCCTCTCGAAATGCTGGGCAGTGGCAGAAAGCTACAGTTCCCAGTCAGCCACGCCATCAGGAGAGTTAAAACCTGAGACCTTATAGTGGTACTGCTAAACTGCACTGTTCACAGATGGGGAAGAACGCATTTTTTTACTTATAATATTTTCAACTTAGGATAGGTTTATCAGAACATAACCTCATGTAGGCTAAGGATGGTTTGGATCTAATGGCACAGCAAAGCTTATCACACTGATCTGGCTTTTTGTTCCCTAGAGGAAGATGAACCCTAAGGCTTTGCCTGCAGTCTATTGGGGCTGATGAGGGGTGTGACCACTCCTCTCATAACCTATACTGGACAGAAACCGGCCGCAGTGACTTCCCGCAGGGTGTTTAGATGCAGGGGCCTTTCTGTTTTTCTGGTGTTGATGTTGCACTACAGACATTCATTCCTCTAGAAACATGGCTAGTGCCAAAGGTTCCACTGCCAGATTTCTTCCGAGGACAGTACCCCAGGTCTCTGTGGGGTTGCTTCTGAAAGAATAGTTGCAACTGTTTTTCAAGAGATGTAAGTAGATGGTGAGTGTCAAAAGGCTTCCAGACCTCTAAATGTGACTGAGTGAGGGTCTTCCGGACCTTGTCTTCAGGCCCGGAGGTCTGCACCCTGAAGGTTCCTCTCCCCATGCTACTTCCCCCAAGAGACTCTCATCCGCTGTCCCCTGGGAGGCCTGCACAAGCTTCCTTCCAATGAAAGGAAGCTTCTCTTTCTCTTCCTCCCTCCCATTTTCTCTCTTTCTGTTGAAATCTCAGTCATACTTCAAATCTTTCTAGAGGTTTCTCATTAACCAAAACGGGTTTGCTCGCTCCATTTCTCCTTCATCAGTCACCTCTTCTTTCAAGGCAGTATTTGTTATGCAGCCATGGGGCTGTGGGCAGCTGTCTGCCTCAGCCCATGCCCATTCTGGTCTTCTCAGGGAAGCCTTTGCCCCAAGCCAGGGGGATAACGGAATAAGGGCTGCGACATTTCAACCTGACCAGGGAACATTTTCTCCAGAATCCCCACTAGACTATTTAGGCATGTGACAAAGTCTGCATTGCGGCTTGGCTTTTCCTCGGCCACATTTGTTCCTCTGTCACCTTCCTTTATAGGTACCGATCTCCTATAAACATCATGCACCCCAGACTTGGCTTCCAGAGAGTCCAACCTCTGATAGATAGCAAAGGGAATGATCTGGGGAAGCAGATGGCAGGTGGAGTTTGGAGCTGGGTCACTCATCACAGTGAGTAGGCTGGAGCATAGGTAGCCTCAGGACAGGGTGGAGGCCCAGCTGTGATCCTGTGACTACAAAGTAGGGACAAGTCCTAGCAGGCATGCTGCACGTGCATAGGATGTGGAGTTCCTAGAGTCTATGTGGATAAAAGCGTAGGGTGGCTGGCCAGCCAAAGCCCTTGGTTGATGTTGAGGGCCAGTAACGGGTAACTGGAAAGCAGCAAGAAGCCAAAGGTCCTCTTTGTTGCACACAGATGAATCAGTTACAACAGGGCAGAGACCCAAAGCAGGAGTGAATGGTCCAAGTGGCTGAACTTCAAAGAGAAATGTCCAGGTCAGTGGCTCCATTAGGCTGAGGCCACGATGGCACAGAAAGCCCGGGACCCTGGTGTGAGGCATGGAGAAATCCACATGCTGCCTGAGAACTCTGAATTCCTAGATTTGGCTGACCCTTATTAGGACACATTCATGGCCTCGGTAGGAGCTAGTGTCTTCCTTCCATAGGAGCAAAGGCCTATGTCCAGAAGGCAAGAGGTATTTTCATCTGTCCTCACTGTCTTCTGACCACTAAGCCCCAAATTAAAGTTAACTCGCAACATAATCTGACCAGGGCTGTGACAGGCCTGAAATGGGAGGAAAACCACAAGGGCTGCAAGTTGGGGCAGGTGCTACCAACAGGAACTATGCTCATGCACAGGTGCCGAGCATAACACTGGGTAAAGATGAGTCTGACTCTGGTGTTCTCTGCTGGTGTCTCCCAGGGAGACAGTAAGTACTCACCTCTAGGGTACTCTCAGAGGCATTGAGAAGGTGAGGCCCATGCTAAGAAAAGCTGAAATGCCATAACTGCCAGGGCTCAAGAAGGTGCCTTGAGATGACTATACATAGGGCCAGGACATGTGAGTAATGATGTGTGCCACAGAAGGGCTCAGAGGGTACACCATTCAGCAGGTAGGTAGGGAAGATGTTGTTTGCATTACTAAGAGTTTAGTGGTGGCTCTCCTCTTCAGGCCAGAGCTGAGGGTAATGCGCCTGCACAGAACGTGGCTCCTTGATAATGACGGAATCCCCAAACAATGGAGGGTCTGGAGCACTGATTTTACCTCCAGAGGCCCCAGGCCTACGATGATAATAATGGCTGGTGAACCTGAAGGTGAAGCTGTTGGAATGCTGTCTGAGCATAATGGGCATTATAACGCCTCTTAATCAGAGCAGCTGTGATCAGTCACAGGCGAACCACCTGAGCTAGTTTTTAGACCTGGAAGCCACTGGCTGAAGAGATGGCTGTGTTTCCAGAAAGAACCTGTAATAAGGGGAGCCACTGGGCATCATGTGCTTTGTTTGCTTTGTTGTTCCCATAACTAGTGTCGGGCATCAGGATCCAGTCCTTAAATCTTCTCCACACTCTGTTGTTGAGCCGCTGGATTTCTGTCCATTATATTTAACTTTGACATATCGGTTTGACTGGTGCCAGTGAACTTCTTGATCTTTTTTATGATCTTGGGCTTCACCAGAAGTCTGAGGGCAGCCACGATGTCAAGCTGGAACTGGTCGCCACCTCCCAGGCAGTACCCAGGAAGAGGGCACCATACCATTCTTGATATGAAATAGCCCGGTTTCTCCCAGAAAAGGCTTCGTGACCATTCAAGTCCAGAGAATGGGGGAACCTAGGTGTTTGAGGTCTGAGCTGACCTTGATACTCAGAGACCAAACTGTCATCCCAGATAGATTGTTAGGTAGGGCATAGCGGTTCAAGGAATAAGTGGAAGACTGGCTAAGATTAGCTTATAGAGTCTACCGTATACCACCATCGCACATCATCATCATCATCAGCTTGTTTGGATCTACCTCCGAGTCACATCCTCAGCCTATTATTAGTAATGACTATTATTTTGCCATACTGGGGATTGAACCTAGGCCTTATGCATGCTAGGCAAACACTATACCACTGAACCACATCCCAGTCCCTACCCTCTTAATTTCTTGAAAATAGGGCCATGTCTTTGAACTCCCCTTAGTGCATAGCATGATGCCCAGCATACCGCATGGAGTAAGCGCTGAATAAATACTAGTTGAACTGAAGCTTTTCATAACTACTCTGAATTTGGACTGGTGCCAAACTAATGTCCTAGTTTGCTTCTCTACTACTGTGATAAAAACACTGACCAAACCAACAGGTGGGAGGGGATATTTTATCTTCCATTTCCCAGGTCACAGTTCATTGCTGAGGGAACTCAGGGCAGGAACCTGCAGGCAGGAGCTGAAGCACAGGCCGTAGAGGAACGCTGTTTACTGGCTTGCTCCTCTGGCCTGTGCTCAGCCTGTTTCCTTATGCAACACAGGACTACCGACCGGGGGGGCACCACCCACCATAGCCTGGGCCCTCCCACATCACCCAGCCATCAAGAGAACGCTCTACAGACCTGGCCACAGGCCAATCTAATGGAGAAATTCCTCAATTGAGGCTCTCTTCCCAGGTGTGTCACAATGACACTATCTAGCACAGTGCCACTCCTCCCCTGGATGCTCACAGCTTCTAGCATGTATTCTACACATTTGGAGCCACCTACAATGTCATTATTGTTTTTTAACTTCCTAATTTGAAATAACTATATATTTAGAACAAGTTGTAAAAATGGTCCTTAGAAGTCCAGCCTATCTTTTGAACCCTTCACTGAACTTTCTCAATAGTGACATATAATTATAGTACATTAGCAAACCAGAAAATTAACATTGGTACAATACTATTAACTAGACTACAGACTTTATTTTCCTGGGTTTTGCTTGAACTTGTGATTTGCGTACATAGTTCTATGAAATATTATCATCTGTATAAATTTGTCTGACCACTGCTAAAAGCAAAATATAAAACTATCTTACAGCTACCAAGGCTTTGTCTCCATCCCTTACCTGACAACCACTGATCTCTATCTCTGCAATCTTGTCATTTTGAGGATCATATAGCATGTGATCTTTGAAGTTATCTTTTTAAACTTATAGATACAATGTCCTTGAGATCTACTCAGGTTGTTGTGTGTGTTTTTATTGCTGAGTAGTACTCCATTGTGGGATATACCATAGACTGTTTATCTATTTGCCTGTCAAAGGACATGGGTTGTTGCCAATCTCTATTATTAAAAAAAAAAAAAAAAAAAAAAAAAGTTGGTTTAAAGTCAGTCCTGATGGCATAGGCCTGTAATCACAACTACTTGGGAGACTGAAGTAGGGGGCATCTCAAGTTCAAGGCCACTTTGGACAACTTAGCAAGAACTTGGCTCAAAATAAGAGAAAACATTTATTTAAAGTGGAGGCTGCAGGAATGGCAGAGCACTTTCCCAGTGTACAGAGCACTCTAGGCTCAAGCCCCAACGGTGAGAAAGAAAATTAAAACTGCTTTGTATATTTATGTACAAATTTTTCTTTGAATACAAGTTTTCATTTTCCTAGGATGAACACCCAAGAATGTGAGTGCTGGTCATGTGGTAAGCATATTTAATTTTCTTTTATTTTTCAAAATTATTATTTATTTTTAAATTTTTTGATTTATTTGTTTTTATTTTATGTGTATGAATGTCATGCCTTCATGTGTGCAAGTGCACCTGTGCTGTGCACCCGTGTCATGCAGTGCCCTTGGAGGACAAAGGAGGGTGTTAGATCCCCTTGAACTGGAGTTACGGACATTGTAAGCTGCCATGTCAGTGCTGGGATTCGAACCCAGGTCTTCTGTAAGAGCAACTAGTGCTCTTCACTGCTGAGCTATCTCTCTAGCACACTGGGTGTTTAATTTCCTAAGAAACTGCTCAGTTGTTTTCCAAAGAGGTGTACCATTTCATAGTCTAGTTTCTGTGTGTTCTCCCAGAAGAGGACATTCATTGTTTTCGGGTTGATCCATGATGCATATTAAAGCAGCCATTTTTGCGGGGTGAGGGGAAGGAGGGGAGAATGAAAAAAGTAGCCATGTTTTGACATGGATGTCCCAGCTGGCTATTGAGAACAATTCTCCTTTCTTTC
Organism: Eospalax fontanierii; assembly: GCA_035773235.1. NCBI lineage: Eukaryota > Metazoa > Chordata > Mammalia > Rodentia > Spalacidae > Eospalax > Eospalax fontanierii. The sequence goes on along the minus strand of CM069527.1, from coordinate 24,196,664 downwards.
TTCAGTCAGGGTCTCACAATGTAGACCAGGCTGGCCTTGATCTCACAGAGGTCCTCCTGCTCTGCCTCCCGGGGGCTGGGATCAGACGTGTGCACCACTGAACCTGGTTTTGTTTCTTTTCCCCTTTCTCTCTTTCCATCTTTCCCCCTTCCCTCCCTCCCTCATTTCTCCCTGTCTCCCTCCCTCCCTCTTCTCTCTCTCCTTCCTTCTCTCCTTCCACAGGGTTTAATGTATCCCAGGCTGTCCTCAGACTCATTCTGTGGTTGAAGACGACCTTAATTCCTCATCCTGCTGTTTCTATAAGATGGCTAAAGTTAATTGTCAACCTCACAAAATCTAGACTCACCTGGGAAATGTGCCTCTGAACACGGCTGTGGGGGATTATATCAACTACATTAACTGAAGTGGGAAACTCCACCCACTGTGGTGGCACCATTCCCTAAGCAGGAGTTCTGGACTCTGTAAGAGTAGAGAAAGAGAGGTGGGCATGGTGACACATGACTTTATTCCCAGCACTACAGAGGCAGAGGCAGGTGGATCTCTAGGAATTCAAGGCCAGCCTGGTCTACATAGAGAGTTCCAGGCCAGCTGGGGCTACAGAGAAATCCTGTCTCAAAAAAAAATTAGAGAGAGACAGAGAGACTAACATTCACTGCACTCTGTTTCATTATTATGGATGTGATGTAACCATTTCCTTCAAGATCCTGCCGTTGTCACGTCCCCATCACTGCGCTATAGCCGGAACTGGAGCCAGAATAAACCCTTTCTCCCTTAGGTTGCTTTTGTTAGAGTTTTTTTTATTACAGCAATGGGAAAAGAAACTACGACACTCTACTTCCCGAGTGCTGGGATTATAGGTGTGCACCACAGTACCTGGTTTATGCAGAGCTAGAGATTAAACCCTAGGCATCATGCATGCTAGGCAAGTATTCTACCAACTGGGGTCTACATTTTACATTTAGCTCAATGATCCAGTCTGAGCTGAGTTTCTTGTGAAGTTTAGCTGAAGGTAGTTCCCCCCACCCATGAATTAACTATTTATTCCAAGAGCACTTGTTGAATGTTCTTTGTTGGATATGCTCCTCTTCCTACTACCTAAACAGGAAGACTAAAAGGACCACATCTTCAACCTCTTGACATGTCCCACTAAACTTAGAATCCTTTCATTCATTTCTTCACTCAAAAAAGTTTAACTGAACACTCATGACATGCCACAAATCACGCCAGACATTTGAATACCCCTTGGGGAGTTTTTAACAGTGGAAGAGAGTAAGGATAAACAAAAGCTTTCTAGTTGCTACTATGATAAAGTACTCTGAAAGGAATGAAAACCACAGTGGGTAAAGAGCATAAGGATATGTGACCACCCAAAAGGCTAGGGAGCTACTTTCAGAAGAGGAACCCCACCCACCCACCCCCAACCCCCCAAGTTGAGCGACCTTGGGATTTGTAATATCGTGACTGTGCCGAGCAAGAACAGAGGAAATGCTGACTCCTCCGGGCTCTGTCATCTGCCATCTCCACCAGCTCTAATCCTCAGGTCTGGAAAAAGCACATGGAAATATTCTCAGCTATCGTTAAAATGAAGACTATACAACTGTAACTCTCTACAAGCAACATTCACATAATGTTCAGTGAAGAAAACAGTCTCAGAAAATGAAGTCACCTTTTCCCCATACCATCCTTCAGCCCAGACTGCCCGAGCCTTGGATTTCTTACCCTTTGTCAGAAGTGCGTGACAGGCCGTGAAAAAGACTCCAGATATTTGAGAGGTTTCAACCAGTCTCCATGGGTTACTGACCCCCCCTGGGCTAGGTCACAGACAATCTCTCCTTCCCCTTCCTCAAATCCACCCTGGGAGAAAGCAGGTGTTCCCAGTCAACAGAGCAGAGAAGTCAGCAATGATTGGCCGACAGAAAGCAGATGCTCCCCACAGGGCAGATTTCCCGGTGGGCTCCACAGGAGCTGGGTGTGGGAGGAGGCAGCATCCCCAGCGTCCTTTTTGACTGGCTGTCTACAGCCCCGTGTGGTTTTGTGGTTCCTTATGGATTTTGGATGTTCATAAAACAAACTGCCAGTTGCCTGTTCGCCATGTGGGAGGCCGAGGGACAAGCGCCTTGCTGGGGACTGGGTGAATTCCCAACACCGTTGGACTGGAAGCACTCTGCTTGGTGACTTGGAGTCCTTCCCCAGAGCCTGTTGGCCAATGAGGAGCGGACAGACTGAACTTCACGCTCCATCCCTGCGAGATTTTCCAAGGGTTCTCTCTTGGCTGTGTCCTTTTAGCTGTGCCCTCCAGCACCAAGATTTCAGATCTCCAGAAGCTTGCTAGTGTTTAACAGCACAGCAAATGGCACAGATGGGGAGTCCCCTGTCTTTGCAAGACATTCTTGGCCTGCGTGTTTTGAGACAAGTAGAGGTCTGAGGAGTGACAGGCAAGGATTGAGTTTTTCTTCCATGAATGGGTCAGCCTGTAAGAACTTTGGGACAGAGACAAAGTGGGTGCTTTAGCATTATTAGAGAACCTGAGAGGACAGCCATTGCTAGTGGGGCATGAGTCCCCAGTCCCCAGTGCTCTGGGAATACAGCTGCCAGCTCTGGTGCTCCTGTTGAGCCCAGGGGTCTAAAGAGGATTTAACCCTATGGTTGCCTTGGTTACCCAGGCTGCATCTCAGTGGGGCCAGTTACTCATTATTCTGCCTTGGGCTTGGCCTGAGCAGAACTAGCAGCCTTACCTCCTAATATTTGATCCCCACCTTTCCTCACCGCTGGAATATGACTCGATCTCTCCTTATATTTGACATTTCTCTCAGATTTGACATTTATTCTCAAACACGTTAGGTTTAAAGGCAGTTCTTTTCCTGATCAACTTTTTTTTTTTAGACAGAGTGTCACTATATGGCCCTGGTTGACCTGTAACTTGCTATGGAGACCAGGCTTAGCTTTGAATTCACAGAGATCCACCTACCTCTACTTCCCCAAGTGGTGGGATCAAAGGTGTGCACCACCATAGCTGGCTTTTTCTTTTCCTGACAGTCTTACGATGTAGTCCAAGCGATGTAGCCCCAAGCTGGCCTTGCATTGACCATCCCCGTTTCAGGCTCCCCAGTACTGGGATTATAGGCATCTATGGTTCTCAGCCTCCCTTCCCCTTCCCCTCAGAAAGCAGGGACAGCAGGGTGCCTGTGAAAGGCTGGAGCGCAAGGGTCACCCATTGTGTTCGTGCATCAGCACCCTCTCCCCTTTAACCTTGCACTGCAGAGACTCAGGTCTCAGTGTCAAGCCTTGCTGCATCTTCCAGAGGTCTAGATAACACCTCAAGTCTCAAGGTTAAGAAAATTAGGCTGGTGCCAGGAAGCCTGTGTCCAAACCCTATGTCATTAAAGACCTGCTCTGTGTTCTTGGGCAAGTCTTGAAACTTCACTGCAATGTACTCTCCTCTCCTAATGTAACCATTAAATGTTTACAGTAACCTCCTCAAAGACCATGACAGAGATGAGGTGGAATGATAGTATAAACAGGACAGCACCTAGTACACCTACAACACAGACTTGTTGATGGTCCTTGTCTCTGTTGTCCACTAAAAAAAAATCTACCCTACAAAATCTACTCATCTTCTAGTCTTTTCCTCAATCTAGACTTGTTGACCGTGGCTAAAAGAAAACTAACTTGATTAGCTGGTTAATATACTAATAATAACAGCAGCAGCTTACATAGCACTTGCTTTGTGCCAGACAATATTTGAAGCACTTGATTCACCTTACTGTATTCTCCTAACAATTAAGATAGGCACTGCTATCATGCAAATGTCAAGTGAAGAAAATGAGGCACCTAGAGCCAGCAAAAGAAGGCGCAGTGGGTAAGGTGCCTGCTGCCAAAACTGATGATCTGAGTTCAGTCTCTGGCACCCACATGGAAGAGACTCAACGACTGCAAGTTATTCTCTGACCTCCACATGTGCACTGGAGCTCATGCATGTGCCCTTGTGTACATACACATTACACACACATGCACACACACACACACATGCATGCACAATAAATGTCGTTAAAAACAAAAAAGAAGAGAAAAAGGAAAAGAAACCGTGACAGACCAGAAACCAGTCAAGGATTCAGACCCTGGGACTTTGGCTCCAGAATCACCAGTCCTGACCCTGACACACTTGAACTCAGAAGCAGTGAAAAAGTAGGCCATGGAGTGATGGCAGGTAGAGTTTCAACTGTGGCCTGCAGAGAGCCACCATCCTCACTTAGTGTCTGCTGGGTCTGTGGCATCTTGCCATTGCCAAAACAGTTCACAATTTGCAAGGTAATTTTCACACACCTGCAATTTATCTGCCTATTCCAGTGATAAGGGGGGGGGGGCAAGTAACTGTTATTTGCATCTTACTGAAACAGCAAGAGGCAGAGCAACCTGCTCAAGGTCACCTGTTATCATAACCTAGCAGGTCTTCAGGCTCTAGATGCAAAGTTCTCTCTGATACTAGCCTGCCTTTTGTTTGATGGCAAGGGTAAGTTCCCGTACCTGAAACCTATAATACACTAATGAAACCTTAGAATTAGCAGGTCCTTAAACCATGTTCTTTATATTTGAATATGCTTGAACACTTCCAGTGATGGGAAACTCACTACCTATATGAGTGGAGAAGAGATCCTGATGGCGTATCAGGAGGTGGGGGCTAGGGATGAATCTTGGCAGCAGAGCATTGGTGAGAAGGAGGTGGCCATGTGTACAACTTTAGAACTATCCACGCCACCAGTGAGCCCACAGGATTAGCTTCTCTGAGGAACTAGTGCAGCCAAGCCCGCAAGGTCTCTCTCCCAGCCCTGCCCCACTACCTAGGGCTCAGTCCTTCCTCTCTCAAACCGCAGTAACCCCCAGGGAAGGGAGCCTTCCCTGCACAAACTGGTTAAGGTTTATTAGCCCTTAAAATTCCTTCGAGATGAGTTGGTATTTATTTCCCTGCAAAGCTTATGTAACTGACAGAGGATACGGAGGCTGCCAACGCTGTCTGTGGTTTGGATAGGCCTTGCAGTGGTTTCTTCTGGGAGCTAAATATTATAATGAATGATCTCATACTACCGTTTTCTTTGGAACCCAGTTTGGCTTGTCCCATTGGTACCCAGAGCTACCTCCCAGGTCCCTGTTGTGATTGAGGCTGGTCCCTGGCCTGGGTCTTCACCTAGTAGTCATGTGCTCTAGCTGACGTCTGGGATTGGGCTGCAGGGAGAGCATGAGAAAGGCAGACTTTCCAGCCATGTTCTGTTCCAATTTGAGCTTTTGTAAGGATGTAGATGTGGGACTTGGAACAGGAGCAGGTTGGGAAGGTCTGATTGCTGGGCAATCCCATGCCCATCCTGGAGAATAGTCAGAGTTGGGAGAATCTTATACTGGAAGCCCCAGCTATTGAATAAGCCATACTGATATTGAATATTGACATTGATATTGAATAAACCACACTGATACTGGAGTTGTTAGGGTCAAGCCTGAGTCCTGGTAGCCCCTAACAAGCTAGGCTTAGTCACTTGTCATTAATAGGCTAATTAAAAAACAAGTATTTGTGAACAGAAGAAAAGGAGGTTTGTTCAATCACCACACTGAGAAGAGGAACAAAGTGATCCAGTGACCCTCTCATGTCCATCTTTAGGGTCCTGGAATAATAATTAGGTTTAGCAGGCAAGAGATATGCATAGCTAACTAATAACCAGTTCTAGTCAAGGTATGGTTCTGTATATTTATCAGTGTCTCTGACAAGTTGCAGAACTGTGTGAAGCCTCTTTCCATCAGACAAGTTCCCCCTCTGACTGAAACCAGAGTTCCAACATTTTCCTTCTCCTAGCATGAGATTCCTGGGGAAATTCTAACTTCTTGGGATCCCTTGCTTCAATAGTCTGATAGCTGAAGAGAGACACAAGTGTCTTTTTAGAATATCTTCATTCCTGCCAGCACAGTTATGACACCAATCATAGAGCACTTTTGCCTACCAGGTTTCACACTGCATTCATGGAGAAGCTGTGTAAGTCAAGGTGTCAGAGGATAGACAGAGGTGTAAGGTGGCAGGGTCTGCATCCCAGCTCCACATAGCACTGGGCCATGATGTAAGTTGCCTGTCTCATCTCTAAACTAAGGAATGGTAACAGTGCTCCCCATAGGGTCTTTAGGAGGATTAAATGTGATGATTCTCACAAAGCTCCTGCTCTGATAAAGAGCTCACACAACACTAGAAATAATTACGATTGTTGCTGAACTTGATCCTCCTGACAGCCCTGTGGGCTGAGGACTCTGGTGCAGGTATAGAAATGAGTCTTTGAGAGGTCATACGGAGAAGACACAGCATAGATACGAAAACTTCCATTCTGGGCTGGGGGAATAACTCCCTTGGCAGAGTGTTTGCCTGGATGCACAAATCCCTGGGTTTGATCCCCAGCACCACATAAACCAGCTGTGGCTGTACACAACTGCAGTCCCAGAACTGGGAGGTAGAGGCAGGAGGGTCAGTTCAAGTCATTCATAGCTACACAGTGAGTGTGAGGCCAGCCTGAACTACAGGAGACCCTGTCTCAATGGAAGGAAGGAAGGATAGAAGGAAGGAAGGAAGGAAGGAAGGAAGGAAGGAAGGAAGGAAGAAGGAGAAAGAAAGAAAGAAAGAAAGAAAGAAAGAAAGAAAGAAAGAAAGAAAGATTGATTTCATTCCTAATTTTCCTGTGACTTGAACTTAGAGAAGGTGGTGTGACTATATGGGTTCCTTCCATGGAAAATTTGAACTTGCCACATACAGGGCAGGGGAAGTGAAAACTGAATTTCCTGGTCACAGGCGTCTACTCTGGGGAATGTATGGTTCTGGAAAAGACTGAAAAGTCCATTAGATTGTGAGTTCCAACAGTCTTGAGAGCTTTGTAGTGCTCCTTTAGGCTTCATCATTCTAGTAAAAAATCCTGGCTTTCCTCCCTCCACAGCAGCCTCTCTGGTCCTCAGTGACCTGATTCAGGTGGCAGACACAGACACACCAAGTCCCCCTGGAAACACAATGCCAGAGGCGGTGACAAGAAGGGTCTAGTAGGTGCTGGCGCTGCAGACGGAAGTCAGCGGTAGTTCAGCTCTCTGGTCCTGAAGAGAGCAGGGAAGGACTGACTCGAACATTCAAGCCTGGTCAGGTGTCTTGGATTTAGTGGGGAAATATTTAGAGACTACCCACTAGGGGCCTGTAATGAGTTTGGGGGCAGCAGACCCAGCAGCAGATAAAAAACTCCTTTTCTCTCCCGAGGGGAGGGCCCAGCCTGGCAGCAAAGGACCAGTGAGTCGAATGAGTAGTTTTAGATTTACTATGACAACGCTTGTGAATTAAGAAAGCGCTGCGTAGCAGAACGGAGAATCACATAGCGGCAGAGACTTTATTCTAAGGAAGGCAGAGGGAAGCAATTCATCAGTTTCTTAGAAAACATTATAAAACCTTAAATGGGGCTCTGCGTGCAACCCCTCTGCTCACTGGGGAGAATTTGAGTCACTGAGGCCTAGCATGGCCCATATATCCCCAGATCCAAGTCCTTTTTTGTGTTTTGGATTTGTTTGTTTATTTTTCGAGACAGGGTCTTCCTGTATCCTTGGCTGGCCTAGGACTTTATGCAGACCAGGCTGGCCTTGATCTCACAGAGATCCACTTGCCTTTGCCTCCTGAGTGTTGTTGGAATTAAAAGCCTATGCCATTATACCTGGCTTCCTCAACTCTCTTTAAAAACTTTCTTTTCTTTTGAGATATGATCTCACTAAATAGCCCAGACTGAACCCAGTCTGTAGCCCAGGCAGAACATGAACTTGTAATCCTCCTGCCTCAGCTTTCCCGACTAGCTGGGACTACCTCTGCTACCAGGCCTGGCTGATATCAAGACATCTGTGAAGTCAGTGACCACAAGGCTGGAAACTCAAGAGGTCATGGCCCACCCAGGATGGCAGGAGTAATTGTCCAACCAGGAGCCTGAGGAAAGGTGTGAGGAAGTGACTGCCTCTGCCCCAGTTCCTCAAGATGTAGATGAGTCCTTTTAGGGGGAAGTAGGTGAGGAGGTCTGCCTGTATTTGATTCTCCATCTGGCTACACACTGGCTTTTTTCAGCCACAGGAGTTGTCATGATAAATCTACAGCTTAACACTGGGCAGCTCTAGGCTTTTGCTTATGCAAAGCAGCTGGATGTTTCGTTCATTTTTACCTGCATTGGCGCCCTGAGTCCTGTGGCTCAGCCTCCTCAGTCTTCACATGACCCTCCCATCCATGCTGGGCTCACCCTGGCCCTCTTGTGACTGCCTCCACGCTTCCAGGGCTGCGTCTAAAGGTGCTGCCCTTTCAGTGCGTTCTTTGTTTTCTTTTTTAATATTTTTCTGTTATTTTTATTATTTGTGTATGAGTATATCGCCTGCATGTGTGTAAGTGTACCCGTGTTGTATAATACCTGTGGATGTTAGAAAAGGGCATTGGATTCCCTGGAACTGGAGTTACAGATGGTTGTTAACTGCCACGTGGGTGCTGGGAATCAAACCCCAGGCCTCTGCAAGAGCAGCCTGGGCTCTTTACCACGGATCCATCTTTCTAGCCCTCCATGCATTCTTTTTACCACTTTGAACCAAATTATAAAAACCGCTTCCCATGGCCTTGGCAGCCAGGACCTGGTCCTCCCTCCATTTTCCCCTTGCCCACTGCTGTTCACCCGTTCCAGGATTTTATCTCATTGGCTGCTGCCTGTGCTCTTGTTGCCACATCCTGCTGGATGTATTCAGCATAACAAGGATTTCACTCTCCACTTCTGTGTTTAGTAGCTGGCAGCATGTTGCTCTGAGAGCCTCAGTTTCCTTATCTGTCCTGTGAGCGTAGGAAACTCCACCTTTGACAACTCATGCATAATGAATGTTAAAATCTCTTTCCTACTCATGTGGAAACAAGACTCTCTCATTAGTGTGCTCTGAATGTTACACTTTCCAGGGCTCGTCTCTGTTTTCTTGCTTAAAGCCATTGCAACCCTGTATATTAAGCAGGATGGGCATTGGTGCATCCTTATCAACCAGGAAGCAGCCTCAGAGAGGCTGAAGACTTATTCGAGCTCTCACAGGAAATGAATTGCAAAAGCTGGACTGTGAAGACAGACACACTTGACCTTCCCCTGAAGGTGACATTATATAAGAGCCTGCCGAAGAAACTGAGTCCCAGGGACTGGAGAAGTAGTTCAGTGATTAAGAGCACTGACTGTTCTTGTAGAAGACCTGGATTCAGTTTCCAGCACCTACCTGAGCAACTTCTCCCAGCGACCTTGGCCTCCTCAATCTTCCCTTTCCTGTAGCCCTAATACACTGGGCAGCATGAAGGGCTTGGGGCAGGGGGTGGGATTTAGCTACATAAGCTCCTGTAAATAGCTTTCCCCGTCTTCACAGCCAGGGCCAGGGAATGCATTTCCAGGAAGAGGCCACTTCCTATTCTAAATCCTCCCAACTAGGGAGCCAACAAGAGAGGATCCTTCAGTCTTTTACATTTGGACTTTGCGTTTTGGGGATGGAGAGAAGTATTCAATTGAGAGTCAGCAAGGTGCCTCTGGAGGGAGAGTCTTCTGGGGTTGGGGCTAGATCAACCCTAAACAGGTGAGGCGGGTAAGGCTAAGTCATGTTGGAAGCGGAAAGGAACTGGAATGGTGGGGCAGACAGAGAAGGTCTCACTGAGAAGCAGAGGTTTGGCCTGAGACCTGGAAGGCAAGAAGTTACTTCCACACAGAAAAGGAGGAAGAGCAAGTCCTGAGGTGGGAATGAACTTGATATGCTTGTGAATCGGGCAGTGGCCATGAGAGACAGTATCCTGAGGAGCTTAACAGGTAACTGTGCTTGCACTAAACCCTATGACGTGAGTTCAGTTTCCAGGACTTGTGAGTGGAAGGAGAGAACAGCTCCGGCAAGCTGTATTCAGACCTCCACATGCGCACCTAGCTACTATGCCTGAAGCCTTGGGTTTGAGCTCCAGTAATACATAAAACTGGGTGTGGTAGACCTGGAATCCCAGAACTCTGAAGGCAGAAGGAGGAGGATCAGGAATTTAAAGTCAACCTTGGTTTACAAAGGCAGTTTGAAGACAGCCTGGACCAAGTGAGACCCTATCTCAAACAAACAAACAAACAAACAAACAAACAAAGGCCAGAGGTGGTGGCACACGCCTTTAATCCCAGCACTCCGGAGGCAGAAGCAGGTGGATCTCTGTGAGGTCAGGCTGGTCTAAATAGTGAGTTCCACATTCCAGCTGTGGCTACATGGAGACCCTGTCTCAAAAAGACCAATAATAATAATAACAATAATAATAATAAAATGCTAGGACCAGTGAGATGGCTCAGCAGATAAAGGCACTTGCCACCAAGCCTAAACAAACTTAGCTTGATCCCAGGGACATACATAGTGGAAGTAGAGATCCGACTCCTGTAAGTTGTCCTCTGACTTCCACATATGCACTGTGTCACGTACACACATACACACACACACGCACACGCGCACAAATACAAAAATAAATGTAATTTAAAATATATTTTTTTTAACGTCTAGGTCTTTTCTTTCTTCTTGTACATTAAGGCATGAACTCATAGGAAATGGCTTCCACACCTCGGGTTTCTTTCTGTTAGTCCTCACAAAGTGTGCTTCTCTGGATGGAGCAGGCTGGCGCTTCAACTGAACCCGGGTTCCTTTCCCTTTGACTTTCTTTTTTTTCTCTTCATTTTCCTTCACACGTTTCAAGAAACTGCCTCAGCTCTTAGAGTGCTTAATATGCTCAGTTCACACATTAATTCTCTTGGCAAGAATCTTGCCCTTAACTTTGTTTACAGCAATGCCAACAGCATGCCAAGTGTCGTTGTAGACCCAGTTTTGCCATGGTAACATTTACGGGGCGTTCCTTTTTGAACAGTACCTGTTTCCTTAATGTCTACATTATCACCCTTCTTGTACATTCACATATATGTGGTCAACAGAACAACACCATGTTTTCTAAAAGGCCTAGAGAACATACAGGGGGTCCCTCTTCTCTTCCCTTGTGTTTGTCATTTTGGCGAATCTCTGAAAAATGGCTGCTCTAGCTGAAAGGCAATTTAAAATATTTTCAATAAATAGGTAACAGAACAAAATGTCATGCGCCAGCGGCAAAGGAGTTTGAGGGGGAGAAAGGAGGCGAGAAACAGATTTTCTACAGGGCCTTGGAAACTCAAGTTAAGCAAGGACATGACTAGGAATTTGTATTGTAAAGATTACTCCTTGAACTTACTGACCTTCATTTTCCCCATCTTTAAAAGTGGACATGATAATGCCTATCTCACAAGATAACTGAGAAGATTAAAAGACTCAAAAGTGAGCCAGGCATGGTGGCATAAACTTTAATCGCAGTGCTCTGGAGGCAGTGGTAGATCTCTGAGATTTACATAGCAAGTTCTGAGCCAGCTGGCACTACATAAAGACCTATCTCAAAACAACAACAAGAATAAAAAACAAGAGCAATAAGAAAATTGCTACACACACAAACACGCACGCACACGCGCGCGCGCACGCGCACACACATGCATGCACTCCAGATATACACAACAAATGTCAGGATGCTTGTAAAACCTTACACAGATGTGAACAGATGTTTGAGGGTGGCTCCTCCAGGGTTAATCAAACCTGTCTTCCAAAGAGCAATCCCGTGCTGCTGAATGGTAAGGGATGTGATGCAGGCTGTTTGTTCTTAGAGATGCAGTACTCCTATTAAGCAATCACCCTGTTTATGTCACTGCTAATTGAAGTAAATTGCTTTCTTCAATCAAATCGGGAAGTTCTTCCTTCCGATCATGAAGGGCCTTGGACTCTGGTTCCTGATTTCCAGTATTTAGTCTGACTTGAGTTTTGCCCTTTAATTAATTGCATACATTCCACCAATTTCTTTAAACAAGTAGTTGGTAGTCAATGTGATGAGCTGATTTTGAAATTGCCCTCCAGGATAGGAAATGCCCCCCCACATCCTCTCTGTGTCTTCCCCCCACCACTCCGCCAGAGCAGGATGCTGGGGCTGCTGGGTTTGGGGCCTAAGGACAGATGTGGTGGAAGTGAGCAGCAGATATGATCAAGGTCTGTCTGGAATCACCCTGCCTGGTGGGATACAGACCAAGCCTATGAATCAGGCTACAGGTGTTCCTGGGCAGGAGGAGTGGGGGAGGAGTGGGGGGAGGAGTGGGGGGAGGAGTGGGGCATAAGCTTCCCATGCCTCCACTTTTGTGAACCACACAGGAGGAAGTGGAGGAGAGGCGGGCAAAGAGAGAAGAGCATAGATATATACACAAATGAGCCCCTGAGGACCCTGATGTGCCACCACCTCAGACCCCAACTTTCTGTCACGAACACAGGCCTGGCCAGAGTCATAACCCAAAAAGAGGGGCCATGACTCATGGGACGAGACTGAATGGAACAAGTCAGGGAGGGACTGAGGGAGCAGTCCCTTAGTCAGCTCTAGATGCTCAATGCCTGTGACTAGTCTTGGTCAAGGTCAGGAGGGAAGGAAGAAGTAGCTGATGCTGGTCTTGCTGTTAGCTGGGTCTTCTTTCGACTTTTTCCAGGCAACCAAGAAAGAGGAGTACGCTGAGCACTGACATGCCTGCACTCACTTCTCTGTTCTTCTGATTGCAGATGTAAGATGACCAGTTGCTTCAAGATTCTGATGTCCTGATAGCCCTGCCGTGATGGACTGTTACCTTGAACTGTGAGCTGAGGTAAATCCTTTCTCCCTTAATTTTTTTTTGAGACAGGGTTTCTCTGTAGTCCCAGCTGGCTCACTATGTAGACCAGGCTGGCTTTGAACTCACAGAGATCTGCTTGCCCTCTGCTTCTGGAGTGCTGGGATTATGGCACCTGGCCATAAATTGCTTTTGTCAGAGTGTTTTATCAAAGCAATAGGCACTTCATTTTAAGAATTATATCAACTATAAAAGAAGGGTTGAGTGGGGGGGAGTGGAGGGACCTGGAGGGGGGTGGAGTGAGTTGGGGGGGAGGGGTGTGGAGGGAGCTGGAGAGATGGCTCGGTGGTTAAGAGCACTGGCTGCTTCTAGCAATGGACCCAGGTTCAGTTTCCAGCACCCAAATGGCAACTAACAACTATTCGTAACTCCAGTTCCAGGGAATCCGATGCCCTCTTCTGACTTCCATGGCCATTGCATGACATGGGTACACTTGTATATGTGCAAGTAATATACTCATACACATAAAATAAAAATACTAACTAAAAATAAATAAAATATTAGAAATGAAATTATTATCTGTTTTTCTTTGCTGTGACAAAATATCTGACAAAAGCAACGTAAGGAGCAGAAGTTTATTTTGGCTCACAGCTTGAGGGTACAGATCACCATAGTAGCCAAAGCCTGAGGCAGTTGACTACATTATGGCTGTAGTCAGTAAGCAGAGTGTGATGAATGCTGATGCTCAAATTGATTTCTCCTTTATCCTTTCTATTCAGTCCTGTGCCCTAACTCATGAAGCTGTGCTGCCCACACCTAGGATGGGTCTTCCCGCCTCAGTCTGGAAACACCCTTATAGAAACACCCAAGAGGTGTGTCTCCTGATTAACTCTAAGCCCCATCAAGTTGACAATGAAGATTCACTATCATAAAGGCCAATGCAAGATGGACGAAGAGAGGAAAGGCCCCAGTCATCGTTCCACTGTATGTGAGGAAAAGCCACGGTCCCTGATGGGTTCTAGAGAGCTGCTCAGCTGGAGCTGCCAACAGGCCTCGGGGTCAGGTTCTGACCCTACCGATGTCCAAGGCTGGTTCCCATGGGCAGATGCGTCCATGGGCAGATGTGCTCTTGGCCCCACTTCAGCCATCCTGGGAATTCTGAGCTTTCTGTGGGATCCTTGAGAAACATATTCGAATTGGCATCAGGAAGGCAGGGGAAACAAAGGCTCTCGAAACAGTTTCCCAAACATTCCATCTTGGTCCTTTGGTGACTTAGTGACAGTGGTGTGCTAAGAGTGGGGGTAGGAGCCTTTCCCCTGTGTGAGCAATAGAGGGTGTGTGTGCACAGAGAACGGGTAGTTAGGAATGAGATCACATGAAGGCTGGTCATCCAGAAGCATGAACAATGTCAGCGACAAAATATCCCTTTCTACCTACAGTCTGCTCTTATGCCCTGTCCTTGGGTATGCTACAGATTGGCAGAGGCTCATGAAAAGCTGGCTTCAGCTAAAAAGGAAATGTGCTTTGAGGCACTGGGGACACGGTGCTGGACAGCGCATCTCTCTTTCCCCAGGACCCTGTGGCACAACTCTGGCTCCTCTAGGCATCTGTGTACTGCTTTGCTCAGCTTTACTGACTCCAGTAGTCAGCAGAGACTGGCTTTCATCTCTTAGTTCTAATGCTGGTGTATAACTCATGGGCAAGCACTTGCCTAGAATTCAGAGTCCTGTGTTCATACCCTAGAACTGAATAAAAATAATCATAATCCAATTCCAAATTCTTAAGAGGAAGAATCTACTAGGTGTAGCATAGATAACCACCCAAAAAGGGCATCCTGAAAAGAGCTTTGAGGACATCTTGAGAATTGGGTGCTGGCCAGACTCACCTCCCCAAACATAACTATTCTGTATTCATTGGGAACCAATGACCAGGAATTGAACAGTTCTTTGTTCTGACCTCTATGAATCTGTTTCTTTTTCTTTTTTTCTCTTTTTTCATTTTTAGTTTTCACATGAATGAGCGTCATGCCTGCATGTAGGTAGATGTACCTATGTCATGCAAAGCCCGAGGAGGTCAGAAGAGGGTGTCGGATCCCCTGGAACTGGTGTGATGGGAAATTGTTAGTTGCCATGTGAGTGTTGGGAGTTGAACCCTGGTCCTCTGCAAAAGCAGCCAGTGCTCTTAACCTCTGAGCCATCTCTCTAACCCTTCTTTTTAATTTTTTAAATTATACTTTATTTATTTACTTTGTATGTGTCAGGGGAGGGGGGTGATATGTGTGCCACGGCATGCGTGTGGGGATCAGAGGACAACTTGCAGAAATCTGTTCTCTCCTCCACCACATAAGTCCCAGGAATTGAACATTACCCCCCGGAGCCTTCCAGTCAAAACAGCCCAAATCTGTTCCTTTATGCATGCTTCCCTATGAAATATCCTTTTTCATCTAACTTACCTGAAGTAGAGTTTTGTTTCTTATCCACTCTCCCCCCAATAGTGCCTAAGTTGATGGGCAAAAGGAACTCTGACCACATGAACAGCAGACATGATGGGTCTCAAAGACACATGTCTGCTATCTTCACAGCAGCATCAACATTATTCTTAATAGCTACAACATGGAAGAAATTAGTGTCCACTCACAGTGGATTTTAAAAAAAACATGGCCTATACAATGAAGTAGTATTCAGCTTTAAGTGTGTGTGTGTGTGTGTGTGTGTTACTGAGGTTTCAGCAAGGCCTCATACAAGCTAAGTAAACACTGCTACTGATTTGTATCCCCAGTTCTTTCTGTATTTTTTATTTTGAGACAGGGATCTTAGCAAATTGCCCAGGCTAACTGTTTCTGTAGCTCAGGCAGGCCTTTAAGCTGTGATCTTTCTGTCTCAGTCTCTCATGTAGCTGGGATGGCAAAACTGAGCCATCAGCCTTGGCTAGTATTCAGCTTTCAAAGAGAAGGAAATTCTAGTGTGCTACATAGTTGAACCTCAAGGACATTATGAAATAGTTAGTCAAATATGGTTCCAATGTCGGTATGATTCCACTTTAAGCACTTAGAGTAATCACAATCATAGAGATAGACAATGGGATGGTCAGGGACAGGGACAGGGATGGGAGGAATGGGAAACTGTTATTTGGAGAAGGGGGTACTGTTGATTTAATGAGACAAGGTCTCTTGATGTAGGCCAAGCCAGCTTTCAACTTCTAATCCTTCATCCTTAGCCTCAGTGCTAGGATTATAGAAACACACTGCCTCGGATTATAGGTGTGTACTTGTTAGGCATATTTTGACAAAATTTTTCAAACTGGAAAAAAATAAAGGAAGGATTCATGTCAAGATCAGTCACACCAATCCATCTATATATACATATACATAAAGAAATATGCAATATCTCTGCAACAGTTGAATTTAAGCTGCAGGTATAAGTGTGGTTATTTATTTTTCTTTTCAGTTTAATACATTTTTTTGTATTGGAAACTTGGGGAATAATGAGATCATATTCGAATCCCTGTTCCTCCATTAATAAGTGTTGGCCTTGAACCAATAAGTATGGCCTTGAACCATAACCCTTTTATTTTTCACACATTATAATGTTTTGGGGGTTTTTTTATTTAAAAAAATATTTTATCATTTTTTATTTTATGAGTGTATTGCTTGCATGTATATAAATGCACCTGTGTTGTGCAAGGTCCATGAAGTCCAGAAAGAGCATCAGATCCCCTGGAACTGGAGTTACTGACAGTTGTCAGCCACCTTGTGTGTACTGGGAATCAAACTTGGGTCTTCTGCAAGAGCAGTCAGTGCTCTTAACCACTGAACCATCTCTCCAGCCCCTGGGTTGTTTTGTTTTGTTTTGTTTGTTTTGCTTGAATATTTTTAGAGATAGGGTCTCCCTGTTGTCCCAGCTGGCTTGGAACTGGATACATAGACCAGGCTGGCCTCCATCTCACAGAGATCTGCCTGCCTCTGCCTCCTGAGCCACCAGGCCCAGCATTATGTGATTATATTCACACCCATCACCTCCTGTTGTTCCCCTCACACCTGCTGAACCCGTCCTTCTTCCCAGCACGACATCACTGAAGAACATGTCTCCCCATTTTCTGCAGGAGGTGGTGCCTCATGATCCATGATGAAATGTTCTTGTGCCAGTCTTGTTTAGGTCTTGAGAAGCTAACCACAGCTACTATGAGTTCATGAGTGTAATGGTCATCCCATTACATCCCATCCAGAAGACAGTTTTCTACAACACTTCCCCGTCCTCCTACCCTGTCTTCTGAGATGTTCCTGAGTCTTGGAGGGAATGATACAGATGTCCCTTTTAGGGCTGAACAATCACTTATTCTCAACACATTGATCAGTGGTTACCTGTAGTAATCACTGTGCACTGCAAAATAAAACTTCTCTGACCAAGGCTGAAAGCAGCACTAGTCTACGGGTATAAACATAAATATGTAGAAGGTAATTTGATGAACAAAACATGTCCATCTAACAGAACAACAGTAGTAACTTCCCTCCTAGGGTCCATGACCTCCCAAGTCACAGACTTACGATCAGGTTTACAGTCAGAAGTGAATTCTTCTAGTCTGGAGTGGGCCTCAAGTCCAATCAGAAAACTGTTGCTTACCCTGTAACAGTTATACGACTATTACATCAGTGACACATCTTGTTTGACAGTCAGTTCTGTAGAGCAGTGTCCATGTTAGGTAAGATTGTCGGTGCTTTTTCTCACCGGGCAGCCGGAATAGCGCCTCCCAGCGCTATGAAAGCTAGCCAGCAGGAAGGGAGCTTCCACTTCAGTTCTCTTTTCATTTCTCTGTGCTGCAGCCAGAGCACGGAGCATCTTCAGCAATAAGGCCAGACCATCTAGTTCTAGCAGCAACCAGGAGCAGTGGTGATAGGCTGAATTGTTTCAGGGGCCTCCCGGGAACCCCTGAGTAACAACTCCCACCTCTGGGATGGATAGATAGATAGATAGATAGATAGATAGATAGATAGATAGATGATAGATAGATAGATAGATAAATAGATGATAGATAGATAGATTTAGATAAAGAAATATGACAAGACAGTTATAATTGTTGAATTATAGCATGTTGGTTTTTCTTTTCAACTTTCCTATATATTTGCATATATTTTAATAATGAAAACTTGGGGAACAAGGAGATTAGACTTGAATCCCTGTTCCTCCATTAATAGATGCAGGTATGTGCTGGTTTTGAGCCAGCCACAATTACATCCTCTTCTTTTCTTTCTCTTTCCTCCTCCTGCTCTTCCTCTTCCTCTTCCACACAAACAGCAACACAAAAACACTACATGGCTCCTGTCTGTTAACTCTGACAGAGATAACCAATCAGCAGATGGCCCGGAGTGTGGGACTGAACTCTTCAGTTTACCTTCTAGATCCCATGTCTTCTCTTCTGCATTATCTTGTGACCTGGGAGGCTGACCCTAAGGCAACATGGCGGGCTCCTGGTGCCTCTGGTTTCTGACTGGGTTGGGCCAGGAGGAAGCTCCCAGTAGGACTCTGGAGGGAGGTAGAGAGAAGTTCCCTTCCTCCTGAGTGGCCTCAGTGGGTGGCCTCTTTGGGCCTAGGAAGGTCAAAGTTCCCTGGGACACTGCACTGTCTTTTGTGGCTTTCCTTTTAAAGTTTGTAAATATAGCTGATATAGAATTGTCTATTGAGCCACCTAGTTCCCACTAGCACTCTGGATGACACATGGTCTATCATGTGCCCACCATTTTGCCAGGCCAAGGGAGGTGTCACAATCAGTGAAACATACACAGTCCTTTATGGAGCTGGGTCTTCACCTCACTTGTCCCCTGAGGCTCTCAAGGCTGACTGAGTTCCTTATTCTACAGGACTACTGTATGCAGAGGAGCAAGCCAGCACCTGTTCCTCACATTCACCCCAACATACATGGAGAAATCCCACACCTTCAGATTCAACACACAGAAGCAGAAGCATTGGCTGTGTGCCAGCTCTCTTTACTTTGCATATCTAGGCGCAGAAGAGATCAGTGGAACCCCTTCAAGCGTCTGAAACACAATGGCAGCAAATACACGAATATGCTAATATGAGACTTCAAGTTGGTGCTGGGAATCACTCAGAAAACATGCGTCTAAGACAGTAGGATCAGAATCATGTTCTACTCTGATGTTTCTTTAAGTCTTTAAATATCTGAACAAGTGACCCCCCCAAAGGAGACTTGGGCCTTGGGGAAAGTTGGGACTTATGAACTCGAGGCCTTTTTTATATCTACTGTGAAAATGGTTTTCCCACACCCACCACAAACATGAAGAGTTGGACATGGATTGTGGGCAGGCTTTATTCTTAATAATGGTAAACATCCCTCACCCAGGTCCCACCCAAACTTTGTGCAGTGAAAGATTTCAAACATCCTATGTTCTCCCTGTGGGGAAGGTGCCCACAGTGGGACTTGTTTTTTTGTCTCAGCACCAGGGAAACTATGAATGAAGCTTGAGTCATCTTTTGGTTTGGTACCTCACAATGGATCCTCTCAGATGGTTTGCTCTTGCATAGTCAATGGCATAATTTAACAAGCCTTCCTGGGTTGTGCTTCTCAGGAACCCCAGAAATGAGAACCACATGGAGAGATCGTTTGCACTTGGGCCCTATCCCCTGGCACTGGCTGCAAGGTTGCAATTTTAGTTCCTAACTCTAAGTATAGTTCCAGAGGCTCCCCTATGTATGTGGTGAGCATGTGAACACATAGAAAATAAACAGTCCAATGAGTTTCTGGTTTGGGAACTGACTCATAAGAAGGTGGTACAGAAAAGGGAGCATTCAGGGCAGGCAGAAGCTCTGCAGGAACACAGTGGCCAAACGTAAAAGGTCCCTCCTGCAGCCAAGCCCCCCCAGAAGGAACGATCCCGAAATGATACCTCCTGTTTACTAAAATTATATTTACTTGTTTGTGATTTATTGATTTTTAACTTATGTGTAAGTGTGTATGTCTGTACATGGATATGTGCACATGTGAGTTCAAGTACCTAGAGAGTCCAAAGGAGAGTATCAGCTACCCTGGAGGGGGAGTTAGAGACGATTGTGAGCCACTTCACCGTGAGTAAAGGGAAACGGAGTTGGTTCTCTATTTTTTTTTTTTAATTTTAATTTTATGAGTGTGTTTTGTCTACGTGTATGTTAAGTACACTACATTCATGCAATACCCTTGGAAGCCAGAAGAGGGAATCAGATCCTTTGAAACTGTAATTATGGATGTTATTAGTTGCCATGTGGGTGCTGGAAACCAAACCCAGGTCCTCAACAAGAGCAGCCTGTGCTCTTAACCCCTGAGTCATCTCTCTAGTCCCAAGTGAGAGTTTATAACATCCTGTCACGGGACCGGTGTTTGTGCTGTCTTCTACCACCACCTTTGCAATAATAATCTACCATTGCTATGAACGATAGGGTTTATTTCAGGAGTAAAATCCTGCTTTATAGATAAGGAAACTTTGAAGGCTAGGAAAAAGTATCCTAAGGATATATAGTTTGCAAATGGAACCCAGGTCTGACTTAACCTCAAACACCCTACTCCTGCCCCCTGGCCCACAAAGGCGAAGATGCATTTTATTGCCCCATAGACTTGGCACACAGGTGAAAGGACAGACGCACGTTAGTCTCTGCCTGCCGGCACATTGCTTCACAAATACCTTGTTTAGTTTACTGCTATAACCCCAGTGCCTAGAACAGTGCCTCGCACAGCTGTTAGAAGAATGAAAGAACAAATTATAGCCAGGCATGGTGATACAGGCCTGTAATCCTGCCACTTGAGTGGTATAGGCAGCAGGATCAGGATTTCAAGGACAGTCTCAGCTACATAGAGTTCAAGGTCACCCCGGCCCCCCTCCTAAGACCCTGTCAAAAGAAAAAAACAACCCACAAATTATTAGTAACTATTTGTTGCTTGACCTCAGCCACTGCCGTCACTCTCCTCAGCTGTGAATTTGGGATGATGACCAAAACCAGAAGTCAAGTTTTGATCAGCAAACTACACAATGGGTATTGTGGAGGCATGGTCAGAATTTTAGTTTTATGGATCAAAGCTACCTATGGCATGAAGGTATGCTACAGAGAACCTCTTCAGGCAAGCAGGGGTAGAAACAAGTGACAGGCATTGGAACGGGGTCCCTCAGCCCTGAACTTCCATGTTGTGCCAAAGAAGGAGCTGGGGAGATAGCTCACTGGATAAGAGTGTTTGCTGTGCAAGTGTGAGGACCTGAGTTCAAGTCTCTAGTACCCATGTAAAAAGACAAGCTGGGCATGACTGTGCATGCCTGTAACCCCAACATTGGGGTGGGGGCATCAGATGCCTTCCTCTGGCCTTCAAAATGTGGGTGCACAGGCACGCACACATTCACACGGATATACTGTACACATACAATGAGCAAAGAAAAATCATTCTTTTAAAAAAGGCAGGGAGACTCTTTGTCTTCCATCTAGTCCTCCACTCTGGGCCCCCTCCTGCCTCTCCACTCCTCCCAAAGTCCGAGAAAACCATGGCAGTGGAACTCCTCTGTCTACCACCTGCCAGAATCGGGCCAGCCTCTCCACCAAAAGGAATGCTTTCTTGTACTGGCTGTGTGCCACCCCACAAGGAAGAAAGGCACTTGGGGCTCCAGGGGGCAGAAGGCTTTGTGGCTGGAGCTGATGGCAATGGGGTTGGAGCCAAGAAGAGTGTTAGATGTTTTCAAAATTTCTCTTGACTTTCTAATGAGTATTTTTGTCACAAGACACCGAGTCCAGCTAAATCTTTGCTATGTCCTTTGTTCCCTTTCTGGCTCCTGGAGGCTAGCCATTCTGATGACTTTGTGAATTGTGGTGGCACCCACAGCCCCTCGGAGATAGTTTCACTGTACCTGCTGCCTATGGGCCACCTCCCAGCCTGGGCAGGGCTGCCAGTCCTCAGACCCCTGTTCCCAGTGGCTGAGTCTCTGGGCATTGGAAGTTTCAGGTTTGGAGGACACTGAAACTGGTTCTTCTGTCTTCATGTCTCAAAGCAGTCGTTAGGGTACCTCTCCTTTGACATAGTTATTACGTCTATTTGTTTGTGTGCATCTGTGAGCATGTTGGCCCACTATGGAGGTCAGAGGACAACCTGCTGTAGTCAGTCCTCTCCTTCCTTCCACTGTGTGGGTCCTAGGGATTGAACTTACTTCATCAGGCTTGGTGGCAAGTGTCTTACTCCACCGAGTCTCCTTTTTGGAGATGAGAACACCCATTTCCTCAAAGCTTGTATGGCTGGAAACCCCTTAAGAAGCTGCTCCAGAGGACTGGAGAGATGACTCAGCAGTTAAGAGCATTTGCTGCTCTTGCTGAGGACCCAAGTTTAGTTCCCAACACCCATCCAAGCAGCTCACAAGTACCTGTAAGTCCAGCTCCTGGGGATCCAACCCCCTCTTCTGGTTGCACCTGCACTAATGTACACAGACCTGTCCCACTCCCATATACACATATTAAAAATAAATCTTAAAAAAGAGAGAGAGAGATAGTGGCTGGGCATGCTTGTGTCCACTTTAATCCCAGCACTTGGGAGCATAGGCAAGTAGATCTCTGTGAGTTCAAGGCCAGCCTGCTCTACATAGCAAGTTCCAGGCCAGCTGGGGCTACTGGGAGACCTTGTCTCAAAAAAGACCAAAAAAAAAAAAAAAAAAAAAAAACCAGAGAGAGATATAGGACTGGAGATATGGCTTAGCAGTTAAGAGCACTGATAGCTCTTCCTCTTGTAGAGGACTCGGGTTTGATTTGCAGCACCCACAAAGTGGCTGACAACCACCTGTAACTCCAGTTCCAGGGGCATCTGATGCACTCTTCTGATCTCAGGCATTGCACATGGGTGCACTTACATACATGCAGGCAATACATTCATACACACAAAAATAAAAATAATAAAATATTTTTAAAAGAGAGAGATGCTGCCCTCTGATCCTATCTCTCTCCCCAGCCCAAGACCCCTTAGGGACTCTTTGTGTTTTTGAAAGCCTTCTTCCATGACCTCAAGGCTAAGTGGTGAAGGAGAGATCCCCTGTGGACCCCAGGAGTAGCCTGGGTCTGTGAGTGTAAGGATTGAGCTCACCAAGGGCTAGGAAATGTAGCCAGGCCCTCACCGTCTCTGAGGAGAGGTAATTTAACCGAATAGCCTTGGAATTGAGGGCCCTTGGGAATCAAGGGGATATGACTGGCTAATAGATTGTGTTCAGACAGGAACTCTGTGTGGAGACAGGGAGGGGATGGAGGGAGACAGGCTGGATCTTCAGCAGTCTTCAGTGCTGTTTGGGCCCCCACTTCATAGATCCTTGGTGCTGCGACCCTGGGCCCCTCAAAGGAATCTGCAGTGTAAATGAATGGGCTGCTTAGCTCTCCGTCTCAGTTTAGGAGGTGGCTCACTGGCCCGCTGAGTTAGGTAGCACTTGTCCATCTGCTGTCCAGCTTTCTTTGTCTTATGACTGTGTTTTTGTTGGTTTATGTTGTTTTTCTTTAGTTTTTGGCTGCTGTCTTCTCTGTTCACTTTGTCCTCTCAGGTTTATGTCTTCTTATGTCTTCTTCTTTTTTTAATCCCTTCATCTTATTTTTAGTGGCCTTGGAATGTTAAATGCATGTGTGTTCAATCAACTTCAACTGAACTGTTTCTCTCTCTCTCTCACCCCCCAGCTCAGGCAGGCTGGCCTGGAACTTGGGGAGCCCCCACTACCTCAGCCTTCTAGGTCCTAAGATTACAGGCACGAGCCTCTGCACACAGCTTTACATGTCTGTTACTAATGAGGTCAAATGCTCTTTCAGACGTCAATGGCTACTCCTGTCTCTTCTGGGCAATGCTTCCTCAAAGTGAGTGTGTTCGTTTTAAACCTAACTTCTTTTTCTCTTTCGATTTACAGGAGTACTTAATATATTCTCTATTCTAGTCCTTTGTTAGTTAAATATGTTCTAAGTATCTTCTTTCAATCAGTTGCCTTTCTTTTTAAAACATAGTTGAATTTAGCAACTGCTCTTTTTATTATCTGGGCTTTTTGTTTTTGTTTTAGAGACTGTCCCAGTCTTGAGCATACAAAATATTTTTCTAGAATCTTCCTGTAGCATGTCTGTAATTCCAGCACTTGGGAAGCTGAGTCAAGAGGACTGCTGTGAATTTGAAGCCAGTCTGAGATACAAACAAGAGACGAGAGACAGAAAGAGAGAGACAGAGAGAGAGAGAGAGAGAGAGAGAGAGGTGAAGTTATTTTTTTTTGTTTTGTTTTTTTAGACAAGATCTCCCTGTAGCCCTAGGTGGCCTGGAACTCATTATGTAGTTGAGGCTGGCCTTGATCTCACAGATCTACCTGCCCCTGCCCCCTGAATGTTTGTGTATTAAAGGCTTGTGCTATCACACTCAGCACTGGTGAGATTTTTTTTTCTCTTTTTTCTTTCTTTTATGGTCTTTTTGTGACATAGTCTCCCTGTAACCACAGCTAGCCTGGATCTCACTATGAAGACCATGCTGGTCTCAATCTCTTAGAGATCTGCCTGCTTCTGCCTCCCAGATGGTGACACACCAGGCTATAGCTCAATTTGGTTAGTTAGCAATTACTATACTGAGTTAGTAAGAACACTAACTAATCTATATCTAAGAACACTGTATTTCTTTTCATTATTTATATTTTTTAAAAATACCATTTGAAGTTGGTTATTTTAGAGCCGGGATGTAGCAGAGTACTTGCCTAGCATGTGTGAGGATCTGACTCTGATCACACCAGCACCACAAATAAATTAAAATAAGTAAATAACTTTTTGACCATTTTTGCTGGTTATGGTGACACCTACCTATAACCCGAGCATGTGGGTGGCTGATGCTGGAAGACTAGAATTCTAGTCCATCCTTGCTATATTAGGGAGAATAAAAACAAGATAAAATGTGATCATTTCCCACAAAGCATTTACATATCTTTTACAGATGTATTCCTATAGCTCACATTTTAAAGTTCCTTTTTACATTTATATTCTCTCTCTCTCTCTCTCTCTCGTGTGTGTGTGTGTGTGTGTGTGTGTGTATCTATGGGTCTGTCTGTATACTTGTGTGTGTGTGTATCTATGGGTCTGTCTGTATACTTGTTGCAGCACTTACTGGAGGTCCGAGGCTAGATTTCTCTACCATGTAGACTGGAGGATCTGTCTCAGGCAGGTACACAGCCCTACTGCTCAGCCATCTTCTCAGCTCTACTTTGCATGGTTTAAATTAGCTATTGGAGACGGCCATCTTTCAGGCTGGAGGGATGGCTCCATGGGTAAGTGTTTGTGGGCAGATGTGGTGGCTCTAGCCTCTACTCTCAGCACTTCTATGTCCAGATGCGAGGTTGAGGCGGAAGAACTAACCAGAAGTTTGTGCAAGCAAAGGTGGAAATAACAAGACATAAAGAAGCTCTACCTTAAAAGCAAGGTGGAAGGAATCCACAGACGCCTTACCAGGCAAAGTTCAATCCCTGGGACCCACGTAGAGGAAGGAGAGTACTGACTCCTGCAATTGTCCTTCAACCTTGACGCAAGTACTGTGGCACACACAAACCCTCACACAAAATAAAGAAAGAAATGTTTTGCTTGGGGTTTTTGTTTTGTTTTGAAGACAGGTCTTCCTATAGCCCCAGCTGGCCTGGACCTTGCTATGCAGACCAGGCCTCCAACCCACAGACATCTGCCTGCCTCTGCCTCCCAAGTGCTGGGATTAAAGGCATGTGCCACTATGCCAAGTAAATTAATGCTTTTTTAAAAAGAAGAAAAAATAGCCATCTTTAAGCCAGGCATGATGGTTCATGCCTGTAATTCTAGCACTTGGGAGATAGAGGCAGGAGGATTATTTATTCATGGCCAGTCTGGGTTGCATATGAAAATAATAATAACAAAATAGGCCATCTTTGTAAGAAAATTCTATTTTATAACTATTTATTGCCGAAGTATAGAAATTCTGTAGCAATGCAAATTATTTTTATATTGGTCTCATAGATCAAATGCTCTATCTGTATTTGATCTATGATTGCATATTATTTGGGGATAGAAACCCCAATATAGTTCATCATTCATCTGAAGATAACATTTTTATTTTTACAGATCTGGGATATTTAATGAGACAATGTTAGCCCTGCAGATCCGGTAAGAAAACAGTAATCAGAACTGAATTCAAAATAACTACCCATTTCCTATGAATTCACTTTAGTGTTTAAGAGGTCATAACCCAAGTATGTAGCATAAGATACAAAAATAAGGAGCTGGAGAGGGGCTCAGTGGTTAAGAGCACACTGGCTGCTCTTCCAGAGAAATTGGGTTCAGTTCCAGAACCCACATGGCAACTAACAACCATTTGTAACTCCAGGGGATCTGAAGTCCTCTTCTAGCCTCTGTGGGCTTTGTATGACATGGGTGCATTTACATACATACAGGCAATATACTCATATACATAAAATGAAAATAATAAAATATTTTTTAAAAATAAGATACAAAAAATAAGTTGGAACAACAGATCTGAATTCCATGTATGAGGCATACAGAACTCTGAGGAAAAGTTCAGAAACCAGCTCATTGATGTCAGTTCTGAGATGGTGGAGGCAGATACCTCCTATGTGAGGCAAATCTCTGGCTGTAGGGAGTTTGAGGGTGAGGGTGACATAGCAACTTCCTCTTCTTTCCTCTGAGATGCTGGAGGACATTCATGAGTTTTAGAATCAAACAAATCACTCTGTGGCTCTAAGAAAGTGACTGAGCCTGTCTGAGCCATAGCAAGAGAATCAGCAGCACAGCCCTGCGGAATGGAGGGAGCACTATGTGACCCATACAAAGGGAGTGAGGCACTCTGGGACCCGTTTGATGCACCATTCCTGTATCTAAGACTGCTCCCAAGCCACGGACCCTTATGGCTGGGCAGGCCCTTCAATCCAATGATCCATAGTCCTTCATCACAGGGATAGACATGGCAGACCCTGGCTCTGCTCAGCAAGGGAACTTTCATGAAAACAAACAAATAAATAAATAAACCCTTAAGCTCCAATACAAAAAACAGCTAAAATAGGTGCTGGTACCAGCGTGTAGGAATGAAGTGCCAGGAGCCTGTACCCAGTGTCCTAGAGTTCCCAGTCCCCAAGGCACCACCACATCACGCACTCAATTCGCAGAGCACTGACTCAGTCAGTGATGATGGCTCTGTCCATCCTCTTCAGCACAAGTTTGCTTTAATTGCTGTAACAAAACACATTAGACTGCATGGATTAAATAGCAGAAATTTATGTCTCCACAGTTCTGGAGCCTAGAAGTTCAAGGTCAAGGTACAGGCAGGGTTGATTTCCAGAGAGATCTTTCTCTCTCCTTGGCTTGTAGGTGGCTATGTTTTTGCTGTGTCTTCATGAAGCCTTTTCTCAAGGACATAAATTGAAACCCCATCCTATGATGTCATTTACCTTTTGTTACCTCCTTGTAGGGTGATTTGAAATATAGTCACACTAGAGCTGAGGAGATAACTCAGGGGGTCACTTTTGCCAGTCACTTTTGACAACTTGAGTTTGATTCCCAGAATCCATGTAAACACGGAAGGAAAAACCAACTTATAAAGTGGTGCTCTGACCTTCATACATGCACCATGGCATTCTCCCACTACAATTATAATAATAGTTTGGAGAGATGGCTCAGTTGTTAAGTGCACTGATTTGCTCTTGCAGAGGACCCAGGTTCAGTTCCCAGTAACACATTGGCACCTAACAACTGTTCTAACTCTAGTTCCCAGAGATCTGATACCCTCTTCTGACCTCTGCGGGAATTGCACAGCATGGGTGCACTTACATACATGAAGGCAATCCACTCATACATACAAAATAAAAAATTATAAATAAAACCTTTAAAAACTATAAATAATTTTAAAAGAATTACAAATATAGTCGTACTAGAGGCTGGAGCATCAACATATGAATTTTGAGGCAATAAAATTTAGTCCATATGCATCCCATTTTCCTCATGGAGAAACTGAGGTTCCAAAAGAGAAGATGATTCTTCCCAGCACACTTTGGGGTTAAGCCTAGACCAAACAGACTGTGGTTCTGAGCTCAAACTCAGCTAGTGAGGTCTAGACACCATTCTTGTAACCTCTGCTCAGAGCCAAGTGTTCCATCCCAGTGCCCTGAGAATGGGTGGGAAGCTTCAGGAGCACCCCGGGGAGCAAGCAGACATTAGCAGTGTGTTTTCCCACTAGACTGGAGGACATGAATTGAACACATTCTGCATGGAAACCTGTCTGTGCACATAAGCCTGGGGAAATGCTCGTGAGGAGTGAGGACATAGGTCCTGGAACTCAGATGCTGGGACGACAAGCCCACGGGCTTTTACTATCAAAGATCTCAGGTAACCTCAAGTGGCACAGCTGGGTCTGTGATGGAGCCCGGTCTGTTTCACTCTTAACCTTGTCTCCACCCCAGGCCTTCCCAGTCCCTCCCTTCAGCTCCTTCCTTCTCCAGCATTACAGAAAGACCTCTGGAGCTGTTGCCGAGCTGGACAAGGTCTCTTCCCACACTTGGTCAGCCCTGGCCGTTTCTCACTCCTGGAGGAAACGCAGGGAAGGGAAATGAAAGCTGCGGTTCTCTGAGGAGCCAAACAGATCAAACGAGGTGCAGGCAAGAGGCTGGAATGTCCCAGGCTGCCTTTTCCCAAGTCAAGGAACGGAAGCCATGACAGCTAAGGGGATTTGTGGAAATTCCTCCGTGCATTGTTACCGAGCAAAGGAAGTGGTTTAGAGTTGAGCTCTCAATTTCTGCCCTGGGGAACCAAGGCCAGTTTCCGCTTCTGAGACTTTTTTTTTTTTGGGGGGGGGGGGGTGGAAGGGTATTGAAGGGACTTTGAAGGGACTGTTTCAGGTCCTGAGTGGAAAGGGGCCTCCAGATAACCCCCACCCCCTCCTTCCTAGAGGCTAAGAAGGCCAAGGGTCCAGTGAGCCAGACAAAACAGCCCCAGAATCTGTTCCTTTGCTTTTTCCGTCCACTTTGGGGCGGGTGGCTCAGAGCCGAGGAGAATGAACAGAAACATTTTTTTCCAGGCCTGCTGGTATTTGTTTCTGGCACAATCAGCACAAGCAGATTAGAGAAATAAGTTGCATTTTTCAGTCTGGGCTTGCTCTCTGAACTGGACCTTCTCGTACTTGGTCTGCCGGGCTGGATGAGGTCTCCTTCTCACTCTGGAGAGATCACTGGGCCTGATGTCCCTGCCATGGCTGTCCAGACTCTGCCAGCTAATGAGTCACCTCTCAGTCTGTTAGGACGGTCGTAATTAACTGGCCAGGAAAGATACACACCCATTTGTACATGCACCTACATCTACGGACACCCACCTACATGCTTACGTGTGTATGTCCACACGTGTTAATTGGTGACTTGCTTCCTTTCCATCCATTGCTGTCCCAGGGCTCCTCTGTCTGGTTTTTGGAGCGTTCCATTGAAGTCCTCCACAGCATGTATTAGAAGGGGAAGACGGCCTTTCTGAGGCCAGCAGAGGTCCCCCTGGAAACTCCTGCTGTGAGCCAGGCACAGGGCTGTACCAGGCTGCTGCTCTGCTCATGCCCTGCCAGGAAAGCCTCTCCCAGAAAGTCACCTTTGAGGTGTGACAGAAACCTGGCAGGAAAGGGAAGGATCTGTAGGTCCACAAGGTCTTTCTCAGTAGCCTCTCCCTGACCACCTCTGCTTAGAAGGCCAGCATGTACCAGTTTGGCTCAATAAACCAAGTAAGGAGGATAAGCCCAGGATGAGCTGACTGGACAGGGAGAGCTCACCTCTGTTCTTCTGTCCCCCTTCTTTCCTTTCTCCTTCCCCTGCCTTCTTTCTCTCTCTTTATTCTGTCCATAAAAGCAATCAGACCACAGAGTGTCTTTCCTTCACCAACTCCATCCGTGGCTGAGCCTTCAGAATGGCCAGGGTGGGTCCTGCTCTACCTCAACCTCAACACTCTTTTCTTCTTCTCCAAGCCCAGGAAGCAGGATAGGGCTACAAATGCCTTGAGAAATAGAGCTGGGGTCACATGTCAAGCCACACATTCTATTTGGAAGAATTATGTCAAAGTTAAGAAAATTTTTTCTTTTTCTTTTGGGGGTTTTGTTTTACAATGGTTTACATCTATAAGACTTCTGGGAAAGACATAGATTCCCAACATATAAAATATGAATTTTTCAAAGTCAACATTCCTAATGCCCAAATACACTTTAGGACTATGAAAACTTCATATGCTATGATATGCCGTTATGAAGTAAATCGTACTGAGCAGTGAGTTGTAAGAGGACATTTTATGTTTTATTTGTGTTTCCACACGCGGTTTATTTTTGCTCTGACATTTTATTATAATTTCTTCCTACAGTAGGTAAAGTGCTTGGGAAGTTAATTTAAACCAGCCTGACTCTCCGTGTGCTTTTTAATATTTGTTTAAGCTTTTATTGAGCTTGTCAAGTCAGTGTGCTGAGCTGCAGCCGAAAACCCCTTTCTCCTTCGCTGCTGCCTGCTCATTAATACTAGGTGGTGACAACAAGATTCGCGCACACTTCAAATGGGGGATTATTCTGGGTTTTCAAGGAAATTTGAGCCACCTGTTTCAGAAACCTCTTAGTGACTTAGTGGGATGATGAAGGGTGTCTCCCTGCTCGGCTGTCACTCAGAGTTCCAGCTCCTTGGGCTCCTTCCGGGCTGGCTGGGCCCTGAAGGGGCAATTTGCAGCATTAGTTGGAGACCTGAGCTCTGAGTCTTCCCCCCACAGGCTTGTGGCTTGGCCTTAGCCTGGGCCAGCCAAGCAGCTGCCTTCTATCTGCATGCGGGGAACTTTCCAGACCCACAGCAGGCTGGCTTCCCCTGTGTTTGGGCTGCCCAGCCTGAGCTGTTTATCATGGACAGCAGACCGACATGGGATCACCTTTGAGGAAGTGAGTTGAGAGAGCCAATTGTGTGGCCTACGTGTCGGGGAGCCACGCTGCCCACAAAATTTGGCCGAGGGGAGAAATAGAAAGTCAACATTTTCCAACAAGCTGGAAAGGTGGCTGGATATTTCTGGATTCCAGGATTCTGGTAACATGGTCCTCATGGTAGTGAGGCAGGAAAGGGGGCAGTTCAAGGGACACAGTCTGATCCTTATGAGGCTCTGAAGAGGCCCAGTAAACCAGGGAGGAGGTTTCCCTAGCCCATCATCCAAGTTCTCCACGCTGAGCAGGAATCTCATCAAACCTAACTCCACCAGTGTTAGGCTTAGCTGTTGCATCTGAAAGGAGGCCCAGTGATGAAGGACTAGAGGCTTTTCAAAGTGTGGTGCAGGGTACCAGCATCAGCATCTTCTGGGGACTGGTTACAACTACAAATCATTTGATCGGCAGGGAAATTGAGACCTGGAGTGAAAAAGAAAGAGAGTACTACACTCAACACCAATTTGTGGCAGAACTTGTCCGAGTTCTGCCAGGGCTGGTTCCTGTCTCTTCTAGTTTCCAGGAGCTGTGATGCCAGGCTCTGGGTCCTGTCAGTGTGTTCTCCTCTAATCGAGGGGGCCATAGCACCTCTGAGCACCAACACACTCTGCTCCACATGACAATGCCACCATGGTGAGTGATCTGGGCATGCGGTGCTCAGGTGAAGTCAGCTACAGACTGGCCTGGAATCTCCCATGTACAAAGGTTTGAAAATATGATCCAGGCCAATCAAATTCCTCTCCAGGGAATTTAGAACTGGGAAACGCAAAGATTAGGGTCATCAAGCCTGAAAACCAGTGCTGTTTGGGACTGAATGACATAAGATGGGTCTAGAGAGCTTCTTTAAGCTGGAGGAGAGCAAAGTAAGTTGAACAAACCAAGCCAACAGAGAAAAAACAGAGGAAAGGGACTGGAGAGATAGGTCAGTACTTCAGAGCAGTTTGTTCTTGCAGAGGACTGGGATTCAATTCCCAGCACCCACATGGAGACTAACAATTGTTTGTAACTCTAGTTTCAGGAAACCAACAACCTCTTCTGACCTCCATAAGCATTACATGACATGTGTTCACTTACATATTGCAGGCAATACATTCATACACATAAAATAAAAATAATAACTAAAACATTTTTTTAAAAAAGAAACAGAGGGAAACAGGAACCCCATAACAAAGCTCTCTCCTCTTCCTCTGTTCTGCCAGACTTCACATCTCTCTGAGGCTTGTGTACTTAGCATTTAATACATTCTCATGAATATACTCTACTCCACTCAGCTAACCTGAGTGGGCCCCTGTTCCTTGCAACCCAAGGTGGTAGACCAGGGCTGGGCAACTTTTTCTATAAAGGGAAGATCATCAGTATTTTAGGCTTGGCAGCCACATGGTCTCCTGTGAAACACTGAGTATAATGCTTTTAGAGCAAAAACAACCACAGACAATACGTAAATAAATGGGTACAGCTAGATGTCACAGCTTTGTGACAATACAACTCTATTCTCAACAATAGGCAAGCCAAGATTTATCAACGTCTGTGGCTAGATTAAAGCTTTAGGGTGGGGACTAAACATGGTTACACACTCAATTTCAGCACTTGGGAGGCAGAAGCAGGTAGATCTCTGGGTTCAAAACTAGCCTGGTCTATAAAGCAAGTTCCAAGCCAGCCAGAGTTACATGGTGAGACTCTGTCTCAATACAAACAAAAATCAAACAAACAAAATCTTTGATGTAGCACAGACCTATAGGAAGACTGAAGATTCCTCCCTATCTTCTTAAATCCAATCCAGATCTCATCTGGCTTCGGGTCTTAATCATAATAATCTATAGACTATAGGTCACATGTTCTCTAGACACTCTTTTTTTTTTTTTTTCTAATAAAGTTCTTCATTAGCTGGCCAACTACTCCTGATTCTAGGAAGAAACCCCAACTTGAAAGTAGATAGGCGCCAGGATGGTCCAGTCAGCAGATCAATCCATGCAAGGCATCTGTAAAGCCAGGAGGCATCCTCTAAGCTCCGCTTAGATGAGCTTCACAGAAGTTTACAAAAAGGAAAACTGGGACGGGCAAGATGGCTCAGTAGGTAAAAGAACTTGCCACCCTGGCCTGCTTTGCAAACAGCTGCCGCTTGGCAGTAGTCCTAATTCAGTGATACCAAGCAAACTGCCTGGAACGTGCTGGACCCAGTTTCTATCTCCAGAGCTCAGAAATCAACATGGGGCTCTTCTCTGAAGAATGAACTAACCACGCCCAAGCAAGTTCAGTCCTGTGCTGTCACACGTAAACAGACAAATAGTCCCGTAGAACCCTGTGGGTTGAGTCCGATTTGTGGAATTTTACCTCATTTTTTATTTTTTGTGTGTGGTTATTTTGTATAGGAACATGTGCACATATGTGTGTGTGCCTTTCCAGCTTTGCTCTGCACGCCTGTGCCCGCTGGGTTCT
Source organism: Eospalax fontanierii (assembly GCA_035773235.1). Taxonomy (NCBI): domain Eukaryota; kingdom Metazoa; phylum Chordata; class Mammalia; order Rodentia; family Spalacidae; genus Eospalax; species Eospalax fontanierii. Next base: position 24,163,572 of record CM069527.1, on the reverse strand, counting down.
TCTCACAGTAGCATGCATCTGCAGTTGTACAATTGGCAGGCGGAGCTCAGAGAAACCAGAAGACCTGGATGTGTTTACTAAGTCAAATACACTTTGGGAACTCATCATGTGGTGTGCTGGCTCTCAGCTCACCCTTCTAGCACATGCTGGGGATGGACCTTGCCCCAGTCCTTACACGGAATCACTACCCCATGGTGAATCATAGCTTGTTTTGGTGAATTAAAGAATATGTTTCTCTCCTTAGAACATAACAGAAAGAAATATGCTGTTTGCAAAACGAGTGTTGTATGTGAGACTATAGGAAGAAAAAAAGGCAGAAACGGGCAGCTGGTCTAGGACTGATCATGGGTGTGCATTCTTTTAAGAGACTCTGAGATGCACTGGCTCAAGGAGGCTCAGAGGGCCAGGGCTGGAGCCTTCTAGAGTTCCCTCTAGAGAATGTCAGCCTTGAGTGAAGATCAGAGACAAGTGCACAAGGTTTGAGTGTAGCTGCCTCTCCAAGAGTATGTATGTCTTGGTTGAACTCTTGAGCCAAATGACAGTGGGTTTTGGATTATCCAGTGTTTCATTTTAATTTTTTAAATTTATTTTTATTTTATGTGTATGAGTGTTCTGCTTGCATGTATATAAGTGTACCCATGTCATGCAATGCCCCTGGAGTCAAATCACCTGGAACCAGAGTTATGGATGTTTGTTAGCTCTTCTGCGGGTGCTGACCTCTGCAAGCACAGCCAGTGCTCTTAACTGCTGAGCTACTTCTCCAGTCCCAAGTGTTTCATTTTAATTCAGGATTCATGTTGCTTTCATTAGGTCAAGCCAACTCATGGTTCCCAGCATTGGTTTGGTAACGACACACTGTCCATCCATCTCTGTATGGAGCCATTCTGGCATCTCATCGTAATGGTACCCATATGAGCCACTGTGACTTTGGCAAATGACTCAGTCTCCTTGTGCTTCAGTCTTCCCACCTCCAGAATGGGAACAATCATGATATCTACCTTAGCAGGCTCTTTTAAGATCAAAATGAGAAATATATTCATTTATTCCTAAAGAAAAGTTGTTTGAGAGAGGGTCTTATTACACAGCCTACACTGGCTTCAAATTCACAATCCTCCTGCCTCAGCCTCCTGAGTGCTGGGATTAAGCATGCCACTACCATGTGGATCCTATTCCTAAATATCGGAGTGCTTACTTCTGGGGAATGGAGATAGGGTACAGAATGAGGCAGGCAGCATTCCTGCTCTCCACATGCTCATGTTTTCAAGTGTGTTCAACAAACATTAGGCGCCATTATTATCACTTTGTTGTTTGCTACTAATGTTCCTGTCACTGAGTGAGGCAGAGAAATACAAGCCTAACCTCAGTTTTGCTGAGTACTCATGGTCAGAAACATCCAAACTGGTGGTATAGGACCTTTCTCAGAGCCTGAACAGCCTCAGCAACAAGCTTCCAGAGTACCCAGACATAAACAGCATGTGTACAAATGATCTAATTGTCCCCCCAACCAATGAAGTTGAATTTAAGTCATCTCCTTTGAACTAATTTACTAACTCACTTTCACAAGTACAATATGGCTCTGACATCAAGGGCAGAACAGAAAAGACTGCCATCTCTCCCTCATTCTCACTCTGGGGTCTCTCTCTCTCTCTTTAGCATAAGCCAGCTGCCATAGTCTAAGGTCATTAAAGGAACTCCATGAAGAGGTTTGGATGGTAAAGAGCCTAGGCCTTCACTCAGTGGCCAGCCAGGGACCAAACTCTCTTAATAACTAACATGACAGTGAACCATCTTCGAAGAGTCTTCTCCAGCTCCAGTCAAACTGCTAGATGACCTTAGTCCTAGCCTGCATCTTGACTGCAACCTGACCAGACTGAATCAGAACCCTGGTAAGTACTGTTTCTAGATCCCCAATCCACAGAAATTCTGAGAGCATTAATGTTAACTATTTAGCCACTCTTTAGAGGTTCCTTGTTACACAGCAGTGAGTGAGGGCTACAGGGCCTTTACCTGGACAGACCTTGCTGGAAACACTGTTTCAAACAGTGAGCCAAAATCTGTAGAGCATGTTCACCGGCTTCCTTTCAGAGTACTCGACTTCACGTAGGAAGAGAACAGAAAACACCCTGGAGAGGGTGGCCACTGGACTCACAGTCTCTCTGGTGTGGAACCCGTCCATGTAGGTCATGCTGACCAATGCCAGTGGGCATTCACTGTAAATGCCTAAGCTGGAGGTGGAAAGGAAGGTCCAAAGGTTCGGTTTCCAGGACAGAGGATGGTGCCAGGGCCCCAGTGTCATGCTCATCTGTTTGCTTGGGGGATGTTTTAGTTACTTTTCTGTTGCTGTGACACAACATCATGACCCCAGCATCTTACAGAAGTTTTGTGGAAGCTTTGGCACCTCCAGCATCTTGGCATCTCCACTGTGCCAACTAGACTTCACCTTCCTTCACAGCTTCATGCAGTGGCCTGTCAGGGTCTTTACTCAGGAATACCCCTGCTGTGCGCTGTCCGGCCTTGGCAGCTAGCTACGATTGTGAAGGAAAACAGACTGCATCTCCTTTCTTGCATCTTTCATGCCTCCAAAGCCAGCACCATGTGAACAACACTGCCAGTTTTGGCTGTGAGATTGGGATGAACCTTGACCTGCTTCATCCACATTATCAGTTTCACCATGTGGTGTTTTCTAGGAGCAGAGAACCTGGCATTCTCCTTTCACAAGCTGGAGGTTTGGTGGTGTGTGGTCTTGCCCTGAAGCTGCTCTTTCCATTGTTTAAGTACAAATCGGCAGGCCTCTCCTTAATGACTCTAATCTTTTTATCAAAGAGAGCCTCTCCTTCAGCACATGCTGGACATTAATCTTCCTGGTGCACTTTTTCAATCCAAACTGTACATTCTGCATTTCTTTTTCTGTCCCCCCACTTGCTCTTTGTCATTGTAGATCTCCATAATATTTACCATTAATAACCAAGTCACTGATTCAATGTTAGGCTGTCTTGAAATTTCCTTTGCCAAAGAAATTAGTCCATTACTTTTAAATTTGGCTTCAAGTAAGCTCTTAGACTGTGGGCAGATGACAGCCAGATGTTTTGTCAAAAATCCCATTTGCTGTTTAAGTCCTTATTTCCTTTTGGAACTACGTTGCTCTCAGCAATATTTTCTTCCAGGCTCCTACTGGTCTGTTAAACTGTACTTACAGCATTCGACTGCTTTTCTAGTCCAAACTTCCAAAGCCTTCCACATTCCTCCAAAACCTCACAAGGTCAGGTTCTTTACAGTAACACCCCACTCCTAGAACCAACTTTTGTATTTGTTACTTTTCTGCAGCTGTGGTACAACACCATGACCAAGGCAACTTACAGAAAGAAGAGTTCATTTGGCTTACAGTTCCAGAGGTTTGAGTCCATAATGGTGGGGGAGGCTTGAGGGCAGAAGGTGGCTGGAGCAGAAAGTCAAGCAATCATATCTTCAAGCAGGCACAGGAAGCAGAGATTGACTAGGGATCCAGTAAGGCTTAAGAACTCTCAAAGCCGTGCCCTCAGTGATGTACTTTCTCCACAACTCCTAAAACCTCCCCAAAGGCACCCCTAACTGGGGATAGAATGTTCAGATACTTGGAGTGCACGGGGGACATTCTCATTTAATCCACCACTGAAGACGATGCTGTCACAAACAGGACATCCACGTACAGTTGGCAGGGGACACTTTCAAGGGCTAGGGGAGAGGGAAGCAGTTTTGAATCACACTTGACTGTTCAGCCTCACACTTTCCAGGCTTCCACCCTTTGGCCACTCAGTCACATACCTCTTCCTGGACTGTGAGACTCTTCGGTCACTCTTTTCTCCCCTTATGCCCCATTTGTGATGGTTAATCTTAGGTGTGGCTCTTGATGGGTCACAGGCTGCCAAACATTACATGGGTGCTTCTGGTTGGGACTGATGTTTGAATCTGGGGGCTGAGCAAAGCAAATTGCCCTCCCATGTTAGGGCTCTTTAGAGAAATAGAACCAACAGAATTAATACATATTGCAGAGGGGATTTATTAAATTAGCTTATATTATGTGCACTGGGTAGTTCAACAATGGCTGTCCACATACTGGGTATGTCAGTCCACAAGGTCAGTCTGAGCAGTCTGAACCTGGCACTGAAGCCCTGGAGGATTCCTCGAGACCCATAAGTTTTTGGTGCATGGTAGAAGGCCAAGTGAATTGGGTTCTGATGGCAGTGAAGGATGGTGGCAGCAGCAGGAGGAGTAGCAGCAGCAACAGAGTAGATGCACTTACCAGCAAAAGGTAAAAAAATCAATAGCTTTTCCCTCAGACTTCCTTATATCTGAGTTGGCACTGGGAAGTGGGCTCACAATGGGAGTTGGCCTTTTGTCTTCAGTTAATTCTTCCAGGAAATACTCTTATAATCCAATCAAATTGACATCCAAGTTTAACCATCACACCTCCCCAGAGGTGTCCAATCCCAATCCCTGGACAAGCTTGAACAGAATATAAAGCTAAGAGAGAATTCCTCCTGCCTGACTGCTAAGCTGAGACATTGCATTTTTTGCCTTTCGACATCTTGAGCCTGTGGGCCTGAGGTCTTCAGATGCATACTGGACCTTGCTGGCAGCCTCCTAGGTTTCCAGCTTGCCAACTGCAGACCTGGGGACTTCTCAGCTTCCATAACTAGGTGAGCCGATTCTTATTTTATGTGTGTATAGTATATGTGTGTGTACATATGCAGATATACATAGAAGAGGGTGGCATACATAGTACAAATATATGTGTTTCTCTGGAGAACTGTGAGGAACACAGTTTCTCCCAACCCCTCTGCTTTCCTCTGTTTCTGCACTCACACCTGCTCCAACCCCTCATATTTTGTCACCTACATATTAAGTGACTCCCCACTGGTCTCTAGAGTGGGTCGAAACCGTGCCCCTTCAAAGGACATGTCTTGCTTCCACCCACCCCCAATAACTGCAAATGTCACTTTCTATGGAAAACATATCTTTGGAGATGTTCTTAAGGCAAGGATCCAGAGATGAGATCATCCACATAGGTGGACAGGTCCTAAAACTCCTACAGGGAAGTGAGGACTACAGATGCCCAGTGGAGAAGACTGGATACAGAGAAATGGAGGGCGCTGTGCCCACAAGCCTGGGAGGCCTCCGGGTCCATGGGAGGGTGGCCGTACACACAAGATGCCAGTCTTCTACTATCCAGAGCTGTGAGAGTAAGTTCCTGGCCTGTGTTTGTGGCCATGTGTCGTGGAGACCTAAAGAGATGGATCACTGCCCTCCTTCCTACTTGACCCACGGCAGCGCTAATCATCTTTCAGAGACTGAAATCCAATGTTAACTTCTGCTACGAAACTTGCCGTATTCAGAACAAACTGAAAACCTTTTAGTATAGCCTAGGAAGTCCTGCCCACCCCTCACTTGTGTCCCAGGGCCCTTGTCAGAATGCACCAAACTCTCTCCTCCTCAATCAAGTCTTTACAATTGCTGTTCCTTCTATGCAGGAGACTCTTCCTCCAGATCTCATGAAAAGGTCCTTTGACATCCTTTAGCTCTCAGTTTAAACATTATCATCATAGACACCACATGCCCTGTCCAGAATGCTCTCTAATCACCCCTCTACTAACTGTGCTTCTACAGTGGCCATCACAGCTTTGCCACTGTTGAAAATCAGCACATCTGCCTGTTCCAGCTGTTCCCATCCCCTCTGTGGAAGTTGGGGCTGAACTTGTTTTCTTTACCACCATGTCCTCAAGGTCTAGAGCAATGCTCAGAGTGGCCTCACAAAGGATAGTAAATGCACTCATGTGTGAATTCTTTCCATTCACTCAATAACTGTGTATTAAGCATTTAATCTGTGTCAAGCTGTTGCCACAGGTAGTTTAATAACCAATGTCAAGCTTCCTTTCCTTTCAACTGTCAATTGTATGTACAAATCAGGTAATATTTAGAATAGAATGAAATTCATCACATAAAATAGGTTTTTCTTTGCTCTCACTGTTGAAATGAGACCTGTGTAGACCTCAACTGACTTAGCCTCCTTCCTCACCTGTTTCCTCTTCTCCCAAGAACTCCAGCCAACTAGTTCTGCATCTATCAGAAAGTAAATGTCGGTTTTTTGAGTCAAACAGCCCCCATGAAATATGGAATCAGAGAGAAGCCATCAAACGTTGGTAATGACTCTTGTAACAATAGATAATTTTGTTGTTAGTTCCGAGCAAGGTGCCAGGCTCTACGCAGAAGGTGCTCTTATCCTCCTTTTTGTGTATGAGGACGCTGAGACACTGAGTGACTGAGCTTCTTACTCAAGGTAGTGGATGCCATAACCAGTGTATAAATTCAGGCCCACTGCTCTAGTAGCATCCTCATGCCTAACCACTTTGTAATTCTGCCTTCCTTGGGCTGTGACAGTGGGGGCTTGGGCTTTAGGGTTTTTTTTTTCTTTATTTTTATTTTATGTGTATGAGTGTTTTGTCTGAAAATATGTGAATGCACCTGTGTCATACAATGCCTGTAGACTAGAAGAGGGCATTGGATCATCTGGAATTGGGGAGGGTATTTGTGCTGGATAGCCCTAGTTGTAGATATGCCTGGGTAGAGGGACTCTCAAGTGTGGAATTGTCTCCATTGGACTGGCCATGTCTGTGGGGCATTTTTTTTAATTGTTGAATGATGTGGGAGGGCCTAACCCACTGTGGGCAATGCCACCCCTGGGCAAGGGGTCCTGTATTGTGTAAGAAAGCAGGTTGAGCATGGGCCAGGGAACCAAGTCAAGAAGCAGTGTTCCTAACACCCACATGGTGGCTAACAACCATCAATAACTCCAGTTCCAAGGGATCTGATAACTTCTCCATGGGCACTGCACAAATGGGTACACTTACACACATGCAGGCAATACAATCATACACATAAAATAAAAATGAAAAAAGAGCTCCTGCAGACTGCCATGGTGAGCCTTCTTTGTCCTGGTCTTCGTGACAGAGCAGAGAGACCCTGTCCCTATCCAGGAGCCTCCATTTCTCTCCTCAGCTCCCTGACATTGCTCTTTTCCTACAAGTGTCTTTTTAAATAAAGATCGACTTTTTTTATTTATGTATCTGTTATGTTTGTATGAATGGGAGCCATGTGTATGTTGGTGTCCCTGGAGGCTAAAAGAGGTGCTGGAGTTACAGGTGATTGCAAGCACCATGTGGGGACTGGGAACCAAACCCAGGTCCCTTGGAAGAGTAGGAGGTACTCTCAAGAGCTGGGCCATCTTTACTGGGTGGCTGTCCTAATTTTCTTTCTGTTGCTATGAAAAAAGCAACTTAGAGGGAGAAAGGGTGTACCACACCTTACAGCTCGCCATCCCGCCTTGAAGGAAGCCAAGGCAGGAACTCAAAGCAAGAACCTGGAGACAGGAACTGAAGCAGAGACCATGGGGGATGCTGCTGGTTGACTTGCTCGCCCTGGCTTGCTCAGCTACTCTTTTTAGATAGCCCAGGGACAACACAGCTCACATCAATTAACAATTAAGGAAATGCTTCATGGGTATGGCCCGCAGGCCCATCTGAGGAGGAAATTCTTCAGTTGAGGTTCTTTCTTCCCAGGTGACTCTAGTTTGCATCAAGTTGACAAAAACCTAACCAACACAGCACCCCAACTTTAGTCCTAGTACATTTCTCTTTCTCTGTACTTCAAACTCTCACCATCATGAAGTTGTCCCCCGTGTCCCACAGGCTTTCCAGAGCCTGCAGAAGCTCCGTCTGGGTGATGCTGTCCTGCTTGTCTGAGTAGACATCTGCTTAGCAGACCATGCATTCCCTTTGTCTCCACAATTGCCTGTCTAGGGCACAACACCGCCTACAAATATTTGGGTCTATCATAGACCTGAATGAAGACCTTCAGGGTCCCACATGGTAGGCTACAGAATTACAGCAAGTGTTAAGTCAAATAAACCAGAGCTCCAAACCTCAGGAATCATTTGCAGCTCTGTGAACCAGGCCTAGAGTGCTTGTAGACTGCACTCACATGCCATGCGATAAAGTTTCCACCTTGGTAGAACTTCCCGTATGACGGTGGTCCATAACACCACCCTGGAGCTGAAAACTCCCTATTTTCTTTGCAGTCTTATTACCATACTTTTTCATGTTTGATGCACAGACATTTACTACCATGTTCCAGTGGCCTATAGCATCCAGTGCTGTACCATGCTGCAGAGGTTTGGTCTAAAAGCATGCTGCAGAACAAGTCTAGGAGTGTGGTAGACTGTTCCACCTGGGTTCCAGCAAATGCACGCAGTGTTCTCACAATGATGAAATCAGCCAGGGATGCACTTGCAGAACACTCCCATCATTAAATGGCATACAACCATATGTGAAACTTTTATTTTCCTACTTCATTTGCCTTCTCTCTCTCCTTTTTTTGTCTATCTCTTTTCTTAAGAGTTAATAGCTGTATCTTTGTTTTAGTTTGTTTTTAATCAACAAAGTACCACATACGCATAGTTTAGAGTTAAATATTTCTATGAAACTTATTTTAAAGTGGTAGGTGTCTTCCTATCCTCCCCTCAAGCCCCACTTTTCTGCTCCCCAGAGGCAACTACTTTGAAGTCTTCTGGTTCCTCCTTTTGGTAATTAGCTCTGTATGTCTAAATAACATGACTAGATCGTTGCTTCCAGATTTTTTTTCAGTTTTAACTATTATCCTTGGTTTCCCTGTATGGAACATGACCATATATATCATTATACAAATTATACATATTCTTTCTATTAGACAATCCTTGTTTTCTTCTTGTAGTGGGGAAGGGGGATGAAACCCAGGTCGTTGCACGTGTCAAACAGACCTCTGCCTCTAAGCTCTCCCCCAAGCCCTAGATCATTCTTTTATATTGAATAAATCCAAAGGTAAGGTAGCTATCTCAGAAGTGAAGACTGGGACCTGGGCCTGTTCTCGGCCTCTTCATCCTTTCTCATCTATCCCTCTCTACCTCCCAGAATAGTTCTGTCTGAAGTTCCTGAGCTCAGCTGGAGGTATTTAGATTACCATGGCTGTGTAACAATATTCACAGCTGAGCCATGTAGTGCTATAAAACATTTTTCTTTCCTGGGTAATTTGTGTATTCTTTGGGGGTGATACTGTCCTATTTGTTGTTTCTTGGTTAAGTATTTTTATCATTATCGCCAGTTCAACTTGGGGGTAAAACTCGAGGCGCTTCCTGCCTGGTTGGCCCCAGGCTTGGGTGCCATTGCTCTCTGTGGATCTTCAGGGCTCCTTTGAGTGACTCCTCTGCTGCCTTGTGGATCACGTCCAGTGGCTTCCTCAGACCTGTGCTGAAAACCTCACTCTATCCTTCCCCTCAAGGGAGAAGCAGCATGACAAATCCTGGGCTGGGAATCATTTTTCCTCAGAATTCTGACAATATAACCTGCTTTCTTCTAGCAGACTTGCTGTTGAAAGTTCTGATGTTATGACTGATTGTCTGAAGTCACTTTTTCTCCTGTCTGTAAACTTGTTTTCCCTTGTCCCCAGTTCTTTCATATGTCTCCATGATATGCTCTGATGGAAGCCTATTTATGCCCATTATTCAGAGCACTCTGTGGGTTCCTTTGGCTCAAAATGTCTTTCAGGAGGCTGGAGAGATGACTCAGTGGATATATGCTTTCTGTGCAAGTGTGAAGATCAGAGTTCAGATCCCCAAAGGACCTGCAAACGCTGGCTCTCAAGACTAGCTATATCAGAGATTCCTGGGTTTGACTGAGAGACCTTGCCTCAATGAACAAGATGGAAAAGTGATTGAGGATGATTTCAAACATCAACCACAGGCCTCCATGTGCATGTGCATATGCATGTACATGTACGCATGTGCCCACACACATGCAACTCTCCCACGTACAAAAATGGAAAAAGAAAAAAAAAACTATCTTTGGGGCTGTGAGTATAGTTCAGTGGTAGAGAACTTGCCTAGCATGCTTCAGGGTCTGGGTTCAAATCCAAACACCATAAACAAAAATCTTCAGTCCTGACACATGACACTGAATTTCCTTTCCTTCCTTCCGTTTTCCTATCTCTCCTTCTCTTTCTCCATCTCTCCTTTGACAGGGTCTCATGTAATTAAGGCTAACCTTGAATTTATTCTGTAGTAGAACATGACCTTGAACTCCTGATCAATCTCCCAAGTGCTGGGATTGCAGTATGGACACTCCCCCAGTGCACACTGACTTTCTCTGGGAGGGCTTGGTGCTTGCTGTCTTCGCTCAGCTGGTGCTACGTCCCGTGTTCCCCTCTCTGCACAGTGTCAGGTCAATGTTGGCCACAAAGGACATTTGCGTCAGATTTGAAAGGAGCTATGTTGTATTGCCTCAAGTTTGTGGGCTCACCCAGCTTTAGGGGGCAGCCCTGGACAAAAATGTGTTGTGTTCTCAGCAATAGGGTCTTACTGTCTAGTTCTAGTGGGCAACAAAGAGCAATATGACTTCCCCTTTACCTGATTAAATTTTTTAGAGACAGGGTCTTCCTGTAGCCCCAGTTGGCCTTGGACTCACTATGTAGACCAGGCTGGCCTTGAACTCACAGAGATCCACCTCCCTCTGCCTTCCGAGTGCTGGGATTAAAGGCGTGCACCACCATGCCTGACAAGATTGAACTTTTTAAAAAAGACAGACATATAGAAATTAAGCTGGAACTCACCTGAAAACTTTCTCGCTGCTAGCTCTCTTTCATAGTAACGGAAAGTGCTATGCAGGCCAGTGGAGGAGGAAAGTCAGCAACAGTATTATCCAGTAGTGAACCATGAAGCTTACAGTACTGACCTGCTACACAAGATGTGCCCACTGGTGCAGTAGGGGCAGGAAGGTTATGGGATAACCAACGGCTTCGGGGTTGTATTGGAAGCCTGTTCCACAGGAGGGATTCATGCTTGTTGGTAAACATGGTCAAAAGCCCTTGGCTTAGGAGACCATAGACCCTAGGGGGAAACCTACTGTTGTTTTGCTAAATAACATGCCAAAGTGACTTCTAAATATTTATGTTCATATTGGTAGATTAGTGTTGCCCTCAATCTTGGCCAGAGAAGCTTCTCTCTGCAGTGGTCAGCAGTTAATTCAGAGACTCATAACTGCTCCAAGTGCTCAGAATAAGTGACTATTGAATGTTCAGCCCTAAATGGGACATCTATAGCAACATTCTCTCATTCCCATCCAGACTCAGAGAATACTGCAGAAGTGAGAATGGAAGAACATAAGAGCCAAAAAGGATGGGGAAGAGCGCTGTGAAATGCTGTCTTCTGACATGACACAGCCATTGCATTCCTGAACTCTCTGCAGCAGCTATGGTTACCTCCACAAGACCTTCGCAAGATCAAGCCAATAGCTCAGTCAACAGGCAGCACGAATTGGACTCGGCAGGTGCTCTAGTTTGCTTCCTGTTGCCCTGACAAACACCATGACCAAAAAACAACTTGGCTTACACTTCCAAGTCTCAGTCTACTCCTGCATGAAGCCAAGGAAGCCGCTAAAGCAGGAACGGAAGCAGAAACCATGGAGGAATGATGCTTACTGGCTTGCTCCCTGGCTCACAGTCAGCTATGTTTCTTACACACCCCAGGTCCGCTGTCTAGGGATGGTGCGGCCCACAGTGGAGGCAGTTCTGCAACTGAGATTCTCTCTTCCCAGGTATGTCAAGCTGACAACCAAAATTAGCCATCACAGTGGGTTACAAGGAAAAAAAGAAAAAGGAGAGGGCATGAAGGAACATGTTGAGGGCGCCTGGAAAGAGCAGGAAGGGAGAATTGGGGTGGATATGATCAAGATATCAAATTATAGGTTTACATGCATAAAATTGTCAAAGAAGGGCTGGAAAGATGGCTCAGTGGTTAAGAGTACTGGTTGCTCTTGAAGAAGACCTAGGTTCTATTCCCAACACCGACATGGCAGCTAACAACCATCTATAACTCCAGTTCTAGGGGATCTAACACCCTCTTCTGACCTCTGAGGCCATTGCATAACACAGATGCTCTTACATACATGCAGACAATACACTCATACACATAAAATTAAAATAATAAATACAATATTTTTAAATGTCAAAGAATAAATAAAAAATACTCTATTTAAAAGGGGATTATTAAAGGTTGGGAATTTAGGTCAGTAGTGGTTACTTGCCTAACAAATTCAGGCCCCAGCCTGAGGGAAAAAAAAAAATCACAAAAAACAAATCAATTTTAAAGTGGAGTTATTAAGACTGGGTGTGGTGGTGCATGATTTTAATCCAACATTCGGGAGGCAGAGGCAAGCAGACCTCTGTGAGACTGAGGGGGAAGAAAAGAAAACGATGTTATTAACTGACATAATATACATAATGTTCCTAGTACAGTGTGCCTAGAACATAGTAGGTAGGTACTCAATAAATCACAATACGGCAGTTATTATTCCAATTTTTGTTGCTATTGTGTTTTCATTTGGTTGTTTGGTTTTCAGAGAGAGTCTTACTAGATAATTCTGGCTGGCCTAGAACTTACTATTAGACTAGACCAGGCTAGCCTCAAACTAATAGAAATCTACCTGTCTCTGCCTCCCAAGTGCTGGAATTAAAAGCCTGTGCCACCATACTCGGCATGTATTTAATTACCCATTTTCTGTGTATGTGTGTTCTGCCTGCATATATGTAAGTGCACGACACGCATGCAAAGCCTATGGAGGTCAGAAGAAGGTGTCAGATTCCCAGAAACTGGAGTTAGAGAGGGGTTACAGCCCCATGTGGGTGCTGGGGCTGAACCTGTGGCCTCCGCAACAGCAGCCAGTGCCCTTAACCCTGAGCCATCTTTCTAACCCAGCATATCTACTTTTTATTAGGCTGAGATAGACCTCATCTAGATGGTTAATAATTACATAGACATTTGTTTTATCAAATGGATAATGCTGCAGATGTTAAATTTTTGGCTGATCTCTCTCATCAGAACACAGGATCTCAAGCCATGGATGACCCATGTGTAATTTAGATCGTGATTTGCTATGGGAGTACTCTCATATAACAGTCCAAAGTCAGTTAGACAGACATCACCTTGAACTTGTCACGATTCACCTGTGATGCATCACAAGGCCGCAATTGTTTCATGTCCACACTAACAGGTAGCTATTCCCACCAGGAAACTGAGACACCCCAAAATGATGCCCCCTGTCAGCTGATATGTAGCCAAAACACAACTAAGCCAGGGATAGAGCACAGGATTATTCTTGTGGTTTATTTCCTTTCCATATTCATTCTAGTGAATGGGAAAGATCTACAAGTTCTGAACTTCCATTGGCATCATGACAAGACCTGCGAAATGAACAGTTTTTGTGGAACAGGAAGTTAGGGATTTAGGAAGTATACATATGAGGTCTTTTTTTTTTTAACTATATTTTATTTATCTTATGTGTGTGTTGCATGGCAAGTATGTGGATGTCAGAAGGCAACTTGAGAGATTAGGTTCTCTCCTTTCGCCATGTAGTCTCCAGGGATCGGTCTTGGTGGCAAGCACCACTGAGCCATCTTGCCAGGCTCACATAGGGTCTGTTGTGCAATCACACTCACACATCAGCTAAAACTGCAAGCAGCTAAAAAATATGGCTGAGGTAGGAGCTTCCCACACAGGCCTTCCAAATGATGGCCTTAGACTGATTATAGTTCCTATATCAGTTCCTGTATCAGTTTCTTAGTGCTGTGTAACAAATTATCCTTAAATTTAAAGACTTAATGACTTTTTACATTTAAAACAAACCAGAAGAAGGGGGCGGGTATGAGGTGCGTTAGCTACAAGGGAATACTTTTCTGCGAAACAGTCCAGCTCCTTCTGAGGGTACGAGCAGTAGGAAGTGCTGGCCAGGATGTGGATGGAGCAGCAGGCACTCTCTTTCCAGATGGGGTGTAAACTGGGACAGCCACTCTGGAAGATGGTTTGGAAGTTTCTTTCAAAATTATGTAGGATACAACCTAGCAATTCTGTTCCTTGGTATCTACCAAGAGGAGCTAAACTTAGTTCTATACAAAAACCTGAACGTGAATATCTATAGCAACTCTGTTACCTTTCTGTCTCAGGGACTCCTCCCGACTCCGCTTAGAGTCGTAACTTTGCTCCCCTGCTTTGGGGGGGTCTGTGACGAGGTGGAGCATCACCCCGGAGGTGCAAGGTAGAACCAAGCTTCTCACCTCATGGCTGTGGGAAGTAAAAAGAAGATGGAAAGGATTGGTGGCCCAGTGTTCGGGTTCCTTAGGGGTGTGTCCACAGCCCTGCCCCTGGAAGGTTCTGTCACCTCCCAGTAGCGCCTACAGGCAGCTGATCTTTAGCATTTGAAACTCTGGACTGCATTTAAGATGCAAACTATAACAGCAGCTTGATGCAGGTGAGGGCCCCTTCCGTGGGTACACAGATGAACAAAATGAATAGTGTCGAGATCTGGGCTGTGTAAAATCATTCAGAGATAGAAAGCAATGAGCTGTCAACTCATAAAAGGCTCAATGGAAACTTGAACCCATTTTGCTAAGGAAAAGAAGCCCATCTGAAAAAGCAGCGATCTGCAGGGTTCCAACTGTGGGGCACTGTGGGAAAGCAGAGCTGTGCTGGCTGTGAAGATCAAGCACCGGTTGCAAAAGTTAGTAGGGAGATGGAAGGTGCAGGTGTGGAACAGGGACAGAAGTTTTGGAGCAGCAAAATTATTCTGTACGATACTGTAATGGAGACACAGGCCATCTCATTCATTAAAACCCACAGGTGCAATGTAAGCATGAACCCTAGTGTAAATGTTGAACTTTGATTAATAATGGACAGTATCAGTTTGGATTTATCAGCTGTAACAAATGTGCCACGCTGAGGCAAGATGTTAATAGGGGAGGAATCAGGAAAAGGTTATATGGCTACCTTGTATTTAGTTTTTCTGTTAATCCCAAACTGCTGTTAAAAAAAAAAAAAGGTCTAACCCTGGCATGGTGGTGCAGGCCTGTAACTTAGGAGGCTGAGGTAGGAGGATTACAGATTCAAGGTCAACCTGGACAAATGAATGAGATCCTTTCCCAAATAAAAAGTGAAAAGAGGTCTAGTGATGTAGATCAGTGGGAACGCCCTTGCCTGGCAAGTGCATAGCCCTGGGTATGGTCCCTAATATTGAAAACAATAAAATTGGGTCTGTGGGATGGCTCATTGGGTAAAGAACTTGCTGCCAAGATTGCTGACCTGAGTTCAATCCCTGAGACCCACATGGTGGAAGAACAGAACTGACTCCCACAAGTTGTCCTGACCTATACAAGCTCACTGTGGCATAGGTGCCCACATAGACACACACACAAGCAAGTAAACAGTGTAATTAAATTAAGGTGAAGGAGAGAGAGAAGAGAGAATGGAGTCTTGAAAGTTGTCCTCCGACCTCCCGTGCTCATACACTCTGGCACAACACACATGCCTAAACTCACTCTCTTTCTCTCTCTCTCTCTCTCTCTCTCTCTCAACAATAATATGATTAATTAATTTTAAAACATTTAAAGAGTGGGCACATGAGGCAGGTTGATTACAAGATACATTCTTTCTGGGAAGCTGCCCTTGTGTCCTTGAGGACTTTGTGTCATTTATTTGATGTGTAAATCAACCTTGAAACAAAGGCACTCTAAGGGTACTGATGCTTTGATGATAATACTCTTGCCTCCTGAAAGGAGAGTCCAGTCTGAATGACCCTGATATTGCTTAGAGATCTCTAGTTTTCAATTCCCATAGCCAGAAGAAAGAATAAAAGCCATCATGTTATAAACTTTCTTGCACTTCCTCCCTTTCACTCCCATTTTTTTTAATTGTCATTTTTATACTATTTTGTATGGCACATATTCCATGCAGCTCCAGAGTCCCAAAGGAGACCGGATGCCTGTAGTAAAAAGACAGAGTGAGTCATACTGGGTGAATAGGAATCTTCGACAGAGGGGTATTGTTCAACAAAGCCAATATCGATATCCCAGCTCCCACACCTACCTGGATGACTCAGGCCATCATCTGGAGAGTGGAAGTGCAGCCAAGGGCACCTAGCCCATAGAGGTTCCTGGGTCTTCAAGATAGACGACACTCAAATAACAGAACTGGCCGCTGACTACTGGCACTACCCCATGTAAATCTCAGGGAGGGACTGCACCTGGTAGTGGCAGCAGGTTAGTCCTAAGACCCCTCCCCAGACATGTCACTCAGTAGTTAAAGAATCTTACGTAGAGCCAGGCATGGTGGCACATGCTGTAATCCCAGCATTCAAGAGTTAAAGGCAGGCAGGTCTCTGTGAGATCAAGGCCAGCCTTGTCTACATAGCAAGTTCTCGGGTACTGGGGCCACAGGAAGACCTTGCCTCAAAACAACAACAAGAGAGAGACAGACATACAGAGACAGACAGAGAGACAGAGAGAGACACTGTCACTAAAGGCTGAAGCCTTCCTGATGAACTTGGAGATAACCGGAGTCCCAGAGATGACATATAGTACAGCAGAATTCAGTGCCAGTGTGGTGGACATTTTCTGGCTCTTTGCAGTGTCCGTTTCACTAATTGCCCTCTGGTAGTCTTTTGGGCCAGTCATGTGGCTCCCCCATACTCAGGTTTGGTGGAACTGGTGCCTAGCTCCACAGTGGTTGTGTCCTGAATGGCCTGAGTTAATCAGTGTATTTCATTCCACATCTGTGGTTATTGCTTTGAGGAGGAGCATGTGTTCCCTGTCTGAACCAGAACCAGAGAGGAAACATGAAGCTGCACAGGAACCTCGGGAAAGACCATGTCTTCGCACATTCAAACACGCGTAACTACGTAACTGATAATGCTTTGACTTCAAACGCTAGATAAAGTATGAGGAACTGAGTTTGATCCTCAGAACCCGCATTAAAAAAAAAGTGGTGTGAGCTTGAAATCCTACCACTGGCGAGGCGGAGACAGGTGGGTCTTCACGCTTCCCGGAAAGCCTGCGTAGCCTAATCGGTCCCAGGCCAATGAGAGACCCTTTCTCAGAAAACAACGTATGTCATCTGTGAAACGTGAAACAACACCCAGGGTTGCCACTGGCCTCCACAGGCACAGGCACAATTACACATGTGCCCACATGAACATACATACACATATACATGCCAAGCTCCAGAGTTTTCTTCTCTTTAAATAATATCCTTTTATGCCCCGCATCCACCCAGCCTGTTCTTGCCCATCACAAGGCTCAAACAATAAACTATAATACAGTTTCTGGTCTCTGTCCCCTTCTACTCGATCTGTGCCTGAAAGAACCAGGTATGCCACCCTTAAGCCAGCTTCCATTGCATCACCCTCACTCCATCTGTCCTGTGGCTCTGGATTTTCAACCATATCCACTGTAAATGCTGTGACCTGACTGTTCATATTCTACCTGGTCCCACTCAGTCTAGTGGGACGTGCTCTTCGTGTATCAGAGCTACATCCTAGCTATGAACTCTTAGGAAAATTAGAGAATACTTTCTGAGCCTTACCTAATTCACTGCTTAGATGGTGATAGTGAAATAAAAAATAAAACCCTAGCTTTCATAAGGTTGGTTCAAGGATTAAGCAAGAGAATTCTATAAAAGTTCTCACTTATTGGGACTGGAGAGATGGCTCAGTAGTTAAGAGAAAGTACTGCTCTTGCAGAGGACCTGACATTGGTCCCCAGTTCCCATATTAGGTGGCTCACAACCACCTGTATCTACCTCCAGGAGATCAGATGCCAGCTTCTGGCCTATGCAGGCATCTACAGCTTCATGTACACAAGCTCACATGCAGACACATATATACACATGATTTAGAATATTTTTAAAGGCCCCATTGGGGCTGGAGAGATGGTTCAATGGTTAAGAGCACTGGCTGCTCTTGTAGAAGACCAGGGTTTGGTTCCCAGCACCCACAAGCCACTAACAAACATCCATAACTCCAGTTCCAGGGAATCTGGTGCCCTCTTCTGGCCTCTGCAGGCATTGCACAACATGGGTGCACCTACATAGATGTAGGCAAAACATTCATACACAGGAAATAAAAATTAATTAAAAAAAATTCAAGGCCCCATTGTAAATGCTAAAATGAATATTGGCCAGATGGTAAGATGGTGGTTGTGGCGCTGATGGTAGTGATGATGACGGTTGGGAATGATACTGCTAGAGGCAAATGGCCTAGCCAGCCCTCTCCCCTCCTACCTGCTCTCCTCAGCTGTCCAGGTATCACTTTCCCTTCAGCTTTAGTTCTTTTTTTTTTTTTCTGGTACATTTTTTTCTCCTCTGGCCTCATTAGCTCTTTTTCTCTGAGCCTCTGAAGCAATTACACCCCACAACAGACTATTTAATTCAATATAGTCCCTTACTCTTCCCTGTTGATGTCAATCTTGTTTTCCTGACTTGTCTTTATTCAGCTTGCAGGGAGTGGCTTGTCTGCTTCATTTTCTCCCCAGAAGGGTTTTGGATCAGAAGCCTCAGCCCAGCTACAAAGTGCCCAGTTCGGCTAATGGATGGCACTCTACCTGGTTCCGATAAAGTGCCTCTATCTTCCAGAACTTCTAGGGAAATGGGGTCCTCAAACACGCCAGGCCAGGTCTGACTGTGAATGTCCTCCGTCATGCTCACTGAAGGGGAAGGAGGATGTCTCTGGAGGTGAGAATGGCAGTGTGGTCTGGATGAAGCCAGGTCAAGCCAGGAATTACTCAAGGGGAGAGATTTTCCATGAGGCTGGCCCTCTGGGTGCTGAGCAGAATGTCTCAGACTGGGGGACCAGGGCTGGATAGATGATTCAGAGGAGCTGAGTTCAGATCCTTAGAACCCATGCAGTAGCAGAACTGTAATCCCACCACCACTCCTTTAGAAAGATGGGAAGAAGAGAGAGGAGACTCCCAGAAGCTGGAAGTTCTGTTGGCCTGGAGCAAGCAGCAATAACAAGAAAAGACCCTATCCCATGCATGCCCTCACATACACAAATGTGGAGAGGAAGAGAGAGAGAGAGAGAGAGAGAGAGAGAGAGAGAGAGAGAGAGAGAGAGAGAGAAATTTTAAAAGGGGGGACTCAAGACAAGATGAAACTGTGGGCCTGCTGGCCTTCCTTGGTGAGTCCGGTATTTTGGTCTCTCAGAAATCTTAGGAGGCAGCTGCTGTTATTATCCTTGATAGCAAAGGAAACTGAGGCTCAGAATGATTAAGGAGCTCATCTAGATTCACTCAACTTCTCAGCATCAAAGCAATAGCCAGTGTGGCCCAACACAGCCAGTGCTTGATAGGTGGCAGTCCCCATGCCTGTCTGTCTGCCCAGCCCATGCTTTGCCTGAACCGGCTATTCTGAAGCACCCTCAAAGAGGAACTTGTCAGCAGCAGGGTCAGCCTGAGCCCCTCACAGCACTAAACCAGTTTGGTTGGGTGCAGTATCTGCCCTTCTAACATGATGGGTGTTCGTATCACTGGTTTGGAAGCACTGGGCACATACCTGGAATCCCAGACTTGAGAAGTGTAGGATGGAGGATCAGATGTTCAAGGCCAGCCTGGGTTACAGGAAAAGAATAAATTTATAAAATGACTTGGATCTCAAAGTGGTGTCTATTCTCTACAGGGCTAAAGAAAAACTCCCTAGTTTTGTTTTGTTTGTGTTACCACAGAACAACTGGAGCCCCAGCAGTAAGGCAGGCAGCTAGCTCACAATTGGCGACTGTCAGGATTTGGCTCCAATGGTCTTGGCCTCAAAACCAAGGCACAGAGGAGATTGAGGAAGCACCACATCCTGGCTGTCCTGGAGACAGGAAGTGCTTAGGAATCTGTAAAAGTCCCCTTTAGTCTAAGACCTCCTTCCTTTCTCACCACACCCCAGGTGCCAGTTCTGAAGCCCCTTCCTGGGCTTCTCGAGGGTCTTTGTAGCCCAGCCTCCACAAGGCCTCTCCACCAACATTAGAACTCACCCACTTACTTAGTCCAGATGCTAATAGGTGATAATGGCACTTCCCAGGGCCAGTACCCAGGCGGTCGCTAAGGGTGAGAACTGCAGGGACCAAATGGAGCCGCCTTTTGGCTCCTCAAGTAACCCCATCACCCTGGGAGGTAACTCCTTTTATTTCCAGAGTCTTCTGCTGTAGGAAGGGGAGTGGGACCCAGGGGTCATGGGACAGTGACAAGAGGGAGAAAATGAGACAACTGATCCTCTCACCTCCTTCCTGCCAAGGAAAAGCCTTTGTCACCCAGTCTTGGCCTTTTTGCCACTAGCAGAAGCCCTGGATCCTGATGGCCTTCTTGTGGGCCTCCCTCCTGACCCCTTGACCAAATGTAGTCCCTGCAGGGAGGGTGTGCCCAAGACTCCTCTTGACATGACCCTAACTGAAGACCTGAGGGATTTGCCGTACATCTGCTGGTGAGTATATGAAGGGTCGGGAAGCCTCTGACTCACCAGACCTGCCGAGAAGCTCTGGGGGCTCTCTCTGTGCCTGGTTAGCTACCCATATCTGGCTTCCCCTTGACTTTACCCCAGTGTATGTTTTGGGTTCCACTGGTATGTGGCCAGAGCAAATTTGCTTGTGGTTTCCATAGGGCAGAAATCAGAAATGGTGTCAACAGGTTCAAGAGGGCAGAGACACGCATACACATGTGTACACACACACACCCCCAGCAATGCCGTCAACTTCCCTGATTCCCTGTCTGTCTTATTACCGGTTCACCTCTTGTCATGTCACCCTTGTATCTTTCCCAGCTCTTTCTGTCCCTTTTGCCATCCTCAGCTCTGTGCTTAGCTGGCCGATTTAACCTCTCTAGTTACCCCATAAATGCCTGGCACATTAATTTTCCTAACAGCAATTACTATCTTCAATGAGGGCTTAATTATATTTAGTGAGCATGTTCTATGAGTCAAATGTTCTAGAAACTTACATTAAGGTCTCTAGTATTACCTCCATGTGGCACTCCAGGAAACAGGCTGAGGAATTTGTCCAAAGTCATACATTTAATATAAATGGTAGGATTTGAACATGGCAGCCTGGTCACAAAGTGTGTTTAATTATCATTAACTGGACTTAGAACTCAGTTTTTCTAAATGCTGATTAGAAAGAAAGAAGTAGGCAAGGCAAGAGGAATTTATAAAAGAAGGAAATGAGACTCAGTCCCTCTGGCAGTTCTGACCTCAGGGAATCAGCAACAGCAAAGGTCCCCTGGGAAGATGGGAAGTCCAGAAATGACCGACTGCAGGAGGCGCCATAGACACTGCATGACAAAAGCATAAAAAACCACTGGGGGGCTGGAGAGATGGCTCAGTGCTTAAAAGCATGGCTGATCTTGTAGAGGACCTGGGTTCGATTCCCAGCACCTACATGGCAGCTGACATGTCTATAACTCCAGTTCCAGGGGATCCAACACCTTCTTCTAACTGCCTCGGGCACTGCATGACACAGGTGCACTTACATAGTGCAATACATGCAAGCAATATACTCATACATATAAAATAAAAGTAATAAAAAAAAAAACCCATGGGGCTAGGGACATAGCTCAGTGGTAGAGCACGCACCCAGCATGTACAAGGCCCAGGCTTCACCTCTAATAATATAAAAAAAAATTTTTTTAAGTAAAAAAATTAAGATTGATAAAACTTAATATGTATAGAAAATAAAAGTCAATGTAAAAAAAAAAAAAAAACCCACGATGAACAAAATAACAATTAAAAAAAGCCACACAAGTTGAACCAGAGCCTGAGGCAAAAGGTAAAATCAGCAACACTGATCCTGTCTTTAGATAAGATAAAGGCACCTCTTCTCACTGGTCCTGGCCTGAGTGTAGATTAGACAAGCTAATGCAGGTTGAGCATTTAGAATGTCTGGCAGGGAGTTCTGGAGTTTGGGGTCTGAGGCCTGTGGTTTTGGGATGAGACAGAACTGTGCATGAACACCTGCCTCACTCTTTGAAGCCCGAGACCTGGCAGGAGTGTGTCTCCTTATCTGCACAGTGATGGTATCTTGCTCATCATCTGCTGGGTGGCGTGGGATGAAGGATGCAAAGTGCTTCATGCAGCGCCTGGCAGGGAGCGGAAGAATTCTGCGTACAGCCTCTACCAATGCTTACAGGAAAGGACATCAGGCCTACACAGGGAGGTTGTTTGCTTATTTCTGGTGAATTATTATGCTTGTTGACCTTTCATTAAAGAACAAAATTTCAGGAGCTAGAGAGACACCCCAGTTGGTAGAGTGCTTGCCATATAAATATAAAGACCTGAGTTCAAGCTCTGGAACCCATGTAACAAAAATGCTGATAGTGGTGCTTGTAATCCCAGCTCTGAAGAAGCAGACCTGGACCAGGATTCACTAGCCAGCCAGTCTACGTAATCAGCAAGACTCAGGCCAATGACAAGTCTTGAGAGGGGACGCAAGGGGGACAGGAGTCTGATATGGTGGCACACTTTAATCTCAGTGTTTGGGAAATAGATGCAGGGGGTCCCTGTGAGTTCAAGACCAGCTTTGTCTATATGGTGAGTTCTAGGCCAGCCAGTATTACATAGTAAGACCCTATCTCAAAAGACAAAATCAAAGGAAAGAGCCAAGGTGGACATCACCCGAGGAATGAAACTCAAGGGTGACTTTAGAGTAGTTGCTTAGCATTTCTTTATAAGGCCCTAGGTTCAAACCTCAGCACTGAAAAGAGAAATCACTTTATGGACACCGGGGTGAGAGGTTTAGCTTTACTCTATGGCCCTGACTGTCTAGGCCCCCAGTGGCATTCACCTCCACAGCCCTCCGTGGTGCTGCTTCTGACCTCACTGTGGGGCTTCCGTGTCTTCAATAAATAGTGACCTGGCTGCTTTGACTGGCAGCTCAGACCTGGAGTAGATGCTGGCAAACGGGATGCTGGAGTGACTTCTGTGGTGGTATTACCACCTGAATAGTGAGATCTTGGTATGGTCTTTACACAGCCAGAGAGCCGTCGTCCTTCTTGGCTCTCTCCCTGCTCTCCCCCTTCTCCAATGGGACCTTGGCCTCTGGAAGGTGCTGGCAGCTGTTCTGATCACCTGTGGTACCTCCTACAGTTGAAGCTGCTCTTTGATGATACTTGGAATCAACCATTGTCATTACATGATATAGTCCATTAAAGTGACTCCGTTAAAAACTTATCCCAAAACTATGGGAGTTGAGACAGGAGGATCATGAGGTTGAGGCCAACCTAAGTTACATAGTGAGACCTTGACTTAAAAAACAAACAAACTACAACAATGTATCCTTACGCCTGCATAGAATCAGGAGAGGTGTCAGAAAGTCATCGATGCAACAGAACCACTTTCCTGAGTGTAGTTTCACAGCCTTCTCTTGCAGGCTGTCTTTTGACCTCCACAAGTGCACTGTAGCATACCCTGACCCCATACATCCTTGGCTACATCTTTAGTCAAATATATGTGGCCTGGAGCCCAGGCAGGAAGGTCATATGTCACTTCCTTACTCTGTGTCCCAGGATAGAACCTAGCTTCTACTTCTTAGTAGAAATGTAACGCTGATTAAGTCCCTGAGTGTCTAGCCTCAGGGTCTTCATCTGCATCAGTGGCTTGCAGTAGTGACTGGATGGGAAATAAGTACTGGCACGCATGCTAGCTACTATCCACTCAGCGAGCTAGAACATGAACCAAAGGCACTGAGCATGCGCACAAACCAAACCATCGAGCACCCACTGTGCGCTAGGAGTATTCAAGGTACTGGGACAAGAGAGAACCTCTGCAGCCAACCATGATCAAACGGGATGGGGTTGGGGAAAGAGATAATCCTTTGAAGTGTCTGATGAATGGTAGGCACTGGATAAATGCTTGCTAAATGACTTAAAGAAACAGACCCACCCATGTAGACATTGAACTTTAGATTGTTTCTGTCAGGCAATCAGGCAGGTCTTCATGGAAGAGGTTGAGTGTCAGCATGTCACTACCTACTTCAACCTTCGGTTACCTTCCGCATTTCAGGCTCTGAAGTGCTCGGAGGAAAGGCATGGCTGGTATTTACTCCCCATCTCGCAGTGGGAAGAATACCAGCTCGAGAGAGAGGAAAGCCACTCTCCTTCTTCCATTCCGTCTCTCTCTCCCGTTTTGGTGAAATACTTTTTCCAATCAGAGTTATTTGTAGTCAGCACTTGGAGTCTCTCCTGACCTTCCTGCAGGCCTCCCTACTGGTCCTGTCCTGCGCTCTGTCCACACGTCACGCTGATGGAAGCAGCTGCTATCTCCCACTCCACATGGCCGACCAGCTTCCCAATGCCCACCTAACTCAGGACTTGAGACTCAGTCCAAACGCGACCTCTGAAATTGATTGCATTCTAGTTTTCCCCAGACACCCCAGCCCTATCACCAGTGTTTAGCCCTCACTGAAACAAACATCTAGGGAAAGCTTCAGCATAACAAGATGGATGCTGGAGTTAAAGGTCCAGGGGGGAATAGGAAGCCCAGCTAGCAGCGGATTAGAAATCTTTAAAGAATATAGAGTTGGGAGTTATGGCCATTGCTTAGCGACAGGGCGTGAGCTTGGCATACATGATGCCAAAGGTTCTATCGCCAGCACCAAAAATAAGTACATAAAACTGAGTAATGTGCCCAGAGGTACCAGGATGGTCAGGGAAGCTCCCAGAATGGTGATAGTTAGGGACCAGGGAGGGCAGGGTCCAAGGCAGAAGAAACAAGCAAGACGAAATAGTTCACATCAGCCTCCAACACTTAGCGGGGTTCAAACTTCTGCTTCTCCTACTCCGAAGGATCAGCAATCCCTAGACTGCCGTTGACCTGCGCATTGCGCATGCTCAGTGAGCAGCCTCTGGCTTCCAAGAGAGCCTGGGAGCTCACAGCAGGACCTCTGTCCAAGGGCCAGACTTGGCTACCTAGCTTACTCTCCCCAGCTGGGTGCTGGGGTCTTTAAGCACTCTTGATAGCAAGCCCAATCATTCAAGTGAAGGCTATTGCCTCTTTATTTAAAGAGTTCAAAAGCCCAAGGCTCCTTTCTTATAAATAGCTTGTATCCTTTCACCAGCCCTTAAGGCAGCGATTTATGACCCATTTCCCAAAGGCAGACAGACCTACAGACACATTACTTCCCTTGCTGGGTCGGTTCCTACAATTGTGGGATGCTTCACTTCCTCTTTGCATTTTATGACCTCCTGACTGGCTAATCCCAAAAGGAGTTCCAGCGGGAAGGAGGTGAATTGTGGGATTGTGTGGCTGCAGCTGCCTTGGAAAGCAGAGGAAACCCCAGACCCAGGAAGGGGCTGGTGGGCAGCTGGATAGGCCAGGCAGCCTGGCCCCTTGTCTATAGCTGGTCCTCCTGCTTTCCAGACATTTCCTCAGCAAGACATCCTGAGCGATGGTGTCCACCTCCCTGGGGGTTGGGCCTGAGGCAAAAAGACTAATTCACAATTAGATGACAAGTGAGCAAATTAGTAAATCACTCATCACATCTACACACACACACACACACACACTTTTTCAGGTAGGATTTCTTACAGGTCTTGAACTTGCCACATAGGCTGTTTAACTGGCTAGAGCTCCAGGAACCTGCCTAGCTCCTCCTTATCCACACTGGGCCTGTGTGTCACTATGCCCGGCTTTTTCTAATGTGGGGCTGGGGATCAAACTCAGGTCCTTCTGCTTGCAAGGGAAGGACTTTACCAACAGCCATCTCTCCAGACCTCTGTGTGGGTTCTGATTTGGTTCTCAGAAGACTCCAGTGAGGTAGGCCTTGTCACTGATGAGAAAACAGGTTCAGAGACTAGCCCAGAGGAGGCAGATCCAAAACTGATAGTGACTTTGAGGGAGGCAAGGGGGAAGGTGATGAAAGAGAGCAGGCTGGATCAGCTTTCAAAAATCTTCAAGGAGCCGAGGGTGGTCTAGCCTCGGCCAAGACATAAGAAGAAAGCCAGCTCTGAGACACAGGTGACGAAGGCTGGGAGCAGGAATGGGAGGGGCAAGCCTCTTTCCTCATTCCTGGCACAGGCCACTTTCAGCACCATCTCCTCTCTGCTGCCTCTTGCCCAGGAGCACTACTGTTGGTCTTGTGACCCCTGGGCAGTTAGCTTAACCTCTCAGATCATCTCTCATTGATTCCGAGTACGGTGGACTGGGTGGGCACAGTAATCAGAAATACAGCTGGTATTCTTTTTTGGGGGGCGGGGGCTGCTTTTTGAGACAGGGTATCCCTGTAGTCCCAGCTGACCTGGAACTCAGTATATAGACCAGGCTGGCCTTAAACTCACCTGCCTCTGCCTCCCAAGTGCTGGGATTAAAGGCACAGGTCATCATGCCTGGTTTACAGCTGGTATTGTTTAAGACAAGTCATCTGTTTTGCCAAAGATTCCCCTTCTCAAGCACAGCTTCTAGTCTGTCCTTTGCCCAGCTCAAAACAACAACAACAAAAATGGCAAGATGCCTCAGCTGGTAAAGGCACTTACCATCAAGCCTGAAAAATCTGAGTTGAGTTCCATCCTCACAACCTACGTGGTAGAAGGAGAGAACAGACTCCTAAAAGTTGTCCTATAACATGCACATCATGGCATATGCACACACACAGAGAGAGAGAGAGAAAAAGAGAGAGAAAAAGAATAATTTTGGCATTCAAGACTCTCTAAGGTCTGATCCCAAACTACCTACCCCAGTCTTCAGTTACCTTGCACATTTCAAGCTCTGAAGTGCTCACAGGAAAGGGATGTCTGGTAGTGGGAAGAACACCAGCTTGGGAGTTGGGAAAGCCAAAGTTCAAAGCTTGGCGCTCTTGCAGTGACTCCCTCGGCATTCCTGCCTTGTAAGGTCCACTCCCCTGTCCCCTTGCTGTTCTGAGAGTCTGATCTCATGGCAAGCTTCGCCTCCCAAGGTATCACAGGTACTTGTGAATCTTTCATTTCTACAAAAAGCATGCTTACGTCCTGCCACCTCTAGGAAACCCTGAAACCCCATTATCAAGGGGCTCACCAGTATAACTGACCCTCCTTGATTCAACTAACCACCATGCATGTGCCTTGTGAACCCAGATTCCAGAGGGCAGGTTCCCAGATCCTGGGCCTGACCCAGAACTCAGTATGGACACAGTCTGCACGGTGCTCAGGGTGAGGATGACAATTGTGAAACTGTGTGAATGCCAAAGGGCTTGGAAGTAAATCCCTGGTCCCAGGAGTAGGTTAGCTAACCCTAGTGGACAGGGAAGCCCCACCCCAGGAGTCTGGGGAACAGTGACCCAAGAGAAGATTTGTATCAAAGAAGGGGGGTGCCTCTCTCTCAAGGGTGTTACAGGGTACTCAACACGACTTCTGCTTCAGTGCTATGCAGCCACGATTAGGGCTTCTTTTACAGACAAGAAACTGACACAGAGAAGAGTGATGGGTCTAAAGTCACCTGCTGGGTGGGTGCTGCAGGTGGAATTTGAACCCAAGGCTGCCCCCATGTTCCTTGGATCACCCTCACTTCCTGCGTTGGTCATGGTATCCCACCATGGCTTTCCAACAGTCTATCTGCTGAGCTTTTCTCGGAACCTTTTTCTGGCCATCAGGACCCCATTGGAAAGGCCAGACAGGATCAGGTTTGTTTCCAGCCCTTGACAAGCCCAAACTGCTGTGTGCTGGGTGCTGGCAGCACTAAGTCTGATGCGTTCTCTAGTCCCCCAAGGGGGTTGAAACTCAGGGCAAGTGGAAACTTCCCCTAAAGTGGTGTTCAGAGATGGAATTTTTTCTCTTTCCCTCCTGATTTTGGAACAGCATCAGGATGGCAGCCTGGACGAGTTCCTAGGGCCTGGGTGATTTATCCATCAGGTGGCTTTGCTGTTGGACATGATCTTCAGGAAACTCAAGGAAACCCACAGGGCTCTTTTCCCTTCAACCTTCACCCACAAGTGAACAATGACAATTCTCAGGAGGAAAATGAGATCTGCTCCCCCACTCCAAGCCCAGACTCTTGATTGCCAAAGAGATAGCATCGCCAGCAGGAAACAATTAAGTTCCATTGTATTATTTAGGCTGGAGCCAGAGGAGGTGAGGACTGGATGGGAGATTTGCAAGTTTATTAGCTCTCTCCAGCCCTTTTACACACAAGTGTACACTAATCCCCTTGAGCCCTGGGTTGGCTAAGCCAACAGTAAGGTCAAGTTGATTGGTTTCATTCCTTCCTTCCTTCCCATCAGCTTGAACTCTGGCTTCAGCGCTCACTCTTTGGGTGGTTGTTTGTTCAGACTTCAAAAGCCTCAGTTTCTTTATCTGTAAAATGGCAAAAAACCAAAAGAGAACAAAACAGCATTTTGTAGGTCTGTCATGAGGCTTAGATGAACAAATCCATTTCAAGTGTTTGGCACCTGACCTGACAAGAACACATCAAATGTATGATTTGACTGTTACTGTTACAAACTGCAGTTACTAACCTACCTTGTACTATGCGTTGTGCTAGGTGTCGGATATGGCCCTGTCTTCTGCTAACACCTAATTGATAGTAGATAGCTTAGTCCATTTTTGCTACTATAACAAAATGCTTGAGGAGGTAATTTGTAAGCAACAGAAATATGCATTTTTTTTATGTCTCTAGAGCCTGGGAAGTCCAAAATCAAGGAGCTGGCAAGCTCAGGGACAGTCTCTGCTTCCAAGATGGCACCTTGAACAATGTGCCCTCTGGAGTAGGTGGACTCTGTGATCTCACGGGGTGGAAGGCACCAAGGGGCAAAAAAGGCCAAAAGCTGAATGAAGCTTCTTTTGTTTTTTAATCTAAATTTATTTGTTTTTATTTTATGTGGATGAGTGTTCTGCCTGCATGTTTGTAAATCTATCTGTGTCATGCAATTCCCAAGGAGGCCAAAAGAGGGCCTGAGTCACCTGCAACTAGAGTTACAGACAATTGTTAGTCAGCTGTGTGGGTGCTGGGAACCAAACACAGAATCTTTTGCTGAGCCATCTCTCCAGCCCCTGAAGCCTTAATCCCATTCATGAGGGAGGAGCCCTCAGGATCAAATCATCCCCTAAAGGCCCCACTTCTTAATACTGCTGCACTGGGGATTAAGTTTCAACATGAATTTTGGAAAGGACACAAACATTTAAACCATGGCAAAGGAGATGGATCCTTAAATAACCAGTTACAACACAGCATGGTGCATGAAACAACAGACAAATCCTAGTGCTAAGACCTACTACACGATGGGCATTACACACTGGGCATGACCTGCTGGGCTCTCTGGGAAGCCAGGCTTGTTTCATTTTGTCTTCAACATGTCTCTTGAAGAAGATGCTGGTACTTTCTCCTTCCTTCACAGGCAGAGACCCTAGTACAAAGGGGTGAGGCAACTTGGCCAAGGCTACAGAGATGTAGATGTTCTATGTTCCCTGTAGCTGTGACCAGAGAACACTTGTGGGGGTGATGGAGGCCACAGAAAGTCCTTAGGCAGGGAGAGCATCAGGAATGATGGAGGGGGAGCGGATGGATGGTTGATTGTTGGTGGAAGCGGGAATGCATGGAATGCTGATCTGCTTGATGGAGGTGGTGAAAACAGATCACATTCTGGATATATCTGAGTGTATACCTTATAATTCTTCAATGAGTTTGCTGCCAAATCAGACACAATAGGTTGGGAAGTAAAGAGAAAAGCCAAGAATGAATGCAAGATTTTATTTTATTATTTTATGTTTTGGGTCTAAGCTATGGGATAAGTGAAATCTTTACGGAGACAGGGAAAGATGTAGGAATAAGGAATTGGAGGGGAAGTGAACACTTTGTGTTAATTAAAACCTGTAAAAATACGTGTTTAGGGGGCTGGAGAGATCACTCAGGGGTTAAGAACACTGGCTGCTCTTGCAGAGGGCCAGGGTTTGGTTCCCAGCACTCACATGACAACTAGCATTCATCTTTAATTCCAGTTCCATGAGATCCAATGCCCACTTGTGGCCTCTACATGTACTGCACTCATGTGATGCACTTACATATCTGCAGGTAAAACACTCATGCACATAAAAATAAATTTAAAAAACCATGTTTAGGAATGGATGAGACTGGCTGGAGAAGGCTATGTACCTGCCCTTGCCACACTCCTGAGATAGGGTCTCGCCAGCTGTGTAGCCCTAGCTGGCCTTGAACTTGAAATCCTGCTTCAAGGGCTGGGATTGCAGACTCGCACCTCTACCTTAGGCTCCTCTGACACTCAGAACTGGGGACATCTACAGTTACAAAGGCAAGTTGTTCCCTACCTACCCTGGGTTCCAGGCCCTAGGAGCTGTGGCCTCCTTCTAACGTTTGTTTTTACACTTCAGACTTTGTTTTGGCAGCTTTGACCTAAACACAGCAGTTTCAATTCTTCTGGTGCTCCTGGGTCAAGGGGAGGCTTCCTGCCTGGACCTCTTTCTCTTGCTCTCCCGACCCCTCCCCACCTCAGGCATTTCTTTGTGGGTAGATTGCAGTCCTAGTAGTTCCAGAAGGGGGGCAGGGAGTGAAGCCTCTCCTGCTGTCCAAGGGAGCAGGGCAAATGAGGGAGCTGAAGCACTGTCATTAGGAAGGAAAACAGCACTCACAGAGAGATCTCTATCTCGGCCATTTGTCTTTGGACTCCCTTCTCTGCTTCCCAGTAGCCCAGCAGCCCCTTCCTGCCCCAGCCTCTGTCCTGGAGGGAGGGTATCTTCAGTTCTGAGAAATCCTGGGCTCTGCTTCACCCTGGCCATGTGTGTGTGTGTGTGTGTGTGTGTGTGTGTGTTTTATGCAGTCATTTTTGCAGATTTATCTTTGACCACCTTTTATGGTATGTAAATATCCATGTACATGTGTATGGGGTGGGATATGTGTGTGCATTTGTGGACAAATGGGGTCACAGGATGCATGTTGGGGAAGATCATCTCCATAGAAGGTTCAGATCTCAAAAATTTCCCCACCTCCCCTTCTTTCTATCCCTCCCTCCCTCTTCCTTCTGTAGAGTGCTGCAGAGCTAACTAGGGGATTTACACATGCTATGCAAAGTGCCCCAGACTTCACGTTTCTTCTTGCATGTTGGCTCAAACATCGCTTCCTCAAAGAGGCCTTCCCTGACCGCTCACGCCATGCTTTCTATCTTGTGCCTGGTTTAATTTCCTTGTACTACTTTTCACTCTAAAATTATCCTGAGCATCTCTTTCTTACTTAGATCTCATCTGCTTCTGTCCCTCTATACTGTAAAATGCTATCTACAATGGTCTCTCCTACCTCATAGCCCCAGATGCCTGACACATTCTAGGCCTTTAGTTAGCACTGAGTGTCCAGTTCTGAGCTTCGGAGTCTGGGAAAGGCCAGTCTTTACTCAAGGCCTTTGTTCCTTGTTTGGTCTGTTCTTATTCTCCCAATATGATGATTGTCCCTTTGTGGATTGTGGAACTTCTGTCACCATTTATCAGCAGGCACTGAGAGAGCTTTGGGCTGACCATTCATTCAGACCAACAAGAATCTAGATGGTAGAACTTCAGCAATCCTGTGCCAGGAGAGGAAGCCTTCTAGTCCCTTCTTTCCCCTTAGGAGCTTCCCTAATTGCCCCAGACTTTGGTGGTGTCAGAGCTGGAGGCAGGGAGAAGGCTGCAGATGGTCTCAGCGGCCACCACTGCAAGGGCCCGCCCGCAGACCCTTCTTGGGAAAGAAGTGGTAAGGAGACAGACAAGAGCTCTTTTTACCCAACCCACAGATGTACCACCTCACAAAACTGGCAAATGCCTGTAATTCAGCACCCAGGAGGTATAGGCAGGAGGATCAGGAGTTCAAGGCTGGCTTTGGCTACTTGAGACTCTGTTTTTATAAAGGAGTTAGGGGTAGAGCTGGAGAGATGGCTCAGCGGTTGACAGCACACATATGCTCTTACTTGAGTTTGGTTTCCAGCATTTACATCAAGTGGCTAACCCATACTCACACACACACACACTCACGCACAATTGAAAATAAGTCCTTTTTGAAAGAAGGAAGGAGAAAAGGAAAAAAGGAAAGAAAAGGAAGAAAGTCAATGTGTCAGACATATCATGGTGTAGAGGGGCCACAGAACAGTGCCTGATCCAGGATCCTTCAGACTGAACTTGCAAGAGAAGTTGGGGGAGTCCTTAGCAGTGGTGACACTCAGGCTCAGCTGGCCTGGCAGGAAGGTGTGCTTGGAGAGCTGATGTAGGAAGCTGCTGGTCTTACCAACAAGTGGCAGGTGACCGTTGTTTACACAACTGGCTTGTTCATGCCACTGAAGCTAGGGGAGGCAGGACGGAGACCGAACCTAACAAATGAGTTATTTATATCTGTATCCCAGACCTCAGAAGGAAAATTCCCGTACTTAGACATTCCTAGATGGCCGGCGACACGAGATATTTAAAGTAACAATGGGCTGAATTCTTGCTCACATTTTTGGCAGGACTCCAGTCTAAAAGTCCACAAGAGAAAGATGTTGGGCTGTGTAGCTTTGGGAGGGGGGACTGTTTCTAATTTGGGATCTATTTAAGATCTGACCCCCCCGCTTCCTAGAATAACAAAGAAAACATGACTTTGATTTTAGAGACAACAGTCCATGTGATCTACTTTGGAAGATTTGGGGAGAATAGCTCTTTGCTCCTCCCTCTCAACCTCTGATGGAAAGGATTTTTTTTAAAAAAAGAGTAGGATACAGTTTGACAAGTCCAAGTCCTCCTCTTAGTTTCCTTAAGCTTGAAGGTAGAAATACTCTCTAGCAATAGGGGCAGCCTAGTAGTCAAGTTCTGAGAATACTGAAGACAACAGTCTAGAGGCGGACATGGCTCCTCACACAATCACTGACCCACTTGAGACACAGTTCCTGGGAAAAACTCAGGAGTTGAAAATGATGACTCATTCTACTAATAGTCTGTGTGACTTTTTCATAACTGTGTCAAGTATGATTGCATGCAGCAACTGTTCTACACATTACGTATATAGAGCACAATGAGATACGGTAACTGCTTTGCTTTTTTGCTTTGCTTTGCTTTGCTTTGGTGTCAAGGTCTTACATAGGTGAGCCTGGCCTTGAACTCAGTTCGTAGGAGGCTAGCCTTGAACTCCTGATCCTCCTGTTTCTATCTCCCAAGTGCTGAGATAACAGGTAATATTTTTTTATTTAAAAAAAGTATTACTTTTATTTTATGTGAATGAGCGTACTGTCTGCATCTGTATAAGTACACTCATGTTGTGCAATGCCCAAGGAGGTCAGAAGAGGGTGTTAGATCCCCTAGAATTGGAGTTTTGGACATTGTTAGCCATCATGTGGGTGTTGGGAATCCAATCCAGGCCCACTGCAAGAACAACTAGTGCTCTTAATCACTTAGCCACAGGTAATTTCTTAAGGCCCCTCCCAGTCTTAGTATATTTCTAAACATTAGTCTTTGAAAGAAATAGAAATATGGGTAGAGGTAGTTCAACAGGTAGAGACACTTGCTGCCAGGCCTGACTATCCCCAGGACCCATGTGGTGAATTCCAGAAGCTGGCCTCTGACCACATGTGCACATGGCATTCCATATATACACATAAACAAATAAATAAATGTTAAAATATTTTCAATTTTTTGTTTTTAGATGAAGGTTTTACTTGCATGTATGTGTAAGTACACCACATGCATGCAATACCCATGGAAACCAGAAAAGGATCTCCTGGAACTGGAGATATGGAAAATGGTTGCTAGCCACCATGTGAGTGTTGAGAACTGGACCCAAGTCCTCTGTGAGAGCAGCCAGTGCTCTTTAACCAATAAGCCACTCCTCTAATCCTAATTAAAAAAAAATTTTAAGTCGAGAATGTACCAGCTTTATCAGCTAGGATGACTCTGACTCCAAATCACATATATTATCAACTCAAAATGACTTCACTTATACAAAAGATTTATTCCCTTCTGTGACTAGAAGTCTCCAGATATAATGAGTATTGGGCTAGCTAATAACGTGTTAAAATAATTTATTAGTTTTGTTTTTATTTAATGTGTATGAGTGTATTGCCTGCATGTATGTAAGTGCACCTGTGTCGTATAATACCCACAGAGGTCAGAAGATGGCGTCAGATTCCCTGGAACAGGAGTTGTCATCTACCGTATGGGTGCTGGGAGCTGAACCCTGGTCCCCTGCAAGAGCAGCCAGTGCTCTCAGCCGCCAAGTCATCTCTCCAGCCTCGATAATAATGCTTTCTTTGAGACAGACCCAAGGGTCTTCCCTTTTTCCTTCATCACGGTCTGTCTCTATCTTCACTGTACTGAGAAGGCTGTAGTTCCGCAGTCACAAGGATACAGTCCGTTGTTTCTTCTTTTGTGTCCAAGATGAAGAAACTAGGGACTGAGTATAGCTCAGTGGTAGAATACAAGCCAGCAAGTCCCCAGCAGATTTCCTCTCCCACTCCAATGCCCAGCACTATGTTACATGTCCATACATGAACCGATTGCTAGCAAGGAAAACAGGGGCTGTGGGATTTGACTAGACTCTTGTAGGTTTATCCCTAGAACTGTAAATTGTTGGTTATTCTTCCCCGAGTCTCGTGGCCAAGGGATAAACTGTAGAACAAAGTTGGGCAGCAAACAAAAACTGGGGATGGGTATCAACTAAGTTGTTTGCTGCAGTTGCTACGAGTGGAAAATCTAGAGGCAAGAGGGGCCGTGAGTGCTGCCTTTCTCTGAGGGATTATAGGCAGTTAAGAGTTGCTGGAGGACAGGGAAGCGTTTTCCTCGAGGGTGTGGCCACTTTAGCACTTGCTCCAGTAAATAACCTCCCATCCATGCTAGGACAAAAACTCTAGTTAAACTCAGTGGGTCACACAGAAAAAGACAGGAAAACACAAGAGAGGCTTGTTGAGAAGGGTTCCTACGGGAGGAGACTACAATTTATTATATAAATGTGTGGAAATAGCAAACTTTTTCTTTTTCTTTTTTTTCTTTTTTTTTTGAGAAGGGGTCTCCCTGTAGCACCACCTGGCCTGGAACTCATTGTGTAGACCAGGCTGGCCTCGACTCACAGAGATCTACCTGCCTCTGTCTTCGGAGTCAAGGATGAAAGGTATATGCCATCTGAGCTTGCAATAATTTCATTTTTAATGGGAAGCAACTGAGGTACCAGGAAATGTCTAGAACTGGAAACAGAGCAGTGACTAAAACTTCCCTGGAAGAGAGGAAGAGAGTGACTAACAGACACAGAAGCATGTAGTTCCAAGTTGAGCACTGAGCAGAGAAAGCCCAAGGCCCCCTGAGAGGAACTGAGCTAGGCTAGAGTTGGGGGGGCATCACCCCAGAAGCAAGGGCTGGTGCTGGACTGAGGCAGGGTCACAGGAGAGAGGGAAGTGGCGGGCAGCACAGCATATGGCACCTTAGGGACATTGCTAAGAGTCTGCCTTTCACACTAAGTTCAAAGAGATGAAGCAGAAGGGTTTTGTTTTTGTTTTATCCTAAACCCCTTTTAATTTTATTTCGATTTATTTATTTTTATTTTATGTGTCTGAGTGCTTGCCTGCATGTATATAAGTGCACCGTGGGCATGCGATGCCCGTGGAGGCCAGGAGACAGTGTTGGAATCTCTGGAACTGCAATTACAGGAGGTTGTTAGCCGCCCTGTGGGTCTTCTGCAATAGTAGCCAGTGCTCTTAATTGCTGAGCCTTCTTCCAGCCCCCCTCACTTTTTTCTTTTTTTAATAACTGTAGGTTTACAAAAATTTTTGCAAAACTGGTAGAGTAATTCCCTGTATTCTTCACCCAGCTTCCCCTAAAGATAACATCTTACATAACCATAGCACATCTACCAACACAAAAACATTGGCCCGATAACCATAGACTTTATTTGGTCTTGATTCATTTTATTCCAGCCTCACTTGTTTGTCCAGGGTCCAGGACATAATTTTACTGTAGTTGCCCATCTCCCCCACTCTGTGACATTCTTGTTTTTCAGGAACCGTTGATACTTTTCGAAGAGCAGTGGGCAGATGTTTTGTCAGAATGTGCCCCAATTTAGGTTTACTTGTTGTTTTCTAATGACTAGACTAAGATTATGAGCTGGGGGAGGAACCCCAGCGGTGAAGCGTCTTCTTGCACCTGGTTTCGGGGAGGGGAGGCATAGGATCACGTCCGGGTGGTGCTTTTCAGCCTCCATCCCTTCACGGAGGAATCATCTGTGAGGCTCGTCCACAGACATGAAATTCTCTCCTGAGAAATGAAATCCAAGGTTGTCCTCTGGCCTCCACATACACGAATGTGCACATGGGCATGCACATTCAAGGGCACACGCATGCACCCCTCACACAACTATACCTACACCCACACTCACCCACATAGATACACAGACACACACGAGAGAAGGTGGAGCTAAAGACGGATGGTAGAATGTCCGCTGCTGTGGGGATAGCTTTAGTTACCAACTTGGTACGTTTGGTTAGAGGAAGCTTCAATTGAGGAGTTTTCTCCGTTGGACTGGCCTGTGGCCATGTCTGTGGGGCATTTTCTTGATCATTGAGTGATGTGGGGGCGGAAGCAGCCCGCCGTGGGCATTGCCAACACTGGTAGGTAGTCCATCATTGTGTAAGATAGTAGGCTGAGCACAGGCCAAGAGGAGGAAGCCAGTGAGCAGCACTCCTCCATGGTCTGCGCTCCAGGTTCCTGTTCTGAGTTCCTACCTTGGCTTCCCTTGATGATGGACTGTGCTTGTAAGCCAAACAAACCCTTTCCTCCCCAAGTTGGTTTGGGTCAGTGTTTTTCGTATAACAATAGAAAGAAACTAAAACAATTGCCCACTTGAAAAACAATTTGTAGATCACCTTGGTCCAGTGTGAGGCTATGTATGGTTTTATTTTTTAATACTTAGCTACTTTTTTTTATTTGTGTTACCTAACTGCGCTATCCCCAGCCTCCAGGTGTCATTTTAAGCATTAAAGAGCAGTACCGAGCCCCCCTCTTCCTTTCTTCCTCGATCCCTCCCTCCCTCCCTCCCTCCTTTCACAGTTCTAGGGATTGAACCCAGGGACTCACATATAAGTCAATTGGGCCCTAGTTTGGCACTCATTGTTTCTTAAAAGCATAAATGGGAATACGGTGGGCAGCTTTATTTTGAATTTTTTTCTTTTATTTACTATTAATGTGTGTGTTGAGGACACACAGGTCATGGCACATGTAGAGGTCAGAGGACTTTATGGAGTTGATTCTCTCCTTCTATCTGTGCATGGGTTGTGGGAATTAAATTCAGGCTGAGAGACTTGCACAGCAAGCACCTTTCCCAGTGAACCATCTGGCTGGTCCTGAAGTTTTGTTTGGTTTTTGTTGTAGCTCCTGTTGTTTTTTTGTTCTGTTCTGTTTTTTAAAGGTAACTCCAGGCTGGACAGACGGCTTAGCCATTAAGAGCACTTGCAGCTCTGGCTGAAGACCCAAGTTCAGTTCTCAGTTATCCACACGGCAGCTCACATCTGCCATAACTCCATTTCCACATTTGAAGTCCTCTTCTGGGCTCTGTGAGTACCACTGACATGTAGAATTCACACATGCACATAAAATAAAATTTTAAAAATTTAAGTCTTAAAAATGTTTATTTATTTTTATTTATGTGTACAAGCGTTTTGCCTGCAGGTATGTCAAGTGTTCCACATTTGTACAACACCCACAGAGGCCAGAAGAGGGTGTCAGGTCCCCTAGAACTGGAGTTAGCTAGCATGTGGGTGCTGGGAACTGAATCCAGGTCCTCTGCAAGAGGAGCCAACACTCTTAACCACTGAGCCATCTCTCCAGTCCCAAACTTTCTAAAAATCTTAAAAAAAAAAAAAAAAAGCCAGGTGTGGTAAGGCATGTCTTTAATCCCAGCACTTGGGAGGCAGAGGCAGGTGATCTCTGTGAGTTCAAGGCCAGCCTGGTCTACATAGTGAGTTCCAGGCCAGCTGTGGCTAAAAGAAGATCCTGTCTCAAAAAGACCAATAAAGAAATAAATAGATAAATAAATAAATAAATAAAAGATAATCTGCAGGTGAACATGGTGGTAGCACACACCTGTGCTCTTAGCACTTGGGAGGTCAAGTCAGGAGGATCAGAAGTTCAAGGCCAGCCTGGCCTAGGTGAGATCCTGCCTCAAAACCCACACCAAATCAACCAGAAAGATAAGCTGACTCTTCTATGTACCAAGCATGGTTACAGGTTTTCACTGACTATATTAAGCCAATCTGGTAAATTTATCAGAGCAAGTACGTTTTGGTTGCTATAGCTAGAGGAGACTCCTTTTCAGTGGGAAATGATACTGCAGATGGTGTGCTGTTAGTAACTCAGAAGAAACAGAAATCCATTCTGTACAATGATGTAAGGAACCGATTACAATGCATATAGGGTTAGTATATAGTGAGTGATCGGGGCCCCTATTGTAGAGTAATTGTGCAAAGAGCTCAAAAAGCTTCTCAGTACTTCATTCTGTTTACCAGCATCCCATTTCCACAGCTCAGCTTCTGTGATGCAAGAATATATCCAGTCAGGTGTTGGTTTTCCATTGTGTGTGTTTTTTCTTATTTGTGGTTGGAATGAGAGACGATCATATTTATTTCAATCAGCTTATTTGGTGTGGAAATCCATGGCAATGGGAAGAACTATGTGAAGAGTTTTCCTGGAGAAAAGATGTAATGAAATGTGGAACTCAAAGCTTCTAGTCATACAGCCATCTTAACCCTAAAGGAAAGCTTTGAAGGACAAATGACAGAAGATAGAAGTTAGGATCTGCAGTGAAGTTGGCTTTAGGGGGGCTTACTCCAACTGCATAATGAAGAAGTGAACTGAACAATCCAAATATCAGTTAGTCTATCTACTTACACATGTGTGTTACTCTAGACTGTCAACCTGATGGAATTTGGAATCAGCAAGGAGATACACCTCTAGACATGTCTGTGAGAGTTTCAGAAAATCTACTAAAGAAAGAGAATCCACCCACCCTTAGAGTGGGCAGCATCTTCTCACAGGCGGTCCATATACAAAGAGGTCTGAAGAGGATAGGATTACTTGCCTGTGTACATTGAACATTGCTTTGAACCCAGTTGCTTCAGTCTTCCAATGCAGACAGAATAACAGATTCTCCAGGAATTGACCAGGCCCGCACCAGAATGGAACTATTGGCACATCCAGCTTTGTAAGCTGAGCAATTACTTTGTTCTCAGCCTCTCCAGAATACTTGCAGCCACTGTTGGACTACCTAGTCCCTACCACTATTAAAGACAGAGTCCCAAGGTCTGCCCACTGGGAGACTAATTTTCTGTCCAATTAGATAGGAGCAGAGAGCTTTAGTCATCCTGAGGAGTGGTGCCTGGAAAATGACCAATAGACAACCTATGATGGGGTTTGGGAGAGGGCTGTCTCAAACAATGTCAGAAGGGTAGGGAGCAATACTATGTGGTCCTAATGGCCTCTTAGTCTACTTTACAGACCTCTACAGAAGGACAAGTAAGAAGGAAGCCCTTTTTCTGAATACAAGAGAAGGTGCCCCAGAGGAGGTGACCATTGAATAGAGTCTCAAAGTAAAAGGACCTTAGCATTTAGTACACTGGCTTTGGAAAAAATGTTCTGGGTCAAAATCCCAGGTCTACCTGTGTGCCCTCAGGTAAGTAACTTGACCTTTCTGAGCCTTGATTTTCTCTAAAATGAGACCAATCATAACCTTAATTTAGCTTCAAGATTGTAAACAGTAATGCTTCCTGTGCTCCCAAGTGAAGCCCAATCATTATTCCATAAGGCCACTAGCCTGTTACCCTGAGGGCTCTGTAGAGCCAAGTTTGTAGGCTTTCCAACTAGTAGCTCACCTAGAGCTCCTTGCTCTGTGGTTGGTGGCTGTTCTGTGCAGGGTCCCAAGTCATCTCTTCCAACTGTGCCCAGCGCAGAGGCCAGCCAGAAGTTACCTGAGACTCTCCAAGTCCAAAGAGCTAGAGAGGACAGGGGTTGGAGAAGAAGAGAACAGAGAGGCTCCAAACCTCACAGCAGTTGATGTTAGCACACGTGTGGGCACAGGAAGTGGAGCCCAGGGAGTTTTTCAGTCATCTCCTGCTTAATGCATCCAGATGCATCCATAATTAGCCCTTGCCTCAGGCCTCCAGGCCCAGGTGGGCTCCAGAAGGCCTGCGCAGCCAGACGAGAGGCCTTAAAGAACATCGGGCAGACAATTGGAATGCCATTTATCCTGCGAAACACAATAAAACCCTGAGCTCTCTTCCTGTCTCAGAGACCCATAAATTATGAAAATTATACCTGCCCCAGGCCATGGACATATTGTTTTATTAAAGTTCCGATGAATAAACTTCAGGTCTCTTAAAAATGTCTTCCCAGCTTTTATCTGGCAGCACCTCCAGTGTGGGTGGGGCCAGCTGCCTGCATCTTCCTGGTGCTTCACACTTTAGAAAGCTGGGCTCAAGTTAAATGACGCTGGGGAAATAGCTGGGGAGCTCTGTTGCTGGGGCCAGTGGAACAGGGGCGAGGCTGTGGGGACTCTGCTCTACCAGTCCATCACAGCCACTGCCCCCAGCAAGCCATGCCTTCAAACTCAGGGCCTTGCACATGCTAGGCAAATGCTCTAGCACTGAGCTCTAGTCCTAGGCTCAGCCCATTCCTCCTTGGAGCACTGTATGGAGGACACGTTCACAGACAGGGCTGATGCAACTCCTTGCCCTGTACTTTCATAGCTGGTCACTGAACACAGTTGATCACCGAACACCTTCTACCTACTCCATTCTGCACCTTCGCCAAATTCAGCTACGGAACCCTTCGGTTCACGTTTAGTTCACACCCACAATCACAGATTGTATATGGCCACTTCCCTTAACTTCTATATCTGAGAGGGAAATAACTGGTATTTCTCTGCCAAGTATTACTTGAGTATCAGGTAAGAAGTCATTCAGCAAATGCTAATGATTAGGGTTACCCCCCAAAGCCACTTTTTAAACTGGGAAGCAAGAGGAACAAGTCCAGATGCAAAAAGGAAGCAGAAAAGTCCCTCAGTCCCCATTTTGCCCTAAGAACACTTGAATGAGCGGAACTTCAAGCACGCAACCTCTGTAGTGGTTTTAGTTTTATTTTTAATCTCTAAAACCCCAGAGTGAAAGTATAAAACAAATCAGGAGTGGGCCTGCTCAGTTAAAAAGTGTGATAGATGCTGACTGGGAATAAGCTGGCTAAATGTCAATTACTTATCTTGCTGGCAACCTAAAGTACTAACCAACCTTCATCTATCCTGCA
This sequence comes from Eospalax fontanierii, assembly GCA_035773235.1. Classification (NCBI taxonomy): domain Eukaryota; kingdom Metazoa; phylum Chordata; class Mammalia; order Rodentia; family Spalacidae; genus Eospalax; species Eospalax fontanierii. Next base: position 24,122,478 of record CM069527.1, on the reverse strand, counting down.
GGGATGGTACAGACCATGTGGTCTGGAAAGAGGAAGTTTGAGACTATATTCTAAAGTTCCACGGTATACAGGACTGCACTAAAGAACGTCCTTTGTGTCTTCTTGGGTAGTGACCAGGGGATCTTTGGCATGTATTTGAATATCTCCAAGAGGAACAGGGTCGGATTTCACAAAAAAGTCCAAGATGCCATCATTAGTGACCAAAAATAGGGGCTCCCAGTCATTAACTGCTTTCAGAAAACAGCATGAAATCCCTTCCATTGATTAATATGTGAAAAGTAATGAAAATGCTTCCACAGTGCAAACTAAACGGCTGTTTACTCAATTGACAGAACTAGATGGGAAAAAGACAAAGACACAGAGCCTTAGAAGTCAAAGGAACTGGTTTGAGGTGACAAGTCAGTTCAGCAAAAACTGCTTGGCTTGGCTTCTTGAGCCTATATAGATCTGTGAGCACCAAGACCTAAACGGAGAAGCTGTGGAATCCAGGTCACTGCTCTTCCCTACCTCCAGCTCTTCTAGTGCTGAAGCTTTCTTGTCCACCTGTCCATACTACCAAGATACCAAGTGGCCCAGCATGATACTTTTAATACCAGCACCTGGGAGTCTGCAGCCAGCCTGGGCCGCACACACGGAATGTATCTCAAAAACAGAACAAAACCCAAAGACCCAGTGTAGGGGACAGCTGACCCAGGAAGGGCTTTTTATCATCCAGCAGCAGTCAGCTTCATCACAGAAGTGTATGTCTTCACTATTCCCAATCATCCTAGCAGCGGGACAAGAGTCCCTTCCAATCCCAGAACACCCACTGTGTATGTATGCAAGTTAGCCCAAGTGGCCTAGAGTTCTTTGACCAGCCTGGGACCCTTACTGGGTAAGGATGTCAGAAAAGAAAACAAACACACAGAGAGAGAACAGCAGTCTTGTGTATATTTAACAATATATATTTATAGATATTTTCTAGATCAGTACATTCAGTTTTTAACTTGTTTTTTTCTTCACAAACAGAAGAACTCTTACAATAGTAGACTTTCTAAAATAAATACTATTAAAATAGAGCTTCAAAATAAATATTTTATACAAAGGAAACCTTCTGTGGTAACTTTTGTGGTGGGGTGAGAAGGGGCTACAGCGAAGGGAAAAATGAAACAGGAACGTGGCGAAATGGGCACTGAGCACAGCTTTACTGTCGGTAACACACAACTGAGGGACAGCAAGAAGCATTAAGATGTGGCAGCTACTAACAGAAGAAAATGGAAATGCAGGCTCTGACATCCACCATCACAGGAATCAGAACGGGCATGAAACTGCTCACCAGAAGCATAGACCATGAGGCTGGTGAAGCTGTGGATGCCCTGGTGGACTGTACAGTGCAAAGTTGCCCTGCCCACATCCCAGACGCTTCCTGGAGCAGCAATGGATGAGACCATGCTGCTTCAAAGGGCGGGGCACCTGGGTTCTGATCCAGCTGGGCCCCACCAACGCAGACTGCAAATGTTCAAAGAACCCACCACATGACAAGGACACTTCCAATCCATTTCAGCTTCGAAGAGCCCAAGACAACAGCGAGGGCTGGTCTTTGCTCCTTCCCAGCTGGCTTTGATGAGCCTTGGTTCCACCTTGGAAGGCTTTGATAGCTTAGACACAGACCCCAACGTGCTCACAGGAATTCTGGCCTTCACAAAGCCACCCCCAGAATGGGGAAGCAAGCAGTCAATGGTATACCCTAGAAGTGTCCTGAATGCCACCCTCAGCCCCAGGCACAACTGCCAATCCAACCCAGGTCTAGAAAATGGGACCCAGCTGACATTTTTGAAGACAAGGCATAACCCAGGACAAGCAAGTTGCTAATGATAGCAAACTAGTTAGAAGATACAGAAATGTGTTGTGTTTCTGAGAGCCTAGACTCTCCGTGCCTCTTGACTGGCCTGGGAAAGGGTGGAAACCCTAAAGGCAAACCACCATTTGTATGTGTTTTTCTTTCCTGTGTGTATGTATGTGTGTTTGCCTAGGAGTCAGAGAAAAAGAACAGAGTGGAGAAAAACCAAGGATGCCTTCTTCTCTCCTTCCCTTTACCACTGAGCACACGGGCCCCAGGGTGAACTACTCGGGGGAGTTCTGTTGACATCCATCTAGCAGGTTAAAAGCAAGCCAAAACCCATAAAAATCCGTGTTTACAGCTATGTACACAAAAAGTCAGGGTTCAGGAGGGGCTGCAGGAAACAGGGTCTGTGTTGTACAGGGTCAGTGTGTACGTGTTGTCACATGTGCGTACACAGCTTACGGAAATCAATTCTCCACAGAACTGGTGTAAAGACCAAGATCACCAAAGTGCAACTTGCCACTGGGTCAAGTTTCCCGTGGAGATGACTTGAGGAGGGGCCCGGGGCAAAGTTCCCAGGCTTTTCAGAAAGAGTGCACGTGTGCGCTATCGTTTTGGGGGATTCACTTCCGCATACCTCATCTGAGGAAAACATCTCCAGCCCCTTCAGCACACTTCCAATACATTCAATTAGTATAAGTGGTTGGCTGAACGTGTTTTGTCTTCTCATTCCCTCTGATTTGTGCAAGAATATCCATATATCCATCGCAACTGTGGCAAGGGCAGCTATGTGGATTAGCCATAGAGAATGAAGATGCAATATTTATACTTGCCTTTTACAAGCCAGCAAATGTTACATAAATAAAGCCGAAAATAAGACCCTCTCTTCCTCCATCAATAAATACCTATGGTTACAATTAACTTATTCTAAATCATAAGGTGTTACTACTAGTTTCCAAGAAGGGCATCGGTGGGGAGCGGGGCAGTCCTTGAGAAGCATTAGGTTCCATGGCACTCACAGCTACTTGTCTGCTTACCTTTTTCCTGGGAGCAGCTGTTCTCACAGAATGAGCCAGAAATGCTACAGATACTTTGCCTAATGCTCACCTAAAATCTCACCTGGGGCACCTCTTCTGACCCAGGTCTTTTCTCTCATCAGAGGCAGGAGCAGGGACGAAATACCACACACAAAGCAAAAAACCCCATACATCTGGGGGCAAGGACCAGACACACTATAGCTTTTGCATGCAACAAGTACCTACCCACTGGACGTGCTGCACTTTCTGAGTCCTTTAGCACCTTGAGAGAAAGAGTTGCTACGTCTTTGGGGGCTGTGGGGGGGGGTGTGCTGCGCACAAAAGTGGGGCTCAAACCCAGCAGACCCTGGAGAACTGTTCCCCACCCTTTCTAGGCTCTTCTGACTCCCCTGCTGGGGCCTCCTAACACTAAAATAGACTCTGTTCATCATCTTTCTATTTACATAAGGATACAGACGCATCACTATACACAAAAGGCTGTGACAGCAAGCAGCAGAATCAGAAGAGAGGAAACCCAACCCCAGCTCGGCTCAAGTGTCATTCTGCCAATGGAAGGCAAGGCCTCTTCTTCGCCATTAAAATCCTCTTCTTGGTGGACAGGGGAATTGTGCTCTCCTTGAGGTTGCATGCCCCCAGATTTTGAAATCAGCCCTTCCTGGGGGTGGCCCAAAAGGAAGCAAGTTGTTTTATTATTATGGTTTAAAACACCGTTAGCATCTGGTTTAATTATTCTATAAAAACATCGTGACTGGATCCAGAGACCACAGCCTCAGACTCATTGGCAAAATGATATTTGGTCTCACGTGTGCCACCCTGGCCTTCTTTACCCAACGAGTTTCTGCAAAGTACAGAGAGCTCAGGACACATAGCCGGCAGACGAGTCTGACTCGGTAAGAACTGGAGGACGGTGTGATGAGTGGGACACCCCCAAGTTAGTGATCGAGGCTGGGGCAAATGCACTGTGCGTGGCTCGTTGTCCATTCTGTGGCTCCAGGGAGGCTTCAGTGCAGCAGCTGTCCTCTGTCCTCAGCTACTCCCAAGTATATACAGCAGGAATTGCTAGGGTGCTTGGCACCTTCCCGAGAGGCCAAGGCCAACACGCAGGGAGGACGGAGGAGGGGAAGAAGGTAGAGAACTCAAGGTTCTGATGGTTTTCCTCAGTGTATCCTGCCTCCATTAGCTATGCCTCCCAGGCAGGCCCTCTTGCAGGAGCCAGAGACAATGGCAAAGTGGGAGGGAGAGAGTAGGAGGTAGGGGGGCTGGGAAGGGCATTGAGCAGCTGCAACTTCCGGTTTGTGTCCACATCTGTGTTCTGTCTTCTGGAATAGAAAAATTCCTGCCAGACCACACCCTGCTGCTGCCTGTTTGACAAAAGTTCCAAGACCATGAAAACCCCCAAAGTGCTTCTTCATCCTTTTGGGAATGGAGGATGGATGGGTGGTGTTGGTGGTCTCTGCTTCTTCCCAATCTAGGGGCGGGGAGAGGCCAGATGAACAAGGTCAGCCTCAGGAGACCGGCAGGAGGGGCATTTCCAAGGGCAGTGCTGTGTTTCCACCCGAAGGGTCAGAAAGGCTTGTCAGATCGACTGGCCTTGGCGTCCCCGCCGGCCGCCTTGCAGATGACGCTGTTCGTGTGCTTGCAGCGGCAGCCGGGGCGTCTCAGGCGGTCGTAGCCACGCTGGGCCAGCTTGACACAGCCTGTGGCTGGCAGGTAGCACAGCAGGCAGGGCAGCACCACGGAGAGGGCGCCCATGAAGGACCAGCGGGCGCAGCAGTTGGAGCGGGAGCAGGAGCAGGGGTGGTCGGCGCAGGAGCCCTCATCGTCCTCATTGGTGCAGTGGTAGAAGATGCCCTGCACGAGGCACATGCATGTGCCATAGTTGACCAGGGTCTGGGCAGAGCACAGGCACTCCTGGTTGCAGACCCAGCAGGAGGGCAACGTCCGGGGGGCCGCACATTCCTTACATTTACACTTCCCACAGGCCTCACACAGCAAGAAGTGCTTATCTAGCTCTGGGGGCGCTGCTGGGCCCTTGAGGTCCAGTGGCTTACAGTGGACCACCTTGGGCTGGAGGCGCACAGCCCTGGGAGAGGCCTGCTCAGCCACAGGCGGTGGGGCCATGTGGTCTAGGAGCCTCTGGTCAGAGGAGGTGCTGCTGCTACTGCTCACAGAGCTGGGCCTGCCGCTGAAGGAGATCCAGTGGTGGGTGACATCCTGCTCACAGCGGGCAGGTGTGGGGGCCAGCTCCGGGGCCCCACCCCTGGTCCGCTTGGGACCCATGGGAGGGACCAGGCCTGGGTTGTCTATGTAGTCATTCTCCACGTGGCTGGTCTTCATCTGGTCAATGGGTAAGATGGTGAGTGGATGCTGGAGGCGACTGTGCGGTACCCGGCTGTCAAGGAGGGGCTGCACCATGACTGAGTTGGGAGTCAAAGGGACGCTCTGTGGGATTGGAGGCTCCATGAGGCTACTAGTCCTGGGACTGTGCAGAGAAACAGGCTTCTAGGGGTCCTGGGAGAGAAGGAGGAGAAAGAATAGATTCCCAACATCAATACATGGCCTGGTGATAGCCTCCTCCCTGTCCCACCTCCCATCAAACCTTGGGAGTACAAATGAAATAGAGGAATTCCCTCAGTGAACTTTCTAGTCATTTCCAAGGCTTAAATGGTCAGCACTAGTAGAAATAACATTTATTGGGCTAAGGTGAAACTCAGTGGTTGAGCTTCAAGATACTTCCTAACAAGTATCAAGTCCTGGGTCTAGTCTTCAGCACACCACAGAAGGGGAAAAAAACAATCTGGGGGTTTGTGGTGGCACATGGCTGTATTCCCAGCACCTGGAAGACTGAGGCAAGAGGACTGCTGTGACCAACCTGCGCTACAGAGTGAGACCTTGTCTCAACAACAAAACACTTAGGGCTTCACAGTGTTGCTGTGAAGTTCTTTAACTTCAGTTTTCAGAAGATTATTATTAGGGCGCGCATCCGTGTGTGTGTGACAACTTTGAGAGCTCTTCTTTCCCTCCACTGTTAACGTGGGATAAGGGCTGAACTCAGGTTTGCCTGGCAAGCGTCTTTTACTGGCTGAGCAACCTCACTTTTTACTTCTGTATTTTAGGTCTTAGTTTTGATGACGTCAAAGGAATTTGTTCTCGTAGGGATTAAATGAAAAAAGGAAATGCCCACCTGGTACCTAGCACACAGCTGGACTTGTAGAAAGTATGAAATAATGTATTACTACCTCAAAAACTACTCTGAGCACTTGCAAGCCCCAGTTGCACAAACGGTACAGGGTGCTGGGAACCATGTATGTGGTCACTACAACAGCCTCTGTGTACTCCCTTAGAGTTTATCAGCTGGATAAACAAAAGCCTTTATTTTGGATACTCAGAGCAAGCGCTGCATCTGATGCCTGCCCATCCAGGATATTAACTTATTAAGACTACTTCCAAGTGCAGCAACCTCCAGCAGCTAATAACCCCTAGGTAGGTGAGCTCCTGACAACTTGCATGGGAAATCCTCTCCAGGGGCACTCACACCACCCATTTCCAAGTGCTGAGCTGAACATTCAGCCTAAATGCTATTTACTAGAATAGCTAAGCCAGCCCTGGATCAGTTTCTAATTTCACTGAGAGAGTGCAATTTTAAGTTGGCATCCGGCCAGAGATTCAACTGCAGTGCCTGACACGGAACCCCAGGAAGTCACTTAAATCAAAGAGCGGAAACGGCTTGGTTCAAATTTAGAAAGTGCACATTGTTTTCTATTAGAAGTGCCATTTCCTTGCCTGCTGACCTTTACATTTGGAATTCGAATGGAGATCAATTTAAAGAAATAGAAGCAGAAGGCCAAGACCTCTGCTCAAGGGGGACACAATTTGGAATCCAAAGGAAAGATTAGACCCTGGGAAGATTCCACCAAGAACTCCAGGGGACTGGGGGAGGGAAGGGTGGAGAAGGGGAAGATGAGTCTTAAAGAAAACAAAACAACACACATTGCGCTAGTGTGCTGTGGGTGGTGTTTCTGTAAATGCCTTTTCAAGATGTTAATGACAGCTCCTGCCTCTCAACTCCTAAGTTTATCTTGCATCAAAGGTGCTGTCAAGAAGTTGTGAAGAGTTTTCACTTCAGTTTATGCCGTGTGTTTCCTCAAAGACTGTATCACAACACAGTGGCACCTGGTACCCTGGGACTCAAACTGCCTCTGATCGCCTGTAACTCACTGCCCTGTTTCCTCTACTTGGAGATAACAACAATTTGGTCACAAACAATATTACAAGGAAGAAGAGCTTCCTTACTACTTCTAGACTAGATGAAGTAAACAGCTAGCTCTAGATGGAAAGCCCGTGTAAAGGATAAATAGGGGGTTACCCACAATGCTTGCTCACCAGTGCATCCTCTACACTGCTAAATTTGAAAAAAAAAAAAAAGTGTTTTCTACAAGGTTCAATGCTCAGTCAACTGACAGTTCCTATTCACACAGGGTACCAACTATTGGCTCTGTTCCCATAGCCCTGACTACTTTAACATCGGAGGACAGATCTTCCTGTCTGTCTACCTAGTGGCAGGACCCCCATAAGTTCTCTTCAGATGAAACTAAAGCATCATTTTTTCTTTATTTTATTTTACTTTTTGAACCAAGAGACTTACTTTGTAATAGCTCAGGCTGACCTTGAACTCAGTAATCCTCCTGTCTCAACTTTCCAAATGCTGGGACTACAGATATTAACCACCATACCCAGCTCAGAGCATCACCTTTGAGTAGAAGACTCCTGTGGTCAATTCACCTTAAGAACCTGGCAATACCTTGCCAAGACAGCCTCAGGTAGGGGTCCTGTGGTCGGGGATGGGTAGAAGGAATATAAGAATATATCCATGGAGGTCAACTGGTTTGGGGCCAACAAATCAGTTAGAAGCCCCAGCCCAAATCTCAGTCCTGGAGACTTTGGCTAGAGGAAAAACTGGGACTTGACATAATAGACAATGGCATGGCTAAAACTCTAAGGTGTCAGTCATGAAGTGTCTCAGCCAGAAGCCTCCTCCTCAGATCCCACAAAGACAACATGAGCCCCTTATTCCAAAAACCTAGGTTAGGAAAATCTGCCAACACAATGTCAGGAGTAGTTTTAAGTGGCTACATATTGGTCCATGTAGCTAGGGTTTTATCTCAAGACCAAGACTGGGGCTGGCCAAGCTACGAGTATAGGGACTCCTGGTCACAGAAGCAGATTGGTAACTCACTCTGCTTCCCCAAGTAAGTTAAAGTTAATAAGACTCTGAAAACAGCTTCATTTCCTGCACATGAAGCAAAAGGCATAGGCAACTTTCAGGGCCCTGGACAGCGGGCAGACTTCCCCAGTCACCAGAAAGTCAGTGTGACTGTAGCGGCCACAGCAGGTACTGAGGACATTGGCATCAACAGGCTCTTAACATCCTCAAGAGGTAGCTGTCAACACATCTGGGCTAGCCTTGGAGGTTGGGAGCTTGGCCCCCAGTGGCTTGGCTCTTTCAGGATATGTAGCATTTGATGGCTGCAGCAGGTACGCTATTTGGTTTTTTGTTTGTTTTTGTCTTTTTTTTGAGACAGGGTCTCATTATGTAGCCCCAGCTGGCTTGGAACTCACTATGTAGACCAGGTTGGCCTTAAACTCACTGGGATCCACTTGCCTCTGCCTCCGGAGTACTGAGACTAAAGGTAAAGGAGTGCATTGCATTTCTTGTGTTTGTTTTTTAAGGCAGGGTCTTCTCTAGTGTCCCCAGCTAGCCTGGATTTCACAGAGATCTGCCTGCCTCAGCCTGGCGTTAAAGGTGTACACCACCATGCTCGGACAGCAAGCATGTTTTAAAAGGCATTTTCCTGCCATAACCCTTAAGTGATCTCTGGCCACCCGCTCAGCAGAATCCTGTGGCTGGCTCAGAGCATCACTACTCACACGTGCTTAGGCCTGTCCCAATCCTTTTAGAGCTCTGCTGAATTTATGTGGCTGACAAAGAAAAACAACTTCCTGAGCTGCCTGTTTTTGATAACCTCTCAACACAATTCCATGCCTATAACCTCCCCCTCTAAACAAAACCCAAACCAAACCAACACCTCCGCTGACAAAGAATTCAAGTCTGGGTTGGTTTCCAAGATAAATCTCCATTCCTGTGCCATTACCATCCTCTAGATTGTGTACCCCTGCAGGTTAGTTAAGTGCAGTTTAATAGGCACCTCTGCTGCTCTTCCAAGGAAGAGATTTATAATATAAACGGATCAGGAGGTTGTTGGGAAGAGCTTGATGGTCAATTTAGAATATTCCAGATAGACAGAAATGAAGCCAGCCCTGCTGCACTTAAGGAAACACTTGTGAGTACTTTAGGTGACAGTCCTGTGGATTAGCATAGGCAGGAATGTGTTACCTCCACTCAACCTTCTAGAAACACTAATAACACTAAATAGTAATAATTACAAAAGCAGCTAGCATCTATGGAACATTTCTTGGTTCCAGGCTCCATACTATCCCCACAATGGTTTGTTAAGGACCCAGGTTCAGTTCCTAACACTCACATGGTAGCTTACAACCATCTGTAACTCCAGTACCAGGGTACGATGCCCTCTTTAGGCCTTCCTGTACACCGAACATACACATGGTACACATACATAAGATGCAGACAAATATTCATACACAGAAAAAATTTAAAAGATAAGCTGGAAAGTCACTGAAGAACACACCTAATATTGGCCTCTGGTCTGCACACCCAAGAAAGAGAGCAAAGCACAAAAGGTCACAGGCTACAGCCAAGTAATCGGACTGGATGCATCTCCAGACAGCCATGTGACCCCAGGCTATAACCTCAGCCTCCCAGCCCTAGTAGACAATGACTTGCAGAAGTCCTCCCTTTACCCCAGAGGAGGCACAGAAAGGTATGCAAGCACCTGTTATTTTATTTTTCTAACCTCAGTCCCCTTCAGCCTCCCCCAGAGGCCAGCAGTTCTCAGGGGGCTCAATAGGCCATCCCAAGACTCAGTAAGGAACTAGCAAAGAAATGACTCCATTTGGGGTTCTTGTTCCCAGTTAGAATTTTCAATACAGAGGTATAGGCTGACAGCTTGTAAGTCTGTCATTCAAGGAGGGTCCGGTCGTCGTCTTTCCCCTCAATTTAGCTTTCTTGGCCATCTCTTGTGTTATTTCACTCCTTTTTACTGTTTCCATCTTTAATTTTCTTAAAGTTCAATGGATCTCCCTTATAGGATTTCGCTGTAAAACAGTCCTTAAAAGGAAAACCTGGCATGAAAGTGAATTCCCTCCCTCCTCACCTATCAAGTTAAACTTTGGGGTTCCCGGGGCACCTCTAATGATAGAGTTTCTAGTGCAGGTGTGTAGGGTAGGAAAGGAAAAGTCAGGCACAAGGAAGCCAGAAGAAAGCAGGACTGATGAATCAGCGGGATACCCTTCCCCTTCCCGCTACACAGCCTCTTGATTTATGGTTTAGTAGGTCTGGGAGCTCAGGACTGCCTGTCTGACCCTCAATGCCAATTGTACCTGTGAGGAGAGAGGGAACTGAACATAAGATGCTTGAAAAAGACATAGGCTGCCTGAAAAGAATCAAGAATCACGTTAAACATCCACACAACCTGGGCACCCTTCCATTGACTTACCCTAGGAAGAGGAGCTGGGAAACACTAGGAAAACCTGCCAGTTATACTTTAAAATCTTACCAGTCAGCTAATGACAAACTGGCAAGTGGCTCTGAATGAATGGGCAGTTTCTGTGCTGCCCATTCAGTCTCAGCGGGTTCTTTCACAGAAAGTTGTTTAACCCTTTAACAGTCCAGAATAAAGGTCTCCAGGCTGCCAGAGTCCGCCCACCACTCTCTACCACCATTGCCTGGTCCTTTGTGACACCATCTCAGTTTAGTTAATTAAGCTGCGGCCAGATGATGACTTATGGCTTTAAAAAGACCTTTTGGGGGAGGGGTTGGAGAGGGGAGCTAAGGACTTCCCTCCCAGGGCCTTTTAGGGGAAGCCAATCTGCAAAGAATGGCCCAGTGGAAGAAAGCAAAAAGCCTCTCTGGACAGCTGAATTTGCCCAAGGACCACCCCCACCCACCCTGTACTTGAGAGCTCACCTCTGACTGCAGTGTTAGGGATCACAAAGGAAAACAGTTGCCTTTCATCACTTTGTCCCCTCACTAATTTCCAGACCAATCAGCTGAACTCCTAAGCTCTGATACACTACAAATAGTTTTGTACTTTGGCTTTGGGCTATTTTAACCAGCTCTAAGCTTCTGCTCTGGTTGCATTAACCCCCACAACTGTCTGTTCAATTCCCCTGTAAGAGGAATCAAAAGCCATATCAAAGGAAAAGCTCTGTTGACTAACCACTGGCACCACCAGGGACTACAGACCTAAGCCTAAGTGTAGAATGTGACCAGAAGCCTGCAGACCCACCCCTGCCCCAGAAGCTTCTTCCCATAGACATCAAGATGGTCTTATTTGTTTCCCTAACATCCACCAAGAAGGGAACAGACAATAATAGATTTTTAGCTTACTCCTGGGATTCAGCAGGAAATGACTTCCCCCTTTCCCAGCCAGAAACAGACTACCAACAAGGGAAACCACTCTTCTGCAAGTGGCCACCTGCCCCAGAGGGCCCCCCTCCCCTCCTCCGCTAGACCTAGAACATCTGTGCTCTCTCCCCAGCGCCCTTGTTTCCTCCATCAACTGGAAGCCTGTCCTTAGAAAGAACAATCATGATCACAGCTGAATGGCAGAGCCTCTTAAGCTGGGCCACATGTCCCGGATACATTCCCCAGCCTCTTCAGCTGTCCGGATCTACAGGACAGCCCCAGATCCCCAAGAGCCAACAATAAGCATCCCTTTACATCAAGCAGCACCCTGTGCCTTTCATTATTAGAAATGCCCTTAAAAGTAGGCCCTCCTCCTGGGAAACCAGGGAGAACAGTGAGCTTATCCCAGTCCTCAGCAGCTTAGTAGCTGCTCAGCTGGCAGCCCCTGGTCCCTCCAGATCTGGGAGTTTGTTCTCCACTAAGGCCCCCATTTCCCTAGGTTCTCCAGGGTCTCCCTGCTCTAGCTCTTTTGAAGCAGTAAAAACATATTCCAATGAGTCACTGTGCTCCTCTCCACTGTTATACTCCCCTTCCTTAAAAATCCTATTGTAAACTGAGCACAGTAGGACCCACCTGTAATGCCAACGCTCAGGAAACAGGCAGGAAGATCACCCAAGTTGAATTCCCACCCTGTCTGCATGGTGAGCTCTAGGTCAGATAAGACCCCATGTCAAAACAACACAAAACAAACAAAAACTGTGTCATAGCTGTGTGTGGTGACACACCTGTAAATCCAGTATTCAGGATTACAGGAGGTAGGAAAATCAAGAGTTCAAGGCCCAGCCTGTGCCCATATAACAAGACCCTGTCTCAAAGCAAGCGCAAGTAAATGCAAAGTTTTCACTCTTCTTAAACTCCAGAAACCAGGCCTGGAATCCTCCCTCGGGCTCTCACAAGGGAACTCCCACTTTGGTTCCAAATGACAGACATGCTGGGTTCAGAACCAAAAAAAAAAAAAAAAAAAAAAGACAACAAAAACCAAAAAAACACCAACTCTCAAAAAGAGGGCTCTTTGCCTGGATCATCTTTGAACCAATGCTTAGACCTTACCTAACAAGATGGCACCGATTAAAAAAAAAAAGTTACAGGAAGTCCAAAAAGGGTCCCCAAAAGATGCCTTACCAAGGTACATTTGACATCAGAAACTAGAACTGATGTCCCTAAGTGTGATCTGAAAGTTAAACCCTGCCCCGAGGTAACACATTTCAGGGGCCACTCCATAAAGTACTGATGTTTTGTGTTTCCCTCAATTTCTGAATCACTGAATTTCACATTTACCTTTATCTGTTTTCTATTTAAGAAAGTCAGCTAAACCTTTGCGCACATTCAAGGTCAGGTGTATGAGATAGTGAACAAGAGGCAGGAACTGAGGGTGATTTCCAAACAGCCACATTTCCCTGCCAGTTCTGGAAGGGGATGAGCAAAGAGGCCCACCAGTGCCCAGCCTCTCACCAGCTTTAACCTGGAATGGATCTGGTCTTGTTGAACTCCCCCCCCCCCCCAACCACCAGCAGAGGAAGCTGTGGTGAGGCTACCATTTCGAAGAGAAACCTGGAAAAGGTTGTGGGATCCAGACAGAGAGCACCGACACCTCATAAGAAAAGGAGTGACTCCTGAAGTCAAGGTCTAAAATCTGAAATGGAAAATAACCAAGTAACGCCATTAAAGCCCCCTCATCATAGCTGTCCATTCAGATTTCAGAAACGAGGTACCAAAATGTTCTCCACCAACACTCAACTCAACTGCTCTAGCCAGCCAGGTGAGGATTTTCCTGGAGCCAGCTTGAGGATCCGCCCAAAGAATGGGAAACGGAGGAGATAATCTCACAGCGGTCATTTCTACTTCTTTCTCCCTTTCTGAGAAAGCCTAAGCAACCGTAGTCTTTCCTTTCCTGACCGCTCCACGTCCTCACTAACGCGGGTTAGAAGCTGAAATTTTCAGATGTTTATGCTCCATTTGTGTGAAGATCCGGAGAACTCTAAACATTGTGAAATCCATAATATTGGGTAGGGCCTCAGGCCAGACGGAACTTATTAAGAGATTGATAAACCCCTATTTCCCAACTGCTCCAGGTCTCTTACCTTCCAGCTCTGTACTGCAGAGGCCTGTCAGGAAGAGGTTGGAGCATTTGGTCAGCTAACCAGATGTGAGGGAGATCTTGGCCCTCCCCAGGTTCCCTGGCCTCTCCCCAAAATGGAGAGACTCGCACCACTGATTTGGGGTCTAGAAATAGAGATTGCCACTGAGTCTGGGGACCCAAAGGAATCTATCTTCCTTGCAGCGTGGGGGTGGGGGTCCGGGAGCCTCCCTGCGCCACAGGAGGCCTCCTGTCCTGAGCCAGGCCTGACAATATGGATGCCCGAACCAGCAGCTGGCGAAAGGCAGCCAGCACCTTCCCCCTGCCTTCTCTGCGTGCAACCCCCTCCAGCCTATTTCTCCGAGAACTCCATCCCTCACCTCAGCCCCTCAAGCCCTGCAACCATTTTTCCGCCTCTCTAGCCTCCTCCTCTGCCCACAACCCCCAGCCCCCAATCAAGAAAATTGAGAAACCGTCTTCTTGCACAAGAGCAGCTACTGTCTAAATGCTTTTTGATCGTCTGTATGGAGGGGAACTGGGCACAGCCCTGGCCCTAGTGATGGAGCCAAGCTCCAGCTGCCCCGGTTGGCCAAGCCCGCCTTCCCACTTCCCCCTCTCAATGCCCCCATGGCTCTGGCGACTCCGAATTATTCAGAACATACCGTCTCTGTCCTCCTCTACCCTCGGTGTGGTCAATTCTGGTACCAAAGAGAAGGAAGGAGGGAAAGTAGAAGCCTTATCTCTCCTACGCACGCAACCTCTTCCTCAGCTCCCTCACGCCCGGCGTTATGTAAACGCACCTTCAGCCCCCACCACAGCCTCAGCGAGAGGCCCAGGGGCCCTGGGACCTGGCAGATCGATGCCGGAGGACAGGGGGGCACCCTGTGGCCGAGGAGCCTCAGGCCCTGTAAAGGCTGAGGAAGGAAAGGGCAACACAGTTGCACAGCATAAAATGCAGCAGCCGAGCAAAGGTCAGACGGCCAGGAACCGCCTCGCTACCGAGAGGGAGCAGAAAAGCTCCGTCCTTGGCTGGCCCCACGTTGACCATTGAGTGGGGAAGCAGAAGGGGAGGAAACCCGGTCCGTCGCGGATCCGAATAGGGAAAGAAAAATCTACGTCGAGCATAGGCCGCTGCGGCGGACTAGGAAGACCCACGGCAGAGCTGGCACCGTGGGCACGGAGCCCAGGGGTGGGCGAACCGCCCAAACCTAGGGCGCCCCCAAGACCCAAGTGGTGGCTCCAGCGCCCAAGGCGAGGAGGAGCAGAAGGAGGAAAGTGGCCAGGCCAGAGGCAAACTCCAGGACACGCACGGGGCTTCCAGAGTCTCAGAGGGCGGAGAAGGCAAGCTTGGCACTGCCCGGGGTCGTTAACGCCGGTGCCAGCCTGCGAACACCCCTAGTACCTTGCCGGCCCGGCCGAGGGCGTCTGCTAGCTGCGGCGCACCACGGAGGCTCAAGGAGGAATAGACCGAGGGTGGAACCCCGGAGCGCGGCTCCCAACAGCGCACCATTTGCCCCAGCCCGAAGGGGAGTCGCGTCGCGGCTCCGAGGGGGCACTTTTGATCCCCAAACCGGCCATGGACTTACTTTGAGGAGCTGCAGAGTCACAAGCATTGCTCCACGTCTGTGTAAATCCCGAAGCCGAGTGGGTCAGTCGCCCTTGTAGTCGCGGACGCCCGTCAGAGGAACCGGCCGGGCTCCCGGAGTCCTGCAGCGCCAGCTCCGCGCTGTCAGCTCCGTTCGCTGCCTCGGCGGCGATGTTGCAACCACTGCCTGGGAAAATGGCTTTTTTATGAATGGGAGGGAAGAGAGCGCCAGTGCGCAAGCGCGCCGCCCGCGATTCTATGAATGGGTGGGCACAAGAGACCCCGTGCGCGCATGCGCTGCGCTCCGTTTTTTATGAATGGGGGGCCGGAAAAGAGCTTAACCCGTGATTGCTGGGGCTGGCTTTCTCTCCTCAAGGGGCCGTCGTTCTTTTACAAAGAGGGGTGGAGGTTGTTGTTCCTTTTTTTTTTTTTTTAAATGAATGAAGGGCGGCGGCGACTGCTGCAGCTGGCTCAGCTGCGCGGGTTGTACCCTCCTCCCAGCCTGCAAGAGGAGGTAAAGGCCACCTTCACGCCACTGCGGGCCTGGGCAGGAACCGTCTGTGTGGCTGGAGGGTGGGGGGCACTAAGACCTCCAGATTCTAGGCCCAGAGCAGGGTGGAGGGAGGGCACCCCTAGATCTGTGTGCCTCAGGGCGCCTCAGATGGTGGGGGGCGGGGAGAGGACCCCTCCTGGGACCTTCTCTTTTTCAAGATCACTGGCGCCTGGGGGCGTCGGGGGCAGGGATCTTCAGCCGCGTTTGCCAAAAATTAAGAAAATGTCCATTGTGTGTATCAGAGAGTCAGGGTGGGGGTCGCTGCTAGAATCTAGTTCCCTTTCCTGAGTGTAGACCACCCCTCCCCCCAGTTCTTGGGTGTGGACAGTTACTGGGCCGAGGCCTCTTCCGGCTCCAGTACCCCCCGGAGCGATTCTGTCCACTCAGCCAGAGGCCCGGCCCTCACCTCTTAGCGCCCCGCCTCTCCCCCGCCCCGGTGTAATGTCCGCAGTGCCGGGGGCTTCCGCCCGCCCTCTGCTGCCCTGGCTAGGTGCCCCCTTGGCTCCTCGCGCTGGTGTCTCGCAGCCCTCAGAGGACGCTGCTCTGTGTAACCTGGTGGCCCACGGCCCTTTGCTGCTGTAGGCAGTTTCCCTCAGTGCCCCTCTCTCCTTGCCTTTGCCAGCTCCCTTAAAGGAAGAGGGAGCGGTGGTGAACCGGCCAGGTGGATGGGTGGAGCCGGCCGCGCCAGGATGCTGCCGGGGTGGCCACGGGATTAAATAACAGGGCTCTTGAGCCGCAGAGGAAATGGAAATGGCCGGAGAGTCTTTCTTTGCTATTAATGGGGAGGAGAAGGGAGGGGAGAGTCAGCTGAAGTCAGTGAAAAGAGAAGCCCCCGCCATTAGGCCTGACTCCTGAAGGCTGGAAGCTCCAACTGCAGGCCAGCTCCGCCCAGAACCCGGAGCGGGTTGAGGGTGGCTTTGATGCTTTGTAAAACCTGGGTCTGAGTCTGGATCCCCAGTAAGGTATTCGGGCTTCTCGCAAAGCGAGGCTCTTTTTTCCTTCTGTGCCCGCGTAAGACTGCTCTTGGCTGTGATCAGAGGAACCAATGAAAGATGCGGCCTCAAGGGTGAGGACTGGCCTGGGGCTTTAGGCTACAGATAAGCAGCCCAGCCCAGAATCCAAGGTTACTGTGTTCTAGGCTAATGTGCCTCCTCACCTCGCCTTAGTTACTTACCAGTTTCTGGGGTCCACAGCAGACTCCCCCAGGGCACCCCAGCGTCCTTTCAGGGCCAAAGCCTCTATCTAAAGCCTGGGGGAAAAACTTCACAAGGACTACAGATTTTTGTAGCTTTTCATTACTTTCTGATGAGGGTATTGAAATTCGACATCTCTGTTCCCATTTGACACATGCAGAAATTGAGGCCTGAATCTGATGAGTAGACACTCTGATAAATTGTGCTAAATTTCAAGGTCTTTGCAATCCAGTTCTCTCAGCTTTTCCTGTAACCCTTGTGTGCATCGTGGGCCCTATAAACTTGTTTTCTTGCTTGTCATTTAAGCAGTTAAAACAAGGGCATTTTTTCCAGCTGGCGTTAACCCAGCTTGATCCTTGCTCAGGCAGTTATAAGGATGAGAGTAAATAAGTCCTTTAGTAAACCTTAGCTGTATGGGCCGAGGGGTGCTGTGTGTTTATTAAAGGAATCAGCCAAAAGATGGAGTTCCACTTGGTGGCCCTTTTCTCAGCTTCCTGAAGGAGGAAAGCCCAGCCCAAGGTGAGGAGGGGGAGGAGCTCCCAGTTCCCATCCGGGAGGGGCTGTGATGTCTGTCTCCTATGATCAGAGTGCTTGAGAGACTCTGGCAGCAATTATGAGGAATTCATTCCATCACAGGCTGGTACTGTGGCTTGAACTGACTGGAGACTCAAATGTTGTCACTGTGCTGTTGTCTGTCCTAACTGGGGACTAACAGATGTCCCTCCTTGCCCTTTTGAATCTCAGTCTTTTAGGAGACAGTCTGCAATTTGAGTTCTGACATGTGTTCAGAGAGAATAGTCTGACCTCTTTGAGGGCATCGGGATAAGACATGAATGGAGGAGTGTGTGTGTGTGTACGTGTGTACGTGTGGAGGAGGTATGAATATGCGTGTGTATGTCTAGTCCAGAGGTCAACATTAAATGTCTTCTTCAATTATCTGCCACCTTATTTTTTGAGACAGGGTCTCCCACTGGACCTGAAGCTCTCTCTGGGATTACGAACTCTTGGCTTTTTTTTTTTTAAGGGATCCAAACTGATGTCTTCATGCTTGCAGAGCAAGCCCTTTAGTAACTGAGCCATCTTCCTAGCTCCATGAATGGCAGGTATTGATTTAAACCTATGGTGTGTATTGAGACTGAGAGTGAGTCTGAGGGAGGGTTAAAGCATAAGTTAAACAGAGGCACCATGGGTGGAGGCCCTGCTGTACCTGGGCAAAAGCTTGGCATATTGGCAGCTTGGACAGAAAGTCTCTGGTCACAGCTGTCAACCAAGGATGAGAGGAGACAGGTGAAGAGTTCATTTGTCATTAAGGTTTTAATCAGGGTGTGACATGCTGATTTATGTTTTCAACCTCTCCAGCAACCTCGAGGTTGACGTTTTGGGGGGTTAGAGGACAGAATGAAAATGGTGGGAGATCAAAACATTTGCTCCTCAGAAGGTGGAAGATATCATATTTCACTCTTCTTGACTGGGCAGCTGGGAGGCTGGGCATGTGCTGGAATTTTGTCCTACGTCCTCTGACTGTTCATTCCAAACTGTGTAGTGCCTGCCCTAGGAATAATTTTTCTGCTGTAGGCAGATCCTAACAACCATTCATTTCATGCCTGCCCATGACGACTGTGTTTCCACCCAGCCCAAATACAAATATAGTTCATCTCCTCTAGATAATGGATAGAGCAGGGGAATGGGTTCCATTCTGGTCTTTGTCCTTTTATCAAAGACCCTGGAGCTGAGTTTGTGGAATGAGGGGAGGCAGCAGCCTAATTCAATGAGAGACATTTATGGAGGACTTACTGTTTGCTAACTCTTCATGTTTTAGTCAGCATGCTTTCATATATAAGCTTGCTTTTTCTTTCTTTTTTTTTTCTTCCTTTTGAGAGTTTCTCATTATGGAGCCCAAGTTGGCCTCCAACACACTTCATTCTCCTGCCTCTGTCCCTTCCTAGTGCTAGGATTACAGGCTTGTACCACCATTCCCAGCAATAATATTTTTAAAAACAAAATTTTTTGTGGTGCCCTCAGAGCCTTGCACATAGTGGGGAAAATTTCTACCACTGATCTATATCCCCAGCTCTTGTAATATTTCTTTAGAAAGCTATGTCCCGGCCAGTCCTAGTAGTGTAAACCTGCCATTCTGACTACTGAGGAGGCTAAGACATGAAGGATTGCAAGTTCAAGTCCTGCTTGAGCTACAGAATGAATTCAAAACCAGCTTCAGCAACTTTGAGAAGACCCTTCTCCATGTAAACATTAAAACTGGGCTAGGGATAGATCAGTGGGAGAGCACTTTCTTAGAATGCATGAGGCCTTAGACTCAGTCCCCAGTACTGAAAAAAGAAAAGCCCCGCTGGCTTACCTCTGTAAGTCAGCACTGGAGAGGCCAAGACAGGAGGATTACTGTGAGTTCAAGACTAGCCTGGGCTATACAGCTACGTAGTGAAGTTGAAGGCAGCATGGGCTACAGTGAGACATTGTCTTACAAAAAGAGAAAGGGCTAGAGATATGGTTCAGAGGTTAAAAGTACTGACTGCTCTTGCAGAGGATCTGGGTTCGATTCGCAGCACCTACATGGCAGCTAACAACCATCTGTAATTCCAGTTCCGGGCGATGTGATTCCCTTTTCTGACCTCCGTGGGTATTACATGACACAGTGCACCTACCACAGAAGGGGACAGAAAGGAGGGAGGTACTAATCCATTTCTCCAGCTTTTCTCAAGTACTAGGGAGTGGAAGCAAAGTCCTCTGCGAACAGATTGCCTCCCTGTACCTATGTAGAAAGTGTGGAATTGCTACTGTTTATAGTCAGGCTGAGGAGAACGAGGTTAAACAAATCACTGATCAAAGAATGACTTAGTTATAGTTCATATCAGTGGCAGATACTAAGTATGCAATGCACTGGATGTGGTGGCTCTGGCCTTTGATTCCAGCACTCAGGAGGCAGAGGCAGGCTGATCTCTGAATTCAAGGCCAGTTTGGTCTATATAGGGAGTTCCAGGCCAGCTGGGGCTACAGGGAAGATTTTTTTTTTTTTTAAAAAGGATGGAATGCAAATGAAGGGACACAGCCCTGTTGCTCTGAATGCTGACAGCAGGATGCAGGCCAGGCTGTGCCCAGCAGTGGAAGGCCTAGAAGCAGGAGCAACCCTTGAGGAAAGCTCCAAACACGATTGTCCTTTGAGAGAAGGAGGCTAACGGGAAGAGAAGGTTAGAGCTTGTGTCCAGGTGCTATAGCCTTAGGAGCTGGACCATTTGAAAGACAGGTGTGCAGTTGTTAACCCCAGATTTCTGGCATAAAATTCTGCCCTTGGAAAGGTTAATCAGATTTAATGTGCCCCAATTTAATTTGCCTTCTGTGACATGAAAAATAATAGCACTGATCACAGAGTGTTGAGTGAAGTTTGAATAGGTCACCCACACATAAAGCTCTACTACAGTAAGCTGGGTTTGGCAGTGTATACCAGAATGGGAGGTAGAGGCAATCAGGAGTACAGAGACTATTCCTCAACTACAGAGACTACTCCTCAACTACATAGGGAGTTTGAGGTCAGCCTGAACTATGTGAGACTTTGTTTCAAAAGACAGAAAAGAGACTGGAGAGTTGGCTCAGTGGTCACATTAGAGTGCTCCTAACTGCCTGTAATTTTCTGCTCTAGAAGGATCCAGATGCTTCTGGCCTCCATGGGCATGGGCACTCAGGTGCATATATTCACACACAGACACATTCACACACACATATAATTAAAAAAAAAAATCTTTTAAAAAGAGAGAAAAGAAGGAAGGCCAGGGCAAACCAGGGAGGGAGGGAGGGAAGAAGAGAGGGGGAGAGAGAGAAAGGGAGGGCTGTCTCAGGTATAGTTCCTGACATAATGTTAAATACATGCTAGATGATAGTTCAACATATCCAGCCTTTTAAATTTATTATTATTATTATTATTATTATTATTTTAGAAAAGGTGTCCTTGTAGACCTAGCTGGCCTGGAATTCATTTTGTAGAACAGGTTCACCTCTGTCACACAGGATGGAGGTCTGCCTGCCTCAGCTTACCTAGTGCTGGGATTAAAGGCATGCACACCACACTTGGCTTTGATGCAGAGGATGAGTTAGAGTTCTGAAGATTGAACTCAGGTTGTCATAGTACCTTTATCCACAGAGCCACAAAACTGGCTTCTCCTCTTAAAATTCTGACCCCTCCCCTACATCAAAGCCAAGCCTGGTAGGAGTTGGTTCTCTCCTTCCACCTGGAGAGTCAAACACATAAAAATAAATCAGTCAAAAAAATTTTTTTAATTAAAAGAATTTTATTCTGGTCATGGTGGCACATTCCTTTAATCCCAGCACACTCAGGTGACAGAGGCAGATGGCTTTCTGTGAGTTTGAGGCCATCCTGGTCTACATAGTGAGTTCCAAGCATTAAGTGCTACATAAAGAGACCTTGCCTCAAAATGACCCAAAAAGTAAATAAATAAATAGAAGAATTTTAAGAGGATCCCATTTACCTGGGTGCGATGGAAACTCAGAAATGCAGTAAAAAGTATAAAGAAGCTGAGAGTGAGAGAGCTTGCCTAACACAGTAAGATGCCATGGGTTCCATCCACTTCCACTGCATCCTGTTCCACCAAAAAATGTAAAGCAAGTATTGAAACCATGACTATCATTATTGTAAATAGACAGTTTATTGCAGGGCAAAAGATGCATTTGCAGTTCTTTGGCTGGGGATCTTAAATAGACCAGAGGGTTAAGTTAACGATGACCTATATAATGGCTGGAGAGATAACTTACCTGTTTAGAGCACTTAATGCTCTTGCAGAAGCCTTGGGTTCAGTTTTAATGGTCTATAACTCCACATCCAGAGGATTTTTGTGGTGTGTGTGTGTGTGTGTGTGTGTGTGTGCAGACATATACACATAAGATAAAAATAAATAAAATTAGGACCCCCTATCTCCAGTTCCAGGGGATCCAACACTCTCTTCTGGCTTCTGTGGGCACTGCATGACACTGGAGTACTTACATACATGCAGGCAAAGCACTCACACATAAAATTTAAAAATAAATTTTTAAATAAAACTTAAAAACCAGAAAAATCACGACATACGTAGATGCTTGAAGAATTCTGGTGAGAGAAGAGAGTGTGGTGGTGGAAGAAGACAATGAGGTGGTACACACCCATAATCCCAGAATTTGGGTCTGCAGGATTGTTGCAGTTTAAAGGCCAGCCCGGGTTAAATAATAAGTTCAAGGCCAGCCTGGAATGCATAGTGAAACCTTGATAGTGTGATTATTGGATGTGGTGGCAGACATCCGAAATCCCAAGGCTTGAGCTACTGAGGCAAGCAGATCAAGAGTTAGGGACCAGCCTGATGGTGTAGCTCTACATGGAGTTGGAGATCAACGCCACTGTGGGTGACTTCCCATAATCTTCCCCCATCCTTGGAACCACTGCCTCAGACACCAGGCAAATACCCTGAGCTACATCCCCAGCCCTGCATACTGTTGGGGGCAGTTATTTGAGAGGTCTTACTGTGTAGCCTAAGCTGGTGCCAAAGCTAGAAATCTGCCAGGTGTGGTGGCACACATCTTTAATCCCAGCAGTAGGGAGGCGGACCTCTGTGGATTCAAGACCAACGTGGTCTACACAGTGAGTTCCAAGTCAGCTGGGCAACTGGGACTACAGGGAGACCCTGTCTCAAAAAGACCAAAAACAAACAACAACAACGAAAAACCTTTAGAAATCCTCCTACCTCAAGTCTCCCCAGTGTGGGTATTCAAGATGTGTGTCATCACAGGTGATGGTGTCTCTAGTGTCTACTGTGAGGAGTAGGTGGTGCTGCATCTTGTTCAGCAGTGAGTGGCATACTGCCCTTGAGGTAGCCAGCTGCACGACTTCTCTATAATCTAGTTTCAGTGTGTAATGGAAACTTTGGCGATACTGAACTTGGTTATGACGTAGTTCATAGTTTCTCTTCCTAAGTTCTTCTTAGTTCCTAAGAACTTTTATTTTTGTTCTACTGAAGGGGCAGTATTGTGTTATGGAAAAAACAAAACAAAACAAAGTAACTTTTTTTTTTAACCTTTTAAGATAGGGTCTCACATAGCTCCATCTTCTAGCCTGGAACTTGCTATGTAGACCAGGCTGGCCTCAGTCTCACAGAGATCTGCCTGCATCTGCCTCCTGAGTGCTGGAATTAAAGGTGTGCACTTCCACACCCACTTCAGAACCATTCTTTTCAGTCTGCACTGGTGTTGCAGAGCTGGAATCCCAGCTACTGGAGAGACTGGGGCAGGAAGAGCATCAGTTCAGCATGTGCCAGGGCTGCAGATCAAGGCTGGTCCAGGCAACCAGCTGCTTTCCAGTCCTGCCCCAACTTCCCGAGTGCTAGGACTCCGTGTGCACCATCATGCCTAACTTTAAAAGAACCACTGTAGAAGACCTCATGTGGCAGTTTCCTCAGATGTGAATACAGACTCACTTTTATACAGTGTCAGCTTTGCTAACAGATTTGGGTTTGTGATGGCATAATTTGCCTTAGTTCATATTCATATGAAACACACTTTCCATTTCAGATATGGGAGCTAAATCGAGTTGGGTGAACAAGAAGAAAATTGAGTCAGGCATGATGGTAATCCATGTGATCCCTGCTACTCTGAAATGGAGGAAGAGGAATCCCAAGTTCAAGGCTAAGCTGAGCAAATTAGTGAGACCTTGATTCAGATAATAAAGAAAATCAAATTAAATTTGAAAGGCTGGGAATGTAACTTTTTGAGTGCTTGCCTAGCATGTATGGTGCTCTCTGTTAGCGTTCCAGTGCGAGCACACGCACGCGCACACACACACACACACACACACACACTACAAACAAAAATAAAACATTAGATAATTTAAAATCAACAACAGAGGGACAATGAGATGGCTTTGTGGATAAAGGTGCTTGCCTTGAAGACCTGCTGACCTGAGTTTGATTCCTGGAACCCAAGTAAAGGTAGAAGGAGAGGGAACTGACTCCGCAGAGTGGTCCTCTGACCTCCACACACCTTCTATGGCACATGCACCTACTCCTGCATTATTTATACATGGAATAATAATAAATAAAATTTAAAAAAATGAAACCCAGCTAAGAATAATGCCTTTATTCTTTGCTTGCAAGTCACAGAAGCTTCTGGATAACCTTGAGCTGTGAGTTGATAAAGTGGTTGGGTAACTCTGGTTTTAGAATCTCAAAGATAGACGTGGCCTGGGTATTGCCTCTTGCTGGTTGAATGGTCTTTGATGAACAGTTCACAGATAGGCCATTCAAATGCATGTGGTAGACTGGATTTCTGCCCTGCAGGCTAGTTCAGTAAGAATCTCCTAACAGGCTCTTCTCACAGCAGAGTGGAGGACCCTCAGGGGAAGCCTGGGGTTAAGGAAGGACTGCCTGATTTTCACTCTCAGTGGAAGAGACGAGGACTGGCCTCTTCCTTCTGACTTAGCAGAGGTGCTTTGAACCTCCTTTCTATGCGGGCTTCCATTCCTGCCACCTCATCCGACTCTTCATCTAACCCACATTTAAGCCTCACCCAGCTACCAGGCACCTTGCCAGATCCTGAGGATGCCACTGTGAGTGAAGGTGAAGATTGCCCTCTTCTTAGCTGGCTCAGTCCAGTGAGAAGAGTGCAGAGTAACTGTCAGATGCGAAGTTAAACCTCTGAAGAAAAAACAAAACAAACATAAGTGACAGATTTAGTGGAGGAGATGATTTTTTTCTGCAGGCCAGGAAATGATGTGAGCAGCCCCACAAACGCCAAGCACTGAGTGACCCTGAGCAGGCACCTGCACATTTTGGGCCGGGAGTTGCGTATCTCTGCTTTAGAATGTTCTGACCTGTAGTGCTTTGTTGGGGCCCTAGTAGAGTCAGAGGCCAAATGCATTAGATTAGCCTCAGACCCCAGGGAAGATTTTACAACCATCCTTAGCCTGTTTGCAACCTGTCAAGGAACCCTTGGGATACTGAACCTGATTTACTCAAAACTAATTTTTCAGAACCTTATACAGAGTGGTTCAACTAGGCAGGATTTTTTTTTTCCATAAGTAGATTTGTATTGAATTATATAACATGTAAGGTGGCCTGTATGTGATTGCCAGTGTCCACCTATTTTTCATGTATAAAAATGTCCATTTAATATGATTCGATAAAAGTGCATTCATAACAGAGAACACTTAGAAATGTACTGATCTGGGAATTTTCACAAAGTGAGCAGAGCTGTAGAAATGTCAGGTTAAAAAACAACTTTCTAGGGGTTGGAAAGATGGTCTTGCAAAGAAAGATGGTCTTGCAGAGGACCCAGGTTCAATTCCCAGCACCCACATGGCGCCTAATAACCATCTATAACTCCAATTTTAGGAGATCTAATGCCCTCTTCTGACCACCTTGGGCATTGCATGACATGGGTACACCTACCTACATGCAAGCAATACACTCATACACATAAAATTTAGAAATAATAAATTAGGACTGGAGAGATAGCTCAGTGGTTAAGAGCACTGACTGTTCTTACAGAAGACTCAGGTTCTAATCCTAGCACCCACATGGCTGACAGACATCCGTAACTCCAGTTCCAGGGGATCCGACACCCTCCTCTGTCCTCCAAGGGCACTGCATGGCATGGATGCACTCATGTACATGCAGGCATGACACTCATATACATAAAATAAAGATAATAAATATTTTAAAAATAAATGAAAAAAAGTTTCTCAGACTGGGGATGTGGGTAGTGTGTTGCCTAGCATGTACAACCCTATATAGAATGCTTGCCCAGCATTCAGAAAGCCCCGAGTTTGAGCCCCAGTGTTACAGAAAACCAGGTATAGTGTACCCACAGGCACACAGCACGTTCCAGGCCAGCCTCGGCAACCCTATCTCAAACAAAAAAACTCAATGAAACCTCTTTAACCCTCAAGGCACTCCAGCCATTGGTTAAAAGGAAAAGAAACGTTATCAGTGGGCACACTACACCCAAGATGTGACTTTAAGAGGCCAGTCTGTGCCATCCCCCCAAATATACTTCTTTTTCCCATTTTGGGTGGCTCATTGAGAGAAACAGCGAGCTGTGGAAAGCTGACTGAAAAAAATTTTTTTTTATTATTTAAAAAAATATTGTATCTGCTATTTTTATTTTATGTATATGACTATATTGCCTGCATGTACATAAGTGTGTGCGTGTTGTGCAGTGCCCATGGAGGTCAGAAGAGGGTGTTGGATCCCCTGGAACTGGAGTTAGTTATGGTTGTTGTTAGCTACCTTGTGGGTGCTGAGAATCAAACCCCAGGTCCTCTGCAAGAGCAGCCAGTGTTTTTAACTGCTGAGTCATCACTCCAGTCCCCCAAAAGCTGGCCTATGATAAAGGAAAGTTTCATTTAAAAAGGAAGCCTACCTTAGTAAAAGTATCTGTATCCAAAAGAGGCTGCTCCAAATAGACTTTTATTGCCTGAGACTTACTCTACACAGTAGGACACTGTCTGCCACGCCCTAGGCTCCTCTTTTATTCTGTAACTCAGGCTGCCTTGAAATTGTAAGTCATCTGACAGACTCCAAATCTCATCTCTTGTGGTACTCCCATGTGCGCGTGTAATTAAGTTTCTCTCTGCCTTGTGTCTTGGATTTTTTTTAATCATTAATTTTTAAATCATTTTAATCATTGTTTTACATCATTAGTTCCTACTCCATCCAAAGAAAGGTGGAGAAAAGCCTTTTATTTATTTAATTATGGATCTCCAACAATAACATTCTGGGAATCCCATCCATGCCTTTCTCATTCCTAACTCTACCCCAACAGGAAAACACTGTCCTGATTTTTAGCACCATGGATTAATCTTTTTTGTTTTTTGAGACAGGATTTCACTCTGTAGCTCAGGCTACCCTGGACTCATGGTAATCCTTCTACCTTAGTCTCCTGAGTGCTGCAATTACAGACCTCGGGCACCAGGCCTAGATTCTTTAAAAAAATGTTTTGTTTTTAAATTTAACTTTATGTCTGAGTGTGTTTGCCTGCTTGTATCTAAGTGTACCACGTGCATGCACTGCCAACTGAGACCAGTAACTCCCCTGGAACTGGAGTTGCAGAAGGTTGTTAGCTGCCATGTGGGTACTGGGAACCAAACCTGGGTTCTCTGCAAGAGCAGCCAGTGCTCTTCACCTTTGAGCCACCTCTTCAGCTCCCTTGATCCATTCTTTAAAAATATGTTTGTGGAGGGTGTGTGTGTGTGTGTGTGTGTGTGTGTGAATGTGCAGGTGTGTGGGCCCATGCACACACATGTGGAAGCTAGAAGAAGACTTCCTTTATGGTTATCCTCCTTATTTTTGGAGAGAGGTACCTTACCAAACCTGAAACTTGCATTTTGGCTAGGCTAGCCAGTCAGGGAGCTGCTGGGATCCACCTAGCCCTACCACCCCTCCACATCCCAGTGCTGGGGCTCCATGCATTCATGGCCATGCCAGGCTTTTTTAAAAAAAAATGTAAGTACTGGGGATTTGAGCTCAGACCCTCTTGTTTTCACAGGAAGCACATAGCCACTGAGTCATCTCCTTAGCCCCTGATCCTTCTATAAGTGGGTTTACATGTTGTATACATTTATGAATATGAAGATAATGTACCCATATTATTGCATGCAGTTGTAATTTCTTCATTGCTATATAATGTTCTATATGCTGTAATGTATTTGTTCCATTGTTGCTGGACATTTAGTGTGTTAGTTACTTTCTGTTGCTGTGATAAAACACCATGACCAAGGCAACTTACAGAAGAAAGAGTTTTTTAGGCCTACAGTTCCAAGGATAAGAGTCCATCATAGTGGGGCAAGCATGGCAGCAGGTAGCTGGAAAGAGCCAGAGCAGAAAGCCTGAGTGCTCACATCTTCAAGCAGACACAAGATGCAGAGAGTGACAGACTGGAAGTGGGCATGGCTGTACACTCTCAAAGCCTGTCCCCAGTGACATGTTTCCTCCAGCATGGACACAGCTCCACCAACTGACCAAGTGTTCAAATACTTGAGCCTATTGGGAACATTCTCATGCAAGCCATCACTTTTAGATTCTTTTCAGTGTTAGCTTATTAAGAACATTTGCTCTGGACTATGGAATGGCTCAGTGACAGAGCACTTGTCTCTCATGTACAAGGGCCTAGGTTTGATCCCCAGCACCTCAAAAAATCTGCCTCTTCTCTGATGACTTTTGTATATGGCTATACATGTTGAACATGTTTGTGTATCTGTAGGTACATATTGAGGGCACATTCGGTTTTAGTAGGACTTTCCAAACGACTGTCCAAAATGATTGAACAGTGCTTTATTCAGTGTTGCCTAGTTGCCTAGCTCTTGAGGGAGAGCTTGTACAAAAAATAAATATGAGAAAGCCAAGTTTGTTAATCCATGCCTGTAATCCCAGCACTTGAGAGATAGAGGCAGGAGATCAAGAGTTCAAGGCCAGCCTGGGCTAGGTGAGACTGTCTAAAAGTACATACATACATACGTTTATACATGAAACTGTCTAAAAATACACATACACATACACACATACGTACATACATACATACATATATAAAATTTAGAACAAAAACAAGGGCCTGGGAAGATGGCTCAGTGAGACCTTGCTGCTCAAGTATGAAGACCTGAGTTGGACTGCAAACATCCACATAAAAAGCTGTGTGGGACTACGCATGCAATGCACATGTAGTCTCAGTACTTTGTGCAGATATGTGTGTGTATGGGACCTGCTGTCTGCCAACTTAGGAAAAAAACAAAAAGAACCCCAGCAAGAATGTAGCGGCAGTAGTAAAGGGGTTCTGTGACTTCATAGAATGAATCTCCATTTGCATAGGGATTAAGAACTCAAATCTTGGCTGGCAGGGACAGGAAGATAAGGAGGTTTGGGACAGCCTGGGCTACATATAGTGAGACCCTGCCTCAAAAACTGAAGGCCTAGAGGTGTAACTCTTCAGTAGAGGGCTAGTCTAGCATTCTGTGAGACTGTGTGTTCAGTCCCCAACACAGAAAACAAACTACAAAGCAGACACCTGGGAGACAGCTAGACGAGAGTTTGGCTGTTAATCAGCTGGACTCCCTACCCTAGTCTCTATTGGCAAATTAGCCAGTGTCACCTAGCTTCAGGGTAATAGCTCTTACTGCACAGGCTTTGCCACCTATGTGTATGCTATGGGATGCCTGTGCTCTCCATCCTGGGACCCAGAATTCTGAGTTACCGAGACAGACCTAGCTTTGTTCTTGTGCAGTGCACACTCCAGGAGAAGCCACAACTGATGACTGCAAATGAATGATGAAGGTCCATTCAGTGATAACATGCTGTCTAGGCAGTAGGACAAGGTGCTGAGGCAGAGCAGAAGGGGATGGTGGGGAGGCAGGGAGACAGGGAGGCCATGACTAAGCTGAGACTCAAAAGACAAGAAGCAGCAGCAGTGGATGGATCTTGAAGGAGGAGGCTTGGGGCAGAAGCAGGCTGGTGCAGAGGCTGCGAGAGAGGGTGAGTGAGGAACTGAAAGCTTGCTGGTCTTGGGAAGGGCTTTTTGATAGCACAGACTAGGCAGTGACCTGGTCATGTCGGGCCTTGAAGGCTGTGGTAAATACTTGGCATTTTTCCCCTGGAGCTGCCAGCCTGACAGGACATACATTCGATAATTAATTGCCCAAATATAAACAGAGAATGACAGCAATGATAAGTGCTGTGCAGGAAAGACCGATGTCGTCCTACCTCTCAGGAGCACAATGAGGGGTGGGACCTGCCAAGTGCCTCTAGTGACATTTCAGCTCACAGATAAAGGAAGAATGGTGCCAAGTAGGATTGGAGAGGAGAATGAAGAATAATCCAGGCAGAGAACAGCATCTGCAAAAGTCCTGGGTTGGAGGACACCTAGAGAATCCTGGGAATAATGAGAAGCCAGTGTGTGGCCAAAGGGCCTTTTGGAGATGCTGGGTCCTGTGAATGTTAGAGACATTGTTTGGTTCTGAGGGCAGATCACAAAAGTCTTTAGCTGCTGGGTGAAGGATACATGGTAGCACATGCTTGTAATCACAGCTTCTCAGGAGGCTGAAGGAGGAGCATTGCAAGTTCAAGCCTGCCTGATTACATGAAACCCTGTTTCCAAGAGGAATAAAGGCTTGGATTCCAACCTTAATCCAAAAAAGATAATGTAATTTTAATCCTTCTCAAAGACTGTGAATTGCTATTGTTAGAAATAAAACCCAAGATCCAGGGACCCCACCAATACTGCGCAAAGGACACATGGACAAAGCAAAGGAAACTTGGCAAGGCAGATCTTAGTTTTGCAAAAGGGTAACTTGCATGATCAGATCCAGCAAGCACACAAAGGACCCAGAAGCTTGTGGGTGGGCACTTTTATCTTTAAGGAAGAGAACTGTGTCTTTTCCCCATTGGAGGGGGTCCGATCTCACAGTCTTTCCTGGTTGGCGAGTTTAAAAGAATCAGCAGGAAGGGAGAAGGGCTTCACTATTCCAGGCCATCAGGCTTAGGAATTCCTCAGGTCTTTTCTCTAAATAAAAATCTTACAGGCTGCCAAAGATTAGAATTCTTTGTCATAAAGCAAATTTCAAGTTTTACAGAGTTTGAAAGAAAAGACTTAATAGCTACTGTTTTCTTACACCATTAAAGTGTTTGAAGCTGTGGATATTTCAGGGAGTGACGAGTAAGTCACATTTTGTTATTTTTTATTTCCGGAGACAGGGTCTTACTAGGTAGCTCACATTGCCTGGGACCTCACGATCCTCCTGCCAGGTACTGGAATGATAGGCATGCACCATCTCACCTGGCTTCTCATTCACTGAGAAACTTACCTAGATCCAGTGTAAGGAATAGGTGTGAGGGTCCAGGATGGGTTCTGGTAACTGCCCACCCCTGCCTTTGTCCTTGGATTCAAGAATGGTGAGCCCTGTTTGCTATTCCAGAGTGCTGTGCTCATTCCTCCTCTTCCCTCCCCTGTTTAGTTCCCCAGACAGGGTCTCATATAGTCCAAGCTGGCCTTGAACTCACTGTGTAGTCTATGATGACCTGGAACTTCTGAACCTCCAGTGCTAGGATTATAAGCATGCACTGCCTGTAGCTCTGAAGACTGAACCCTGGGCTTCAAGCACAATACGTAAGCACTCTATCAGCCGAGCTACTGTTGTTTCTTTGCGTTCTGCCCACCTGTTTGCAAACAGTTCTATAAACTCTCGTTAGATAACCAAAATTGGTTCTGGCAGTAGTGTAATCACACTGGCCAGATGAAGGTGGAAGGAAGCCGCCATTTAACCTACCTTCTCTGTTTTAGTCACCACATTCCTGTATTCCTGGATTTATTTTCTGGAAATTCTGACAAACTTAGTCTTTTCAAGTCTGAGCAGTACATTTCAGTTTGCTTGTAATGACTGCTATAAATACTGAAAATTACAGAATTATTTTGATTTCTGTCTTTTAAAAAAAATTGTTTATTCTTAGTGTGTATACATGGTGATGTGGTGGTGGAGGCTTTACAACAATGCATTAGGGGAGGTACACATGCCTCTGAATGCATATGGAAGTCGGAGGACAACCTTGAAGAGTCTCTTCTCTTTCCATCCTTCTGGGAATCAAACCCAAGTGTCCAGGCTTGTCTGGCAATCAACTTTACCTACTCAGCCATCTTGTCAGCCCAAATTTCTGTATTTTTTTTTTCTTCTATTTCTCCTGGTTTTTTGTTTGTGCTAGCAGTCAAACCCAGGGTCTCTAGTATTTCAGGCGATCACTGTAGCACTGAGCTATACTCTAGCCTTGTAGTGTCCAAATTCATGCCTCATGTCCTCTTCAGTTTCAGTATAACATAGCAAATACAAATGTATTTTTATTTATTTCCCTTGGGGTTTCAAGACCCAGCATTTGGTCTTAGAACACATTGGACAGCAGCAGGACCAGGAATGGGGTGAAACAGTGCAGTCCTATTAGAATCTACATCATACTGTTCGTTGTTCAGATCTCACAAATGTAGGGCAGTGTCGAAAGTTTTGCCTTACCCACCTTACTTGAGGCCCTTCCTGATTCTCTACAAACACCTCAGTGGGAATGACTTTTATAAATGGACATAATCTGGACTAATGATTTCCAATTAACTTCAGCAAAATTGGGTGCTCTTGTGTCTTTTGACTTTGGTACCTCATCTCTTTTCCTTGGTAACCTCAATTTGGTACTCCACCCAAAAAGAGAATGAATGAATTTGGGTATGCTTGAGAATTAACATATCAAAGAGCTGAAAGGCAGCATCCTCTAGAGGTTAGGAAGGGCATGTGACCTTGGGTGAATGAGATAGTCTAGAATTCCAGATGAAAAGGCCTGATCTTCTGCTGAGATTAGGATGGAGCCAAGCTTGTATTTCTCCAATTGAAGTTGGAGAAGCCATTTAGAATCAAATTATGGGTTTGGCCAGACTCAGGTCACAGTTTCAGAGACAGTTTCAGAGAACTGTTCAACAAGACAGTTCCATCAGCACAGTTTCTGGAGACAGACAGTTCCAAGAGATATATAGGGGATTGAGCGTTCCCCAATCGAGTCTCCCCCTAACAACTACATTTAAGAGTTAGGCTTTTATTTGTTCAGTAATTATGATGGAGCAGTAACACTGTTCACCTCACCTTCTACATTCCCACTTTTTTCTTCTACAACTACAATTGAGTATGTATGAATGAGACATCTCATTCTGTTCAGTGTCATATATATTGTTCTAAGTATTCTTTTTTAAAAATTATACTTATTTCGTTGTGTATGTTATGTGTGGGATATGCGTATACCACAACCCATGTATGGAAATCAGAGGACAACTTCCAAGGGTTGGTTCTCTCCTTCTACCACATGGGACCAGGGAGATCAAACTCAGGCTCTTAGGCTTCCAGGCACCTTTACCTGCTGAGTCATCACCTCAACATCGTTATTTCTGTGTGTTGTTTAGTTTGTTTGAGACATAGTTCTGCCAAGCAGTCCGCGCTGGCCTGGAATTCTCTGTTAGCCTAGGCTAGCCTAGAATTTGTTATCTCCCTACCTCAGCTTCCTGATAACTAGGATTATGGGTATGTTCCACAACATCTATCCTTTGAATTCTTTATCTCTGTGTGCTGGGGTAATGCTCTATATTTCTGAAGGTGCATCTTCTGGTTAGTGAAGTCTGCCTTTAACTGTGTCTAATCTACTATTTATACACATCCTAGATTGTTATTTTATTTTTTTCTAAATTGGCTTATCTTTTCCTTCTAGCTCGTGTATTTAAGTTTCACACTTAATTTCTTGAAATATGATTAACAGTACTTTTGCTCTGAACTAATAATTTCTATGGGGCAGATATTGGTGGATCCAGTGATGCTTTTGTTGTTTCTGCTGGCATTTAATCATGACAACTTCCTTGTGCAGTTTGTGACTTTTTTTCCCTTTTATTCTTGCCCTGCCCCACCCTATCATAACAGGGATTGAATGCAAGGCCTTATGGGTCTGAAGCAATGTGTACCTGCAGTCATCTTTTAACATTTTGATCTTGAGATGGTCAGTAAATTGCTCAGGTAGGCCTTGAACTTTCAATCCTCCTGCCTCAGCCTCTGCCTGGGTAGGATGGATTACAGAACCATACCACCAGGTCTAGCTCAGTCGTTCTTAACTTTTAAGCTTGTTTCTGGCACAGTTATGGGTGTTGTTATGGGCACCTGTAGCTTGGGCTGCAGCCTTCAGGAAAGAGTTCCATTAGCTTTTACAAGTTACTAGAGTTTTTGCCTACAAGGAATTCCTTTAATTAAATATTCTGCTTCTGGCTGGATGTGGTGCTTCATGCCTGTAAACCCCGCATTCAGAAAGTTGAGGTAGGTGGCTCTTGAGTTTAAGGCCAGTCTGGAACACACAGTAAAACTGTCTCAAAAGCAAAACAAAACAAAAATTTATTTTTTTGCTTGAGATTTTTCAACGTATATGGGATATAGGTTGGATGACTCCTGCCAAGGCAGGCTTATAGTTATCTACTGTCCTCCTTGCTCCTTAGTTCTGATGTTCCCTTTTTTTTTTTTTTTTTTTTTGGTGTTTGTTTGTTTGTTTTCTGCAGTGCCTGAGATCTTCTGTTAGAGTTCTTAGTATAAGGAAACCTTATCTGGGGCTGAAGAGATGGCTCAGTGGTTAAGAGCACTGGCTGCTCTTGCAGAAGATCTGGGTTGGATTCCCAGCACCCACATGGTGACTAACAACTGTAACCCCAGTTCCAGGGGATCTGACACCCTCTTCTGACCTCTGCAGGCATTGCATGACTTGGCTGCAGGTAATACACTCATACACATAAGGTAAAAATAATAAAGTATTTTAAAAAGAAGCCTTATCTGCTATCTTCCTTGCTCTTTATTTCTGATGTTATTGACTTTTTTTTTCTGCAGTGCTTGGAATCAAATCTAGTCTGTCTCCCCCCACCCCCCCACGCCCCGCCCTCCACTTCTTTTTAAAAAAGATTTTACTTAATGTGTATGAGTGTATTGCCTGAGTATATGTAAGTGCACCTATGTCATGCAATGCCATAGGAGGTCAGAAGAGAGCAGGGGCTCCCCTGGAACTGGAGTTACGAATGGTTGTTAGCCACCATGTGGGTGCTGGGAATCAAACCTGGGTCCTCTGCAAGAGGTTAAGAGCGCTCTTAACCCCTGAGACATCTCTCTATTGAAGTGGCTTGTTGCTATTGCTATAAAGTTCAGTCTGGCCTCAAACTTGTAATCCTTCTGCCCCAGCTTGCTGAATGTTGGGATTACAGGTGTGCACCCGCATGTCTGGCTGCACATTTAATTCTTGCAGAGCCTTGTGATATAAGTGCTACTGTTAGCACCATTTTTATAGCCAGGAAATGTGGCTCAGACTAGAGGAGCCAGATCCCAGTGTGAGGCGCTGAGGTGGTGGTCTTCCTTTTCGTGCTAGTCTACCTTTGGAACACTACAAATTATAAACACATCAAAGAAAAAAAGATACAAGCAAAGCACAGAGCAGAAAGTGCTGAAGTTTCTTCACTAGTCAAGAGGGAGAAGAGAGAAGTCTAAGAAAAGACGGCCCTATGTTAGGTTATGGTGGTGTTGTAATCTATAGCACTTGGGAAGCTGAGGCAGGAGAATTGTGAGTTTAAAGCCAGCCTGGGGTACAGGGAGATTCTGTCTCAAACAACCATAAAAGATGGCCACATTTTTGAGGAGTAGCCAGATGGATGGTGCTGGTAGGAGAATGGGATTAGGAAGAAGGTGAGTTTGTACTTGGTTGATTTTGATACAGGTTCTTCCTCTGCAAAGCAAAGTAGTTGGCCAGACTTTCCACGTTTCTGTGGTTCTAGACCTTGTCAGGATTAAAGACCAACAAAAGAATTCCAGTGGGGTACAGTCTGACTGTCAGTTCATCAGGAGCTGCAGTGTAGATGGTCAGTCCAGATTTTAGTGTGGACATGTTGACCTAAAGGGGAAGTCAGGGAGAAGACTGTAGTTGAAGCTTTGGAGGTCGATGGAGGTCATTGAATCTTGGGAACATTGACTGTGTTCTAGGGATGACTTTACTGGGGTTGTCATAATGAAACACTATGGACTGAGAATGAGAAATTTATTGTCTCATATTTCTGGAGACCAGAGGTCTATGGTCAGGGTGTTGACCAGATTGGTTTTTTTCTGACCAGATTGGTTTCTTCTGAGACTCTTTTCCTTGAGTTTCAGATGAGTGTCTTCTCTGTGTCTTCCTGTGAGTGGCCTTCTATGTGTCCCATTTCCTCTTGGTTCAAAGGCATAGAGTGGGTTGAAGGCCCACTCTAATGACCTCCTTCTTTCTTTCTTTTTTTTGGGGAAGGTCTTTTTGAGACAAGGTCTTCCTGTAGCCCCAGTTGGCCTGGAACTCACTATTTTGACCAGGCTGACCTTGAACTCACAGAGATCCACCGGCCTCTGCCTCCCGAGTGCTGGGATTAAAGATGGGCGCCACCACGCCCATCTCAGAAGACCTCTTTTTAAGGTAATTATCTCTTGAAAATTCCTATATATATACAGTCACATTCTGAGGTAAAAAGGACAAGGACTTATACAAATGAATTAAACATGTAAGATTTGGGGATGAAGTTAAGATCATAGAGGAGACAAGAAGCAGGAACAGAAGGGAGAGAGGAAAGGAGGGTCACAGAGGAGTGTCATCACCCAGAGAAAGCAAAAGATACACAGACTGGCGGGGAGCGGAATTTCATTCAGCATAGAGAGGGTTAAGATCAAGAGTGCAGGAGGGCCCTAGCTTTGGGTGGTATCCCTGGACGCTGGCCATGGGAGCCACTTCGGCAGAGCTAGGGCTGGGCTTTGGGGGACGGAGCATATGCCTGTGAGGATCTGAGGAGGGAGAGGGCCAAACTTCTGCTTTCTGTTTCTAACACAGTGGATTCTCTCTCTAGTTCTTGAGGGAATATATGAATTTCTTTTCTCCATTCCTCTGATATTCCAAGGCCTTGATTTCTCTTTAGAAATGCCGAGGAAAGGTCTACATTCTAGCACTCTGACCCAAACCTATTGTATGTGACTTAGTGCTAGGAATAAGCCAAGACAACAAGAATATCCACATTCTGGCTTTTTCTTGGGGAAGGGGGAGAAGAAGAGGAGGAGCAGGAGAGAAGGAAATACATGAACAGTGAACTAAGTGACTGGAGATGTAGTGCAGTTGATAGGGTAATTTCCAATCATGCACAAAGCCTCGGGTTTGATCCCCACCACGAGTTAAAACAGGATTGGAGCCAGACTTGCAGTCCTAGCACTTGGTAGGTAGAAGCATATAGCAAGTTCAAGGTCAGTCTGGGCTATGTGTGACCCTGTCTCAAAACACACAGATACACCCAGAGATATATATAGACATAGACAGACAGACACACACACACACACACACGCACACGCACACGCATGCACGCATGCATGCGCACACACACACACACTGAGCCAAGCATAATAGTAAGACTTTGCAGTCCCAGTAACTCAGGAAGTTGAAGCAGGAGGATCAGTTGAACCCAGGAGTTTAAGACCAGCCTATGCCACTTATTGAAACCTTGCCATAAAATAGAAAGACACAAGAAGGCTGGGAATATAGCTCAGTAGTAAAGCACTTGCTTGTATGTACAGGGCTCCGAGATTGATCCCCAGTACTAAAAAACAAGAAAAGAAATGTCTACGTGGTTGTAGAACACATGGATAGCCTGCACAAGATCCTGGGTTCGATCCTTAGGACTGGAAGTGAATGAGTGAGTTACTGAACCAGTGTCTTGCTGAGCATCTGCTCTGAGGTGAGTACTATGTGAGGCCAGAAGGAGACAACACTGAAGCAAATATCAAATATTTATTTGCTCCTTATGCAATGCTATGTCCTGTGTTGGGCACTTAGCATACATCCTGCTCTCAAGGACAGTGTGCAACAGGAACTGCTGGTCTGGCTTTTTATTGACAGGATAGCCTTGTGACTCACTTCTGGTCCCAGGGTGGTCAGTGAGCCCTCAAACAAAGCCCTTTTTCCTTGCCCTGCCTCTGCTTCTCCAGGGTACAGTAGGGCTGGTGCAGGGCATGGTGAGTCAGATTAAGCATCGCAGCCCTAATTCCTGCAGCCCATCCTGTCCTTGACCTGAGAGAGGACACGTTGTAGCTGACAGATGTGGGCTGGGACAATAGTGCCACGTCATGAGACTGTGTTCATGTCAGCCATCGTCTTAAGCTTGTTACGGCTCCTTTCCTTGTCACATTTATATCCCTCTCAGCCTTATCGAAAACAGCTGGGATTGTGTCTCATGAACCAAAAACGTGTTTCCTTCCTTCTCTGGAGCTTCCTTAAGCTTACCTGAGAACACAGCTGGGTTCCCAACTTCTGTTCTCATATGCCCAGGATTTCCCCTGTGCTTCCAGAGAGAGGGAGAAGCCTGCTCCTGTGAGCGTCCACAGAGCCGGGGCAGAAGGAAGCAGGCCAGTGACCTCTCTCTTCTATTTTGAGGTGAGAGGAAGGTGGGCCCAGTGCTGACCAGTGAGTCAGAGAGTACATCACTGAACTCTGTAGTCCAGTGGGAGAATCTGAAAGTAGAACTGAACGTCAAGACTTGCTTCCAGTCTGGTCCATTGTAGCAGTCAGAGCTCTGTATTTGAGGATGCTTATTAGAATGTTCTAGTAGTAGCAACCTATGAATAGATGAAATCACCTGGGGCTGTTATCTGCAAAGGAATTGTGTGGCCATTAAAGAGTGGGTGGGGGACCTGTTAGATGTGAATATGGAATGAGGCTTAATGGGATGTTTGGTATGGTGGTACACACTGGTAACCCTAGGATCAGGAGTGCAAGGCCAACCTGGGCTCAGGAGACGAGAGAGAGAGAGAGAGAGAGAGAGAGAGAGAGAGAGAGAGAGAGAGAGAGAGGAGAGAAGAGAGAGAGAATAAAACTAATAAAACCAATGACTAATTGTTTAGAGAATTTAAAACAAGACATAGAACAGAGTGTGTGTGTGCTCTTAAAGTCATGTACATAAGAAACTGCTAACTGGTTTCTAAAGAGTAGGAATGGAGATTTGGGTCGGAGTAAGATTTTTGCTCTTTATTTCACACGCTTCTGTACTTGACTGTCTTTTTTTAAATGATGGGCATATGCTGCTTTTACACTACAGTGACATAGTGGGAGGGAAGACTCAGGAAGGTTCACAAACCAGACACCAAACCACAGGGCATTACGCCCAGAAGTGCTGAGGGCAGGAGGACCAACAAAATGGGACCCGAGATGAACTTGAATGACAGAGCTTATCCTTAGCAGTTATATCAGAGATATGCTTTGGCCAGCCACAGAGGTAGGGACTGGCAGGAAGTCACTATTTGCAAGACTGACTCAGTAACAGAATGAATAAAACAGTCAAGGCCAAAGTTCAACTCTAAGAACAGAGATTGGAGTGTTTCTTCTAGCAATAGCTAACGAATGTGAGCACTGAACTGTGTGTGCATCAGAGCAGTGTGCAAATCATTCTATCTGGCATCATCTCGTCAGATCTTCACAGCACCCCAACATGGTAGCAACAGTATCATCCCAGATAACAAAGAACACTGAGACTCATGGGCGTGAGAAGGCTTACTCAGGTGTACACAGTCAGTAATCAGGATTTCACCTAGGTAAGTCTGTTCTTGAAGGCAGCTGTCATCACTTGCAGAACGCTACCATGAGTTGAACTCTTAACATGCCTTTAAGCTGCAAGAAGAGAACATTTTAGCCACTTATGCCTGTAGCCCCAGCACTTGGGAGACTGAGGCAGGAGATTTGCTACTAGTTCAAAGTCAGTCTTGCCTATGCAGCAAGACTTGTCTCCGACAGAGAGAGACAGGAAGAGAAAGAAAGGTGTGGGGCAGGGGCGAGGAGAGGATATGTTAGGCTTGCTGGTACACACCTGTAGTCTAAGAATTTAACTTGGAGTGTGAAGGCAGGAGATCATTTGGAGACTAGTTTGGACCAAATAATGAGTTCAAGGCCAGCAGGAGCCACATATCAAGACCCTATCTCCAAAAGAAAATTAAAATAAACAAATATATTCAAAAGGACATGCTAAGTTTTTGCTATCAGGGAGCACCCAGGCTAGTTGGAGGAAGACCACATCAACCTAAATCAGCTTGGTAGTGTCTTGCATAACGTACTCATCATGGTTTAACTGGATTGCAAAGATAAGTACTGCTTAGATTTTAAGGCTGGGATGGTTAGGCCTCCCTAAGCTCAGAGGGAGAAAGGTTTAAACTGGGTCTGGGCCTGACCTGGAGGGATACTCCTCTTATCCTAGTCCTTTGGAGTCAGAGGCAGGAGGATGGCTGCAAGTTCAAGGACAGTCTGGTCTTATAGCAAGTTCTTGGGTTATGTAGTTAAGAGTCTGTATAAACAAACAAACAAATAAATGAGTAGTTCTGGAGGTGGGTTGGTTAAGAGAGTGGAGAGGGGACATTCCAGAGAAGAAGATGCATGAGTTGTACATGAACTCTCCTCCATGCTTTAGAGACATTGAAACAGTTTGCCTTATCAGAGTTAGAGCTGTAAGTGAGCTGATATGCCCACGGATGGAAAAGACACACAGCGTTACAGTGTTAGACATAATTCTTGCTGGGTGTGGTGGGCCACACCTGTAATCTTAGCATTTGTGAGGCAGAGGCAGCCTGGACTGCATAGCAACTTCTAGGTCAGCCTGAGTTACAAAGTAATACTCTGTCTCAAAAAAAAAAAAAAGAGCCTGGGATATAGTCTAGCATGCATAAGACCTCCTTTGTCCAATCCCTAGGACTGTAAAATAATAATTATCAATTATTTAATTTTTTCTTCTTCTGAAAAAAATTATTATTTTTATTTTATATGCACAAGTGTTTTGCCTGCATGTATGTAAGTGCACCCATGTATGCAATGCTCATGGAGGCCAGAAGTGTTGGATCCCCTGGAACTGGAGTTTTGTTGTTAGCTGCCATGTAAGAGCCGCCAGCACTCTCAATTACCGAGCCAGGTCTCTATCCCCAATATTTGATGATGATGATGACGATGATGATGGAGGTTGAATACTGGCAGAGGGGTTATAATTGAAGGTGAAGGAAAAGCAGTAGTGTTGGAAGATATTTTGGGTACTGAACAGAAACCATCAAAGTGACACTTCTTCAAAGAGGTTAACATAGAGGTCAATGTGACTTGGAGCAAAGGAGGATGCATGTGAAAAATGAAGTGTGGGGTGATGGAAGTTCATGAAGGATCAGCAGGAAGAACACTGAAGGAGGCTCAGGGAGCATCCTTATGAAAGCTGCTCAGAGAGGGGAGGCAGCAGGATTAGGTGATTGGAGAGACAGAAAGCTTGGGCGCCGGGGAGTGGCAGCGCACCAGCCCAGCCTGCGGGAGGCCCAGGCTTCCATCCTCAGCACAGCTACCTCCAGAAAGAGATCCTGAAGGAGATGAGGGTCAGCTAATTCCAGGGCGTCAGGTGCTGATGTCTGCAGCAGAATGCCCTATGCTCGATGGGGAACTGAGAGAACATTCTGGTTATTGAAGATGGGGGTGGGGCAGGAAAAGATGTTGAGCTGGGTTTTCATTTCGGACCTTCCTGCCCAGGTTTGTAAAAAGACTGTACAGAATTTTTTCTCTGTTAGGTTTTTTGTTTTTGTTTTTGTATGGATGTGTATGTGTTCATGTACATGTGGGTGCGTGTGTGCGTGTGTGTGTGTGTGTGTGTGTGTGTGTGTGTGTGTGTGTGTGTAGGCCAGAGTTTGACATCAGGTGTTTTCCTCAATCGCTGGTCACTGGTTTTTTTTTTGAGGCAGGGTTTCACGGAACCTGGAGCTCATTGATTCAGCTAGCCTGGTTGGCCTGTGAGCTTCAGGGATCCTCCTGTCTCTGTCTTCCCAGCACTAGGATTACAGGTGCACACCACCACACCTGACTTTTACAGGAGTATTGGGGCTCTGCCTCAGGTCCTCATGCTTGTGTGGTGAGCACTTCACTGACTTAGCCATCTCCTCAGTCCTGCCTTCAGTTGTCAGAGGACTTGGCTTTGTTTGAATTAGTCACTCACTCAACTGCTTTTTAAGGGAGTCTTGTGCATCCAGCCCAGTACCTGGAGTGCATGCTAGACAAGTGCTCAGCCACTGAACTGTACCCCCCAACTCATTCATCAGGTTCTTTTTTTTTTGAGACAGCATCTCACTAGGTATCCCTGGAACTCATTATGTAGACCAGGCTAGACTCCCATTCAATGAGTTCTATCAGCCTCTGCCTCCCAAGTGCTGGGATTAAAGTTGAGTGCCACCATACCCAGCTCATTTGTCAGCTTTTTAAAAAAGCTATCCTGGGTATTGGGAACAAGGCAGTTAGCAGAGCAGAACTGATCCTTCTATGGTATCATAGAAAACATATATTGAACAAGAAATAATGAGTTTTTCTATGCTCCTAACATCAAGGTAGCATTTCTTTCTTCCAGAACAATCCTTTACCACTAAATCTGGAAGGTCCACATACCAGCTGGTAAGGGTATCTGTCAAACACTTTATTATAGGTTATATCTTTAAAACCTTTTTTCTCAGCAAGGTGTAGCACAGGCTGGCTCTTCTTGCATCAGCCTCTCAGTGCTGTGATAGTATGTACTATCATGCCCAACACTGAAGTGTATATATATTTTAATTAAGTAACATAACCTCATAGTAACATGAGATGCTTGTATGAAAATGTCTTTATGAAACGCATTACTATACATAATGAATATCCGCCAACAACAGCAACAAAATAACTTTGGCTGAGAAGGTTGCTCAAAGGTTAAAGTACATTCCATGCAAGTATGAGGACCCCAGTTCACACAGCCAGAACCCTCATAAATACTGGGTGAGATGTCAGTTTCATGCTTCCACACTAATGCACATATGAGTTCATACACACATGCAGAAATTCATACACACATATATGCATATGATAGCCATAATAAAGCCCTGCAATGACCATTAATTCATTTCTTCTTGCCCACACATGTTTATGGAGTGTCACTATAGTTATGAATATAGTTATGAATTCCCATCTTCTATGTTCAAAATCTATCAGAAGACATGGCAGTGCAAAGAAACAGTGATAATGCATGCGAAGAGGATACAGAGTAGGTGATGTGGGAACTATGTCTACTCACCCTGGGAATAATGTTAGCTGCACTGAGGTGGGAACGCGAATAGAAACTATATTCCATTGTTTGTTGGGCCATTGGTACTTCTTTAGCAGTTTTGTGTGACTTGGCAGTGCCCTGGGAGATAATCAGTAGATTATAGAAGCTTTACCAGACCTGATGACTCATACCTGTCATTTCAGTAGGTAGAAAGCAGAGGCAGGAGGATTGCTGTGAGTTTGGGGCTTGCTCAGGCTTCATAGCAAGACTGTCTCAGAAAACAGAAACAAAAGCAAAATAAACAAATCAAAATATTAACTGGGCCTCTTGACCCATGTCTGTAATCCCAGTATTTAGGAAGCAGAGGAAGGAAGATTACTGTCAATTAACCACCCTGTGCTGCAAAAAGATTTGCAGAGCTGCTTAGAGAGACCCTGTTTCAAAAACAAAAGAGGAAAGAAAAAAGGAAACAGAGAAAGAGAAAGAAAACACATAAGAATACAATGAGTTTATTAAGATTTTAAGGCTCTGTAGGTGGCTGTGGGCTGTGGAAACCTCTGGATCAATACGCAGAGAGGTGAGAAAGCCTCTCCAGCTACAGAAGTTCAGTAGCACTGGGTGGTTCAGTCACCCTCAGCAGCAAAGGTGACCCCTGGAAAAGCCTTTATTCTAGAAAGGCTTCCTGGAAATGTCTTTGTCCCTGGACTCTGATTACAGGGGAAGGGAACCAGGTTGGCCAAGCTTTCCTGCAAAGCTGTACCATGACTGGAGTAAGACAGTGTGTGTGTGTGTGTGTGTGTGTGTGTGTGTGTGTATGATTCAGGTTGTTCCCTAAATCTAAAGCCAAAGAGAACTTTCTAGCTACGATCTCAACAGATGGGCATTTTCTTTCCAAAAGTCTGCATTTCAAGCAAAAAACAAAACAAAAGAAACAACAAAAAACAATCTCCCTGCAGAAAACCCCCAATCAGAGATCTGTGTACACAGGCTGGGAAGCCTGTGATGATGTTTACTGGTTTCGCTGGCTATAAAAAGGGGGCGTTCTTTCCAATTCCCCACTAGCAAGGAGCAGCACCCCCCACCCACCTCATCCTCCCCCTGAGCAGAGTTTTAAATAGTGCTGCTCTAAAGTTGGCTGGTGACCTGGAAAATTCCTTTTGCTTTGTTATGCTGTTAATGGCCCAGCAGTTTAAACCTTCTATCCCCAGAAACTTTCTCCTGACTGGAAGAGCAAAGGAAGGAGAAGTTAAAAAAAAGGAAAGAAGAACGAGAAGAGGGAAAAAAAAAAAGGGTTTGGGGAGGATTCAAAGGTGGTGAGGTCCCTGTGGAAGCAGGGAAGAAATGTGATCTGTTGTCTGTCCAGTAGCTAGCACTCTGTAGCATGTGAGCTATGAATTGGGAAGGACACAGTGAAGGATTTTTACATGAAGATGATTTTATGGGGTTGTCGATACTGGCTATCAGGCCCAGGACCTCATCATACATGCTGGGCAAGTGTTCTACCTACCAGTTAGCTACACCCCCAGCCCAAAGGTGGTAATTTTTGAATAAACTAATAGTCTAATCACATCGAATTTTGGCAAACACAGGCCTCTGGAAGGCCTTTATCCCAGAGGCCAAGATTCAGATTCACAGGTAACTGGTAGGTATGTGAATACTGATGAGCCACTTAGTTCAGTCACTTTCCCTAGTCAGCTGTTAGGTGAGGTTAATAACTGCCCGGAGCCTTATAGTATTAGTTATAAAGCTAGCAATTACCACTTACTTCGTGTGCCAGGTACAGGGCTAAGGACTTGGCTTTGTTAATGCATTTAATTCTCACCATCACCTCTATAAAGTAAGTGCTATCATTATTCATTTTAGAGAAGAGAAAACAGAGGCTTTAGAGGACATAAAACTGGCCATCTCCCCTGAGATAGTTTTTTTGTCTTCTTAGGTTATGCTCTGAAGCAGGACATTATAAACCATGAAGATATAAGAAGATGTAAGAGGCAACATGTAGTGGCCACACAGTTCTTTCTAGAGCTGGACATGGTCCCTTTTGTTGGTAGCCCTGGTCGTGTACTTGCTGAATTAGTGGATCCCTATTAGGGGAGACTCTTATGCATGTGATGTTATAAGCAGATCCTCACTCTAGCCTTCTGGATTTCTGAACTTAGGTCCTGACCAT
The DNA here is from genome assembly GCA_035773235.1 of Eospalax fontanierii. Lineage (NCBI taxonomy): Eukaryota > Metazoa > Chordata > Mammalia > Rodentia > Spalacidae > Eospalax > Eospalax fontanierii. The sequence continues at coordinate 24,077,795 of CM069527.1, read as the reverse complement.
CTGTCACACTTTTCCCTTTCAGATAAACATAGTCATCTCTCCTACCAGTGGGAACCTACAGTCCTTGAATATGCCTCCTGGAATCCAGAACTCTTCACGGGACACGGAGACCCCAGGTAAGAGACTGCTCCTGAGCCAGCTGGCTGAGGAGAAGCAGCTGGAGGCCTTGTGAAATGGCATGCCAGGGGTCCATTCTGCACGGTGCTCCCAGAACCCAGCCTCAGTTCTGATGCTTCCCCTTCTAGGATTTATTTCATCATAATGTAGCTCACTTGGCAGAGTGCTTGCCATGTGTGTACAAAAGCCCTGGGTTTGAGCTCAGCATTTTTGGACACTGCTTCTAGCAAACTCTCATTTACTCCCAGGATAGAGAATTACTGAATGTTGTTCTCATTTTCCAGAAAGGACACTGAAGGGCTTGGAAAGGCCCTGGGGATGCCCTTCAGGTAGGGATGGACAGTGGCACTGCTGCCACATAATCCTGGCACTCAGTAGGTAGGGGCATGAAGTTCAGGAATTCAAGGTCTTCTTCGGTTGTATAGGATATTCAAGGTCAGCCTGGGCTATGTGAGACCAGTCTCAAAAAAAAGCAAACATTTTCCTTTTAAAAATTATTATTATGGGCTGGGTGTGTGGTGGCATACACTTTTGATTTCAGCACTCGAGGGGCAGAGGCAGGAGGAGCTCTGTGAGTTCAAAGCCAACCTGGTCTACTTAGGGAGAAGACCCCCCCCTCAAAAAAATTATTATTCTGTGCATTTATGTGTGTGATATGTGAATGCTTGCCTGGAGTGAGTGGAGGTCAAAGGACAACATTTGAGAGTAGGTTCTCTCCTACTTTGTTGAGGCAGGGTCCCTTTTGTTTCTGCAGCTCTGGATATTCCTGCTTGGCTGGCCTTTGAGCCTTTGTCTCTGCCTCCCATCTCCTCTGCTTCCTCTCTGTAGGAGTGCTGGATTTACAGATGCAAGCCACTACATCTAGCTTTGTGGGTTCCTGGGATGGAGCTTGGGTCATCTGTACTTTTTCTTACCTGCTAAACTGGAAATAACTAACACATGTCTATTAAGCACACTTGAAATAAAATGATTAATGTGAAGAGTAAAAGTATATATACCAGGAACCACTGAGCACACACCTTTGCATGCTTTGCCCCCCAGCCCCCAGGTGTCCTTCCAGTCTGCACTATTAATGGTGCAGAGTCTGTCCTTTGCAGAGAATTTTGGTATTTTGGATTTAGGCGCTCTTGCCTCCATGTTTGTTTTCTGGAGTGCTCACCTAAACACTGGGGAGAAATTCTGTACTTTGTATATCATGAGCCTCTCCTGTTCCTTCTCTCATGTGGCCCAGGCTGGTTTCAAACTCATGATCCGCCTGCTTCAGCCTTCCCAGGTGCCCTGATTCATATAACACTCTTCTTTTATTTTTGAAACAGGGTCTCACTATGTAGCCCTGGCCGGTCTGGAAGTTGCTATGTAAACCAGGTTGGCCCCCAAACACACAGAGATCTACTTACCTGTGGCTCTGGAGTTCGGGGATGTAAGGCGTCCACCACGCCTGGACGCCCTTTTCCTTGTAGCGGCACCCCACCCTCTTCTACTGTAAATTCGGGCCACTTTCCTTTTCTTCTAATCTCTACTTTGGAGGATCTCTTCCTACCCTAGAGAACTTCCCTTGACCCATGCCTAAACCACACCCTCGCCCGGGGCCTTTCCTCAGAACTGCACAAATGGGAAGGTGGTGACCAGGTGGAATGGGCAGGGGGTGGCCCCCTTGGGAGAATGTGAAGGGCCAGGGAGAGCGTGTTCTACTCCTGCACACAGGCAGTTGTTTCCTCTGTGTGCTCTGCCAAATGGCTCCTCTGTCTGGCTAAAGCAGAACCTCACGATTTATGGGATCATCTCTGAAATGTCCCAGAGATCAGCAGGAGAAACATAAAGGGCTGTTTTCTTAGGGCTGCACTCTATCACTGGGGACCCCACCCTGGACATTCAGGCCAGCCCCCTGCCTCCATCCAACATGTAGGAACTGTCCATTCTTGGGACACTATCCTCCTCTTTGGTAGCTACTCTGTGTGCTTTACAACTAAGTCAGGGAGATGTCCTCTCTGGAAAGCCACCTCTTCTTAGAGGCCATAATAACTATGTGCCCTTGATCAAGGTCTGCATTTTCTCTGTTCCTGTTTCCTTATCTGCAAAGTGAGTATAATCATTATCTTATGTAGCAGTTTTTCTTTCTAAGTTAAATTAGTTGAAATGCACGTATGTCAAAAATATGTATTATTATTTTTTTATTTTGTGTGTATGAGTGTTGCCCAAATATAGTTAAATGCATCTGTGTCTTGCAGTGCCCTCAGAGGCCAGAAGAGGGAGCTGGATCCCCTGGAACTTGAGTTTCAGATGGTTGTTAGCTGCCGTGTGGATCCCTGGGAACCCAACTGAGTCCTCTGTAAGAGCTGTCAGTGCTCTTAATTGTTTAGCCATCTCCAGCCTCAGAAAAGCATAGATTGCTTATAGAGTATTGTATGACCATTTGGTGCCTGGGCTGCCATTAAACCAAACTAAAGATTTTCTAGGTCCCTCCCTGGCTCTGAATCTTAGCTGTCATGTCACCGGAGCCTTTAGAAACCGGCAAAGCCTAGTCTTCATCAACTAGGAATTCTGGTTCCCTGGATCTAGTTCAACTGGGTTAGTGGTTTTGTTTTTTGTGGTACTGTCTCCAAACTTGAGGTCACAGTACAGACTCCAAGAAGTCAGGTTGGGCCACCTGTCCTGGAAAAAACCAATATAAAAAGTTAAATAAAGAGGGGTGGGTATTCGATTTTGTCACACTGAAAAGAGGGACAAAGATATTCAGTGACCCCCTTGATCACAGTCTGTACCCTAAGTGAAGTTAACAGTGCTGGAGCACAAACCCTAATTAGACAAGTTCTCCCAGTTACATCCTCAGCCCAAGGGAGCCAGGGCTTTGGATTGCACTCTTTGGGAATCCTAATTTGCACCCAGAGTGTAGATGTGAAACACTCCCATCCGTTCATTCATCTTTACTTAAAAATGTAAGCACCCTGAGGGCAAGGACTGTGCCTGATGGGTTCCTGGTGTCCTGGGACCCAGAGTGATCACCAGCACTAAGTAAAAAACTAAAAATAACTGACTGAATGAACGGAAGCCTAGGAGGACAGTCGAGTGTTTTTATTTTCCTGGTCCTAAGCATCTGATTCTCATTTATACAGCTCTGTAAGTCTCTCCGCCTTGACGTTTTTTATAAACCTCATGTGCGCATGTCGACATTTTAACTATAAATCTACAAAGTTTTGGGGCTGGAAAATTCGAAGCGAGGGGATTGGGATAAGGGGATAAAAAGTATCAAGAGGTTCAAGGCCTGGGAGGCGCTGCTCCCACTTCCCAACCGAGGAGAGGGGAGCAGCCTGCAGGGCGCTTCTACGCCCCCAGCTGAAGATGGTCTCGGCCAGCGACATCCTTCAGAGGGGTTGGCCCCTGTCTTTTTGCGACCTTGGGCGGGGGACGCTGCGGGGGAAGTGGACAGGATCCGGGTCACGGCCCGGAGCAGCAGGAGTCCGCTGTCGGAGATGGCGTCTTGGGGAGGCTGGATGTGTAGATTTGGGGGGAGCCAGCAGGGAAGGGCGGGGGGAGGGGCCTGCGTGTGTCTCTTTAAGAGCCGAGCGCTGCCCCAGCCTCGCAGGCGCCCGGAGCCTCACAAAAGAACAGGATGTTGTTGATTTGTCACCAAACCACAGAGAGGAAATGATTGTAAATTTCCTTTAAACATCCCCACCGCGCTCAGGCCGCCCCCGCTTCCGCCTCCGCCGCCCCCGCCCGGCCCTGCGCAGCGGGGACTCGGCGCTCCCGCCGCCGCGCGCTCTCGCTCTCGCTCCGGCTCCTTCGGCCTCTGCGGCCGGGCTCGGGGGGCCCCGGCCCCGGGCTCCGCTGGGGATCCCTTCCCGCTCCTCTGAGCCCCTGCGGGGACACCCCGAGCCTGCCTTCCAGATGCTTTCTTAGGGGCATTTGTGTTTTCAACAGCTGCAGCTGAGGACGGCCCCCAGCTACTGGGATGAACTGCTTGCGGCTGCTGCTCGGTGCCAAGCCCGGGAAGCGCCACCCTGCCGCAGCCTCCCGGTGGGGCTCAAGATCATCGGGGGAAACTGAGGCCCACGGACGGTCACTTAGGCGAAAATCACAAGCTCTGCCCGCCTGCGGAAACATTTCTACAAATAGGGTCTTAAGCGGTAGTAGCAGTTAAGGTTGCAAAACCAGAGTAGTGATACATCAGTCTGAGTTATTTATACAGGGAGGACCTCGCACCTGCAGTAGGTATCCTCTTTTAAGATTAGGTGGGTCGCAGCGCCTCTCTGCATCCTTACCTCTCCTGGGTCCACTGCCCCAGTTGGGTTCACTTTTAAGACTTTTGGAAGTTAGTGCTGCTCTCAACCTGTGGCCTGACGCATAGTGGAGTCAGTGGTCTAGGAAAGGCTGTTGCTACACACTGTTCCTGTGCAGCAATTGATGCTTATTACAACATTGTCTTCTCGGGGCTTTTAGATTATTAAAAGCAGCAGCTGATTTCTTAGGCATTGTGCTGAGTCAAATGGTCACACTTAATCCTAACATTAACCCCCAAACATAGACGTTGTTGTTCTCTTTATACAGGCCAGGAAGCTAAGGTTCAGAATTGAACTGGACCAGCCCCACCCAGCTTTACTAGGGAGGCACATGACTCATTCAGACCTCATATTGTGATTACTGGGGCATCCTTCTTAAATACTTTTGACTTTCTTAAAACAGGTGCTGAGCAGATCACAGGGTCTTTTGTCTCCTCAATCTTCCCGGGGCTCTGGGCCAGTCCCATCCACCATTCTGAGAACTAACATGGGTGGTTGATGCTATCAGGCTGGAACTGCCATTTTCCAGCCATATGAAGTCTCCTGAATGACCATAGAGAAGCCTTGAGTGACTTAAGGCCTAGTGTGGGATCTCAGCAGTGTGTGTGTGTGTTGCTGGTGCTGGGAATTGGACGTAGAACCGGTGGTCTCTCACTGAGCTACACTCCCTGACTTATACTCTACTTGAATGAAAAACACCTCAGACGGAATTTCTAGGGCTAAATAGCCCCATCCACTGCAGGAACCCTCTGTGCAGATTCCTAGCTTTAGGGGCAGGAACAAGAGTTCGTGAGGTGGATGGGGATGTGGCTTTGGGTACCATTGCTGTAATATGTTGTACATTAACACTACCTATTTGCTGTGTGCCTTGCTCTCTGCCAAATGCTGTTCGTCTGTTTGCTCATTTGATCCGAAGAGATGAGAAGTGTGTACTGGATGAGGTTATGTGCTTAGCAGTGGTGGAGCTGGGGTTAGACTTGTCCTTTCAGTATTCTCTCGGTCTGTGCTTATGGAAGTTACCCAGGTGCCCTCGAAGCTGACTGCAGTTGCTTGCCTTCAATCATTGCAGAAAGTTAGAGGGTCCTTGGTGCCTGTGGAGTGAGGGAAAGAAATGCAGCTCCTTGGTGTTGCAGCTGTCCTTCAGCTTGGAGCACATTTGTTACTGGGTTTCCAGGATGGGTTTCACTGTTTCCACCTGCCCTTTTATAGAGCACCAGTCGCTGAGGCACTAAAGTCCCTGGAGCCATCTGCTTGTTGCATTCTTCAGGATGGGGCTCCACCACTGCTCTAGGCTCTGAGTAGGCAGGCCCAAAGCTAAGGGAAGCCACCCCTAGTCATTGTCTCCACCCTTAACAACTCAGCTCTGAGGAAGTGGGAACTGGAGGGCAGGTGGTCCTAGTTTCCTGGACTGTAAAGAACTTTGGTTTAAGATGGCCCTTCTAGCCACTGCCGGAAAAACAGCTCACATGTATTCATTGAGTTAATATTTATTGAAGATTCATTACATGCCAGGCACCACTATCCCTGGTTTTATGGATACAACAGCCAACAAAATACAAGTTGGGCCTGCTTGGAGGTGAGCAAGATCCCCAAATCAAGTGTCTATATACATATGTAGATGTATATGTGTAAAATGACAGGCCAAGCCTTGACTTAGAAGCAGGAAGGAGAAGGTGCAATATGTGTTTGGGGAAGGAGTTACTTCCTTTTGGGTGGTTGGGAAACCTCACTTATCAGATGGAGTAGAGCGAGGGAGGCACAGAGCTTCCAGGAAGAAACTTGCTGTAGGCAGTTGTGATGGCAACGGGAAAAGGCTGTGAAGTGGGAATGTGTTATATTGCACCTGTTATGTTTCAGGCACTGTGCCAAGTGCTTTATATTAGATATGTAATCCTGTATTTTATTTGAAGTATGAAGCTCAGAGAGGTTGTGTGATTGGCCCATGACCATCCAGCTAGTATTATAGGCAGATAGGGTCTCATGTAGCCCAAGCTGCACTTAATATTCCTGCTTCCACCTCCTGAGTGCTGGGATTACAGGCTTGTGCCTGAATCTCAAATGCCCGTCGAATCAGCATGCTTCTTCCCACTGGGGACTTGACTTTCACAATTGAGCTGGTGTTTAATTCATGACTTGGTTCTTCTGGCTTTCTTGAGAATTAAGCATCATGTGGACTAAGGAGACTCAGAGCCCCAGAGGAGCATAGTGGAGTCCAGCTTAGGACTCTGTTTCCTTTTGTGAGCAGGGGGAAGTACTATGTTTGATTCTGGAAAACCCCATGTTGTTTTTATGGCAGAAGGGGGAGAAACACCTTCAGATTAGTGTAAACAAGAGAAATGAGAAAACTGGGGTAGCCTGAATCCTTCAGCAACCTTCCTTGTTTTAATTTCCCCATGATAGGCCCAACACAGCATGCTGTATTATACAGCGATAATTAAAACACTTGGATTAGTGAGCTGAGATTTATAGGGCAAACAGGAGCCCAGAGTCAGGCAGATACCCAGATTGCCACTTGCTTGTGTTTTCTTCTGACACCATCACCTACTCTGCTTAATTAGACACCCTTCCTCCCCAATCATTTGCAAGGGCTTGCTGGCTACACTGTACTCCACACAGGCGCAAAGCCCAGGGAAATGTGAGTCAGAATCCAGCAGGCAGCTCAAGGGTATCAAGGAACAAGGATGAGGAGCTGAGCCCAGGGCAATGGGGAGCAGGTGCTGGACCTTTTCCAGGCTCCCTTAGATAGTGTTTTACCATTCTACCAGGAACCTGTTTGCAATGGGAAAAGGTGATGATGAGGAAGAACTCTTCAAAAAGCAGGCCACCAGAGCACCTTCCCAAGTCAAGTCCTGTAATATATATAGGATATTGTTTTCGATTCTAGCATTGAGGAATAAGAAGAATGAAATTAATAAAATGGTATGAAATTTACGTCTAGCACAAGGGACAGTTGGAAATGATTGATAGGTGTTTTTGGCTAGTTGGGCAAAAATAACTATTGAGTGCCTATTACGTGACAGATGTTCTTTCTAGATATTCTGTGTACTGGGGGGATATAACAGCCACACATCAAAAAATTCCCTGCCCATGCAGATTTATCTGCCTGTTTTTAAGGAGGATGTGAAAGGCAGTCTTTGCTAAGGGACACAAGTGTACATATGTACAGTGCAGATGAGTACTGCTGGGATGGAGGCCGGGAGTGCTGGGCTTGGTCATTTTCAGAAGTGAAGATACTAGAATGCTATGACCAAAGCCCCAGCTCTCAGAGTCCAATGGACAAGGCTCGGCCACCCAGCCCAGCTCTCCAGTTGAAGAGACTGTCAGTGGTTAAGGCAGAGACAGGAGATTTAATCAGTGCTTCCAACTTGACAAGTATAGATAAAGGGGTTCAGTGTCTGTCTTGAGTACTGATAGGAGCTTTAGGTTCAAAAAGAACTGGAGCAGGAAGAAAGAAGAGGTATGCATAGCTAAACAGTCTTTCTTAGTCAAAGCATGGTCTGTTGATCATTATCTGAGTTTTGGTTCTGTGAGGTAGTCTAAAGTCCTTATTGCTTGAGGGGAGCAATCTGGACTTCATAAGATGATTATTCCTGCCTTGGGGGCTGATCTCATCTTAGGTTAACTTGCCTGTGAAGTTCCTGGAATCCAAGGTGATTACTGGATAGTGACTAGAGGCTTTTGGGTGCCTTTCGGGATCCTGGAGCAGGATGCTGGGAAAGCTGACAGTAAGAGGCCTTAGTTACCCTTATCTCTGTGCCTCAGCCTTGGAGGGGAATGAGGTGTCTTCACAAACCACTGAGTTTTAGGTAGACACTCCTGAGCAGAGGACTGTTCCAGAGTAAAGGAGTCCGTTAGAAGAGATAGGTGCAGGTGGAGGGCCTATCTTGCTTTTAGTTACTCCTGGACCCAAGTGAGAAGTCATTGTTCAGCAAAAACAGTTTCTATGAGCCTGTTATAAAGATGTAGTCTAGACTGACATCTGACCTTGAATCCAGTTTTGATAATCTTAGTTGTGTGACTCTTAAATTTTGGTAATTTACTAATCTGAATCTTATTTCCCCCATAAAGGAATAAAATGAGAAAAATCTATTTAAAGCACACTCCTAATTAGGACTCGGTGGATGTTAGCTGATATTCCTACTAAGTACTAATATTGGGGTGGTTGGAAGCTGAAGGAGTGACTGACTACAGCTGGAAAAAGGCTTATTGCCCCGTCACCTGCCTTTTCTAGAATTCCTGATTCGATCATATACCAGGAGGCAGCAACCGTGTGCGGGGACTCTCACAGCCAAAATCAGATTGGAGCAGATTTAGCTGCTGGTTTGGGATGTGACCGGTAGGATGGAATAGAAATTGTCAGTGTTTTGCATTCCTTTTTCAAGATTATTTTCAACATGATTTATGTTCATCCAGATAATTCACAGCAAGCCCGGTGAGAGGCCGGGGCTGCCCACTTGACAAACAGGAAAACAGGCACCGGATGTGAGTGCCCAGCCAAGGTCACCTCCAGTCTCCAGAGAAGGTCTCCTGCCGGCCAGCGATGAGTCATGCTGGAGCTTTGCTCCGGGGTGAAATCACAAAGGAAGGGATGCTTGGATTGATTGCAGGCAGCAGGGGAAGTTTCCTGTTCTGCAGAAATCTCAGAAACTGGACCTCTTCCACCTGCTGGGCCACACACTCTCCAGGTCAGCCTCCCAAGGTGGCCCATGCTCCTGTCAATGGTTCAGGGCCTGCTTTGGGGGCAGAAGGGGGGGGGGGGGATAAAAGAGCCTTTGGCATATATACAGGAGAAGCAGTGAAAAAAGGAAAAGAGCAAAGAAAAACTTTGAGCTGGAGGGACTGGGGATGTAATTCAGTTAGTAGAGTGCCCGACGTCGCCTGGACACAGCCCTGGCTTCAGTCCCTAGCACTGTATAAACTGGGCATGGTGGCGCAGGCCTATAATCCCAGCACTCAGGAAGTGCAGGCAGGAGGAGCAGAAGTTCAAGGTCAGGCTGGGCTTGGTGGTTCATGCCTTTAATCCAAGCATTTTCAAGGCAGAAGTTGGTGGATCTGTGTGAGATCACCAGCCAGCCTGATCTATGTAGGGAGTTCCAAGGCCAGCTGGGGGCTACAGGGAGACCCTAACTCAAAACAACAATAGCAAACAAACAGCAACACCAAAACGAAGTTGTTCAAAGTCATCCTCTACTGCATAGCAAGTTCAGGAATTGCCTGGGATACCTGAGACCCTGTGGAAGGAAGGAAGGAAGGGAGAGAGGGAAGAAGGAAGGAAGGAAGGAAGGAAGGAAGGAAGGAAGGAAGGAAGGAAGGAAGGAAGGAAGGAAGGGGGATGGAGAGCTTGGGCCATGGGGTGGTTGTTCTGTCAGGGCAAGACATGCCTTGTCACAGCTTCAGTTTCCTCATTTGTCCAGGGTATGAGAAGAGTGCCTAAGTGACTGGATTGTTGGGAGAATGAGATCGGGTGATGTGTGGTGCATTTAACACAGTTCCTGACACATGGGAAGCCCTTAATTACCTGGCTGTTACTATTGGAGAGGAAAGGGGCCTGGAGTGGGCTGAACAGGAGATGAGAGGGCTGTGGTCACTCGAGTCCTCCGGATGTTGAACCACTTCAGTGAGGTATTGATGAAGCTCTGTCCACCCGAGCTAGAGTCAGCTACACAGGAGATGCAGTCTCATCCCCCTAAGACCAGTACGGTGGGACCAGAGCGACCTCTGACAGCTCCTTGAGCTAGCTCACCCTCTCTGGCATCATGGCTGCGGGTTGTACAGTCCTGGGAGGGCCCCTCAGTTCCCTTCTCCCTCATCTGGATCACTGCTTACTGACTGGGCTCATTATGTCTCCAGGTTATGAGAATAACTGAGCCTGTCTTCACTCATCACTGCCCAGGAAGGAGCCTTGTTGCAGTTCTGTGCTTTTGACTGAGCACCCCAGTATTATAAACAGGCCTGTGGGAACCTGGCTCCTACGCTGGGTACTGAGAACCCACAGGCTGCATATCTATTTCCCAATGTTGGGGGATGACTCTTTAAGGGGACAGGCACCCCAAGGGAGAGGCTACAGCTTTTCACGGTGAGTGTAACTAAAAACCAAAAAAACAAGCAAACGAACAAATTCTAAAAAAAGTGCCAGGCTTGGTCACCACTGCTGGTTTTTGTTTGTTTGTTGTTGTTGTTTGTTTGTTTTTCTAAATTATTAATAGTTGAGATAGGGTCTTCCTATGTAATCTTGGCCAGTCTGGAACTTGATAGGTAGAATGAGCTGGCCTCGAATGTCTCCTACCTCTTTCTCCCACGTGCTGGGATTACAGGCATATGCCACACACGTAGCACCTACCATGCTTTACATGGAAAACATCGCAGAGCAAACAGAAACAGGTGCAGTGGAAGGGTTGTGCGAACGTGGAGTGGGGAATGCTCTGTGTTCTTCTGATTTCTTTACAAACTGCTCCAAGAGCAGATCTCAAGCCTGTTAGGGGCAGCACTTCCCACCCTGAGAGACAAAATTGGGGGTGTGGATTACAGGAAAGTTTAACCACTGTGCCACACCCCCAGGGAGCAAAGTCAGACCTCTAGGCACACTAGGCAGGAGCTTTTGCACTGAGCTGACCCTCTGTGACCTTCCTTGCCTTTTGCTTGTGAGTCATTTACATCTTTACTCCTGGTATACAAGGTGGGCCATCTCACCAGGGAGTTTGGATTATGCTGAATTCTCTGTTTTTGAATATTTGTAATAACTTCAGAAGGAAGGAATCATCCCCATTACATTGATGAAGAAACTGAGTCTCTGAGAGGTTGTGTGGTCATGATTAGCATAGCTGTGATTTAGTCAGGCCTGATTATTTCACCTAAAGTTGTTAGGTGAAATTGTGAACAGGTTGGTTGTTAGCCTCTATGTTGGTGCTGGGATTTGAACCCGGGTCTTCTGCAAGAATAGCTAGTGCTCCTAACTGCTGAGCCTTCTCTCCGACACTGGATTTTTTTTTTTTTTTTTGAGCAGCCCAGGCTGGTCTTAAGTTATGATCTTCTTGTCAGAGTTTTTTTAGTGGCACCTGGATTATTTCACACAATGTTTATTATAAATCTTTTCCTATGTTCCTTTCTAGACTTCCTGAGTATCGTTCAGAATTAGAGCTAAGATTCCCTCTGGGGAACTGACCTGTTTGTAGTTTTGCTGCGAGGGACACATTTGTACTTTTCTGTTCCAGATCCTTCCGCTCCTCACTCTATGCTGGGTGACTTTTCAGCCCAAGTTTTTGGTTCCCCTTTAGGGAGAGGCTTAAATACAGCAGAACGGTCAAGAAGCTCAGTGGTTCAGAGCTCAAGCATCAACCAGCCCTCTGGGTTGAGGATGTGGCTTGGTAGTAGTGCTTGCCCAGCATATGAGAGGGTCAAATCCACTACTGTACTGCCTGTTGTTGAGACAAGTCCTTACTGTGTAGCCTAGGTTAGCCTCAAAAACCCTTAGTAGCCCAGGCTGGCTTCAAATTCACAATCCTGTCTTAGCCTCTTGAGTGTTGGAATTATAGGTGTGTACCACTGTCCTCAGTGGGTATATTATATGAGCAAACACAAACACTTAACATCTTTGCAGCTCAGTTTCCTTTTCTGTGAAATAGGAATAATAATTTTTAAAGTAGCAGTTTTCTTAAAAATATACACCTATGTATTCTTGAAACATCAGGATGCCTGGCAGCATTGGACCCATGTTCACATGGACAGACTGGCACTGGGGCAGTAGCTGTCCCCTTTGGGTGTGGTATCAGTGCCCAGGGCTTTTGTTTGCAACTGTATTACTCAGGAACAGATGCTGAGCCGGCAGAACACAAAACAATGAGAGAGCCAGGGCATGAAGACGTGCAGAGGAGGCGCCTTGTTAGGCCAAGTCCCTCTGAGGGCAACTCAGGCCTGAGTCCACAGGGGAGGGCCTGTGTCGTCCTGGCTGGAGGCAAGGCCATTGGTTAGTCTGCCGGTCTGCTGGTGGTAGGAAAGGTGCACGTTGGAGGAAGTTTGGGGCTGTTGGAAACAGTACAGAGAAGCAGTGGCTCCCAGCGGCTAGTGGGATGTAGGTGAGGGACTGATGGTGTCTGGTGTATCTCCTTTGTTTTTATTTTATTTTATTTTTTAGGCATAAGTTTGCCACCTGCTTGACAGGATCACTATTGGAGAGATGTAATTGTGGACAGTGAGGGCAGCAGCAGCTCTCTGCTTAAGACAGACAGGATAAGTGTTTTTATCCTCTGTTTGCAGATAAGGAACTGCCCAAGCTTGGCTTCTGGGTGGCGAGGTAAAGTGTTGGTGTCCTGTTTCCGGCCCTTCTTCATCTCCTTCACATGGAGATGCTTCCTCAAGGGAACCTTTCTGCACAGGAGCAGAGATATTACAGATGCTGCAGCAGGGTTAGCTCATGGCAAGCAGCTTCTCTCCTTTGCAAATTCAATTACACGTGTGTACGTATGCGTATGTGTGTGTACACATGTGGACAACTTGTGAGAATCAGTTCTCTCCTTCCACTGTTTGGATCCCAGGGATCAAAGACAGGTCATCAGGCTTGTTGACAAGTACCTTTTAACTGCTAACATGCTGAAATTACAGTTACTTATTGCATGCGTGCGTGCATGCGAGCGTGCGTGCCTGTGTGTGTGTGTGTGTGTGCACTCAGTGCATACATGGAGGTCAGAGGACAGCTTGTACAGGTTGATTCTCTTCCACCATGTGGGTTCTGGGGATCAAACTCAGATCATCTGACTTGGTGGCAAGCACTTTTACTCACTGAGCCATTTCACTGGCCAGTCATGGGCCAGTGAATGGCTTAGTGCTTTTTGCTTTGCTTTAATATTTTAATTAATTACTTAATTAGAGACCATGTCTCATTCTTTAGCCAAGGCTGACTTTGAACTCAGGACAATCGTCCTGTCTCAGCCTCTCCAGTGAGTGTTGGGATTACAGGCAAGAACCACTGTACCTGGATCACTGGAACGCTTTTGAACAAACGGAAAATCTTCTTAGAGAAAACCAGAACTTGTTCCCTACAAACGTCTCAGCAAAAGATTTATTTCTAACTTCTTGGTCCTAAATGGAGGCAGGGGCTATATTGCTGCTTGCACTCTCTCTCTCTCTCTCTTTTGTATTCTTGACATAGGGTCTCCCTGTAACCAATGATGGCCTGGAACTCACCATGTAGGCCATGCTGGCCTGGTTCTCACAGGGATCTACCTGCCTTTGCCTCTTGAGTGCTGCTGGAATTAAAGACCTGTGTCACCATGCCTGGCGGGTATTTTAAAAATAAAATATATTTATTTTACTATTTTTAATTTATGTATATGTGTATCTGCTCTGTGTGTGTGTGTGTGTGTGTGTGTGTGTGTGTGTGTGTGTGTATATAGGCCTGAGGAAAGCATTAGAACCCCTCCCTGAAGCTAGAGTTACAGGTGGTTGTGAGCCATGTAATGTAGGTGCTGGGAACTGAACTGAGGTCCTCTGGAAGAGCAGCAGGTACTCTTAACTGCTGAGCCATCTCTCTAGCCCCTATATTAACTGCTTAAATTTGAAAAGGTTTAAGGAGGCGGCTGGGCCTCCGTGCAGAGGAGTGCAGGTTACTGGGGACATGGCTTTGCACTGTAGAGCACACGGTCACTGCACATTCTTTTTTCTAGTGAAAAACAGAGTCCTTCAAAGAGTGTTTGCAAAAGGCACCTAGTTTTTAGCATGGCAAGCTTTAAAAGAAAATAAAAAGCAAAACCTGCCAGCCCTTTAGCTTATCAATATAAATGAAGGTTAAGATTCATTTATGTGAAGGGATCATTTTTAGGAAGAGGGGCGTTGTTAAAAATTCATATCTTTGCTAATGTAACCACTTCCACATTTGCAATGAAAAATAGAAAAGGAGGCTCCTGAAATCTTTCCTGGAGCAATCAGCAATCAGGAAAGACCTTCCTAAAATACAAGTTTGTGGTATTACCTTTGCATATTAGCAACATTTTGTAAGTCTCACTTTTGCAGATCCCAACTGCTGTTATTTTTGTTATTTTTAAAGTACTTGGAAAATTTTATTTTCATTTATTATTATTGTTGTTATTAGTGTGTGTGTGTGTGTGTGTGATACTTGTCTGTGGGTCCATGTGTCATAGTGCTCATGTGGCGGTCAGAGGACAATTTCATGGAGTCAGTTTTCTCCTTCCGTCTTACATGGTATCCTGGGAATCAAACTCAGGTCACCAGGAAACTCCTCTAGTGTTGGAACCGTCTAGCTAGCCCCTATTATTTTTGCCTTAAAGGATCTTTGCTATTTTGAAATAAGGTCTCAGTCAGTCCAGGCTGCCTCAGAGTGTTACCAAGGATGACCTTGAATTTCAGATCCCCCTGCTTCTACTAATCCCTATTGGGATTATAGGCATGTGCCACTATGCCTGGTATGTGTGTATGTGTATGTGTGTGTCTGTGTCTGTGCATAGTGTTCTTGTGTACACGTTTGTGCATGTGGTCTGAAGTCAACCTCAGGTGTTGTTCTTCAGGAGCCATTTCCTTTGTTGCTTTAAAATAGGTATTTGAGTCAGGGTCTCACTATGTAACTCTGGCTAGCCTGGAACTGCTTATGTGGACCAGGCTGGCCTTGAATTTTAGAGATCTGCCTCCCCTTGCCTCCTCTGAGTGCTGGGTTTAAAGGTATGTATCATCACACCGGCTAAAAACATTGTTTTCGGCATTTATTTATTAATTATTTAGTGTGTGTGGGTGTGCATGTGCTGTGGCATACACGTGGAGGTCAGAAGACAGTTTTTGAGAGTTGGTTCCAAACTTTGCTTTTTTATAATTGATAGTTTACGTGGGTAGGGTGGGCAAATTCCCATGTAGACACAGCTGTTTGTAGTGTTACTACATTCGTGTCTCGCTGAGTTTGGGGAAATTCTGAAAATGACAGCAGAACCAATGGTGCTGTAAGTGGTATGTATGTGCTGTGTCTCATGATCAGGGCCTTCTACTTTGACTGGGGAAAGTGAATCCTCCCACTTACAGGTCTAATGAGTGGAAGCATTTCTCACAGGAAATGTCTGAGTACATTTTCCCCTTTCTCATTCTCCCCCACCACACAGTGTGGGACATGATCCCATAGCGGTACAACTGAGGTGGTGCAGGACCACCAGTTACTTAATCCTGGGAGCCCGGCCTCCACTGAACAATTATGGGTAGCCCAGCTCTCTGTGGAGGTCACTGTGGACCGCATAATATACCCTGCGAAAGTCTGTCACAGATTCAGCTCCTGAGTACGTTCCCACAATACCGAAGGCTGCTCTGCCTCTGCCTAGCACTGAGGAAGGAGTGACCATGAACAAACTGGAGAATGACAGTGGTCTTTCCAGTTGTGACTGGAAGACTTGATGTTGGCACACAGTAGAGCAGCCTAAGACTGTCTACACCTCCTGCTGGCCCCAGGTTCTTCCTAGAGCCTTGGACAGGGCTAATGCTAGAACAGGCCTTGTAGCCCTGGTGTCACAGTTGTCCAGTGGCTCTGGTTAGTTCTTAATAGTCATGGTTAAGAGTAATGTCTTTTGTTTTGTTTTGCTTTTTGAGACAAGGTCTCACGGTGTAGCTCGGGCTAACCTTGAATATTTGATGCCTCAGCCACTTGTGCTGGAGTGTGCACCCCTTACACCTGGCCAGTGCTGTGTCTTTTGAAAGCACAGTGGAGCACACACAGGAGTGGCAGGGTGCTCTCAGGATGTGGGTTCCTCAGTAGTGATAAACACCACACTAGGAACAGTATGTCCCTTGCTGGGAGTGATCTGATTGCTTACTGCCCTGTCCTTGATGTCCAAGATACAGTGTCCTAGCTCCAGCATGCGATGTGCAGTGTGTTGGCTGGCTAGCTCCAAGGTCTTAGAGAAAAACACACCAAGCTGTGTGTTGACTGAGGGCCTGTGGTTAGATCCAAGAGGCTGGGCCTCCTCTCCTTCCACTGAAGGGAAAGAAGGGAGGAGCTTAATCTACTGAGTTCTTGAGGTGCTTATCTGAGCTCCCTCTGTCAGGGTTATGAGTGCGGGTCCTTGGGTATTGTCCCTAGGATTGGCTCTGATCTGTGCCATCCTGTGTTCCAGAGGCTCCATGCCTTCTTCCCCTCTGCAGACTAAGTCCCTGAGCTGATGTCCAACTATGACACAGCGGAAAGATCAGAGGTGAATGATTTTGAGCCATGAAGTAGCCTGAAAAACAAGTTTGGAAGATGAATGGCTTTGCGCCTGTGAGTGTAGTAGGGAAATTAGAAATTACTGACATTCCTGCCTAGGAGCTCCAGACATCCTCACCCTCAGCCCCTCCTACCACATCTCCCCTCTTCCATAGGATCCACAAGTGATGGAGTGGTTACCCCGTGTCTCAGAACCCTGGGGATGAAGCCAAAGAGGGCTTTAGTCAGTAATCACTTAGCCAGTGTATGACAGGAGCCACCATCCTAGGGACCAGGAGGCTATGGCCTTGCTGAGCAGGTGACAAAATTCAATCTTGGCTCCCCTGACAGAGCGCTTCTGTCCCGGTTCTCTGCCTGGTAAGGTTCCCAGCTAGGCTCTGTACCAGCTTCCAGCTTGGTTTTGTGTAGACGCTGCCCCCTGGGGCTGGCCTAGGCCTGTGATGCCTCCCCTTTCCATGGGGCCGCTGGGACAGGCTGGGGTCCTTCCATCTCTCCTGTCCTTTAAAGATGTAAGTGGGATGTTGCAGCCTCTGCCTCCAGCCTGATTTTCCCTGGAGCCCTGGGATAATGTTTATATACAAATGCTGGCTCTGATCTCCACCCAGGAAAACACCAGCTGCTATTGCAAATCTTTTTGCATGTGATAGAAAGCAGGACATCCAGGCCTCATGCAGGCCTACTCAGGCTTCTCTGGAGGGTGTTAGGAAACAGCAAGTGCGTTTTATTTATATTTTTCAAAGTCATCCCAGAGCCGTGTCCAGGCAACTGAAGGCCTGTCAAAGAGCTGAAAAGCCTAATTCTGTTTAGAAGAGACAAAGGGATTAGGTGTCCCTGGGACTTTAACCAATGCATGGTTGGTGGTTTTGATTTAGGTTTCATTTAGGGAAGGCAAGTGCAAAAAGGAGAATGCCAGCCATCAAAGCTGCCAGTGTTGTGGAGATGCTTGAGATGGGTACGCATGAGGTGTTGGCAGGGATGTGAATTAGTGCAGCTTTTCGGAGGAAACTCTGGCAATGTCTTTCATAATAAATGAGCTTCACCTTTGATGAAGCACTTCTACACTTTGGAAACTGTTCTACTGTAATAGTTACATGTGTATGCAAGGATCTGTGTACAGAAATACTCACTTCAAGAATGAGAATGCAGCTGGTAGGGTACTTGCTTGTCTAGCACATATGGACCTTGTGCTTAATCCTTAGAACTGGAAAAATAACGCTCACGCCTGTAAAAAGCAGAGAATGACCTGAGTCTATCAGAACGGGATAGGCTCAATAGGTTATGGTTTATACAAATTTTGGAATACTATATAGGCATTAAAGAAGAAAAATATACCTTATAACAATGGCTGACATACAGATGGTACTTACTGTGTGCATACTATTTCTCAGGGCCTTCATTTAGGATATTAGTTTGTTTACAGTATTAACTGAGCCTTCTTGATAATCCTTTGGTTTCTATTATTAGAATTGTCTTTTTCTTATGAGGAAGAGAGATGTTATGTAACTTGCCCAAGGCTTCATCACACTGCTTAAGGAGACTTATCTCAAGCTCTTTGGTTTCAAGGTCAGTGACCATCACTGCACAGGCCTACAGACAGACATGGGTTTGACTTACTGTTAAGTGAAAAATTTGAGTAGCAGAGAAATAGGATATGCTCTTATGTATGTAGAAAGGAAACTGTATATGTACATGTGATTATTTCATATTTATTTGTAAAAGTAGCAGCAGTCTGGAGGAATGCACATTCATTTAACAATTCGCCGTAGACTCGGAGGGGAGGTGGGCTATTGTAAAGAGCAGCTTTTAGAAAATTTAGCTATGCATTGTTTTGTATATTCTACAGTGTGTCCTCTTGCCATTTATGCAGTGCTGGGGATTGAACTCAGGGCCTTATGTTCGCTAGGCAAGCTCTGTCCCCAGCCTTTCATATTTTTTTGAACAAGTGATTTTAGAACAAAATAACTTAAAATAATCAAGGTAAAATGAATAGTAACAAAATAGTCATTTAAGACTAGAGAGATGGCTCAGTTGGTAAAGTGCCTGCCACATAAGCCTGAGGACCTGAGTGATCCCCAGAACCCATATAAAAAGCCAGGCATGGTGGACCACCTATGATCCCAGTGTTGGGGGATCAGAGAAACACATTGGGCTGGCCAGCCAGCCTCGTTGAATCTCAGGCTGTTGAGAGACTCTGTCTCAAAAAGTAAAACAGACAGCAATTGAAGAAAGACACCTAATGTAGATTCCACATGCAAGCACACACAGGGAAAACAAATATTATTAATAATAATTTGCTTTCCATTTCTGAAGTATCTCTTAGAATGAAGAAATTTCTTATAATCCTGAGCTTGGAGTGACTAACTCATGATTAACTCGATGGTAAAAATGTGGAGCCATGCCTAGTGGAGGGACTGTGATAAAGGAGCTGCAGGATTGCTCTTCTGACTGGCTGAAGGAGGCTGAGGTAGCAGAGGCCGCCCTCGTTCTCAGAGTCATGCTACTCTCAGAAGCCTTGGCTGACGGGGAAGGTTTTGATTTTCTTGACACAGCCCTGCACATAACCTCTTCACTCTCTCTCCCCTAGCATTCAGTGTTCACTTAAGGCAGAATCATACCTCATGTATATAATCTAGGTATTTAACTTGGTCTTTGTTAAACCTTTGTTCCTTCAGGTTACTGAGCAAAAATGGACTCATGAGGTATTCCATTTTTAGGTTCTTTACAATTTACAAATCTTTTACCATTCATGATTTCAACTATCTAGGGGAATGGGGCCTGACACTTTGATGCACTTTGTACAGTGTGTCTTTCAGAGTCAAATCATGCATGGGCTCAGGAGAGGTTCGGAGGAGTAAAATGAGGGCTGTCAACATTTCTGTTCCGGGCTGAGAGATGGCTCAGCGGGTGAGAGCTGAGTTCTTGCAGCTCTTGCAGAAGACCTGGATTTGGTTTCCAGTGTCCACACTGGGCAGCTCACATCCAACTGCTTGTAATTCCAGTTCTAGGAGATCTGACAATCTCTGCAAGCACCAGGCAGTCACGTGGTACACATACATACATGCAGGCAAATGCGCATAAAATAAAGAAATTTTAAAGTTAAATCCACCTTCTCCAGCTTCTGCAGTAGTAAAGGAGCTCAGGGCTTAGAGCATGACAGAGAAGCTTCAGCCACAGAACTATACCCCTAAACCCTCTCCCTAACCCTCGCTGTTAAAAGCTACTGCTCCAGCTGCGTGTGCTGGCTCATGCTTTTAGTTCCAGCACTTAAGAGGCAGAGGAAGGCAGATATCTGTGAGTTTGAGGTCTGGTCTACATAGGGAGTTCCAGGGCACCCAGGGCTGCATAGTGAGACCCAGTCTCAAGAAAAAAAAACAAAACAAAAAAGCCAGAAATAAACAAACAAAAGAAATCTTACTGCTTCAGTATTCAGGCATTCAGCTATGAAGTGTCTCATTATAGAGAGTATAGAAAAATAATGTTCTGCTTATTGTACCAGGTCAAAACACCCATGTTTCTGTGTGTTTTCCTATTTTTATTTGCTAGGCAAGTTTAAGGGATCTTTCTGGGGAGGAGAGTAGTTTGAGAAAGGGTCTCACTGTATAGCCCTTCTCTATGTAATAGACCAGGTTAGCCTCAAAATCAGAGATCTATCTGCCTCTGCTTCTCAGGTGCTGGGATTAAAGGCATGTGCCACCATGCCTGGCGAAGGGGTCATTTTTAAAATCTCTCGTTATCTCTGTAAAAAAGCCAAGACTCTGGGAAATTGTAGTTGATCTTCAATGTTTCATGTGAGAAAAGTGGGAGATGGATTTTTTTTTTTTTTTACTCAGGCCATCTGTCTGTCTACAAAGTCTTTAAGTGTTGAGCCTCTTTACAGAGGAGATAGAAAAAAGGGAGAGAGAGAGTCCACAAAAGTGCAGTTCTCTAACTTATTGTTAGCAGCTTAGGGTTTATTTTCTTTGTGTTGTGTAAATGAAACCCAAAAAACCAGTTTGATCATCAGAGAGTAAGAAAAATGTTTCTGTCTTTTTTCACTAAGGTCATCATGAGAGTGACATCATGTAGCCATCTTTCTTGCTGTCATTTTAAATGATCATACACTGTTTGAGGAGAATGGTATCCTTGGGGAGAGTTCTAGACATGAAATTGAATAGATCTAAGAATGTGGTTGTTGAGACTGTTTCTGTGTTTGTCAACACATGTTACTTTCTAAAAGAGCTGTTTTTTTATGTTATTGTTGATAATGTTTTGCTTTTTTCTTTATGAGACTGTGTATCATGCATCCCAGGCTGGCCTCGAACTTACTGTGTAACTGAGGCTGACTTTGAACTTCTGATTCTCCTGCCTCTACCTTCTAAGTACTGGAATTACAGGAGTGTGCCACCATGTCTAGTTTCAAAAGAGCTGTATCAATTTGAACTATAATCAACAATTTTTTTCAAAGATTTACTTTCACTTTATGTGCATGAGTGTTTTGTCTTCATGTATGTATGTGCACCTGTTTGCAAGAGTTTACAGAGTCCAGAAGAGGGTGTTGGATCCCTGGAGCTGGAGTTATGGGTGCGTGTTAACTTTTTGATGTAGGTCCTGGAAACTGAACTTGGGTCCTGTGGAAGAGCAGCAGGAGCTCTTAGCTGCTGAGCCATCTCTATTCCTGTATCACTTTGGTGTGTGGTACTAGTCAAACATTATCCCTGAGCTGTTTCCCCAGGTTTTCTGTTTTATTGAAAGAGGGTCTCACTATGTATTGTAGGCTGGCCTCAGCCTCTCAGTCCTCTGGCCTCTGCCTTCCAGTTGCTGGGATTACAGGCATATTCTACCACATACCCACTTTAGCACTATTTTTTTTTTTTTTTGCTGATATTAATCATAGTTGAAGATGGAAAGAAAGCTAGGTGTGGTAGTGTACTTCTGTAATTCCAGAACTTGAGAGGCTGAAGCAGGATAATTGTTTCAAGCTTGAGGCCAACCCAAATTACAAGAGTGAAACCCTGTCTCAGAGAAACAAAAGAGAGAAGAAATTTTTTCATAGGTTTGGTATGGTGGTACATGCCTGTAATCTCCATACCCAGGAGGCAGAGGCAGAAGCAGAAGGAGGAAGAGTGTCAGTTTGAGGGCATCCCTATGCTCTGGCTATATAGTGGTGTTCTTCTATGTGCCCATGTCACTTTTATAGTACATACTAAAAAAAGTTAAAAAAAAATTTTGAGACAGGATCTCCTGGCTAGCCTGGAACTTACTATATAGACCAAAGTTGCTTGGAGCTTGCAGTGATCATCCTGCCTCTGCCTCCAGAGTTTTGGGGTTATAGGCATCATGCCCAATTATTTAAAATTTTTATTGAAACAGTTCATTTTGCAGAAAAGATATGCATATGGGGGCGGGGTCAGGGAAGTGAGGTCAGCAAAGAGCTGCTCTTGCAAGCACAAGGACCTAAGTTTGATCCCCAGAACCCACATAGGATCTGATGGTGCATACTTGTTCTCTCAGGACTGGGGAGCTGGAGACAGGTGGATCCCTGGGCTTTGTCGCCAGTTAGCCAAGCTTATTAGATCCATTTCAAACCAGTAAAAGACCTTGTTCATAAAAAAAAAAGTGGACAGAACTGAGAAACAGCACCAAGGTTGTCCTCTGGCCCCCACATGCACACATGTGCATGTATACACACACACACACACACACACATATATATATATATATATATATATATATATATATATATATATATCCCCAAAGAAAAATTAAACAACACAAGGGATTCTCTATGTAATTTCTGTTTTCGGTGTGTGTGTGTTTTAAGACAAGCATTTCACTTTGTGGCCCAGGTTGGCCTCAGACTTAAGATACTTCCCTGAGTTCTGGAATTACAAGTGTATACTACAATGCCTGGTTGTAATACTTTATTGATTGATTGATTGATCGAGACTGGGTCTTGCTGTGTAGTCCTAGTTAGTCTGGTACTCACTGTGTCTCCGCAGTCTTGCCTTAGGTTCCTACGTGCTGGGATTGCAGGTGTGCATCACAGTACATTTGTGATGTGTGAGTTTGATGTCAGAATGTCCTTAGTTGCTTCTCTACCTTATCTTTTTGATATAGGGTCTCTCACTAAACTTGGAGTTTGTCATTTTGGCTAGACTGGGCCAGTGAGCCCCTAGGAGCCACCTGTCTCTGCCTCTTCCCCCCAGCACTAGAGTTACAGATGTGTGCTATCTTGCTCAGCTTTTACATGCATGTTAAGAATTCAAACTCAAGTCCCCTTGCTTGTGCAGCAAGCACTTTACAGATCTACTTGCTCCCTGTCTTGGGAATGCTGGGATTAAAGATATGAGCCACCATGCCCAGTTCATCATTTTAAAACAGTTGAAAGTAATTGACCCTGCTAGGGTTGTAGCTGAGTGATAGACAGTATACCTAATGTGATTTATCAGTCAGATAAGACCCTGGGCCAGATTAATAAAACCCTGTAGCCAGATTAGCCTGAACTCACTATTAGCCCAGGCTGGCCTCAAATTCTCCTGCCTCTGACTCTCAAATGCTGAAATTACAGCCAGCTTCACAACTCCGGTCTTGTGAGTTAGCGTTTCTTCAGTAGGTTAGGGTTCAACATCAACTTGAGGACGTGTTTATTAAAAATGTTGATGCTGAGGTCCTAGCAAGCTGTACAGAATCAGAATGTTTCAGGGTGAGCGTGAAGAGACTCTCTTTTAACCCAGCGCTACCGCATCATGCTCTTGAGGCCAGCGGTGGGCTGAGAATCAACGTTACCCGGCTTCCTCTATGCCATTTTCTGCCGCCTCCAGCGATACGGCGCCCTCCGTGTTCCGACAGCGTGCCAGTGTGCAGGGGTTGAGAAGTGAGTGAAATCGGAGAGGCTTTGTTGCAAGTTTTCACTCTTGGGGCTGCTACTGCGGGGTTGCAGCCAAGTTTGGCTTCTGTGTTTGTTTTTCCAAGTGCCTTTCGCTCCACTAGGGAAGACCCCACCCCCACCCCCCCAGGGGAGGCCAGTCCCAGAAGGCAACATGTCAGCACCCTTCCCCTTTCCGCCTGGTTGTCCCAGGGCTGTGGAGACCCGGGAGGTGGCCTGCTTGTCTCCTGACTCCCTTGGAGGGGCAGCCAGGAGGCCCAGGGTGGGGAGGCACCCAGCTTCTGACTCTCGATACTGCTTTTATTCAATACCAGTGCCTTTTCAAGGGTAATATGCTTCGCTTAGACATGGAGGGTCTGGTATCTCCATGAGCGTGTGACAAGGCTGCCATTTGCCGGGGCCACCCTGGTGCAGTCCTAGTATACCCTCCCCCACTGTCCCCTCGCCCTCCCTCCCGCCTTCCCTCCCACACCCTCGGCAGCAGGCCTCCTCTCTTATCCCAGAGTAGATGTGGCCTTGTCACCTGTCGGTTTGCTTAGTGTCTTTAACAACCGTGGGAAATGAGGCCAGAAGGGCAGTGGGTACCCAACTGGAGAGCTCTACTCAAAGTTGAAGGGAGCACATTCAAAGGCCTTCTGCCCTGTTTATTGTTTTCTGCGTTTAAAAGGCAGTCTTAGCACACAGAGTGCTGTAAGGCACAGAATAGAAAAGCTCCATCTCCGTTGGGTAGTTCATCCCAGCTACTCAGGAGGCTGAGTCAGGAGCATCACTTGAGTTCAGGATGGGAGGGCCAGCCCGGGCAACATACGAAGACCCTGTTTTTTAAAAAGGCATGCATGTCTGTATTCCCAGCACTTGGGAGGCCGAGGTAGGAGGATTGTTGAGTTTGAGGCCAATCTGGGCTGCATGGTTTAAGGCCACCTTGAGCTGTAGAGTGAGACCCTACCTCATTCTATTTACAAATAAATAAACCAGTGTTTTTAAAGGGAAAAAAAAATCTTGAAAATGTAAAACATAGCGAATAGAGGCTATTTTGAAAACATAGGCGGTAGAGAGAAACAGAGAGAAGCAGTCAAAGAAGACTGCTTGCTTGGTGCCTGTTGATGGGATAGAACATAGCCTGGGGTCAGGAAAATCTGAGATCTGATTCTTCTCCTCACCTGCTGGATTTGGGGCAGCTCAATTATTCCCTTGTAGCTTCAAAGGCTTTTTCTTTTTAAATTTTTATTTGAAGCTATTATGCCTGCATGTATGTAAGTGCACCCATGTTGTACAGGGGTCAGAGGGCATCAGATTTCCTGGAACTTCAGTTACAGATGGTTGTTAGCCACCATGTTGATACTGGGATTCAATCCCAGGCCCTCTGCAAGAGCAGCCAGTGCTCTTAACTGCTGAGCCATCTCTCCAGCCTGTTTTGTTGTTCTTTTCAGGGATGGGAATGGAACTCTTGGCCTAGCATGTTGGGCAAATGCTATCCCCCAGAGCCACACCCCATCCGCAAGCTATTTTATGATGACATAGAAAATACTAAGTCATAGTATTGTTGTTTTTGGTTAGGTTTGGTTTAGTGTATTATGTAGCCCAGGCTGACCATGAACCCACTATGTAGCCATGTAGCTGAGCCTGACCTTGAACTCTTGCTTCTGTTTCTACTTCCATGTACCCGTGTGTACCACCACATCTCACAGAAATGTCAGTGTTCTTATAAGTATCTCTTTAAAGGAAAGCTTCTGTTTGAAAGAAACCAGTTGCACCTTGAAGTTTGCCACTTTCCTCTTAAACCAACATGGCGGGGGAGGAGAGGGTGGGGGTGAGCCATATACGAAAGCAATCTCTGCATGCTGGGCTACGTTTCCAAGATGAGCCCATCTTCAAATCTTGAAATGAGGCCAGAGTGTGAGGGGACCCCCATCTCAGGACGGGGTGTTTTCAACTCTAAAACTTGAACAGTTCTGGCACACCCTATTAGCGAGGTGACAATGGGTGATGGAAGGTCGACGGGAGAGAGAACACCCTGCAGCACTGGAGACGGACGTGCTCAGCTCTTCCTTTCCAGCTCCTGTGGAAGCTCTGCTTACCGGGCGCTCATGGCCTGTACAACCCTGACCCATCTGGGTGGAGAGGGACAGGGGTTAATAAGTGCCTCCTGGAAGATGGCGAGGACAGTTTAGTGTGTCCCAGATTCCTAGGGGTGAAGGGCCAGCTGCCTTGGATGAAGTTCAGTGCAGGCAACTCTGCCCATCCTGGCCAGCTTGCTGCATTAACAAGGACTAGTTCCCGGCTCCCCCGCTAGTTACCATCCTGTCTTCTGGGGCTCTGTGTTCAGTATCTTAAAACCCGGCCTGGCAGTGACCAGTGGAAGAGAGGGACCATACTCAGACTGAAACCCAGGGGATATCCGTAGCTGGTAGCCCCTCTTCTGGTACTTTCAAAGCGTTTTTGAAAATTGGATTAGTTTTTCAACAAACACTTGAAGCTTTGCCCTCCTCTGAGAGGCTCAAAGGCTGGGGAAGAGCCTCCATCTGTTTACTCTTCCTTTATGTGGATCCTCCTTGGGCTGTTTCTACAACCAGTTATTCCCTCCCACAGTGTACTGCCTCTCCCAGGCTTCCAGGTGCTGTGAATTCACCTGCCACTGGCACGCAGTGGCTTTCTGGGTTCACAGACCTGACTGCCCTCCAGGAGGCCCCTTCGAAGGCTAGGGATTAGGTGATGGCCTTTTTGGACACTACACCTGTCTCATGCAGCTGGCAGCACAAGGGCTTTCTTTCCACCTGAGGATAGAGGTAGAGAGGTAGGAAGGGAGAGCAAAGCTGCATTTGCCCCTTGTCTGTACTGGGGATGGAAGCCAGGGCCCCATGCCTGCAAGGCAAGTGTGCTTCTACCTCTGAGCTACGGCCCCAGCCCTTGGACTTGATTTTGAATCATGTGGAGCTGGCTGTCAGTCCTTCTAGGGAGATTCTTCCTCTCCCTTTAAAATTAAGCCCTGGAAGGGTCCAGGCAATATATGTATGTATGGTGGTCATGTATGTGGATATATGCATGGATATGTGAACACAGCAAAAGACTGCGGCAGGTGTTGTGGAAGTATAGAAGGGGGAATGAATATGGTCTATACTTTGTTCTGTAGATCTATGTATTGTATATTTAACAAATCAAATTACACATGAAACCATAGAATTACCCCTGAGATCAGTCTGACCAAGGCTAAGTGAAATCCAGGGTCAAACCATAGAAGATTCAAGACTGACTTCCCAGAAGTGGCAACACGTAAGCCTGGGACCCAGAGACAAGTAGAGGCTAGATTTGTTCATTCAACAAATATCTGTTGGGTGGGAGATACAGCTCAGCCGGCAGAGCACTTGTCTAGCCTGCATAATAGGGTCCTGGGCTTGATCTCCAGCACACATAAAACCCATCTGAACATCTGAAATCCCAGCACTTGGGAGGGAGAGACAGGAGGATCCAAACAAAGTTCAAGGCGATCCTCAGCTACATAATGAGTTTGAGGCTTGCTGAGTAGAATGTAAATTCATAAAAATCTTCCGCTTGTGAAAGTTCCGGGGCAGTGGAAAGAAAAAGACAAAGAAACAAAGGGATATATGGACCTAGAGGGCAGTGGGAGGAGACAGAGAAACAAACAAACAAAAAATGTATGGAGCTTGAGGGTATAGCTCAGTGATGAACTATAAACCAGTTATACACTATGAGCTGAGCGGTATAAGCCAGTAATGGACAGTGGTGGAACAAATGCCTAGCATTTGTGATGCTCCCCCCCTGCCATGATATAAGGCAGTGTTAAAGGAAAATTATTCTGACGTGGTCAAAAGACCTTATTCAAGACACCTGCAACGAGTCAGTTGTTTTGCAGCAGGGGAGAGAGATCAAGCTCATCTCTAAATTCAACACTGCAAAAACTTGGGTTGGGATTTATGATTAATGAACAGCATGAGGGATTCAGTGGATGGAAAGCTACTAAGAGGAGACTCCAAGGTAGGGGAATTTCTGTTAAACTGACTCAGCAGGATTCTTTGGCAGGGAGGCCAGAGAGGTACGTATCAAAAGTAAGGAGATGGGAAGCTTGGTCAGGCAGTAAGGGTGTGGGTGACTTTCTGGTTTGCAGGCTAAGATCTTTGTGCTGGAGAAGAGGACATAGAGGAGCTTGACTGAAATCTGATCAGGGACTGGGGATGTAGCTCAGTTGTAGAGCACTTGCACGAGTAAGGCTCTGGGTTTAGTCTACCACATGGGCACACACACTCACAAAAATTTGTTCAAGGTGTGTATGTGAAGTGCTGGTGAGGAGAAAAATCAGCCCCAGAGTGATGGGGTGCCTCCTTGTGACACTGGGGATTGAGCCTAGGATCCGTACATTCTAGGCAAGCTCTACCAAGCTACATCTTCAGTCCTTTGTATGGAGAGTGAAGGAGGTGGGATCTTACTGTGTAGCCCAGATTGGCCTTGAACTTGAGAGCTCCGTCCTTAGCCTTCTGAATGCTGGGATTGAAGGACTATATCATCATGTCTAGCAGGGTTTTTTTTTTTCTTTTTTTAAGACACGGTTTGTCTCTTCATTAAATTTTTTAAAATTTATTTTTATTTTATGTGTGTGATTGTTTTGCCTTTATGTATGCACATTATATGTCTACAGTGCTCCTGGAGGCCAGAAGAGGGTGTCAGATCCCCTGGAACTGGAATTACAGATGGTTGTTAGTTGCCATGTGAGTGCTGGGAATTGAACCCAGGTCCTCTGCAAGAGCAGCCAGTGCTCTTAACCACTAATCCTTAACCCTTTAGACAGGATGTAATCTCGGCAGGCCTGGGACTCATATTGTAGACCAGGCCAGCTTTAAACTCATAGACACCCCCCTGCCTCTGCCTCCCAAGTGCAAGGATTAAAGGTGAGCAGCACCATGCCCAGCTGTTTTGTTTGTTTTTGAGACAGTCTTTTACTCTGTAGCCCAGGCTGGCCTGAAACTATGTATATAGCTCTGACTGGCTTAGAACTTTGGCATTCCTCCTGCCTCAGTTTCCCAAGTACTGGGATTACAGGCATGAGGCACTACATCCAGCTCAGGGTTCAATGGCAGGTGCCTTCACCTGCTTAGTCTGCTTCCTGGTCCCAGATGATGTTTATTTATTTTTGGTCTTTTTGAGACAGGGTCTCCTGGTACCCTAGCTGGCCTGGAACTCACTATGTAGACCAAGCTAGCTTCTTCTCTGCCTCTTGAGTGCTGGTAGGGATTTTTTTTTTTTTTTTAAACAAAAAGTGGTGACCACATCTTTGGGGACAGAATACTAGTGATGTGTGAGAGAGAGCTAGATTTTCAATACCTCAAAGGGTAGATGTTGTACGTTTCTGTCACAACCTGTGCAAAGTCGTGGAGAATGTGATAGAGCAACCACAGCAAAAGGAAGTTTGTAGGGAAAGAACTGAGGTCATTGAAGGAGGATGTGTATGTGAGGGGCGTAGATCTTGCAAGGCCTTGTAGGATGTATGAGGAGATGAGAGGTCAGGGAGGTAGGACAGTCTGGACTGGGATAAGAGAGATTTTTGCCCGTCTAGAGGACTCCAAGGGGTTCTGTGTTGCAGGGGATAAGAAAAAGCACGTCAGGGACTCTGTGTGGGGAAGGAGATGGGACTAGCTGGTTGGGCAAAAGATGGAAGCTCAGTAGCCAAAGAGGGAGAGAGAGGGCACGCAATTCTTTTTCTATCTTTTCAGGCAGGGTTTCTCAGTCATTTTAATGGAAGCCTTAGTACTAACCCTGTGTAAAAATCAAGCCATAAAGGGAAGAATGCGTCTCCCTTTAACTTGAAGAACTACAGAGATGGGGAAGGAGGCTTAGCTGAGATAAACTTGGAGCTAGCCTAGCTTGGCTGACTGCCCTCCCTATAAATATCGGCCTCCCGGGCCTGGAAATATAGTGGTCAGGACTGTTGGAAGCTATTGGGGAACATCCTTCCTGGTCTAGTGTCCAGGAGTTGGCTGCCTGTACACATCCGAGTGCAAGTGCAAAGTGCCTTGGAGCAAGCAGGGTGGGCACAGTACCAGAAGGTGACTATCCTGAGCCCATTCCCCTTCCCCTCCTGGGCTGCCTCACTTCCTCCAGGGGCCCAGGCAGCACTCTCTGGCGGGTCTTCAACAGAGAAATCTGCAAAAGTCATTGGTCTGATTTAGGAGAACTAATCCTTTGTGCAAAGGGGATGTTGGAGCGGAGTGGAGGCCAGCTCCCTTCCAGAGCTGGGACGGTCCCCCCACCGTGGTGAGCCACGCTAGCACTGTAGTTTTGGCGGGGAGAAGGAAGTGGATGGAGGGGCTAGTATAATACGGCAACATGTGAGTTAAAAACCAGATGAAATCCACAGAGTAACCAGACATTCTTCTTTGCATGCAAGATCCTGCTGAATGCTGGAAGAGGAAGGAATATTTTTCTTGCTTTTAGACATGACATCCTGTGAGGGGAAGATTTGGAACAGATGGGGACCAGGGGAACCTCACTGGATTTGCTTGTTGCTCCACGATTTCCCTGTCCTAGGGCCAGAAATCTCTTTGCACTCGTTTTAGTGATGTTAATGAAGAAAAAAGGGAAGGTACCTTGTGGATGGGCTGGGTATATGGCTCACTTGATCAAGGGCTTGCCATTTAAGCATGAGGACCTGAGTTCAGATTCCCCAGCACTTCTAAAAGGCCAGGCATGGCAGTGTGAGTCTGGAATCCCAGTGTGGGGACACTGAGACAGGAAAACCCCTAGAACTTGCTGAGCAGTCAGTTTTGCAGAATCAGTGCGCTCCTGGTTCATCCAGGGAGACATTGGAAAAATAAGGTGGGAGCCACGTGTGGTGGTAAACATCTTTAATCCCAGTATTTGGGAGGCAGAGGCAGGCAGATTGTGAGATCAAGGAGGGCCTGATCCACGTCTTGAGTTCCAGGCCAGCTGGGGCTACAGGGAGACTCTGTTCCCTCAAAACAAAACAAAACGCAAAACAAAACAAAGAAAGAAAAAACAACAAGTTAGTTTTGTTGAGGAACATCCAGAAGATGAGCCTCCATCCCCTGACCCTGAAAAGAAGAAGTTGGCCAGTGGAGGTAGTGAGCCGAAGTTAGCTCGGTGGGTCCATCCAGCTCTGGGCTGCGTTTTGATCTGTTCTACAAAGAGCGTGAACTAGCTCCCTGAGAACAAGGGCAGGGAGGGAGCAGCAGGTCTGTCTGCTTTGTCATCATCTTTCTTTGGGGACAGACTGAATCAGGGCTTATTTCTTCTTTCATGGAAAGGGCTCTTGGGTTCAGAGTCTAGTTGAAGAGACAGACAGGATAGTCTTTGGCCCTTTTTTGAAGGCAGCCTGAGCTACATGAGAGTCTAGCTCCCTCCAAAATGCTTTTTTTTACAATGAGGGCTCTGTCTTGCTCACTGACATGCCTGGCATACGGGGAAACTAAGGCATTTGAAGATACAATGATCCATGTAAGATACCTCATGAATGTCATAGGGCACTTTTATAATTTTTATAGTTTATTTATTTGCACGTGTGTTTCATGTGTGGGCTTTCACATGTGTAAGTGTGCAATGTGTAGAGGCCAAAAGTCAGTCTGAGATATCATCAGAAATGCTATTACCTTATTTTGAGATAGGGTCTCTCGTTGGCTTGGAGCTTACCAATTAGGTTAGGCTGGCTGGCCAGCCATCTTCAGGGATCTGCCTGTTCCTGACTCTGTAGAGCTGATATTACAAGCATGTACCACCACGCCCAGCTTTTTTTACATGGGGTCTTGGGATTGAACCTGGATCTTTGCAATTTCAAGGCAAAACTTTACTGACCGAATAATCTCCTCAGCCCGGTTTTGAGTTAGAATTTCACTATGTAGTCCAGCTGACCTTAAACTCATGATCCTCTTGCCTTAACCTCTTGGGTGCTGGGATTACAGATATGCACCACTGTGCCCTACCATAGATAAATTTGTAATGTCCCAGGATATATATCTGTGATGCTCAACAAAGAAGGGAATAAACTGTTGTGTGCAAGCAGGTAAATCTAGGTACATTTCGATACACATAAGAAGCCAGCGTCAAAGGCACCAAGCGTATTTGTTCATATTCTGAAAAGCCAACATAACGGCACAGAACATAGTCATGGTTTCCAAGGGCTAGGAGTTGGAGAGTTGGGTGACAAAGGGCACAAAGGAAATTTGTTTTTGAGATAAGGTCTTATTCCTTAGCCCAGGCTAGCCTAGAACTTGATCTATATCCTAAGGTGGCCTTAAACTCATGATTGTCCTGCCTCTACCTCCTTGAAGGAAATTTTTTAAAAGCAGAAACAGCATTTTTCTTACATTATTTATTGCATGTATGTGTCTGTGTGTGTACATGTGGGTGAACATCTTTACCTGCCAACCCATCTTGTTGGTCCCGAAAAAGTTTCTCATGATATGTTTCACATCCTGTCTGTGGTTTTGAATGTATTTGCTAAAATTCATAGAGCTTTTTGCTAAAACCTGTGACTTTTACTGTATGCAGATCATACCACAGTAAACTTGACTAAAATACTCCTTTACTTACTCGGTTGCTGGCGTCATATTTGGGCATTTCTTGAGAATTTAGGTAACTAGTCACTTTCCCTGAGGAACAGAGCAGTAAAGCTGTACAGTGAATGCATGTGACCAAATCTAATTCTTGTTATTTTTTTGAGGCAAAGTAGCCCAGGCTGGTATTGAACAGTCTATGTAGCCATGGGCGACTTTGAACTCCTGGTTCTCCTGCTTCTGTTTCACACATGCCACCATACCCAGCCCTTTTCTTTGTTTCCTCCCTCCCTCCTTTCCTCCCTCCCTCCCTCCTTCCCTCCCTCTCTTCCTCCTTCCTTTTTTTCTTTTTTGTTTTTCAAGACTGGACTTGTCCTAGATGGCCTCAAACTCTTGGCTGTCCTTTTGGCTCAGCCTCTCATGTCTTAGGATTACAGGTGTGTACCACTGCTTGGTTTGACTGGTGAAAAAGACTTGTTTAGACTGGCTCCATTGCCAGTTTCCTTCCCAACATTTCCCACTGCCCCTGGGAAGAGAGCATCTCTTCCTGTTAGCTGGATAAGACTGATCTTTGCTCTGTGCCTGTAGGAATGCTTGTGATCTGCAAGAAGTTTATTTGTGGGAAGGTATTTTCATTTTTTTTTTTGTCGGAGCTCATGGTTTATTTTCTGTTGGACTTCGTAGGATGAGAGTGTGAGGTAGTTGATGAAGGTGCTGCTCACCACGTGGAGAAGACAGACAGAACTAGCTCTGATGGGTCAATCCTGAAGAGCTAGTCACTACTGAAGCTGGGTTTGAGCCCTGAACTCCTTAGACACATGAGCTAATCACTGCTGCTAATTTCCCACTTAAGCTAGGTTGACTTGGGCTTCTGTCATTTACAGCAACTTCTCATCCATCCAGTTTCAACTGAAAAGTTCAAACTTCTTGACCTGTGAGATGATAGGATGGTAGGAAAGATGGCTGAACTCACAAATCTTGAGAGGAACTTTTCAGAATTTCCCTGGATTCTTAGGGGAATGGAAGTTAGAGAGGGAGGTGGGTCTGGGAGAGTGAAGGCTGGGTGGATAGGCATGGCCTTGGCCAAATAGGTCAGGAAGTTCCAGGGCTTCAGTCCCCTCCCAGCTGTTCGTCTCTGGCATTGGCTAAGGGAATCCTGGAGCCAGCAGGCCACTGGACTGGAGGGAGTTCCCACTGCAGGCCAGCCCTGGCCAGCTGCCCTGTTTCTCTGACTTCTTGGGCCTCATTTTCTTTTTCATAAAACCAAAGTGCTGAAACGATTATGAACATGGAATGACGACCATTAGGACTTCTACCTGTGTGGCGGTTCATCTCGTTCATCTGCTTGAAGGCTACACTGGACACGAAAGGCTAGAAGGCTCTCAGGAGGCTTGCAGGATGTAGGCAGTAATCTGCTGTTCTTTTCTTACATTGCAGACTATAGATCTTAGGTCAAAACCAATGCAAGAAGAAGCTTCACATATGTAGGTCCTGGGCCCCAAATTCCTTAGTGGTGGAGGGTGAGGATGGAAAGTTCCCCTGACCGACTGGCTGGCTGGACAGGGCAGGCGCTGACTGAGTTGCTAGATCCCTGCTTGTTACTTTTACTTAGTGGAAAGACAGGACAGCTTTCTCTCTTTCTTTCTTTTTTTAAAAAAGTACTGCAGGCTGGAGATATGACTCAGCATTAAGAACACTGGCTGCTTTTACAGAGGACCTGGGGTCGGTTCCTAGCACCCACATGGCAGCTATCAACAGTCTGTAAGTTCAGGTCCAGAGGATACAGCACTCTCTTCTGTCCTCTATGTCATTGCAGGACATGGGTGCACATACATACACACATGTAGGCAACACACTCATATACATAAAATGAAAGAAACTTTAAAGGTTTTGCAGGATTAAACATATTTTATTTATTATTTTTATGATATATATATGTATATATATATATATGAGTGTATTGCCTACATGTATGTAAGTCCACTGTGTCCACCTCTGCAACACCCTTGGAGGTCCGAAGAGGGCATAAGGAAACCTAGAACTGGAGTTATGGATGATTGTTAGCTGCCATATAGGTGCTGGGAATCAAACCTAGGTCTTCTGCAAGAGTACCTAGTGCTCTTAACGACTGAGTCATCTCTTTAGCCCATATTTCAGGATTTTTTTTTTTGATGTAAAAGTGCTATTTATCTGTTTAAGAATTTTGAAGGCATAGAACATTCATGCTAGGAATAAAAACCGCTTAGGACCATCCAACTTCCCAAGGTAACACTGGCTCTTTCTTTCCACTTTTCACTTTATCATGCCTATGTGTATTTTATATATATGACAGATGGTATATCAGAAAATTTTGATTTTATTCTTACATGTGTATGGTGTCAGACTTATTTTTGTATTTGCTAGTGTTAATTATTTGTAATTTTCCATGAATTCATTGATTATATCAGAAAAGGCTGACTTGTTAGAAATAGGTAAAACACTTAATACTTGGCAATTTCTTTTTATGACATACAAAGAAGAATTTCAGTCTCAGAGATTTTAAACAATTTTTTAAATTGAATTCTGTGGATTTCATACAATATATTTTGGTCATATTTAGACCCCTCCCATTTATCCGCATGCCTCTTAATGACTCCAGCCCAATTTCATGTACTCTTGTCGTATATATTAAGGCCTATTGTGTCAATTCCCTTGGTGTGGGTTCATTCACTGGAACGTTGTTAACCTATCATGTCCTTAGTGTCATATCCTTAAAGAAAACTGACACTCCTTCTCCGAGCAGCTGTTGGTTACCAGTAGTTCCTCAGCTAAGGATGAAGCTTCTTACCCACTTCCCACCTCTGAGCTGGATTTCAGACTCTTTTTTTGTTACGTGGGCTCATGCCCTGGCTAGCCTCAAACTTACTGTGTACTTGAGGATGACTTGAATTGTCCATCTTCCTGCCTTCCCCTCCTGAGTGCTGGGATTACAGGCATACATTCCCATGGCTAATTTGACCTATTTTTACATAATATGTAATGGAAGCCTTTTCTTGTATCTTTAATTTTTGTACAGCCTGATTTTTCAGTGGCTCATAACAGTTTAAACTACTTCACCACATGCGATTGTATTCCTTTTATTGGGTAGAAGCTTGTTTCTAGATTTAATTTTTAAGATTATAAAACATTATGGTTAGTGTCAGACATG
This sequence comes from Eospalax fontanierii, assembly GCA_035773235.1. NCBI lineage: Eukaryota > Metazoa > Chordata > Mammalia > Rodentia > Spalacidae > Eospalax > Eospalax fontanierii. The sequence goes on along the minus strand of CM069527.1, from coordinate 24,042,640 downwards.
GTGCATTACTCTTAATCCCAGCACTTAGGAGGCAGAGGCAGGCAGATCTCTGTGAGTTGGAGGCTGGCCTGGTCTGTACAGCAAGTTCTGTATCTTTGTTCACATCCTTGAAGAATCGTGTAGGACAGAGGTTTAGATGTGGACTTACTGGCTCAAATGAGATGTCTGTTTATTTGTTTTTAAATTTTTCAGTGTGCTGGAGAGTGAATCCAGGCTCTCAAGGGCTTTTTTATAGAGCTACACCATCACGTTTGGGAGGTCCATTTAATTATTTTTGTATTCATAGGGCCATATTAACCCTAGAAAAGTAATTTTTAAAAATTTATTTGCTTGATTGTTTGAAATATTGTCTTTAGCTGGCTTTGAACTCTCCACATACACCAGACTGATCTTAAACTTGCCGTGATTTTCCTCACTCTGCATCTAGAGTGCTGGGATTAGAGGTGTGTGTTGCCAAAACCCTGAGTAGTTCTAATTTGTTCGCCTACTGGTAAAGGTGTGTGAGGTATTGCTATGTATTATTAGATTTTAAGAACCAATTGATAATGTAGGAAAAACTATTCCACTTTAAAACATTAATGTATTAAAGTACTGTGTGTGTTGGGGGGGCGGTGCCACAGTGTATGTTAAAGTCAGAAGACAACTTTGTGAAATTGGTTTTTCCTTCAGCCATGTGGGTTCTGGGGGTTGAACTTAGGCTATCAGGCTTGTGTGGCAAATGCCTTTACTTACTCAAGCTGTCTTGCTGACCTACCTGATCACTTTTTAATTCCCTCTTTCTCTTCTTCTTCTTCTTCCTCCTATTCCTCCTCCTCCTCCTCCTCCTTCTCTTCCTCCTCCTCTTCTTCCTCTTCCTCTTCCTCCTCCTCCTCCTTCTTTCTTCGAGCCTTTTTTTTTGAGCCATGGTCTCCCTGTAGCTCCAGCTGGTCTGAAACTCACAGACCTGCTGGTCTCGTTATCTACCTGCCTCTGCTTCCTGAACATGAGGCATGTTCATTTTTCTGATTTCCAATAAGGCTGAACTTTTTTTTCAGATAATTGTTACTTGTAGATTGCTTTTTTATATTCTTTATTCGTTTTCCTGAGGGGATGCTTGTAGTTTTTTTATTTATGCAAACCCTGTTTATAGTACAAAACAATTAGTCCTTAGTGAGTACTGATACATTTTCAAGAGTGAGGTGAAGCATGTTAATAGTGGATCTTTTCTTGAGATGAAGTCAGAACCCTTGATTTGGTGTGGAGGAGGACGTTTAAGTTGCTCTTTCCCTTACATAAATCCAGAAACACAAAACTCTAGTATTTAAAGTGATTTTTACCTGTAACTGGATAAGGTTTTCTTACCCAGCCCACGAAACTGACTGTGAACAGAACTGTGGCTGGAGCCTGGGTCCTACACATGTGTACAACTAGTTCTCAGTTCTCTGTCTCGGAGTCAACACTGAGCATGGTTGGCTGCCTATGTGATGTTTGCCAGTTCTCCACTGGAAATCAAAATGTATTGAAAAGTTACATATTATTATTTAAAAAAAATATTTTTATTTCTTTTATATATTTTAAATATTTTATTTATTATTTTTAAATATTTTGTGTATGACTGTATTGTCTGCATGTAGGTAGGTGCTCCCATGCTGTGCAGTGCCCACAGAGGTCAGAAGAAGGTGTTGGATCCCCCGGAACAGGAATTATGTTGGTTATTAGTCACTGTGTGGGTGCTGGGAAGTGAACCCAGGTCTTCTGTAAGAACAGCCAGTGCTCTTAACTGCCGAACCATCTCTCCAGTCCCTTTTTTGTTTATTTTTATTGAATTTCTGTGTACTTCATACAAAACATCTCAATCTTATTTATACTCCCTCCTCCATCCACACTCCCCATTACCGTCCCCTCTACCAGAGTTCATGCATTCTGTCATTTATGTTAAGGCCTTATTGAATCAAGTCAGTGTACTCAGACCAGACATCCCTCAGTGCAAGTTCATTCACTGGGGTCTAGTCAACCTATACAGTCTGTCCCTTAAAGAAGATAGCTCTCCGTCACCCAGCAGTAATCAGCTGCCAGTAGTTCTTTGGCTAAGGTTGGGGTCTGCTGTCTGGTTCCTCAGTGCTATGCTGGAGTTTGCATGGGTCTTGTGTATGCTGTCACTTGCTGCAGGTTCATATGAGCACGGTCCCAGGAGCCTGTAAGACTTTGTTTCCGTATGGTTATGCACCTTCTCCCCTCATTCTTAGGATGTTTTCGCACCTTCTTCTGCAATGGTCCCTGAACCCTGGGTGGGTAAAGTTATATATACGAGTCCTGTCCAGGAACCTACGTTGTGCTGACACTTCCTGTCTATGCTTTGGCCATTTGTGGCCTTTTTTCCAGAGCTCCTAGGCTTTCAGAATCTACCTGCTTCCCTTGCTTGAAGCAATTAGCATTCCAGTTTCCCAAATCTACAGATTCCTTTGTACCAGAGTTTCTGGGCCCAAAGCAACCTTCCTCTGGGAATTTGGTTTCTTGGGTAGGAATCCTGCTGACTTCAGGACCAAATCCCCAAAACATCTTCACTCTCATTTCTGCAAAGTAGTAAGAGGACCCCTCCTCCCCTTCTCTAAGATTCCTGTACTTAAATATTCTCATTTATTTTTCTCTTGCCATTTTCTTTCCTGAAAAAATGAAGTTAGAAGATCAGCTTGCTAAATTGAGCTGCAGCCGCCATGCCGGCCTCTTGCTCCAGGCGCGGTTCTCTTTGTTTCACTGTTTTGCTGATAGACTCACACCATCACATCCTACACAACATTTAGCTCTGAGGCCTTTCCTGATGGGAAATGCATTCTTGAATTCTCATAGTTCTGGTTCTGTGTGAATGGGCTCGTAAAACTGGGGGCTGGCAGGGCTGGGGCCCTTAGGGGGGTAGCCAGCTTAGAGGGATGGTGGTGGGAAAACTAGTATAGTCACTGTCACATGTTTGTGTGTGATGGGGAGGGGAGGGAGGTGGCTGTGAGAAAAAGTCTGGGAATGGCTTTGAGGAGGAAGTTCAGGCAGGGGAGGCCACCCCTCTTTGAAGCAAGCCTGGGCATTATTAAAGAAGACTATTCTGACATTTATCAAAATGGTAAAGGAAACTTAGTTCCAGATTAGTGCCATCATTATATTGTGGTAGAGGAGAGAGATTGGGCCCAATTTTCAGTACAGAAGAGACAGCTATGGACTGATAACTCGGGCGCAGAGCAAAAGCGTAAGTGGATGGAGAGTTGCTAAGGGAAGACCTCAAAAACAGGAGGATTCTTGCTAAATTCCCCTAACTACATTCTTGCTGAATGCAGGCCGAGAGTTCAGATATTGGAGGTGGAGAAGAAAACTTTGATGGTATATCAAGGTTGGGGGTTTTCTTTAACCTGGCTTGGTAGGATTCTTGCTAAGACTGGACTGTGAAGGCCCGTGAAAGATAGGAGGAACTTGGCAGGCCAGGTTGGGGCCTTCTTGAGAAGACATCTCAGAAGAGCCTGGCTAGAGTCTGGGATTATCTCAGTGATAGAGCACTTGCCTAGTATGCACAAGGCCCTTGATTTGATCCACGACACTGAAAAAAAAAAGGTGCGGTGGGGGAAGGGCCTGACTAAGATTGGTAAAGGGGAGTCTGTCAGTGCCTCCTTTTGCCTGAGGAAAGAAGATAAATTCTCCTATTCTCCAGACAATAGAGTCCATTCTTTGTTTGGTCACCTTCTGTTCATGTTGGAGCTGCAGTATCTATTGAGGTTCCTTGACAGATGTTTGGATGAATGTCCCCCAAAAGCTACATCTAGATGCTTGGTCCCCAGAGTGGAGCAACTGGAAAGTGGTAGGATCTTTAGGTCATGAGGATATGTCCTTGAAGAGGACTAGGACCTCAGGTCTTTTCCTCTTCTCCTCCCTGCTCCTTGGCTCATGAGTAAACAGTTTGCTCCATTGTGTACTCCATTATTGTTTGGAACAAAATAGAGTGCATACTGGTGAGTGAAAGGCCCAGAAGCTCATAAGATGGCAAAAGACTAGAGAAAACAGCACCTACCAGAGCACTGGAGGTACTTGCAAGCATCGCTGTCCTGAAGCAAAGGAAGGGTGGGAATTTAGTCTGGGGAACCTCTACATAGTCCTATAGCACAAAGCCAGGCTGGGCAGTTTGCACCTGTAATTCCAACCCTGGGATAACAGAGACAGGCGGATTCTGAGGGCTTGCTGGTCAGACAGTCTGGTCAATTGGTGAGCTCCAGGTTCAGCAAGAGAGCCTGTCTAAAAAAGTAAGGTGGACAGCAATAAAGGAAGATGCCTGATGTTGACCTCTGGCCTCCGTCTGTGCACACATGGGTGTGTGTGCATTTACATGTACACATACACATAAAATGTAATTGACCAGGAGGTGAAAGACTAGCTCAAAGATACTGAACAAAACCAGAATTTGATAACCCACAATGATATCTTTAGTTGTCTGTTGAAATATAAATTTTTTCATAGAGTTCTCAACACAGATTATTGAGTTGAAATGTCAGTAGGGAAGATGGGCTGGTACCAGGCAGGCCTGGGTTCAAGTCCCTGCAGTATCACCTCTGAGATGCTGGACAGCTTGACATTGTCTGTTTCCTTGGCCATGAGATTAAGATGAAGGCCTTATTAGTGTGCCTGGTACTGCTGTCGTTGCTTCACATTCTTGTTTTGTTTTGTTTTGTTTTTGAGACTGTGTATCTCTGCCTGGCCTGGAACTCCTTCTATAGACCAGACTGGCCCTGAACTCACAGAGAACCTCCTGCGTCTGCCCTTCTTAACCTTCAGTGCTGGGATTAAAGGTTTGTGCCACCATGCCCAGCCTTTGTGTGCGTGGGTGCATGGTGTCATGGTGTGTGTGTGTGTGTGTGTGTGTGTATGTATGAGGTCATGCACATGGTATGGCATGCATGTGGAGGTCAGAGGATAAGTTCCAGGAATTGGTTCTTGCCTTCCATCCTGCAGAGGCAGAATCTCTCCTGTTGTTTCTGTGTCTGCTTTGCCTACTCTAGGCTAGCTGGCCTGCAAACTTCCTGACTGTTCTCCTGTCCCCCACCCCATCTCATTGTAGTGTGCTTGAATTACATATGTATGACACTGCATCTCGCTTTAAAAATGGTTAATTTTATGTGTATGAATGTTTTGTCTGCATGTATGTAAGTATACTGTGTGCATGCAGTGCCTATGAAGGCCAGAACAGATCCTCTGGAACTAGAGTTATTAGCCTTCATGTGGGTGCTAAGAACCAAACCCAGGTCCTCTGGAAGAACACCCAGTACTCTTAACTTCTGATACATCTCTCTAGCTCCTGGATCCAGCTTTTTAACGTGGGTTCCAGGGATCAAACTCGAATTGTCAAGTTTGAACAACTAATGCTTTCACTGCCTGAGCCATTTCCCTAACCCAGTGCTTGGCATTCTTTATGTCATTTGGTTCTTACAGAAACCAGTTTTACAAAAGAGCAAACCGAGGCTTTTATAAGTCACCTCATTTGTTATAGATCACCAAATTCTAGCATTTGGTATTTACTGTTCGTTGATAAAAGCACTTAAACACTTTTCTTCCCAATGTAGAAGTGTATGTGTGTGTGTGTGTGTGTGTGTGTGTGTGCGCGCGTGTGTGTGTGTATGTGTGTGTATGCTGGGTGGGACCCAGGTAGATTAAGTGCCAGGGTCAGCTGCACCAAATGGGCTTATCCAAAGATGCCCCTCCTTGGCTGTGTATCATCTGAGGTGTATCTGGCAGGCAGAGGGCTTGGTTCCTTGTCATGCCTCCGCGTAGGCTCCTTCTTGCTATGCACATGGAATTGCAACTCTGAGAGGATAACCGGATGTCCAACCCTATGAGAGGTGGTAAGGCAGGGATAGGAGCCCAGGCCTGTGTTGCCCCAGAGACCGTGTTTTCTGCTTTGCTGTGAACCCTGGGTGAACAAGGAGGCAGAGATAGGGGAGAGGCTGCGAAGGTGGGGGGTAGGCTGCGTGGGTGGGGGAGGCTGTGCGGGTTGGGGGAGGCTGCGCGAGTCGGGCAGAGGCACCAAAAAGGTGGGGAATAAGTACATGGGCTTGGAAATGGGATAGAATTGGGTTCAGATCCTGCCTTGTTCCCCTTTTAGATGTGTCCGCTTGGAAGTGACTTCATTTCTCCAGCCCTTGGCCTTCCTTCTGCCAAATGGGTAGTCTGACTTCACACAGAGATGGGGGAGGGTTGTACAGACTGTGTGTAAAATGCTAGTGCAGGCTTTGGGTGTGGTGGCTATTCTGGTTCCTTGGTGGTTGCTGGGCTCATCTTCATCCTGTTCATTTCTTCATGGGTCCCAATGGAAGGCATTCTGGAAGGTGATTCTCCCAGACAGAGAAGGGGCCTTTCACTTTACTTATCTGTCCTTTGATGTATCCTTAGGAGCTGAAAGCCCCAGGCTTGGGTGTCCTACATATTCTTTCTGCTGTTGATCCTAAGGGTGAGACTGTACTAAGTTCTCTTGAGGAGGCCACCCCACTGCCCGAGGCAGGGCTCGGTTATCTGTGGGCAGTGTCAGGGTTTCTCACTTGAACATTTATTTCATCCCTGGATCCTGGAGTATGGACCTGATTTCTTAGACTGTATTCCCCAGAGACCTTGCAGCTCACAGGCCAGCCACTGGCTACCATGATCCTTTCAGGGACGTGGGGAATTAAGTGCCCAGAACCTCCCAGAACACCATAGCCCCTGCAGAGGGTGTGTACAATCTAAGTGATTTCTTTTTTGACTTAGGCATTGGTTTGGTTTGGTTTTTGCTGGAGACTGAACACATGCAAGACAAACACTCTGCCTTAGACTGAGGCACTGATGCATCATAGGTTCAGAAGTCAGTTACTAACAAGCTCCTCACCTTCGTAGAGGTCACTTCCAGTGGGTGAAGACTGACAAGAGCATAACACTAGTAGATTTGATTCTGATGCTGAAGTGAAGAACAGTAAGGCAGAAGAGGGGGATAGAGAAATCCTTGGGGTGGTCAGGAAGACTTTTCTCAGGGAGGATGTGCTCAAGAGCACAGACTCTAGTAGTGAGCGTGTCAATCATGGGAATGTCGAGGGCCAGGCATCTAGGCAGAGACCCTAAGGTGGGACTAAATCTGGCACTGAAGGACCCCTTCACATAACTGGGGGCAGAGGGTGGGTGGGAAAATAGACCAGGCTGGACGCTACCAGATCATATAGGACCATTTATGTGTCATTATTTCTAGATTCACAAGCTTAGCCTCTCACTCTTGTGTGATGTTCCTTGTCATGTACGCATATAGCCCTTGTAGCAAAGATCTTACTGTATCTGGACTGTGGGTCTATATTACTGTCACACTGAGGGTTCTTTACCAGAAGCCATGACTATTTCAGATATTCTCAGAACCCAGAATGGACTCGTCTGTGGTTCATATGCACAGTTGAATCAGTGATAATGAAGTCTGTCTATGAATGCTGGGGTGGGGGTTTTAACATGCCAATCACGATGGCAAACATACCTCATCAGCTCATTTGATGAGGCCCCCTCCAAGATGTTCCTACTTTACAGATGAAGAAATAGATTCTCAAGCTGTCTCATACCTCAAGGATAGCACACCACCAGGAACCTTGCTTAGTTGGATTAGAAGGCAGAATGCCAAGGGCCTTGCTTTCTACTGTGATGAAGCTGGGGCCTATGGCCTCCAACTGCTTTGTGGAGGGCTCATCTGTGGGGTTTGTTGCCGTGGGTCTTGGCATCCTTTGGTTCTCTTGGTCCTTCAGGGTTGCCTTGTATCTCTGCCAGCCCTGTAGTATCTAGTAGAGTCAGAGGGGCTGTGCCTCAGACCTGTCCTCAGCTTCATGTTCCGCAAATGGAAAAGTGGCACTTAAAACGAGTTTATTCAGGTGGGAGCTGTGCAGGACACGAAAATAAGGCTTTTGAGTTGCTGCACATAAACTTGAGTGTCAATGAAAAGCTTTTTATTTGGTTTTCGAGCCAGACTTTGAGAAGCCAGTGGGCCATGCGGTCTAGTAGTACGTTACGGGCAGTGGGTCAGAACAGGGGCCACTTTCAAGGGGAAGGAGGGAAAATCACCCTGGTGAAGCAAGGACGGCCAAGAGGCCGGGATGTCAATAAACACGGGCAGACACAGAGAGCCCCTCCCCCTAAAAAAAGTAAGGCAGCACCTCACCTCCTCGTGTCTGAGAAGGAAAATGCTTGAAGTAACCCATGTTGGCAGCTTTTATAGCTTCCTCCCTGTAATGTGCTGGGCAGCCTCTGAAAAGGCTGGTGTTTCATTTCCATGTAACAAGGCCGAGAGGACCAGGAGCAGCTCTCCAGCAGCAGCCTGCCTGGGGCTCTGCCCATGGAGGGAGTGGATTGCCTGGGCCCTGGAGCAATGGCCCGGCTGACTGCGGGGCAAACCACAAGGAGGGGGAGCAGGATTCCTGGCCTTCTCCCCATTCTTATTTGGCTTGTCACAGTCCTTAAACCTAAGGTGCTTTTATAGGCAGTGCCAACAAAGGAGGAGGCAGGCACTAGTCCATGCTGTCTAACCTCGCAAAGGATCCCCGGTGTGAGGAACCCACAGAGCGGTCTCTGCCCTGCTCTGGTCTGGCCAGGGTACTTTGCATGACTAGATTTTACATGGTAATATGTCCATATGTGTGTGAAGTGTTTTTGAACATGGGATTATGTGTATGGTTAAAAACATACATTTGCTATATTAGTGACCTGTGTGGGTACATTATACAATGTTTTTGAGAGCCACAGGTTGGAGGGAAGCAACTAGTTGTTCTTTGTTGTTGAGCTCAGGACATTTCTCCAACATGAGGTAAGAGTCTACTGTTTCATATTTTCTTTTTTCCCCTTTCCTTTTGATTTTCCTTCCTTCCTTCCTTCCTTCCTTCCTTCCTTCCTTCCTTCCTTCCTTCCTTCCTTCCTTCCTTTCTCTCTTCCCTCCCTCCCTCCCTCCCTCCCTCCCTCCCTCCCTCCCTCCCTCCCTTCCTTTTTGGAGTCTCATTAGATAGCTCTGGGTAATCTAGAACTCATTATATAGATCAGGCTGTCCTGGTCAAAAGGTCCACCTGCCTTGGCCCTGAGAACTGGGATTAAAGGCATGTACTGCCATTTCTGGCTCATTGTTTTATATTTTCATTGTAGATTCTTCCTCCCTGTTTTGTCCTAGATACTATCTAGAAAGTATATGTCTTTGTATGTATGTATGTATGCATATGCAACATTAGGAATCAAACTCAAGGCCTTGCACATGGTAGTCAGGCACACTACCATATAGCTACACATAACAGCCTCTTTAAAATTTTTTTAAACTTATTTAATTTAAAATATTTTATTTGTTATTTTTATTTTATGTGTGTGAGTATATTGCCTGTGTGTGTAAGTGCACTCATGTTGTGCAATGTCTGCAGAGGAGTTAGGGATGATTGTTAACTGCCATGTGGGTACTGGGAACTGAACACAGGTCATCTGCAAGAGTAGTCAGTGCTCTTAATTGCTGAGCCATCTTTCCAGCCCCCTGGGTTTATTTTAAGGCATTTATTTTTATTTTATGTGTATGAATGTTTTACTTGTATATGTTTATGTATGTATGTATGTATGTATGTATATGTCACATACCTACAATGACTGTGGCCAGAAGAATGCATCAGATCCCCTGGAACTGGTTATAGATGGCTTTGAGCCACCATGTGGGTACAGGGACGAAAACTGGGGTCCTGTGCAAAAGCAGCAAGTCCTCTTAACTACTGGCTCATGTCACTGGCTCTCTGTTTTTGTTTTGTTTTGAAAGAGTTTATTTATATTTTATGTATATGAGTGTTTAGCCTGAATGTAACTAAGTATACCACATGTGTTCCTTGTGCCCACAAAAACTGGAAGACAGGGGTTCCTGGAACTGGTTTTAAGGTCAGGTGCTAGCCACCATGTAGGTGCTGAGAACCCAACCCAAGTCCTTTGCAATAGCAGTAAGTGTAAATGATTTTAACTGCTGAGCCATCACTCCAGCCCCCTTCATATATATATATATATATATATTTTTTTTTTCAGATTTATTTTAAATTATGTGTATATTTGTGTGTACGTATATGCACCTGTGAGTGCGGGTACCCGAGGATTTCAGAAGAGGGTGTTGAATTCCCTAGAGCTGGAGTTATAGCTGGTTGTGAGCTGCATGATGGGGGTCTTGGGAACTGAACTCTGGTTCTCTGCCAGAGCAGTTCAGGATCTTAACTGCTCAGTGCTCAGCTATCTCTTCAGCAGCCCCTAGCCTCCTCCCCCATTTTTTGAGACCTGATCCTGCTGTGTTATCCAGGCTGGTCTTGAACTTTTGATTCCCCTGCCTCAGCCTCTCTATTCCTGTAATCAGTCCCAATAAAATTCATTGGTTCACCAAGTTGCAGTTTAGTGGTGTCTTTACTTGACTCTGTTACTGGTCACCTATCTGAGGTGACCAGACGTTTGTTCATGTGTCCATAGGGGCAGTGCCACACAAGCTGGCGTAAGTAAACTGATTGGGGTGGCTAGCCTAGGTTATATACAAGACTTCTATCAAAATAAAACAAAAAAGCCACTGAGATGGCTCTGCAGGTAAGAACGCGTGTCTGGTAAACCTGACCACCTGTGTGCAATCCTCAGAACCCACATAAAAGTGGGAGAAGAGGCCGGGCATGGTGGCACACATCTTTAATTCCAGAACTTGGGAGGAAGAGGCAGGCAGATCACTGTGAGTTCTAGGCCAACGTGGTTCACATAGCAAGTTCCAGGCCAACCAGGGCTGTGGAGTGAGATCCTGTCTCAAAAACCCAAACCAAACAAACCAAAACAAACTATTGTTTGGGAATAGTTTTGGCGCATAGGACATTGTGAAACTAGTATAGAGAATTCCTGTTTCCTTCATGCATCTTACCTAGTGATAGCTTAAATAACTGTATTATACTGTCACAATCAGGAAATGGATGTTTGCATATACTATCAGCTCAGGTGGACATTTGCTATTAGTGCTAGAGATTTAAAGAAAATAAATTTTTTTTTTATTCTATGTATGTCATTGTTTTGCCTGCATGTATGTAAGTGCACAGTGTGCATACAGTGCTCACAGAAGCAGAAGAAAGCATCAGATCCCCTGGAACTGGAGTTATGAAAGGTTGTTAGCCATCATGTGAATGCTGGGAAGCAAACCTGAATCTTCTGCAAGAGCAGGTAGTGCTCTTAATGGCTGAGCCATCTCTTCAGCCTCTTTTTTTTTTTTTTTTTTTAAATTGTATGAATATGTGTGTGCGCGCACAGATGCTCAAAGAGACCCATAAAAACAAGGCAGATCTGGTGGAGATGGTTGGGGCCTACCTAACATAGGTGCTAGGAACCCGACTCAGGTCCTCTGGCAGAACAGCAAGTGCTTTTAACCAGTGAGCCATCTCTCCAGCCCCTAGAGGGTTTTGTTGTTGTTGTTTTGGTTTTTTATTTTATTCTTTATTTTATATATATGAATGTTTTGCCTGACTGTATGTAAGTGCACCACATGCAACGCCAACGGAGGCCAGAAGAGGGTGTTGGGTCTCCTGGAACTGGAGCAAACAGTGGTGCTCTTAACCCCTGAGCCATCTCTCCAGACCCTTGGTTTGGTTATTTGAAACAGGGCCTCACTGTGTAGTCATGGCTGACCTGGAACTTGCTATGTAGACCTGGCTGGCCTCAAACTCAAGAGGTCCAAGTGCCTCTGCTGGCATTAGCGGTGTGTGCCACCACACTCAGCTGATTTTTTTCTTTGTTTTTTTCATCCAGGCTGGCCTGGAACTCAATATATAGCCAAGGATGGCCTTGCGCTTCTGTTATCTTCTTCTAATTCCTAAGTACTGAGATTACAGGCATATACCACCCTGCCTTTTTTTTTTTTTCTTTTCTCAACTTAGAGGCAAGGTCTCACTATGTAGCCCTGGCTAGCCTGGGACTCTCTATGTACCTCAGGCTAGCCTCCAACTCAGAGAGATCCACCAGCCTCTGCCTCTTGAGTGCTAGGATTAAAAATGTGTGCCACCACGCCCGGTTGCTGAACCTACTTCAAGTTTAGAAAAAATTTAAGTAAACACTTAAAATATGTCACAGTTAGTAGCAATCTAGTTTTTGCTGTTTAAATATACAGGAGTCTGTGAGTGGAGGTGGCTTACTTGTTACTCTTTCCTGGCCTCTTAGCACCATTCAGCAGAAGAGTTGTGTTCTTTTGCTCTGGGCAGGGGCTGTAGCTCAACTGTATAACTCTTTGCTGGTATGTACAAGATCCTGGATCCGGTCCCCAGCCAGCATGGGATTGGGAAGTAAAGGAGCAGGGTGGGGAAGTGGGGTGCATCACTTACTCAATTCACATAACGATTATAAGCCTCCCCGGCTGGGACTTAGCAACCCCTGGTTCTAAGATTGCCTCTGTGAACCCTACACTCCTCCTTTAGGCGGAGGTTCTGAACATAAATGTGTGTATTTGTATGAAGCCACGCATGCACAGACAATATGTAGATGTTTCTCTAGACTTCTGTCTCTGGAGCCTTCAGGAGTCAGAATTCAGGGACTGGGCATTTAGCCCAACTCCTCATTGAGTAGAGGAGAATTAGGCCACTTCAGAGGCCATCTGCTGTGTCTTTTGCTGCCCCAGGCCCCTGGGCTCTGGGCCATGCTCTTCCATAAATTCTCTGCCTTGTTTTCTTGGTTCTTTCTTCCCAACTCTCCTCTAGTTCTCTTTGCCCAGCTTCCAGTCACCTGGCCCTGAATTCACTTGGTTCCCTCAAGTGGGCATCGTAGGCTTAGCTTGAACCCCTTGGTCTTCATCCTCACAAGGCTTCTGGGGCCTCTCTAATCCTCCCACCTGGTACCAGTTGCCAAGGCAGAGAGAAAAGGCTCTGTGTGGGGGCAAGATCCAGGAGATAACATTTCTCCCAAATCCTCTTCAGTGGTTTTCCTTCCTCTCAGCCATTTTTGCCTCTTTCTGGCTAGCGCCTTCTCTCATGCTTTCTCATCCATTAGCCATGACCACCAGGCCTGCCTCCTTTTACAGAAAACAGACAATTCTCTTGCCTAACATCAGCTGCGACAGTGCTGACATGTAGGATCTAATGCTTCTTCTTGTGTGTGTGTGGTTCTGGAGACTGAACTAGGGCGTCACTCAGGCTAGGCAGGCATGCTACTAGTGAGTTATATCCCTAGCCTAATGCTCCTGTTCCTTTAACAAGCCAGACCCTGTCTAGTTTATGTCCTCACCGCCTGTCTCCCAAGTGACTGTACCTGAGGATTTTCTGCATGGGAGTTTGAGAGTGCAGGGCTGTGCTGTTCCAGACTCCTCTACACATTTAGAAATACCATGTCATTCCCAGATGACCGGGCAGATGTGTGTATGTGTCCATGTGCATATATGTGCGATAGCACCTTGTGATCTGCATGGGCCTCTAGAACAGCTGGGGCCAAGTGCTCAAATTTCTGGCTGCTTTTTGGTGGAGAAGTGACCTTGGGGTCTGGGGCTGCACCTGGGATGGACTGGACTTAGAGATAAATTTGCAGGAATGTCAGAGCTGGTCTGCCAGGTGAGCCGAGATTGCTAAATGACACTCTCTCCTGCCGCTGCCTCCACCCCCCCAAGTTCAGGGCCCTGTCCCCTGCTGCCCTCTGAGGCATGCAGAGAGAATGCCATGCCTCACCAGAAGCCCCTGGGGCCTGTAAGGAAAGGGAGGGAGGATTAACCTGCTTCCTCCTTAGACCTGTCCTTTCTCAAGTCCTTGAAGCTCAGGAATCAGCTGAGACCTCTGGTATGCAGGGGGAGAGCAGATCTGCTCCTTAAACAAACAGTAGGCAGTAGATAGGCTATATCGGGCCAACAGGTGGTAGTCAGACAAGCCTGAGTGCGTGGTCTCTTCAAAGAAGGACAATATCAGCAGTTAATTTGTCCTATTTTTTAAAAAATAGATCTTAGCAATTTAACCTTCATTTATTTGAGCTTTATTCCACTCTGTAGGACAGGAAGGCCCCACCAGCTCCATTTCTACCCTGAGATAGTTCATGGTCCAGCCCCATCAGCAGCCCCTGGGAGCATGATCAAAAATCAGAATCCAAGGTCCTGTCCTAACTTACAGAAGCAGAGTTTGCATTGTCCTAGATCTGCCATGGCTTTGAATGCACACTGGTGTCTGAGAAACATTGATCTAGTCCACACACGCTGTCTCTTTGTTCCTCTACCTGGGGCAGACATCACTAGTCAGAGTCATCCCCCACTAACTGTGCAGTTGAGTTGGCATATGCTATGAAGTCTCTGTCGTCTTTGTAGCAGGAGAGAATTTAAAAATAATTCTAGGAAGTGAGCTGAGTAAGATGTAGACTGAGCAGCTGAAGAAGGAGCTAGTTGTTTGAGGGGAAGAGTTGTTATGGGCTGAGTTGTAAACCCTTTTCAGATATGGAGTCTTAACCCTCAGCACCTCAAAATATGCCTTTACTTGGACATATTGGTTATGGCAGATGTAATTAGTTAAGGTGAGGTCCTACAGGAGTAGGCTAGGCCCCCTAATCCAACATGATTGGTGTCCTTATGTAAAGACAGGATGACAAGGCCCAGGTGTGAAGGATGCCAAGGTTGGAATTATGTAGCTGTGGACCAGTATGTGTTAAGGATTTGGGGCAATTACCAGAAGAGAGCGGCATGGAATGGAGTGTCTCCCCATTCTTTGGGGAGAGCATGGCCCTGCACACACATTGGTTTACACTTCTAGCCTCTAGAACTGTGAGAGAATAAGTGTCTGTTGTTTTAGTCTCCAGAATTCAAGAGCTCCTGGCTCCAAGCCATGCAGAAATAAAAAACTTGCAGTGTTTTAAAGTTTTAAAAACTTAGCCGGGAAAAACTGAGGTTAAGCAAGGACTATTTTCTGGAAAATGGCATGTAACTATCTGAATACCTTTTTGATAAGCTTTTGGGCACCAAACTAGCCTAGGGGTGTGATGTAGTACAAAGTTCCTGTCCTCAGGGAACTCGTATTATTATGGGGAGGGATGATGATAAGCAGCAAAGAAACTTACAAACAAGGTAACTTTGATGATTAATGCTTTAACGGGAATAAACAAAGACCAGAGGGAGAGAGCAGAGATAAGTCAGTCAGGGAATCTAGGAGTAAATGAGATAGCTCAGGACAGCATCTACAGCAAATCAGCTTAGCATTCTTCCTCTGAGAGACATTTTACATAGTCAGTCACTCTTTCACTCTGCAGTATGAACTTTAGAAGACATCCCCTTCTGCTAGGTTTCAGAAAACCTAACATTTGCATTTGGTAGCCCTAGCCAGATGGGTTTCCTAACCTCGGATCACAAAGTCCACCTGCGCTTTGCAGGAAGCAAGAATCTAAAAAGGGACAGACTGGATTTCAGAGCTGTTTCCTCTCAGATCGGGGTCACCAGGTCTCTCAGTCATTTTTGCTTCCCTCCCTCCGGAGGTGTGTCTCGCAACCAGCACTTCTTTCCTTCACAGCGGCTCCCATCGGCTCTCCCTTCCTACAGGGTGTGGTTCTCTTTTCAGGTCCTGGTTCTCAACCCACCACCAGTGCCCGCTTTCCCGCCTCTTCTTCCCTGTGTGCCCGCTCCATACCAGGCCATGTGCAAGGTGATGTGCTTCTTACAAAAAGGGCGAAGCTAGGTAGACAAAGATGCTGTCTGCATCGTCACACAAACTCATGGGAAATAGGACCCTGTCTAAGCTGAGGTGACAGGCCCAGGGGAGTGTGAGTCCATAGCATGAGGAGGTAGCCTGGGTGGCAGGGTTTCCCTGACAAGCTGAAAACAGAATTCAGAGTGGGTGGCAATCAGTAAAGAGGGGTAGAAGGTCTTTTCTAGGTGGAGGGAACCAGATGTGTAAACTCGAAGCAAGCAGGATCTGGAAGGAGCCGAAGCCCGCCCCCCCCCAGCATCTGGAGCAGTAAGAGGTCCCTGTGCGCCTCCCTGCCTCACACCTCTCCAAATAAACAGCCCAGTTGCTGCCAGCCCTCAGCCTGTCCTTGCCAAATCCAACAACCACTTCCCAAGCTCACTTTATTTGACCTGTCAGCAGCATTTGGCACAATTGACCATTCACTTCTTCACTTGGCTCCCACAGCACCACTCTTTTCTGACCCCCACCCCCACCCCAGCAGCTCTGTCTCAGCCTGTCATTTTGTTCCTTTTTTCTCTGACTTCACATAGTGATGTGTCCAGAGTTTTCTCTTTGAATCTCTTCTTTGTCTTCAATCCCTTGGACATCTCCAAATCGTGGCTTTAAGTACCACTCCCCAGTTCCAGACCTCCAGCTTTGACCTCTCTGCTTACTCTTCTTATTAAAAATTTATTATTTTATTTAGAATTGTGTGTGTCTCTGTGTGAGGATATGCACACTAGTGCAGTTGCCTGCAGAGGCCAGAGGTGGTGGATCCCCATGAGCAGTTGTGGGTCACCTGATGTGGGTGCTAGGAGTTGAACTCGAGTCTTCTGGAAGAAAAATAAGTCCTCTTAACCACTGAGCCATTTCTCCAGCCCTATTTATTTCTAATTGAATTAATATTCTTTTTTGTATGCTTTTTTAAAAAAAACAAACTTCCCAGGCTGTGATTTTTATCTCAAGGAGTTCAATTAGGTGATTAACAGAAATTAACCTGACAGACCTTCTAAAATGTCATTGGGTTATGCCACTCTGCTTAGTCTCTCCGTAGTTGGGACTGGGGAGATGGCTTAGTGAAGTGCTTGCCATTAGCATGAGGACGTGATTCTGGATACATAGCTCCCACACAAAAGTCAGGCACCATGGTATGTACCTGTAATTCCAGAGCTGGGTGGCAGAGACAGGAAGATCCTCCGGGTTTCCTTGCTAGTTTGGTCAACTGGTTGAGTTCCAGGTTCAGTGAGAGATCCTGTCTCTCAATAAATAAGGTGGAGAGCAATCCAGGAAGGCAGCTGAGGTTGATTTCTGACCTCCACATGCATGTACACACATGTGAGCATGCACCTGCATCCACATGTACACATAATACATATCTAACATACATGAATCCTTCAATGGCTTCACATGTGCACTAAGACATGTCACACACACACACACACACACACACACACACACACACAGATCCTTCAATGACTACATGTGTCACTCAGTAAAAGCCAGTTACAGTATTCTACAAAGCTCTACTTGACCTGGCCTCTGTCTGCCTCTTTGATACATCTCTATTCATTGCTCACTTTCCCTCCTGCATGATCTCTTGTTCTCCGTTCCACCTTTCCTTTTCCTCTTTTGCTTTGCGGGAGCTCACTAGAACCCAAGGCTTCTCAGGCCTCACACAGATAATACCACTGAGCTCTAGTCCCCATAGCATTATTGTAGCCATCTTTGTTGCTAGAACATCCTAGGCTTGCTGCTTTAAGGAATTTGTTTACTACAGGTCTTGGAAGGTAAGCAGGGCCTAATACATGCTAAATGACGCTCAGTCAAACCTTACAGAGTTTGTTATTCCTACTGCCTGGAAACTGCCCCTGCCCCATCTCTATAAGCTTTACTTGCATACTTTTATCAGGGCTCCTTAAAGACTCTCCCCCTAAATTTTAATTCCTTCCTTATCCTCTTCCCCCGCATTTTTTTCCTTTCTCTTATCGTTATCTGACACACCGGTATCTGGTTTATTTTGTTTATCTTTCCTGATTAAAAGGGCAGGAATTCTTGTAATTTTTCCTCCTAACCTTTTCCTCCTCTTGTCCTTCTCTCTTCCTCTCCTCCTCCTCCTCCTCCTCCTCTTCCTCCTCCTCCTTGTCCTCTTCCCCCTCCTTCTCCTCGTCCTCCTCCTCCTCCTCCTCCTCCTCCTCCTCCTCCCTCTCCTCTCCCCTCCCCCTCCTCCCCTCACTTCCTCCCTCCTCCCGCTTCTCTCCTCCCTGCCTGCTTGGTGGTGTCTGTGTATGAGTTTCATTTTGTGTGGAGCTAGAGGAAGGCACCCTGTGTTTCCTACTGTCTTCTGCCTTGTTGCCTGGATACACAGTGAACCTGAAACTTGCCATTTCAGCCAGGCTGGCTGGCCAAGCCAGCACAGGACTGTGGGTCTGCCCTCCCCGTGCTGGGGTTAAAAGCGTACACAGCCATGCCTAGCTTTTACATGCATACTGGAGATTCAAACTTAGGTCTTCAGGCTTGTTTAAGATCTCTTCTTACCCATCCAACCATCTCCCAACACCCCCAGCTCCCCACCCCCTCCGTTCCTGTCTTCCTTTTCTTCATCTTCTTCTTCTTTTTCTGCTTTTTGAGATTGGTTCTCTCTGTGCAACTCTGGCTGGCCTGGAACTCATGATGTAGACCAGGCTAGCCTTGAACTCCCAGAGGTCTGCCTGTCTCTGCCTTCTGCATGCTGGGATTGAAGGCATGGCTACCATGCCCAGGCCCTTCTTTTTTGAGATAGAGTCTCTGCATAGATCAGGCGATCTTCCAGCTCATGAGAGAAGTACACACCTCCAACTACCATACCTGGAATTGTTTCTCTGCCGCTAAATTCCTGGCATTTAAAACGGTTTCTTATTACACAGGAAATACTAAACCATAATTTGCTTCTTGTGGAGATCAAAGCCAAGACTAGGAAAATGTTCTACAACTGACTCCACCCCTAAAACACACTTGCAAGTGAATTAAGTAAATATATAGAGAGATGAATTCTTGATAGATTCAACTTAAAAATAATGAATCTTGAGGTTTAAGGATGTAGCTCAGTGAGAGAGCACCTTCCTAGTATCCTGGAGGCCATGGATTGAATCTCCAGCATCATAAAAGAAGAAGAGAGGAAGACAGAAGAAGAAAAACAAACCAAATAACAACAAAACTTTAAGCCAGATCTGGCAGTGCATAGCAGTAACCCCAGCCCTTGAGAAGTAGAAGTGGCAGGACGAGTTTAGGGCCTTCGTCACTTAGCTGGGGAGAGTTTACGTTAGCCTGGACTGTGAAAACAATAAAACAAAACACACACAGGAACACACACACAACATACATACACATACATATACATACATGCATACACACATATACACACATATACATACACACATATATGCACACACATATATATATACACACATATACACATACATACATACACACATACACATGAACACACACACACTTCAAATCCATGGGCATAGTATACCCCTCCATTTAACCAGATCTTCATTAATGTCCCTTGACTGTAGCTTGGGGTTTTCAGTGTGTACGCTATGCATACTTTTTGTTAAATTTATCTGTCCAGATTTTAATTGTATTTTTAAAAAATGCTGTTAAAAATGGTATTGTTTTAATTTTCCTGTTTCAGTTACTTATTATTAGCCAGTAGAAAGATTTATTTTATTTTTAATTATGTGTCTGTTTCTCTCTCTCTCTCTGTATGTATGTGTGTGTACCTGAACGCAGGTGCTCAAGAAGGCCAGAAGGATCAGAAGACGCTCAAAGATGATCTTGAATTTCTTTCAAAATTTTATTTATTATTTTTATTTTATGTGTATAAGTGTATTGCCTGTGTGTGTGTCAGTGCACACATGTTGTCCAATACCTATGGTCAGAAGAGGGCGTTGGATCCCCTGGAACTGGACTTTCAGGTTGTTAGCCATCATGTGGGTGCTGGGAAGTAAACCCAGGTCCTCCGCAAGAACAGTCAGTGCTCTTAACCGCTGAGCCATCTCTCCAGCCCCCATCTTGAATTTCTGATCCTCCAGCTTCCACCTACAAAATGCTAGGATTACAGGTTTACCACCACGTCTGTTTTATACAGTGTTAGGAATTGACCCAGGGCTTCATGCATGCTAGGCTAGTACTCGGCTGATTGAACTCCGTTCATCCTCTTGTTCATTTTTTAAAAATATATTTCATTTTTTATTATTTGTGTGTGTATGTATATGTATGCATGTGAGTGCATGTGCCCATGGAGGCTAGAAGTGGGTGTCAGATCTCCTCTGGCTGCAGTTACAGGTGGTGGTAAACCACCTGACATGGGTGCTGGGAACTGAATTAGTGTCCTCCACAAGAGTAGCACATTCTCTTTAACTGCTAAGAGCTAAGCCACCTCTTCAGTCCTCTCTAGTCCATTTTTTCTTGAGTAGTTTTGCAGTCATCCCTACCCTGCCTTTAAAGACACTCATTGCAGAAGCAGATCTCAACTCAGTGGTTTGGGACTCTGCCCTGGGTTGATGGAGTTTATTAGTTATTTTTCTCATAGCTGTGACACAGTGCGTGCCAATAATGATTTAAGGAAGCAGGGGTTT
Source organism: Eospalax fontanierii (assembly GCA_035773235.1). Taxonomy (NCBI): domain Eukaryota; kingdom Metazoa; phylum Chordata; class Mammalia; order Rodentia; family Spalacidae; genus Eospalax; species Eospalax fontanierii. The sequence continues at coordinate 24,022,380 of CM069527.1, read as the reverse complement.
ATTTTGGCTCATGATCTGAGGGTGTAGTTCATCATGGTGGGAAAGTGTGGTGGTAGAAACTTGAGACTGGACACAAGTGTCCATAGTCAGGAAGCAGAGAGAGAATGCTGGTGCTCAGCTCCTCTTCTCCCTGCTGTCCCCCTTCATTCCAGGACCCCAGCCCCTGGAGTCATCCACTTTTAAAGTTGGTCTTCCCTTCTCAGTCAGCTTCTCTGGAAATGTCCCCAAAGACTCACCCAGGGGTACATCTCCTAGATGATTCCAGATCCAGCTAAGTTGGTAAAATTAACCATCACACTGGAAATGTTTTTATTTTTTTTGTTTTTTTTTTACTGTTTTATTTAATGAGTATGAGGGTATTGCCTGCATAAATGTACCCATGTTGTGGAATGCCAGTGGAGGTCAGAAGAGGCAGTCAGATCCCCTGGAACTGCAGTTAGGGATGGTTGCTAGCCGCCATTTGGGTGTGGGAAGTGAGCCTGGGTCCTCTACAAGAGCAGCCAGTGCCCTTAACTGCTGAGCCATTTCTCCAGCCCTGACACTGGAAATCTTAACAGCAGCAAATGCCTGACTCTTCCTGCTCTGAGCATGCTGCTGTCTGCTCTTTTCACCTTCCTGGGTGTATGATTTGTTATTATTAATTTATTGTATTTTTATAGAATGTAGTTCCATTCTGCCAAGGTGCCTGAGTTCTCTCCCTACATATTCTGTGATACAAGATCGTCCTAGCGCCCATGAGTCTCCCCGTCCCTGACCTCCTACTTGTTTGTTGTGCACCTACTCTGGGACGGCCCATCCTAGCTGCATATCATAAAGTGCCTATGACTGAAAGTATACAGGTCCTTTATGTGTACGTATATAAGCATATGTATATAAAATGCATTTATTATATAATTATATATGTTTCCAGGGTTCTTGTACATCTTTGGCTCATATATAGCTATAATTTATTTTTTATTTTTATTATTTTTATTTTACATTTATGAATGTATTGCCTGTATGCATGTAAGTGCACCCATGTCATGAAGAGCCCACAGAAGTCAGAAAAGGCCGTTGAATCCCCTGGAACTGGAGTTACAGATGGTTGTTAGCTGCCATGTGGGTCCGAGAATTGAACCCAGGTCCTCTGCAAAAGCAGTCAGTGATCTTAACTGCTGAGCCATCTCTCCAGTCCCCATATCTATAATTTATATATACATATTTTGTTTATTTTTTGGTGCTAAGGTTCAAATCCAGTGTTTGTGCATGATAAGCAATGGCTCTATCACTAAGATACATCCCCAACCCTTTAATAGCCTTTTTGAGGTATAAATGACAAGAAGGTAATTTTGTGTGTGTGGGGATGGCTGGGTTGAGATAGGGTCTTATGTAACCTTAGCTGGCCTCAAACTTACTACGTGGCTGAGGCTGGCCTTGAACTGATTCTCCCTGCCTATTGTTTCTGAGTGCTGGGATGACAGGTGTTCGTCACCACGCCAACAAGAAATACAATTTTTAAGATATATTATAGATGATCCCTATAAGCTGTTGTAATTCAATTATGATTTTTCAACTTCACCATGGAACGAAAGTCATGTGCCTTTAGTGGAAACTCTGCTTGGAAGTTTGAGTTTTGATCTTTCCGGGAAGAGAGTTCTTTCTTGTGTTGTTGGTCAGCAGCAGTGCCTTGAAGCTCCCAGTTATCCAGATGATCAGCAGGGAAGCCCCTTCATAGTGTGCTGTGTTGCCAAGTTATGGGATTTGGTAGGTTAAGTACACTAAATACGTTTTCTGCTTACATTATTTTCAACTCACAGGTATTGGGCTATAACCTGTAAGTCAAGAGATGTCTGTGCTTTGTTAGCTGGCCTCAGGGAGAAGATTGCCTTCCGTCCACTTCTGAGAGTGGCGCACATCCTCCTCATCTGTGCCAGACCGCTCTGTTGAGATGTTACTGTTTCCCATCTCTCCCCATCCCCCACTGCTATTTCCGCCTTCCCTTAGGCCGTCGTTCTAATGTGTGCAGTGCGTTCCCTTTCCTGTGTATTCCTTAAAACGTGGAAACTGTGTGTAGGTTTTGAGAAGTTGTATAATGGTAATACTTTAATATGTAAATAGTATTGTTATATTGTTCTGTTTCTTCACTCAACCCAGTTTTTTTTAATCTCATGTTGCTAGTGTATGCTAATATAACAACTACACACATAAGATAAAAAACCAATAAATGCCTTAATTGAATTATAAAGGAAAAGTGAAAGGAAATGAATTTATAATAAAATACCTGATTCAATGTTTAAATGCTCTGAGACAAACACACCAGAGAGAGAATGAACTGGCAGCCTTTGATATCTTTGAATGTGAGAAAAGCAGAGATTTAACCAGTACTGCTGAAGCTTTAGATGGCCTGTAACTGGAGTTACAGATGGTTATTAGCCTCTGTGTGGATCCTCTGCAAGGTCAGCCAGTGCTCTAAACACTGAGCCATCTCTCCAGCTCCATACAATACCCTTAAAATGGAATAATAAGGAAACAAAATTTTGCTAGGCATGGTGGAGCACGCCTTAATCCCAGTACTCTGGAGGCAGATGCAGGTGGATCTCTGAGTTCAAGGCTGGCCTGGGCCTGGTCTGCATTCTGAGTTCCAGGTCAGCTGGGGCTACAGGAAGACCCTGTCTCAAAAAGACCAAAAAAAGAAAAAAGAGAAAAGGAAACACAATTAAAAAATATGAGTGTAGGTGAGATGTTTAATCTTGGTTACCAATAGGATTTAGAATCACCTAGGAGATGCCCCTCTGGGCATGTCTATGAGGGTGTTTCCAGAGGGTTCATTGAAGAGGGCAGGCCCCTGAATGGTGCCATCCCATGGCCTGGGGTCCTGGACTATCCAGAAAGGAAAGAGTGGAGCAGTTCCTTTCTTTCTGTCTGCTTCCCAACAGTGCATGTGGCCAGCTGCCTCCAGCTTCTGCTGCCACACTAGAGCCGCTTTCAATGCCGTATCTTCCTGACCACGATGGACCAGGCCTTCAAACTGAGCCAGAATAAGCCTCTTCATCCTTCAGTTGCTTTTCTTAAGTATTTGGTTACAGTAGTGAGAAAAGAAACTATCATAATGGGGAAATGGTTTGAAAGAATATCTAGGGCTAGCAGACACACGAAAAGATGTGTAACATTGTCACTAGGGAAATTTGTCACTAGTTACAACATAATGTGTTGTCGGGTATGGTGATGCCCTTGATCCCAGCACGCAGAAAGCAGAGGCAGGCGAATCTCTGAGATGGAGGCCAACCTGATCTACATAGTGAGTCCTGAGCCAGCTGGATCTACTAGGAGACCCTGTCTCAAACAAAAACAACATCAGCAACAAAAAAATTGTAGTGAAGCCTGGAGAGATGTCTCAGTCGTTAACAGCACTGGTTGCTCTTGCAGAGGACCTGGGTTCAAGTCCCAGAACCCACATGGCATCTAACAACTGTCTGTAACTCCAGTTCCAGGGGATCCAACACCCTCTTCTGACCTCCTTGGGCATTGCATGACACAGGTGCACTCACACACATGTAGGCAGTACACTGAAACACATAAATTTTTTTTTTAAAGAAAAACAATCATAATGATTATAAGCATGCATTTTATTTATTAAAAAGCCTGACTCTACTGGTGTTGATGAGGATGAAGGCACTGGATCTTTGATGTATTACTGGTGAGAATGTTAAATGGCTCAAACACTTTTTTTTTTCATTTTGTAAATAAGCATAGGAAGTAGTGAGTGTCACTGTAGCATCCCTACATGCGTGTCATGAACTTCACTCGTTTTCACCCTTCCCACTCCCTTTAATCCCTCTCTCTTTAATACAACCATTTTGAAAAGCAGTTTCTTAAGAATTTAGCATTCATCTCTTTCATGATCCAGCCATTCCACTCCTAAATACATACTCATGAGTAAAGAAGGCAAGGAAGCAGACTTGTATATGAGTGTTCATAGCAACTTTATTTATAGACCAAGACCAGGGGCAACACAAGTGTCCATTTACAGATGGCTGAGTAAACACATCGCAGGTACAGCGGAGATGCTTCCCTCTGAGAGCTTGAATCTTCAAGGCAGGCTGTTTAGGAGACACATTTCTGCCCTCATTCTCGGACACATCCATGTTGGATGCTTTCTGTATTGTGGGTGTGTGGATTTGTGCAGAGCATGTGTGCCACTGTGCTCGTGTCAGAGGGCAGGGGGCAACTCAAGGTCAGAGGGCAACTTGCAGAAGTTGAGTCTCTCCTTCCATCATATGCGTCCTAGGGATCAAACTCAGATCCTCAGGCTCAGCAGCAAGTGCCTTAACTTACTGCGCCATCTTGCCAGCCCTGCGCTCTAGGCTGAGCTCTGTAAATTCCTGGAACATGCTCAGTGCATTTGGGAGGCGAGACGTGGTGAGACTGCAGTCACTGTGCTCAGGCAGCCCCGTCTCCTTCCTCATTTCTGCGGCTCCTTCTGGCCAGTTCCTTCTTTGAGTTGGGATCGTGTGCCTTTTCTCAGGGACTCTCCATCTCCTTCACTCACATGCTTTTCACGTCAATCTTACTGCAGCTGCTAATACGACAACATAACACAGAATTCATTCATGAACGTGTTTGCTCATAGAATTGTCAGTTCCTCAAGGGCAGGAAATGCCTGCTTGGTAGATCTTGCTTTCTCTTTTCTGGTGCTGAGAATCAAACCCCAGAGCATGCTAGGTGTATGGTTTATCTTGATGGCTAACTTTATGGGATTTAGAATCACTATGGGAACAAACCTCTGAGCAGAACTGTGAGGAAGTTTCTAGATAAGGTTTATTAAGGTGCAAAGATTTACCCCAGATGTGAGCAGTACCTTTTCATGGCTGAGCCCTGAACACAAGGGGAGAGCTGGCTGTGGACTGGCATTCAGGTTTCTTTCCTTTTTAAAATTTATTTATTTTATTTTAATGTTTTCTGTGTATGCATGTTTTGCTTACATGTGTATAATTGTACCTTATGTGTGCAATGCCCATGGAGGCCAGAAGAGGGCATCATATCCCCTGGAACTGGACTTAGGGATTGTTAGCCACCACGTGGGTGCTTAAAACTAGACCCAGGTCCTCTGCAAAAGCAGCCAGTGCTCTTAGGCACTGAGCCATCTCTCCAGCCCTGCTGTTTCTTGACTGTGGATGCAGTGTGATTTGCTGCTTCGGCTCCTGTGCCGTGACTTCCCATTACGATGGACCGTGCCGTGACGTCCCACTATGGTGGACCGTGCCGTGACTTCCCAATACGATGGACTGTACCCTTAAACTGTGATAAACCCATCCTTAAATTAATGTTGTTCGGTATTTTGTCAAAGCAACAAGCCACTAATACACTAGTAAGTGCTGTGCTTCTGAGCCACTCTCCTAGCTGTCTTCTTTAATCCTCAGGATTTATTATAGAGCTTACATGCCATAAGTACTGAGTGGGTGAATGGATGGATGGATGGGTGAACTGTTGTCAAAGGATATATGCTTACCTATTGTAAAATTAGTTATTTTGGCCAATGGTTTTATATGTTAGATCACAGACCCTCTGGTGGCAGCAGCTTCTCTCTCTCTCTCTCCCTCTCTCTGTGCGTGTGTCTGTCTGTCCGTCTCTCTCTTCAGGCCACATCTCATTGCAGTCTCTGTCCAGTCAGAGTTGACAAGCACAGCACTTTGCAGTGTCCTTTCCTCGTGTAGCTGTGAGCAAGCCCAGTACCCCTCCACCCAGTCCCAATACACAGGCCCGAGGCAACTTTGTATTAAAGCTTTACTTTTGTCTCCTGTCTTTCTGCTTGGCGACTCCTGATACATAGATAAGTCCCATGGTGTGGAGCCCCCTCTACCCATCCTTGAAACCCGTTAGAGCAGGAGACTCCTTTTGGACCTGGCAGGGTTCAAAGGTTCTTTCCCATCAGGACCTCTGGCATGGTGTCTGTGATGGCTCTGTCCCCTTAGGGCGCCACCACACTGCCTATAATACAATGCTTTAACTCTCCTGATACTTCAGAACTGAAGGGATTGGAAGGCCCTTTCTCCTCAGGACCCCATATCACTGTCTTTGATGGCTTTTTTTTCCCTAATAAAGTTCTTACTAAAGGGTAAATTGACTCAACATCCTTTCTACCAAGCCTGTCACATCTTTTGTTGTTTATAATATTATATGAATTGGACCTTTTATTAAACAGATCATATGTTCCATTTCAGCAATGATACCAAAAGTTGTAACTCAAAGAGTTTTCTGGATTACTGGAACATATACAGTTACTTTTCCTGTTGTTGTGATAAAAATACAAAAACAACTTAAGGGAGAAAGGGCTTGTTTTGACGCACAGCTCAAGGGTACCGTCCGTGATGGCAGGGAGGCCAAGGTGTTGAGCTTGAAGCATCTTGTCACTTTGCATCCACAGGCAGGAAGCAGAAAGTCAGTGCTCCTTCTCCATTTATACAGTCCAGGACCCCAGCCAGGGAATGGTGCCCCGCACAGTGAGCAGGTGACTTCCTGCCTCAATGAATGAAATCGGAGGACCATGCTCAGAGGACTTTCTCCCAGGTGAGTCTAGTTTCTATCAAGTTGACTATGAACATTAATCATCACTTATATGTTGTTAGCTGGAGTTAACTTAAGTTTTTCTTTTCTGAGATTGGGTTTTACTGCATAGCCCAGCCTGGCCTCAAACTCAAAATTCTCTTCTTCTCAAGTGCTAGGATCACAAGTGTATACACACTATGCCTAGCCTGCTTCCTTTTTCTTTTTTTTTTCTTTAAATCAGGGGTCTCATTATGTAGTACTGGCTGACCTTGAACTCCTTACGTAGACCAGGCTGGCCTCGAAATCACAGAGCTCTGCCTGCCTCTGGCTCCTGAGTACTGGGATCAAAGGTGTGCCTCACCATGCCTGGTCCTCTTTCTTTTTTAAGGTGGAATAAAATTTCATTTAATTTGTGTACTGCATTTATAAGAACCCATTTATTCCTAAACGGATATCTAGGTTGTTTCTAAATCTTTTTTGTTGTTCTTGCAAAGCAGGTCTTAATATAACCCTGGCTGGGATCCTGGACTGTATAAGTGGAGAAGGAGCATTGACTTTCTGCTTCCTGACTGTGGATGCAAAGTGACAAACTGCTTCAAGCTCAACACCTTGGCTTCCCCACCATCACGGACCGTACCCTTGAGCTGTGCGTCAAAACAAGCCCTTTCTCCCTTAAGTTGTTTTTGTATTTTTATCACAACAACAGGAAAAGTAACTGAGACAGTATATGTAGTCTCTAGCTTACCATGTAGTTGAGGCTGGCTTTGAATTCCATCTCCTTCCTGAGTGCTGGAATTATAGGTGTGTGAGATCATACCTGATTCTTCAAATCCTTATTGTTGTTTTTAAGATTAGTTTTTGTGTTATGAGCATTTGCCTGCATCTATGTATGTGTACCACATGCTTGCCTGGGGCCCACAGAGGCCAGAAAAGGGTGTCAGATCCCCTGGAACTGGAGTTATAGACAGTTGTAAGCCACCATGTGGGTGCTAGAAACCGAACCTGGGTCCTCTGCAAGAACAGTCAGGGATCTTACCTGTTGAGCCATTTCTCCAGCCAACCGAGCAAGATAATTAACCTCTGCCCCGCACTGTGTTCCTCATCACTATTATGAGCATTTTGGTAGTGTCTGTGTTATGGGATTGCTGGGAGGGGTGGATGTGAAGGCTGTAAATGCCGTGCATCATAACTGTTAGTTTTTGTTGTTGCTACTATGGGAAAGGGAAGCCAGCACCTGAAAGAAATTAGTCTAGATTAAAGGGAATCAAACAAGGAAAGGAAGTGTTTAATATGGGTTGAAGATACAATTCCATTTCCAGTTGCTGTCTCCGTTCTCCTCTTCTTCCTCTCCTTTTTTTCTTTTAATTAAGCCGCATGTTGCTAAGTGCTAGCAGATGTAAAAGTTGTAGCTCAGTAGGAACCGTAGAGAAGGACCAGAGATGTTTTTCGGTATGTGGAAGGATAGGGGGATCGCATGGTCTGCTGAGAAACATTCACAGAAGGGACTTGTGTATCTCTATGGAACCATAGGGACTCAGGAAGCCAGAGCCTCTCCAATGAGCCTGCAGCTCTGAGTGGGCCTACTAGTCATGAAAATACTCAGAGCTCAGTTACCTGAAGGAGCCTGGAGCCTGGTGGGTAGGACTTACTGCATTAGCTTTAAGGTCAAAAGCTCCATGAATTTCCAAGACGCAAATATTCTTGTGGGCACCATGTGCCCAGAACATCTCTGACCAAATGTGCAGACAAAGAAGGTACCCTGAGATGCTTCACCTGTTTGCCTGAAATTCACCAACCCACTCTCCCACTCTCACAGTAAGAGAAAGAGAGAGATAGAGAGAGAGAGAGAGAGAGAGAGAGAGAGAGAGAGAGAGCGAGCGCAGTGATGGATATACCTTTGAGATTGATCATGCATAACATTCTACATTGGTCTGGATGCTGGCAAGTGGACACAGATTTCTCAGTCTCCACAGGTATGGAGACTGAGGTTATAATCCTGAGAATGTTTTAGATACTAATGTAGCCAAGACAAGTTTTCAGTATTGCTTTATTTGGGGCCCTCTGAGGAAAAGCGTCTTTTGTTCTACATGATGCTTGCAAAAATAAAGAGAGCGATAGTTAAAAACTCCTGTAGTGTTTCCGTATGCTAGCCACTGTTCTAAGTACACACACACACACACACACACACACAGATATAGGTATATCTTTTATTTTTCACAGTAGCCTTAGAACAGAGGTGAAATAGTTCAGTTTTTCAGATGAAAAAAATGAGACATTATAAGGTTATATAAACTGTTTAAGATAGGGGCTAGAGCGATGGCTCAGCAGTTGAGAGCACTAGCCACTCTTCCAGGGGATCAGGTGGATTCCCGGCACCCACATAGTATATAACACCCATCTCTAATTCCAGTTCCAGGGTACTGACACCCTCTGATGGCCTCTGTGGGCATTACACACACAGTACCTCTATGCAGGCAAAACGCTTATACACGTAAAATAAAAAGTAAACTAAAGTAAAATAAGTAAAGTAAAATAAAATAAAAGTAAACTAAAAAAAATGTAAAGGTGTCTAAGATCACTTGTTAGAAAAAAAAATGGCATTGGAGAGATGGCTCAGCAGTTAAAAGCACTGGCTGTTCTTTCAGAGGGCCTGGCTTCAATTCCCAGCACCCATATGGTGGCTAATAACTGTCCTTAACTCCAGTTCCAGGGGATCTGATACCCTCTTCTGACCTCAGGCATGCACAATATGGGTGCACTTATGTACATGCAGGCAATTCATTCATACACATAAAAAAAATAAAATAAAACAAGCAAAAGATGAGCAGATCTGGGATTTGAAGGCCTGAGGGCCTGGCTGCTCACTGTTGCATTCAATTGACTCTCAAACTTTTGGATTATTTTTTTTTAAGTTTTTTTGAGAACAGTCTCCCTGAAGCCCTGCCTAACCTGGAACTCACTATGTAGATCAGATTGGTCTCAATCTCACAGAGATCCACCTGCCTCTGCCCCTTGAATGCTAGGATTAAAGGTATGTGGCACCATGTCCATATCAAGCCAGCTCCCTGAATGGAATACCATACCTCAGTCCCTCATTCCTGATCAAGCCCCTGACCTACATGACTCAGTAACCCGCTTATATCCATTTTTTTTAATTAAAAATTTTAAAGAATTTTATGTGTATGAGTGTATTGCCTGCATATATGTAAGTTCACCCATGTTGTGCAATGCCTGTGGAGGTCAGAAGAGGGCATCAGATTTCCCTGGAGCTGAAATTATGTACAGTTGTTAGTCACCATGTGGGTGCTAGGAATCAAACCTGAATCCTCTGCAAGAGCAGCCAGTGCTCTTAACCACTGAGCTGTCTCTCCAGTCCCATCCATTTTTTTGTAAGCCCTTCGGATTGAACACAGAGCCTCACAAACCACTGAACTATATTCTAGCTATGTTCCTACAGACACTTTAATCTTCAGTTCCTGGGTTCAAGTCATATGATTGTGTTTATAGTTATGAATATGTATAAACTGACCAGGTATATTTTTCCCCAAATGGCAGTTTTTTTTTTCTTTATGAAAAATTACATCTATGGGACCTTGAACTCAAGGAGCCTGCCTCTCCTCCAGAGTGCTGGGATTAAAGGCGTATGCATCACACCTGGCACATTTACTTTTTGTTTGTGTTTTTGTTGTTGTTTGTTTGTTTGTTGAGACAGGGTCTCTGCAGCTGTCTTGGAACCCACTCTGTAGACTGTGTAGACCAGGCTAGCCTCGATCTCACAGAGATCTACCTGCCTCTGCCTTCCTAGTGCCAGGATTAAAGGTATGGGTCAACCATGCCTAGTTTGGCACATTTACTTTTTAACTGATATTTACCAACAAAAATCATAAATCCTGGGCTTGGGGTTGTAATCCAGCGGTAGAGCCCTTGTCTAGCACGTTCAAGACCCTATGCTTGATCTTTAACACTTCCCCAAATAGGTATATATATGGGATAATGTGATATTTTAATACTTATGTATCTTGTCTACTATTTAAATCAGGCTAAACATTATCCTCTCAAACATTTGTTATGGTGTATGGTGAAAACACTCCAAATCCTTTCTCTTAGCTCTTTGAAATGTGAGCACCTTTCTCTTCCCCATAGTCACTCTGCTGAGGGTGTCTTGTTCCTCTCTGACTGTGACTTCACTATTTCTGGCATGAGAGAAATGAGGCATGGGACCTTCAAGGACTCACATGTAGTAAGAGCTTCTGAACTCTGCCTCACCCGGGGCTGTGCTCCCATGCTGCATTATTTCCCTACTGTGTGGTTTGAAGAAATCATGGTACTAAAGGAGCCCAGTGCTAGGAAGCCAAACCACAACACACCTGTTCTTTCGGTGATGTATGGTGAAGGTTCTGGCCAGATAACATCAGCCAGGATTTTTCTTTTGAGACAGGGTCCTATTATGTATCCCAGGTTGGCCTCAAACTTACTATTTTCTTCCCTCTGTCTCCTGAGGGTTGGGATTACAGGTGGGTACCACCCCACCCAGCTCTGATGAAATTTTAAAAAGGGAATGAGCACCTAGGAGAAGTTGAGAAAACATTTTATGATCCAATGAGATGGTAAAGGCTCTTGTCGCCAATCCTGATGGCCTGAGTTGGATCCTTGGAACCCACAGGGTGCAAGAAGAGAACTAACTCCCTCAAGTTGTCTTCAACACTTGAACACACCACACCACACACACACACACACACACACACACACACACACATACACACACACACCCCAAATGTAATTTAAGAAATTTAAAATTTATTAACTGAACTTTTAGAATTGTATGTGGAGGAACACCTCACTTTTCTAGTCAGCATCAAGGAGTGCTTTGTGCTTTATTTCCCGTTTTGCTGTCCAGTCTGTCCCATTACTTAGGCAAGTTTTTTAACCATCCTCATTAAATGTCAGGAAGTTGTAGCAAACGCTAAGACTGGCAGACAGAGGAGGCTTTGGCCTGTGTATTGTCTCACCAGGTGAGTGGAGCGGGGGTCCCTGAACTTTAAGAAGCTTTTGTGTTTCCAGCTGTCCCGGGGTGGAGGGGTTGGGGGGATTAGCGGCTTAGGCTGACCTCGTGGGAGTGGGTTTTATTGTTACAACTTATGAGGCTGAGAGCATTTTTTTTTTTTTTTTTTTTTTTAAATATAGCACCATCTGTTTCAGGATCTCCACATGCTTACACACCCCTCCCTTCCAAATAAGTTCTGTATCTGGAAGAGTGAATTCATTGTGGATGAGCAACACATGTTTGATGTGGAAAATGAAATTGGTCAGTCCATTCTTTGGTCATCTGCATCACCCAGGCAGGGATGCAAATAGGGCTAACTAAAATACTGTCCTGACTTAGGGGACCTAGTCACTGAGGCAGACATAGGCATGCAAAACATTTAATAGCATTAGGAAATAAATTAATGACAGTAGGTAAAAGTGAGACTAGGCAGGCAAGATTGATTTCCATGTGGAGGCTGTGGATGTGACGCACCCTAGGAAGCTTCCGTGTGACACAGCTCCTCCTTGAGAATCTGCATAGTCCTGAGCAAATGTGCACAGCACAATTAGAGGGACACTTGGAGGAGAACAAAGCTGCTTGTGTAAGTTTGAGGGGGAGCGCCCAGCTCTTTTCAGCATAGTCCGGAAATTCATTCTGTAACAATGAACTGTAATTCCAAGTCAATAACACCTTCTAAATCCTCTCAGACTCTGCCCAAAATTATAGAGGAGGAATGGCGAGTCAATTCCGTTCAGTCAGAGCTGGATAGCTGTGTACTTTGCTCAAATGCCTGGGATCTAATGGAGATGGGCCGGCAGCCAGGAGCAAAGCGAGTCAATACAGGACTTGGAAGAACGCTGATGCTGGGGCAGATAATGAGGAAAGGGCCAGGATTTGAAAGCGTGACCTCGAAGTCTTCCTGTGTAATGAGTATAATGGAGGGCTGAGATCTGAGCCCCGGGTGCACCTGTGTCTGAGGGAGCCAGCCAGCAGCCTGGCCCCATCCCCGGATAATGTGGTGAACTCTGTGGGAACCTGACAGCCTTCAGTCTGTCTTGACTGCTTACTTGAAAGACTGGGAGACAAGTGATTTACTCTAAGGGAGAGACATGGGACTTAGTGGTCGAGAACTTTGGCTATAAGACCTAGTGCTCCCATCTTCCAACCGTGTGTACTTGAGCTCATCTACACGTTCTGGATTTATCTGTAAACTGGGAGAAGGAAATTGGGCTATTGTGAAGGTTTAATAAGACAGACGTTTAAAAAGTACTTTACATTGCATATGGCACCACATGTGAGTTTGTGACAAATGTACCTGTTATTCAAAAACATAGTCATGGGGCTGGTGATGTAGTTGGTGATAGCAAGGCTCTGTATTTGATCACCAACACCAGAAGAGAAAAAAAAAATGAAGGGGGCAGGTGAAATGACTAAGTGGGTAAAGGCACTTACTGCCAGCTGATAATGAGGGTTCAATCCCCAGGGCACATAGTGGCAGGAGAGAACTGATTGCTGGAAGTTTTTCTCTGGCTACGTGGGCACCATGACACATGCATGCACACATACACACAAATAGATAAATCTGTGTGATAGAAAATGGAAGAAAAGGAAGATGATTACTATATTACTTTTCTCGTCGCTGTGCCCAAAATTACTGACAAAAGCAACCTAGGAAGGAAGGGTTTATTCTGGCTCACAGTTTGAGGTGCCATCCATCATGGCTGGGAAGGCACAGAGGCAGGAATGTGAGGAGGCTGATCGCATTGTGCCCACAGCCAGGAGACATATGAAAGTGGGTGCTTAGCCTGCTGCCTCCTCTTCATTCAGCCTGGGACTCTGGCCCATACTGCCCGAGTGTGTTTAGGGTGGGTCTTTCCACCTCATTTAATGCAGTCTAGAAAGTCCCTCACAGGCATAGCCAGAGGCTTGTCTCCTGAGGGAGTCTAGATTTCCATCAAGTAAACAATCAATATTAACCATCACAGTAGGAAGAGAATGATGATGTTTTAGTTTTTCCTTCCGTGCATCCTGAACAGGGCTTAGAGAAAGAGTGGGAATTATCATTGAAAAAGTGGGAATTATCGTCTTCTTCCCCTAAGTTCTCCATCAGCAATCTTAGAAAGGATAGGGAACTAACTTGTGCAGTTGGATGAAGGCAAGGTGAAGTTCTACAAGGCTTTCACTTCAGGGTCTTAAAATCCAGACTTCCCTTATTCAAAGGACAGCTAGCTCCCTGAAAGTGTAGGCAGAGCACTTTCCACTGAGGGACCAGGATATTTGATTTTCTCCCATTAGAGAATCTTGGCTCTCAGAGCAGCATTTCAGTGCTGACACGCTGAGTTGCCTGAGAGCCTGCTTTTCTAGCAGATCCTGGTGAGGCTCATGTTCCTGGTCCTGAGACCTCCCTCATTTAATCTCACAAACAGCTTTGTGTTACTTGGCTGAGACTTCTCAACTTCCTTGAAAATATTGGAAATATTGGATTTATAAGGAGAAAAAAGTTATTTTGGCTCTTTTTATGTTTTTGTTTTGTTTTGTTTTGAGACAGGGTCTTACTTTGTAGCTCTAGCTGGCCTGAAAGTTGCTCTATAGACCAGGCTGTCCTCAAATGTAGAGATCTGCCTGCCTCTGTCTCTTGAATGCTGAGTGTGCTCTAGCTCAGGATGGCCTTGAACTCATTATGCAGCCCAGAAAGATCTCAAATTTATGATCCTTCTGCTGCAATCTTCCAAATGATGAGATTATAGATTACCAGTATACCTGGCCTGACTCGTAGGCTTAGGTTCCAGTATGTGGTTGGGTAGACCCATTTGATTTGAGCCTCTGGTGACATGGGCATCTGGAGAGAGTAGAAACGTGTGGTGGAGCAAACTGCTCACTTCACAGCCAAGGAAAAAAAAAGAGGAGGAGTCTGGGGTCCCACAATCCCTTCTTCCTAAGGACCTCCCAGAAGCCCCTTCTCCCAAATGTCTGTAGCATCTCTCAGTAGTGCCACTTAGAGGCCAAATAGCACAGGGACTGTAGAGGGATAGTCACTGTATATTTCCTGGGCTCGGGGCAAGGAGCTAGCAGCTGCTTCAAGCAAGGCAGTTGTTCAGGACTCTCCTCTTGAGTCAGACAGCTGCCATTTTCCTGAACTCAGCTGTGCCTGCTTGCCAAAAAACCTTACACCTGGGCCTGTTGACTGTTCATGGCCCCCACATAGAAAGAGGTTCAGAGAGTCTTGGGACCCTCACCTTGGTGTCCAGCCACGTCTTCCAACCTGTGATGAGCAAAATCAGGACCTGATTCCATGAGGTCTGGGGGAAGAACTGGAGGCTGACGAGGGTCTATCCCCATTTTATGTGGCTCTGCAGAAGCCATCATTCATGCTTCGGTGAAGACTTTCTGATGCAGCCTTAGGATGGGGGTTACCCACTCTACTGTAAGTAGTCATACTCCTGTAAGTAAACCTTCACCTACTGCTCTATAAGTAAATCCAGTAAAGTCGTGGTTTTCTAGAGTGGGTTTCCACTTTGATGGAATCATACTTCAATTTGTCTTTGAGGCCAAGGGAGTAGGGGTGAACTTTATTTATACCCCCCTCAAAGGAATTTTAGCTGCGAAGGCATAATTCAAAGGTTCTGGCTCTATGACAAGGACCAGCTTATTCCTCTCCGTACAGACACTAGAGTCCCCAAGTCTTTTTCTTTAAAACATTTCTTTGTTGTAGTTTGGTTTTGCTTTTGTTTTTTGAGATAGGTTCTCACTTGGTTTGGCCTGAACTCACAGTGATCGTCATGCCTTGGCCTCCCAAGTGTTAAGATTATAGGCATGAACTACCATGCATGGCATTATCTTTTCTTTCTTTTTAAGTTATTTTTATGGTACTGGGGATTGAATGTAGAGCCTGTGCATGCCAGTCAAGTGCTCTCCCACTGAACTATAGACCTTCAACTCTTTCAAAAATGTTTTGAGACAGGTGATGATCTTAAACTCACTTTGTAGTCCAGGCCGGGCTTGAACTTTTGATCCTCCTAAGGAGCTGAGATTATAGGCCTGAGCATTATTTTTCCATGTATTGCCTTGCACTCCATTTTTTTGCATCCTGAGTGCTTCATGTTGCTTGTCAGTCCACAGTGCAGGGTCTGATCTCTGTTTCTTTGATGTATTCTTATGATTAGACCGTAGTCCTGATGGCACCACCTCCCTTCTCAGCCTCCTCATCTAGCTTGGCATCGTCTTCATGTCTGATCAGCATGACAACAAATTAATGATGTTCAACCAGGGAAGGTCAAGGCCAGAAGCAACAGCATGCCCCTAGACACTGATGCCACAATTCCTTTGAACATGACTGTGTATTTCTCAAAGCTTGTTGGATGACAGTGTCCTGCAGAATGCTTCCCAAATGCAGAGTCCTGTGATCAGATATAAGAGAGTGCTCCATACCACAACCCCTTCTCCAAGACTCATGATTATTAATATATCGAAAAATTTGAGAAAAGAGTTTTCTAAACGCATATGACCATTAAGGGCTGTCTTCTCCTCCCCCACAAAATATCACCTAGTAGTGCTATGTACATTAATATTTTAGAAACTACCATCTGAGAACTGCTTGTGTAGGTGCTCACCTGGTTACATCCCATATCATTAGATTATTCTCTTCCTAGATTCCTCTATTACAAGAGGAAAATGACAGGTGATGTAAAATGTCAAATGCTGGGCGTGACTTTAATCCCAGCATTTGGGAGGTAGAGGCAGGTGGACTTCTGTGAATTCAAGGCCAGTCTGATCTACATAGGCGGTTCCAGGCCAGCTGGGGCTAAAGGGAGACCGTGTCTCAAAGAGACAGAAAAGAATAAATCACAGTACTCATCTCCTTAAGGAAACTGAGTAAGCAGAACTCAAGAGACATGTGAACAGGAAATGGAACCAAATGTGTGACTGACCCCAGAGCCATGTACTCAAGAAATTCATTGTTACAATCTTTTCTTATTATTGTGCTGTCTCCAGATATTTATTATGTCAGTTCTGGGTCTGGCATAGTGCTTGGTGAAAATGAAGGCTCCAGTTAGACTCCTTGCATTTGGGGAACTTTTATTCTCCAATGAAGACTCTGCTTGTCAAGCAAATAGAAGCAAACACATGAGACTGGAATGACAGATGCCATAAGAATGGCATAGGATGCGTACCCACAGACTGCTTAGAGCTTGACAGGTGCACCTCCACAGCTTGCCTGTGGGAATCCCCCAATCTGGTACCACATTACTCATCCTTATAAACTCCTCTTAAGCCTTCATTGCCTTGTGTAACCTCAACCTGTCCCCAAGGAAAACCTCTAACCACTTGGCTCCCCGCTTACAGTTCTGTGGTGACCTGCCAGCTGACATCCACAGGCATGGAGGTGACCTAGCTTGAGCGAAACACTGGCTTTTCAGTTGCATGTTCAATAGGCAGAGTTGGCAGCTTGTCAGCAGGCTTATGTCATCTGGTGACTCTGTCAATTTCTTCCTATTCAGCTTCTTACTAGTAAATACCCTCAGGACACTCTTGGAAGCCAGAAGGTATGGGAGGACCGTGAGAGAGCCCACAAGAAGGCAGAGAAGAGAGAGATAAGCTGGGAAGACCTGTCCCTAATTGCTGAAAGGGAGAAAATGCGCCAGGGCAAGAATATTCTAGAATAGAGACAAAAGTGTCTCCCTACAGAACAACTTTGCTCCAAAAAGGACTTTGATTTTTCTTACAGTTGTTGTGTTCAGTCTCCTGTGTCTCTCTTCTCACGCTTTTTTTCCAGTTCACTGCTGTTAAAGCTGTATTACTTCTCATCCACTCTAGTGATCTATGGAAGCAAGAGCCAGAGGTGTTTCCATTCCTACAGCTCTAGATCTTAATAACAACCCTCTCCCTTCCCATGTCTCTCCTTATAGACCTTTTCTTTAGGCTGTGTTCACTAACCTCTCCAAGTGTAGCTGTGTTGGGGACCTGATTTCCCCTCCTCCCGTGGACTGCCCAGATTCTTGGCCTGTGGCTTCCCTTCTGCCTGCTAGATGGGAGCCCTGAGTTTGGATGGCATGTGCTCAGAGGGTTAGGGCTTGCACCCGAGGCATAGTAATTCAGTGAGCTCATTCCTTCGGGGGTGACTTTGGGAAATCTAGGTTCTTCTTGTGGGTGAAAGGTTGCCCACAGCAATGGGGGGACATTTGCCGGAGGCCACATAGGGCCATCCTCAGAGGCCCAATCAGTTCCATGGTCCTCTCCAAGGACTGCCACTCTAGAAGTCAAAGTTCAAGTTTCTATAAACCACCAGAACAGATGAATCTGTTAGAGTTCTATGTTAACTTTCCTAAACTAGTTAAGAACTTGGATTTGTAATTGTGAAGGTTAATCTCAAATTTCCCATCAGAATACTCTTCTTACTGAATATGTGTCTTCCAGGGATATGGAGCCTTAGGCTGACTTCCTCCCTGGCTTCAGTCCCTCTTTTCTCTGGTCATTCAGGTCTTTCATCCATTGGTGTGTTGCTCAGTCCTATGCATTTGCTGAGCACTTTGTTGCCAGGTGCTAGGTGTACATGAGATAAGGTTCTGCCTCATGATGCCGGTCCATGGAGAGACAGGTGAGAGGTGAAGTTCTCTCATGTGCCTGCCACCTAAACACCCTGCTTTGGGAGAGTAGTCGTGATGCAGAAGCGAGGCGAGGCCTGCAGTGGGGTTATCAGGTAAGACCCATTTGAGATGGTGACATCAGGAACCAGTTGCCGAGAATGTGAAGGAGTCAGTGCTGGAAGTCTCTAGTCTCTTGCGTGTTCCCTGTAGTCAACAGATACCCTGGTACTTTGGCAAAACAAACTCGACTGTTTCTTCAACAGAAACACATGGAAGCCAAGTGTGGTGACTCATGCCCGTATTCCCAGCACTTGGAAGTCTGAGGCAGGAGGATTTCTATGAGTTCTAGGACCGCCTGGGTTACAGAGGGAGTTTGAGACCTTGTCTAACAAAAGAAAACAAACAAAAAAAGATGGAGTTTGGAGCTGAGTTGTTCCAGGTTGCTGAGGTATGCCTGCATATATGTAAGAAAACAGATGGATAAGCATGTAGCTGTCTCCTTAACAATGCTTGACTGAGGTGTAAGGCATGGACAAGCAAAAGATGTGCAGCATCTGCCCTCCTCTAGACATGTCCTGCCCCACCAAACTTAATACCCTTGAGTGAGTGCATTTTAAAATGCAGCAGGTGTCTGTGTGCTCTCTACTCCGTGATGTCTACAATCCCTTGGCAAATCCATTCCCCAGAAGATCCCTACGCCTCCCTCATTCCAAAGAATGGTTTTTCTGTATCCTATTGTAATGAGTAGGACTTAGAGCCTAAAGTTATAACAAGAGTCTGCACAGCACATATCATTTACAATGTGACTGATGATTCAAGTTAGAAAGTACAGTTATTGGGACTGGAGAAATGGGTCAGCAGTTAAGACCACTGACTGCTCTTGCAAGGGAACTGGGTTCAGTTCCCAGCACCCATATGACAGCTAACTTCTGTCTGTAACTAGAGTTCCAGAGGGTCTGATACCCTCTTTTGGCTTCTGTGAGCATTGTACACATGATACATTTACATACATGCAGGGAGGTAAAACACTCACACATAAAATAAAAAAGTAAATTTTAAAAAGAAAGTACAATTGCTATTCCTTATCCATGGATTTTCTTTCCAAGGTTCAGTAGTCTGACTTGAGTTCAGATGGAAAAAGCTTTAGATGGAAAATTCTAGAAATAAACCAATCATGTTTTTGATCATTTGATGACAGTATATTGTTATAGTTGCTGTACTTTGTTTTTATCATTGTTAGTCTATTATTTTTGCCTAGTTTATAAATTAAACATTATCTTAGGTGTGTGCTGGCATATTATACACAGAAAAGAGATTATCTGTGCTTTCAAGTGTCCACTGAGGGCTTTGGGCCATATCCCTGGTGGATAATGAAGGTCCACCTTGGAGAGCTGGAACTGTGAGAAGTTCAAATGCCTCAGCTGCTGGTGGACAGAAAGAACTGAGAATCCATCCTGCATTTTCTGACTTAAGCCACATTTTCTTCTCCTCTTGTGAAACTGTAGTTTTCATCCTGGACAGTACCAGGGTACGATTGCTGCTGGAGTCTTCTTGTGAATGTCTCAAACATGGAAAAAACCGCCTTACCCTGCATGTGTGAGGCCCTGTGTCCAACCTCCAGAACAGGGGAAACAAAACAAAACAAAATAAAATAAAACTGAACCTCTCCACAATCAGATCCAGAACCCAAAGACTTTGCATCCCGAGTGCCTTGTCTTCTTCCTCACCTGCTGCCTGGGAGGCCCATTCTGCATGTCCTACCCTGGTGAGACTCTAAAGCTGACCCCTGAGCTACAGCCTATGAAGTAAGCAGTGTGCGTGCCTAACTATATGATAAAGGGTGTGTTGAGCCCCACTTGGCCATGGGCCAGGTGCTGTTCTAGCAGATGGTGGTGCTGGGCCCAGGGCCCCTGAGTTCACGTAGGAACACCCTGGTCAAGCCTTTGATAGCAGAACGAGGGGAAAACAGAGACATAAGACACTTCCTGTCCCAAAGGGGACTGAGAGAGGACACCTGAAACAACAGGCAGAAGCTTCACTACAGCCGCCGCCCTCCAGGAGTCATCTAAGGTTTGGGGACTGGGGCAGACAGTAGGTGGTGGGATGGTGGACTGCGTACCTGGCACACCCAAGGCTCTTGCTCAGATCCCCAGTACCAGAATGTAGGGGGTTGGGTGGGAGAGTATATTGGTTGGAAGTAGGATTGGGCCAGCTATTTCACGGAAGTTCAAAGTCAGTGTGGTAGATTAGTTGTGTCCTCCGTGGGCTAGGCATGGGCTTAGCACTGACCACCCAGTTCCTACCTCCTCAGGGCGTGTAACCCATCGACTGATGGAGATGGACAAGCAAGCAAACAGTAAAAATCAATGTAATGAGGTTTAATTTTTTAAAAGATATTTTTATGTGTGTGTATATGATGTGTATATGTGTTTGTGTGAGAGGATATGCAGGTGTCATGGCGTGAATGTGGAGAGGAGGAGAGGAGAGGACACCCTTAGGTATTGGTCCTGGCCGTTCACCCTATTTCTGAGGCAGGGGCTCTTGTTTGCAACATCTCTGTGTACTCCAGGCTAGCTGGCCTTGAGCTTCCAGGGATTCTGTTGCTGCTTCCCATTTCTCCAAAGAGTGCTGGGGTCATATGTGTGCCATTTGACTTTTCACATGGGTTCCAGGGATCTATTACATCATGTCCTGGACCTATTAGGTTTTAAAGAGAAAGTGTGTGTGTGTGGGGGTATCTCAAAAGAAGGGCTTCTAAAATAGTCAGGGAAGGGTTTTTGGACGGAGAGGAGTCCAGGCAGGGACTTGACGGATGTGTAGGAGTTTGACCATGCTTGATTTCATAGGCTCCCAAAGGTTCTACTTTGAATTGGAAAGCTAGAGGTTTTGCTGTTGTTAACTGTTTATTTTGCCCTGCTGGAGAGCAAAACAGACATTTTACCATTGAGCTATTCCCCAAGAACGCTTAAGCTTTAGAATTTTAACCCAAATAGAAAACAAAAACTTGAGTGGTAGTCTTTTTCTCCCCAACCATCACCCTGCTCTGAATTCTGTAGCACTTCCTTCTTAGTAGCAGTGTCTTGTCATGCTGTATGGGGCATGTGGCAGGGCTGATGGCTCAGGGCAGATGCATGAAAATGGCAACAAACGCCTGTTCCAGATTAACATTACCCAGCAGGCTTTGTTTTTTAAAGCTGATAAAGCTGATGCTTATCCAGCTACCAACTCTGGTCAGGGCCTTGGAGGTAACTTGTTTGAGACTCTTCTGAGACAATTGCTGTGACAAAATATTCTGACCAGTACCAGCTTGGGGAGGAAAGGGTTTATTTTGCTCATGTCTCCTTGGTCACACAGTTCATCACTCAGGGGCCCAAGGTAGGAACTCAGGCAGGAACCTGGAGTCAGGAGCTGAGGCACAGGCCACAGGAGGACAGTACTTACTGGCTTGCTCCTTTGGTCCACACTCAGCCTCCCTTATAACAACCCACCCGGGGTGGCACCACCCACAGCGGACTGGGCCCTCCCACATTACTCAGCAATCACTTGGCCACAGGTCAGTCCAATGGAGGCAGTTTCCCAGTTGAGGCTTCCCCAACCCAGGTGTTGTCAAATTGACACTCAAGCTATCTAGTACAATTGGTATGAAGATCATATATACTAAGCTTTAGAGATGAGAGAAAAGAAACCATGTTGGCAGACTGTTTCCAGAGCTGTACTCTGGAGCTGTACTATAGGTCAAGTTACCTTCACCAGGTGGCTCCAGGGTCAAGTGGGTTGTTGCACTTTTTGTTAATTTTGGGGGTGCTGGAGATCAGACCAGGCCCCTGCACTGCTAGGTAACACTGTACACTGAGGTATATCCCCAGTCCTGGATGTTGCTTATTAACTTCACACACTTGGTTTGATTCTTCTGTGTGTGTCTATCATCTCATGGGTCTTCTCATAGCCACTCAGCCTGGCCTGTGTGGGTCCCGGGGGACCTGGAGTCCCCGTGTCTGCTCCCCACTTCTGTAAGGTGTTGGTGCCTCTTGTTTCTTCTGCTGTGGTGATTTTGCTGTGGCATCCCTTGTTACCCCTGAGAACCCTGTATTTGACACCTTTGATCTGCACATGCATAGGACTGTGAGTGACAGGGCCATTTTGAATAATATGCCCTGTGATTGTGCGATTACTTGATTGTGTCTGTCTCCCTTACTTAACCGTAAACTCAGATACTGAATGTGGTCGCTCATTTTATGATCGCAGTGCTCCCTGTACCTCACCAGTCCCTAGCTCTCTGGGGAACTAGGTACAGATAGAAGCATGTGCCTGCGGTGGGGTGGGGTTCTCTGAAATCTAGAAAGCAAAGGCCACTTTCCAATGGGCATAGGCCATGGCTAACCCATCCTGGGAAGCATCAGAGAATGCAGGAAGGTGAAATGAGAGACAGCTGGGATGCTGTGCCTCTGTGCTTGTAGGTCTTTCTTGTCATCCTAAACATCAGAAGCCGAAGCTGCCCACTTCCCTTTAGAACAGACAGCCAATTGTCTTCTCCTATTTTTCGCTGGTGGCCCCACTCTCCCTCAGTACATCTTAGCTCCATTCTCCCTATTGAAGTGAGGCAAGGAGTGTGTTTCATTTCTGTGTTCTATTAAACCTAGGAAAGGCACAGGAAGTTCTGTCATCAGGCTTTTCCTGCTCAGCAACTCAGTTAGGATGCTGCTTTGAAAGAACATCCCATTTCACTGAAGACCTGGGCCAGTCTGAGCAGGAGCTCTGGTCACTTGGGCCATATTAATTTCCAAATAGATCTGGGGAAATGCTCTTCTGTATCTGCACATCCCTGGGATGCCCTCTGTTCTCTGCTGAACAACCTTTCAGTTTACAGTGTAGTCTTTCTATGGTATCAGGTGGATTACTCAGGAGCTGAGTGGGGATGTGGGTTGCAATGTGGAAGAGATGATTCTTGAGTGGCCTCAAACTGGAATCCAAGCAGTGTCTGCTTCCCATCCTCCTTCCCATGAGAATAAAATAGCAGAGGTCAGAGACTCAAGTGCTGCAAAGAACAGCACTGTAGAGCCCCGTGGTAGTTGAGAACTCTCCCCTGCTTTAACCAGTCTCTACCTTATTGTAATTGTTCTCCAAATACAAATGACTACTGCTCTTTAAAAAAAAAATTACTTATTGTGGATGTGCGTGTGGAGGTGAGAAGATGACTTGCAGGAGTCAGTTATCTCCTTCCATCATGTGGGTTCCAGAGATCAAACTCAGACCATCAGGTTTGGTGGCACACCTTTACCTACTGAGCCATCTCACTGACCCTGTTTTTGTTTGTTTTGTTTTAGTTTACTTTCTGTTGCTGGAATAAAAATCACAACTGAAAGCAACTCAGGGGAAGAAAGAGTTTCTTTTCGCTTACATTCCAGGTCACAGTCTATCATTGGGGGAGGTAGGGCAGGCTTCAGGGAACGCTGCTTTACTGGCTTGTTCTCTGCCTTGCTCAGCTAGTATTCTTACATAGGCCAGTACCACTTGCCAAGGGAATCCACTGCTGTCAGTGGGATGGACCTTCCTAGAGCAATTAACAATCAAGACAGTATCCTACAGACATGGCCACAGGCCCATCTGTAGCAGTTCTTCAGCAGTTCTTCTTCCCCTGGTAACTTCTAGGTTGTGTTAAGTTGACAAAACCAACCAGGACATTTGATTACTTGGTTTTTTGAGATGGTCTCACTCTAACCATCTTAGAAATCACTGTGTGGCTCACATCGGCCTCAAACTAGTGACTGTTCCTCTTCCTTGGCTTCCCAACTGCAGGCACAGATCACCATGCTGGCTAACTACTGGCTTTAAGAACAGACTTACTAGGTATTACAGCTCAGTTTCTGTTTGGGCTATTAGGTGTCTAGCAATGGGAACTATGGTGAGCTACAGCTCTTGTTCCTATCTCAGAGGGCAGCTGCTTCTCAGCTGCAGACACTGTGGCCATGTCATGATATGGGACCAGTGTCACCAGAGAATCGTGTGTGTGTGTGTGTATGTGTGTGTGTGTAGTGGGGGTTGGGATAGGGGCCAGAGGCAGCTTTTAGGAGATGCTTTTAAGAGAAATCAGGTATTTAGATTTATATATATATATATATAATCTTGATTATTTTCTTTTTGGTTCTAGGATTGAACCCAGGGCCTTGCTTAAGCTAGGTAAGTGCTCTATCACTGGGCTGTACCCTCATCCCCAAAGTCTTCTAATGTTTAAATGTTAACAACAAATCCTTGTTTAAAAGCTGTCTTATGTATGCCAAACAAAATTTGCCTGGGTTTTGCCTTTGTCTAGTAGGTTAGTTAGCAGTCCTTGAGCCAGTGCAGATGGGCCATCCCGGTGACTTCATTTGTTCAGATGGCAGAAGGAAGAGTGAGGTGCAGGAGGGGAAGGCTGCTGTCCCTGGAAGTGCTGAGAGGCCTCATGGGAGGAGGGGGTGAGCTTGAGAAACTTAGGTTTGGGCTTTTCTCTCCCTTTTTTCTTAACTGTTTTTGAGACAGGATCTTGTTATGTAGTCCAGGCTGGCCTCTAATTGGTGATGCTCCTGCCCCTGCCTCCCAAATGCTGGGATGGTAGTTGTGTGCTACCACACCTGGCCTTGGAAGACTAAGGTGAAAACAGTAGGACCAGCCATCCAGCCCTGTCATCTGTTTTTAAAAGCAACTTCTCCAGTTGCCAAAGATTTCACGTCATTGAATTTTGGCTTTGGGTTATGTTGTGGGCAGAGAGAGCGCAGGAGACTGGGAAGGAAATGTTGCAGATTTATCTTCCTAATTTTCCTTGGCTTAGGCTAATATCAAAATTATTTTGAGCACTCCACTGACAGAGGCGGAAGAGAGAACCCAATTTGATATTAAATATTTGCAATGGAAAATTCACAAAGTCTTTCTGAATGGAAGATATTTCCGAGCGAGCCCTGTGGGACTCATCCGGGCAGTTGTTCCCACTGCAGCATGCCTCCTGTGGTTGCTACACTGTTCTCAGAAATGAGCATTCCTGACTTTGAAGTGCTGGGGTTATGCCGGGTGGATGCTGAGCTATGCGTCCTCGGCTTCCCTGGCAATGGATGAATAAAGGGGAGAACGTTGCAAATGGTGCTTAATTGTCCAACTGGTAATTCTGTGATTTATGAAAATTACATTAAACCAGGCGCCTCCAGTCAGGGGTGGACTATATCACACTGGGAACAGTCACAGTCCTGGATGCTAGTCTAGCATTTCCTGGGTCCTCACAGCACTGGGCACTCCACGTGTCCCAACACTTTTCCTCCTGAATCTTCCCTAGAATCAAGATTCTAGTCACCCTATTTTATAGGCCAAGAGGTTGAGGATCAGAAGGGTTGTGTTTGGGCCCAGTTAGTGAATGGCAGGACTGGGAGAAGGTTGTTAGACTTTAGACTGGGCTCTCAGTAAAACCTATGCCGGCATTCTGTGTGCTAGAACGATCTGAGTTTCTACTGGCCTGTGGAGAGCTGCGATCACCTCCAGGCCCTTACCCTGAAGACGCAGGAGTCCCAGCACAGAGGCTGGGTCTCCCAGTTCTGACTCAGGTTACCCCACCGTCTGCTGCATTCCCCTCAACTGTAGTCATCTGGCAGACATCCGGGCAGATAAGGAACGAGAGTCCTTCTCTTTGACTTTGGTCCCTGCCTCACTGCATCTTTGCAACTTGAGCTCTTCGCGGCTCTGCAGGTATCTAGTTCCCAGGAGGCCTGGGACTCTGTGTGTTTCAGAGCTCAGAACTGCGTCTGGCTGTCATGGGGCTCAGTACACATTTGTTGAGTCTTTATGTCAATGGACTCCCAGCTTGTACTACTGACCCCATCAGTGAGTCTCACCCTAACTGGACTGTTTTCTATGATGTTCCTTTTGCATAAAATGCTGTTCCCTCATGCTATGCTATTCCTACCTTATCCCTCTTGGCTCCTTCCTCCTTTCAGGTCTGAGCTTAAATTACCGCCTTTGTATTTTCGTGTATGCAAGTGGTATGCATGGGTTATGTGTTCTCGTTATGCACATATACCTCGATTTACAATTACGCATACTCACATAGTCACATTCAACCTCTCCTAACCCGGTACAGGGCAGACACTGTCTGTTTTGCTCATCCTGCTCTCCCAGGGAGTAGGACTGGGTTCTCAGTAAATATTTGTGAGCAGATTGAGTTCTTTCACTTCCCTGCTGACACCAAAATCCTCCAGAGTGGTAGAGTCTGCTGTAGTTAATATTTGCAGTGGGATGAGGGCTTTTCTCCCCATCCCCAATGCTCCCAACCTTGTCTTAGTACCCAGCAGACTCACTACAGCTCAGATGAAGTCATATATTTTCCTCTCTGGGTCTGTAGAACCCTGGCTTCTGGAAGCCAGTCTGCCCTCGCTGTACTTAACCCCAGGCCAGAGGGCCAGTTCTGTTGCTTTGAAGGCTACTGGCAGCTTCCTGAGTAACTTAGGCTTCTCAGGGATGATCTGTAAAAGCCTTTGTTTCCAGCAGTTTATTCAGTGCCTCCCTCCGCAGCATGCTGCCTCTTCCCTGCTCAGAGTGTTAGCATGGAAGTGAATGAATCTTTCACCAGGGAACCCGGAGGAAGGTGGAAACATTAACACCCATAATGCTTTTCCCCAGATAGGAGCAGGGTTCTAGCTCTGCTCAGTCAGGCCTTCAGGATGAGCAGAGCGCGTTCTGGAGGTCACCGGGAAGTGCTTCAGGAAAACACTCCCCCAACCACCCACAGCCCTGCACCCCCAGCCTAGCTTGTGAGTGCCACCATGAAGAAGAGGCAGGAAAGTATTGTCAGACATTTTGCCTGCATCCCTCTGGTCTTGCTCCATCCCCTTCTGACCTTCCATTCCATTGACCAACACCTTCTGGCTCCTCACTTGGCCCTTCCTCGACAGTATTGACTTTCAGCTCTCCCCACCAGTATCCTGTGGACTCTGCAGTCCCAACGAATAGCAAGATCATCAAAGAGGAGCATGAATGAAAAACTGCTTTCTGACATGCCTTCAAAGTGTCTTTTTAGAAGTTCAAAGGATATGGAGAGGAGGCAGGGGAATCAAAGAGGACGGGGGCGGGCAACGAAGTCTCCAAGGAATCATTGGAGTTTTCATTGTATATTTTCTATGATGCTTGTGATGTAAAAATCAAAAGCACCCCCTACCCCCAGGGCACTCTGTGAGTAGATTAGATGCAGAAAAGGAAGCAAACCACCTTACCGGCCCAGGGCTTTACCCTGGTATCTTAAGACACCCATTTTATATCTGCATTTCCTGTTTGAACCTCGATCGAACATTTTGATCTGGGCAGTCTGTGTCCAGAGATGGAGATTGAATGCTGCTTATGTGGTTCAATGGAGATGAATAATTTAGTCTGTGCAGAAATTCCCCATTACCTCTTCCATTTGAAGATAAGCTAGAATCCATCTGCAGCAATGAACATGCAGAACTTGGCAAAGATGTGGCACAAACCACAAGATGCCAGAGACTTCTGTTCTGACAGACAGGAGAAGCAGGATTCTGCTCCAGGCTGTGGTTGGCCCTAATTGGTGTGCCAGGGGGAGCATTGCTGATGTTTTCATGTAGCTATGCCTTACGCCCAACCCACCCAGAATATGTTGGCAGTGCCTAGCACCTAGAAAGCTCTTCAGGGAAGTGAGTGAATGGCCGAAAAGTGAACAGCTTTATTTGCAGAACCCTGGAATTGATACACTCATGGCTGATCAGGCCCAGGTTATAAGGCCAGTTTCGGGGATGAGTGTTGATTTGCTACAATGGTCAAGTCTGCAAAGGATTTTAATTGCAAGGAACTTATACCCTGACTTAAATTGGATTGAAATGGGAGAGGCTTTTCTAAAGAAAAAAAAAGTATTTATTTTTATTTTATGTGTATAAGTGTATTGCCTACATGTTTATAGGTTCACTCTTGTCATACAAATGCCCACGGAGGTCAGAAAAGGGCATTGGGTTCCCCTGGAACTGGAGTTACAGACTGTTGTTAGGCACCATGTAGGTGCTGGGAATCAAGCCTGGATCCTTTGCAGGAGCAACCAGTGCTCTTAACTGCTGAGTCATTTCTCCAGCCTGGAAGAGACTTTTTTGATGAAGCATTTTTGAAGCCAGGCTGTAGATTTGACTCTCACTTGGCTGGTGCAGGGGCTGCAGACAATTCCTTAGGAAAGTCTCATTTCCCCCACCTCTCAGCTCTGCTGTGTGGTTTCTCAGACAGGCTGTCCCCTAGGGTGGCCAAGACAAAGGAAGTAGTGTTTGATGATCAACAGTAAAGTCTCTGGAGCTAGAAATAGCCCTGGTTCAAAAGCTCCAGTGCACTATTTGCAGTTGTACCACCACAGACAAGGCACTTAGCATTTCTGTGTTCACTTTCCTTGTGTTAATTAACTAATCAATTAATTTTGCTCTGTTGAGGACTGAACACAGGACCTTGCACATGTCAAGCACATACCCCTCCATTGAGCTATGTTCCCAGTCCCACTTTCCTTGTCTTTAAACTGGAAACGATGATGACAATGATAGTCAGAGCTAAAATTTGTTGAGTATTGTTGGGTGCTTAATGTTCTCAGCCTTTCTATATTCGACTCACTAATCTGCTCAGCAATGTATGAGACAGAAACGATGGTTAGCCCCATTTTTAGGTGAAGAAACTTGGGGCACAGAAAGCTTAAATACCACCTATTACACAGTTAGTGAGACTAGAATGAGAATCATAACCCAGGCAGTGCGGGTCTGGAGTTAGCGCTGTTGACCTTTCGTTTCATCTGACTTCATATAAGGCAACTTACAACTTAGAGGATTCACGTGGGAATTAGATGAAATAACGTATAACAGAACTTGAAGCAGCTCTTAGCATATGAGTCATTTAATTTCATCCTAAAATGAACGAAACTTGCTAGTAACTTTTGATCTCTATTCTGTTCTCAATGACATGAGCAGAGATGGGTGAGTGTCTTTCTGTGAGCTCCACAGAGCTCTCAGAATTTGGTCTTGACTTTGGGCTGTGTCCATTGTCAAAGCAGCCATTATGGCTGAAATTGTGGTATTCTGTGAGCCAGGTGGTTCTTGTGCCCTCCCTAGGACTGGGGTTGATCTGGCAGCCCTGAATCACATTGGCTCAATGGTAGAAGGGTTGTTTCTTTCAAGGGAAACAGGTAGAGCTGTTAGTAGTACTGGAGGATATGAGAGGTGCCAACCTAGAAGTACCCACCCAGGCTAGAGAGGCTGCCGATATTTCTCTGTAAGATGGTGCTTTGCAGTGGGGACTAAGTGAGAAGGGAGATGGAGGCCTTCCCTCAGTTGTGCTGAATTCCTCTGTGCAGAGTATCAGGGGACAAAGGGTTTAGGAAGAAGCACATCCTTAAGACCTTGCTGTTGCCTTGACCAGAGAGATTGACTCTGGAAGTCTAGGGCCAGCCTCCTGAATCTACAGGAGGGTAAGTCAGACATAATTACCCAAGTGGTGTGTGGGCAGGCCTGAAGCCATCCTGTGAGGAATGCTGGGCAAGCATTCACAACCACTAATGATGCCCCGAAAGTCTTTGGTGCTCCTCAGAGATGAGACCGCCAGTCCCAAAATCCCCGTTCCCATGGTCCTGGCTGAGTCAGGGCCCCACCTGATTCACCAGTCCCACTTCCGTTACTTCCTGGTGGTCCCCCCACACAACCACCACACCCAGGTCAGCACTGACCACTGGGGCCAGAATTAGCTTTTGAAACAACACGGGAGTCTTACTTCATGTTGAATTACCAAGGAGCCTGAAACCAGTTCGATAATTTCCACTTAAATTCCTACCACCTTCATCTTATTTGGTCTTCTATGGTGCAGTTGACATTAGGAAGCATTTCCTTTGGTGCTAACTCCTGTGGAGCATGAGAGTTAGGTCAAGAATGCCATTGTGTGGTAGGTGCCCAAGTCACAATGGAAGAAGCTTAACTTCTTTCTCACATATATGGAGATCGCTAGTCATTCAGAATGCTATTTTCCAGCTGGTAGTTTCAAATACTATGTCTACTCTATAGAACCTTATCACCTTCTGTGCTCTGATGACCTTGGATTAAAAAATGAGACCATCAACCAGGTGTGGTGATGTCATCCCAACACTTTGAAAGTTGAGGCAGGAGGACTGTGAATTTTAGACCAATTTAGGCTACAAGGCTCTGTTTGGGAGATGGGGAGGTGACTCATTGTGTGGTAAAGTGCTTGCTTCACAAGCTTGAGGACCAAAGTTTGGGTCTCCAGAACCCACATAAAAGCCAGGTAGGCATGGTGACCATGTCTGGGAAGAGACTTGCTAAAGTGGTGAGCTCCAGGTTCAGGGAGAAACCTGATGTAATGTGTAAAGTGGAGAGAGGCTGAGAAAGATACCTGATGTCAGTCTTGGGCCTCCACAGATGCATGTGCACACGTGTGTACCTACACACACAACAACACACCCTACACACTTGTACATATGAAAAAAGCATGAATACACACATATATCCCCTACACACACATGCACACATGACAGCTCTGTAACTGTCTCTTAGTTTACCAAGATCCCAAGACCATCAGCTGCGAACACCATTTCTTCTGTTGGCTCCGCTGATGCTGTTGCTTTCGACCTTTACTGCAGTGATCCAACCTAAAATGATCCCCTTCCTTCAGGTCCTCTGTCCCTGCAGCTCTTCCCCTTCCCTCCATGTAATGTCCTGAAGATTTCTTGGGCTAGAGAGATGGATCAGTAGTTAAGAGCACTGGATGTTTATGCAGAGGACCGGGGTTCAAATCCCAGTACCTACGTGGTGGCTAACCACCATCCTAACTCTAGTTCCAGAGAGTCTGGCGCCCTCCTTTGACCTCCATGGGCATTGCCCCACATGGGTGCACTTACATACATGCAGCAATACACTCATACACATAAAATAGAAATAATAAAATATTTTTTTAAAAAAAGAAATGTGGGTTTCTCAATAACTCTTGCCAACTGGCTTCCACTTCTCCCATGCCACTGGGGATGCCTTGCCAGGCTTACCATGGCAAATCTGAGGTCTCCCTGGGCTTTAAATGGGGCTCTGTCAGCAGAAAGAATCAAGTATGGATCTCAAGGTCTGAATACTCACTTATAAAATATATACATATGCTAATGTATAAGTATGTTATAAATTCTATAAAATGTAAACCAAAACACATATTTTAAAAGTTTATTTAAATACAGAAGTTGGACTGGGTGTGGTGGCACACACCTTTAATCCCAGCACTCAGGAGGCAGAGGCAGGCATATCTCTTGTGAGTTCAAAGCCAGCCTGGTCTACATACCTGGGACTACAGGGAGACCCTGCCTCAAAAAGACCAAAAAATATAACAAAAAAAAGAAAGAAAGAAGTTGGAATGTTTTCCTTGGTGGAGCCTCCTGCTAGCTTCTCTGGCTCCTTCTTGTGTGTTTGTCCATGTGTACGCATATGCATGTGGATATAGTGCCCGTGGACCCCAGAAGAGGGCGTCAGATCCTCCTGGAGCTGGTTATGAACTGCTTGATATCGGCACTGGGAACTGAACTTGGGTCCTCTGCAAAAGCAGTACACACTTTTTTTCTTTTAAACATTGTATTATTTTTATTTTTATGTGTATGAGTGTATTGCCTGCATGTGCGTAAAAGCACCCGTGTCTCGAAATGCCCAAAGAGGGCAGCAGAGATCATCGGATTCCCCTGGATCTGGAGTTACAGACTGTTGTTAGCGACCACTACGGTGCTGGGAATCAAACCCAGGTCCTCTGCAAGAGGACCGCTAAACCGCCTCTCCAGCCCCTTAGAGCAGTACACACTTTAAAAAAAAACGATTATTTGGTTTTTTAATTTGTATGTGGGTGCATACAAGCGTGCAGGTGCCCATGGAGGCCAGAAGAGAGTGTCAGATCTACTGGAACTGGAGTTAAAGGCAGTTGTGAGCTGCCATATAGGCTCAGGGAAACAAACTAGGATCCTCTACAAGAACAGCCAGTGCTCTTAACCATTGAACCATCTCTCCTCCCTTAGTATACTTTGTTTTTGTCAGTTTTATTGAAATACTAATTTAAGACAATAAAATTGATCTTAAGTACACAATTGAATGAGTTTAGGCAAAAGTATAAAGTCTTTTTTTTTTCCCAGACAAGTACTTGTATAGCTCGGGCTGGCCTTGACCTCAGAATCCTGCTTTTATCTCCCAAGTTGTAAGATTATAAGTATGTTTTAACCACACCTGGTTTATATGAAGTCTTACAACTACGACCCAGCCATAACACAGAGCATTTTCATAATCCCCCAGATGCTCCTCATGTCTCTTTGTAGTTAATCCCATACCTCTGTTTTGGTGCCTAGCAAACAAGGATCAGTTTCTTACCATTTTCACTATTTTTCAAATTTGATATAAATTAAGTTGCACCATAGGAATTTTTTGGGTGTGCCTTGGCTTCTTTCATTTACTCTGATATTTTGATTAATTTGGTCAAGGTTTGCCCATCTTGTTTATCTTTTCAAAAAGCCAACTCTTCATTTCGGTAATTCTTCATATTTTGTTTCCTTGTTTGTTTTGTTTTCTGTTTCATTAATTTCTGCCCTGATCTTAATTATTTGTCCCTGTCCACTGCTTTGGGGTTTGATTTGTTCCCATGATGCTTTTAGGATTCATCCACATTACTGCACATGTTGGTCGCTCATTCATAGTAACACTTCATTCGTAATGCACTGTGAGACTATATACCATAATGTGCTTATGCATCTGCCTGTTGAGAGACACGAGTGGTTTCCGGTGGGAGGCTCTTGTGACTGAAGCTGCCATGTCTAGAGAGATGTTTTGTTTCTCTTGGGTAAATACCCAGAAGTAGGATTCCTGTGTCATATGGTAAGTGCATGCTTAACTTTATTAAAAAGCTGTCAGTAAGCAGGGTGTAATGTTGCATGCCTGTAATCCCAGCATTTGGGAGGAAGTGGCAGGATGTGGAGTTTAAGGCCAGCCTGGGCTACATGAGACCCTGTCTCAAAAGACAGAACAACAAACAAAGAAGCTGTCAGTCTGTTTTGCTAAGTTCCTGTACTGTTTTGCATCCAAATGAGCAATGTGCGAGAAAGTTCTGATTGCTCCAAATTCTTGTCAACACAATATTGTTGGTGGATTATTTTTCCCTCTGCTATTCAAAGGGAAATGCCCCACCTCTGGGGCATCAGTGTAGAGTGTAGAGTTCTGTGGCACCTCCCTGTGCTTTTTTTTTTTTTTTTGCCATCAGTAGTTTTTTTATTTTTCCCCTTTCTTTCTAGTTGAAAATCTTTGTTTTAGTTCATTCTCTGTGTGTGTTTGTGTGTGTGTGTGTGTGTGTCCACACACCTTGGAACACCTGTGGAGATCAGAGGATAACTTTTTGGCAGTCACTCTTCTCTTCTATGTTGTTTTGAGGGAGAGTCTTGCTTGTGCTTTCTGTTGCTGAGCTGCATACGCCAGGCTAGCCCACCCTTGAACTTCCAGTTGATTCTCCTGTCTCCACCTCTTCTCATTGCTCTTGCAGAAATGTGCTGGGATTCTAGATGCATATGGCTGTGTGTGCCTTTTCTCTTTTTGGTTTTTTGAGACAGGGTCTTCCTGTAACTCCAACTGGCTTGGAACTCCCTATGTAGGCCAGACTAACCTCAGGCCTCCATCTCACAGAGATCCACTTGCCTCTGCCTCCCTGGTGCTGGGATTAAAGGTGTGTACCACCATGCCTGGCCTACACATGATTTTTTTTACATGGGTTCCATGGATCAGTGAGCACTAAACTTTTATGCACCGAGCCATCTCAGTGCCCTGTTTTTTGTTTTGTCAGAGTCTCACTGTTGTAGCCCTGTCTTGCCTGGAATTTGCTATTTAATCCAGGCTGACTTCGATCTCACAAAGATCTACCTGCCTCTGCCTCCTAAGTACTGGGTTAAGGCACGCGCCACCACACTGGCTCTCTACCTTATTGTTTTGAGACTAGGTCTTTCACTGAACCTGGAGCTCCCTGTTTCTGCTAGACTAACTGGTCAGCAAGTCCCTGGGATCTCTCTGTCTCAACCTCCCTAGCACTAGAATTGCAGAAGTGTGCTGCCATGAGATCTGAACTCAAGTCCTCATGCTTGCACTTTGCTTGCTTACACATCTCCTAGATCCATCAGTCATTCTCCTAAGGAGATTTAAAAACAATTATATTTAGAGATGGCCAAGCAGTTAAGAGTACTTGCTGTTCTTGGAGAGGACTCAGGCTTGGTTCCCAGCACCTACACGATAGCCTACAACTTCCTGTAACCAATTCCAGGGAATCTGATGCTCTCCATCAGTCATTCTCCTAAGGAGATTTAAAAACAATTATATTTAGAGATGGCCGAGCACTTAAGAGTACTTGCTGTTCTTG
Organism: Eospalax fontanierii; assembly: GCA_035773235.1. NCBI lineage: Eukaryota > Metazoa > Chordata > Mammalia > Rodentia > Spalacidae > Eospalax > Eospalax fontanierii. The sequence goes on along the minus strand of CM069527.1, from coordinate 23,987,841 downwards.
GAGAGGACTCAGGCTTGGTTCCCAGCACCTAGACGATAGCCTACAACTTCCTGTAACTCCAATTCCAGGGAATCTGATGCTCTCCTCTGGCCTTTGGACACTTGGCATCCATATGTATCCACATACATACATACATGTAGGCACTCACACATATACATAAAATATTTCTTTTTTTTTTTCTTATTTGTGTGCACATGCACATGCTACACTGCTCACATGGAGGTCAGAGGACAACTAGCAGGGGTCTGTTCTCTCCTTCCACTGTGTGGCTCCTGGGGATCTGAACTCAGGTCCAGTTTGCTTGGTGGCAGGCACCTTTCTTTACCTACTGAGCCATGTCACTGGCTTTCCTTCCATTTCTTCTGCTTCAGATTTGTTCAGCATATTGCCTCTGTGGGCTTTCAGTTTTGTAACTTTGAAAAATGGTGGCCGTTGTGTTTTCATGATTATTTTCTCCCCCTTGTTCCACGCCCTCCACCCCCACCCCACCCCAGAGTCACACTGTTTCAGTGTTTTTTTAACCCCCATCAATATTTCACTTTAGATGGTTTATATTGCTGTGGTTTTATTTTACATTAATTAACTGATTAATTGTGTATATGTGTGTGTGTGTGCACACATGTGCCACAGTGTGTGTACGGAGGCCCGGCCATGAACAATGTGTGGCAGGCAGCTCTGCCCTTCTACATGTGGGTCCAGGGACTGAGTTCAGATCACTAGGCTTAGAAAGGCCCTTTTTCTCCACTGAGCCATCTCTGCTGACCTTGTTCCTGTGTTTTAAAATGTATTCATCTTTTTTTTTTGATTTTTCCTAATTGGCTCTGACTCTTACTCGTTTGTTTTCTTGGCAGACGTGACCTTTTCCTGCGCCTGCCGTGTCGCCTTTCTCCTGTTTACGGAGCACACAGAAGTAGCACTTCCTAGATGCCTGTGTGCCAGTTCCATCACCCGCAATGTTTCAGGATTATTGCTTGTTCTCCTTACCGTGGGCTGTACTTTCCTCATTCTCTGCAGCTCTGATAACTCTGGATTTGGATGCTGTGAGTTCGGTATTGTAGAATGCTGGCTTTTTGCATTTGCCTTGTTACTGTTTGAGCTTGGTTATTACGCGATGCAGTGAATTAGTTCTTTGAGACTAGCTTGATCTCCATGAGCTTTGCTTTTCAGCACTATTAGGATGAGTCTAAAATAATAGCCTTTAGTCTAAGCCTGAGGTTGCTGCACTCTGACCTACAGTTCAGCAGCCTTATATTGGGAAATAAAGTTTTATTGGGACACACTGTCCCTGTTTGTTGACATCTTCTCTATGGTTGCTTTAAAGTTCTGGCAACCGAGCTTGAGGTGTCCTGATGTGACCCTGTGACCCAGAGCTGGGAATACTTGGTGTTGGAGAAGCTTGCCAGTGTCTCACCTGAGGTAATCTGGACTCAGTACTGGAAGGTCTCTGGAGGACTGACTGTACCTGTTGTTGTGTATATTAGAGGTCATTCTACTCTGCTTGGGTGGAATGTGACCCACTCCTGCCCTAAAGGACTCTGGGGATTGCCCTGCCGACTGCTTCCTCCCTGGGTTGGCTCTGGACCCCCTTCTCGAGACAGGAAGCTTGGAAACTCCTGGGACGGCCTCGTGGTTTTTTCCCTTTTCCTAGGGGATCGTTGTCTTGTGTTTTGTCAAAAAAATCATCTAATGTCTAGAACCACTCTCTTAAAATAAATTCTGTGTGATCCCTTTGTGGCTGAAAGCGGATTCAACTTTTGTTGCTGTTTGAGACAAGTTTTGTAGCCCAGGCTGATCTTAAACTTGTGGTCTTGAACTCTCAGTCTTTCTGTCTCCACCTCCCAGTGCTGGGTTACAGGCGTGGCCGCCACACCCAGCTCACTCAACCCTTGCTTATGTCCCTCTCTTTTACCCTTTGGATGGGCGCGTGGCAAAGGCCAAGGAGCTTGACATGTAGCTTAAACTTGTCCTGTCCTAGACTGAAATTTGGTTGGATCATTTGGTGTGTGGGAGGAAGCAAGTTTTCCATTTTTGATCTCTTGGTACATGTCTGGTGATGTGTCAAGTGCTTTATATTTCTAACCCCCTCCTCCGTCGTAGGAGAGGAGGGAAATACTTCTGGTAAAAGGTTTTATATATATATACACATATATGAGAGAGTTAACATTTAAAAAGTTAGGTCACTCTTCCCAGATGGACAAGCTAGAATTTGAAACCAGGTTGGGTGACCAGCCTAAGCCGACCGACCGGCTGCTGTGGTTTCCTTGAGCTTGCTCAAGTTTAACATCAAAAGTCCTGTTGACTAGGGAACTCATCATTCTTGGACAGACTGAGGCAGCTGGAACCTGAGAAGCTGCTGTTTCCCCCGCTTTTCTAGAGCCTTGTCATACGTTCTGTGCCATTTAAACACTGTAAAACATGTATAGTGTTTGGTGTCGAGCCTGACACACTGGAAGTGCTTCAGTGTGGGAGCTGTCAATATGGGTCCATATTCCAACCCTTCTGAATGTATTGCCACTGATGTTTGTTACTTTTATGGCTACCTAGTACCAGAATATCGTTCCTCTGTGCAGAAATCCCCCACCTTGTAAGGCAAGACCCAGCTCTGTTCCAGAGGTTTACCCCACTCAGGAGTAAACAAGAACCTACCCTTACATTTCTCCTAGAAGCCCGGCTGGGGATGTAGGTCAGTAGTAGAATGCTTGCTTAGCATGTGCAGATTCTGGGTTCAGTCTCCAGCACAAAAGATGAATGAATGAATGAATGAATACAATTTCTCCTAGAAGCCATGATTCAGTCATCACTAATTCCAGTGACTTTGTTGATCATAACTATTGCAAATACTGAAAACTGACTGTATTTTGTTTGCACTGAATACTTAGCAGTGTTTAATGTAGAAAAGAGGAAGTAGCTTAATTTTGCCCCCAAGTAAACACTTGTGGGAAATGAAGTTCAGTCAGTTCTCAGCTAGAGAAACAAAACCAGTGAGCGATTACATATTTTAAGAGCTGTCTTATAAAGAGGCTTAGGTGACTGTGTGTCCTGGAGGGGACGATTACACTGCACGACTGAAGCTTAGCCACAGCAGTCAGAGAGAGGAGGTTCAGAAAACAAAGTGGGAAAAGCCCCTGGATCCACCTGCTGATGATCTCCCTCTCTCTCTCTCAATCTCTTTGGCCAGAAAAACTGAGTCCCTCAACTTAATTGAGTTGAGCCCACCAAAGGCAATCTCTTCAGTTAAAGTTAACTAATGAGGGCCTTTAATCAAATCTAAAATCTTTTTCCAACAGCACCAAGGTTAGAACTTGATTGTAGAGCGAGGAGGTGTGTACACGGTGGACAGTGGCTGCCGGCCCCCTTCGGTGTTGGTTATGTACTCTAGCCACGTCCAGGTAACTCAAGATCATCTGAGGTGTTTATGGAAGTTATTTTGGTTCTAGGAGCTAGAATGATGAATTCCTGTGTGAGTGAGGTCATGTGATTTCACCTTTCACCTGGATTTCATGCAACTCTTACCTTTTTCCTGGAACCACATAACAACCCAAGCACCGTCCCTGGAGGAGATACTGGGGCTACCTTCATTTTACAGGTGGGGAGAGAAGTGAACTAATTCTACCAGGTGATGGGACGAGGATTTGAATAGACGCCTTCTGGAGCCCCAGCCTGTACTGGAACTCTCTGTGTTCTGCTGAGGCTCAGTGTGGCACTGGAATGCATTAGGGCTCTTTAAGACCCTGCATATATAGGAGGCCAGATCTTGCATGAGGACATGGGCCATGGTCGTCTGGCAGCACAGAGCCACATATTCCTGGGAAGAACTCAGGAACCCTAGCGTCTATTTTCAAGTCCCTCAGCCATGTAAATCCTGGAGCCATATGGACTCCTCCCCCTTGTGTCAATTTGAGCCTTCATTCCAGAGTCACCAGCTTTGTGCCCTGAGGCTCACTGTATCTCTTGGCTAGGTTCCCAGAGAACCTTCCTGTTGAACTCTGCCCTTCCCTGCACTCAGTCATGTGTACATGCATGTGTCTAAGCCATGCTAGTGTGTGTGTGTCGGGTAGGGTACTGTGCCAGACAGGGGGGATATGCCATTCTTGGGTAAAACTTTCAGTACCTTTAAAGTTTCCATTCTCGTGTGCCATAAAAAACACCGAGGAAGTGGGATGGGCCATCAAACAGGAGAGCCAGGCCTGCCATGTCCTGCGTCCTGCCTGTGTTCCTCCATCCAGCAGATACATGCGAGACTGCGTGGCTTTCCTTTTACAGCTAAACACTGAAATGGCTTACATCAGCAAACGTTCCTCTTCATCATCGTCCTTGCTGTCCCCCCCCACTTCCCAGTCCAGTCCGAGGATAACCCTTGCTATCCTTCCCAATGCGGACCTTTCCAGGTTGTTATTCCATGCATTTATAAACAAATGTAAATATGCCATTTGGAAAGTATTTATGATTATTTAAGATAGTAATTTCATAAGGGCTTATGGGTGGGTGAGAAGATGGCTAGATGGATCCATTTTCTCATGTTTCTTACTGTCTGTACCCCTCTCAGGCACAATGGCTAAGCAGACAAGGGGAGATGTGCATGCATCTGGATTCCCCTCTGTACCTGTGAACCATGTAAACTACGTGAGGACTTATGAGCTTGCTGACTGTGAAACAAGCTTGGGCTCTGTAACAAGAGAACATAGGCTGGTGTCTTCAACAGTACAGCTTCATGCCCCATGCTTGTAAGGCTGGGAGGTCCAAGGTCAAGACAGTAGCATGGTTGGGTTTTAATGAGGGTCTTCTTTCTGGTTGGCAGAGCAGCCACCTTCTCACTGTGTTTTTGCAGTAGGGGCAGGGAGAGGAGGAAGCGGATGTCGGAGTAGGGACGTGGGAATCTTCCCATTCTTACAGTGCTATCGGTTCTGTTGAATTAGGGCCTAGGACTTCACCATGTGAATTTTGAAGGGACACAGTCCAGTCCACAGCCTTACCTCAGGGCCGTTATATTCAGCACAGAGCTGCTCCTATGCCCTGGGCACAGTGCTGTGTCCCACTGGCCTGCTCTAGGATGTTTGTTGACACATGCTTCTTAGAGTGGAGTGCCCTGCAACTCAAGGGAAACTCCGAGCCTCTCTCAATGGCCTCCATCCCTAGCATTCCATTTGGATTAGTGGAAATTTCAACCACTGCTTTGTGAATGGTTCCAGATGTGCAGGAGGCCAGGGGAGAGCAAGATAGCTGGAAACCCAACTTCACATTAAAAGTTAGATTAAGCTTGGGCTGAGGACCAATTAGTGGCACCTGAGGATCTAGGATGGGATAGTACCATACCGGAATGCCTCTAGCTTGATAAAATGGGAAAGCAGACCCATGCCATGATGAAACAAGTGAAGTGCCATGCCAAAGCCAATTAATTAACCTTGTCCCTTGGCTCAAATCTTGCTTGGCTTGAAAAGCTCAGAAGGACAAAGACCGAAGGAAATAAAGAGTTACTGAGGAGTGACAACTGTTCACTGGGGGATTTGAGGGCTTCAAAGGAACAACTGTGAAAGGCCCACATGGAGATTCTGTGGTGGGGACTGTGAGTCTCTGGGGATGCTCTCAGACATGTTTCAGATGCCAGGATGAAAGAGCGTGAAGCAGGCTTTAGGGTAAGATGGCGTGGATGACGTTTATGGAGGCAGTATTGAGGGAAATGAGCTCCTGGCTTGATGTGGCAAGAATGCTTGTAAGGAAGCCAGCCACGAAGACGGCATGCATTATCCTGAAATGAAGCACCAGCTTGATATGGGGAATTGTGTAGCAAAGGGCCTGCCGAGCTAAGCATGTGAGAGGCAGAGGATCGGTTGAAGAAACGAGAGCCCGGGTGGTGGGGCTGGCCACCCACACGCCTTGTGGGTTGACTTAGGTCAGCCATGAGTGTGGACTTCAGGACAGTTATTTGTGTGAGAAGTTCATATCAGGAAGTCACAGGTGGAAAATCACCATCAGCAGGAGGAAGGGAGGAAGAAGGGAGGGAGAGTGAGAGAGAGAGAGAGAGAGAGAGAGAGAGAGAGAGAGAGAGAGAGAGAGAGAGAGCGCAAACCAGACGGGCTGTGATTGTAGATATTGTGATCAAACAGTCTTCAGCACTTCCTGTCAGTGATAAAAATAGTATAGCCAGCTCTTTGTTATCCATGGGTTCCACAATTATAGATTTAGCCAACTGTGAATGGAAAATATTCAGAACAAAAGAAATCTGACCTGAAAATGTACAGATTCCCCTCTCCCCCTTCATTATTCCTTAAATAATACAGTATAGTAAACGAATAGCATTTACCTCATGATCATTATAAGGAATTTAGAGCACAAGAGGATGCATGTGAGTTCTAGGCAAATGCCACGTTGTCTTATATTAGGGACTTGAGCACCTGAGGGTTCTGATATCCTTAGGAGGTCCTGGGATCAATCCCCATCAAGAGAACTCAGAAAATATCTGGAAAGAGCTTGTTTAGCTCATGGTAAATGCTTATTAAGTTCAGTTCTAATGATCACATTTAAGCCAAACAACTCGTGCATTTTTTTCTTTTATTTTTTTAAACAGGGTTTCCCTATAGCCCCAGCTGACCTGGAACTCACTATGTAGACCAGGCTGGCCTCGATCTTACAAAGATCCACTTGCCTCTGCGTCCCAGTTGCTGGGATTAAAAGCATACACCATCACACTCAGCTAACTTGTGTCTTAATGATTGGGGAGAATAGTTTCAATTTTTTTATTTTTTCATTTTTATTTTATGTGTATGAGTGTAAGTGCGTCTGTGTCATGTGGTGCCTGCAGAGGTCAGAGGAAGACATTGGATCCCCTGGAACTAGAGTTACGGACGGTTGTTATTTGCCATGTGGGTACTGGGAATCGAACCTGAGTCTTTTGCAATAATAGTCAGTGCTCTTAACCACTGATCCATCTCTCCAGCCTGGTTCAGTTTCTTAATTCAGAAAGAACAGACACAGAAAAAGGAACTAAACAGCACACGTGCAGTCAACTGGATTTTGGCTAAAGTCACACACAAGCGGTCATAGAAAGTTCTCACGCAGTAGAGATGTATTTATCAAGTGAGGAGGAAAAGAAAGGGAGTGAATTTTATGTCTCCATCATCCATGTTATCAGCAGCCTATGTAAAGCAGCCATCTTGTAACGTGTGTACGTTAAGAACGGATTTGCATGGAGATAGAAGGCCAGCTCTGCTCTTGTGGAATTCATTGGACATGCTATGACAATTAGCAACATGGGTGTAGCCTTGGTATAAGAACTGAAGACGATAAAGGGAGAGATCAGCACAGCCTGGTACTGACCCATCGAAGGCTCACTGGATCTTATTTCTAGTAGAATTTGAGTACCCACTTTGTGTATTGTGTCTTCTTTGTCCTCATCAGTTTCTGAATCTAGTCCCATTTTGGAAGCAGGTGAATGGGGAGACAGTTCAGGAAACTTGGGTGATCTTGCAGGTGAAGGGAGAGGAACCCCTGGGGCTGTGAAACTGTTGGAGAGATGGCAGATGCAACTGCAAAGGACCCAGCAAGAATGGAAGGATAAAGAGGATGCTCTCCCCTCTTCTAGTCCTTTCCACAAACCTGGGGCACACTGAAAAAATTTGGACCAGTGGTCCTCTTGTTTTAGTGCATTTAGCAGTCAGCCACAGAGACAATGCTGCAGATTCCCAGGATCTCCTGTGTCTGCATCTCTGGGGCTGAGCCAGGATTCTGCCTTTCTATCAGGTACTCCAGAAGTTCTGCTGCAGGTAACCCATAGAGGACAGCTTGGGAAATTCTGAGCTAGAGAAAATTAACTTCTTAGCTTTGACCATCCAGAAAGCAGGGTCAGAGGCCGGGGCTAAGGTGATGATTCTGGTGTGGAAGGTGAAATCACAGGACAGGTTGAACTGAGTGTAGGATGATGTAGTCGGGCACACAGCCTTTCCACATTGCTATCATTTCTGAATGAGTTGTGATGGTCACATGGTCTCTTGACATGCAGGGTGACTCTGGGCATTTTGAATGAAGGAGACGTTCTCCATCAGTCTAGCTGGAGGGAGAAGGAAGGGAGGGTATGGAGTGTACTCTTTCCTGACTCCTGTTTCACATCAGTAAGAACTATCACATCTTTCAGGGTTGGATTACCTGTCCTCTCATGAAGCCGGACCTCAGACCCTTGGAAGAAGAAGGGCTTGAGAGCAGATGTGATACTGGCCAGAGAGAAAGGAGGAAGCTGTGTATGCATGTGAGAAGGTGTACAGGTCTATCCTCAGAAAAGAAACCAGGCTGGGAAAGGTAAGAGCTCCTTCCATAATAAATTACCATTCTGAAGTTGGATATTAAGAAGGTTGGTAGAGAAATAACCTAACTACTTATTGTTAATCGTGATACTAAAAAACCTAGAACTTGTACCCATGTATAAACACCTTTCAGATTTTCTTTCTGGCCTAAGGTACTGCTGATCAAAGAATACGTGTGAGAAGTTGCATATTTTTGCAAAATGGAGGCTTTGTAAGTTGAAGGTATCATTTGTTTACATCTGAATTAACTCCCCCCTCTTCCCAGCCCAACGTTCAAATAAAAGGTTACACCTGGACTAGAGCAAATGGGTTAGTGCTCTCCTCCAAACTCCCACAGCTCTTTCTCTGACAACATGTAAGTTCGTAAGACACTCTTGACAGGAATATCAAAATAATAATTGCCATTCTCTAGGGCTGCCAACTGCATGCTGGGCTCCAGCGAGTAATAACCTTGTTTCGCGTCTGCATGAAGCTTTCCATCTGCACATTACCAAGTCTTGGCTAACATTAGATACTGGCAAATGGCATTAATCTGTCATAGAAATAGGGGGAATTTAGTCACAGGAAGTTAAAATAACTCATCATGTCACTTGAGGAATTGGCAGGAAATAGACAATTAGACTTCCTTCCCACTACCATCCCGAACCATTTGAAATTTTTTCAGGTAGCTTGGGTGTGGTGGTGCATACCTGCACTTCCAACTACTTGGAAGGCCAAAGGAAGACTGCTTGAACCCAGGAGATAGAGGCCAGTCTGGGAGACATAGTGAGACCCAGCCTCTGAAAAAACAAGCAAAAATATTTCAGGTAGCTGAGGAAGCTACCCTACGAAGAAATATCTTTTTGAGAAGGTTAAAATTACTAAATTCTGAGAAATTGATTTTAGGAATGTGTGTGTGTATTTTTCCTTGGGAGCAGAGTGCAAAAAGTTGCAGTTGTTTTTAATGCAACTGAACTACGTGTGGAACCAAAGGATGGGTAAGGTAGATAACTGATGGTGTGAAGTTAAGTAGATGTTAGAGGTTGGATAACTGAACAGTGCAGAGTCCTTCGGTGTCTGTGGGCAATATGGACTCAAGAAATGAAAAGAAGGTTTTGAGCAGAGATGCTGGTATCAGTCAAAGGCAAAAGGAGAGGCTTTTACAGGAGGCGAAGGTCATCCACACAGGAAGTAATTAGAGAGATATTTGCCATATAAAAAAATGAGAGAGGCTATGCGTGGTGGCAACGCCTTTAATCCCAGCACTGGGGAGGCAGAGGCAGGTGGATCTCTGTAAGTTCAAGGCCAGCTGGGGCTACAGGGAGATCCTGTCTCAAGAAGCCCCTCTCCCAAAGATGATTTTATTAGCTGCCTGTTTGAAGGCATCTATAATGTTTTGTTAAGGCTTTAGTGAGCTCCAGCTGCACATGAGGCTTTGAGACTGCAAAGGGAGAGTTGGTTTCTTGGCTGCTGTGTAATATCTTTCCTTCATGGGATACCTTCATATACACACCTGTGTAGGAAAAGTCAAAGACAGTTGAACAGGATGCTTTGTCTCTTCCAGCTCTAGAATTCTTTTATTATGGGCCCAAATCTCTCAGGTCCCTCAGAGGCCATAGCAAATACGTTTCTATATAGGCTGGACACTTGTAGTGTTATACAGTTCTAACATCTTGTCTTCCAATCTTGTTTTTTACCAGATAGGATGATTTTAGTTGAAAATTATTAGCAAACCAAGTAGAGCGGTGCAAGCACAAAAAACTTTTTACAGTCCTAAAAAGTTCCAAGTGGATTTATTCAGGAATGGCTTGATCCAGCACTGCACCTGCTAGTCCAGTATTGTAGCTTTCCCCTTGCCGTCTTTCAGTTCCACTTTCCCTGGGTTGTCTCTCTTTTCAGATCTGTTCTTCCTTGTGAAGGTTACAACTGCAAATATCACTTGTAATTCTGACTTAGTCCACCCTAATGTGGACTGCCAAGCAGATAGTGCTGGTTTGGGTCAAGTGTCCATCTTTGAACCAAACACTATGGCAAGGAGGATTAAATTATGCCCACTGGTCGTGACTGAGTCACACGCTCTTGCTTTGCAGAGCAACCCTGCCTCAACTTTGAGCGCTGACTTAACCAGAAGAGAGATGGGAAATGGGTTTTGGGTAGCCAAAAATAAATTCTAGGCTACCTCAGACATGTGAGACTTAGGAGTAAGGGAACACATAAGATTTTGGTCTCAAATCAAGAAAAGTCCACAGGGGAGAAAAAAGGTCAATCCGGAGAAGGCCCAGGACCTTATGTCTACTGAGATTGTCCTTTGTTTTCTGCATGAATGAGGGATTTGGGATAGCTATGGTGCACAGCTCTTCCAGGAGATCATAGGGGGGTCTGCCCCACTTCCTGCTCTGGATTACACTCTGGTCCTCCCCTCCCACATAGGCCATGTGTTCCCTCTGCACCTCAGCATCCAGCCAGAAAAGCCTTTTGTGTTTTCTTGGCAAAACTAGGGCCCAGTAATTAAAGTCCATATGCAAAGCTGCTACCTCCAGCACACAGAGGTCTTTTAATTAGTATGTAATTGGTCAGAGAGGTACTATCAAGCAGCTCCCAGTCTGGCCGGCTGGAAATGCAGTGCTTGAAAAGTCCCAGACCAGGGAACGATAATAAAGGCTTTAAGTCCCATCTGTTGGAATGATTTGTTCAAGGTATACATTTTTGTTCCGTTACTATTTTTAAAAATTCTTCCTGCAACATTTCTTCAAACACTCTAGCAACTACCAGAGTATTCCTTGGAGGTAGGAACATGAGGAAGTGAACTAGAAGGTCACTTAGTGAATGCACGTTCCCCCTGGGGAAAAACCACCACGACCAAACAAATCAGAATGCAGTGAGTTCAGTGGGGTGGACAGGGAAGGAGGAAGGCGACCTGGGGTTTGGGTTTGAGTGACATGTCAGGGACTCTGGGGTCATGTCCGTCCACAAAAACAGCCATCAGTGCCCTTGGCACTCAGGTGCTTTTGAGGTTGCTGTGCCCCTGCTGTCTGTCCTTAGCTTCTTCTCCCTGTATTCACTGTGCATAAGTCTGTCTTGGTGTGAGGAAGGACTTGGAATTCACCTTTGTAGACAAGGGCCAGCAGCTGTGGGCAGGCAAAGGGAAAGAGACCCAGGGAAGGAACTTCACTGCCCTCAGGAGCCATGACAGACAGGAGCCCACTCTGTTCAATCAGCCCTTTAGGAAAAGCTGAAGTCAGAAGTTAAGGCTTAGAAAAAATTCAGAGGGCTGGATGCCACTGGTGAGCTCCAACCCCAGCACCCCGTAAACCAGGCCTATAGTCCCTACAGATGCGGAGATAGGTGGATAAGAAGTTCAGGATAGCCCTTGACTGCATATCAAGTTCAAGGCCAGCCTGGGCTACACTAGACCTCTTCAGAGCCAGGCATGATGGTGCATGCCTATAATTCAGTGCTCAGGAGGCAGAGGCCAAGTGGTTGTCTGTGCATTTGAAGCCGGCTTGGTCTACATAGTGAGTTCCAGGCCAGACAGGGTTGCATAGTGAGACCCTATCTCAAAAAAGAAGCAAAACAAAATAAAAATTCAAATTGGAAACAGAATGTGGTTGTTGGGACTCTAAGGTAAGGGGCGGGGGCCATATGAACTCTCAGTACAGAGAGCAAATCCTCACAGGGAATGCACAACATCGCGTCACTGTAGTCAATGGCACTGTGTGTGAAGTTTGCCAAGAGGATGGACCTTAAGTACTCTTCCCCTGAAGCCAAACATGTGAGGTGATGGAGTGTTCATGAAGTCAGCTGTAGTCCTTATTTCACAGTGTGCGTATATCAGATCATCATGTTGTACTTGTCACATAGATACAGTTGTGTTTTTCACTGAAATCTCAAGAAAAGAATGAACAAAGCAGAACAACTTAAGGTTTAGAAGCACCGGGGCTTATGCTGCTGTTTAGGATCGAGTCAGACGGCTTGGCTTCTTTGCTTCCCCATAGGGCCCTTCTAGGTACGGAAATAAGAAGTTCAGCTGTTCCTCAGGGCAGCCACCCCTCAGAGGAGCTGGTGAGAATGTGCTGTGTGTGGAAGGATGAGGGGAGGTGGGCACGGATTTCAAGCCACTAGAAGGTCCCCATAGCCTTGGATAGGCCTCTCTCAGCCATCCCTTCATGGGGCCAGAGCCAGTCAGATCTCTGTTCACTCAGGGGACCTGGTCTTCCTCCTAGCCTCCTCACTCTTTGCCCCTGAGAATAGAAAGAGGCTGTCACTCTTACCCAATGGACTGACTGTCCTTTATTTGGGAGACATTTATCCATTCATTCATCCCCACAAGTGGCCCATTTTTTGTCCTTGACTGGAGATATCCTGGGAGGTAGGAATGGTGTGCTGTCACCCCATTCCCCTTGCTTACTCTCCTCTCTGATGCATTGATGGTGACTGATCCTTGCTGGAGGCTCTGACTTGGGCCTGAGAGTGGACCTTTGGTGACAGCCACTGGGACATTACTCCCTTCCCAGGTCCTGGAGAGAGGGCTTTGGAAAGGGGGTCCCAACCCAACACTGGTGCTGTGCGAGGCCAGGCCGAGCCCATCGAGTTATAAGGTGTGACTTTACATGGCTCTGCTCCTTCCGTCAGGGGTGTCCTGGGGAGGGGTGGCCAACGTGCAACTGTCCAGCAGCCTCTGCGTGGTGCTTCGTGGCACTCCTTCCTTAGATTGCTGCCTGACAGTACTTGTGGGCGATGGGCAGTCTTTGTTGAGAGACTAGGTCTGGAGTCTCGATGGGAGGAGATAGGAAGATCTCCCTCTCCTGTCATGGTGTGCTGAGCAGGAAAGGGAGGCGGGCAGACAAAAGCCTGCATAGAAATTACCCAGGAAGCAGGAAAAGGAGGAGGGAAGAACCGTGGGAATTGACAAGAAAGGGAAGGCGGAGAGTCTGGCTTCTAATGGAAGACAAAAGTAGCCATGGCTTAAAATACCACGTTTAACATAAATTAAAGGGACGGAGGCCGGAATCCAAAGTGTTATTTGTCTGACACTTAAATCCTTGCTTCTAGAATGCTCTCCTTGCAAAATAACAGTATTTTAGGAGTTGGTTGCAATGCCATGTGAGTAGATCTTGGTTAGGAAGAACAAATGGTGAGTCCCTATGCGAGTTACTTATAATAACTTTTCATGTGTAACATCTAAAATAAAGGGTGTTTTTTACAAAGCTTTTGTAGCATTCTGCATGAAGTTTGGTGTATGATCTAGGGATAGATGGTTCCAGAAGGAGGACAGGTAGAGTGGGTTTCTTTGTGGCTTGTCTGCACCTGCCGGAGGTCTGGTGTACCTGTTCCGATTACAAAGCAGCTGTTAGCCACCAACTGACTCCAAGATTACAGGTTAAACTCTGAATTGGTTTAAACGGTATCATGTGTCCTCCAGCCTTGGAGGGAAGTCTGTGTATTAGTAACAGTTTCCCCGTGAGATGGGGCAGGTGGACTTGGAAAAGCCTTGAATCAGGAGTCAGGGAAACCTGGGTTTGGAATTCAGACTCTGTAATTCTGGCAAGCCTCAGTTTGTCCTCTTGGAAATAGGAATGATTACATCTAAGGTGGAGTTCAGTGAATTGGAATTCCCGCACTTCTGTCAAGGATGTTCCACTGAGCTGCACAGGGAGAGAAATGGCAATGGCAGCATTAAGAACTGTGGAGATGCACCGGCCAGCTGCTCTGGCTGTCCCGGAGGAAGGCCACTGGCCATGCAGATCTGAGTTCTGAATTTGACTCTGGTACTCACATGTGCTCAAGCCGTGTGACCTTGGGCAACCCTCTGAGCCACAGTGACTTCCCTGGGTCAGTGGGAGAGAACATGCACATCTCCCTGTCAGTTCTCTGGTGACTAAGTGACCCTCACACCATGCTTGCTCCCAGGTGCAAGATGCTTCATCCTCGCCCCCTTCTCATCTCGCCCATCACAAAGCATTTCCCTCTTATATCGTCTCTACTTGCTCTAATCTCGAGATGTTTTTTTCTCCTCTTGTAAATAGAAACCCAGATGCTTCAGTAATTACAGGTCATCTGCCCAATTTCTGCCAACTTCCTAGTTGTTATTTAATATTTAAATATTGGATACTTCTTTATTAAAATGTTATTTTATGTGTATGAGTGTTTTGCCTGCATGTATGTGGCAGAGGCTAGAAGAGGGTATAGGATCCTCTAGAACTGGATTCAGAAACTGTTGTGAGTCACTACGTAGGGGCTGGAAACCAAAGGTCCTCTGCAAGATCTCTTAACCACTGGACCGTCTATCCTGCCTATATCTTCAAATCACCTTCTTAATGCTTAGATGCATTGAAAGAAAACTTAGTAGCCATGCATGGTGGTGCACACCTATAATCCTGGCACTTGGGAGCCTGAGGCAGGAAGATCATGATTTTGAGGTCACAGTGAGGCCTTGTCTCAAAAATAATTTAAATAAACAGAAAAAGAAAATTTCAGTTCACTTGCATGTGAAAATTTGCCTAGGTCTTTAAAATGAAATGATTACAAGTCACATAAAATCTTTGTGCTATTTATTAGACGTCTATAAATCCTACCTTGAGAGATGCTGGTCTGGTCCTTTTCCTGAACCAGCAGTATCAGCATCCCTGACAGCTTGCTGGAAGCAGAATCCCAGATCCCACCCAGACCTCCTGAATCAGAATCTACATTTGAAAACGATCTTTAATGATCAATATACTTTTTTGGAGGACATTTATCATTTTTATTGAAGTAATACTTATCTTTTGGGTAGAGGGGGAGGGAATTGAAATAGGATCTCTCTGTATTGCACAGGCTGGTCTCAAGCTTGCCATCCTTGTGTCTCAGCCTCCGGAGTAGCTGGGATTATAGGAGCTTTCTACCACCCTCACCCACCTATGTACTTTGAAGATTTGAGAAGTAATCCATAATGGTGGGGGATCATTAAAATACCCGCCAGCTCTTACAACAAATGCCAAATAGATCCATCTCTCTCTCTTCCCAAGATCCAATACTCTGTTTTCAGCATACATTTTTGACTCCCAGCCCGGCCCCATCTTGGCCTGGGAACCTCACTGACATCCATTTTAATCCTTCCTTGTCTTTGCCAACATCATTTGGTGCTATGGCTCCCCACCCCCGCCGCCTCCATTTGCAGCATCTTTCTCTCTGTTCCTGTAACTCTTTTGCTGCACTTCAGTCTCTTTTCTTCTCCGAGTCTGAACCTCAGCCCTGTCCATCCATTCACGTCCTCCAGTTCATCCTCGCCAGCTGTGTGTCTTGAAGGCACAGTCAGCTAGTTCATCCCACAACTGAGTTGTCTTTAGTGATTTCCCCAGTCCCTACCCTGTGGTACCCAGATTCCTTGGTCTGTCATTTAAGATTCTTCTGAGTGACCTGGAGCTCTTGCCTGCCTGGCCTCTGAGCTACAGGCGAGTCAGGTAAGCCATTGTTATTTTACGTTCTTTAATTTGTGCGGTACTGGAGACCGCGCACATGCTAGGCAGTGCTCTGCCACTCAGCCCCAGCTCCAGCCCCAGCTTTTGTCTCCGTTTTGTTTCCTGTCTCTGCTTTACAGCATTTTCTCTGGCCCTGCTGTTTCCTATCTCCAGCTCTCAGAACTCTGCCCAGCCAGACACCACTCTTTATGTATTAGCCTCTTCCCTAGCTTTACCTGGCTCGCTGGAGCCTAACTGTCCTCAGGAGCCATAGCTTTGGGATGACCTCTGCGTCTTGTTTGACATTGCTGTGTTAAAACTAGCCTTGACTCTGTACATTGATAGAAGAGGTGCCACTCCACCCTCAGGGTCACAGACTCAATTTAATTTTCCTCTCTTTTGAGGTGTGTGTATGTGTGTTTCTGTTTATCTAGACTAGCCTCCAGCTCCTGGGCTCAAGCTTCAGCCTCCCCAATAACTGGACTATGAATGTGTGCCAATGTGCCCAGCTCAACTGAGTTTTCTTTAATACAGTTTGTATGTGAGCTCATCTGCTTATGAATGTAGATGCCCCTCAGTTTACAGTGGGGTTACTCCTCATGAACCTATCATATATAAAAATACCATAAATCAAAAATGCTATTGTACATCTGAGTTACTGACCATCGTAGTTTAGTAACACAGCACATGGGGAGAGTCTCTGTTCCTTCCTGTCATGATCACTGGGTGACTGGCAGCTGTGGCTTACTGCTATTGCTGAGTATCATGAGGGCATCCTACTCTACATGGCTACCCTGGGGAACAGGTCCTAATTTAAGCATGGTTTCTCCTGCATGTGTGTTGCTTTTGTACCATTGTGAAGTTGAAATATAAGTTAATGTGTCATTAAGTCAGGGGCCATTTATAAACCAGCCTGTTCCTCATTCAGCTCTTTTCCCCAGGACGGCATCTGCTGGGATGTTCATCCCCCTGTCTGATCTCACAGGACCTGTGAGTGGCAGCTACCTTGACCCTCCATTTCCCCTCCGAAGGCACTTTATGTCCTCTGCTCTGCTCCCCTCCCTGTCTCCAGCTCCCTCACACCCCCAGGACTCTGGTGCCTCAGTCAGGGAGACATCTCAATCTTGCTGAGGCCATGATGATTCTTCCTTCCTCCAGACTCTGTCACCCCTCTGTCCCAGAGCTTCCAGACCTGCCTGCAATCTTCCTCTTCCTCTGAGTTCATCCTGTTCAAAGGGTTGGGGGTGAGGTGGGGGTGACTTTTGTCTCCTGTTTTGTCAGGAAGCTTTGTTCTCCTCAGTGTATTTTCCCCAGAGTGTTAATTACTAGCTGTTCTATTCCCAAAAGGGTATAAACATTAAAGCTCCAAAGACATTTTTCTTCCTATTTTGTCATCCCTTCCCTGAGGCAAGAATCACAGACTAGCTCCCCAGTGGACAGAGCAAGATCAGCCCACGAGGAAACCCAGAGACAGCATCTCCTATTATAAGATCTGGGAGGGGACCCCTCTGCCTTTCATCCTAATATCTCCCCAGGGTCACTGAAATAGTCCTATGGACAAAAAAGGGCCCTGGACACACATCTGTCAAGCAAAAGAATAACTGGCAGGTTATTTTCTAAAAAATGATTCTTAGTGTCTTATCCATGGTTTTGCGTTTCATCAGTATCAACAAACATCTGTCTATCTATATGTTTTTTGTGTATGTTTTTTTGAGACAGGGTGTCCCTGTAGTCCCAGCTGGCCTGTGTAGGGTAGGTTGGTCCCTGTGAGATCTGCCTGCTTCTGTGCCTGCCTCTGCCTTTTTCGTACTGGGATCAAAGGCCTGCACTACTTCGTCCACTATGAATAGAGGGGAGGGAGATGGGGCGGGGGGTGGCTCAGTGGTTAAAAGCATTTGCTGTGCAAATATGAAGACCTGAATTTGGATCCCCAGCAATCATGCCCCCCCCCCAAAAAAAAAGCCAGATGTGGCCTCATGTGCTTCTTGTAGCCTACTGCATGGGGAAGTGAGAAACAGGGTCACTGAGACTTGCTGGCTGCCAGCCTCGCCAAGAAACCATGAGCTCCAGGTTTAGTGAGAGACCTGTCTCAAGGGAGTTATGTGGAGACTGATGGAGATAGACACCTGATGTCCACCTGTGAGTACCAGCACACATGTGTTCACAAGTATACACCAAACACACAAAATGTGAATAAAGTCAATGTACTGGTTGTGTGAGTTGGGTAAAGTCAGCTCAATAAACAGAGCAGTGATATCTGCTGTACCCGTTGATTCATTCAGCTATTTGTGGAGGACAGTCTGTGGGTCAGGCACTGTTGAAGGAGACATTGACAGAAATGGCTGTGGATGAGACACCCAGGACCCCTGGTGGGATTGTGGGAACCGAGACAATAATTGCAAGTGCAAATACACTGGACGCCTGCAGAGTCAGAAAGCACTATGAAGAAAATCACAGGTGTGAGTACAAAATCACACTGAAGGCAAGGGACAGTGAGATTTTGCAGCTGTGCTGAGATCTGAGGGACAGCGGAGCCAGTGAGACTGTTAAAAGTCATGGCCATCTTATCGTCTAGGGGTCTGGATTGGGATTGTTTTCTCCATCAATTAAATAATTAAAGGCAGGGAAAAGATCTCAGACACAGCAGACAGCAAGAGGCAAATGAACTTTATTGAAAGATGAAGAAGCACATCTGTACACATGTTCATACAGAGAGAAAAGTGGCAGGTTTCCCTCCCCTAATTTTGGATTGATCAAGTTAAAGAAGAGAAAGCCCTTAAGTCATAGCTCTAAGCTACCTGTCTTTTTTTTTTTTTTAATTTCTAATTTGTTTAGGGTTTTTTTTTTTTTTTTTTTTTTTTTTTTTGTCTTTTTAAGACAAGGTCTCCCTGTAGCCACAGCTGGCCTGGAACTCACTATGTAAACCAGGCTGGCCTCAATCTCACAGAGATCTGCCTGCCTCTGTCTCCTGAATGCTGGGCCTAAAGGTGTGTGCCACCACATTGAGCAATTTGTCTTTTGTTATTTAATGTTTGTGGGTCTTTATATATATATATATATTCTAGATGTTAATTCCCTGTGGTGAACTGAAGTTTCCAGAAGAAACAAAACACCTGGGTCAAACATCCTGCAAGTCTGATTAACTAACTAAAACTTCCGTGATTGTGTATTTGGAATGATGATTTGGGAGCCAAATTGTCTTAGGCTATCTTTAGCACCCTAAATTTATTTCCTCCCTTTCTGTGACTTAACATTCCTTTAAAAAATATTTTATTATTTGTATTTTATGTGCATGAATGTTTGCCTGTATGCATGTAAGTGCACCCGTGTCATGCAATGCCCATAGAGGTCAGAGGAGAGTGTCAGATGCCCTGGAACGGGAGTTTCAGATGGTTAGCTGCCATGTGGGTGCTGGGAACCAAACCTGAGTCCTGTGCAACGGCAGTCAGTGCTTTTAATTGCTGAGCCATCTCTCCAGTCCCCATGACTTAACGTTCTTGACTATTAGATAAATTCTTTTGGAATGTATGAATAGTCCTCTAGCTTCTACCAGCTCCAAGACTAAGAATGTCCTTAGATAGCATCTGAGTCCTGGAACAGACATTCTCTACTTTCTTGTAAACTGCTTACCTGATATTTCCACCATTGTGTTTGAAAAGTGTCTTTATTTATGATTTCTTTGCTCTGTTTCTATAAAAACTTCATGCAATTGTTACCGCATTGGAACATGATAACTTGATTGTGTTTCCAGGCCATGTCACTCATATTTGACTCTAGAATAAACTTGCTGTTCTTCCCTTTGAGGCAAGAGCTGTGTTTTGTGTCAACTGTTCAGACAGTGAAGTTTTTTTTCCAATTCTGTAGATGTCTGTGTCAGATAGCTTTGGTATCAACTTGACACACCTGTGTTGAGGGAGCCTCACTTGGGGAATTACCTCCATTGGACTGGCTTGTGGCCATGTCTGTGGGTATTTTCTTGATTGTTGAGTAATGTGGGAGGGCTCAGCCCACTGTGGGCGGTGCCATCCCTGGGCAGGTTGTTTTCTATGTATGAAAGCAGGCTGCAGATGGGCCAGAGACGCAAGCCAGGAAACAGCATTTTTCCATGGTCTAGGCTTCAGCTAGTGCCTCCAGGTTCCTGCCTGAGATTCTACCATGGGCTCCCTAAGTGATGAATTGTGACCTGGGAAATGTAAGCTAAGTAAGCCCTTTCTTTCCAAGTTGATATTGGTCAGAGTGTTTTGTCACAGCAATGGAGAAACAAACTACTCAAAACTGGTACCAGGATTTTGCAATATTGCTGTTGACAGACCTGACCTTGGTGTATTGGGGAGGATTGTGGAAGTGTTTGGAATTTTGGGCTAGACAAGTCGTTGAGCTTAGAGTTTGTTGCTGTGGCCCTCGGAACACTTCTTCTAAAAGATGATGGAGGCCTGGCTTGTGAAGCTTCAAAGAGAAGCAGAGGTTATCAGGGCTGTTTGTGTGGATACTGTGAATTGAAATGTGTGGATTCTGGTTTGCTGGGGCTGAAGATTAAGAGACCAGAACCTAAAGTAAAACCTTCACTGAGACAATTGATGCCACTTAGTGTGGGCTGAAAAGTATCAGGTGTAAAGTAACAAGAGACTAGCATCCCTGGTGAAATCTGGGAAGTATTTCCTCAGGGTCACCACACAGACGCTGTGGTCCAGAGGGTGCCCACGCCTTCAATTCAAGCTGGAAGGAGGGGACTTGGTAATGTGTAAGTCTCCTGCATGGTTCTGGTGTTGAAAGCATGAGGAGTCACAACAAGCAGCTTGAGGCTTGGCAGCCTGAGAGGCCAGGAAAGGCTGTTGGTGAAAGCACAGCCTCAGTTGCAAGTGAAGACCCCCAGGACTGCAGGGGTCATGGAGAGAATCTGGGGTTTTGCACCAGGAGAGGTCAGAACAGCCCATTGGTGAAGATGCAGCTTCACTTTCAGTAGAGACCCCAGCTTTCTGGAGACACCAGGACCATGGAATGAGAATCAAGAGCAGCAACAGGTGTGGAATGGAGTCAGCCTGGTCCTACACAAGATGAGCTGTGTGCTGTGGACGGTAGAGCCAGAGACATGGAGCTGCCGAAACCCTCTGGAGTCCAGCAGATTGTGAGTCAAATCCCAGATGTCCAGCCTTAAGCTACTTTGCTGAACTTAGGTTTTTCTTGGATGTGCCCGATTCTTCCCTTTCAAATAAGATAGTACTTGTTTTGGATTTTACACACCTGTGTTGAGGGAGCCGCAGTTGGGGAATTGCCTCTATTGGCCATGTCTGTGGTATTTTCTTGATTTTTGAGTGCTGCAGGAGGACCCAGCCCATTGTGGGAGGTGCCATCCCTGGGCAGGTTGTTGTCTATTGTATAAGGAAGCAGGCTGAGCCTGGACCAGGGGAGCAAGCCAGTAAGCAGCATGCCTCCAGGTTCCTGCTCTGAGTTCCTACCGTGGGTTCCCTAAGTGATGAACTGTGATCCGGTAGATGTAAGTTAAATAAACCCTTCCTCCCCAAGTTGGTATTGGTCAGATTGTTTTATCAGAGCAGTGGGGAAGCAAAGTAGGACAGTGTCTCTTCACTTTGCTGATTGTTTCTTTTGCTGTGCAGAAGCCTTTTAATTTCACATAATCCCATTTGTCAAGTGGGTATCCTTTTCAGAAAGGCTGCCTCTGTGCCTGTTTCTTGAAATGTTTTCTGCTAGTATTTTCAAAGTCTTATATTAAGATCTTTGGAAAGGGGGCTGGAGCAATGGCTCAGCAAAGGACCTACATTTGGTTCCCAGCACCCACAAGGCAGCTTACAGCCACCTGTAACTGAGGTATCTACCATGTATGTGCAGGAATACACAGGAGTCAATGCCTTCTTAATGCACATAAACTCATGCAGGCTTACACACATGAATAAAAATATAAATAAATATATTTTTTAAAAGATTTGAATCCATTTTGAGTTTATTTTCATGCAGGATGAGAGCTGTGGGTCTGGTTTTATTCCACATGTGGACGGTCAGATTTTCCAGAATCATTTATTAGAGAGGCTACTTTTTTTCCCATGTATGTTTTTGTTATTTTTGTCAAAATTTAGGTGGCTAGCTCTATGAGTTTATTTCTGGGTCTTCTGTTCTATTCCCTTGGTGTGCTTCTGTGTCTGTAGCACGCAGGTTTGGTTACTATGGCTCTGTAGTGTAATTTGAGACTGGGGATCTAGATACCTACAGCACTGCTCTTTCTGTGCAGGATTGCATTGGTTATTTGGGGTTGTTTATACTTCCATATAAATTTTAGTTTTTTTTTCTTTCT
This sequence comes from Eospalax fontanierii, assembly GCA_035773235.1. Lineage (NCBI taxonomy): Eukaryota > Metazoa > Chordata > Mammalia > Rodentia > Spalacidae > Eospalax > Eospalax fontanierii. The sequence continues at coordinate 23,965,825 of CM069527.1, read as the reverse complement.
GTGAAGAATGCCATTGGAATTTTGATCAGGAGTGCATTGAATCCATAGATCACTTGCAGCAATATGGCTGTTTTTATAGTATTAATTTTTTGTTCCATAAGCATGGGAGATTTTTCTGTCTTCATGTCTTTCTTCAGTGTCTTAAAGTTCTCGTTGTAGAGGTCTTGAACTTCCTTGCTTAGGTTTGTTTGGGGTATTTTGTGTTTTTCAGAACTGTTGTGGATGGGGTATCCCCTGCCCCCATTTCTTTCTTGGCAAATTCGTTGTCATATAGAAAGGCTACTCATTTTGGGGGAGGAAAGGCATGCACCACCACGCCTAGCAAGGCTACTGGTTTAGTCTGTTGATTTTATTACTTCACTGGAGGTGCTTACTAGGACTGAGGGGGTTTTGGGTGGAGTCCTCCCAGTCTTTTAAGTATGCAATCATGTTGTCTGCAAACAGGAATACTTTGACTTCCTCCCTTCTAAATAGAGACCTTTCATCTCTTCCACTTGTCCTATTGACTTGTTTTATTCTCTGGCTTATATCCATTTCTTAAGAGAAAAAACCTGAAGCTGGAAAGTTTGTTTACATGTGCCTTAAATGACACCCCTAAAAGCTGTTCGCTACTTTCCCCTCCTAATCTCCACCCCCATCTTGCGAGCAGAGAATTTTTATTAAATTTTTATTCATATTTTATGTGTTTACATATAGCCAACTTGTATCATTCAGATACTTTTCAGTATTTAAAAAGTCAATGTACAATTTATACTTTAGGGACTGCCACTTGATTTGGAAGGGAATTTGGGGGAGTGTAGTTAACCTTGCAGAGCATAAGATCTCTGATCTGAGGGGCCACCTTGGTTTGAATCCATGAAAGAAAGGATGGAGTTTAAGCTCTTCAAGGCCCAAACCCTCACCAACAGTATCCAAATCCAATGGGAAGGGGAGGCAGAATTGAGGCCCCTTTTGTAGAGTTGTTCAGTTTCTTTTTGATTATACAGTGCTGTGAAATGTGAACGACATGAAGACTCTGAGCATGGTCCTCCCAAATGCCCTCATGCCTACAGCTTTGCTGGCTGGACAGGTGGCTTGGTCATTAAACCTTTTCCTTCCAGATGCTGGTCTTGTTTTCCTGGGACTGTGAGGTGAAGAAAATGTTTTGGTTGTATGCCTGTATCAGCTGCTTTGACGGCTTCCTCACAGCTGTCTCCAAACCGCAGCAGACAACCGCCTCTACTTTCAAAATCTTGAGGGCTTAGTGATTTGAGATGGATCAACAGACATGGAGATGGGGAAGATTCCTGATCTTAAATGTTCCTAGCCTTTTTGAAGACTCAAACATCACAAAAGAGAGTCTGGAATGTACATGTTTCCTTCCAGAATCTACTCCGTGAGCAGGGGTTACAGGAGTCCTCGCTTTATAGACATAGGAGTCAGGTAACGTGAGCAGAATCAGGATTCAACTCTGGTTGTCTTGCTGGATGTGGTGGCACATGCCTATAATCTCAGCATTTGGGAAGCAGAGGCAAGAAGATTACTGTAAATATGAGGCCAGCCTAGTCTGCATAGCGCATTCCAGTCCAGAGATACACAGTAAGTTTGTTTTCAAATAAAACAAAGCAGAATCCAGGCAGTCTTAACCCTTAAGTATTTCCTAAATTTTATTTTATATTTTATTTACTTGTGTATGGGGTACATGTGCAGGTGCGTGTGTGCACGTGCATGTGCAGGCTTGAGTGTCATTGCTTTACTTGCCCTTTTTGAGAGAGAGTCTCTCACTGGTCTGGAACTCACCAAGTCAACCCCAACCTGTCTTTACCTCCCCCAGGCTGAGATTACAAATGCATACCACCATGCTTAGCTTTTTATAAACATGTGTTCTGGGGATGGAATTCAGTTTGTTGTGCTTATAAGGCAAGCTCCGTTACAGATTGAGCTATCTCCCAGACTGGTTTTTATTTTGAAACAGGGTCTTACTATGTACTCCTGGCTGGCATGGAATTCACTGTGTAGTCCAGGCTGGCTTCAGTCTCACAGAGATCTGCCTCAACCTCCCAAGTGCTGTATTAGAGATATGTACCAACCAAGCTGTCACCTGTTTTTGTTTTTTTGAGACAGGGTCTTACTATGGAGCCCTAGCTGGTTTGGAACTTGTTAAGACCAAACTGACTTCAGACTTGTGTTGACTCTTCTGTCTTGGCTTCTCAAGCTCTGAGATTACAGATGTGCACCATCATTTCTGGCTTCATCTCAAAAACTGACTTCTGATCTTCCTCCAAAGACAGACTCTATTCCAAATTTTCTTTCACCTTACTCAGTTCCTGGCCACCCCATCCTGCAAACTGCTCGGGCTCAGAACTTTGGAGGTCTTATTGGCATTGTCCTCTTACACTGTCCTGTAGAATTTGTCAAGAAATCCCGTTAATCATATCTTGAAAGTAGCCCCAGAATTTGATCTCATCTTGTTATTTTGAAGGCTGCCCCCTTTGCTAACACTGTGCTTACGTGGGTTTCTGTCATTGTCTTGACCTAATAGTCCCTCCACTTCTAGCCTTGCTGAACTTCACTCTCTTGTCACCCAGTGGATGGAGTGATTCAGGAGTGATTCAGGCCTGGAAGGGAGTGCTACTCTGCACAACCATTCCGGCATTAGAGATCCTTCTGTTTTTTGTTTACTTTCTTTTAGGTTTCTGTGCTTATCTGTGTGGTCAGAGCTGACATGTGCCATACCTGCATGATAGCTCACAAAAGTGGGAGTAAGACAGGGTCATTGCTCATGTGAACTCACAGTAGTTGTGACCGTGTGCACAAGACCTGGGGAGCCCCTGGTAAGTTGACCATGCTCTAGGGATGGCCTCACACCCTGGAGTATATGGGCTGTTTTTTTTTTTTTTAAGGGCATGAAGTTGGGGTCGGGTAGGGAGATGGGGTGGATCTGGGAGGAGATGGGGAAGGGTTGGATGTGAATATGATCCAAATACATTGTATGAGGTTTTCAAAGAATTAAAAAGAAAACAGAAAAGGAGTTCCTGGGAGGTAATTTTCTTTTAAGCTAGTGATAAAGAATTTGCATGCATTATTTCCATCCACATTTGGGCAGGTAAACAAGTGCATGGGCATGCCTTGCTGCAGAGGAATCTGGGAAATGTAGTTTCTGGGCAGATCCCCATATTCTCAGTTCCCTAAGAGATGACTGGCTCTGAGGATAATTAGCAGCCAACTACAGAGTCCAAGAGGGGCAATGAGAAGACAAGTTAGGAGGCTGTTTGGGCGTCTGGGTGGGTGTTGGGGACAGACACTTCCATCTTCAGAAACAAAGCACCTTTGTCTCCTGAGATGAGGTTGCAAGCCCTGGAAATACTGTCTTTGGAGCAGCCATGAGTATACTGGTTTGTGATCCCCTTCCTAAGAGATTGTTCTTGGCTCACAGCAGCAGCAGACAGCAGTGAGAATGGCCCAAAGGTCGAGTGTGCCAGATTGATCCTGTGTTTTAAATGCTTCACAGGAAAGAGGGTAGCCTATCCTGGGTGTGTTGATTGGGCAAGGTGCTGAGCAGGGTAGAGAAGGATTAAAAGAGGAGCCTCAAATTGTGTGTGGTTGAAGCCACCAGTAGATCTGGTTGGCTAATTTGGTTTGGGTGAAGGTAGGGTCTGGATGGAAGCACCTGTATCTCAACCTCGATGCCCTTTGCTTGAGGGTTCTCATGTGTTTCTATCTCCTATTTGCCAGAGTTGGAGCACTTTGTAGAGAACTATGTTTGCAGTTGGAATAGTTTAAAGGCACAGAGCTCACCCCACTGGGCCATTCAGATAGGCAGTGTGACCCATGCCCTGAGCAGATCAGGTCTGAAACAAATGAAAAATAGCTATTTAGTGTTGTCTGAAACTCTTAGGTCAGTGAATTTGTTTGTACAACCATGCTCTCTCCTGATTATTGTACATCCTGGGGGATGGAAGGATCTTCACTATCCCCATTCACAGATGAGGCACTACGGTGGTATCACAGTTTCCCCCTTACTCAGGGCTGTTCATATAGCACTGATCCCTGTGGGGACTCCCCTGCCAGTGTCTGAATCCTGAGCCCTACAGCTGAGGGCTGTGTTAGAGATGCAGCTAGGAGGATGGAGGGATCGTGCTCACTTTTCAAGGCCTCTTATTTTTAGTGACAAAGAACTGAACTGAAGGCTGTGGAGATAATTCAGTTGGTAAAGTGCTTGGGTTGCGATCACAAGGCTCCGAGTTTGTTTCCTAGAACCCATGTGCAAAAGCATGGTGGCACATGCTTGTAATCTCAGCACTAGGGAGGTAGAGATAGCCAGCCTTGCCTATTGGTGAGCCCAGGCCAATAGAAAACCCTGCCTCTAAAAACAAAGTGGATGGCTTTGGAAGAATGGCAGCCAAGTTTGTCCTCTGGTACACACGAATGAGCACGCACACATACTTTTGTTAAATTGGTTTTAGGAACAGGAAATCAAAGCCACTTGGTTAATGTGTCTCAGTGAGATCTTTATTCTAACCTGTTCTGGATGACAGACTGTGTGTCCTTCCTTTTCGTCATTTGCCTTCAGTGGTCCCAGCAGATACAGGTCTCTGGGTAGATTCTGACAACTCCATTGTGAGGGTTAGTTTTGATTGTCAACGTGACATACTCTAGAATCACCTGGGGGAGAGAATTCAGTGATGGACTGCTTATATCAGGTTTGCTTGCGGGCATATTTGTGGGGATTATCTTGATTTTGGTAATGGAGCTGGGAAGATCTGCCCGTTCTGGGTGGTACAGTTCCCTAGGCGATTCGGAACTAAGAGTAGAGAAAGGGAGCTGAGCACTATCATGGGCACGTTAATTATTGCTGTCTGCTTTTGACTGTGGATATAATGTGATTAGCAACTTCAAGTTCTGCCACCTTGACTCCCTTTGATAGACTGGAACCTGGCATTGTGAGTAAATCTGTTCTCCCTTGAGTTGCTTTTGCCCAGAATATTTGTATCATAACAACAGGAAACAATATGAAAGCAGTCATCCTCTTCTCCAACCCCCCTTTTCAGTGTCCCAGCTGCCCCTTTTTGTCTTGTTTTGTGGTGCTGGGGAATGGAACCAGGGTCTCCCGAGTGCCAGGCAGGCTCTTTACTAAGTTAGACCCCAGTCTCTCAGCATCCCTTTTGAATCACAAAAACTTGCATCATCCCAACTCTTTCTCTCCACAGTATGACAGTTTCTGAGGTCAGACACTTTCTGCTTTTAGTTGAGTGGAAATCAGCATCCTTCTGAGGTAGGCCCCTGAGGAACCCTGTCAGTGGAAGTGCCCTGCCTGCCACTTGATCTACACACTTAGATGTTTCTTATGTGGTTAGGCTGCTGGAGGAAATGTGTACATTCAGCTAACTATATTTCTTTTCTTCTGGCCCTTTTTAGCTTCCATACCAAACATCTTCCAGTCTCATCTCCAGAGTCTCGGTTACATTCTTTACATGATGCCCCTTCCTCTGTACTGAACACATTTAATTCAATCCAGTGATGTGTTGAAAGCCTCTGTGATGGTTTGAATGAGAGATGCCCCCCATGGGCTCAAGTGTTTGCATATTTTGTTCCCAGTTGGTGGTGCTATCTGGAGAGGTCACGGAATCTTTGCGAGGCACAGCCTTGCTGGAGGAGGTGTGTCTCGGGGGCCGGCCTTGAGAGTTCATACCCACACTGCACTTCCAGATGCTCTTCCTGTTCATGCCTCTCTACTTACTGTGTTGGACACTTATGGTCCCTCTAGAACCATAAACCAAAGTAAACTATTCCGTAAGTTGCCTGGTCATGGTGTTTTATCACAGCAGCAGAAAAATAACTACTACAGACTCCCATGTGCATGATACTGTGGTGAGTTCATTTTCTAGCTCCATCACTTATAGTTGAGTTACCTCAGTTTTACCATCTGTAATATGGGAGGAAATCGTGGCACTTAACTTTATGAGTGAATTTAGTTTTGCATCACTGTAACCAAATTCTTGGCAGAAGCACCTTAAGGGAGGGAAGATTTATTTTGAGTCCTAGTTTCAGAGGATTTAGGCCATGGTCATTTAGTACCATGCACTTTGGCTGCAGGAACATGTGGCAGAAGCTGTTCTTCACTCCTTGGGGGATAGGAGGCAGAGAGAAGGGGAAGACCAGAGGGGGTCAGGGTGAGCTATAGCCTGAAGACACACCAGTGACTGACTTTCTGCAACCAGTCCCACCTTTACCACCTCCCAACAGTATATCTGAATCCATTAAAGGGTTAATACATCGATTAGGGCAGAGCCAAGGTTGTCTAATTGCCTCCGGAAATGGCTCATAGGCTCACCTTGAGATGAACTTCACTAATCCCCTAGATCTGTCTGTCATTTTTAGACAGTGACTCATGTAGCCCATGCTGACCTTGAACTGGTTATATAACCAAGGATGACCTTGAACTTCCTGAGTCTCCCATCTCTACCTCCCAAATTCTTGGATTATAGCTGTGTCTCCAGCACCTAGTGTATGCAGTGCTGGGAATGGAACCCAGGCTTTCATGCGTGGTAGGCAAGTACCCTACCAGCTGAGCTACAGCCCCAGTCCTCGATCAGTCCTTTTTCCCTCCCTCTCTGTCTCTCTCTCTCCCTCTCTCCCTCCCTCCCTCCTTCCTTCTTTTGTTTTTCTTTCTTTCTCTTGACTCTCTGGTCTTTAATGCCACCATCTCAGTGTTTATATGTTGTTCCTTTTATACTAGGGTTTTCAGTGACCTGTTTTTCTTTTTCACTTAAAATTTTCATTTATTTATGAATGCTTATTTTCATACAGTGTACAAAATGCCTTATCTTTGTTTTTGTTTTTTCTTTTCATCCTTTTTATTTTTAAAAATATGTTAGTGGGACTGGAAAGATGGCTCAGTGGTTAAGAGCACCAGATGCTCTTGCAGAGGACTCTGGTTCAGTTCTCAACACCTACTTGGTGGCTAACAGTGGTCTATAATCCCAGTTCCACGGGGTTCGATGCCCTCTTCTACCCTCTGCAAGCACTGGATGACATGGATGCACTTACATATATGCAAACAATACACTCAGACACATAAATAAAAAATAAATGATTCTGAGAACTTCATACAATGTATTTTGATTATATTCTCTCCCCAAGTTTTTCTTAATGCAATCAAGCTAACAATCAAAATTAACTATCACATGACCCAAAGAGAGTTTTGTGAGACTTAAATGAAATAATGTGTGTGACTTTTAGTTCAGTGGTTGAACATGGTGCACGCTTAATGCAAATCAAACAAACGAGCAAATGATGCATGATAGGTTCTTAAACCACCATGAAGGGAGCGTCTACCATGTGCCAGACTTGCTCTACACACTGAGGGATTAGCCTTGAAGAGGACAGATTTAAGTCTAGGTCTTCAGAGAGCTCCGATTCCAGCCACAGATGTGAAATATTCACAGAGAAACTCACAGACAGAATTTCAACTGGTGGAATGTGTCTGAAGAACAGTAAAGCACAGTAAGAAACGAGGATGCAAACACAGGAATGTGGGAAGTTGGGCTCCTTAGACTTGCCCCTTTCCGTAGGGCCTGTGCTCACGCCACGGCTCTGCTAGGACTGCTCCTATCTCCTGCCCCTGCGCCTCAAGAACTGTTCCGAGTGTCTCAGGTGTTGGCCTAAATATCTTCTCTTGAGTAAGGCCTGCCTTTCTCAAATACCACACACAGCCTCAAAGTATGGAGGCAGATGCCAGTCCTGCTTTTGAAGGAAAACTGACCCATACACAGTGACTCAGATGGAGTTGTCTAAAGAGAAGTGCATATACAGTGTTTTCAGCAAGGAGTACCAGGAAAACAAGGCATCTGAGGTGTTGCTTGCTAGAAAGAACATGGGCTTTGGAATGAGAACAACCGGGGTTCAAGTCCCAGCTCTCCACCTCACCCTGTTGCTGATACCCAGCATCACTTAGCAACACTGAGATGAGAACAGCTGTCTCCAGGGCTGTAGAGAGCACATCAGGCTGCCGCCTCCTGCAGCACGCTTCCCACCAATCTACATTGATAATTGCCGTGTGTGGCTCCTGTTCCATCAACATGTCACTGTCACGATGTGTCAGTGGCTTGGGCTCCACTGACACAGTACTTTCCCGATGCGTCATGGACTCAGACCGGTCCATCTGGGCTTCTGGCCCTGCCTTGAGAGGATGAGCTTCTTGAGGACGCAGCCTATTGTGTCCTCTGTGTGGGTGGCCTTGCCTGCTGTGCAGGGTGTCCTTGATCAAGAAAATGAGTACACGCAGCTTGCAGAATCGGGACTGTTCCTCACAGACAGCAGCCTCCAGGGAGGGTCTGTAACGTTCTCCATCTCTACACCTCAGTACCCCAAAATTGCTTCTGACAGATGGGTGTTTAGCATGTTCTTGAAAGAAGATTCCACACCCCCCTGGGGAAATGTGTGCTGGGTTGAACTGTGTAATTCAAAACAGGAGAAAGGATGCCAGCAGGCATACCTCTCCTGCCTGGATTCTATTTTAATTTCCCCAGTTTTTAGAAGAAATTAAAGAATATTGATTTTTTTTCCAGTGCAAGGATTATACTCAGATTTTTATTATTTTTAAAATCAGAGGTAGTCTGTGAAACATAAATTTCTTGTTTTTGTTTTGTTTTTTTAATTTTATTTTTTGAGCCTGAACCTTTAATGGCTGAGCCATTTCTTTAGCTTGAAACATGGAAATTTCTGTGTCAGCTAAATGCTGTTCCAAGGCCACCTAATATCAAGACAGGACCCCTCGTACACATTTCTCCTCCCGTGTTTTAAAGGGCAGCCTCTTTTTTGCTTTTACTACCTCATAATAGCTTTACCATAAAATAAATAAGACATAGACAAGAAATCTAGTAATTATTAGATTAAGAAGTTTATTAAAATATGGATGGGGATAGGCTGAGGGGAGGCCATAGCCTACCAGAGCTCCTGGGAATCTCTGCTGATGTCCAAGTGAAGTTGGAGATTAAATCTGAAATGTGACAGTTCCGCAACTCTGTCAGGTAGAGCTTCCCCTGAGCGCACAATAGGAGGCACACTCAAGCTGTCTACCCCTCTACCCCGCCCCACCCCACCCCCACCCCCACCCGAGGCTTGACCAACCCTGAGGGCATGGAAAACCTCTAAACACAAGGTCATAACCTTGACCTTGACCCGTGACAGTGGGGTGTTATTTTAATCCATTGCTTTGGAGTGAGTCTGACTCCCTGGATAGAAAGCCCCAACACTTTAATTCTGGCAGACAAGATGGCTCAGCAGGTAAAGGCACGTGCCATCAAGCTAGGCTACTCGAGTTCCATCCCTGGACCCACATAGTAGAAGAAGAGAACTAACACAAGTTGTAATATAAAATAATTTTTTAAGTTGCTTTGATAAACATGTCCTGAAGGAAGCCCAAGGTCTTGGCTAAAGGAGGCACTATGGAGCTGAGCTTGGACCTGATGCGGCATCTGGCATATAGTGGTGCCCACTCATGTTCTCTCTGTGGATGGTACCACAGCAATGGGCCACACTCCCTGGCTGACCTACAGCAATGGTGCGCTGACTGCCATCTTGGTTATGGCAGATACTTCTGAGGTGTGTTGCATAGCAGATATCCAAACCAATGTGTGATCAGCCCCAGAGGGAGGCCCTGGCCACCTCCCCTCTCTGCTCAGAGTGCTCCGAGCAGTCCCGCCCACTGTACGAACCTCCAAAACCGGCTCATTCTCCTCCTCTGCTAGCCTCCGGGGCTTGCTCTGCCCTCCGCTCCACCCCTCTTTCTTTGTCACAGGCCCATGGATGGGCATCACATCACAGAACATGTTCATCTGCTCACAGGCTTGTAATCCCTTCCTGTCTAAGAACACTGGTGATCTGGAGGCCTCCTGCTTGTGTGCAGGGTGCATCCAGCCATCTCTGCCTGGTTCTACCTCCTCTCCCCACTTTCTTTTGGGCTTGGTTTTTGTTCATCGCTCTGTTACATCACTCCCTCCCATCACCAGCTTCCTTCACCAGAATAGGAGGTGTTCACATTCTCCCATCCTACAAAGCCACGCTCCTTTGCCCACATCTTCTCTCCCTTCCATTTAACCTCTGGCCCAGGCAGTGTAGTCATGCTGTGTCCGTCTACCCGTCATCTTGTACTCAGTCCATTGTCCCCTGGCTTCTTCCTTTTCTATGCCATGAATCAGGGCTCCCTGAAGCATCACAACCTAACTCCCTTGCGCCTTCCCTCTACCTGAGGAGCACATCCTCATGCTCCAACCCTCTTCTCTAACCACTGGAGACCTGAAGCTCTCTCTTTGTATTCCACCTACTCTGTTTCCTTCTCTCACTTGCAAGAACTTTTCATCCTGATGAGTATAAAGATGTCTTTCTGATACCATGTCATTCTACTTTCTCCCTGAGGAATGGGGTCCATGCTTAGGGCTTAGGCCACCTGGGGAGATACCAGTGACTCTCAGAGGAATTTATAGCTCAGCCCTTTCCCCAAGAGTCTGAGCAGAATGTCAGATGGAAATGCCTTCCGAGGCCAGATAGGCAAGCCAGTGAGGGAAACTGGCAGACCAGAACAAGACTAGTTTTAGCTAAGTTGGGGGAGGGTTGGGCAGGCTGCTGCTGGACTCCAGTTAATTGTTGGCAGGTAGGAATTCAGAATCACTGTTACCAAATTTTCTAGGTTTCTCAGAGAAGAAACACATCATCCTATTTTGGAGTCTTTCAGAGATTAAATATTACTTCAAATGTTAACAAATGTTTTGACCAAAGCTTAAGCCCCATGTCTGACTATGAACCAGAAGTCTGAGATAATGGATTAACTCATGGGTTCCATTGACTACCTGATACCTTTATCCTAATGCTGACCCTTTAAACTGAACCTGCTCCAACCAGCTTTCCCAAACCCTCCTTTTGGCCTGTGTACTTTATGTTAACTAGTGACACTGATTATCCACTCATTGAAGCTGGACGTGAGGAGGACGGAGTCCTTCCTCTCTTCCTTTTCTCCTCTCTTCTATACTGTATAACTTATTTTTCTTGTTGCTGTCACCATTCGCCTGAGAAGAAGCAGCCTATAGGAGCAAGGGTTTATTCTAACCTATAGTTGGAGGAGATATGGTCCATCATGGTAGGAGGGCATGGCAGCGTAAGCCTGAGGCAGTTGGCTGGTCACACAACATCCAGAGTCAGGAAAAAGTGTTCTTGACTTGTTTTCTTTTTAACCAGTGAAGGACCCAAAGCTGTGGAATGGTGTTTCCGACATTTAGGGTTGGTATTCTCACCTCATTTAACCCAATCTAGAAATGCCCTCACAGACATGCCCAAAGGTTTGTTTTCTAGGTGATTCTAGATCTGGACAAGTTGACTGTATTAACCATCACATACACCTCCAAATTCTAGCAAGATTACTTTCTAACTAAGCCTAGAATCTATTTTCATGTTTCCATTCCTAACCTCTGCCATTGTGGTTCAGGCATCTAGCATCTCTGGCTTAAACCTCTAGTCTCCCTTTTTTAAAAATTATTTTTATTTTATAAGTCTGAGCGTATTGCCTGCATGTGGGTAGGTGCACCCGTTTCATGCAGTGCCTGCGGAGGTCAGAAGAGGATGTCAGATCCCCTGGAACTGGAGTTATAGGCAGTTGTTAGCTGCCATATGAGTGCTGGGAATTGAACCTGAGTCCTCTGCATGAACAGTCAGTGCTCTTAACCACTGAGCTGTCTCTCCAGCCCCACATTTCTAGTCTCTTGAGGGTTACAAGTGATGATACATCACCATTGACTCTCTTCATGTATAAATGTGTTATTTTGAGACAAATATGTAATCATAGACCTTTGACAAAGATTAGTTTTGGAATGGACTCATGATCCAATAGGTCCAGTGGAATGGTAGGGCATGTTTGCTGGGAAGCTTCTGGAAATGTTTTCCTTGTTAAAAAATAGTCACACATGGAAGTGACAGCTTGCTTCTGTCTGTGGTCATTGTTGCTGCAGCCTTCTGCTGGAAATGAGGAAAGACAGCTTGCCACAAGGCCAGCCACAGAGAGAAGAGAGTGGAGTCACGAAAGACCAGAACCAGGGCCCAATCCACATCTGCTCCTTATTGACTCAGAGGCTATAGCCACATTAGATATGCATCTTGATAAATTCAGCCAGTAGGAGTCCATGGCTTTGTGTTTCAGGAAACCAGAAGTTCCCTGACTGGTCCCCTTGTCTCCTGCTCTCAGGCCTGTAGTTCATCACTCTACATGATCCCTGACTGCTGGGGTGGTTCCTAACCTGCCCACATCACCTGCTTGTGACTCACAGCACCCACAAGATACTTTACCAGGGCCTTAACCCAATCTATAAGGGCCTCCACATCGAAGTCTCCTGTGTGGGCACCTGAATCAGGTTTTGCTCCTAATGCAAACCTTATGCCCCCTCTAGTCTGATCTGCTTCAGTTTCCTGTGTTAGTGATGCTGTTTAACCCTCGCCTTCATTTGATAAATATGTACAAGTGCCATCTGTATACCAGGAACAGTTCAGTCCACGGGTTACAGCACGCGTGAGAGGGGAGGGCTTCCACCGAGTCCTCCGGCCGCTCCCCCGAGTCCTCTGTACCATCCCTGCTTCTCGGAGCACCTTTCCCTTGGTCTTTATCTGATTATACCACTGGTCTTTTCTTTTTCCGGTGTAATGCTTAGCCCTTAGCATTTATTATTATATGTGCATTTTAAATGGCTTAGAAAATGTTCTATTTTTTAAAATCTCTAAAGTAAAGAATCAAATAATGGGAGCTGGGGATTTGGCCGAGTCGGTAAAGCGTTTCACTCCCAAGTACAGGAACCTGACTTTGATCTCCAGTACCTACGTAAAAAAGCTGGGTGGTGTGTGCTTGTAATACCTGTGCTGGGGAGGCAGAAAAAGATGGGTCTTGGGGCTCGCTTGCCAGTCATCATCTAGTGCAGTGTGTGACGCTTAGCGGGTACTGGGTGTTACTGGGTTTAATTGGTGATTGAGTAAGTGGCAGAATTGGAGACAGAGCCCATGGCCTTATTCCTTTTTTTTTCTTTCTTTCTCAATTCCATATTTAACTGCTTTTCATAAGCAGTGATGTTTATAATGAAAGAGCAGAAAGTCTCATCTGCCAAATGGTGAGACAAGAGGTCACCCAGGGAAATGACTGTCAACGGTGAAAAGAGCCAACAATTAATGATGTTCAAGGCCATACCCACAGAGGGGTATCATAATTGGCGTCAGCTGTCAACTTGACACACATCTAGAGTCTCCTGGCAAGAGGAAGCTCAACTGAAGGATTCCTCAGGCCAGAATTTCCCTGTGGCATGTCTATGAGGCATTTAAAAATTCATTTTTTTAAAAAAAAGTTTTTTAAGAGTTCTCCCTACTGATCTCCACAGTGGTTGCATCAGTTTGCAATCCCACCAACAGTGGATGGAGACTCCCATTCCCCAACAGCTGTGCCAGCATTTGATGTCATTTGTTCTCTTGATCTTAACCATTTTGACTGGGTCTAGATGAAATCTTAAAGTAGTTTTAATTTGCATTTCCTCAGTTACTAAAGATGTTAAATACTCTGTAAGGTGTTTCTTTTGTGAGGTTTTCATCCCTGAGTACTGAATATCCATCATTTCTACCCCTCCCGTCCACGTCCATCCCTCCTACATGCCTCCAACTCCCTCTCAGTTTCCTGACCTCTAATTATTATAGTTACATATGTGTGTATGCATGTATGTATAAACATGCTGAGTCCATTTAGCGCTGCTAGTATGTACATGTGTTTGGTGCTGACCACTTGGGATTGGGTAACCAGTTAGAGAGCTCATCCCTGGAGAATGCTGACTCTTCCTCTCCCAGCAGCCATTGATTGCCTGAAGTTCTTCATCTAGAGATGGGACCTTGTGAAATTTCCCCTGTCCACATTGGCATGTCAGCTGGTATTGTCATTAGATAGGTCTTGTTTAGGCACCAGATTGTGGAGATTTCATGGGGGCAGCTTCCCTATCATGTCTGGAAGACAGTATCCAGCAGGAAGCATCCTGGTCTTCTGTATTCCTGAGTCTTAGGTGCCCCAGGGGTTGCACTGGAGATGAATCAATTGGGACTGGCACCCCACAACACCTATTGTCTGCCTTTTGACTAGTTATCAGTCTTTGTTATAAAAAGAAGCTTCTTTGATGAGTGCTAAGAGATACTCTTATCTATGGGTTTAGGGATAAATTTTTAGAAGACAGCTAGAAATTGTATTGGTTTAGGGAAATGGAAGTAGTAGGTTCTCTTCCAGGGTCTGTGACCTCTCCAACCACAGGCATTCAGCTATGTTTACAGTAACCAGGCATGAATTCCTTTTATCGAGTGAGGCTTAACTTCAGTTAGACAGTTTTGGTTATCCCCAAGATAAAAATGCCACTATTGCACAATTGGGGCTATATTACTGGGCAGGTCATTGTTGTACTTCATGGACTTTACAGCTGGGTAGGAGGACAGTTGATTGCTTTTTTCCTTTCAAAGTTTGCAAAGCACCTTCTGATACTATGAGAGCTGGTCTCCAGGAGGCTTCCAGGTCAGTTATAGTTTGAGCCCTCCAAAACCTCTATCTGAAGTGCATGGTATCTTCAGTAATACGGTCTTACTTCAAATTCTGAGAGATAACCAAGGGCAATAGCCTTTAGTTTGGGGCCACACTTTGACTACCCTGACCAACAACTTGATGGAGGTTTCCCATGCCTGGCCCTGGGGTTTTGTTAAGTAGTCTGAAGTTCTCAGGAGCAGGACTAGCATTATCATTCTGTGTGGCATAACTTCATTTGAAATACACATATAAAAATATGTAAATATATTATATATATTATATAAAATAGTATGTTTCCCTATGTTTTTCAGACCTTCTTGATGTTATTTACCTTTCCTTCCTCCTTTTCCCTCTTATAAGGAATTTTCTTAATTGCTAATTGATGTAGGGGGGCAAGCCCACTGTGGGCAGTGCCATCCCTATGCAGGTGAGTCTGGATTGTAGAAGAAAGGTAGCTGAGCAAGTCAGAGGGAGCAAGCCAGTAAGCAGTGTTCCTCCATGGTCTCTGCTTCAAGCTCCTGCATAGAGTTCCTGCCTTGACTTCCCTCTATGAACTATAAGATGAAATAAATCCTTTCTTCTCCAAATTGCTTTCAGTCAGTATTTTTTCACAGCAACAGGCACCAAACCAGAATAAGAGGCATGACCAGGAAGTCTGAGTATCACTAGAGACCACTCACTTTCTGACACCTCTTACAGTCTCCGTCAGATTTGCTATTCTGTCTTCTATACTGAAAGCAGGTCCCCTTCTACACCAAGTCACTGCGGCCCCACATATGAAGCCCTACTTTCTGGCACAGAGAGTTCTCCAGTCTCCAGCATGGTCTGTTCATTCCAGGAGAAAGGGGCCCTTAGCTCTGATGTAGCATTTCTCTCTACAGTTCTAAACTTCAGAATTTTTTTAAGTCAACGAGAGCTGATTTAGGAACAGGGACTTGAAATGAGGACCAAAGAACACAAGGAACATTTGCATTCTGCCTGTGAACATCCTTCACTTAGGAGAATATGGAGGCAGGATCAGGATAAGCCAGGCTCCCCCTAAAGCTGCTGAACATTTGTGGGGAGTAACTCTTCTAGGTCCTCCATGGCGGACTCATTTTTCTTGCTCAATGGCTACAGTATATTTGGTTTGGTCTCTTTAAGTCTCCTACTAGAAAGACTTACTGATGAACTGAAAAATCTTCATAAGTCATGGAAATACATGGGTCCAAGTCTCCCAACTACCATAAGGACCAGTCCCCCCGTCATTTCACTGTCCAACTGGACAAGCTTTGGACCCCTGTTAAGGGCTATGCACTGCGGATACAAGGTAAATAGCCCACGACCCTCTAGTCACTCATCTTAGGCAGGCAGAAGACGGGGAGTATAGCAAGAGAGAGATATGGAGATGCTACAGACCTCAAGGAAGGACCCCTGACCATCTTGAAGGGAGGATGACCAGCGAAAGTGAGCTCAGGATAGACGGGTATCAGGTAGGCAGACAGGGAGACATTCTAGGCCAGGGGCACAAAATGAGGCAGTGAGTACGGGAGCAGAGTGATAACTGACCGCATGTTAAGATGTAGAGATGCATATCTAAGATGCCAGCACCAGAAGGCCAGAGCTGGCTTTCTGTTGTCCTTTAACGTTCCTCCCAGCAAGGGTTAAAGGTAGAAGACATCCCCTGCCCCACAGAAAAAGTCAGCGAAGGTAATTATACCATCCTCTATTTAGCTGCTGAAGAATTTACCATTCAAGGAGATGGGACCCGCCTCAGCAGAGGCGTTTAGCAGTCCAACACTCTCACATTACCCAGATTGTATAAAGAGCATGAATGATTTCCGCTGGCTCCCAGACCTCTGACGGAGGTGTCTCTTTACAAAGCCCCTGCTTCAGGCCAGCTGAATGCCTCAGTCCTAATCCCTTTAGCAACAAAGATCTGTTTCTTTGCTTAGCATGAAGTAGGCCTCAGAGGCCTGTGTGTGTCTTCGCCTGTAGGCCAGAAGCCTCCTGTTTACAATTTCCCTATTCCTGTTTTTAATGTTGTTCTGAGAGCAGCCACAAAGGGCTAGTTTTGTCCAGCAGGAACAAGGGAGCTATTAGAGAGAGACGGAGGAAGGAAGGAAGGGAGATGGCAGCGGACTCCTCAGGGATTAGCAGACACAGCTGTTCCCGGAGGGAGAGGAGCTTTAGGCTGTTTACAATTTCCTTCACATTTACATTTTTTAATATTTTATTTCCTAGTGTTTTTTCTCTCTCTTTTTTTCTGATCAATTTCCTACCCACCATTTAAAGCACACATCTTGCTGCCATATTGTTGGGGGGAGGGCACCTGGTCAGGTGGGACTGAGCTCTTTGCTTCAGTGCCCTGTGACTCTGGTGTGGTGGTCCCTGGCATTTGGGGAGGTCACAGACTTCAAACCGCCAGGTGCCTGAGGAAATCCATCCTGGAGGGGAATGGTTCCAGCTCTTGTCCTGTTCGTGTGCATAACTGGAGTTTTCTAGGCTATATCTGATGGATTCAGATTCCACAGAGCGCTGCCTGTCTTTAGCGTCCCAGACCGACTTTTAAAATGCACCTCCTTCCTGCCTCGTTCTGTATCTCAGGAGGGTTTTGTTTAAGGACACTGACTGCAAGTAGAGACTCTGACAATCCCTCTTTCCAAGATGCCTGATGCCAGTCGCTTTAAGAAAATTATCCATCTTGAGAGCAAGCCCTGTGTGTGCCATTTTCTTTTCTTGTAGATGCATCTTGTATATGTTTTTTGCACATTTGTGTAGGTATAAGGCTGGAGAGATGGCTCAGTGGTTAAGAGTGCATTTTACTCTTGCAGAGGACTCAAGTTTGGTTCCCAGAACCCTTACTGCGTAGCTTATGACCACGTGTACCTCCAGCTCCGGAGGATCTGACACGTCCGGCTTCCATGATTACCTGTACCCACGTGCACGTATCCACACAGATACACATAATTAAAAGTAAAATAAATCTTCTTCCACAGGGTAATGTCTTGCAAAATTTCTCATCTAACAACTTGAGTCTTTGTCTCTATCATTTGTCTCTCTCTCCCTTTCTGAATTCTTCCCTGTTATAAACAGTAGCAACTCACTGTTACCCTTCTGTACCTAGCTCCGTGATCAAACAATTATAGGGAAAAAAATTAAACCTGGATTGGCAGGGTGGTTCTCTATCTTACTGAAATAGATTTAAATGTTGTCTATTTCTGTTCACCTTGCGCTTCTCACTTAACATAAACTAATCACTGCATTTTATTTATTTGATACACATTCTTAACTTCACATACCAGCACAGTGTGCATAGTTCTACTTTGCTGAAAAATAATCTTGGCTAAACTTGCAGATGCCTGTGTATATGGAAATTTAATTTTTGCTCTGTTTTGTACTTTTCCTGGTGAGCTTTAGTCAAGGACTAAATGACTTTCTCAAATGTCCATCAGTCCACTGATGACCCTTTGGGCTCTTGTTGCTTTGGGGTAAGTTTCCGGGCTGGCGTACTTTCTAGATCCAGCTGATATGTTACTACCTTTACAGAAACACTCCTCATGTCAGTCTCCAAAGTTCAGTGTATGTGGCTTCCTTTTGTTGGGACCTAGGATGTGAGCTAATCTTTAAATAAAGGAGAGAAGGGACAGTGATTAACATTCCCCCAGCTCCTTCAGGGACAGCTGTTCAAACCCTTCTTTGCTGCTTGAAGTCCTAACTAGTTTTCAAGAGGAACGTTAAAAAAAAAATTTTTTTTTTAAATATGGGATTTTTCCAAGATTGCTCAATTTTTTTTTTCCTCTAAAGTAAAATAGTTCAAACCATGTGCCAATCCAAATTGGCTCTCTGTATTTGGCCCCACTGGAAATGTGGATTGGAAGATAAGATGCATGGCCTCTGGAATATTATTTTTCAGTGTTGGCCAGAAAAAAGCCACATTTCCAACTTCTTCAGTTGCCTCCATGCTTTTTAAAGGAGAACACTAAGGACATTTTAGGGAGTGCGAGCTTCTGGGAGCCATCACCTCAAGCAGCTCCATCACATGGGCTTCTGATAGATGAAAGGTGGTGATTATTGTTTTGGTGATTTTAACATGTGTTTGGGGGACCATTCTCTGATTTAAAAAAAGCTTTTGAAGATATCTTCCCATTGCAAGTATAAATTAAACAAAAGACTATGAATTTAACTAAATGTTTTCATTAACAGCTTAAAACTACCTGATCTATTCATAGCATTTGGGTTATGATATTACAGTTATATTGGCCTGAACTGAAAGCTTGCCCTCAGCGGGAAGAACTGTCCTCCTCCGGTCAGTGGATTTCTTTGATCATGGTGGTAGGTGCATGTCTTGGGCCATGCGGGGCAGGACCTTCACTATCCTCTGCAGCAGTATTCCAAAGTTCTTCCATCAGGAAGCTCTGACAGTGGTGGGGGAGGTGAGCGATGCATAGGACCCTTTGTAACACTATAGTACGTATTAGTTTGACTAGTTCCATGCTCAGATGTTATCAAATTTAAGTGAAGACAATGGAATATTGATTTTTTTTTAAAGACATTTGTAAAAACAAAAGTGCTTTAAGGGGACAAATAACAAAAATAATACAGAATCAAGACAGGTGGTAAAAGAAAAAGTCAATCCTCAAATTACACTCCCCAGTAATTATTATTCTGGGAGATAGGACAGTTGACATAGAAGTACTTGCATGCTTGTACCTAAAAGATGGCGCATTCTCAACAATGCCAGGGCTACTGAGAAATAAAGAAATTCCTTCTGAAACTATTTTTTTCCAGGAGTTTATCCAGACACTCATGAGGGACAGAGAGCAAGGTTGGGAAGGGGGTGGGGGGGAAGGGGAGCTTCTAGGACCCGAGCTTTACTAGAGTAATTCCTCTGCCTCCACCTTTCTTCACACTCTGCCTGAGGCCCCATGTGTCAGGAAATAGGAGAGAAAGAGAGCTTTCTCTTGTTGATAAAAACTTTGACAGTATCAGCTTAGAGGAAAATTCATGTTTCTTTAGGGTGTTCATTTGTTTGAGGCAGGGTCTTACTATGTAGCACTGGCCAGCCTAGAACTTGCTATGTAGACCAGGCTAGCATCAAACTTGTGATAATCCTCTTGTTCTGCCTTCCAAGTGCAGAGATTACAGACACACACCACCATGCCCCTCTTTTGTTTTGAGACGGACTTTCACTGTGAATGAACTTCTCATTCAGAATCTTCCTGCCTCCGTTTCCAAAGTATTGGGATTATAGAAGTGTACAACCGTGCCTGACTCTCTGTAGAGATGTTTGTTGTTGTTATTGTTGTTGTTTAATGACACACTAGCTCTGTGAGAACGTCTTAGTTTGTTTTACTGCAGTAGTTGTGATGTGCATCCCATCCTCCCCACTGCCCATCACTCCAGCACTGTAGTGATTTTGTTTGTTTTTGTTTGTTTGTGTCTTTGAGACAGGGTCTCCCTGTAGCCGCAGCTGACCTGGAACTCACTATGGGGACCAGGATGGCCTCAGTCTCACAGAGATCCACCTGCCTCTGCCTCCCAAGTGCTGGGATTAAAGGTGTCTGCCACCATGCCTGACCCATACTAGTTTTAATGCTGCCTTGGCTTATAGAATTTAGGCCTTACAAAGGGAAAGTCTCGGTTACAATGATGGATGGCGTTTTTTTTTGAAAAGGCAATGTCTCAGAATCGCCCAGATTTGGACTCTTCCGGGGGTGGAAGTGATTGGAAAATATTTTTCCATGTTGAGTGTTAAAGAGAGGAAACGAGCTCCAAAGGCCCTCCCTTCTCACACTGCAAATTGCCAGGAGAATTCTGAGTATAGTTTTTGTAGGAAAACCCAAGGAGTCCATCCACAGAAAATGTGAGATTGGAATTGGTGACAAATGCACTAGACCACAGTCGTGGTCCACCAAGACAGCTTATGGAGCCACAGACTCCAAGGTCGTTGTCCTCCTCCTGACTTCTCCTTTCCTATTCTGATAAACATTCTTTCCTTGCATTTTAACCAGTGACATGGTGCAGATTATCTCCACATGTGCTTTTTCCGTTCTTTCCTTTCCAGTTTTTTTTTTCCTTTCCCCCAAACAGTCTGAAGAAAAAGGAACTGGAAGTCAGTCCTGGGTTGCGTGCATCCTCCCGGCTAAGAGACTTCTTTTATATTAGCAAATACTCTATCCTTTTTGACTACAAGTGCTGCAGTAACAGACAGACAGACATCCTAGTCCCCATTTTCATTTGCTTCTGACCTCCCCAAAAAGGTGTTCTTTGGACTGAAACTTTCCATGCTTCGTTTCTGCTCAAAGGTGAATTTATTTTGGAAAGTTCACACTAATTTAATTCAGGAACTTGGAAGGGACATGAGAGTAAAAATATACCTTCTTCTGCTCTACAAATAAATGTAAGACTTTGGTCTTAGATAACTCCAGAGCAGCCAAATGGCGGAACAATAAACAGGTCTCAGAAAGCTGCTGTTAAAGCAGGTTGAAGTGATTAACCGCATGTTTCCTGCACACTGCAAGCTGCTGGGAGTTTCCCGAGGCCCTGTAGTCCTTTCTGAAGGATGATGGTCAGGACAAGGAATTTCAGAACCTGGACAGAAGAGATTGTTTGGGTCAGGAAAAGCTATTTTCTGGCCTGCAAAGTTCTAAAGCTCTTTGATTATTATTAAAGGGACTTCTTTTGAAAGACAAGCAAACCGAAAGAAAGGCCTTGAAGACTGAATTGCCCAGACCTGTGGTGTGGTATCTGGGAGTGGGACGTCACATCCTCAGCGTGTGAACGGCAACACTACAGTTCCTCGGCAGTGTCTCTGCTGTCCCTGGGGTTGGATGATTGCCGGGGGTAGAGATGGTGGTGTTCCCAGTGTATTATAGGATATTCTATAGCCTCTGTCTGCTTACTAGAGGCCAATGGCAGGCCACACCTCCTAACCCCAGCTCAGGGCCAATGATTAAAAAATGCCCCCAAGCATTGTCAAATATTTTGGGGTGGTGGGCCAGGGAATTTGTCTCTGAGAACTGATAAAATTTGGGTTTAGACCCATCTGAGCAGGTATTTACAAGAGATGGAACCCATGTGATGGAAATACAGCATTTTCATGAAGGCTTACAAAATCTGAAGGATCAGCATCACAAAGAGCTAGCCTATTTGTCCAAAGCTGTTCTCTGACTTGTGACTGGCACTAACTGGATTCAACCATGGCTTCAAGCTCCTTAGCTTCCGTGTCATGTTTTGCCCCTACCATTAATTCAGAAGACTGTGGTATGTCTTAAGGAATGCAACAAATCCTTATCAAGTACAGGACCCAATACTATTCATTGGCTAATGCATCAGTGAGCACTATGGTTCCTGCTGAAGTGCAGCCAACCGTCAGAAGACTTAAAGAGATGCAGGCATCAGAGAACAGTGCAGGATGAGAAATGGAATCATGAGAAAAGTACAGAGCAAGAGCTTGGAATAAAGCCTGTAGAGAACATTGCAGGCTTACGAGGAAGAAGAGTACCACATCGCCTCCTGCCTGCTCCAGGGCCAGGCACTGTGCAAAGCGTGTGGGAAGGTGCTTACAGTCTGATGAGGATGAATCAAATGATCACATATTTTGACAGGAATGCTCAGATCAAAGGAGAGTTGTTAATGTGAGAGGAACCGAAATGGAATAGACTAATTTGGATGAGGAGTCTGAACGAGTGTTCTTGAGGATACGATGACTGACCTGAGAGCTCAAGACATTTGCTGGATGAAGGGTGTGTGTGTGTGTGTGTGTGTGTGTGTGTGTAGGTGTGTAGGCATGTTGTGGGAGTGGAATGCAGATATTTGAGGAACAGAAACCGGCATGTGCAAAGTTCACAGTGTTGAAGCTGAAGAGAACACAGACATTCAAGGCTCTAGGGGAATCCAGTAAGACTAAGGCATAGAACTAGGTAGGGGTCAGAGTCTGCAGGGCTTAGTGTGCCGTGTTAATGACTTTAGTCTTTATTGGAAAAGTAGTAGAGTATTATTGACGGATGATGAGTGACATCATCGCATTTGAGTTTTCAAAAGATTCCTCCAACCACAGTGGCTTGAAAGGGGTTAGTGTGGATTTGGGGCACTTCTGATTGTGTAAATGAAAAATTGTATACATGCAACCCAAAGCTCCGAGCTTGTGTGCCTTTGCCCCCATTCAGTGAATGGTTTTGCCTTCTCCTGGCTTCTGGCCGTTGCTAGCCATCCTTGGCATTCCTTGACTTGCAGTAACAAGACTCCCATTTTTGCCTCCATTGTCATGTAGCCTGTGCCTCTCACTGTATTTCTATTTCCAACTTGTCCACTAGTCACTGCATTAGGGTCCACTCCAGTCTAGGATGACCTCATCTTGATTTAACTCATTACATCTGCAGTGACTCCATTTCCAAATAAGGTCATATCTGTTGTTCCTGAGGGATAGGATTGAACCCAGCACGCAAACCCTCCTCACAGCTTGTCAGAACATTGTTTATGGACATATTTCAGAAGAGATCTGCAAAGATCTCTGTTCTAGAAGAGCATCCTGAACTTGAAACTGTCAACCAGAGCCACAAGTGGCCTCTCCCTGAACAAGCAGGTGTGCTCTGGTTGTCACCTAGACTACTTCAGTCATTTATTTTGTCTGGTAGGTTTCCAAAGATAGTTAAGTTTGTGATCTAATATCTGCAGTCAAAGTGAATGATATTCTGTTGAGGGAACGGCCTTCTGTTGAAGGCTGCTGGGGAGTGGGTCAGGGGGCCCCAGTTTCTTGGAGACTGCTGAATTGATGAGTGGTTATGCTAGAAGAATGTAGCAGGGCTGTTCTGGCAACTGCATCTCTGGAAGACCACAGATGATGTCTATTATGTCCCCAGGCATCAGCCATCACCTTGGAAACAGGCCATCCGACAGCGTGTCAAGGAAGTTGTTACAGAGAGTTATTTCAGCCAGCAGAGCTCTCTGCAAAGCCATCCGTCCCAGCCTGCTCTGTCCTGGAGTGGTCTCCATGTTCCCAATTTTTTTTTTTCTGGAAAAGCTGTGGCAGCCAGCATAAAGCCTACACCTGTCATGAGCTAATGTTTGATCCCTGCCAAGGCTTGTGCTTGGGCTCCATTAACAGGCTAGGGAGGACTTTCCCGGAAGTGTGTTCGTGTTTAACCCTTTCCTGGCAAGTTCTCTTTCCCCAGGAGGAAGTTGGAGTTTGCCAGACTACTACCAGGCAGTTTGGAATTTTGCTTTTTAATATTTTTTGGTTTAGGAGACAGACTGGAGAAAGAAAAGTTAATAGTAACTGAGCTTCCAGGAAGTGGGAGTGTAGCTTAGTTGGTAGAGTACTTGCCTAGCATGCACGAGGCCCTGGGTTCAATCCTCAGCACCACATAGTCATAAACTGGATGTGGTGGCTCCTGCCTGTAATCCTAGCACTCAGAATGTGGAAGCAGGATGACCAGAAGTTCAAGGTCATCTTTGGCTACATAGTGAGTTCAAGGCCAAACTGGGCTACATGAAACCTTGTTTGAAAAAGAAAAAGATAATAGAAATAGAAAAAGGAACTGAGGGACTGGGGAGATGGCTAAGTGGTTAAGAGCACTGACTGCTCTTGCAGAGGACCCCAGTTCAGTTCCCAGGACCCACATGGTGGCTAACAACCGCCTGTAACTCCAGTTCCCAGGGCATTACATGACATGGGTACCCTTATATGCAGGCGTGGTCGAGTACTCCTTTATTCTGAGCCCTCAGTAGGCAGAGGCAGGCAGATCTCTGTGAGATCATTGCTGGGCTTGTCTACATAATGAGTTCTAGGTGGGCTGAGACTAGGGAGACCCTGTCAAAAAAAATCAACCAAACAAACAAAACTCCAGTAGAGGTCCATAAGGCTCTTTGAAAGATCAGCTTGAATGTGCAAACTGAACTGTTGTCCAGCCTCCCCTTTCCAGCTGTAGCCAGAGTAGAACCTAAAGATGGAGACTGGGGAAGACTGGACGGGAGGGTTGGGGGCTGGAGATGGAGATGGCGGCGTGGAGACTGGGGGCTCAGCCACTCCAAGCCTCGGAACCCCAGTTCTCCTTCTGTGTCTGATGAGGTGGGGACACATTTTTCACATGGCAGTTTCATTTCTTGGCATATTTTTCTGTGATGGGACCCTGCCAGTGGTTGCGGGGAATGCTCGCCTCGCTCTCAGTCCTGTGATCTTGAGGTATTGCCATCAGATCAGGGGTGAAGTAGGGGCACTGTTGGCTCAAGGTTAGGGCGGCACTTGTTGAAGAAGAGCTGAGTGTCTGGAAGGATGACCTCCTGAGCGAGTGGGCTCTCCAAGAGTCTAGAAACCCAAGTCCTGGAGTTCCAGGCATCCTGGGGGAAAGGAATTTGGGGTTAAGAAACAGGTTATGGGGAGCCTCAGGGAACAAAGAAACTGTTAGGTGTTTCCAGAATTTACGGAACAAGGCCTGCACATAGTGGACCCTCGGGAAATATTTGATGAATGATTGATGAATGGAGACATTTTCTCAGCAGAGAATCTGAGGATTCTGGGGCTAAGGAGAGTCACTTTGTTCTACTATGTTCGGGAATGGCATCCCATTGTTAGGACAGACCAACTGGATTTCTATAAGCATCTTAAAATTAATCTCATTTTATAATATATATATATGATATATACATATATATACACTCCTCTCTCACACGCACACACACGCACACATGCACTGTGTGTCTCGGATGTGTGTGCGTGTATGTGGTGCCTGCATCTGAGTGCAGTGGAGCTTATCCACGTGGCTGTCTGCATGTGGAGGCCAGAGGAGATGTCGTCAGCTCTTTTCCTCCATCCTTCTCTGCCTTATTGCCTTGAGACAGGGTCTCTCAGTGAATCTAAAGCTCACTGATTGGCTAGGCTGCTGGGCGGTGAGTTCCCAAGATCTGCCAGTCTCCACTGCAATACTGGGTTACAGACACACGCAGCCATATGAGACTTCTTGATGTGAGTATTATGGGTTCTAACTCGGGTCCTCAGGCTTACACAGCAAGTGCGCTTCCCACTGAGCCATCTCCCTAACCCCACGTACTGTTCCGATCAGAAATTTTCAAGGAAGTCTTTCACCTCTAGCCCAAATCCCAGGGCCTTCCCTTTACTCTTTAGAGAATCTGAGCTTTTCCATTTGGTTGTAGCCAAACACAGATAGACAGACACCTAAAACATCATTTTGTTTTTTAGTGAGGAATGATATTTAAATATCATGGCTTTATTCTGCCAGTTGTTTTTGTCACTCAGCAAAGTGACCTGGAGACCTCTCCGTTCTGTTTTATCCACATGTACCATATTCTCTCTGACTACCGTGTAGCATTCCTTTGTTCACTGTTCCACAGTTTATTGTACCCTCCTAACAGGCATTTAGGCTGTTTCCAGCTTTATGCCATGACCAACAGCACTGTCTGCTCCCCCTTGACAAGAGTGTGAATTTAATTTCATTAATTACTCATCTGAAAACCGTTATTCATTTGGAGCAATTTGGGCTCCTGAGATGCTTGCCCCTCCCTAGTATAATATTTTTAAACTTTGGCACTTAACCACAAATGGATTATACAAGGAGATAATTGATAAGAAAAAAAATAGCTACTTCAAGTTTCAGGACTTTGGAGGAAGAGAATTTTACCTCTAGTGATGCCAGCAGATAGGACATGGAGCTGGGAAACACTTTGGAGGGGTTGCGATAGAGGCCTCCATCAGTGGATCCAACTCATTCTCACCCCATGAGTAGAGACCGTGGTTCTGCTTATTAGGTTTAGAAGGAGCCAGGTCTCTTTGATAGCGACTGGTCAACCCAAAGCATGCCTATTTTTCATGCAGTCCACCAAGCTGTTGCAGCATGCTGCTCTATATTAGATCTGTAGATCATTCCTAGGTCAAATAAAAAATCCCATCTCAACTACCCTCATAATCTCAGCAATCTGTAATAAGCATTATCTCTGTAGATGATCAGTGGGAATATAGCCATTTATGTGTGTGATAGCCTGTGTTATCCCTGGTTACATGAGCTTGGTGCTAAAGGGACAAGACAAAGAGACCATTGATATTGACTGTTTTCCTTTTATGGAGTCTTTGAAAAAACTAGGGTGACATCTGATTTTTCTAGGCTGAGGGATGGCTCTGCAGTTAAGAGCACTGACTACTCTTGCAGAGGACCCAGATTCAATTCCCAGCACCTACATGGTGGCTAACAACCATCCGTAACTCCAGTTCCAGGAGATTCAATACCCTCTTCTGATCTCCATGGGCACTGCACAACATGGGTGCACTCACACACACGCAGGCAATATATTCATACATATAAAATAAAAATAAAAATATTTTGAAAAGATCTGATTATTCTATTGTCAATGAAAACTCTCCTATGATCCTGTGATTACTACTAACTGCACCATCACACATTTTCAAAGATGACATCCAAGAATGTGTTCTTACCAGCTTCTCCATCTTCAATCACCTTTGACTGAAGGCAAACTCAGTTTACTGTAACAAAACTTTGAGTTCCAGGGGAAAGCTTCAATACCTCTGTTTTTTTGCTATAACAAATACCTGTGAGTGTCAGATTTTTTTTTAAAAGAGGTCTATTTACCTTATTGTCGTGGAGCTTGTATCCTGGTGAGACGCCTCTGACTGAGTCACAGCATGTCAGAAATCAGTACGGGAATGAGCCGTGTACATAAAGGGCCAAGCACATTGAGTGGTCTCTCTTTATAACAATTGTTCTCACCCAAACTGACTTACTGTAAGAGGACAAGAAATGTTAATCCCCATCGGAATGAAGGTAGTATCCTCATGATCCGGTGAACTCCTGGTAGGTCCCACCTCTTTTTATTTGTGCTTTTTATTTTCTGTAGCAGTGTCTCAAAGAGCCCAGTCTGGCTTCAGATTCACTGTGTGGCCAAAGATGACAGTGAACTTCTGATCTTCCTGCCTCTACTTCTTTAGCGCTGAGATTACAGATACGTGCCTCTATGCCAGGTACGTGCGGTGCTGGGAATGGAACCCAGGGTCTCATGCATGCAAAGCAAGCGCTCTGCCAACTCAGCCATATCCCCAGCTCAATTCCACAACCTCAGCATGGTCTGCCTCTTAAAGGTCTCACTACCTCTACACTGCTACAGTGGGACCAAGCTTCAAAGAAAGCGCACAAACGCATGGCGGTTCCCTTAATCTGTATCTACACCATAGCACCCTCTTATTTTCAGTTGTTCTTCGTACTGTTGCCCAGGCATGAACCTTTAAAGAGAGGCCCTTGTACCATTTCGATACTAAAGAAATGAGTGGGGTTTTTTCCCACTGAAATTCAATGAGTTACTCATGTGCTTGAATCTGGCACTTTTATGTATGGAAATATTCTCGTGTGTGTGTATGTGTTAACGTACATATGTATATATGTATATCTCTATACCTTTAAGCTTGGTTTCCATGTTGTGTTTTTCTCAGGGTGCCCTTGATAAATCTGGCTAAGTCCTCTTTTTTTTCTCTCTTTGCTGATTAAAGGCATCGGTTTGACCTGGTCTTGGCTCTTACCAGCTCTAACGGGAGGGTCCTTTACAAATGTTGAGCAGTAGGCTTGTTAACCTTGTAAAATGCTGGTGGCAGTATATTCTACATTGCAAGTGGACTGTGAGGGAAGATGAGGCCAAGTGTGAAGAGCTCAATGCTGGGCACACAGTAAGAGCTCCCAAACCAGAACGATGAGGACTCCATTAGTATGTTGGGGAAATCACATACAGGAAACTGGAAGAGAAGGCTGGCGTTGGCAGGTGGGGTGGGAAAAAAAAAAAACTATTATTTTCCTCTCCCCCATTTTACATAGTTTTCCTTCATCTATGGTCACAGGCAGTGGAACACCTACCTCTCTTCTTTTAATGCCTTTATGTTGAAGCATAGCAAGGTTCAACACCAGACCTTCTGAAAACTCAGAATTCCCTTAATTAAAGGAATACAAACCAAACCCTTGCCCCACCCCTTGTTTATGCTGAGAAACTGCACATCATGTTTGTATGGGAGCTCCCTAGGTCTTCTGTTTCCATAGAGCACATTCAAGAGTCCATACAAGTCATAGAAATGACCGGCTGAGGCCCTTAGAAAGGGTCACAGGATCAAGACCTATGAAATCTCTGATTTAGCCTGAGTACCTCAACAGGGCCTCTGTCTTTGGAGTTTCTATCAGCTGCTGAGCCTCTTCTGAGAAATCACATTACAAATCAAGAGAGCATGAAGAGGTTGAAAATGTCTCCTGAAAGGCTGTTCTCCAGCCAGGCCTCCCGCGCCCCGGTACTGAAGACCCCCGAGCTTGTACTGGCCAACTTGATGTGCTCCACAGCAAGCCATGTCCAGGCGGAGTGATTTCCTCTCTCCTTTCATTTTTAGCTTCTGCATTGGCCCAAGCACTTGAAAACCCAGAAAACTATTGGGGCTGTCCTAGTAGTTTTTAAGTTTTTGGTGTTGTGCTTGTTTGTTCTCTTTTTTTTCTAATTCTCTTTCTTTTTAGGTGTTTATTTATGTATTTATTTGTTTGTTTATGTTGTTTTGTTTTGGAGACAGGGTCTCACTGCATAGTCCTGGCTGGCCTGGAACACTCTATGTAGACCAGTCTGGCCTTGAAGTCACAGAGATCTTCTTGCCTCTGCAAGTGCCACCAAGCTCCGCCTTCTTTTTTTTTAAAAGAAAAACATTTATTTTGCATGTGTGTATGAGTAGACATAGCACAGCTCATGTGTGGAGATCAGAGGACAACTTTAAAGGGCCTCTTCTCTCCTACCATGTGGGTCCCCAGAATCAAACTCAGGTTGTCAGGCTGGTGGCAAGTACCCTTACCCATCAGGACTGAGCCATCTCATCTCACTGGACTTCCTTTCTTTTTTTTTTTTAAAGACAGGGTCAAAGTAGGGACAAAAGATGCCCCTTGGTTCAGGCCTGTAATTTTAGGTACTTGTGAGGTTGGTACTTTCGAGGTCAGTCTGAGTAACTTAGACTGTATCGCAAATAAAGCTATCAGAAGAGCACTTAGGATATACAGAAGCCCAGGGTGGCCTAGGTCTTCATCCTTCTGCCTCAGCCCCCAGAGTCCTGGGGTTACAGGCACGTGCCACCATGCTCAGCTTCGTGCCGTGCCCCCTTTCCTTCCCTGTTGTTCCCCTCCCCATCTCTCTCTTTGTGTGTTCACATATGTGTGTACACGTTCCTCACATGTGTGCAGGTGAACTTGGTGGCCAGAGGTGAATGTCAGCTGTCTTCCTCAGTCACTGTCCACCTGTTTCTTTTTGAGGCAAGGTCTCTCATTGAACCTGGAGCTCACCAATTTGCCTGGTCGGCCAGCGAGATCTGGAATTTGTCTGTTTCCACCTTCTCAGCACCAAGAATACAGTTCTGCACTATAGCACATGGCTTTTTATGTGGATGCTGGGAATCTGAACTCAAGTCTTAATGCTTGCATGGCAAGCACTTGTGACCTTGAGTATGGGGTATGTGTGTGTGTGTGTGTGTGTGTTGTATATGAACATTTATGGGTAGGTGTGTACCCATGCATATACATATAAATGCCAGAATGTTGGAGGCCATGGGTTAGAGAATAGCCAGCTTATAGCCTGACTCCATCCTAGAGAAAAACAGCCCTGGGAAAAATCCTCCCTGTAGCCACCAGCATGTATGATAAGCACATTCAGCCTTGGTGGCAGGGACTAGTTGCACTGAAAAGTCTTACACCCACCTCCTAATCTCACCCGAGATGAACTAGGAAAGGCCTGAGAGAAGAGGTACTTTTATTACAGCACAGAGCCCTTGTTTCTCTTCTTAGTCCCATCTCTCCTAACAAACACATAGCTATCCATCCTCTCCTGGCAAACATATAGTTATTCATAGTGGGCTCTGAAGGTCAGAGATAGTGTTTCCCAAGCAACAGTGCTGGCTCTGTTAATTAACACATTCCTGTGAGTGCATGTAATTTTTTTATCTCACCTCCCCAATCTTGTGTATTTAAACCCAGAAACAACAGTAAGCCTTGCGGCTTGACGAGGTACTTCCCTTGCCGCCAGGTTCTGTGTGTGTCTGTTTGTTCCTTATCATTCCAGGTATCTTTGGGGTCCTTGCTCGCCGTGGATCCCCGCGGGCCGGGGCACCAGAAGAGGATGTCAGGTCTTGCCTACTTTGTTCCCTTGAGACTAGGTCTCTCACTGAGCCTGGCGCTGGACTGGCAGCCAGCAAGCCCCAGTGATTCTGTCTCCGTCCTGCTCCTCTCCATGGCAGAGTTTGCATGCCACTGTACATGACCACACACCAGATTTTCATGTGGGTTCTGGAGTCTTGAACTCAAGTCTGACTGTGGGCTCTTAACTGCTGAACCTTCTCTCTGATTCCCAAATAAAATTTTCTTTAAAGATAACCAGGCCTGGTGGAGCATGCCTTTAATACCAGCACTTGGTAGGCAGAGGCAGGCAGATCTCTGTGAGTTCAAGGCCACACTGGTCTACATAGTGAGTTCCAAGACAGCTGGGGTTACAGGAAGACCCTGTCTCAAACAGACACACACGAAAACCATTAAAAATAGCTGGGTGTGGTGGCATATACCTTTAAGTATTTGCAGACACATAGGTTTCTGAGATGGATGCCAGACTGATTTCCATAGCAAGTCCAGGGCAGCTGGGGCTACAGGGAGACCCTCTTTCAAAAAGCCCCCCCCAAATTGTAGATTCATAAACCCCACTCCTGGGAAACTTCTAAAGGGCAGTCTCCCCACCTCCTTCCATCCCCAAATGCAACTGATGCAAATGGCCCAGGCAGCACTCTGAGAGAAGCTATGAAAGAAGCCGTGACCTTGTCTGGGTAGTTACCTTGCATGACAAGAAGAGGCTAGTTTCTATATAAGTCTTCCACAGTGACAGGAGAATCTGTTACAGAACTGTGCAGAATGCCAGTGAGGAGCCCAGTAGGCAAAGAATTCCTGCCTTCAGGGGGACTTGGACTGTGGTAAGCCAGTCTTTTATCCCTGGGCAACCTTGTCACTACAAACCTAGCAATTTCCTTTTCTCGAGGATCTTTGCCAAATACGGCACATGACCTCATCCAGAGAATAGGAAAATGTGGTGCATCCTAAATGTAGACTTCTTAGGGTCCCTACTGCTGGCATTGGTTTGGCTGCTCACTTGAGATGGGGATTACATAACTGTCCTGTGTCCCCTCACTGGCTCTTTGGATCTTCTGTTGGCTGACAGGATTCTTTGCCAGACGTTTGGACCTCTGTCCTGACTGTCCTTGGCTCCTCACATTCTGTCCTGTCGTGGGACTGCTGTTGTACAGTTCTGCCCTGATGCTGGCTGGTGTGGTAACACTAAATAGCATTGACTTTCTTTTGCATTAGCTATGGTAAGGGTCTTATGTCAAAGCAAAGAATTCTCTATAAGATACCAAGTGTTGAGTACTTCTATGTACTAGTCCTTGGCAGTCAGAGAAAGCCCTTTACAGAGCCTACACCTTCCTTGGCTTCATGACTGATCCAAACGCCTGTTGCTCTTGGCCTTTGACATTTGGAGCTGCTGAAGAAGTCAGTGAAAGCCTCCAGATCAACCCTGTAGCTGCTCAAATAGGAAGTCAAGGTGGCTCCAGGGCAGCTTTCTTTGGAAGGCTGGTCTGCTTTCAGGATCCAATGATGCTGTAATGTTGGCCTCTGGTGTGGAAAGATACTGTTCAGGATGCCAGAGAGCGGATGAGACTGTGCCAGGGGAATCTGTCTAGATCGTGTCTCTGGACAGTGCAGATGGCAGTCGAGTCTAGAGGTCTCTGTTCTGTTCTGTCATAAGGTGGCCAAGGAATAGCAGCCCGCTGACAGCTTGAAGTATGGTGCCCTGGGTAATTGGCTTCCTTGCTTAGTAATTTGTCTGCTCTCTTTCCTCTTCCTCTGCTTCCTGTCTTGTAAACTGATAGCCTCCTGCCTCTTTGGTAGACTGATAGAGTCGATCCCCGGGGCAGAGGCCACAGGGTGGAGTGCCAGAACCCAGGTGGAGGGTCATTTGGGAAACCCACATAGAAAAACACCATCTTTCTTTCCTCTGCTTGCCTGTCATGACTTTTCGTTTCTTACTGCCGTTTCCTCGCTGTCTGGAGTCGCTGTCC
Organism: Eospalax fontanierii; assembly: GCA_035773235.1. Classification (NCBI taxonomy): domain Eukaryota; kingdom Metazoa; phylum Chordata; class Mammalia; order Rodentia; family Spalacidae; genus Eospalax; species Eospalax fontanierii. Next base: position 23,933,159 of record CM069527.1, on the reverse strand, counting down.
CTCGCCATGCTGCATCACTTCTTATTTTTCTTTCTCCTCTTTTCTCTGTCTCCTTTTCCGCTTTCCCCTGCCCCTCCCTCTCCCCAACCTCTTTTCCCTTTGCTTTCTTTACCTTTGCAGTTGACCTAGTTAAAATTCAATTCAGAGAAGGAAGTTATACCACATTTATCCAGGTTAAGCTACCTTTTCTTTCTTTTCCTTTTTCTCTCTCTCTTTCTTTTTTTTCTTTTTTTTTTTTACATGAATACTCTTTTTCTCCAAGGAAGAAAAATAAATTAAAAACATACATTTCTGGCTCATTCTGGCACCTTTATTCTCTCAAATGTGTTTGTCTTTAGGTGTCGGAAGTCCTGGGACCCAACATCTCTGCTTCATTGAAAATACAGATGCACCACATAGAACATTTGCTTTCGGACCTGGAGAATGGCGTCTGCTTTCACTTAATAAGTCATTTTGTTCTCCAGGTGGAATTCAGATTATTCTTTGGTGAACGTACAAGCAGAGCTGCCTCTGGTGCTGGCAGGGTTAGGTCAAATGTCTGAGTCTGCCTGGGTCTGGAGGGTCGCTTCAAAGTTCACCTACTCCTCATTGTTGTCCCCAGATGTTAGGCCATCCTGGCCGCTGAGGTAAAGGAGGATTTCTGCCTCTTCCTTGTGGTAGAGCGATGGGCTCTTCAGTTAGGCACTGTTCTGTAGACTATTGCAAGGTGGCTGTGTGGAGCCTCTGATAGGTGATCTTCCTGACAGAGAAAGAAGACGATAGCCGGTGTCCCCTATTTGTCCCCATTGCTTGCCTTTTAGTTATGATTTACAAAGCCCATAGCTCCTGTTTTTTTGTTTGTTTGTTTGTTTGGTTGTTTTTTTGGTCTTTTTGAGACAGGGTCTCCCTGTAACCCCAGCTGACCTGAAACTCACTCTGTAGATCAGGCTCGCCTTGAACTCAGAGATCTGCCTGCCTCTGCCTCCCAAGTGCTGGGACCAAATGTGTGTGCCACCACACTCAGCTCCCATTTGGTTTTAGTAAATGGAAGTAGGCCCCGGAGGCAGATGTTTGAGTTCAAATCCTAGGTCTGTCCTAATTGTGTCTTTAGCATCTAACATACATGGCACATAGTAGGTGTTCGGTAAATACATTGCAGGGATGAATTTAGTGGTTAAGAGCAAGGACTTCATGTTGGGTTCAGATTCCATTCTGCTACCTACTACTTAAGTGAACTTGGGTCAGTCACTTCATCTTTAGTGCCTAATTTCTTTGGGAAAGCAGGTAGGATTCTTATCAATTTCCTAGGCTGCCATGCAGTTACCATAACAGATGTTTTTAACTCTGACAGCTATGGCGGACAGACATTGCAAATCCAAGTGCTACAGAGCTCTGTTCCCTCTGAGGATTCTGGAGAGAACGCTCCCTTACCTCCTGCAGCGTGGTCCCAGGTGGCCATCAGCTTGTGGCAACTTACCTCTGCTCTCTGCCCTCTCTGCCTTGATCCTCACATAGCCATTCCTAGGTGTCTCCTCTTCTCTCCTGTAAAACACTAGTCATTGGAGTTATATACGTTTGATTAAGATAATATCAGCTTGAGATCCTTAACTTAATTACATATGCTAAGATCCCTTTTCTAAATAAGTTGTCATTCACAGGTCTCAGGAGTTAAGATATGCCTGTATCTTTTCAGGTTCTGCCACAAGGCTGTCTTAAGGATCCGTTGAATTAATGTCTGTCAAGTATGTGTGATAGTACTTTGCTGGTGGCAAGAGGGAATTAAGTATATTCCTATACATTACAATAATCCTATTGTAAAAGGAGAGACAGGTGTGTGTAAATCAGACAGTGTCTGGCAGACAGCAAGAGATCAGGAAATTTAGTTCTTTGCTAATTTAGCAAATCCGTGGGGAGGGCCTACTGTGTGCTAGGGGCTTTGTTCCAAGTGCCAGGGAATGCAGTAATAATGAATAATCCATAAGAAAAGGTTAGTAAGAAATAGCACCGATGGATGAGGCTTTCCCCTTGATTGTATGTGTACCCCACCATTTATTAACAGTGTTTTGGTCAGCATTGCTGGGGATGCCAATCTCCTAGTACTGAGACACCCTAACATGATGTTAAGGAGTGAGTTCTCATGCAGAAGAGGTCACAGAAATCAGCCCAGAGTGGAAACCAAATTTCTTACTTGTGGTTTCAGAAGCATGAAAGATCAATTTTAGTTTTAGCAAAGTTGAGTTCAAAGGTTTGTGGTTTAGGTTTCTGGGGAGCCTTTTTGCTTTTCTAATTTGCTGGGATCTGGTAGAGGAATGAGGAACATCAATCTTGCTTGAAACTTTGGTCAGCTCCTTGCTCCTGTGGTTGTGTCCAGCCTGCTGGGGGAAGGACTCAGCAGTGTCCTGGCCCAGATCAGGCAGAACTGCTGGGGCTGAGGCCCAGAATTCTATGGGCGATGGGCCATAGGGGACACTAACCTCAGAGAACAGCATTACTGGTCCCTGTTGCCATGACAACTGGGGACTGGGCCAGGAGACCCTGAGAATGAATTAAATAGAAGGAAATTGCTGATGCCCTCAGAAGAAAAATAGAAACTGAAGCAAGCTTCTCAGGAGTCTGTGGACATCGTTTTGACCTCCACTCAAGTCAGCAAGGGGCACGTTGGGGATAGAGGTTGGCAGGACCTGCCCTGCCCACAGTGTGACCTTCACATAAGGAAGATTGATTGCGCAGATTATGGATGCTGACTTTCCCTGGCTGGCGGCAGAACCAGAAACCCTGTCGTGGGTGGCAGCCTGTGCTTAGCCATGGCAGCAGTGGCCTGTTTTATCTTCTAGTACATCCCACATCTGTGGAGTGTGCCCTGATGGGACACGGTGACCTGGAAACTCAGCCCCGTTTCAGAATCGACTATATAGAAAGTAAACATGTGGAAGAAATAAAGCACAGGGCAGGAAGGAATGGTTTGAAAAAGTTACCAAGAAAACCACGGGTGAGGTCAGGTTCAGAAATCCTGCTGCTCCGGAGGCCCTCGGCACTGACATCACTCCCATTGCTCAATAGAGACCTCCAAGTGGAACAGTTGCTTTTGGAGGCTGCCCAGCACTCCGTGAGCTACCAGACAGAAGAGCCCTGACCTACTTTCTTTCTTTCTTTTTGAAAAGAAAGTTTTGCTGCTTGCTGTGGGGCCTCAAATGAAGCAGTGAACTCAAAGAAGTGAGGGTTCTGTGTGTTTTTCTGCACTATTTAATATGTCAGATTCCACGTGTCCTTCACGGAGATGAGCCAGCCTCTACACGGCCTGTGTAGGGATAGGACTTTGGGCACTGAGTCAGCCTCCTTCCTTTGGTTCCTTCCACTCAGGTGGTGTCCTAGGCGCTGTGAGTCTGTGCTTAGGGCTGCTGAGAAAGAGACAAACAGGCTTTCTGAAGGTAGAAACAGAGGCAGACTCCTGGTAGTTGGATCAAGGGTTAGTGTGCCCTTGCTACACACCTGAGGCTTTCCTTTCTTCTACAATAACATCCAGACGCCAAAGTCAGTGTCCTACCTGCCTGGTTCCAAGTGTCTTCTCTGCCCTTTTCCTCTGGGGCCGGGCTCTCTCTGCTGTTTCAGCCACATGCATGAACTTTCTGACCAAGTTCCTGAAGTTTGCTCCTCCCTAGGGTCTTTGTCCACCGTCCTTACCTTTGCTTCTGAAGCTCTGTCTCTGGGTCTCTGGATGCTGACTGCTTCCCTAATTTGCACTCAAATGACACTTTCTCAGATAGCTCTGTGCCACCATGAGGCCCAGAATGTCTCACCCCACTGGTCACTCCTGATCAAGTTCCTTGCTTCTCTGTTGTGGGTCACGTGCCACTGTCAGAAGCCATATGAATCATTGGTTTGGTCTCAGCTTTCTCAGTGTACCTCCCCAAGTCCTTTCCTTTCTTTCCTCTTTCTTTGACACACGGTATCATATAGTCCAGGCTGGTTTTAAATTAGTGTAATTGAGGCAGGCTTTGAACACCTTATCCTCCTGGCTCCTCTTACAGAGTGCTTGGATTATGGGTGTACAGCACTACACTCAGTTTATATGATGCTGGGGATCAAACCCAAGGTTTCTTAGAATTTAGGCAAACACTCTACCAACAGAGCCACATCCCCAGCCTTATTCATTTATTTATTTGGCAGGATTTTAAGCACCCTTGGCCTCAAATTCACATGTAAACAAGGATGATCTCTAACTTCTGATCTTCCTTCCACCTCCCAAGTGCTAGGATTACAGGTATGCACTACTGCACCTGATTTGGAGCTGTCATTCTTATAACCCCACTATTATGCCAACTTCTAAAAGTGCCTGGCGTATATAGTAGGCACTCAATATTTGTTAAGTGAATGATTGCTTACCAAGAGGATGGCTTTCTAAAACTTTGCCTAGGACAAGAAAGATTGAAAATCTCCAAGGAGTAAGTTTCCCCTAGCCCAGGGAACTTGATTTCAAGTGATGCTGACAGTCCCCATGGAGATGCTTTTAGCCAGTGGCTTACTTGATGGAATCTGGTGATCATCCTGTTGGGTCTGGAATGTACCTGTTTCAGATTTCCATAAAAAGAGACACTTATATTAACCTCACTGCTTTCAGTTCACGACTTCAAGGGAATCTTTTTGTCTTACATATCTCCAGGAGAGGATGATGCATCATGTTGTGTCCCCCCCCCCCCAGTTCTCTGAATATGATTTGTTTGGATTCCAATCTTTGACAGTGAATCGCTTAGTTAGTAAGGAAAAGTGTAACCACATCTTTTCCTCTATGCTTAAAACACTTATTTGCAAACAGCATTCTACCTGTTGGTTGTCAGCATTCTACTTTTGGTTGTCAGCGTCTCAACCTGCTCATATTGAGTTTTAACAAAATCTTACTGGATTTCGCCCTTGCCAATTTCTATTCTGTGTCACCTTTCTTTGAAAAGACTGATGAGCTAGCCTCCCCTGTTCTTTCTGTGCATCACAGTGTGAAGCAGGTTCAGTGACACCAGACACAGCTTGTCTGTGTTTAGTGAGACAGGACACCCATGCACGAAGCAGGTTACATGAAGATAAATGATGAAGGACCACAGAAGCCTTCAGTTCATTATGAACTGGTCTCCTGAAGCTCAAAAAAGCTGCCCAGGGCTGATGGAGTCTCACCTGTATATTTATCTCTCCCACAGCCATGAAGGGACCCAGAAAGCTTCGTGGCAGGTATAATACAGATATTATACCTCAGGGCTGTATGACTCACTGGGACAAAGCATTAAAGGACATCCTGTTTCTAGGTTGGAACAGGGCTGAGGCTGAACAAGCCAGCTCCTTCTTATCTCAGAATAGTGCATCCCGGTACTTCCTACTGTTATTTATGAGAACTACAGATGAGACAGAGTGGTCAGTACAAGGCTGCCCAGTGCACTGCTCTGCACACAAGACTGGGAAGAGGTTATGTCAGGCTTACCAACCTGATAATGTTTTTGTGCTGTTTCCATCTATGCAGGTGATGCGGAGATATCTGTTTACTTACCATCTGGATTGCTATCTTCTTAAAATCACTTCTGATTGTTATACATGAAGCATCACAATTAAATTTCTTCCTCCCCACAGTAAACCATAACTGAAAGTTATTATATGACATTTGTTTACCTGTGCTTTCTTACATAACGTATAAGAATATTTGTACAACTTACTTAGATGGCATTATTGTGTGCACGGGCTTTCTCCCTCCTTTTCCTCTCTCTCCCTCCTTCCCTTCCTCCTTCTTACATCTCTCTCTCTCTGTCTTTTTTCCTTTCCTCTCTCCCTCCCTCCATTTTCTTTTTTTTTTTTTTCTTTCTGGTCTTGAACTTGCTATGCAACAGAAGTTGATCTTGAACTTCTCTGATCCTCCTGCCTCCTCTTCTTGAGTTCTGGGATTACAGGCATGTGCTACTGTGCCTGCTTTATGCACTAGTGGAGGTCAAACCCAGGATGTCCTGCATGCTAGCCAAGCACTCTGCCAAGTGAGCCATATCCCTGGCTCTTGTATAGTTTAGAGACATGCTTTGCTTTGACATTGTGTTTTACAGATTTAGGCAGGTGGATGCAGCAGACCAGAAGTTAACAAATTGTTCTCTAAACGGCTAAATGGATTAATATTACTGATAACAATACAGAAGAGCTGTCATATTTGTTCATAGTTTCATAAGCACTTAATATTGTCATGTTTAAAATATGTTTCAAATGGGGCTGGAGAGATGGTTCAGCTGTTAAGAGCACTGGCTGCTCTTGTAGAGGACCTGGGTTCAAATCCCAGAACCCACATGAAGGTTAACAACTGTCTGTAACTCCAATTCCAAGGGATCCAACATCCTCTTCTGACCTTTGTGGGCATTGTATAACATGGGTGCACTTGAATTCATGCAGGCAATACATATATACACACATACACACAAATTTTTAAAAATCTATTTCAGATATGATAAGTGATCAAAAAACAAGAGTGTCTCATTTTGAGATGCTTGTGTTTGCCGGAGTAGTAACACAATTCAGCATTTTCTCATGTGTGTACAGATATTTTGATTTTTTTCAATAAGTTGCTGGTGTGTACCTTTATTCATGCGTGTATTAGGTTGTCTATTTCCTACTGAGCTGTAGGAGTTCTGTAGACAGTGTGGCTAGCAGCAGAGTAGGTCTCTGTGTCTCTGATACCGTCCTCCACTTGGATGCACATTTTTCATTTTTCAAGTGGGATGGTATAACTGTACCCATGTCAGAGAATGCCTGTGGAGGTCAGAAGAGGGTGTGAGATCCTGTGGATCTGGAGCTACAGATGGTGGTGAGCTGCCATGCAGGTGCGGGGAATCAAAGCCAGTTCCTCGGCAAGAGCAGTTAGTATTCCTAACCTTGGAGCTCGCTCTCCAGCCCTGTATGTGCATATTTTAACCCAGCCCTTTCACGAAAGTGGAAGAATCCCAAGGTTCAGTCTTTTGGTACAGTAGATACCTTAGTTCTCTGAGGGAGTCAAATACTGACTGTGAAACTGATAAAGTGTTGCCCAGAGGACCCAGGAATCTCCAGGACTTCCTGTTTCTGCTCAATTTACATATTTCATGGAAGAGTCGGTTTGTTATATGCATTTCTCCATGCAGTTTTGCTGTTTTCCACAGGATCTAAGAATTGAAAGGAGTTGCCAGTTTGGAGAGCAATGTAAATAATAATATTCACTCATAAGCATCCTTTCAGCAAAGTGTTTTCTCTGGTTGTTGTTTGCGGGTACTTACCAAGGGAGGTCTAGGCAGCCTGTGATATAGGCCCTCTCTCTTGAGATACCTAGACCCTTGGTACTTAAACTCCTCCTTGGCACTTTTGGGGGCCAGGCAGCCTTTTATATTTTAGGTGTCAGAAAATTGGATTTCTCATTCTTGGTACGTACACATGTGGAATGGCCAGTGTGGTTGAATTACTGGTGACACTGAAGGCTTATCTTCCCATTTCAAAAGTTAAAGAAGTCAGAGAAGGGGCTGTGGAGACGACTCAGTTGGTAAAGTACTTCCCACATAAGCATGAGAGCTTGAGTTCCATCCCAGCATTCACATAAATAGCCATCTAGATACATTGGTGAGTAATCCCAGCTCTGGGGAGATGGAAACAGGAGAATCTGAGGCTTGCTAGCCCATATATCTAGCTGAATCCATGAGCTCCAGGTTCAGTGAGAGACCCTATCTCAAAATATAAGGCTAGAGCAATTGAGGAGGACACCCAACATCAACCTCTGACCTCCACACACCCATGTGCCCACATGGACACATACACTCACATCCAAACACAAGGGGCCAGAGAAGGAGTGTTACTTAAGGCAAGAACACGCATGCTCCAGCTATCCTTCCTTGGGGCAGGGTGGAAAGCTAGAGGAGAACACAACACGAATGTGGAATATTTCCTTAACTTGTGAAAGAGGTACTGCCGTCTGTGTGCTATTAGGTTGGTACTGTGGTGCTTCTGTTGTTAGGACACCCTACTAAATACATGCAGCTCATTAGGAAAGACCACTTATGTGTTCTTTTTGTTGCTTCATCATTAAGAAACTTTCAGGCCCTAATGAGAACAGTGGGGAGTCTGGTTTGAGTCTGTCTTGCTGTATAATGTCTACAAGCCAGTGTGAGCACTCTCATCACTGACAATGGGCGATCTGATCTTTTCTGAATGTGGTGCTGGAGATTGAACTTAAGACCTCATTAATGCTAAGCCAGTGTTCCACCCTAACATACCCCAGCTCTGATCTCTTCCAAGGCTGAGGAGGACTGCCCTGTCTCCTAACATATTTCGAAAGAAATTTGTATTTCTCATTTTTGTTTTTGTTTAGAGTATTATTAATTCACCTAAGTAAGACAGAGGGGCAAAGAATACCCAGGGACAAATAATGCCAGTTGTTGGGAAAGCAGCCCACAACCCCAGGGAAAGGGTCACCTTTCTCACAGGTTTGCTTCCCTCTGGCTCACTTCCCTCTGGCTTGTCTCTTTGGGTGTCTCTTAGGAAATGCTCTGCTGTATATTTGCCGGATGCTGACAACACTGAGTCCCTCCTTCCTGGCTACAGATAAAATAGAGTTGTTCATGATAAACTCTTGGACCTTATGCAGACACTGCTTATGCAATTTAGTGAGCCCTGGTGGCCGGAAGCCACTGGAGGTGTGAGCGCTTCACATCCGCATCATGGATACTGAAGCCAGCTCAGGTCAACTCCATGCTTCAGTTTTCCAGAGCTGAGGTAGATCTTAAGGTGGTTATAGTCATATTAGCTACAGTTGGATATCCAGAGTGGTCCTTGAGCATAAGAATGTGAAGTCAGACATATTAGCAATTTTAATGAAGCCTGGAAGACACTGGGATATTTGGCTATGATCTGTATTCATTATCTTTAAAATAGATTTGGTGTCAGAAAGGAGCAGAACCTACTTGAATGGAGATATGAATGATATCTTTGGACTGATAGAAAAGCCCTTTGTAGTTTATTATTAAAAGGACTATCATGTCACCCAGAGAAAAATACTCCAATATATAAGACTTTTGCTACATATAGAGGGGGTATAAATTTTCCACAGGGCATTAAATGTAGACTGATTGAAATCTATGATCCCAAGCTACCTGTTTAGAAAGAATCAGATAACAGTGAATTTGATTCCCATTGATAATTGTGTAGTTAGCAGTTAATGGGTCATAGCTTTTTCTGTTGTTAATTCCTCTCTGTTCAAAGTTTTTGGCAAATCCAAGAATGTGTTCCTAAAACCACTTTTGTCCATCTTCATTTTCATTAGTTAGGCCTTCCGAGTTCTTCAACTAAACTTTTGAAATCTCATTTTGTTCCATACTATGTATAAAGACTCCAGGTCTGTTACTTCATCTCCAATATGTACTTTGAATGCCAGAGTTCTAGTTTATCTCTGACCATGTTCTTGGCATGTTCTTTAATATCTAACGGGCATCCCAAACTTATTATGACTCACTATACCTCCCCACAGTTTGCTTCTTCCTGAGTCCTCTGCAGCTCATCACTAGACATCATTGTCCACCCCAAATGCCCCCACCTTCTCCCCAAAGGTAGGACTGTCTTAGGATTTCACTTTCCTTCACTCATCACATCTAATCCTTTAGTAAATCTGTTAACTTTATCCTCACATTGACTCTAATCCCTGTCTTCTCTCTCTTTCTTCTACCCTTGCACAAGCCACCACTAACTCGCTCTCCTGACTCATTGATTGCCTTGTTTCTTCCACTGACTGCAGATAACATGTTTTTTCCCTCCCAAGCAGCCAAAATGTATACCAGCACATAGCAAAAGTGTGTAAGCTCTTGTCGATCTCTCCATTAAAAAATAATGATGTATCATTTCCAATAACATTAAACTAACTCTTGTCACATCAACCGATAGAGATAACAACTACAAATTCCAGGAGGCAATAGGCCAACAATTCCTTGGGGGAATGGATTGGAAATTCAGCAGACTCCATTAGCAGGGATTCTACACGTGATAAAGGGGGTAAGGCAAAGTGGATATGTTTGATACTCTCTAACTTTGCCCCAGTTCTGGCAAATCTCTAAATTGTATGTTTATGACTTAATCTCCAAGCAGGCCACAGTCAGGTATACAGAACTCAATAAAACCAGTAGCTGCCACTTCTGCAGGGCATATAGAACTAGGAATTTAGTTATTGAGGTCAAGTTACTAAAACAGTAAGATAATAGCAAGCATTACATCAAGAATTATTGGAGTCTGGAGGCTCTAGACTTCACTCTCATTCTCCGGGGCATGATCCCAAGTTATTAAACATATGGAGAAACAGAGGAAAAACTAGAAAAAATGCCTGTGGCTTATGTTTAGCAAAAATCACACATCTACTACTTTATGTAATCTAGTGACCCACAAGTACAAAGGAAACCGCATGTCCCAGCAATCTTTGGCTACCCACCAGTAAGTGAGCCGTATGCTGAAACGGACAAGGAATTTAGAACAGCTGTTATAATGATGTTCAAGTACATAAAGGAAAATATTCCCACAATGAGTGAATAAATGGCAGTCTCAACAGAGCAAGGAAAGCTATCCAAAGAACCCTATGGACATTCTGGAATTGAAAAATATAGCATCTGGAAAAAATTCACTATATAAGCTTAGCAGAAAACTGGAGGCAACTGAAGAAAGTATCTGAACTTGAAGAAGGATCAATAGAAACCATCTAAGCTGAGGAGTTGGAGGGGAAAGATCTCAAGCACCAAACAGAACCTCACTGACCATGAACAATATTAAAGGGTCTGGTGTCCACTGAGCGGAAGTTCCTGGAGTTGAGAAAAGGGAGAAAGGAATAGAAAAAATACTTGAAGAATAAGTAATATTTAGTAACAGCCATACGGTTAATAATTTATGTAATCCAAAGACCTTTCAGTAAAGTTCAGAGAAACTGTACCCAGCCCACATGATCATCTGCAGAAAATCGGAGTGAAAGAATACATCTTAAAAGCAGCCAGAGAGAATAAGACAGGGCTGTGACATCCTAGTCTCCTGATGTGTGAAAACAGTAAACAACAACGTCAAAGTACAGGAGCTAAAAAGTCATGTCACCTGTCATTCCTGAATCTATCTTCCTGAATAGGTGACACCAAAGAGAAATCTGGAGGGCATATAGCATGTGCCTTTGATCCCAGCCCTTGGGAGGCAGGTCTGTGGATCTGCAAGATCAAGGGCAGCCTGGTTCACGTAGTGACTTCCTGGGACTAGGGAGACCCTGTCAAAATAAGAAAAAACAACAACAAAAAACAAAGAGAAAGCTGAATCTTCAGGGGAGGCTGAAGAATGTGGGATGTGATACGTATGTATTTGAACAGCAAAGGCAATTTTTTCCTTCTCATTCCTGTATTTGTTTAAAGGGGAACGATGACATTGTCTTGGGATTTGCTAAGCTCTAACATCTATAAACTGTCACGTGATGAATGAAGCTAGAGAGAACGGATGTTACAGGTCGGTGCAAGGTTGTTGCGGGTGTGTGAAACGCTGAGACATTAATCTGAAGTAAACTGAAGTATAACGGAGATATGTTGTGATCTCTAGAACTGCTATAGAATAAAAACACATAGAGGTAGGACTTAAAAGCTCGTGGACAAGTTACAATGGAATTCTAAAGAAAATGTTTGATTAACTCAGTGGAAAGCAAGAAAAAAACAAAAACAGGAGGAATAGATAGAAAATAAAAACCCAGTAAAATGTTAACATTAATCCAATATATAAATAATCATATTAAATGTAAATGGATTAAACATTTCAACTAAAGGAAAAACCTACAAAATTGATTTTAAAATTAAGAAAAAACCATATGCTAATGGTAAATAACTCATTTTAAGTATAAAATTAGAGATAAGATTAAAGTAAATAAATAAGGGCCACTGAGATGGATCAGTGGATAAAGGCACTTGCCACTAAGCCTGATGACCTGTCCAATCCCTGAGACTCCTATGGAGAAAGGAGAGAACCAGCTTCTACACTGGGGCATATGAGCCCCAAGTGTCCCCCAAATAAATAAATTTAAATAACACTTTAGAATGCAAATAAAGATACAACTTGAAAAGAGCAAGTACAAATTTGGCTGTATTAGTAGCAGGTAAACTTGAAGAGGAAGTTAAGAGAAACAGGTCATAATGATAAAAGTGTGGCTGAGCAGTTGTGATGTCTCTGTTCCTGACCACAGGATCAAAATCCACCAAGGGAAATTTACAGAATTAAAGAGAGACATATCCTCGGTCAGTGTTAGAAGGCATCACTCTTCTCAGAAATTAACAGCTAGACAAAGGTATAACGAAGCTCTCAGAAGGTGTGAATACACTACCAACCGTTTGGTTCAATTGTGCATCACTGTGCAGCAACTGCAAAATGTCAAAGTGCAGAGGGTACATTTTGTGAGATGAATGATACCCTGGACTATAAAGCAAGTCCCCATGAACTTGTATTATGAACTCCATGAACTAATATTATATCAAATTTGTTTTCAGGTTACAATGCAACTGAAGTAGGAATTGAAAACAGCAACACAACTAGGAAAATTCCAAATATTTGAAAAATACCACATTTCTTATTGAATCCTTGAGTCTCAGTTTAAGTATGACCTTCTGTATTAGTTTTTGTTATTATTGTAGGGAAGTATCTGAGACTGGACAGTTTATGAAGGGAAAAAGTTTATTTAACTCTTAGTTTAGGAGGGTGAAAGTTCAAGATTGAGTGACTCCATTGTTCAGCCTCTAGTGAGGCTCCGGTGTGTGTGTGTGTGTGTGTGTGTGTGTGTGTGTGTGTGTGTGTAGGGGGGCGGGTGTGGCCATGTCATAGAGGATGTCATGATGGGAGTATGTGTGAAAGGAAGAGATCACATGGTGAGACAGAAAGCCAGAGAGGCTGGAAAGGAGATGTGACAGCTTTCCCTAGGTCCCCCCTGTCTGAAGTCCCACTTCTTAATAGCACCATCCTGGGACCAAGCCTCCATCCTACACATGAACCCTTAGGTAACAGTCTCAAACCATATCTAAACCACAACACCTCCCATATGAGGCCCTACACACCCTACACAGCTACATATCTGAGGTAAATACTCCAGTGCAGCCCTACTGTGTTCTGCTTTGCTTTTTTGTAGCACTGGTCACCTTGACAGGCATGGTGCTATGGTTAGCATTGGTTTGTTTTCCCTCCATAATATAAGCTCTGAGGACTGGAACCTCATCTTCATTGTTCCCGGCTAGAACAGAAGCTTAAGACACTGTAAATGCACAACAGGAACTGCAGGATGAACTTAGGGTGAGTGTGTAGGTGGAGTTCTTGCCTAGAATGAGCAAGGCCCTAGGTTTGACTCCCAGTTCCAATCAACCAATCAATAAGTAAATTAATAAATATTAAAAACAGTAAGCATGAGTCATCCACAATTCATCATATCTAGTTTGGAAACTAGATGTTGATGGTGAGAAAAATTACATTTATCCTAAAAATAAAAATAAATAAAAATGGGGCTGAAGAGATGGCTCAGCAGTAAAGAGAACTGGCCGCTCTTGCAGAAGACCTGGTTTCGGTTCCTAGCACCCACATGGCTGCTAACAACTGTCTGAGAAGCTCCAGTTCCAGGGGATCTGATGCCCTCTTCTGACCTCTGTAGATACTGCAGGACACAGGTGCACTTACACACACTCATACACATAAAATAAAATATCTTAAAAATAAACAAAAATCAATGCATTTGTACTAACGATAAAAAGAACAGTCCGCTGGTACTGTGTTAGGTGGTTCTGGTGAAGGACCAAGATAGGGAAGGGATGTCACTAACGTCCCTTGGCTAAAACAGAGTAAGCTCAGGGTTCTAACTCCTGGCTTTTTATTCTAGATTCTTTGTTCTGAGTAACTAGTAGCAAATTCACGTGGGAGAGAGTCAGGCTGATGACCTTGTGTGCGCTTAACCATGGGAGTAGGTCTGAGGAATGCATTGTTAGGTGATTTCATCACTGTACAAACTTCATAGGGTATACTGACCTAGTGGCCAGTTCCATGGGTACCACACAGGCTTCGGAGGCCAAGCTACTGTCCCTCCACCTGTGTGTGGTCAGCTATTTCTCATTGCTTGTACGATTCTCAAGCTGCCAGCAGATGTGCACCTAATAATGTCTAGAAGGAAAGGAGCCTCGGCGTTTTGAACTCTAAGAGGCTCTTCGTTCATTCCTGTTGGTTTCAGAGAAAGTGAACTCAAGCCAGTTGTTTCTACATGCACTTTAAGCTTCATCACTGATAGCACAGTGTTTTCAGGCACACAGGAGTATTCATATTAGCTTTTCCTCCTTCACTGGGAAGCTGAGTAGTAACTTAACATTCTCCTTGTTGGGGGTGGGGCCAGCGACCTGCCTAAGTCAGGGGGAGAGTAGGGGATTTTGGATCACCCTAAGGGCTGGAGGCTACGGCTCCACGACTGGGGCAAATCTACCAGGCGCCTTGCTATCCTCTGCACCTAAAGAAACACTTGAAAGATGGGTTATTGGTGTGTAATATACTCAGTAAACTATGTTTCCTGAAAAGGAAGAAACAAAGAAAGCAAGGAAGAAAGGAATTTTAATCTGATGGGAAAAAATAAGATAATTGGTATGATTTGACTAATTTTTGTGTTTAACAAAATTTGATATCTACATCATACTGATCACTGTCTTATATTTATTAGAATGGTTTTGTCACCTAATTGTGCATCTGCAGATTGTATAGCTTAGTGTTTGCCGCTTAGGAATCTTTCCAGACTCTTTAATCTATGATTTTCCTGCATTCTTTCGTCTTTTTTTTCTTAGTTTTAAAATTTAGTGTATACTCATTATACAAAATAATTTCATTACGACATTTACATACAGGTAAATCCTAGACTTTTCTTAATGTTTACCCTCTCCCCATGATCATCTCCCCTCCGGCTGGTCCCCTTCCAGCTTCATGTCTTTAATAGACTTTAAAAACCACAGATCCCGCATATGAGGAAAAGCATGCGATGTTTGTTTTGATGAGTCTGGCTTGCTCGGTTAACATGCAGCTCTCCAGTTCTACCCACCCTCTGCAAGTACTGTATTTTCATGCTTCTCTATGACTGACTAATGTTCCATTGTGCATGTCTTCTTCATTTTCTTTATTCATCTGTTACTGGGCAGTTCGGTTGATGCTATAGCTCAGTTACTGTGAACAGTATTGCATTAAACATGAATGCTGTGGTGGTTTGAATGAGGACTATCTCCCATAGATATATCTATGAGATATAGCCCATAAATTCGCATATTTGAATACTTGCTTCCAGTTGGTGGTACTTTTTTTCAGAGGTTTGGAGGTATGGCCTCACAGGAGTGGGCTTTGAGAGTTCATAGCCTCACCTCCCTTCCAACTGGCTTTCTCTGCTTCCTGCACATGCTTGAAGATGTGAGCACTGAGCTTTCTGCTACAGCTGCCTCCTGCCGTGCCTTTCCCGCCATGATGGACTTTTATTCCTTTGGAACCATTAAGCCCAAATAAAATCTTTGTTCTGTAAGTTACCTTGGTCATGGCATTTTATCACAGCAACAGAAAAGTACAGGCACGTAGGTGTCTTCGTTTCACACTGACTTAGATTCCTTTGGATGTATATTCAGTAGTAATGTTATAGCTTGATCATGTGATAGTTCTTTTTGTCTTCTAAGTTGATGATTTCATCCATGTGTATGTTTTGATCACATTTCTTTCCTTCCAGTTCCCCCTCAGCACACTCCCAACTTTGTATGCTTTCTCTCTCATTCTTGCCCTTATTCTTTCTCTCTTTAATGTCCCGAGTCTGTGTAGTGCTGCCTGGATGTTATGGGTATAGGGCCATCTACTGGAGCCTGGGTAACCTTTGCTCTCCATTCCCCAAGAACTAGGAACTATCAATTGCCAAGAGCTTCTCAGCTAGTGGTGAGATTTTAAGCCCCTCCCACACTCATGCTCAGATTTTGATTGGCCTGATCTTGTGTAGGTATTGTGCACAAGCTGCTGTAAGTTCATGTGTGCAGTGACCCTGTCACATTCAGCAAATCGTGTTTCGTTGCAGGCAACCACTATCTCTAGCATCTGTCCCTCTTCTTTGATGATCCCTGAGCCTTTGGGGCAGGGGATATGATATAGATGTCCTATTTAGAACAAAGTACAACACAGTCTCTTATTTTTTGCATGTTGAGTTATATATCTCTGTATTAATGAATCACCATCTACTGCAAAAAGAAGGTTCTCTGGGGGCTGGAGAGATGACTCAGCAGTTAAGGGCACTGGTTGCTCTTGCAGAAGACCTGGGTTTGGTTTCCAGCACCCACATGTTGACTAACAACTGTCTGTAACTCCAGTTCCAGGGGATCCGATGCCCTCTTCTGACTTCTGTGATACAGGTGCACACACATACATGCAGGCAGTATACTTACAGACATAAATAAAATTTAATTAAAATAAAATTAAAAAGAAGGTTTTCCAATAAGTGATGAGTAATAAGTAATAAGTGATGATTAGTAAATCCATGGGTATAAAAATAAGAACTTAGGGGACAGTTCAATACTATGTTCATTTATCAGAACAATAGTGTTAGGGTTCTCTCCTCCTGCCTATGACCTAGCTAGTCACAGTTTTTTGGCCCAGTAAGACATACCAGGCATTAGTTCTGTTTCGTAGAGCTGGTTTTAAATCTGTTCAGAAAGTGATTAGTTATTTGCATTACATTCATGCCCTATTGCACTAATGGGCATATCATACCCAGGCTTCACAGCTGGGTAAGACTGCTGAATACTTTTTTCCCTAGGTAGTGTAAATATAGTCTTCGAGCCAGTAGAGGTGACGCTTCCAGGTTGGTATCAGCTTGATTTCTCCATGTCCTATAACTCAAGTATGTGGTGTCTTTAGCAACAGGATCTTACTGTAACATTCTTGAGGGTAAACTGAAAGCAATGGCAATAGCCTATAATGTTTGGGGGTGGAATGGGTTGCAGGACCCCACAGATCAATAATTCCAAAAGAGGTAACTCGTAGCTGGCACTGAACTTCTTATTTGCTAGCCCATGTTGTCTGGAAGAGGCATTGTGTGTAAGGTAACTCCATTTACATTCCTTTTATACATGTATACGTAAATAGTTTTGGAAGCTTCTGCAGTAGTAGATTGCCATAGGGCATTTTCAAAAGTCCTTAATGTTAATTTTTTGAGGAATATTCAGACTGGCATCCAAAGTCTGTCATTCTTTTCTTTTCCTTACAACTGACCTGTTGAAAAATTCAAAGTGCTAGAATTGTGGTGGGTATTGCCTATAGACTGGATTTGTTTATTTCAGTCGCATGGCACACGGAAGATGGATGTCTGCCTTCTGGTTTCCTGCACATTTGCAGCAGAATCAGAGGCTTAGCCAGGTGTGTATCTGACCCCTTCAGCAACAGTAAGCTCTGTGCTGTAGTCTTTATCAGGAGGCTCATGGTGGCTAATTATCTCTTCCTTTTTTATGTTAGTATCTGTTGGTACAAAGTGCTTAAATCTCCATTCACTGATGGTTCTAAATCGGTATTCTTCTCATTCCTTTGATTTGTTTTCATTTATTCACGGGAATATTTTGATCCTAAAGAGGTACTTCCCTTCATTTACTAACTACTGGCATAGTGGCTTAGTTCATATGGGAAAGGCAAGATACATGCTTTCCTTTGTCAAGTTTTAAACAGTAAGTTTAAAGTAAGTTCTCTATCCTCATCAAAAGTCAACATTAAAAATGTATCTGTGAGCTCATAGAATATAGGAATGATTTTTATTAATGGACATAATCTAGACTCATGACTTTTGATTAACCCCACCAAAATGCCCTTTTGGGTCTGATGACCAAGGCATCTCCTTGGCAACCTCCATTTGGTACTCCAGGGCACCCACTCATCCCATTGGAAACAGTGGAGGTTGGGAAGGACCTGAGACCGTGTATGAATGTGAACTAGGGATGAAAAGACCAGAGGGTCTGTGAGGATTAAGGGTGGAGCTAAACTTGGACTTATACTACCCCAGTGAAGCTGGAAAAACCACTTTGAATCAATTATGAGTGTGGCCTGGCTGGGGGACACAGTGGGAGAAACAGGGTTCCAGAGACCGTTCTCTTGACGCAACGTGAGGACACAGACAACTCCATCTGCATAGGTTGAGGGGACAAGAAAGAGCCATTGGCACAGTTCTGGGAGACAGGTAGTTCTAATAGATAGCCGGGTGAACTAGTGTCCTCCA
This sequence comes from Eospalax fontanierii, assembly GCA_035773235.1. NCBI lineage: Eukaryota > Metazoa > Chordata > Mammalia > Rodentia > Spalacidae > Eospalax > Eospalax fontanierii. The sequence continues at coordinate 23,914,915 of CM069527.1, read as the reverse complement.
AGTTCCGGCCCACTCTTAAAAACTTAATTTAAGAGGCAGTCTATTTGTTCAGGTGATTATGATGTTGGCATAATAATAAGTGCTGCAGTAGAGGTGTCTGTTCCTTAGAGAGTGAGCCAAATTGCTCACCAAGTCACCAGTGCCAAGGACTATAACATCACGTGATGTCCCTTCAACCATATGCCATTGCTGAAAGCAAGTTGCATTGGTTATTCTGTGATAAATGTAATACCTCACAGAAACAACTTGAAGGAGGAAATATTTCTTTTGGCTCATAGTTTCAGAGACTCTCTGTGTACATCATAACAAGGAAGGCTTAGTGGGAAGTTCATGATGACAACAGAGAGTGGCAGCAGCTGTTCATATGACAGAGAGCCAGGCAGCAGAGAGCTGGGTGGAATTAGGAATGCGCCGTAACCTTTGAAGGTCTGGCCCTACCTGCTGTCTTCTCCTACCTGTCTGCTTCTACCTGCCAGGTTTTACCTCTTAAAGGTTCCATTCCCATGCAAATAGTGTTACAAGACAGGGATAGAGGGTTCAAAGCATGGACCTATAGGGAATAGTTGAGATTTAAACTGTACACTTGGGACCAAATTTTTTATTTCATTTATTGTTTGTTTGTTTTTGTGTGTTTATGCATGTGCACATATGCATGCCATGGTGCATGCGTGTGAAAGTTAGAGGACAAATTTACGGAAGTCCTTTCCTTTTACCATATCAATCCCAGGGATTGGACTCAGGTCATCAGTCTTGGTGACAAGTGCTGTTACCTGCTGAGCCATCTCACCAGCCCAAAATGCATTTAGTCCAACCTCAACATTCTTCCTTGTCCTAGTAGTCTCAATATTGTTCAGTAGCCTAAAGTTTCTTACAAGATTCAAAGTAACGTCTTAGCTGTGAGTTCTTGCAATTTAAAAAGTTAAGTACTTTCAATATATAATGGCATAGAGTAAACAGAAAGAGCAATAAGGCAGTAAAGAAACGTGGGGCCCAAGAAAGACTGAAACCCAACACTTGAAACATTAAGTCCTGTAACTCTATGTTTAGTGTTGGGGTGGATGTTGTCATGACATGAGAGCCAGTGGGTTCCGGTATTTGGGCTGCTATGATCCTCTCTTGAACCAGCTCCACTCGGTACCTGCAGCTTTCTTTAGCAGATGACCCATGTTCCTGGGGTCTCCACTGCAACTTAGCACTTGCCCTAAAAGTTTGTGCATAGACTGCTAGGGGTTCTGTACAGGGAATCTGCTACATATTGTCTGACTCCTGCTTTTCTCTAGAATCTTGGTTTAAGCCTTCACGAACCCATCACTTTTGCCTTTTGCATACCTCCAAAACCAGGACCAGGTGAATGATGTAAAGTTATACTGCCAGCATAAGAGGCAACTAGGGCCCTTTGGACCACAGCTGCAGCAGCCTCTGGTACCTACCTATGTGACTAAATTTGGGAAATCCTTTTACTAGGCATCCATGTTTAAGCAGGGTACCTCTGTGACTTTATTTTTAATTTTTAAATTAAATGTTTCTTACTATACAAAATAATGTTTCATTATATTTTTATACATGTGTATCATAGTATCAAATGTACAGCTCCTCTTTAATGATGCTCATCTATTTAAAAAAATTTTTTTTGAAACAGGGTCTCTCTATAGCCCCAGCTGTCCTGGAACTATGTAGATCAGGCTGGCCTCAATCTTACAAAGATCCATCTACTTGTCTCTGCCTCCTGAGTGCTGGGATTAAAGGCATGTACCACTTCGCCTTTTCACAGTTATAACTACCTTGTCTACCCTTGATTGTCTACAGATTCAACTGTGTTCATGCACTTTTCCCTTCAAAACTGCATTTTTTTTTTTTCAAATTCTTCTGCCCTCCTGCCCCATCTCCCAATAAATCTGGCTAAAAGCAGCCAGCAGTAACCATGCCATAGCCTGAATGTCACACTGTCTTGAAATTTACTCTGCCAATTTAATTGATCCATTATTTTAAAAATTTAGTCTCATTTCAATTTTCAGGATATGGGAGATATATAGACACATTCTTTGCCAGTGTGAAATACAGTTAGCCTCGCATCCATCCTGAGACCATCCGTGTCCCATCCAATCTCATGAGTGCAGTTTTCACTAACTGCATTCTATCAGTATTCTCTCTTAAACTCCATCAGAATGGCCTGTTACTGTAGAGCTTCTCTAGCTCACATCTCCAGACGCCTCCACATTCCTTCTTCTAACCAGTTCTAAAGGCCTAAGAACAGCCTTCAATATATCATCACAACCTGAAGACCAGTATTCAGAGCATGCACCTGTGTAGAACTCTGCACATTCTACTCATAACACAGGTCAAAGGCCAGTTCTGGTATGAAGGGTAGAGAGATAGATTCCCGTCCTTGGTGGGAAGACCTATGGAACTCATCACCATGTTTAATCCTCAACAACTAGTTTTGCTACAAATGTCCTCCATGATTTTCTGGCTTTGCTGTCTGTTTCTATGTGAGGGTTCAGGGAGGTTCAAAGACTATGCTGCTTCCATTGTCTTCCCAGAATTCTCCCTCTGAGTCACTTGTTAATCAGATTATTACTTGTGGAACTCGTCTCATAAATTTGGGAATACCTAGTGAGGTGCCGTGATGGCTTCTGATGCCTCACTGCTACCCTGTTCTTTTCTATCAGTTTATGTCCCTCCATTCCTCCCTTCCACCTTATTCCAAGAGATGGGTATGCAGCCCCTCCCTGAAGACCTTTTTACCTGCAGGCAAATCAGACTTCCAAATATACCTCTGTTCTTGCCCCTCCACACACACTAGCCACACTAGAACACGTACTTACCTGACAGAGTCAGACTCTGAGAATCCCAGTCCAGACTCCACTGGCACTTACTCAGACACTTAAAGACTGTCCTCATCCAAGGGTAAATAGCCGTTTCCCCATGTATTTTTCTAGTCTTCATATATGGTTCGTGTCATCACAGATTTAAACATTTAATCCATATGCAGTTTGTTTTGGTATATTGTAAGAAGTAAGAATCTAGGCATGGGATGTAAAGGGTTTACCTAGAATGTGAGGCCCAGGGTTCTCCCCGAGATAATTTTGCACATCTAACTGAACAATTTGCTGAAGCCAGCCTTCCCCCACAAATCTGAAATAGCATTTTCTGTTTTGTTTATTGAAGTCTTTGACACACACCCATATATATGCACATGCGTGTGCCCATATGCATGACACACACAGTCTCTGGGGTTTCATTCATCTCTGTTGTTTCTATCCGTGTGACAATTAATTAAAATACCATAATGTCTTCACTAGTTGTAGCTGTTTGATACATTTTAGTTGCTGATCCTAGTGTTCTCCTTCCCATTCCCTCCCCGGAATCCCTGGTCTTTCCTGTTGATTTAGCCCCTCCATCTCTGTGGGCTTCTTCCCCTCCACTGATAAACACGTTTCTGCTCCACATGTTAAATAAACCAGCACAGTCTCCTGGGGCCTCTCATTTCCTCCATCTGCCATCCTTTGCATAGGTGACCTCTGCTGAAGGGTTCACCGAGTTCTCACCATGGTCACTGGTGACATCCTTATTGCAAACTTCAAGGAAGCTTTCGGTCTTTTCTTCTTGTCTTTGCTGCGTGACTCCTTTGCCCTTCTTGAAGGGCTTGCTTCTCCTGACCTTCTGCCGCAGCCATTCACAAGTCTACTGTCTCCTGTCCCTTAACAGTGATGGTGAGCCCTTAACAGTCAGTGTTCCCTAGGGTTCCAGGCTCAGCTCTTTCTACACTCAGTGTCTCTGGTTTTATCTCTCCCTGTGGCTTCTGACAGAAAGCCTATTCCACACCCCCAACTCAGTTCCTTCCATAGTTGCAGTATCTGCTTGAGGGCACCAGTAGGATATCCTATTCAAGGAGGTCAAATTCAGAGCCTCTCCTCTTTCCCTACACACCTGCTCATGTGTATCTCAGTTAATGGTTCAGTTCTGCTGGTCTCCTGAGCACGAAACCTGAGCTCCTGTCTCTGTCTTCCTTCCACAGTTCCCTCAAGAACAGGAGACATCTTTTACAGTGAGATGAGCCTGGTTTCCAGTCCTGGCTCTGTTTTCACTCACTTGGGCTATATGTGAGCTCCTTTATCATTCAGAACCTCCACTTCCACTCTGAAAATGCCATGGTAATGGTACTACTTTGAAGGGCTTTGGGGAAGGGACTTTAAGCACTGTAAAGTGTTACTCAGATCAGTTTTTCCCTCCATGTCTGTTGATCTTTTCGTTCTGGTTCTCGCCCTCCTTGACTGGACTATGCCAGCAGCTTTGCACTGTTCCCTTCCTCTGGTCTCATCAACCTAAACACCACACTGGTTGGCCATCTGTTCCTCTTTCCCATCTTCTCCCTCTGTGTGTTACCCCGAAGGTGGACTATACGCCATTCTTAGCATGTCTTTCAGGCGCGTGGACATCCAGACCTCACTGACTTTCCGACCTTCTCCCTGTCCCTGTTCTGTGGGCTCCACGTTCCATGCCCAGCTCTGTGCCTTGCACTTGCTGCTCCAAGGAGCTCTGATATTTCTCCTCATCTTTGCTGTTGTGCATGGTGGGGTTCTGTCCACTCGGATTCCCTCCCTCCCTCCCTCCCTCCTTCTTGTTTTCTTTTCTTCTTAGTTTCTTTCTCCATTCCTGCCCCCAGGGGACTCCTACTGATAACTCGATGCCTCATTAGTTTCCTTCCCGTGCCTTCTTTATCCCCATTCTCTACTCTCACCCCCCAAATGACTGAGACCACCTGCTTAAAGGAGCACTAGACATTGGGAAACATGGTTAGACTGACTAGGTCCAAATCCTGTCTTACTGCTTAGTCACTTGATAACACTGGTCAGTTTACTTATCTTAGCCTCAGTTTCCTCATTTATAAAATGGAGGCATTCGTGGTACTTGTCTTAAAAAGTTACTTTTAGGTTTAAAATAATTCATGTAAAAGGCTTAGCACACAGTAAGTGCTCAATAAATGTTAATAGCTGTTACCACCGCTGTTACTGTTTTTATTACTGCCACAGTTTTAATATTGGAAGTAAGAATGTCTTATTCATCCAAACCTCTGGGACAATCATATGAAGTGTCAGATATTATCCCCAGGTTACGTTCTTTTTATTATTATTATTATTTTATTGAGACAAGGTCTCTCTATGACCTGGAGTACACCCCTATGCCCATATTCTAGTGAAGCAAACAGACACAGAGCAGAAGTTCTGTGTCTTCCATGTCTCAGCTAGTAAGTGGTGGAACAGGGACTTGAACCCAGTGAGCCACAGCACCCCTCCAGACTTTCACAAGAAAGTAAGATTGGCCAGCTTTATTAGACTTGTGCATATTTTTCCTACGATACGAAGGTTTCAGTGAAAATTGGAGAGCTGAAAATTCTTGACATACCTGTCTTTTATCCTGATGTGTTAGGCAGAGTGTCCTGAGGGGACTCGTTGGGTTCACCAAGTTCTCAGGGGCCCATGCTTAGCACTGTGCTGTAGCTTCAAGTTCAGAGTCAACGTGAAGTTCTGGAAATGTTTGTAAAGACTTTGGGTTCATGTTCTCTCGCTCCTTCACATGTATTTCTTTCTTTCTTTCTTTCTTTCTTTCTTTCTTTCTTTCTTTCTTTCTTTCTTTCTTCCTTCTTTCTTTCTTTCTTTCTTTCAAAAGAAAGCAGCCTGGCCTCCCACCTTACCACGAGCACGGGAGCACAAGCTCTGATTGTGAAATTTAGTTCTGCTTTGACTTGATGTTAAGTTGCGAGGTTTAAGGACCCATTTAGAATGACGGTTCGTGCACATCGCCCATGGTGGCCCAAGGGAAGCATCTCCCTCCCAGCTCCTTTGATGCCAGTGTGGTGAACTTGGCAGGAGGCAGCAAGGATGCTGCTGCTGCTGCAGTGAAAGATGCCAGCTGAGACCAGGGGGGAAGGAAGCGGGAGAGGAGGCCGGAGTGGGCCTAATTTCATTATGCATTCCTGCCTATTCTGAGCAGATTGTCCCCAAATTTGTCATTAAAAGTGCAATTTCCTCTATGCAAACTATCTTTCCAAGGACCCCAGGAAAGATGATGAGAACAGGAAATGGGGCATCCAATTACTCATGTCAGTAATGAACTTGACTCTGTATTCATTTATGTGTGAATTCTGCGTTCTGTTCAGTCTTTGATTAGTAATAAAGTAGGTGGTCCTTTTCATTCTTTCATTTGTGTGTTTGAGGAACAGACATTTCTTCATTGCCCACTATGTGCAGATACTGTGTTGGCACCAGGCATGTGGCAAAAACCCTGGTTACTGCTCTTGAGTGCTTCCATTCCCCCAGGGGAGGCCTGAACGGAGACTCTAATTACCTACTGAAGTTGCATAATTGTCAGGTCGCTGTGTGCTGCGGGAGAATCACAGGATGTGATGGGAGCAGGTCACTGAAGGGGTTTGGCTGTGTTCACAGCCTTTGGGAAGACAAACCTGGCAAAGGAACATTAGGACGGAAGCTAAAGATAAACAGGAGAGCAAGTGAAACGATGAGGAAGAAAAGGCTGGGATGTAGCTCAGTGGTAGAACTGAGCGACGAGGACTGGGTTTGAGCCCCAGCGCAGAGGTGGGAAGAGGACGGAGGGGAAGGGAGGGCAAGTTCCAGGAAAGCTGGGGAGACCCCGTCTAAAAAAAGATGGGATGAACTGTGGGAAGCTTCTTTGCTCTCTTTATTTCTTCCTTTCATAAAAATGTTAGGGTTGAGATATAGAAGAAATTATAAAGTCAAAAAGGCAGATCACTATTTTTAGCACTATTGTAATACAGTCATAGCTACATAACAGTGCTTTAGTCAGTATCGCATCCACGTATACAGAAGTGGTCCTGTAAGATTACATTGCCTAGAAACCAGACATGAGGGGCACACCTGTAATCTCAGAACTCAGGAAGCTGAGGCAGGAGGATCACAAGTTCAAGACTAGCCTGAGCTACATAACAAAACTTTGTTGTCAGAAAGAGAGAGAGAGAGAATGGATTAGAGACGTCATAGCCAGCTTAGTTTGTGTAAGCACACTCCATGACGTTGGCACAATGAGGAAATCACCCACTGTGCACGTCTCAATGTATCATTGTTAAGAACCTCATGATAACAATGGAGTGGTCATGGTCAGCACTGATACTGAGGCCATGGTGAAGGGTTTGGGACGCAGCTCAGTGGTAGAGCACTTGACTTGAATGTGTGAGACCCTGGGTAACCAAGGACTGCAAGATGATGATGATGATGATGGTAGTGATAAAAGAAAACTATTGGTAGAATGATATTCACACAATACTATTTAGCTTATTATAATACAGAAGTGTGTATTACTGAACAAAGCCCATTTTACCTTCGATGCAGTATGCTAATCACTATAAAAATGAGTTTATGCTGGGTATCATGGCACATGCCTTTAAGCCCAGCACTGGGGAGGCAGAGGTAAGCAGATCTCTTTGAGTTCAAGGCCAGCCTGATCTACATAGTGAGTTCCAGGCCAACTGGGGCTACAGGGAGACCCTGTCTCAAAAAGACAAAGAATAAATAAAAATGAGTTTACTCATAAGGAAGATAAGGATGAAGAGATGCGAGGCCCAGTTCTCAAGCCTACCTTCCTAAGAATAGGGTTTGGAGTTATCTATGGGTGATCTGTGGTATGGGAAAATGTGACTGGAGGTAAGGAAAGATGATGTCATTGATGGACTGCGCATGTGTACTCCACCTTCATGGCTCTTCCTAAGACTTGTGTTCAGAAAATGGTGGCACTAGCATGCTCTGAAGGAGGACTTTGGTTCTTTCACATCAGAAAGTTGCCCGTGGGATACTTGTTCAGGCCCAAGAGAAGGATTTCAACTAGTTTGAGTTACCAAATTCCTGAAAAACAGTTCAGGCAAACATTACCTTCATGACCTCTACAATTGGTGATAAAAGCAAATGACTAAAAGCTTTGAAGCAAGTGAAGCTAGATGGTTTAGTCAGCGTCTTCCTTGGTCCCACACGTCTTTTCACTGGGAGAGCTGGTAAACACTATCTAACCAATGACCAAATTTAGGGGCACTGATCAGGTGCCACATAGGTGCTGGTGTGGTGAATTCATTTAGTATTGCCAGAATTGTCCAACTGGAATCAAATAACAGAAAGTATGTGTGAGGGCATTCTGTAAAACAGTCAACCTGTGCTCTTTAAAACTTTCACTGCTGTAGAAGATCAAAAGAAAAAAAAAAGATAGGAATAATGTTATCAGATCTGTTCTAGAATGAAAGGTATCAAATCTAGATTAATGGTAACTAGTGACATGATAACTAAATATAGAGTGTGTGTGTGTGTGTGTGTTTTTAAAGGCTCTAGAGCCATCCAAATGTTTGTCAGGTGATGAACTGACAAAATGTGATATATCCATGAAATACTGTTCAGTCAGACATAGAGATGAAGGGTTGGGGATGTAAGTTGGTATAATGCTTGCCTACTATGCATGAAGCCCTGGGTTCCATCTCTGGTACCAGCTCAGGCATGGTGGTACATATCTGTATACCAGCTAAGGGGTGGAGGCAGGAAGACCAGAAATTGAGGGTCATCTTCAGCTACTTAGCAAGTTCAAAGTTTAAAATCCTCTCTCAAAATAAAGCAATTAAAAAAAAAAACCCACAACGAGAAAAGGAATGAATTATGAATACTAGCTAAAATGTGGGCGAACCCTGGAAACATGCCAAGAAGCCAGACCAAAAAAGAAGCCCTATTGTATGATTCATATATATACGCTGTCCAGAAAAGGTAAATCCACAGAGACAGAAAGCAGACTAGTAATCGCCAAGTGCAGAGGTGAGGAGATGGTACAGAACAGGACTTCTTTCTCAAACTATGAAAATGTTTTGATTGCATACCTTGTGAACATATTTGAAATATGAATTGTACACTCAAAGAGGGCAAATTTTATATCTGAGTTATGCTTTTATTTTTTAATTTTTGTACAACTGGGGAGTTGGCTCAGTGGGTAAAGTGCTTGCTGTGTAAGCATGAGGAGCTGAGTTTGAATCCCCAGTACCCACATAAAATCCAGACCTGGCAGCAGACTCCTGTAACCCAGTGCTGGGAGGATTGAGACAGGCAGATGCTGGGGGCTCACTGTCCAGCCAGTCTAGTGGAAATGATCAGTTCCAGGTTCAGTGAGGACCTTGTCTCAGAAAATCAGGTGGAAGGCCTAGAAAGATGTCCCAGTCCTAGCAAAGGTGGGATGGAACAGGTGGATCCCCGGAGCTCATTGGCCAGCTGATCCATCCATCCAGCGAGGGCAGTTCAGCAAGAGACAGTGTCTCAAAAAGGTAAGATGGAGAGTGATCGAGGACTGTACCTAATGCCATCCTCTGGCCCCCACATGCACACATGTGCACCCTCACCTGCATGCACCTGTGCCCACGCACACACTACAAATGCATGTACAAATTAAAAAATAGAAAGGTAGAGAATGACAGAGGAAGACCTCTTGCCTCCACATGCACACTCATCAGTGAAGCATACTCCCCACACGTGCACATATATGCATATACTTATATATGCATACCACACACACATGACATTATAAAGGACATAAGTTGATTGTTACCCTTGAAGAAATTTGAATGAATTTCCTATTAGATAATTTTTTCGATGTTAAACGCCTTGGATATGATAATGATACTGTGGAAATATTTAGAGATTATTTAAGGATGAAGTATTCAGGAATGAAATGTCATCCTATTTGCATTTTAATTTCAGTTCAGAAAATGCATTAGGAGAAGGCGAATGTAGCAGTATTTTAACAGTTGATGTTCTAGATAAAACGTTTATAGGGATTGTGTTATTCTTTTGGGGAGGAAAGGTTTATGAGATAGGGTCTCCCTGTACCCCTGGCTGGCCTGGACTCACTAAGTGGACCAGGCTGGCCTTGAACTCACAGAGATCTGCCTGCTTCTGCCTCCTGAGTGCTGGGATTAAAAGCGTGTGCCACCATGCCAGGCTTTAAAAAAATTTTTTTTATTGAGCTTTTGTACATGTCATACAAATCTTAATCAAATTTAGGTCCCCTCTCCTATCTCCCCTTGCCCTGACCTTATATATTCTGCTGTTCTAGTTTGCTTTCAGTTGTTATGGCAAAACACACTCTGTCTGGTACCAACCTGGGGAGGAGAAGGTTTATTCAGCTTACATCTCCCAGTTCACAGTTCATCACTGAGGAGCCCAAAGTAGGAACTCAGGGCAGGAGCCTGGAGGAAGGAGCTGAAGCACAGGCTGCTTACTGACTTGCTCACTTGGCCCATGGTCAGCCTGCTTTCTTATACAATACAGAACAACCTGCCAGGGCTGGGCCCTCCCACATTGTTCAACAATCAAGAAAATACCCCACAGACATGGCCATAGGCCAGTCTAATGGAAACAATTTTCCAATTGAGGCTCCCTCAACCCAAATGTGTCGAGTTGACAACTAAAGCTATGCAGCACATCTGCCATACACATTAAGTTCTATCTAGTTGCATCTGTACCCAGATGTCCTTCAGTGCAAATTCATCCAATGGAGTCTAGTCAGCCTAGCTAGAGATCGTAAGTAAGGTCTACTCTCCCTCACCTAGTAGTGTCTCCAATAGTCCCAGACTAGGGCCAGCCTGCTGCCCACTCCACTCCGGGCCCATGTCTGATTGAGTTGGCCTGGGTCCTGTACTCAAGGCCACCATTGCTACAAGTTCACATGTGCAAGATTCCAGTGGCCTGAAAGCCTCTGCTTCCCTGTGTTCATGAACCAACCCTGGCTCTTACAGTCTCTCCGCTGCCTCTTCTGAAATGGTCCCTGAGCTGTGAGAGAGTGAGTAAGGTTTGATACAGGATTCCTATCCAGGGACACACACTCTGCAGTCTCTTATTCCTTAAAACTTGGTTAGTTGTGGCCATCTCTGTGCATCAAACTCTTTTGTATAAGGAAGCTTCACTGGTGGGAGTTGAGTAGTTTTCTGTCTACTATGTTCCATGAGCCTTAGGAGTAGAGGTTCAAATGTAAATATGTCACCTATGCCTGGGCGTCTCTCAGACATTTATTCTCTGTGTGCGACCAGTTGTGGGATTCTTCAGTAGCCTCCATCTGTTGCAAAAAGAAACTTCTTTGATGAGTGGTATATGGTGTATTTGTCAGAGTCCTATGTGGGCTGGTCTGTTGTGTTATTCTTTTCATTCCTTTTATACCTTGAACTATTTAAAAATAGAAATGTTGGGGTAAAGAGCACTTAACTGAGTATCTATTACAAACTGCGTAGGAGACATTCAGTTCTTGTGGATTGTGGTAAGGAAATCGGGAGTGTTGAACCACCACTGGCCCGACTGCTGAATGAGTCTATCGGAGAGTATATATGTCTCCCTTCACAGCCTCCTTTGGTCCCCCTACCAGAATCAAAGAGAGAGATTCAGTGTTCCAGGAAGGTCACTTTTACTTCAAATTAAAGTTGGTGTTCCAAGTTTATTGATGATTTTATTGCCTTGACTGGGTGAAAACATGTGTGAGTAGTAGAATGTTTGCCCAGCACACATTGAGGCCCTGGGTTCAATTTGCAGCACCCCAATCAAACAACAAATCAACCAGTCAGTAAAATCTCAGAGCTCTAGTAATGGCTTTATTAGTGAAATCAAATGGTGATGAGCTATGAATTGGTTGGGATGAAGGCATAGGAAGAGAGAAATGGGCAGTGGAGTCTTTAGGGGCGGGAAGTCAGATGGTTAAGGCTTGAAACTGAAGGCTTAGCAGATGTTTGGGTCATACACAGGAAGTGAGACAAGCCAATATGCTAACCACACTGCAGACTCTGAAGAGTAAGAGAGAACCATGGGGGCATCTTTATTTAGGTCCCGGCTGCTCCTGGCTCCTGGATAAGAAAAGCAACATGTTCCATCCCCACCTCCTTACATTAGCCCTCTACACAAGGAGTCCCTGTTGCCCGTCGTCCCTCCCTCCCTCCCTCCCTCCCTCCCTCCCTCCCTCCCTCCCTCCCTCCCTCCCTCCCTCCTTCCCTCTCCCCCTCCCTCCTTCCCTTCCCCCTCCCTCCTCCCTCCCTTCCTCCCTCCCTCCTCCCTCCCCCCTCCCTTCTTTCCTTCCTTCTTACTTCCTTTCCTTTTTCCTTCCACATGGAATTATTTCCCCTCAAATGCTAGGAGAAAGCCTTCTAGAGCTCAACCTAATATTAAGTTTTAGACAGAGATTCAGGGTCTCAGTTTGAAGCAGAGAGTGTGGGTGTCCATGACAGCAGCAGCAAGAACATAAAGGGGTTATGTGAAGGTAACTAGGGAAGGCAGAGAAGATTGGATTTCTGGTTCACCCTTGACCACTGGTGCCTTCTGTTTTTAAAACAGACGTTCCTCATCCTTCCCAGAGCAGGGGCGAAAGATGGGAGTTCAGAATGCAAAGTCCCAACCAGGGAAACAAAGCTGCAAGAGCTCAATGCCTGAAAAATACCGACTGTTTCTTTTTTTAAGTTAGTATTCCAAATTTCTTATGAAAGTCAACTTAAGACATCCAGGACACAGGAAACAAGGCAAGAGGCCACAGCCAGCTGCCTCAGAGGACCCGGGACAGTTTCTTAATAACATCCAGATGGTTCCACAGAAATTGTTAACATCTTGGAAAAAAAAAATCCGCTGCAGAAGAAATGAGATTCAAGAGGTTTAGGAAGGACAGCCTGGAGGAGAGTCCCCAGGGACTGAAAGCGGTCCTGAAATATAACCCGCTTCTGGGGGATTATTGCTTCCTACATCGGGGAGGCTGGAAGGGACTGGGGACAACCAGCCTGTGCTAGGGCCTTCAGGCTGGTAAGGGTAGCCTTGAAGAACTGGCCTGAGAAGTTTAATCCATTTGCTAATTTGCATTTGTAACAACTTTTTATGCTCATATTGTTATTACTGTTTTGGTTTTAAAGAGCACTAGTTACCAGCCAGTCTAGTATGTGTTAAATTCTGTAGACATGGAGCTCAGAGCCAATTGGTTTTTAAGCACTATAGAGATATTTCATTTTGAAAAGAAATTACATATGGTATATTTATAATCGTATATGTTATGTACTTATAAATGCAATGAAATATCAATGTATTTTCTAGTATATGAAAATAAAGTTACAGAATTTAAATTAATGACTCTCTAAATGTTTACAATTAGCTATCCGTGTGTCAACTTGAACAATTCTTAGGTTTATTGTTCATTAAAAGTTTCCTGCATTTGAAAACAATCTGATTTTTCTCATTTCCCAAGGATTGCTTAGATATCAGTTTCTTGGAGCCAGATAAATTTTGAAGGGGAAATTAAAAATTCTTCTGGGTTGGGGTATACTTTGGTGGTAGAGAAACTTCCTAGAATTTGTGAAAACCTGGTTTCCATGTCCAGCACCTCTAAACTAAAATTAAAACCCTTCCATAACTTTGTTGGAAAGAACAGCATGTCTTTAACAAGGGTTGCGAGTACTTTGTAATGTATTTGCATGGAGCAGGGTGCAAAACACAAGGAGGCTAGAACCGGGGTGCGGCCGCCTCACGCAGTCCTGGATGTCTGAAGAGGGGTGTGCTTCCTCCCTCTCCTCCCACAGGAAGAGGAAGTGACTTGCTTGTGGGATGTAACTGTTTGCACGCAATTCCCTTACTTGAAACCAAAAACGGAGGCAGGGGAAGTAGGAACCACAGACCCAGAGCTTGGTTAGCCTTGGGCAAGCCTTGGATTGTGTCATTCTGGGTGACAGGCCCTCTCATCTAGGCCACTCAAAGCTCTTGAGAGGCATCTGCCTTGCTCCCTGTGGCTCCTACCCTAACAGAATCCGGCCCTTTTGTCTGTGACAGCACATTAGAGCCTCTGAGGGAGAATCGCTGGCCTGGCCTGCCCTGCACTTCCCGTGCAGGAGGGACACAAAGAACACACAAATCTTGGAAGTTTTAGGGTGGAATGTCTGGATTCTGAAAAACAAAAAATACATGTGTAGGGGGTCGAGGCACCTAATGCAGGAACCAGAATTTTCTACAGTGATCAAGAGCCTCCCACTGCCGGTTCCTAACCAGGTAAACTCATCAGGAATCATCTCTTCCCTTTGAGAGACTCTTGACATTTAAGCTTTGGCTTTTTGGGATTCCGCTGGAGGACTCTGGTGGAATGCGGTGACTCCTTCCTTCCTCCCCAAACTGAATCTGGGCTATTACTATTCCAAATGGACATAGAGTCCTGCCAAGTTTATAGGAAATTGGAATGACAGTGTGGGTTCCCACCACCGGGGACTGTAGAAGCCGAACACTCAGAGAATAGAAACACGTCCCCTGTGATTCCCAAGCACATCTATTTTTATTTTAAGGGGCTCTGTGTTTTCATTCAGTTTTGTGAACAGAGGAATCCATATGGAATTTTCACCAACTCCACTAAAATAAAAGCATGCAACTTCTCAGCAGTGTACTGAGATATACACAAGTTCAGGGATAGGCCAGAGAGAGTTGTAGACATCTGATTTTGAAGACCTGTGGGAATTCATCCACTAATTTCTAATGGGTGTCTTCTGGGCACATGGCAGGGAGCATCATTAATCTTTAAATCCATGTGTAGTCTCCCTGTGCCCCCAGACTGGGAAATGAACCTAGAACTTAATGCCTGCTAGCCTAGTGCTCTACGCCTGAGCTTCACCTTTAGCTCAAGATAGTAGCTCTGACAAAGTGGAGTTCATCATCTAGGACTGGGAACGTGGTTCAGTTCATTGTTGCCATGCAAGCATGAGGACCTGAGTTCAGACCCCAGCACCCATGTAAAAGGCCTGGTGTGGGAGTACATTTTCCAGTGCTGTGGAGACAGAGATTGGATCCTAGGAGCCTGCTGGCCAGCTGATCTAGCAGAATCTCTGAGCTCCATGTTCAGTGAGAAACCTTGTCTCAAAAAATAAGGTGGAAAATGACAGAAGACGACACTGGATATGCCCACACATGGACCTGTGCACATACAAGTACTTACGCACAAAAGTGTAGCTCATTATTTAGTAGGGGTTATAAACTAGCTTCTCTATGGTAAACAGCTTGGATAAATATGCATAAAATATTAATATGTATATTTGGTTTAAAGTGTGGAAGTTCAGGGGTGTATAGGGAAGGGGAAAGGAATCAGAAGTCCCCATGCACAAAAATAGGTGTATTTTCATTGACAACTTTCAGTAAGCATTCCTGAAAATGTATGTCCTTTGTAAGTATTTGAAGTTCTCTTGCTCGTTTATTTACTTGGGACTTCCTGCTTTTTCCTTCTACCTCCACCTCGAACCCTCCCCTTGGTGCTTTCTGGTGTTGACTCTGAACCTCCAGAACTGGAATAGTGCCCGAGACAGAACAGACGCTCAGTAGCTGCCCTTCGTCATATTCATCCAACAAATAAGAGATTTTGTTCTCTTCCCTCTCCTGTTTCTCTCTCTCGTTGTTTGTTTTTTAGTGCTGAGGCTCCAACCAAGGGATTTATGCTCACTGAGCAAGCTCACTCCACCACGAAGCTACATCCCAGCCCTTAGGTTTTTGAGACAAGGTCTTCATGTTTATCTCAGGCTAGGATTTACCTGCTATAGTGGCCAGTCTGGGCTCAAACTCTTGATCTTTCTGTATATACCTAAATCCCATCCCGCCCTTTCACTCACAGCTCTTTTTTTTTTCCTTTATTTTTTAAATAAAAAATTTAAAGGTTACATTTATTTATTTATTTATTTATTTGAGAGTGGGTATGCACGCCACCATCCGTGCAGAGGCTAGAAGACAGCTTGTGGGAGTTGGTTCTTTCCTTCTACCACGTAGATCCCTGGGATCAAACTCAGGTCATCAGGCTTGGCAGCAAGCATCTTTGCCAAATGAGCCACCTCCCAGGCCCCGAAGCTCCTTCTCAGAAGGTTGGTTATGAAAAAAAGACACTGCACATTCTTTCACAGCTGACTGAGTTTTCCATTGTTGTTATTGCTGGTTTTAATTTTTTTTCAATATTTTGTTGTTTTTATTTTATGTGGATGTATTGTTTGCATGTATGTAAGTGCGCCCATGTCGTGCAGTGCCCTCGGCGGTCAGAAGAAGGCTTTGGATACCCCTGGAACTGGAGTTAAGGACAGTTGTTAGCTGTCATGTGGGTGCTGGGACTTGAACCTGGGTGCTCTGCAGGAGCAGCCTGTGTTCTTCAACCGCTGAGCCATCTCTCTAGCCCCTGTTGCTGTTTGTTTTGCCTAAAGCTGGGCATTAAGTGGGCCATTTGCAACGTTATTCATTTTAAAAATATTTGTCTGCTCTGTACCAGGCACGGTTCTCAGGAGAAAAATGCTGTGTCCATGGAACTTACATTCCAATGGAGAGAGACAGATTGTAAAAAGGAAATGCATACTTTGTCGAATGGGGCTAAAGTATTAGGAAGGAAAGTAAAGCAGGATGAAGGGATGCTGGGACTGGGGGGCTTTTGCAGAGGAGAATTTTGGAAGGGCCTAAGGGAAGCGGGGGGGGGGGGGGGGCGGGCTCCAGTGAGGACTGCAGGAAGGGGCGGGCAGCTGATTCAGTGAGCAGTGGCTAGTTGGCCCATGGCAGGGAGGTGGAGCCAGCCAGCCAGAGGAGGCTGCAGGAGGGGTCATCAGAGATGGAGCAGGTGAGGCAGCCTGGAGGCCTAGAGTAAACTTTGGCTTTTACTTCATGTGAAATGAGGAGACTCCTTGAGCTGTTCAGAGCTGGTGGTGTAGTACTCCAGGGCTAGAGGACGTGATGAGAGAGGACCAGATTCTAGGCATGGTCTGCAAGGCCAGTGTCCTGAAAGATTGAAATGGGTGTAAGCACAGGAGGCCTGCAAACTGAGCACTTTGCAGACTAATGGAGAAGAGTTCGGGAGAAACAGGCTTCGGGAGAAGGTGGAGGAGTAGGCACTGAATTGTGTTAGAGCTTGACTGAAGCTTACAGGGCAGCTCGAGTAGGCTGGTACAGAGATGAGGATGAAGGGCTCTGGCGTGGTCGGCTTTGGTTGTCAATTGGCACCACTGGGAAGGGGGACCCTCAACTGGAGAATTTCCTCTATTTACCGGGCCTGTGGGCCCTTATGTGAGGTATTTTCTTCATCATTGAGTGACATGTGAGGGCCCAGCCCACTGTGGTGATATCCCTGGGCAGGTGGTCCTGGGTTGTATAAGAAAGCAGGCTGAGCGCAGGCCAGAGGAGCAAGCCAGTAAGTAGTGTTCTTCCATGGTCTGTGCTTGATTCCTGTCCCAGGTTTCTGCTCTAAGTTCCTGCCTTTGTTTCCCTCCATGACGGGCTGTCACTTGACGAGGAAGATGCGATAAACCCTTTCCTCCCCAAGCTGGTTTTTGTCAGAGCGTTTTATCATAGCAACAGAAAGTAACTAGGACAGTTAACTTGTGATCTTCCCTAACAAGGATGACCTTGGCTAGCTAAGGTCCAAGAGGATGGATGGGGCTAGGTGGGGTCATGTCCAGGAACGCAGATGCTGAACCTGAGTGACCACAGACTCTCCAGCCTGAAGTACATTTGCTACGTGGTTCCCAAGGAACTTTGCCAGCGGGCTTGGAGATCCCACCTCTGAGTCATCTGCGGGGGCCTTGTTTAGACTGTTGCCTTCCTGTTAATGTTCATTTCCTTTATTTCTGTACTCTCTGCTGTTTATTGAGTGAAGAACCATAAAGTTACTTATTTTTAACAAGACAGAAGATGATAACATGGAGGTTAAACTTCAGACTTTAAACGTTTGGCTTTTTATTGCTGACCGGTGGGCCTGCAGGCAGGGAAGCGTAAAAGAGCCCGCCTCATCTTCCCAGGGGAGAGCGCTCCATCTAGATGCATCCTGGACAGGACAGTTTCAAGTCCCTTCTGCAAAGGCTTTATGAGCCCCCACTCCAGTGACTGTAAAAGCCGGTGGCAGGTTGGAATAGCCAGCTAACCGCTGTCTGCTTGAGAGTAGGGCTTTAGTCCTTCCTGACCTTGGGGATCTCTGCAGCCCCAGGTCCTTTGTGACTCTTAACTCTTCAATCCTAGTCCCTGGGGATCCAATATAATCAGTAAATTCCTTTTGCCTTGAACCTAAATCCAAAGCCCCACGGGCTTTTCCCATAACATAAATAGCATACTGTTCCGGTGCATATTGGCTCATTTGTAGGAAATAGTGTGTGAATGACATCATAGGCCAGTTCTCCCGTATCCCATTGACGTTTATTGTGGAACCACTGTGGGAATGACATGGTTCCTGTGCCCGATAGTTACTGTAACCTCCCCATTATATTGTTCATGGTTCTAGAGCTGTAGTGCTGGGAAGAACACAGGTGAAATCCCAGGATGTCTCATTATGTCTTCAATATTGTTAATAGTTTAGTACAACTTGTACCTAAATGCTTCCCTGAGTTCATAGACATCTGTGACAAAGCAGGACACTCTTCCAACCCATGCCATCTTCAGAGATGGCGAGATGACAGGTGTATCTTTGGAAAGTTGTAGGAGCGGGGGAAGAAGGGGTTGATAAGATCAGCATGACAGAAAACCACTAGTCATCCCCCAGAGTCTGTCCTTCACTTCTGTAGTAATGTTATTTCACTAAACTCTCATGTTAATTTGGTCCTGTAGCCTTGACATCAATATTACATTTCCCAG
Organism: Eospalax fontanierii; assembly: GCA_035773235.1. Lineage (NCBI taxonomy): Eukaryota > Metazoa > Chordata > Mammalia > Rodentia > Spalacidae > Eospalax > Eospalax fontanierii. The sequence goes on along the minus strand of CM069527.1, from coordinate 23,896,286 downwards.
TTTCTCCTGCAGCTAGGTAGGCAGTGGAACTGATTTCTAAGGCATTCTAAGCCATATTACAATGATTAAAAATGAGATACTCTGACTCTTAGCATTGGTGTCTTATTTTATTTATTATTTTTATTTTTTATGTGTATGAATATGTTGCTAGCATCTAGTAGGTAAGTGCACCCATGTTTGTGCAGTGCCCTTGGAGGCCAGAAGAGGATGTTGGATTCCCTGGAACTAGAGTTACAGACAGTTGTTAGCTACCATGTGGGTGCTGGGAACTGAACCCAGAGACTCTGCAAGAGCAGCCAGTGCTCTTAAACACTGAGCCATCTCTCCAGCCCCTGATGGAACTCTCATTTGGAACTCTGTCTCTGGAATTGTCCTGAATTCAACCCCAATCATAATTTTATTCAAAATGGCTTCTCTGTCTTCAATTGGGGTAGTATAAGCTTGACTCCTTCCTAATCTTAAAAGACCATCCAGCCATTTCATCCCTAGTTCTGGAATATCTCATTCATCAGAGGTTACAAGCCCCTCCCAATCTCCAATGGGTCCAAAGAAGATGGGGCATTGTCATTCAGCGCTTTGATATGCTAATTCTCAAGCATACCCAGATGCATTCATTCATCATCTTTTTCTGTGGAAGACCAAATTGAGGTTGCCTAGAAAATGAGATAAAGTGCCCAGGTCACAACACACAAGAGCACATGGTTTTGCTGGGATTAATTAAAAGTCGTAAAAGTCCAGATTATGTCCATTTATAAACGTCATCCCCACAGTGTCCACAGTGTGAAAGTCACTCACAACTCCTGACCAGTGCAAGGAGATGGATTTGCCTGGAAGCAGCTCCCACACAGGAGATACTGCGCTACCCTTTGCTCCTCCTTCCTCTATCCTGATGCCTGAATGCAGACACACCCTCCTGTTGAGGCCATGTATGAGGAGCACTTGGAGATATGGAGCAGCCATCACACCACCTGTCACTGAGGCCTTTCATGTGAGAGAAAGGAAACATTTTTTCATTTAGGGTCATTGGAAGGTTGCTAGTCCTCATAGCTGACCTCATCTCAACGAATACAGCTGGCCAACTTTCCCTTGAAGGTGGCGGCCCAGTGGCATGCTCCATTGTGCTATTATTCCCAACTAAGTATGGACATAATAAGCTCTTGAGAGATGGGAAGAAGCCGAGGCTGGTTGGGAAGAAGGCGTGGAATGCCACAAAGATCAAAAAGGCTGCTCTTCTAGACTCATGACAGAGAAGGAAACTTAGAGAAAGCAAAAGGTTAGGTTGCATTCAAAACCTGCACTCTCTAACGGCCTAGCCCTATGCTTCCTGATTTCTCAGAACACTTGAAGAACAGCTTCAGGTTCTGCCTCAGTGGCCTCTGGCAAAGTGTTAGTGAAGGGTTTTCTGAACCAGTGCCAGGGCCCAGCTCCCGATATTCAACACTTCGAAGGAAATTGAGTCTTTGTCTGGTCTGTGCCTTTGTGTTCTCTCGACTCCATCTGCTGAACTTGCATGCTCCCTAGACACCCATCTATTGTCCTTCTAGATTAGAAGAGGAACTCTGCATCCGAGGAGGTTCAGGCAAGTGGCATGTTGGCAGAGATGGAGAACAGTCTGTGTGGGAGCCCTGGCTCAGCCTCATGCAAGTGGCAGGCACCGCCAGGCTTTCCTGGAGCGCCTGTCTTGGAAGTAGGTAGCACCCTCTCCTGGGCTCTATCCAAATGTTTTCTGTGTTTCCTGAAGTCATGTAGGATAATAACCAGTGTCTCCCTTCCTCCAGCAAGCTCTGCCCTATCACTGCCCCCTTCTGGCCCTTCTATATTTTATTTGAAGTCCTCAATGGAGAGTTGGTGAATTCAAGGATGTAACCTGAGAGGCTCTAGGAAGCCAGGGAGCAAGAACTTGTTTGAATATTGTTTTCAGGACACAGAGAGGATTGTGATTATTTACACAAAATTTTTAAAAGCTTATGATCAGAATAGATAGGAAACATAAAGAATGAATACCCAAATGTACATTAAGTACTATTTAAAATCAGTCAACAGAGGGCCTAACAGGATTCTGTCTGTATGTAGCAAAGATCGTAGGTTTCTCTGAAGTGGCAGACACTGGAAAGACGCTGTCCAAGGAATAAGAGTAAGTAGTCACTGAGAAGTCTCTGGAAAGAAAATGTACCAGAAGGTTCTTTTATTGAACCAGTTAACAGAAAACTGCACATTTAAGCTGGTAGGTTTCCTTCCGCCTTCCACGCTCTTGTGTGTATCCAGTCATTTGTTTCTCAGTGACATTTACAGAAAGGAAGACGTTTTAATGGCTCCTTCTCAATTCTACTCAGCACTCCAGTTTCACCCAAACATCTCCTCTAATGGGCATATCAACGTCGCTTATTTAACTCCATCTGCTGCTAATGACCGTGGGTACTTGTTCATTTGTAAGCAAATGATTTTGTCTATTTTGGTTGTTCACATTTTAGTACAACAGCAGTAATAATAATAATAATAATACGATAAGAGTTGTCACTTAGTCCTTATCTGAAACTAGGCTCATTGTTCTTCTAATGGTCAGTTATCTGAACAGATAAAGTTGTATTGTTCTAAGTTTTACAGATGAGGAAACTAAGGTTCAAAGGTGTCAAGTAAGTTTAGAAGTCTAGCTATGGAGAGCTTGTGTATGTAGTCTGGCTTAGTCAGGAGTACTTAATAAATGTGTAGTAATTCAGTGACTAAGGAGAGCAGGGGTAGTTTCTTAAAGGATAATTAACGTGAGCTGGGGGCATCACAGACTGAGTTGGCAGAAGCTGTGTGTTTGGAGCAGGTTGTTTGATAAAGGTAGAAGCTTGGGGAACCCCAGTGCCTAATGAAAGCAAAGTAGGCACTGAGGCAGCAGTCTAAGAGACCCTCACACAATTCTGTGTGTTCCCCAGGACAATCACACTTTACAGAGATGGTTCAGAAAAGTCAAGTAACTTGCTAGAGGTCACATAGCAAATGAATGATGAAGTAAGGACCCTTAAGCACTCCTGTGGCCTATTCTCAGTTGCCCCTGGGGACCTTCAAAGTCTCTCCTGACCCCCTGAATGTGTATCTTTCTGCCTCACTGGCATCATCTCTGGCTAGGGTTGAGGACAAGAGGAAGGATGGGGTCTCACCAGAACTGTGTCAAACTGGTAGGCTGGGAATACTTCTGGTTCCGAAGTTTGAAGGCATGTGTTTCTTGAGGCAAACTCCGAAAGAAGTTGTTTCAAGGAGAGCCTGCAGATATATTTGGAACATAAGTGATAAGTGAGGATCTAGTGATCCTCAAGAGCCGGGGTGGGTCTTGCAATGCTGACTGTGAGGCCCGATCTGGGCGTAACACTGACCAATGAGGCAAAGGTAGCCCCTGTGTTTGAATAACAGGCTCCCTAGGAAGCCTTTCCTCTGGATCCAGGTACCAAACGAGGCTTCAGGCTGTCCTTATGAAAATTATCTCAACTGTTTTTTGGGGAGTAGAGTGCCATGTTGGAGACAGAACATTGGCTCCAGTTCTTGCTCTGTCACCTTTAGTTAGTCACCTATCAGGACCTGGGCACTGCAGGGTTAATGCAGGTGAGCACCTGGCAGGGTCAGCAATGCAAACCCGGGGCTATGGTAATAATGCTACCAACAGTGGTCCAGCTGGACTAGAGATTCTGGGGGGTTTACAAAGGCGCCGGGGAATCATTTCCCCCAGCATGTGAGCGTAAAATTCACAGTCCCAAGCTGAACCCAAACGTGGAGGGACAAACACCTGGCTCCAAATATAATTTCCTCTTGCAGCTCATTGCGGCGGAGGAAATCGCCGGGGGAGGGCCCGGGAGTGCGGCGCCGGCAGCCCCTAATTTCCAGAACCCTTCTCCTCCACTGACACGTAATTGTCAGATTGTTTTATGAGAGCGGCTTCCTGCCCCCTTCCGGCCTGCCTTCCAAATGTGCTCATTCCCGCCGGAGCCTCACTCCTCCTCCTGGCCCTTAATCGCTTCTTTCCTGCCGGCCCTCCAGCCGGCGATTTCCGAAATCACTTGCAATTGGCTTCCAGCGCGGGCACCCCGGGTGGGCTCTGGCTGCGAGGAGCCTGACCCGGAGGTCAGCCGTGCCTCGTTCCTCCATCTGTGGGCTGCGGAGCCCCTCACCTGTCCCCTCCGCCTCCCCCGGCTGCTGTTGTTTCTAAGGTCAGGAATAGAGTCGGATGCGCGTTCGAGGCTCTGCGCCCAAGGTGAGAGGAAGCGGGCTCCCTTCCACACCCGCACCTGGCCGGCCCCGGATACTCCTGCGAGACACGGCTCACTGCTCTTGGACAGTCCCTCTGACTCTTTCTTTCCCTATCCAAACGTCAATTCTTAGGAGGAAGTGCTAGGTTAGATTTTCCCCATTTGAGGAATTTCTGAGGAAGCAGCGTGTGACTTTTTATATTTTGATTATATATATATTTTTTATTACTAAAGAAATCTGCTGTCATAGTAAAAACTGAAACAAGATCATTTCCAGATGGAGCCACAGTAGCAGCATTTTGTGTATTCTTCCAGAAATGTCCTGTGCATACCACGTGTCCTAGCATACCACGTCTATGTTTTTACACAAATGGGAGCATCATAGTAGACATTTTCTACAGCTTGCTAGTTTTCATTGAGCACATTTGAGATGTTTGCCTTTTCAGTAAATTTATACCTACTCATTCAAAAATAGATGCATAGTATTTTATTACGTAAATATACTAATATATTTAATTGGCTCCCTGTTAGTGAAAATTTGTTAACTTTGCTTTATTACAAATGATGCTTATAGTGTCTGAAATTTCTATTTAAATCCTGCAGTTTTGTAATAACTTTTTTTTTTAATTTGAAATAAAGCCATCTGGAAGATCATAATTTAAAAAACACTTTATTATTTTTAAACTTTATGTATATGGGTGTATTACCAGCGTGTTTGTAAGTGCACCCATGTCCCACAATGCCTGAGGAGGTCAGAGGAGGGCATCAAACCCCTCTGTAACTGGAATTACTGCTGGTTATTAGCCACCGTGTGATCGTGGGGATCAAACTCAGGCCCTCTGTAAGAGCAGCCAGTGCTCTCAACTGCTGAGTTAGTTCCCGTCCCCCCGTCCTGTCCCCCCCCATCCCTCCAGCATTAATTTTACAAACTTACAAGTGATGCCTCAAAAAGTTCATTCCAGTCCAACTCCAACAACGGTGGGAATGCCCGGCTGTTCACACCATCATGAACACATGTACTATCACACTTTTAAACTTGACAGCCTTAGAATAATTTTAATATTTAAATGAATATTTCCTTAAGATGGGCTTGCAACCTATTTTCCCTGTCTTTTTGGGAAAAAAAAAAGTTTATTGAGAACACTGCAAGGGAACAGCAGCAGGCTGGACAGTGACTTGAGCGCCACCTGCTCCGGGTCCAACCTTACTCCAAATAACTTTTTTTAAATGTATTTATTTTAAATTTTTTCTTTATTTATTTTTATTTTATGTGTATGAGTGTTATGCCTATGTGTATGTAAGTTCACCAGTGTCAGGCAATGCCTGTGGAGGACAAAAAAGGGCATTGGATACCCTGGAACTGGAGTTACGGATATTTGTAAGCAGTCCTGTGGGTGTTGGGATTCAAACCTGAGTCTTCTTTGGAGCAACCAGTGCTCTTAACACAGAGCCATCTCTCCAGACCCAAATAATAACTTTTTTTTCTTGTGTATTTTTTTTTTCTTTGGTCTTTTTGCAGGGGTCCTCCTATAGCCCCAGCTGGCCTGGAACTCACTCTGCAAAACAGGCTGGCCTTGAACTCACAGATTTCCTCATGCCAAGTGCTGGGGATAAAGGCATGTGCCACCATGCCCAGCCCCCTAAATAATAGCTATTTTTGAAGAATTCCTTGCACATGTAAGCTTGACCAGTTTTTTCTCTATTATTTTGTCCACATCTTACTGACTTGAAATTTTCTTTGGCTCTGTAAAGAAAAACAACCCCTTTTACCATAGGTATTAAGTTCCTTCATGATCCATTGTCTTTGCTTTTGTTTATGATTTTTTTTTTTCCATATAACATCTGAAAAATTGGGGCTAGGGATATAACTTAGTTGTAGAGCACTCACACCTATGTGTGACACTCTGGGTTTGATCCCCAGCATCAGTAATATAAAATACACAAATTTGTTCTTTAGATAATTTGATATTTTTTTGTAGTGCTTGAAGGATCAAATCCAGGGCCTCACACGTGCTGGGCAAACACACTACCACTGTAGTGTGCCCACAGCCCTTGTCCCTTTAAATGCGCATACATGCCCTTCTATAAACTAAATTTTTCTTTAATCATCCATTTAAAAAAAAAATTTTTCACATTTAAATCCTGAATCCATCTGGGTGTGGTGGTACACATGTATAACCCAAGTTGGGAGGCAGAGCCAAGAAGATTGTTGAGTTTGAGGCTAGTGTGGCCTTCATAATGAGCTCCAGCCTGGGCTATGTGGTAACACCCTATCTCAAAAGTCTAAGAAAATAAATAAATAGATGGATGATAAATATTTAATCCAACTAAAAGTTTAAGGAGCACTAATTACACTCTAGACTGTGATTTGATTTCTATTAGTCAAACTTCATGCCCATGTACCTCATCAGTGGTTCTTATGGTGTTCATTAACTAACACATCTGTTCTCAGTACTGCAAATAAAATGTCTTAATATAAGGAAGACATTTGTTAGCCTATATAACTTTCCTAATATGTGAAGCTTTTTAGAGATCAAAATAATTTGATCCTTAACTGACTTAAAGAAACTGAGTCCCATCTCCCAGAAAGAACTAGTAAATTGCTAGTATTTGACTAGTTGTAAAATGAAGGGCTTGGAAAAAGGCCTCCTAGAGGCTGTGTTTTTCCTTAATTTGTTCATTCATTTATTCAATCATTCATTCGTCTGGCAAGCTTATATTACTACTAAGTGTAGAGGAACCCAGGGGCCACAGAAATGGCTATTTAAAAGAATATAATCTAATTAAAAGAATATAATTTCATAGGGAAAAGTCAGCTCTTTCAAAAAGAGAGAGAGGGAGGGAGAGAGAGAGAGACTGTGTTAAAGCTCAGTAATAGCTTTTTAATATACTGTGGGGTGCTAGGACTTTGGAAATTTATGAAAAGGATATTTAAATTTGTTTAACAGATTCTTTCAAAGCAAAAATTGTTAGCTAGGTAAAGTGGTGCATGCATGCCTTAGTCCCAGCGCTTGGGAGGCAGAGGCAGGTGGGTCTCTGTGAGTTTGAGTCCAGCCTGGTCTCTATAGAGAGTTCCAAGCCAATTAGGGCTACAGGGAGACCCTGTCTCAGAAAGACAAACAAATATATACTAAATATTTTTTGCAGAGCAACCTCCTGCGTTTGAGAAATGTATACTTTATAGTCTAAAAAAACAAGTTCTTTCTATTAAAATGAAGCTCTGTTTTGCTCATGGTGCCCACCAAGTAGCAAGGGTAAGACTGTGTCCAGCTTTTTCTACTCAGGAGTTGTGGTGGTTATGTGATCACCTGCCCAAGAGTCGCTCTTGTTAAAAGCACTGGTTTTGGATGAGATGAGACAGTCCTGCTGCCCCTTGTTCTTGCCTAAGTCACCTTCTCATACCTTCCTTTGCAGCTAGAGTGCTACTGAACTCCAGAGTGGTCCTGTGAATTGAACTTTACCTGCTGAGTCATCTCACTGCCTATAAATCCTGCCTATAAGTCGGAAGCCTCTGCAATGTACTCATGTGCACGAAGACTCAGCTTGGCTTTTATTTCTACAATCAACTCCCATAAAGTCCTCAGGGTAGGCCGAGTTTTCACATTTAAAGATTTGATAAGCAGAACTATATTTTTCCTGCATGAACTAGAGGCTGGGCATACCAAGAGCGTTTGATTGTCGTTTAGAGCCTTCAGTAGAGTTCCTCCATGTCAGTGATTTATCATTTAAAAGCATGAATGTTGGGACAGCATCCATCTCTTAGTCTCTCTCTTAAATGACAGCTCTAACAGCTTTGCTCTGTCAGGGATCAGATACTGTTTTGTCCTTTTAGGTTGCCTTTCAAGGAGGTCTTTTTCCATCTTGCATAAAGGGGAAGTGGAATAAATAAATAAACAGATAAATAATAAATAAATGATAAAGGCAGTGTGGGTGGGTGGGGCAGGTGCTACAACATACAGGAAACACTTTGGAGTTACTCTTTCTAAGCCTGAATCATCCTTTTGCCCTGCCAGCTGTCTGACCTCAGGCCAGTTGTCTCACCTCCCAAAGCTTCAGTTCCTACACCTTGCAGACCAGGATGAAACTGGCACCCAGGTCACTTATCTCCTCTTGAGACCTCAGTATCTCATGGCCCACCAGGCCTTGGCTCAGAGTGTTGTGAATGCTTACTCAGCATCTTTTGTTGTTCCTGTTGTTAGGTTTATAGGGCTGTGCCCCATAATAGACTTCGTTTGTTTGTTTTTATATTGCATTTTTAAAGCTTTTTTATTTTGGCATAATTTGGGGTTTAAAGAAAAGCTGAAAAAATGTTACAAAGGGATTTTGGATTTTGTTGTTGATTTCGAGACATGATTTCATGTATCCCAAGCTGTTCTCAAACTCATTATATAGCCAAGGATAGCCTAGAACTTCTGATCCTTTGCCTCCTCCTAAGTACCAGGATCTATAGGCCTATGTCACCACACTTGGTTTATGCAGAGCTGAGGATCAAATCCAGAGCTTTGTGCATGGTAGGTGTGCACTCTACCAACTGAGCCACATCCCTACCCCTTACAGAGGGATTTTATATCCCTTTCACCCAAACCCCATTGTTTGCATCCTCCGTGACTATGATACATTCATCAGAACTAAGGAACTAAGAAACATTGGTATAGTACTAATCAGACTTGAGAGTCTAGTCCAAGGAACCAAATTGCCTTTCAGGTCTTCCAGGTCCCCTGATCTGAGACTCACTAAGTCTTTCTTTTTTTTTCATGAACTTAGCATTTTAAATCCTGAAATCTCCAGGGAAGTCATAGATCCATACCACTTCTATGACCAAGAGCTTTTCTCTTCTGGAGACTTCTGAGCCTATCGACTAATACAGTAAGCAGTGCTGAACATTGCACAAGCACCATGTTTGTGTCCTAGATAACAATGTCAAGACTTTGAAAGGCCAGGTGCCTTGCCCTCTGAGTGGGGGGGTGCCTATCAGATGACTCTGTAGATTAATCTGTCCACGGAGGACATAGAGACATGGTCACAGAATGCGGCATCCTAGGGGAACTATTATGTTTGGAGCAATCCCGGGCCTGGTGACTTTTGCTTCTTGGGTCCTGGGGAACATCAGAAGCTCTTCCCATCTACCTTCACTGTGATTCTTCTATTGGTCCCCATTGGGTAGCCCTACAATTAAACTTTTAAGTTCCAAGTGCCAGGGGAAGGAATTCATTTCTAAATGAAGAAGAATGTCTCCAGTCAGGCAGATCCACAGCCACACATGCTAATACCTTCCAGGGTTTTGGACTTTTCCATTCATGGTCAAGTTCAGACAGCCTCAAAGGACATCTGAGGCTCATTAAGTCCAGATTTACATTCTTCCACAACAAATCACAGTACTTTACAAAGTTTGTTTATTTAACATAAAGTGCAATTTATAAAATACGATTTGGCCCCTAGAGTACAGGAGTTTATGTGACTTCATGCCTCTCTTTCTAGGGTAAACAAAACAGGAGAATGGCAAGGCCTATATAGAGTTTTCTATGCCTTCTTGTTGATGCCTCTTGCCCTTTTTTACAATATTTTGGGTGAAACTCACATGTAGGAAGAAAAAAAGGATAGTTTTCTCTTGAACTGAGTTGTTTGTGTTCATATTTCTGAAATTTGATTAGTTTTGGAAAACCTAACTTCTGCCTTAACATTTTTAGTAAACTTAGCCTTTTCACTCCAAATTGGGAAATTAATTTTGTTACTCATGTACATGCAGTCTTAGGAAGAACCTTGGGCTTAGTGGAACTGAAATCTCTAAAACTGTTTCTTGTGTATATGTGTGGTAGTAGGGAGGGAATTTGAGTGTGATGTATTCTCCAGAGGCTCACTCATTTGAACACTTGATCCCAAGCTGATGGGGCTGTCTTAGGAGGTTATGGAATCTGAGGAGGTGGAGCTTTGCTGGAGGAAGTGGTTTAGGTTGGTGGGTAGGCATGGAGGTTTGTAGCCTGGTGCACTTCACACTGAGATGTGAGCAGGCAGCTTCAGTCCTGAGCTGCTCTCAGGACCATGCCTTCCTGACCATGATTACTGTATCCCGCTTTAAAGGTGACCAATGCAAGAGTTCTTCCTAAATTGTTCCCTTAGGGCTTCTCACAGCCTGCAAGGTTGAGTCGTCACAGCCACTTCATCACTTTGGGATGCAGTGGACATCAAGATGGAAGGGTGCGAGAATGGGAGACGGGAGCAGAGCAAGGACCTGAAATAACAAATTACGATTAGAGTACTTAAAAGAAAAGAAGAGGGTACTTTCTGCTGGTTTTATTTTTTATTTTTATTTTTTGACAGGGTCTCCCTGAAGCCCCAGCTGGTCTGGAACTCACTATAGAGACCAGGTTGGCCTCAGTGTCACAGAGATCCACTTACCTCTGCCTCTCAAGTATTGGGATTAAAGGTGTGAGCCACCCCACTCCTGGTCAGGATTTTTTTTTTTTTTTTTTTTTTTTTTTGGTCACAATTGTATTTATTGTAATAGAATTTGGCTTTTTGAAACTAAAAGTTCCTACCAACAGTTTTATTAGAATTCACGCATATACCCAAGATTAGCTCTCCAACTTAAAGTAATTTTGAGGAATAACACGAAGAATGGCCTGATTCACATTTCTGAGGTGACTGTTTCAGATTGAGAGTTTTCTTGTAAAACCATGCAGCCAAGAGCCCTGGGGGATGGGCTGGGATGGTTCTTGGAATGAGCAGACTCAGGGCAGATGAGCTATGCAGAAATAATGCCAAGGCCCAGTGCGAACATGATCTGCCTGGGTGGGGCCTGGCATCGACCAGTACTATTCTACTTCAGCCTAAGGTGCCAGGGAGGCACCTAACAGAGGCCTCACCCTTTAGCTTCCTCCCCAGGAGGTTGGCAGTGTGTCAGCCTGTTCTCTGGTGCCTTTCATCATGACTCGACCATCCATCATGTCAACATGCTATCTGTGAGGGCTGTTGAAAAAGCACCACTTTAGGAACCTGTGCCAAGGGACAACTACTGGCTTCACCACCTACTTGCTGGGGTTCTTTTCCCTAAATGAGCCTGTTTAATGAGTCAAGAATATTCCATTAACCAAATGAATACGGCTGCCAATAAGATTGTGCCAAAGAAAATACACATGAAAACACATCTACTTCTCACTGTGTGAACCGGCAACCTCTTTTTAAAAATCATAGTTCCTGGTTGGTTTCCCCTTGGGTTGTAGAATATTAGAATAAACCTATACTGAAAGGCCATGATAATTCACAGCTCAGTTTCACAGTACCTTGTAGTCCTCTTTGCTCACTGCCTGAGGCACTGTCTGGGAAGAAGCTAAACATTTAAAGAAGCACATTAACTCTTTGGAACCATTGACTGGCAAACCTAAACACTGCATGCAATTATAACAACAAAGCGACTTCTTGTAAACTGTAATCTACTGAGCTAGCCTCATATGAATGGGTTCATCTTACTTCTCATGACAAATCTCTGTCAATTGGGGTTGAAAAGTAAAGAAACCTTTATCTTCAGATGACTAATACCAATCTTGTTCTCCATTTTGGCAAATATGGAGTTCTCTTGGTAAAAACCTGACCAACAGCTGGTCTGGCCTGTGTCCCACAGACCCAGATTGAGGCTTGTTGGGACGAGCCCCTTTTCTGGAGGCCAGGGAGAAGGAAGCTCTCCTCAGCTCATTCAGGTTGCTGGCAGAATCCAGTCCCTTGTGGTTGTAGGACTGAAGGTCCCATTCCTTATTGGCTGTCATTTGAGAGCAGCAGCTTCTAAAAGCTGCCCAGGAAATAGTCTTGCCAAGAATTAAAAAAAGAAAAAATGAAGATATTACTCAAATTTGAAGAAAAGATCTTAACTTCTTTAAGCCTTGAAATCCAAGTTCTCAGTGACCATCCGAGAACATAATTGTGGATTTTCTCTGTGTGTGAGTATACACTTAAATGTGGGGCGTGTACATGTTATACAAGTTATGTGTGTACATGTGTGTGAAGGCCGGAGATTGACATCTGATGTCTTCCTCAGTAGCTTTCCACCTTAATTTTTAAAAATTAACTTTTTTTTATGTGTATGAGTGTTATGTCTGCATGTGTGTAAGTGCACTCATGTTGTGCAGTGCCTGCAGAGGACAGAAGAGGGCATCAGATCCCCTGGAACTGGAGTTATGGACTGTTGTTAGCTGCCATGTAGGTACTGGATTTGAACCCCTGCCTTCTGCAAGAACAGCCAGTGCTCTTAACTCTTTAGCCATCTTTCCAGTGCTCCACCTTAATTTTTGAGACAAGGTATGTCACTGAACCTGACCAGTCCTGACCAGTCCTTCAGCTACACTGCCTGCCCATCAAGCCTCAGGGGTCCTCCTGTCCCCACCCTCCACCCCTTTCAAGCCCAGCTGGAATCACAGGTGCATACCACTACTTCTGGTTTGTGGAGGTTACTGAGGATCTGAACTCAGGCTCTTCTGCCTGTAGAACAGTAATCTCCCCAGCTTCATGTAGAGTTTTGATGCAGTGTCCCTTCTGGTATATAAAGGTTCTCATAGTTTGGGTTATTTTATGCTGTTTCCACCTTTCCTAAGATTCCTCTGTGACCACATCAGAGAATCCTTGGTGTTAGTGGTGAGTTTTTGCCTGGGTGAACAGATCACTTCAGGCCAATGTCATTTTTAAAGATTAAGGTCTCGTTAGATAGCTTGGTTTATTAATTTTATTTTTGGTTCTAGGGCACAAGGCCTCATGTATACTAGGCAAATGCTTCACCACTGATCTATAGTTCCAGGCCTTAGTTCCAGAGCTGTTCTTGTTTTGAATTTGTTTAATTGAATTGTTTTGAATACCATAGAGAACATCTCAATCGATCTTAATCATCTTTATAGCCCGTTCATCTACTGAGGTCTAGTCAGCCTATCCAGAGTCTCTTGCTTTAAGAAGATTAACTCATCTTCACCCAATGGTAATCAGTTGCCATACAATATATCTTCAGCAAAGGCTAGGGTCTAGTTCCAGAGTTTTTATAAGAACCTTTTTTTCGGGGGTGGGGGCTTGAGACAAGGTTTTCCTACAGCCCAGCTGGCCTGGAACTGGCTATGTAGATCAGGCTGGCCTCAATCTCACAGAGCTCTACCTGCCTCTGCCTCCCAAGTGCTGGTACTAGGTATATGCTACCACACCAGAACCATTTTTATTTAACCATGATTTAAACTCAGTTAATGGCCTCTGTGCTCAGTTTGATGAGTTTTGGAAAGGCTTTGCACCCTGTACCCAGTCAAGACACCTAATTCTGTACACCTTCCCGGTCACCCTTCCCTCATTCCTCCACATCTCAGCACCAATGACCTTCCTCCCATCACAGTATACTTGATGTGTCTTCTCCAGAGTTGTATACAGAGTTTTTCATATTTATTTCTGCATACATATGCTTTTAATATTATTTTTGTGCTTCATGTATGCTGTTATGAGTGTTGATAGTTTGTCCTTTGATACTGCTGAGTAGTTTCTATTAGATGAATATGCCACAATTATCCTTTTCCTGCACTGCTAGAATACATTTGCTAATATTTGTTATAGATTTTTGCAACAATATTCCTGAAGGATACCAGTCCATAGTTTTGTTTTCTAAAATATTTTATTATTTTTATTTTATGTGTATACCTGAGGAGGTCAGAATTAGTCATCAGATCCCCTGAAACTGGAGTTATAGCCATATGGGTGCTGGGACTTGAACACTGGTCCTCTGCAGGAGCAGTCAGTGCTCTTAACCACTGAGCCAGCTCTTCAGCCCTCAGTTCATAGTTTTTTTTCTTTCTGTTTTCTCTTTTTTAAGTTTTCTTTTTCTATAAAATTTTTGATTGATTGTTTTTATCTACCTTTCATTTATTTTCTGTTGCATTTTTTAATTGGATCTTTGCGATCTTCATATAATATAGTTTGGTGGCATTTAGATCCACTTTCCTCTCTGTGCCAAAAATTCCTTAGGTTGGCTTGAGATTTCTTACCTACTTCCTCATGTCTGTGCTGGAAGTTTGTCTGGTTTGAGCTTACATAGGACTTGCGCATGCTGTCTTCATTGCTGTGAGTTCATATGAGTAAATGACCAATTGTCTGGAAGACTTTTTTTCCTTGTGGTCATCAAACCCCTCTGGGTTTTACAGTCCTCTTCCAAAATCATCCCTGAGTGATTGAAATAAGTGTTTATTCAGGGATAAGCACTTTACAGCCTCTTGTTCTCTGAACACTGGCCGATTGAGGGTCTCTGTGTTAATCACTATCTGCTGTACAAGGAAACTTCTCTGGTGAGAATTGAAAGATGCATTCATCTTAAGCGTAGAGGTTGCATGGAAGAGGTGTCACTGAGAGCTGAGCAACTCACAGACACCTATTCTCTGCATTCTACCAGTTCTGGAACTCTGCAGGAGTCTCCATCTGTGGCAAAAAGAAGTTTCTTTGATGAGAGGTGAAAAGCAACTCATTCATATTTAGAATAAAGTATTTAAAATAAATTATATTGGTCTAGAGATGTGGCAAATTATTTATTTTTATTTTATGTGTAGGAGTGTTTTGCCTGCATGTATGTACGTGTACCATGTGCATGTAGTTCCCATGGAGACCAGAAGAAAATGTTGAATCCCTTGGAACTAAAATTGTAGGCTGCTCTGTAGGTCTTGGGAACTGAACCTGGAGCAGCCACTTCTCTTAACCACTGATCTATTTCTCCAGCCTCTAGTTTTATTTTCTTTTTATCTTTAAAAATGATTTATTTTATTTTAGTGTGTATGTGTGTGTGTGTGTGTGTGTGTGTGCGCGCGCGCGCGCACGCACGCACAGGTGCTCTCAATATCCAGAAGAGGTTGCTGGATGTTCTACAGCTGGAATTACAGGAGGTTGTAAGCTATCTGACATTGGTGTTGGAACTGAACTAGCGTCTTCTGCACGAGCAGTGTGTGCTCTTAACCCCTGAGCCATCTCTCTAGCTGCTAGTTCTCTTACAATGCTTTGTCTAGAGTGGGTACTAGAATAACATGGACTACATAACTGGACTGAGGAGGCACTTGGGTTATCTATTGCTATTCAGGGTGGCTTTTCTTGGCTATCTTTTGGATACTACTGCCCCAACAGGCCAAGGGATGTCTTTCACAGAGCTTTTCCTCAGGCCCAGGGCAGGTGTGGAAGCCCCTGGCACCACTGTCAAGGTTTTGTGGCTTCACAGTTATTCTCCATCTCTGCTCCACATACAGCATGCCAACAGGGCACAGATGTTCAAACGCTGTACACGGAAACTTCTAAGCCTTGACCTTGCAAAGAATTTCAGCCATCTTCCTGAGTCTGGCTACTTCTGCTTCTTCAGCACGAAGCAGTAGCCTCTGTCTCTGCCTCTTGGATGATCCAGCAACCAAAAATGTAGTTTGCTTCTAAGAGTAGAAATTGAGGAAAGGAGAATGAAGGAGGGTGAGAGAGAGGGCACTCAGACCTTCAGAAGACAAATTCGGTTGTGCCTGAGTGGACTGGGGAGGGAGACTCTTTAATCTTCCCTGCGAAGTCTCCAAAGGAAAAATTAAAGAAGTGAATTTCCTCAACTTGAAGCAAGCAAAAGAAAGTTTAGTTCCACATACAAACTTCTAGAAAAGGAGTCTTGCACATTGTATAATGACCTCCTCAACCATTTGTCTTTCACAGATATGGAGACTGCCTCTCATCCTCATCCCTTAGAGATAGCCAAGATATTTTAAAACCACTGTTTTATGAGTCTTGGGGGCCTTCAGAGAAATAAAATTCCTGTGGATCAAGGCTGTTCTCTACTCTTCTGAGTTGGCATGCAGATCAGGCTCCTAAAGGTCTGGCTAGCAAAATCAGGACAAATAACCCATTCTGATGACTTCCAGTCCAGGACTGAGGCCGCTGTCAGATGCTATATACACAAAATTGCTGGTGTTTTGGGCTAAACATTACAAGACTCATCATCACTATCAATAAATATGCTCTAATTCTGTGTGTGTATGTGTGTGTGTGTGTGTTCACAAACAGTTTAATGGCTACATGATTAGGTATTAGCAGACTGATAGTGTACCATGCATTTTCAGATTCCACTTCCTTATGTTTGTGAATCTCACCATAGACCTCCAAAGGGGCTAAAATGGTTGGCAGAGGCATAGACATTTTTTCAGTCTAAGGATATCAGCCCCTACCACCTGGTTAACTTTGTGATAAACCTTTCAAATTGCTTAGATGGGAAACCAGAACCACATAGAAAGTTTACAACAAAAGTTTTATTTGTTAGAGTTTACTTGAATACCCAAGATTTGGATAAAGCAGCTGCCAATCTACTAGAACCAAGATGGTGCTGGGAGACCAAACAGTGCAGACCAAAGAAGAGCATGCTTAGGAACAGGGGCAATCATTTTGTGGTAATGGCTTTTCCCCTACTCTTCCTGGATGTCTTGCTCTCTGAAAACTATAAAGGAGGGACTGGAGGTGTGGCTCATTGTTAGAGAGCTTGCCTAGGATGCATGAGGATCTGCATTTGATGCCTCTCTCCCAACCCCCAGCACCAAAGGAGGAGGAAGGAAAAAAACAAACTATAAATGAGTTTCCTCATTCATAATAGGAAAGTCAAGGAGGTTGATGATTACATTATGTCTGGATTTCAAGTCCTGGAACTGAATGTGAGGAAATAGCTGGTCCTTATTTTGTTTACTTGCGTTATAATTCCCTATAAAATTGCCAGGAGGTCTGAGCCATTATAAGTGAGAAAAAGAAAGGGGGTTTTGTTAAGCTTCAACCAGAGCTGGTGGCTAGAAATGGCAGAAGATCCTCAGAGAGGAGAAAAGAAGGCCAAGGTGCAAGACTCGGAAATGGCTGAGAATTGTTTTCTAATTCTCTAGAAGAGTCTGTTATTTAACGACATATAATGACATCGTGACTTTCTTTGATATCCTGAATTCTGATTTTTGGGTGTTTTTTTGCTCTTATTTTGTTCCCTCCGTCCCTCCCCTCCTTCCCTCCAGGCAGTTCTTAGAATTGAACCTAAACTTTCATGTTTGGCAAGCCCTCTCAGTTACATTCTCAGCCTTCTTTTTTAAAAAATATAATATTTTTAGTAATTCTTGGAGAATTGCATGCATGCATACAATGTATTTTGAGCATATTCACCCCTCACTCCACCCCTAAGTCCTCCACAGTCGACTCCCCACTCCCTACGCCATCATATTCTCATTTCTTTTCTTTGTCTGAGTCCAGTTTGTGCTGCCCATATATTCATGGGTACAGGGCCATCCACTGGAAAATGGGTGACCTACCAAGAACTATATTCTTAAAGAAAACTGACTTTTCTGCCTCCAGAAGCCATCACCTGTCAGTAGCCCCTCACCAGGGGCTTATGATCCCCCCTTCCATCCTGGCAAGGTTGACTGGTGCGATCCTGTGCAGGGCTCGTGTGGGCCAACCACGGCTGCTGTGAATTTATGAGTGTCAGCCCTTTTTCACTTTTCATTTTGACACTTGGACTTGAAAGCACTCTGAGTAGCAGGCAGGTCTTCTAACTTGTGATCCTCCTGTCTCAGCCTTCTGAGTAGCTGGGATTATAAACCCAGTTGATACTATTAATTCTTAAGCAAAGTTCGTGTATGGTTTACAACTCTATCTTGTTAACAACAGAGTAGATCTTACAAATAATTACACGGAGTCTAAATACTGAAAGTTCTAGGAATCCTTAAAGCATCCTGTGACCAGTCTCTCCAACTTTAGAGAACCGCTGCCTTTCTTCTGAAAAGTGCTTCCCATCATTTCCACCACTAACAGCTAGATTAGCCACCAACTAACTCCCTGTCTGTCCTCCCAGCCTAGGGGGCAGTAGGCACATTTGTGTGCCTCACTCCATGGTTACCCTTTGGTCTCCTAAGACTGAGAAAGCATCACAAAAACCATTTTGTAGTAATATTTGCGCTGGAACTCAGAACTTTAATGGTGAGCGCAGGAAGAAGAATGGACTGGGGACTGAGGCGAGGCAGGTGATTCTCAGGGTGTTTACAGGTCACCTACCAGTCAGTATCCAGTGAGCAGTTGAACCAGCTGGCCTGCAGCTTCCCAAAGCAAGTTAGGAGTCAACTCTGAAGTCTCCTTGAAGGCAGGAGGACAGCTGCAACTACTCTAGGCAAACCAGCAGAGGCCCAGATGGACCCTGAGGAAGAACACCCAACCAGAAGAGACTGGAAGATGGAAGAGCATGGGCAGGCCTGCATCACTCCATAGCTCTCTGAGGAAGCAGCCTCTGGTGCACGCACATGTTGTAGGCCACCGCGAATTAGAGAAAACAGCCAGCTTGTAGTTTGAGTTCATCTCAGAGGAAATCAGCCTTAGGGAGATACCACGTCCCTGTGATATCTTACTCAGTCCTTAATCTTTGTAACTAAGTCTCACAGGAATGTCCTGGGGTCCTCCAAAAGGACTCACCTTGTTCTCACCGGAGCTGAGCTAAGAAGGAAGCTCTGACGGCACCAGGGTTCTAGCACTTCCCTGGTTCAAAGCCCCTGCCCCCTCTTAGTACCACCTTCCTGGTATGCAGACAACTTCCTGATGGGCTTTGAAGGTTAGAGATAGTGCCTCTTTGTTAATTACCACATTGCTGTATGGATGTATCTGCATTCCTGATTCCCCAAAAACTATAAGTACCCCCTAAAAGAATAAAGCATGCGGCCTGTTTGAAGAGCTCAGGTCGTCCTTGTGTCTTTGTTTGTCTCTGGCCTTGTGTGTCTGAGCGGCCTGTTTGAAGAGCACGGGTCGCCATGTGTGTCTGTCCTGCGTGTTTGTCTTTGTGTGTCTGTTCTGTGTGTGTGTCTGTTTGCCCCCACTCATTCCAGGTCTCCAGAGTCTCATGTCCACGCTGCCCGCTGGACGGGACAAATGGCACCCAACTTTGTTCGTCTCTGGCCTTGTGTGTCTGAGCGGCCTGTTTGAAGAGCTCAGGTCGTCCTTGTGTGTCTTTGTTCGTCTCTGTCCTGTGTGTCTGCGGCCTGTCTCAAGAGCACTGGTCGTCATGTGTCTGTTGTATGTCTGTGTGTCTGAGGGGCCTGTGGCCTGCAGCCTGCCTGTAGAGCCCAGGTCTGTCAATCCTCATGTCTGTCTTGTGTGTCTGTGGCCTGAAGAGAGACATTTTCCCATGTCCGTCTGTCCTGCGTGTTTGTCTTTGTGTGTCTGTTCTGTGTGTGTCTGTTTGTCCCCACTCATTCCAGGTTTCCAGAGTCTCATGTCCACGCTGCCCGCTGGACGGGACACGCACATGCTTTCTGCCTGGTCCACAAACTGCTGGCTTTCAGCCTTTCTCCCTCCTCTGATGTCAACATCTCCAGCATACATAGATGTTCTCGTTTGCCTAATAATCTGCCCACGTGCACCCTGGATTCCTAAGAAGGTGAAATGAAATATCTGGCCTTGCATTTCTGCCATATTTGGTAACTCTTCCATTCTGTCAGACTGCAAACGTACCTTAGAACCCTCTGAAAAGATCGAAGGACAAAGCAGCAATATCATGGCCCTACTAACTTGTTCTAGGCCAGACAGGCAACATCAAGAGGTCATTGCTTAGCTTCTTGGTAGCTCGTTTTGACTTTAAAGTATAACTCTGAACTTTTCTTGTTGAAAGCATTTCTACCACATTTTATTTATTATTCATTTATTTATATTGCGTGTGTCTGTATGTGTATGTTCATGAGCATGCTTGTGCAAGTACACTTGCACAGAGGTCAGAGAACAACTTGCAGGAGTTGGCTCTTTCTTTCCACCACATGGTACCAGCTCAGGTTGTCAGGCTTGGCAGCAAGCGCCCTCACGGACTGAGCATCTTGCCATCCTTTTCTTTTCATAGGGGGATCAGCAAGGAGGGGCCTCAGTTCCTGCAGGAAGTGAGAATGTTATGGATTCAGATAAAATCAAGTTTCAAATGTTATCTGGGGCTTTGTAAGATCCCTTGGGCCCATTTCCTTAAATTCTCATCAAATTCTTACCAGGAGTCAGATGGAGTTAGAGTCCTTCTTCATAAAATCTGCTTCTGATTTTTCCTCCCATTCTAGAATACAGGAATCAGACTAAAAAAAATAAAAGAAGAGGAAGAAGAAAAGTTTGGTTGAAACTTTTTCACGTTTCAATTCAATAGTCTTGGAAAATAAATGGAACATAGTTTTGGTGTAAACTGCATTCCCAGGGTTTATTTATGTATTTAAAGCATGAGTTTAGTTTTGCAATTGAATAAAATAAAGGAATACACGGTCTCAGTTCGAAATTTACAGTGGGAAGCTTTTGGCTCCTGGTGTAGCGAGTCCCTAGCTAGTTATTCTTGGCTGTCTTGTGTAAAAAGAAGTTGGACAGTCACTTTCCCCTTCCCTAAAGGAAAGGTGGTGGAATGGGGCGACTTATTTTGCCTGTTGTCTTTTCATTTAGGTTCAGGTGGACGTTCCTCAATTTAGGAAAGCCTTTAGCAGATCTTCCTCTCTCCATCATGCATCCTTCCTGTTTGGTTTGTGATCTGGCACAGTTCCTGGTCATAGGGCTGGGGTGGGGGGTCATTTTTTAAGCAAAGTACTGCGGTTTCCTTTTCTGCTTGAGCATAAGGATGAATCAATCCCCCACCATCATTCCTGAGCCTCCCGCCTTCAGCAGAAGGCCAGGGATGAGGTTAGTGAGGTGTTAGAGGATGACAAAACCTGCCCCAGTGCTGCCCCCTCTAACTTTCCAATTAGGAGTGCTGATGAATTGCTTGCTTGTAAAAAGCTCTTTCACTGGGAGACACCCCCGCCCCACAGGGGGAGCCGAGGAGATAGCCAGGGAAAGAAAGTACGGTGCTCAGTCTCTGCTTTCTCTCCGTTTTGTCCAGCTCGCAGCTAGGACCTGCCATTACCATTAGTAATGTCTCTGGAGGCTTCTGGAGGCTTCTAAGTCAAGAGAAGCTAGGACAACAGGAATTACCACAGAAACAGGAGATAGCTGAGATCCTTCACCCCCACTTCCCCGGGTAAACTAGAGGTTTGGATCTAGAGTTCCCCATAGTTTTCTGTGTTTGTTTGATGGGGTTTATTTGGGCCCCTGGGAGACAAAGTGTTTCCAGGTCTCCACAGCCACAAACTAGGTTTTCAGCAGCTGCTGCCATTAAACACCTAGGAGCGCTGAGCTGTGAGAACACACATTGTCCAAGTTTTACCACAAGGGAAGAAGGACGTGAACATTCCTCTTGTGTGGTGATGGATGTGTGTTCCGATATTTCCCAGGATTCTATAGGTGTTATCACCAGGGTACAGCCACGTTTCTTTTTCCCAAGTGAAAAGTTTTGTTCAGGGAAAACATGAAGTCTAGAGATAGTGAGACTCTGTAGATGGATGAGACACAGGAAAAAGAGTTTTTCTAGAAATAGAAATATGGACCCTTTGTTATAATTTTACAAGACACATTTCCCAGATAGTGATCTTTGGTCCATTTTCAGAGATGGAGGAATCCATGGGAAATGGAGAGAGGCTTCTGAGTGGAAGCACTTATCAGTGGTTATAAGAGCAGCAATAATAATTGCTACTATTTCTTCTACCTCACATTTTCAAAAAACTTGACTGTAGAAATTTTGATTAATAATTATAGGAACTCCAACATCTGTATAAATTCATGCAGTTACTGCAGTCAGGGTTCTGAACAGCTCTATCACCTCAGCATTTCCTTCTGCCGCCCCCCAATGTACTCTGCCGGCCACTGATACCGTCTCTATCCCGTTTTGAGAACCCGACACACTCAGCATAATGCCCTTGCATTTAATGCACCTTGTTCTTATGCATTGATAATTCCATTTTATTCTAAGATATGGACACATCAGTTTTTGTATTCATTTACTTGTTAAAGGACACCAAGTTGTTTCTGGTAATTGTTTCTGAGTCTCTGCTTTTAAAAAATGAGTGGCAAAGCCTAGCTTGGTGGTGCATGCCCCGGGAGGCAGAGGCAGGCAGATCTCTGTGAGAATGAGGCCAGCTTGGTCTACAAAGAGAGATCCAGGTCAGCTGGGGCTATAGGGAGACCTTATCTCAAAAAAACTTCCCCAAAATGAGTGGGAAATATATGCATTTGTACACATATTTACAATATATGCTACAGATAAAACTTAAAATTTGTTCCTTTAGCCATCTGGAGTATACAGTTTAGTAGCCTTCATTATATTCATAGTGTTGTGAAACCACTGCTGTTTTTGAATTCAAAATGTTTTCATCATCCGCTGAACAGAAACTGGACAAACACTAAGCAATAACTTCCCAGTCATGGCAGCCTGCAGACTTTATCTCTGTGAATTTGCCCCTGCTGGATATCCCATATAAATGGACTCATGCAATATTTGACCTTGTATATCTGATTTATTTCAGTTATCTTAATGATTTCAAATTTCACCCAGTGTTGTTGCATGTATCGACATGTCTTTTTTTTTTTTTCTGAAAGTGTCCTGTGTAGCCCAGGCTGCCCTCAAACTTAGTATGTAGTTGAGTTTGACCTTGAACTCCTGATCCTCGTGCCTCCACCTCCAAAGCAGTGAGAGTGTAGATGCGCACCTCTGTGCCAGGCTTAATTCCTTCGTGTCTGGTTTTTGTTGTTTAAAATAGGGTCTCACCATGTAGCTCCAGCTGGCCTGGAACTCACCACATATTCCAGGCTGATCTCAGACTCACAGAGCCACTTACCTCTGCCTCCCAAGTGCTGAGATTAAAGGTCTGTTACACCGTTCCTGCTACTTCTTTTGTTTTTTAAGGTCAAATAATACACACACACACACACACACACACACACACACACATACACACACACACACACACACACACACACACACACACACACACCACACCATAGTTTATCTATCCATTCCTCTGAAACTTGTGTTAGTTGGCTGTTGTGGAGAGTGCTGCTATGTACATTAATACAAGTATTCATTTGAGTTCCTGATTCTAATTCTTTGGGCTCCTCTGTTTTTTTCATTTATACTGGTAGGAGGAAGGGGATTCCAGTTCCTAAGAATCTGGTATTTTGGCTGAAGTCTAGTCATTACTCATTGTATTGTTAATGATTTGAGGAAATCCATTGATTTTGTGGTTGTTCACTTGCTGCCTCAGTCTACCAAGAGGAAGAGGCAGTCAGAGGCTGGTTGTGTGTCCACTGGATCCTCAGTGATGGGCTGAAGGCTGGCAGGACAGCTGGCCTTTGTGTGTGCTGTCTCAGCCTGCACTGTCTTGCTTGCTTGCTTGGATCTAGATTGATCTTTGATTAGTGTTTCGTATGAAGCCTGTGCTTTGCCAGAGTTTGCCAAGCCACTAGAAGATTTCAGTGTAGGGGCAGAATGTACCAAGTAGGAAGTACCTTCCTCACACTGTAGCCTCTGCTTTGTCTAGACTCTGTCTGACTCTGTAAAGTCAGAAGCCCAGCCCAGCCTCTCCTAGAATAAATTTCTGTTCCGTAGAAACTAAAATTATAAAGTTATTCTATTTGGCTGTATTTACTCTCTTTATAGATAAAATATATTCTGTTTTTTAATGTTTATAAGTATTCTTTTGCTCCTAAAGTATAACAACATCCAGCCGCAGCCTTGCATGAAGTCGAGAGCCTCAGCCCAAGTGATTCAGTTGGCTTAAAATCTTTCATTTCCAGGAAGCTATTAAATCTAAGAGTGGTGTGTGTGTGTGTGTGTGTGTTGTGTGTGTGTGTGTGTGCGTGCCTGTGTATTTCAGGAAGGCGCTTTTAGAAGAATTGTCAATGTACTCTGACTCCCCATGGTTGCAGTCAGGACACACCCTTCTCAGTTCCAAGTTTGTGCTCCCACAAGGACCAAGGGAAGGCTGGCCTTCCCATTGCAAGGTGGACTGAGGAGAACTGTATACAAAGATGTGATCATGGCTGCATGGTGAGCCTGGCACCTGGAACCGTTTTAACTGCATAAAAAAATTCCATGCATCCTAGCTTCATTGGGAGTTTTTCCATCAATGGAAATTCTTGCAGGGGATGATGCCTCATTAAATCCATTAGATTTTCAAAATAACGGAACAGGAGTCAGATAAACAACTCAATGGTAGAATTCTTGTCAAAGATCTGATCTTCAATAACACAGAAAGAGAGAGAGAGAGAGAGAGAGAGAGAGAGAGAGAGAGAGAGAAAGAGAGAGAGGGGTCAAATCACCCCAAAATACAAATTTCAGCCATGACGGCAGTCCTTCACAAAGCCCTCTGTATGTGCCAGGCACTGGTCGAAGTTCTTCCTGGTGTTCTGTGTGGAATCCTCACAGCAGCCCCATGAATGGGTCCTTGTATGATCTCCATTTTACTAGACAGCAGGTAGAGACTAAGCAGTGTTAAGTCACCTGTCCATTTCGTAGGTAGGGTTCAACCCTGACTCCAGGCCCTGGCTCCTTCAGAGTCACTGTGCTAGCCTCCCACAGTGACACAGAGAATGTACAGCTGCACTGTTGTTTCAGTGTCCGAGACTCTGGGAGCAACCTATGCTGCCATCCATGGATGAAAGGAGAGTGCTCTCTGTCATCTGTGTGTTAGTAGTTTGCATTTTTATGGACACTGTAGTTTTGTTTTTAATTTGAAAACAAGTCTTATATAGATCATACAGTTTAGTTTTAATAGTTGTATAAAATATACACATAAGAAGTTTATACTTAGTTTTATGTATTTGTGCATATTTTAGGATATTATAGTAAAAATGGCTTAAGTCAACACTGGCAATCCACAGTATTATGTCATTAACACCATGAGCACATTAACACTGTTTACTTTAAATAAAATCTCTTAATAGCCTGAGACTGCACATATTTTGGTGGCCTGGGAGTTAAGAAGTAATGAGAGCCCTGGAAACAGAAGTTGAGAAATGGCCGGCCGCGGTCCCAGGGTCCCAGTGGGAAGAATGCTGACGGGTTTGTTCTCAGCCCGTTGAAGACCAGTTTCTTTTCTTTCCTTGCTACTATGATTATGTTGAAAAGTCAGCTGCCACTGGAAACGCCATCTGATAGGGGAGCACGCCAGCAGCTGGGATGACATCTCTGGGGCACTTCCTCCTATGACTGTCTAGATGAAGACCTGGGTACTGCGCAGGACCTTGTGCACATATGGAACTGTATGGTTCTTGTCTCTCATCAAAGCTGGCATGCTCTCAGTGTGGGCTTTCCTGTCTCTCCATGTTCCGTCCTTTCCTCATCTGCCACCTTTGCATCATATTCATGCCTCCATTCCTCTATCATTTATCTGGTCATACAACATTCTGGTACTTTCTTCAGAGTTCTTTTTCTGTTTGCTCATATTCCTTTTAGATATTACATACATTAAGATTTTAAATAGAAGACAGCAGTATATATCACCATTTCTCCCTTTTAAAAAAGATTTGTAAAAATTTATTTTATGTATATGTGTGTGTGTTTGCCTGCATGTATGTAAGTACACCACATATGTTCCTGGTGCCTGTGGAGATCAGAAGAAGGTGTTGGATTCCCTGGAACTGGAGACAAGGACCCATGTTAGCTGCTGCCATTTGAACCCTGGTCCTTTGGAAGAGCAATGTGTTCTTTACCTGAGCCATCTCTCCAGCCCATCATTGGCCTGGGTTCTGGGTTCTCTTAACCATTGATCTGTCTCTCTAATCCCCATTTTCCTTTTAAATGAGGTATATGATACAATTTACACACACTTCTATACTGTGTAGGTTGGCGTGTTTTACATGCCACTACACTCAAACAGAACACACCCGTCACTCTTCAAAGTTTCCTTCTACCTTTTTGGGAGGTTTTTAGGAAATATTTATTTAAATTAAAAATATTCCATCTTATTTGTGTGTGTATGTGTGTGCATGTATGTATACACGCATGCCATGACATGCATGTAGAGGTCAGAGGACAACTTGAGGATTCAGTTCTTGCCTTGCATCTTTATGTGGGTGCTGGGGCTCGAACTCAGGTTACTAGGATTGTGTTGCCAAGTGTCTTTACCTGCTGAGCCATCTTGCCAGCCCAGCCCAGGAACTATTTCTTCAGATACGTTTCTTCTGCTCCCCTTCCTTCCAGAATCTCAGTTAATCTGTGTATTAAACATTTAGATATTGTTTCCCAGGTCTCTGAGTCGTTCTTTAATTTTATTCAACTTCATTCTTTATTTGTCTTGCTCTCTTTTTGAGAAGTCTCACCGTGTAGCCCTTGCTGGCCTGGCAGTTGCTATGTAGCCCAGGTTGGCCTTGAACTCATAGCAATTCTCCTGCTTCAGCCTCTCATGCTAGGATACCAGGTGTTCTTTCTGCTTCCAGCTTTGGCATTTCTGCTACTCTGTCTTTATGCTCTGATTGTTACCTGCTGTCCCCAGGGTTTGGTTGAGCTTATGTAGGAAACTTTTTAAATCTCAATTTTGGTCTGCTTTATCCCTAGCTTTTCCTATGTTTTTGTTTGTTTGCTTATTTTTTTTTTTTTAGTTCCATTTCTGTGCTGGGAATTCTTAACTGTTCATTCAGTATATCATATTGTCTTTTAATTTTTGAGAAGATATTTAATAACTACTTTAAAGATCTTGCCTGTTAATCCAACATCTGGAACTACTCACAGCCGGTTTCTCTCCACCGTTTTTCCCCTGAGTAGAGAGTGCAGTTTAATGTGTCTTGGTTTATTTAGTAATTTTTGGTTGAAAGTTGGGCCTTGTAGATAATACATTATGGCAACTCTAGATTCTGTTGTATTCTTCTGAGGATTGTTGCATTTTTGATTGAGCAGATTACTGTCTGGACTCCAGCTACAAACGCTGTCACCCTTGAGGTGCACCAGTAGCCGATGCCTGCTCTGCGGCTTCCATTCTTGCACTTCCTCCTGGCTCCTTGGGGCTTTCCCCCATTTCTGTGTCATCTGGTGGTTAGCCAAGGGCTTCAGTGGGATGGAAGTCACTCTCATAATTTTCTTGTCTCTTGGGGGTTTCCTCTTCTTTCTTTTCTAGTTACTTGGCAGATTTGAGCTCTATCTCTAACATTGCAAGCCTAGAAGTTTCCATTTTTTGGAGTTCAGTTGGCAAAGTGTTCTGCAAGCACAAGGACCCAAGTTTGGATCCCCAGCACCCACTTAATAGCCGGGGAAGGGACGGCTCAGCAGTTAACAGCTACAGAGGACTCAGGTTCAGTTTTCAGTACCCACATGGCAGTAACTCCAGTTCCAGGGGATCTGACACCCTCTTCTGACCAATACAAGCATTGTACAACATGGGTGCACTTACATACATGTAGGCAATACATTCATACACATAAAAAAGTAAAAATACAAAATAAGAAAAAGCTGAGTAAGGTCATGTGTATCTGTAACCCCAGTGCTAAGAGCTACAGTGATGTGGAAACAGAGGGATCCTCGGAGCTCATTGGTCAGCCAGTCTAGCCAATCAGTGAGTGCCAGGTTCAGTGAGAAACCCTGTCACAATAGATGAGGTAGAGGGCCAGTGAGATGGATCAGTACGTAAAGCTGCTGGCCACCAAGCCTGACTATCTGAGTTTGATCTCGGGGGTCCACATGCTGGAGCCCATTCCTGTAAGTTGTCCTCTGACCACCATACATACAATGTGTGCATGTACATTAAATAAATAAATAAATAAAGCAGTTTTTAAAAATAAGGTAGAAGACAATACAAGAAGACACTTGATGTCAACCTCTGGCCTCCAAATGCACATGCACATCTGAACACACAAGGACATGTACACACAAACTCCCTATATCCACACAAATTAATAATACCACAAATTAATTACTTTTAAAAAAGATTCCAGTTTTTGCCACCTGACTTGTGCAGAGTTGGGAAACTTACTTGGTTTAGAAGGTGCATATTTCTGTTATCCAAGAGCAAATTTCTTCCTGGTTCTGTCCCCTTTCACTGGGTTTCTTGGGGTCTCCACCGCATGCATCGTGGAGCTCCTCGTGTGGGATCTCGGTGAGTTTATAACCACAGTATTATTCTCCTGCCATGGCTTTTCTGCTGCCAGTGCTTTCCCTGCAGATTCTGTCTGGTCCCTGGTACCACTGCCTGGCAAGAGCTGTCCATGGCCCTTTTTGCAGTTGTGTCTGTGAGGGTTAGACAGTGCTTGCAGCTAGAAGACATAAACTCAAAATATTATTCCTTACTCAGATGTTTTTTGAGATTAAATTTTCCTCTTGCTTCTGTCTGCTTTTAGATTCTCTCCAGGCTCTTACTTTTTTTTTTTTTTTTTTTTTTTAAGTTATCTTGGGGCTAGAAAGATGGTTCAGCAGTTAAGAGCAACTGGCTGCTCTTCTAGAAGACTCAGGTTTGATTCCCAGCACCCACATGGCAGCTAACAACGGTCTATAATTACAGTTCCAGGGGATCCAACGTCCTCTTCTGGCCTCTGTGGGCATTGCACACCTAAATATAGGCAGGCAAAACACTCATACACATGAAATAAAAATAAATTTAAAAAAATTTTTAAAGTTATCTTGTATTTTGTCTTTTTATTTGTAACAGGATTCCCTGCCATTTTGGGAAATTCTACCCTGGCTTACAATTGTGGTATTTTTATTTTTCATTAGTTCCTCTCTGAGTTAAATCTCTTGAGTTTATGATAAACTTCATGTTCCTCAAAGTTAGGCCTCTTTTGAAAAATGTTTTTCATCATTGCAAAGATAGTTATGTTGGACAT
This sequence comes from Eospalax fontanierii, assembly GCA_035773235.1. Lineage (NCBI taxonomy): Eukaryota > Metazoa > Chordata > Mammalia > Rodentia > Spalacidae > Eospalax > Eospalax fontanierii. The sequence continues at coordinate 23,867,391 of CM069527.1, read as the reverse complement.
GGGGTAGTGGTTCAGCCTAGTACTTGGGAAGCTGAGGAAGGAGAATCAGGATTTCCAAGGCTGTCTAGGTTATAGAGTGAAACCTAATTGGGGGAGGAGGCAAACGGGCAAAGAAAAGAAAAGAAAAGAAAGAGGAAACAGAACAGAATGGAATGGAATGGACCTCGTGTTGTATCCAGGCATTTCGGCTCCAGTAGGTCTTAGGTGTTCAATGGTACCATTTGTTGTATCTTTCAATTCTGTCTTTCCTTCACCGTTTTCCTAAGTAATTTGTAGATTGTGAGCTAGTGATTCAGCATTCAATAAACATGGAAAAAACTTATATCCTGATTTGAGCCTTCAGAGAGGTCTCTGTCTTTTACTTGGTGTGCCAGGAGTACATGGACCATCTTTTGTGTTTATGGCTAAAGGTTCCTAGCCATGCACGTAGTATAAATGTGTGGCCCAATTCTTGAGGACAGGCTGATGATTATAACCCTTAAAAGGAGAACGTTCCTTCTCTTCATAACAAGGCTGAAGAAGCTTTGTCTGTAAGCCGGTAGATTATTTTTCTGGCCCTTCCTTTCACTAACTACAGGATAGTCCTTTAAAATTTTGTCACCTGTCCTTTCATGAAGGCAGGGAAGTGTAGGTCTCTGGGTTATTTTTCACAGAGGCACTAGTCCCATCCAGGAAGGTAGCACCCTCACAGCCCAACCACCGCCCAGTATTGTAACACTGGTGATGAGGCTTCAGCATAATACATTTTGGGAGCCCATAGCATTTGCAAATCTCTTCAGACACAATTCAAATGCTGCTCCTCTGGGAAGTTTTCTGTAGATCCCTGGCCAGAATTCTTCCTCCCTCCCTTGTTCCTACAGCAAGCATCCTGTGCACATTTCTTCAGCGTTCTCCTAGGCTACGTTCCAATGACTTGTTTACATCCCACATTCTCTAGCAATGTGAACCCCTTAAATAGCATCTTTCCTTTGATTCTTCAGGGTCTGTTCATATCCCTCTTGCCTAACAGGGATTCAGGAACTATTTTGTTGTTGTTTGATTGTCAAGAAGGCAGATCTGCATCCTGTAATTAAAGGGAATGAGATCAATTCAGAGTGGTTATCCTAAAGAATCTGCCTTATTTCTTACAGAAATTGGAGAACCAAAACTATTCCCACTTTCGGACTGAGCTTTATTCTTTCTGTGGGCTCACTGGGTAAACTTAGGCCTTTAAGAAGGTAGCTTCTGCTATGTATGGTAGGTTGTTGCATTTTCTTCCCTCGATCCGTGTAAATAGGTTTGTATTCTGTATTTTTGTACCCAGATGAAGACGTCTCCAGCCAGCCAGTTTCTTGCTTCTGTCCTTGAAGACTGTGGCTGTGGGTTGTATGATTCCTTTCAAGTGGCTTAATTTCTTTATGGACTGATGGGCAATGTAGCTTCTCAAACTTGGACAGAAACATTAAATTCAGAGTCCCTGGAGGCATGGCAGTAAGAAACTAATTATGCCGTGTTGTCAGTATGAATGAGACACATACATAGTCACTTCTTCCCTGTTCTGAATCCAGGCTGCACTTCAGGGGCAAACCTTCTCCTTGCTTTTGGGTGTGAGAGAATTTGTTAGGAAGCAAAAGCATTTTCCTGTACTCCGCCTGCTGGATGCAATGAACAAAAGCTTGGTGGAAGATCTAAACATTTAGTAAATGTACCCTCAGCCTCCAAACTCTGGAGTCTGGAATACATTGCACAGACTCTCGGATTTGAGCCCAGGCCAGATACATGCATGCTGATCCTGATTATTTGTGTTCTTTGGCAGAAGGTCTAGAGAAGTGTTATAATTCAGCTGTGTGCAGAGGGAGGATTACACATACACTTCCTCTCACTTATCTGCAGATGCTGGCCAGTAGAGTCCCCCAACCTCCCTCTTTCTTTTACTGGTCTCGATCTCCCGGGTCCGCCTGCTTCATCCCGAGCTCCCCTGCCCCTTGCTTTTTATACCTGAGTCTCGATGTTGTGCTCTCTCTGTTTACAGGGACTTGGCACTTTCTGCCTGTGACTGGAATGTTCTTCACAGGCCTTGCTTAGACCTCTTCATCTGGTCATCTCCTCCTCTGCCTTCAGAGGTCAGCTTAGTTCCTCAAGGGATCTCTTGAGTAAGTTAAAACTCCCTATTTTATGGCCCAAGGATATTGGATATACTTCTGTGTGTGATCCTTTGTAGAAAGTGCTTCCTGAAGTATGGTGTGTATGTGAGACACGTGATACACAGATGCTCATTTTATTATAAGCTATATGTTTCAATGTATGCTTTAAAATGTGCACAGTGCTACTAATAATACTCTTTGGTGAACACTGTAGTCATCTTGATAGGGCAAAAGTAGATAACACTGCATTCATCTTAAATTGTCTGAGTTAGAAATACCATGATCAACTCATGGGCTTATGTGGCAAAGAAACATTTCAGGAGCAATATGGGAAAGGCTGAAATTTGTGGAATAATGCATCCACCAGTAAGCACCAGGAAAGAACTTTTTTGTGCCCCACGGTACTTTCCAGGCTGAGCATATCATAAACACTTATTAAGCCATCATGATAGAGTATATCTCTAATCCTGCACTTGAGAGGCAGAAGAAAGCCTGGGTCACATGACAGATCCTGTCTCAAAATGCCAAAAAAGAAAAGAAAATATTGTTGAAGGACTGAAGGAATTGAATGAGCCGTCTAACAAGTGCTCCCCTCTTCTCCCAGTCAGATCAAGTCAGTGATAGGCCAGAGAATTGGAGAGTTGAGGTTTTTCTTACAGATCACCCATGTGGACGTCCCAGGAGGCAAGGTGGTACCTTGTAGACAGAAAGCCTTTCCCTTCAGATGCCCAAAGTCTCATTCCATATCTGGGCTGTCTACATGTGGATGACTCCTCACAGAATTTGCACATATGTCTGTCAGACACTGTAGGAATCTCTAGGAGTGGCAGGTGTCCATCAGTCTCTGTGGGTGTGCCTTTACTGGACTTGGAATATCCTTACAGTTTTCAAAGGTTTTTCTTCATATTAAACTAAAGCCATGATACATGCCTGTAATTCCAGCTCTGGTAGGCTGAAGCAAGGGAATTACTTCCAGTTCAAGACTAATCTGAGCTATACATAGTTGAATTGGAGGGCAGCCTGGGCTGTCTCAATTTTTTTTTTTTTCTTTTTAGTAAACTTTACATTAAACCAAAGCCACTTTCTTGTCAAATCTCATTTCAACTACCGGATCAGAAAAACCAAGCACCACTTGGACTAGCTACATTTCCTTTCCTGTCCTCGTGTAACTAAACAAACCAAGCTTCTTTGCCTATAGTTATATGTTTTCCTGGGCCTCTATTGGTTATCTACTATAATTCGTTAAACTTAAAAAACAAAAGCCAGGTGATGTACATCTTTCATTTAGTACACCTGAAGCAGAGGCAGGCAGATCTCTGTGAGATTGAGGCCAGCCTGGTCTACACAGTGTGTTTTAGGTCAGCTGGGGCTACAGGGAGACCCTGTCCCAAAAAATCAAAATAGAAAAAAAGAACCTTAAAAAGCAACTTTTCATCTCTTCAGCAGCTTTTCATTTCATTTAATTTGGTAGTGCTGGGTATTGACCCAGGATCTTTGCATGCTGGGTAAGCACTCTGATAATGAGCCACATCCCGAGACCACTTTTTTTTTCCCCTTTCAGTGCTAGATATCAAACCCAGGACCTTGAGTGTGCTAGTCAGATAGTCTACCACTGAGCTACATTTCCAGATTTCTAGCCCGTTCCTTCTGATCTTTTTCTTTTTTTCTTGGTCCCTTTTAGACAGAGTCTCCCTGCACCTGACCTGGAATTCGCTATGTAGACCAGGCTGCCTCTACCTCCCGAGGGCTGGGGTTAAAGGTATGCACTACCATATGTGGCTTCCCCCTGACTTTTTTTAGTTGATAAACTTCATTTCTATTCAACATCCAGAATGAGATACAATAGCCTAAATATGCACCACGTAGCTCAAACTTCTATAGGGAAATTCGCATAACCTGGGCCTTCTTAAGCCTCTCTCTGGTCAGTTAAGATTCTAATGTCTTTCTACATAGGTTGTATAAGGCACAGTATCTTCAAATGCAGATACAAGAAATTAGTCACCGAGATCCCCAAAGAATTTAAATGATCTTTTTTAGCCCTATTTTATTATATGATGGATATAGCATATTTATTCTGAAACAGTCAGATCCCATGTTCACTCCATCCTCATGGGAAGTCAGACATTTCATTTCGGAATGCTTGTGCGCCTCCATGTCATTTAATCCTCCCATCACCCTCTGAGGTGGACAGTGCTTCATCCTTCTTTTACCGGGAAAGCAATGGAAGCACCTGTGGACCGAGGGCACCGGTGGATTAAGTAACTCCCCCCAAGTTACACAGTCAAGTGGATGGAGGGGGCAGGATTCCCACTCGCAGTCTGATTTCAGAACTGTCTTCTTCAACATACGTTGGTTTCATTATTTAAATCAGAAGACTATCCATCCAAAGATACAATCATGCACTGTGCTCTTCTGAGACGCTCAGAGGACTTGGAAACATGGTATCTTTTGATTGTTACTTTTATGTTGGGCTTTTAAATTTTTTCATTTTGAAACAAGGTCTTGTGGTGTAGCCCCAGTTAGCCTGGAACTCACGACCTTCAGCCTTCTGAGTGCTGGGACTACATGCGTGACCGTCATGACCACCTGCCAGGAATCTTCTTTAAGACGACAGAATTAAAAACAAACAAACAAACAAAAACCCCCAACTCTTTCAACTAGAGGTTTTCTCCAGGACTGTTAAGTTTTCTAAGAGGAAGGACTACACTACACTTTTCCTGTTCTTCAAATGCTCTGGGTCTAGCCCAGTATATAAACCATGTCCATTTATTGCCTTTCAGTTTGTATTGATCTGTATTTTCTTTATGGCCTTGTATCATCTCTTTGGCCTTGGTTTGTGATACTGAAGTGGGACCTTGCAGACATTTCTCCTACACCAGTGGACGCAGTGTAAGACTCTTTGGTGCAGGGTGTTAGAGGGACACTTCTTTCAGGTTCTGGGGCTTTCCTTCTTGCTTCTAAGGCTCATTGTCCAATGGGGAACTTCTAGTAGGGAGACCTAGAGGTGCAGCACCTCTGATGCATTACTGTAGTAAGTTGCATATAGAGTTTCACCAGCACTCTGGCTGGAAGTTCCCTAAAACACCGCCCTGTGGCCACAGACAATCTCAGCCTTGAGAGGATAGTACCTGTTTCAAGTTCATCCCTGCCTCTCTTCAGCCTTGGGGATAGTAGCTGCTTCTTGCATCCAATACTCCAGTGTTCTTTAGAGCTCTCTTTACTTCTCTTAGCCATTAAAATTTCCTCTTCATATTATTGATGGGGATACTGCCTCCTGCTCGAATGCTGACTCATATAACGGTAGACAGTAAATGATTAATAAGCGGATGAGTTAATGTACAGTCAAGGAAAGATGCTTTAACTTCCTGATGCTGCCTTTTTGAGTGGACTGGGTGCCCTCTGCCCTCTCAAACTCTCCCCAGATGTCCAAATGTCTTGCACATTTTCAACAATCTTAAACCGCATTTCTCTTCTTTACCTCAGTTTAATACTGTGTGACAGCTTTAGTCACACCAAGGCTACAAACACAGACTCCCTTCTTGCCTACACTCTGTACAACATCCCTGGATTTGCAGTTTCGCCTTGTAGGATCAACAATAACCTGACTTGTCCTAAAACTTTCACCATTCCCCAGGTCTCAATGCAGGTGTTCCGTTTTGAGACCATCACAGATTTTCTGTTCATTTCCACAGGAAATTACTGAACTCTTAACACAGTTGGTATTCCCAGGCTCTGAAAGTCCTGTTTTTCCATTTCAAACAAAAGGAGTTTGTCTATAACAACATTCCTCTGACCTGTTTTAGAGAAGAAAGAGTTTGGCTAAGGCATATCGTTAAGAGAATCTTATTCTTATGTATCTCTGGGTCAGACCAAAAAACATTGTTTTCCTATGACCGGAAAACACAAAATGTGAAAATCACAATGAAGTCTATTTCTGCATAAATTGCCTGTCTGCATTTACATCCTCAAAACCTTGGACCAAGTGAACCAGTTTCTTAAACTGAACAGAGTTCCAAACAGAGAGTGTTCAACCCTTCATTAAGACTGATAGAACAGTGTGGAAGGACAGGGTGAGGCTTTGCCTGTTTATATAAAAAAAGATACCAATTCTTAACTGCTGTGTGTATAAATTTAGCCCATGTTATAGTGGGGGGACCAGGAGGAAAGGAAGAAATCTGGGAAATACCTCTTCCTACATGGCAAGCATTCTTAATCCACTGGAAAATCCCCCCAAATTAGGTCCTCCAATACATACATTTTATAAAGCAAACCCACTGTCTGCCTTTAGGCGGTGTGTGACCTTGTTTCTCTTTTTAATTTTATAATTGGGGTGGAAAGCTAACTGTGTAGTATGTCATGGTCAATATGTCAGCTGCAAAGTGGAACCGGCATTCCAGTGAGATTCAGTAGTCGTTAGCACAGTTCCCTGAATCCTGGGAGACTGTCAGTGGAGTTAGTAAGTCTGAGGCCACATCCCCGTGCCTCCAGCTCTGACTTTTGTGATGGAAACTTAGCACAATTTTATGTGCAACGACAAAAGAGGTTCCTTTTGGGGATGGGGGACAGATTTGAGGAAAGGACTGTGTCAATTTATTAGTTGTTACATGTGTGATCCCTAGTATTTTTGAAATGGAGACTATATAAGTTCCAGTGTCCAATGGCTGTAATTCTTCCTAAAGTGTCACAGCTGCTCCTAGAAAATGATTTTTATGGACTTGGGAGCAGGCACAGTGGTTGAAGTGCTGTGGTACAAGTGTGAGGACTGGAGTCTGAATCCCCAGAACACACATAAGCCAGGCGGGTGTGGCGGCCCACACGCAATTCCACTTTGTAATTCCAGGTGCTCTGGCTTCCTCAGAGCAGGCAGGCTGACAAGACCAGCCTATCTGTAAACTCTGGGTTTGACTGAGATGCCCTGCCTCAATAAATAGGGTGGAAGAGCAGTGGAGGATGATTCCTGATCTCAGCCCTGGGCTTCCACATATATGTACACACATGTACGTGTGCATCTCCACACACCTGTTCCCACACATATGCAAAATATGAACGTATACACAAAAATGGAAAAAGAAAACATTTTTCTAAATTGATGGAGATGCAGTTGAAGACACATTTTTGTTGTTGTTTGCCAGGCTCCATTACCGTATTAGCTGATGTAATAAGACTACCAGTGTTCTGGGTCTGAGAGTCCCCTCCTTGACAGCACCGTGGAAAACAGGACTTTCATCAGTTACATACCAAAAGTGATGACGTCGTTTGTATTTTTCTCTTTGTAGTGAGATTCCCCCATAAGAGGCACAGTCTTAGCCATCCTAAGCTCCTTGAACATTTAGGGCACAAAGTTGCTTTTTAAAAATTGGTCCATCAAATCAGGAATTTCAAAATCCCTATATAAGCTTCATTGTAGGGGCAGTGTGTTTATTTTATGACTAAGTCACATTGAACATTTTTTCGTGTTTTAGGTGGATAAGAGGTGAGAGGGTCATTTCCAGAAATTGATGCTCAAAGGCCCTAGGTTTACAGCCTTTTCCTGACTTGGCCTATTTTACGTATTTCTTAGAAATGATTATGAAATAAGAATCTGGGGGGCAACAGAGATTAATGAGGTGAAGACTGTGAGAATTACAAAGGGAATGACCCTAAGACCTGAAGTGTGAGAATTCCCAAGAAAGAGGGAGTGGGCCTCAGTCTCCAGGGCTTCCACAAGTGGGCATTTGCTGGGCCAGCCCTGGAGGCTGCAGCAGACACTCGTGGAATCTCATATTGTTCACTTTGCGCCATTCGACAAACCAGCTCACAGAATCCACCAAGCTTTGAAACAGATGGTGCCTGCATCACAGGATGTCCCCTTGTCCTATTTATTCAAGAATGAACCACATCTTTGCAAACACTACAGTCATAACACGGGATCGTAATTGGTTCTCTCCATCTTGGAAAGGGAGAATGGGTGCTTTAAGCAAGTGTTTTTCAAACTGTGGTTGTGACCCATTAAAGTTGTGGTCTGGAATTTAATTATGTTTGACCAATACCTTTTAGTGGAATTTCGTAGAAAGAACAAAATGTACCTCATAATACTTTGTGAAATTGTTTTTCAGCTATCTATCTATCTATATATATAGATATAGATATAGATATGGCTATCTGTGCATTGGGTTACAATGGAAAATGTAGTCTTACTATGGATCAAGCTCCCAAAAAGTCTAAAAGTACCACTTAAGGCAAGGTAAAATATTATTTAAAATTTATTTATTTTCATTTTATGTATATGAGTGTTTTGCTTGCATGTATGTAAGTGCACCCATGTCATGCAATGCCTGCAGAGGTTAGAAGAGGGCATTGGATCCTCTAGAATTAGAGTTATGGATGGTCGATTGCTGCCGTGCAGGTGCTGGGAATCAAACCTGGGTCCTCTGCAAGAGCAGTCAGTGCTCTTAACTGCTGAGCCATCTCTCCAGCCCAGGCCAGTTATTTTTCTAGGCGATACATGGTGTGTGTTTGTGTGTGTGTGTGTGTGTGTGTGTGTGTGTGTGTGAGAGAGAGAGAGAGAGAGAGAGAGAGAGAGAGAGAGAGAGAGACCAACAGAGAGAGAGTTCAGCTATATGCTAGGCAACAGAGTTTGTTCCTAAGGATAAGCTTCACATCAGAGGTCTTGAGATAAAGACATTGACCAAAAATTATGAATAAATCCTTATTTTTCCAGTTCATAAGTTCATAATATCTTTGCTTAAGCAGCAGAGAGTACAACTTGACAGTAGTAGTATAATTTCACATGCTTAATACAAGGAAGAACAAGGTTCTGATTCACTGAGAGTACCTTTTCCTGAGAGGGCAAATTTCTAGACGTTTTTCCTCCTAAAAATCTAGAAAAATGTCCATCTTGCCTTATATTTCCAAACAAGATGAAAATGTTTTGATCTTAGTTTTTCTCATTAGCCTTTCAGGTTTCCTGTCTACTGATAAGTGTAGAGAATGAAGGAGCGGTACCAGGCAAGGACACAGGCGTCCTTCCACAGAGCGATGGGCATCGTGACACTCAGAAGCTCAGAGGCACGTCACCCATTAACAGAACATTTATTGGTATTTATAAGGTGCAGAGTGATACAAGAAAGAGAGAACCTGGTATAGAATGACAATGTCACCTTCATCAGAGGCATGCTTTGCAGCCGGGGAACATGATTGATTGAGGCAAAACTCTACAGAGATGAAGACTGGGCTCCATTACCTCCAACACAGAGCAAGAACCTCTTCCTCAGTGACAGCTGATAGCTGGCTTTTTGTGTGTACACATTGCTGGCCATCAGAGGAAGCAGCCAGCAGTATCTCTACCATATCACCAACTGTCAAAAGCCCATATGCTCCTCACACTTTATGGAGAGTGTTGGACACCTTGTCAGTCTGAAAATGAGTGCACATGAGAGGCATGTGGCGGGCAGATGGCTTCAAGATGTACTTAAGGAAGAGAGTGCACAACAGAATGTTCCCAGGTTTAGTGCTTGCAATGGCATGGGGACCAGCCCACTGCTCCCTTTCTGCAAGCTCTGATGGCTTGTTTTCTGACTTCAAAGCAGCCCATCCTCCTAAAGCTGACACAGAGCTGACATTGGAAGTCTTGGGCTTACTTTACCATGCTTGTCCTCTACCACTTTGGGGGCTTACTTTATGTTGAGGGATTTCTAGGACTTGCTACTTATTTAGTGGAAACCTATGAAGTCTGTGTTTTGACTTTACTGAGAGAAATGAATCCACAGCATCTTTCTTCATAAATATAATGCCCTGGACAGGGATACAGCAGTGAACCAGATAGACACGGTCCCTAGGGGCCCCAGGACCCAGAACAGTTCCAGGATACATTAGACCTGTAATATTCATTGAGAAAATACATGGATGGTGACTTGGTTGGTGGTCAAGGTCTATAGCAGTGCTTTGGGTCTTTGAGCTTGCAGACTCCATCACATCTGTGCACAGCAGTATTTAATTTGTCCTGACCAATGTTATACTTGAGTTTGATTCATATAATAAAAACTACTGACTATTATAAAGATCTTAGATTTCATCTCTGGTTTCTTTGGTTGGCGGAGTTAAAGGTATGTTGAGCCATACCACATCATCCCCATCTTGCCTGGGAAGATTACTAAAACAAAAACAGAATCATCTTGTCTAAGTTATAGAAACAAACACAAAATCATGATGTCATCTTGCTACAAAAAAGCAGAACATTATCATTGGCCATGGTATCAACTCAGTCCCACTAGCACTTTGAACTTCCAGATTGCCATCTTTCTCCCATCCTAAACACGACAGTTCAGTTATAAGGAGTTGTATTTCAGTTCCTTGTCAAATGAGCTGGCACTTGTATCCGCTTTTATCCACAGTCGTTGCTTTAAATACCCATTTAAAAAATTATGTGTGTATGTATGTGTGTCTGAGTGTGATTTTGTACACATGCACATAGTGCTCTCGGAGGACAGAAGAGGGTGGTGGATCCTCTGGAGCTGGAGTTACAGGCAGTTGTGAGCCCACCAACATGGGCTCTAGGAACTAAACTCCAGTCTTCTGCAAGCGCAGTATTTGCTCTTAATTGCTGAGTTGTTCCTCCAGCCCATAGATCCCCATTTTTAAAGAATATTGTTAACAGCACAGTGGAAAAGAAGTCTCATGAATAAATGTAATTAGATAACTATGTAGTTTATACATCCTATATTATCATTCTCAGTGTCTGAATACTAATCTGCTCAACACTTCAAGCTATATAAAGTGTGATGAAAACATATAATCTCACAGTATATTATAATGACTTATCAGAGGCCTTTTTCCATGAACTTAGTGTTGTATGTCAGAGATGAATAGTGTTTCTAATTTGCCAGCCACTTAGACCAAGTTTACTTTAAGCAGGAAGCCTGTTTAGAGAAGTAATCGGAACAGAAATGGTCTCTTGGGAAAAGCTGTTGGTGAGGTTTAACATTTTTTGAAGTATACTTTGTACGTCCTCTCAATGGGCATTTTATAGGCGTTAGACAAAACTGCCTTAAAACCATGCTTAATACAACCATATTTACCATGGATGCTGCTTGAATGTCCAGAGAGACTGCTGCAGAGTGCACGTTTACAGCGAGGCTGAGTCCGGGAAGGAGAGGGTTTGAGTCATCAGAGTTTGAACAGCACTCTAGGATCTGCTCTTGAAAGCATGGTGCAGGCCAGCAGCACCTACTGGACCTTGGAGTGCATTCAAAACCTAGAAACCCTGGCCCAGCCCCACCAAATGAGGATCTGTAATCACACCAGAGCCCCCAGCTGATCTGTATGCATGTAAGAGTTGGAGAGTCGCCATGTCGAGACCTCCCCGCACCCAAACCCTGTTTCTTGGTGGCCAAGCACACCTGGTCATGGTGTCACTTTCTCTTTCCTCCTCTGTCTTTTAAAAGCATCCTTTTTAGAGGCTGACATCGGCAGCTAATGGTTGGACCCTTTCTCGGCCTCCCCACACCACTCCCCGGATTCCCATGTGCTTCCCGACATCCTTGTGCTTACTTTTATCAAGAAATTATTTCCAGGGCTCGCCTCATGACCTTAGATGCTTCCTGCTGCTGAGGGACTTGAGAGTGGCTGTGTACTGTGGATCTGGCTGTTGCTGAGCCTCACTCCACTGGTTCTACTGTAAGATCCCTCTAGGTTGTCCACCAAAATGGTGCTCCCTTTCAGCTTTAAGTTTCGTCTATGCTTGAGCAGGGACTTCTGTCTCTATCGCGGAGCTCCTCTGGCCTCACCTTCAGTTTCTCTGCTAATATTTGCCGAGCGTTGGCAGGGGAAAGGGCAGTCCTGCCAGGTGCTCAGGGGACTTGCAGCCAGGGCTTACTGAGTAGGGAAAATGGCATGCAGTCACTAAGGGCTCACTTGGCAGACTCCTTTGTGAGCTTCATGTGGCCCCGTTTTTACACTGTGGGGTCCAGCCTACCCTGAAGCAAGTGGACATCCACACCCAGACCTAGACTGACCAGCCATTTGGCTTCTAGAAGCAATTTGGTCCCTCTGTTCCAAACTGTGCCTGGGGAAAGGGCTCAGCAGAAAGGTGAACTGGCTATTTAGAAGCGCTTTGCTGACGGATTCAGGCTCTGTGGGCTGGGGGTTAGCGCAGCCAATGGTCAAGGGAACATTTTGGGGGTCAACCAAAATGGGGAGCACCTGGAACAGACTTCTCTAATCAGAAGATACTGGCAGGGGGAGAAACAAAATTGCTTTCTGGCCGTAGTGAGTCCGAGGACCGCGCTTGCAGCTCCCATTCTTCTTGAGGCCGACGAACCAGTTCTTCTCCGCATGCTTCTTGGACACGTAGGTGTTGTAATGGTTCTCCTCCAGCCTCTCCAGGAACAGGCATTCTTCATTTGGTGTCTGCTAAAAAGATGGAAACCAAAGGAGGTTTGAGCTAGAGTTCCTCCTCTGCTCACTAGCTGTGTGACCCTGGGCACCGTACTAAGCTCTCTGTACTCGGTCTGGGATAGGAGAGGGCTATCTGGTATACCTCAGAGGGCCACAAGGACTTGCAGAGGACCTGTGCACAATGAGCACAAATAGCTTTTGCTAATATGTGCGCTTCCCTTCCGCCCACTGTTCCCAGGAATGCTGCATCTGTGCTGGGGATATTCTGTTGGACTCTTGAGTACTGGAATGAAGGCTGGACCGTTCATCTCTGTGGAGGCCTGGGCATAGCAAGACCTCAGAAGCATGAATAAAATGACAGACTGCTAAACTTCCTTTCCATACTGGTGACTTGCACTCACAAGGTTAAGATTCTACATTAGTATTGCTACAAACATGATCACTTGTGCAAAAGTTATCCTAAGCATGAAATATATACTGGAACTTAATATATGCATGTTGTTGTTGTTTTGAGATGGGGTCGAGCTCGGGCTAGTCTTGAATTTCTGGTCCTCCTGCAGCTGCTTCATGTAGACATGTGCCACCATACTCGACCACTTTGAAAAATATAGAAATTGTTTTATTTATTTAGCTACTTGTGAAAAAAACTGTACTCTTTTTTTTAAAAACTATTTGTTATGTTTATTTGTGTATGTGTGTGTGTGTGTGTGTGTGTGTGTGTGTGTGTATGTATGTGTATGTGTACTTGTATGGGCACTTATGCATGCAGAGGTCAAAGACAACTTGTGGGAGTCAGTTCATTCCTTCGATCATGGGGTCCTGGGGATTGAACTCTGGCCATGAGGCTTAGTGTCTAGCCTCTTCACTCACTGAGCCATCTTGCCAGCTCAGAATTATACTCTTAAGAAAATCACGACTTTATTTAAAAACAGGAGAAACACCCTCAAAACCTACCACTCAGAGAAAACTATAGACAACTTTGAAGCATTGGCTTTGGTGGCAGCATAGGGAAGATGTGCATGGCAATGTGACCAGTGGAAGGGTAAAACTGCATCCCCACAGCAGACTCCAGGGCTGCTGGAGACTGAATGGCCAAAGCAGATTGATAATGTGTTCACTGAAAAATGTCTGCCAACTGAAATTGTACCTGCAACTTGTCTGTTAAAGAGAGTGAGAGATCAATGTTTCAAATTGCTATTTGAATGGATTTTAGAAAGCATATACTGAATTTGGGTTTAAGGCAGTTATTATGAGAACTCTTGTGTTATATGTTCTACTTCCAATGACCTGCCACACCTGACTGCCTTTTTTGAGTCTCTACGGATTCTCTTCGCCCCCAGTTTGAGTGGTGAGTCCTTTTCTCACGGCTTCTAATCAGATCGCTTATGGTTCTGTGTGTGTGGATGTGTTTGTTCTATTAGGTTTTAAGCACTGCTGGGGGAAGAGATGGAATCTCGTTGGCCTTTATGGCCTTGTATCTGCCCCTCAGACTCAGAGCTTTGCAGATGATAAGAAGATGACTCCTCACCAGCCAGGGGGTGTGTTAATGTCATTTTTTTCTTCCTGCTTGAGATGGAACCAGATCCCTGCTAGGCAAATAGTCTGCCTGTGAGCTACATTCCAGTCCCAAAGTTAACTTTTATTAGTAAGGAACTGTGCAACAGGAAGGATCCGGCTTCTTATTCATCTATAGTCTAGGGAAATGACACCTGAGTGAGACATTTGGATACTTCTGGAACAAGATAGGCTATAAATACAATATTTAATTGGATGACTCTGCCTCAGGAGAAACTTGGTCCAGACACTAGTGTTGGGGCACATTGTTGAAGTGGAAGGAAGGAGGTGGTTTGGGACTGTGTGGGTTGCATGTCCCTGTAGGGGGATTATCCCATGAAACCCCTAAGTGGGTGTCAGGCCTGCATTCAGTGACGAAGATGAAGATGGCCTGCCCCTCCCCCCATGTCTCTGTCACACTAGAGAAGTTGACACAGAGTGGCTGAGTCATGGCTGAGTCGGCCAGTCATCTCCAAGGTGGCTGCATCCCTCAGCCAGAATTTGTGGGCATTTGCTATGTATTTGGCACAGCACTGGGCACATGTTCCTCAGCTCTTGATTCATGCCTATTGTTGTCTTTGTTTCCTTTTTTATATTTAGCATGCTTTTCCTCTAATTACACAGGTGATATACACTTATTGTAGAAAACCTGGAAAATATAGGAAGCCATTATCACCAACTTAACACCCCCATAGATAACTATATTAATATTTTGGCATATAACTTTTCAAAATAAATTAGCCTTTTCTCATGGACCTCAAATCTGAATTAAGGTGGTTGAATACTTAAAGTCTATTCAGAGCATGAGACAGAGCTTTGGAATATTTTAGCACTTCTCTCTATTAAAGCAAAGATTGCTAGATATAAAATGCTAAGATCATATTTTGGGTGAATTGAAGTAATAACCAAGGCTGGTGGAGGAGGATGTCTTTCTGGAGCTTTGAAGAAACTGGTTTCCGGTAAAATATCTCCTCCAATATTTTAATTTAAGTAAGGAAAAATTAGAATAGCTGGGCATGATGGCACACACCTTTAATCCCAGCAGAGGCAGACAGATCTCTGTGAAATCAAGGCCAGCCCAGTCTTTAGCAAGTTACAGGCTAGCTGAGTATATAGGAGATCCCATCCCATCTCAAAACAAATAAGTTAGAATAAGTATCAAAATTAGTTTCAAATAGAAAAAAAACTTACACTGTGGTGTATTCCTCAATATATGGTGTGTGTGAGGCTTGTTTCAAAGGCATCACTGATGCAGTGTCTCCCAGGTTATCTGTCACTAGTGGGCAAAGTCTGTGTGATGTCTCACTGGACCTTCAGGAGCCTATGTAAGGCAGTCACTGTCCACTACTATCTCAATTTAGACATGGCTCACAATGGGCAAATGACTTGCCAGAGTGGTGGGTCATGAGATTCAGATGTGAATCTGAGATGGTATAGTTGAACATTGTTTTGATGACCAATTGGAAGAACTGATCATCAACATTAACATCTACTTCCCATGCAGCAGTCACTGCCCGGCTCCAGCCTGAAGTCTTCTCACTGTTAGTTGTTTCAGCTAAAGCATGTGAATGACAGGATTCCATCTCCTGCCCCCTCCCGGGGAACTACTCTGTGTTCACACACAGCTGGCTTTATACTAGTGAAGGCAAGCCCCAGGCTGTACTTTCTCTACAGGCTGCTTTTTGGTAGGCATCTTCCTGAAAGGGACAGAGCAGGTTGGATCCAGTCACAAAATACAGGCAAGCCTCTTTGTGGCTGCTAGGCTTCAGAGAAGAGATCACTGAAATCCAGAAACATTGCAGGTTGATTTTGCCTCACAGGTTAAATCTTTGAGTTGAGAGACCACAAGGGGCCAATCAGATTGCCTCTTTCTGTTTTTCTTAGCAGAGATACCTTGAGAGGCCAATCAGATTGTTCCTATTTTTATCCTTTCCCCACTGAGACAAGGTATCCCCAGTCAGGCCTGTATCAGGTTCTGACTGAAAGAAGGAAGGAGGTGATGTGGAGGGCTTTAGTTACAAAGAAACAGTGAGATGACATTTCTCCACACTGCCCATCCATCCTGTGGCAGGAGCCACAGATCAGTGCTGAATTAAGTTACTAAACTTTTTATCATTTTAATCAATCTTCCCAGAGTAAAAGAGTCTATTTAAAAATTTTTATGCATGGCATACAAATGACTGTGATTTTGTTTATATATATTTAATTAATTTGTTTATTTTTATTTTACGCATTATGAGTGTTTTGCCTGAACATATGTAAGTGTACCTGAATACATGTATGTGTGCAATTCTTGCAGAGGCCAGAAGAAGGTGTCTGATCTCCTGGAACTGGAGTTACAGATGGTTGGTGGCCACCATGTGGGTGCTGGGAACTGAACCTAAGTCCTCTGCAAGAATAGCAAGTACTCTTTAACTACTGAGTCATCTTATATATATACACACACATATACATACACACACACATACATGCACACACAAAGCATTAAGAGACACACAGATAGTTGGTCAACTCAAGAAATAGTTTTAGAATGAATGAATAAAATAAGATTAAGTATTCTGGAATGAGTGCCTAAGAAGTTACTAAAATATCAATCAATGTTTCCCCTCTATCTGTATGACAGCTCTCTGAGTGTTCTGAGAGAATGCCACAAGAAGCTCTTTTATGTTTGTGCCTAAAATAAGGCAAGGTGGAGGGTGGGAATCCTAGTGGAAAAAATAACAAACAGAGACTAATTGATGGTTTTTCATTTGCATCACTGTGTAACGAGATTTCTAGAAACCTCAAGCCCCGGCTGAGTCAAGAGGCATCCAGCTTCGTACTTACTGAGCCATATAAAAGTCCGTCCATGTCCATGGCCAAGTACTGGCCGGTCTCCGTTCCCTTTATATACACCTCGCCCGCGCTTTCCGCACTCAGCTGCAGCTGAACTGGAATGAAAATGCCAAAGGCAAAGTAAACAAATGCCACGCTTTTGCCAGTACACCCTGCAGCTAGGACGGCTGCCATGGAAAATTCTGCTCATTGGTTTTGTAGAGCCCCCAAAGATGAGCCTCTAATGTATCAGAACACAGCAATTCCTTTCCCTTTGGACTCCAGGGAAAGCTGTCCGTGGCGAATTATGTTCCTAACAAGCTGAAACAAAGACTGGCTTGTGCACCCATCCACCCTGTGCACATCTGCCCAGGGCCTGCCTTCTCTCCCTGTCATCTAGGGGAAAAATAATTACAGAAGAAGTGGCTCTAGT
Organism: Eospalax fontanierii; assembly: GCA_035773235.1. Taxonomy (NCBI): domain Eukaryota; kingdom Metazoa; phylum Chordata; class Mammalia; order Rodentia; family Spalacidae; genus Eospalax; species Eospalax fontanierii. The sequence continues at coordinate 23,850,093 of CM069527.1, read as the reverse complement.
TCCTCTGGCTCTGTCACCCCAGAACTCCTAGGTGCTGTACGTCAGACTATGACAGCTGCTTTCATTGTCACCCTGCTCTTCGGGGCAATTTCATGCCCTGCACTTTCAAGGTAGGGAAAGGCTTGCCAGCAGATCAGTAGTATTTTAAAATCAGAGATTGTTCTTTTCCCAGAAAGGGTCCTAGGGAGTCAGGACTGGCTGCCACCTATGAGATACAGGAAGTACACCCACGGTGAAGTTCAATGAACCTCATGTGTGTGTGTGTGTGTGTCCGTGTGTGTGCATCTGTGTGTCTGTGTATGTCTGTGTATGTGTGTGTCTGTGTGTGTATCTGTCTGTGTGTCTCTGTGTGTGTCTGTGTGTGTGTGCGCATGTGGGTAGACAAGAGGACAACCTTGGATGTCATTTCTCAGGAGCTGTCTACCTTGTTTTTGTTTTGTCACATCTTACAGTTCTTTTTGACTTTTATTTATGTGTGTATGTGTGTGGTCTTGCAGAGGCCGGGTGAGAGCGCTGGAACCCCTGGAACTAGAGTTAAAGGTGGTAGTGAGCCATCTGAGATGAATGCTAGGAGCTGAACCCAAGTCCTCTGCAAGAGCATTAAGTGCTCTTAACTGCTGTGCCTTCTCTCCAGCTCTTACTTTGTTTATAAAGACAGAGTCTCTCACTTGGCCTGGAACCTGCATATTATGCTAGGTTGGCTGGCCAGTGAGCCTAAGGACCCACATATCTCTGCTTCCCTAGCACTGGGATTTCAAGCATACACCATCACACTCAGTTTTTAACATGACTTCTGGGAATTGAACTCGTGTCCTCATGCTTGCATGGCAAGCACTCTACTGACTGGATTATTTCCCCAGCCATCACCAAGTTCTTGCTTACCCAGGGATCTTTGCACAGGCTGTGCCTTCTGTCTGGCACCTTCCTCCCCCAGATATATATGAGGTTGGTTTTCCTTCTTCTCAGGCCTCAGCCTAAATATCGACTTCTCAGTGAGGCCTGCTAAGTGCATGTGGCACTCTGACAGTGGGGCCTCTCCCCGTGCCCTGATCCCTACCTGTGCCTTCTCTTTCTCACTCATTTGCTTCTTTCATGCACTCAGCATACAATTATCTTATCACCTGGCATTTTATCAACTTATTTCTTCATTTCCAAGGAGTGAAAGGAGAGGAAGGGATGGAATTTTGTCTGTCTTCTGTCCTCTTGGGTCCCCAGCTCTACCCACAGTGTCTTGGTATCTGTTAAATGAATAATGCTAGGCTAATGTTGGTGGAGATGATTCTGCAAGGCCATCATCGGTAAGCTGAGTTTCCAGCACTTTCTGTGGAGTTAGTGGGGCTGAGGTGAGAGGCATAAGACTTAAGGATGGGCTTTACCCCAAACCATCAGGGTGGCTTTGGCCAGGCTAACTAACCTGTCTTGGGCACAAAGCAGTTTGATAGAGATGAACCCCAAACACCTGCCACAGTGCCCAAGATTGGTTAAGTAGCCTACCTAACTATCACCCCAATAGCTGGGGGCAGAGCCCAGCCTCAAGCCTTATGGTGGAAGGAGAGACTCGATTCCTGAAAGATGCCTTTTGACCTCCACATATTGAATGTGTGTACCTGTACACACACATGCACACACACACAATGAATAAAATAAAAAATACTGTAAGAAGAAAAGCCTAGATTGTGCACTTTAGATAGGTGAATTATATACATGAATTCATCTCAGTAGAGCTCTTGGTTTTACATGTCTTATATGTTTCCTATCTTCATGGTTTTCATAGAGCCTTCCCATTTGCATCCTATCAGTTTCTCAGCATAGTCCTATATGATTAGATGAGATCAACCTACTGAATTGCCATACTGATCACCTACACATGGTGGGAGCCATGCTAGTTTCTGCTTTAGCATGAAAGAGATAAAACTAGCATGTGGGTTACAGACTTAGACCTGGCTGGGCTGCGTATTAGCTTGTGATTGCTGGCAAAGTATCTGGTCTCCTTAACCATAGCCATAGTGGTAGCGAGGGCTGAGTGATCCAGGGCTGGAAAAGTGGCCAGCCTAACCAAGTCATTTCCTTTATCTGTGACCTCAAGTACTCCTAGAGGACAGTGGCACCTTCCCCAGTCTCAGGGGCGGGGATAACGCTTGGTGAGGGTAGGTTTTAATCAAAGCTATTCTTATGAGATGGGGTGGAACCATGGCCAGAACCCATCTCCCATGCACGCTGAGTTACGTTCCCTTTCTTCACACGTCTTGAACTTTCTTACTTGGATTCTTGAGTTCAAGATCAGACATGGTGGATGGCTCTTTGGGATCCCATTTGTGGCCACAGAATGAGTGTAGCTAGTACCTGGCACTTTGTTTTTACTTATTACCCATCTTTGCAAATATTTAGTTTAATGTGCCATTTGTGATACAGATATGCTAAAAGACAGAGTCTTTAGGTAATCGAGGAAGATTCATTTTTAAAATAGTTTATTTTTATCTTCACTTTTTTTTAAATTTATGAGTGTTTTTCCTGTATGTATGTAAGTGTACCACATGTATGCAGTACCTGTATGTAGAGAACAGAAGAGGTCACTCTAGCCCCTGGAACTGGAGTTATAGATGGTTGTGAGCCACCTTGTGGGTACTGGGAACTAAATCTGGTCCCCTACAAGAGTAGCCAGTGTTCTTAACTGCTGAGCCATCTCTCCAGTCCTAGAAGATTGGTTTTTTTGAGACAGAGTCTCATGTAGCCAAGGCTGGCCTCAAACTTGCTATGTAGTGAAGGATGACCTTGAACTTCTGATCCTCCTGCCTCTACTGCTCAAGTATTGTATTACAGGTTTATGACACAACACTCTGTGAGGAAGATTTTGAAAAAGCATTTCTGGGCTGGAAAGTTGGCTCAGCAGTTAAGAGCACTGATTGCTCTTGCAAAGGACCTGGGTTTGGTTCCCAGCACCCACATGGTAGATAACTTCTGTTCCAAAGGATTTGATGCCCTCCTCTGGTCTCTACAGGCATTGCACAGCATGGGTGCACATACATACAGGCAGGCAAAACACTCAATACACATAAAAAAAAATCAATCAAAATGTAAAAATGAATAAATTAAATTCATTTCCTAGTTCATTTCCATTCTGCCTTCTTAGATTCTACCTATTTGTCTTTCTGCAGGGCTAGACAAGGGCGAGGTTCCCTCTAGTGGAATCCCTCATGGTCTCAGTCAGGCCTTACAGAGGGAAAGAAGAGCTGGGGGCCTGCCTAGCACATGACTTCAGCCCTCATTCATGAGCCCCACACCAGGGCTGCTGTGTTGGTGAGAGCTTGTCTCAAGAGTTTCCTCTGTAAATATTATTTCTCCAGGATGTCCAAGTTTCATAGCTCATTTTCATGGGATTTCTTTCTGGCTCAGTTTCCTACACATATATTTCTGTGAGCAGGGCTGGCAGGAAGGAGCAACACCCAGCCCACACTGTTTACGTCCATGACTGGATGTGTAGCTTCATGGGACTTCACTGGAGTTCTCCAGACCAACATCTTCTTTCAGCTACCCCAGAGCAAGGGCAAGGAAAGAGAAAGGATGAGAAAGGAGCCTCAGAAAGAGTCAGGGGCTGCCCCACAACACTACTTCCTCCTGCAGCAGGGCAGGGGGAGGGCTGGAGAGTTGTTCAGTACACCCATCCATCATGTGTGCAGCAGACATGGTCCCTGCTTCCAGGGCTTACCCAGGCCTCGGGATACAGACACACAGACATGAGTGAGAAAGGAGCAAAATGACAAAGAGCCCATTGGTTTTGGAGCGGACAAAGAGCCAAAAGTGCACTAAGAAGTGTCTTTTCTTCTCTCTCTCTCTCTGTCCCTGTCACTGTCTCTCTCTGTGCCTTCCCTGCCTGTCTTTTTTTTTTCCCTTCAGAGAAAAGCAGGAGATAATATGTAGCAAAGAAATTGTAGGAGAATATGAAAATAGTTGATGAAAAATTCCTAAGGAGCATGAGCCACTGTGTACAGCTCATGAGTAGACGTGTTGGTTAGATTTTGTCAGCTTGACACAAACTGGAGACCCTTGGGAAGAAGGAACCTCAGTTGAGGAATTGTCTTCATTCCCTTGGCCTGTGAGTCATGTTTGTGAAGCATTTTCTTAATTGGTAATGGATCCATGAGGGCCCAGCCCACTTTGGGTGGTGCCATCCCTGGACAGCTGGGCCTGGACTATGTTTAAAAAAATGTTGAGCAAGTCAAGGGGACCGAGCTAGTAAGCAGCATTCCTCCACAGTCTCTGCTTCAGTTCCTGCCTCTAGATTCCTGCCTTGAGTTCTCCCTTTGGCTTCCCTCCATGATGGACTGTGAAGCTGTAAGATGTAATAAACCCTTTCCTTCCCAGGTTGCTTTTGGTCAGTGTTTTATCTTAGCAATAGCAGTAAATGTGTAGTAAAATATAAAACCGTGTCACATAGCAACCAGGTCTGGACAGCAGCTGCCCTGGAGAGGTTGGGAAGGGCTAAGGCTCGGGACGATGGAGGAGGGAAGGCCTTCATCCTACTGCTTCGTTTCTGTAAAATCAGTTCAGCAACCATCTCTGGGTCATAGGCTGCTGGTATTCGCTGGTCTTTGGTCGGTATCTAGGGCATGGTTTTGTGTTTTACTACATACATATTTATGAAGTATTACAAGCTTCTCATTAAAGATTTACCATTTCCCACAATTCTTCTTCCTGCCTTCCGCGGTGGTAATGTTTTAAAGTTCTGTTCCTCCTCAATGGGCAGAGCCCCAGCGCTGCTAAAGACTCTCATTCTTTTGTTGTTGTCATTGTTTTTGAGACAGGGTTTCTCTACAGTCCCAGCTGGCCTGGAACTCACTGTGAAGACCAGGCTGGCCTCAATCTCACAGATTTACGTGATTCAACTGTCCATTCTTTTATTACTTATTTATTAATGTGTGTATATGACATATGAGAAAGGTGCATGCATGCTCTGGTGCATGTGTGGAGGTCAAAGGACAACTTGGTGGAGTCAATTCTCTCTTTCTTTATGTGGATTCTGGGGACTGAACTCAGGTTGTCAGACCTGCATAGCAAGTGCTTACCCACTGAGCCATCTCACTGGTTCCAAGACTTATCCCTGGTCACCCAAATGGTGATGATCTGTAACTCAGGTCGGGCTTGACCCCAGGCTGTGTCTAGATATAAATACAGGGATCCATACAGTTGGGAGCTCTTGGGATCCAAGAGTACTAGGGAGTCAGGAAGGGATGGAAGATCACAAAAGCTAAACCTTCTCCATTTTTAACATCCTCCAGTAGGTGAGAACCCAGAGCGAGGGGTGGAACAGTTCTGTAGCTTCACTGGAAAGTGGGAAGCTGTGAGGGAACATTTCCATCTGTGTGGTGAGTGGTGCTGGGAATCCTCCCCATGCAGCCTCTTTCCTACGTGCTGGGGAGGCCAGGGGCTGTGGGCTCCGGGAGGAGGCTAGAGGTAGAGGTTAGGTATGCTTAGGAGTGTGCCATTTCTCTCCAGTTTCTGTTCCAGCTATTAATCCCGTGAAGGAATAAGTCCCACCCACCTTTGCTGGAGAGGAAGTTCCTATAGGAAATGCAGACACAGCACAGAGCCCCGTTTTGCCTTTGCAGTCATAGCTCACTTTGCCAAGGAAGTGAGAAGAGAAAGGCTTCCCTCACGGTGGGAAGTCTGTGAGAATGGAAGGACAGTGGTTCTGGGTATGCCAAGGAAGTTCTTAACTGAAAAATGAGGAAAGTCCGCAGCTAGAAGGGTACTTCTTTTACCCCAGGTTTGTACTGGGGACCATAAATTTTGAATTAACAGAATGGAAAGCAACTTTCTAAAGGTACTCTAGTGGTAGATAGAAAATTCTTTTAGAGATATTCAGATGGGCAAAGTCCTATAAAAATTGGCTGGAAGAGGTCTGGGAATGGCTTGTGTGGTAGATTTTTTAAAGACAAGGTCTCACTCTGTAGCCCAAGCTAACCTGGTACTTGCAGTGATTCTCCTGTCTCAGTCTCCCAAGTACTAGAATGGTGAACTTGAGCACCCTACTCAGCTGTTTGGTGGATTTGTGACCCTAAGGGTCTCCAGTAGAATCCAGAGGCCTGTGCCCCTGCTCACCACCCATGGCCTCTACATACTGCAGCTCCTACCCGAAGAGGAGCCCAGAACTTCCCAGGGGCCCCGCCAGCCTCCACCTGGGTATTCACAGCTTGTGGCTAGGGGACAGCCTGCCTCTGTTTTCCTCTCTGTGCCCAGAAGCTTCCATGGCGTCATAGCACTGGTCTGTTCATGATAAGGCATGCAGTCTCTTCCAAGAGTAAAGGAAAGTAGTTCCAAAACAGTTAGTGCCAAGAGCTGTGAGCTCCGCAGCCTGCACCCCATGGCCAACACCAGCATCATCCTGTGCCGCCCTAGGTGACAGCTGGTGCCTGGGCCAGGAGAGCCAGCAAGGACGGCCTGCTTGTGCGGCACAGCCTGCCCTGGATGCCTGCTGCCCTGGGAGAGGCCGCAGAGATTACGTGCCTAGTTTATTCTGGGTTGGAGACTTCCTGTCCTTGGTTGTGTTTACTCAAAGTGAGGTCAGCTTCATTCAGAACTTAGCCAGGTTGTTTTATGTCAGTGGTATTTATAATTAAAGTGTAACCACAAGCCCAGCTCCACAAAACATTAAAGACAGAGAAGAGGGAAAAAATGGACTTGAGGGAGAAAAAATTCCAGTGGTTTGGAATATATATTTGGTGTGTGTATACACACACATGCACAGATACATATGAAAAAGACTTTTCCTAAGGCTTGTGATGGTGTCTTCTCTTTTATCATGTGAAAAAAAAAGGTCTGGAAAGTTTTTATTTAGTCTAGAGATTGATACATATGTATGCATATGTATTCATACGTATATTGTTCAGTTTCTCTAGAAGAATCCCTCTTACAAGGGATCTGGGCGGGACTGCGGGACCGAGGGGCTGGGAGACTGATATGCCACATGTGGCAGGCTGACTAGAGTGCCCTGCTAGGAGAACATTCTTCCTTGAAGGCCTGACAGCAGGGCCTAGCCCTACCCAATGTGGTTATTTGGAAAGCTGTCTGACTTGGGGGCCAAGCTTTTAGGGAAGAAAATGCCTTTACCATTAAGTATGTAATCACAACAGACCAGACAGCGGAAGTCGAGGCTCCCCCAAACGGCATGCAGGGAGGAGTTTCAACAAAGTGTGGTCTGCCTGGATCCAAGGCTGTGAAGTAAGATCTCTTTGACCAGCAAACTCCCTGAGTGCCTTTAGGATGTGGCTGGGTTTATAAATATTTGATTGGCACATGCTGTGCTCAAGAACATTTCCATCTGTGTGGTGAGTGGTGCTGGAAATCCTCCCCATGCAGCCTCTTTCCTATGTGCTAGGGAGGCCAGGGGCTGTGGGCTCCGGGAGGAGTCTAGAGGTAGAGGTTAGGTATGCTTAGGAGTGTGCCATTTCTCTCCAATTTTTGTTCCAGCTGTTAATCCCGTGAAGGAATAAGTCCCACCCGCCTTTGCTGGAGAGGAAGTTCCTGCAGGAAGGAAGAACAGACAAGCACAGAGCCCCTTTCTGCCTTTGCCCTCATAGCTCACTTTGCCAAGGAAGTGAGGGAGAAAGACTTGCTGGGAGAAGGCCTGGGCACGCAGTGGCTCTGTGCCAGGCCTCAGGAACTCCAGTTGAGACAGTAAGGGGTCCCTGTGCAGTCTCCATGAGGGAATGGTCACATCCTGTTAGGTCTAGGGTTTTCAGAGTGATGCCTAGTGACCTCACGGAACTGTCGTTAGGTGGAAATGACCGTCTATGCAGTGCCTGCTATGTACTGTTAGGTATGAAATTATCTGGTACCAATACAGTTTGGTTACTCTTCAAATTAATATCTACTAGACACTATACCAAGTGACAGGCAACATGACGGACACAAAATTTGCAGCAACAAGAGACAAAATCCAGGCTGGATAGGGTCATATATGCTTTTAATCTCAATACTCAAGAGGAGAGGCAGAGGCAGGTAGATCTCTGTGAGGCTGAGGCCAACCTAGTCTACATAGTGAGTTCCAGGCCATCTGGGATTATAGGGAGACCCTGCCTCAAGAGAGAGAAAATTAATAAGGGGGAGGGGGAGAGAAAAAGAGAAAGAGAGACAGAGAGACAAAGAGACAAAGCCTTGCAGGAGAGAAGAACAGCAACTGAGGTAAGTGCAGAGGTGTGCTGCAAGGAGAGCATTTCTCCTGGGTGCTGTTCCCGTGCTCTGGTCCCGAACAGACCCTCTCCTTCACACCTCTGCCTCTTCCTAGACCTGATCACACTTGCACGTCTACTTGTCTTTCAGAGTTACCATTCTACTACCCACAGCAACCTTTTCATAGACTACACCCCCAGCACCTCAGAATCGGTCGTCTTCACATCTGCTTGACCCTCGCGTGGATAGTATGGCCGTGTAAGCAGTAGTCATATTGTACATGGACAATGGCCTGCAGCTGTGGTCCAAGCCACGGGGAGGACACAGGCCCAGACCATTCTCTGTACGGGAAACCAGTGGAGACATCTTACTTAAGTCTATTTTAGAATGGATGGCACACAGCCTCCTCCAGGGTTCAATGCCACAATAATGTCCTTGGAAAGTCCTCATGGCAAGGAAGATAAATTTCTATAACTTCACTATTTTACTTATGACATTTCAACTAGTTGAGGGCAAAGAGACTATGAAAAGAATTATTTTTTGTTTTGCCAAGTTATAAGGTAAGTTCTGTCTTGTGGGATTTAAGATTTATTAAATATTATTAAGTATCTAACTGGCTTCTGGGAATGCACTCCTGTAGGAAGTCTTGGCGTGTGACTCTCTGCCTGTCACCACAGTGTCTAGTCATGCGCAGACCAATGATCGAAGAACAGAACCCTGTGTTTGACAGGCTGTGTGTGAATCACCACTATCTCCGGGTCTTCCACTCTCTGAGGTTCAGAATGACTGCAGCAATGCCACCACCAGACAGAAGAGGGCGACAGATCCACACTCAGGAAGTGTGACCATGCCCAGGAGGCTGTCAAGTGGAGGAGTCCTCTCTCACAGGTAGACTGTACTGAATGGTAGTCAACCTTGTGAGCACTCCCCACTCAACAGGGGAAAAAACTGAGTCTCAGTGAAATTAGAAGATTTTTGCCCCAAATTAGGCCTCTGGGTACACTAGAGATCGGAAGAGCCTTTGGCTGGGCACCTTGAAACTTCTTTCTCAGAGCATTCATGCCACACAGAGAGAATGTTCATTGTTGGGTTAGAAAGTGACCAAGCAGGTCTTGAGCTCCAGTGTTCCAACTCAAGATCCAGGACTCTGACCGCAGAGGACATGTGGATTGTCTATTCTGGTTTCAACAGGTACAAGGGCAAATTTCTGTTCCCCTGGCCTTTGTCCTTAGTTCCTGAGTAAGCAAATAATAGGTTCACATAACCACTCTGAATGTTAACAGAGAAGTTCTGAATCAAAGCCTGAATCCACGCCGTGGCCCTTTGTGAACAGAGAGAAGTACCTTAATATCACCTTGAGCTTCCATGCACTGCACTGACTCTTGATGGTAATAGCAATATTAGTCAGCACATGCTGAACTGTTACCTTGGGCCAGGTGCGTACTTTGTCAAGAATTCACTATATTATCTCATTTAACTCTCCCGAAACCCTGTGATGCAAGTAATACTGTTTTTACTTTACAAGTGAGAAAAAGACAACCCAAAAGATTATGTAATTTGTCCAAGTTCACATGGCAAACACCCCAGTATCCCTTGGATACCCACTTCCTTATACACACTCCTGCCTCCAAGCTGTGCTGGGTTCCCAGGGTTCCTAATAGCTTAAGCCAGGTAACCAAATCCCTTTACAAGTTGTCCCAATGCTATGCACTCAGAGATATTCTATACCATTAATGATAGAATGACTGTAGCAAAGCACATGGCATTTGTCCAGAAACCCCAGTAATTGTAGCTTCTTATTACCCTAAAGGTTAAGGTTTCCCAGAAGAACCAGATTAACCTTAAGAAACATGTCACCAAGATCACCTTTCTCCTGGATCTGGGAAACTAAAACATGTCCCATTGCATCTGAAAATTAATAAGACTTATTAGAAATATTTAAAACTCAGAAAAATTAAAGCATATGCCGCTGAGTTGTATGGGCAGACACACTGTGTACCTTGCCTGACATAATGAGCTAAAATCTACGTTCCCTAAGTGAGGTCTCTGTTCTATACTCTCCTTAACTCCTCAAACTATATAGCTGAGAATGACTTTGAGCTTCTGATCCTCCTGCCATTCCTCCACACCCACCTCCGGAGTGCTTGGATTACAGGGGTGGAGACTCTGCCCAGTTTATGAGATACCAGGGATCCAACTCGGGGTTCAGTGCATGCTAAGCAAGCACTCTATTAACTGGGCTACATTCTTAGCCCAAACCTTGCTTATTTTTAACATTCTAGAGTCTGTATTTTTGGCTTATTCTGTTACCTGTTTTTCAAAGAGCAGAAAGCATCCAGGAGGCCAAGCCCCTACCTGTTGCAGTGGCCCACCCCGGCATCTGACTTTCCGTTCATCCCTGGGCAGAGTGATGAGTGGGAAGAAGACACAGTGCGAGTGTCCATCCTAATAACACATGCAACTGAGACTAGGGAAGAGACTAGCACTGAAGCCATCACTGCACAGAGAGCCTGTAACACTGGGTGCCTGCTCCCAGTGTAATTAAGACCATCTATTCCATAAGCCAGCTCATCAGCAATTTGTATTCCATTTGAAAGCCAGCCCATAGACCCTAACTTCTGCCCTGTGCTCTCCTGCATCTTCCAGTCTCTCTCTCTCTTTCTCTCTTTCTCTCTCTCTCTCTCTCTCTCTCTCTCTCTCTCTCTCTCTCACACACACACACATACACACACACACACACACACACTCCTGATTTCCTCTTTTGGCTTGCAACATCTTTGACTCTTGAGATGGCTGTTCATTTAAGCATGGGCCAGATTTGACTTTTGGCTTCCCTACAACATCTAATACCCTAGTGGTTCTCAGGGAATCTCTTATTCTTAGCAGTAGAAACCAGACGCCTAATATCAAAGGCACATACTAACACCAGTACTGAAAGTGCTGGTCAAGAACATCCTTTTCCCTAAGTCACACCTCCATTTATCAACATGGTGAGAGAGCCAGGCTTATGGGAAAGCGAGTAAGGTCATGAGCCCCTGACTCCAGTAGGGTCTGGAGAATGACTTTACACCTCCCACTTACCACAGCCACATCTGCAGCATGTGCTGCAGGAAAGCTGCGTAATTTATGATGTGTTAGACTATGCGCATAGACTAGGATTCACAAATCAAGCCCAGCAGAATCATCACCAGGAGACGCTGTTAATTTGAAACTGAGCTGACATCTTTGTGCAGGATTTACCATCCCTGTCCATCATGGGGCAGGCAGACCCCTGGCCAGCCTTGGGGCCATATCTTTTGTTAGTTATAAAAACTTGGCAGTGAGGGGGAGTGGCGTGTGAGCAGTGACTGAACCTTGACAATCAGTTGTGTCAAGTCATCCTTTCAAAAGCTTGCAATAGAATGCCATTAGCTAAGTGGCAACCCACAGTTCCCTGTTCTCCAGCCCCTCCTTGATATGTGTATATCACCTCGCCTCTGAATGTGTCATGCTGCATAGAGGCTTGGAAAGGGGGTACCTGGATTGTGTTCCCACCCGCTTCCCATCCGGGACTAGTAGAGACACAGGAAGGTGCCTGTGCAATTCAGATAACTGCTTACTGTGCTGGTCGCTCCTGTCCCTTGTCCCATCCACAGTGCCGTCTGGAAGGATCCTCAGAAAGTGGCCTCCGTTGCTGCAGTAGAGCAGTTTGGGCTTCTTGTAATTTCCTGGAGGCAGATTAAACTTCTCGGTCAGAGCTGTGAAGGTCGTGATTTCCCCTTCAGCCATGGCTCAGCGGTGGTTAGTGGTGGAACTTTCAGGACTGAAAGAAATTAAACAGACCTGTAGAACATTCTTCCAGCAAAGATGTGATGGACATTTTCAAGAGGGGAAGGACCACGGAGGGTCACAGACTGCCCAGGTGATGCCCAAAGCAGACAAGACTATGAGGTGGTCAGCGGAGGGAGGCTCCTGGCCTGGGCGGGGTTTTCTGGACACTTCTCTCTTCGCAATTGGACACAGCTTTGCACCAAACTAGATTTTTTTTTTTTTTGAACTTCAAATTTAATCATTTGGCCAAAAGGAAAAAAAAAAAACCATACTTTGGTCCCTCCTTCTGGTCCACACACATTCTCAAATTAAACATTGAAGTTGCACTAAAATAACACCCAGGGTCTGGCAGAAACCCACAGAAGGCAAGAGACTGAGACTGAGGTTCTGCCTTCCACCCTCACACTGTTTTGACTAGGTACTACCAAGCCCAGGGTGGGCAGAGGGCACTTGGACACCTGTGACCAAAGAGCAGCAAAGGGTTAATACGTAAAAGAGATCTTCTGAGTTTGCCGGCTCAGGGAAGACAAAACCCAAACCAAGGGATGAGGCAAAGGGGTTATGGGGATTTTTAAAGGGCAAGCACTGTACCCAACACATTTTCTGAGACTGTTCTGAAGGCTGTGCCTGGTTGCTACTATTAGTTCATAGCTCTCTACATGCCCTTTTAGCACATAGAGAAGTCAAGTCTGCTCTTGGACTAAGACATCTTTATCTTAATTATCTTCTAATATGAAACACACTTATAACACAAGAACCTATCACAGTATATATTATAAACTTCTAATAGTATATGTACCCACTGAGTATAAATTAAATGTATCACTCATTGACTGCAGATTTGAAAACAAATCTATGAAAATTAGAGTTTGGGGGCATATATTTCTCCAAACATTAAAAAAAATGAATTTCTCATACCTACAAAGACTATAAAAGAAAGATTTTAAAAAAGAAAGAATATAGTATAAAGTTTTACCAATGAGCAACTGCTAATTATACATATGGATTATAAAGTGGTCTTGTACTGACAACAATCATCATCATCAACAACATATTCTGTGCTCCAAGACAGTTTTTTTTTTAAACTTCAACATGGTCCTTTAATGTGGCTACTAAGACTCCTTTTTAAAAAAAATTTAAATTCAGCAGCTAGAAGCTACATATGAAAATGAGTCAGTGAACACAAAGCCCAAGTTTTCCCTTAATTACTATGAAAAAGTTAAAATGATTTTACTGATACGGAAGTATTGAGACCAGAAGTGGGGTTTTTACCCATTGCCTCAAATGTACACTTGTCCTCCACAGTCTACCATGTGTCATCTAAATGCTGCATAGTTCCAACAACCTCCCTTCCTCTGCTAATTTTGTAGCAAGACCCCACATTGCTGCTCAGTCCCAGGAGAAACCCACACCAGAGGTACCATGAGCTCCCAAGACCATCCAGATTCCTGTTTTCCATGCCCAAGTCAGTCCTGCAGAAACCTTATGAGCAGCTCTGACGGGAAGCTAGTCCATCACAAACTAAAGCATTAGTTTGGATAATTTGTCCTAATTAGAGCTGTAAGCTTCTAATTTCTTTTTCTCTTGGCACTCAGTGTGTCTGGGACATTCCCCCATTCTGCAGCCCCAGAGTCTAGTCTCTGACCTCAGTTTCACCTGCTGTTTGTAGCCCCTGCAAGGACCCCCAAAGTCAAATTTGAATATACATATAAACTACATTTAAAGTCAGACCACCCAAAATGGCCCCTTTACATATGGTGAGACATCATTCTTTCCATGACAAATTACTATATTATATTATAGTAATTACATTACTATATTACAATGTAGTAGCAGGTAGAAAATTTTATTTGCATCAACTGCAGAGGAAGGATTACCCTTCACCTTGCATAGTACATTGTGTTTTGCTCCCCGGTTCTCAGTTTCTTCCAAACTTTTCCCTTTGGTGTCAAGCCTCTGGTCTCTCTGGGCTCACCTTCTTATTCCCGTCAGCCTTTCACTTTCACTCTAATTTTTCACTCTACTTCTTTCTGAATCATTTTGCTTTTTCCCCTGCAAAGTGCTGGGGATGGATTCTCCTGCATTCTGTTTAAACATGCACTCTACTACTGAGCTACGCCCCAACTTCCTGGATCCTCTCCTGATGTCAAGCAATACAGCTCTTTCAAATATGAGTAACTTCATCTATCACCTTTCGATTAACATGCACCATGATCAGAGACCCCTTCCTTACAATACAATTAAGGGATCATATTTTTTTTCATTTTATTTACCCCAGATACTTCCTAAGATATGTATTTAATTTGATATACAGGGAACCATAATTACAGTCTAATGGATGCCATTTATATTGTCGATCTTAGGAAGGTAGGTCTTTCTTGTTGTCTAGGGGTTTCCTCCAATGAAGGTTTCTGTTTGCACTTAAAAAATATTTTATTTATTATTTTAATTTTGTGTGTATGAGTGTATTGCCTGCATTGCATGACACACCCATGTCATGCAATGCCCAAGGAGTTCAGAAGAGAGTGTCAGATTGCCCTGGAACTGGAGTTACATATGGTTGTTAGCTGCCATTGAGAGTACTGACAATCTAACCTGGGTCCCCTGCAAGTGCTCTTAACTGCTGAGCCATCTCTCCAGGCCCTATGTCTGCCTTTTTCCTGATGGTAGCCCAGATACATGTCAAGGACGGCCTTTCTTCTGTATCATTCCCAGCCAGGAGTCTCTGTTAGGTGGTTTTCTAAGTGCTAGGCGTGGATTTGATCCTACATGCTTGCATTCCAGCCTCCATCCAATTGGGACAAAGAGAAACAGATACAGCCAGAAGGCTAGATGGAGTTGGAGGCATTAGCTCTGGCTAAAGATGATGCTAATGCTCTCATTTACATGTGTGTGTAAGCCATGAAGTCTGGAAGTCATCTCCTCAGAGCTCTCGCCAACTCAATAAGGAGCACCCAGTCAGTCCTCAGGGGTCCTTTCCTCTGGAAAACAGTGAGACCTGCAGTGTACAAGTCCACAGCTCTGTTCTTTGCCTGTGCTTCCTATTAACAGGACAGTCATGGGGTGGTGGGACTGTGCAGATGTCTCCTCTACTATCTCTTCAGTTCACATCTGTATCTGAACGTTGAAAACCTCATGATGACTCCTGAAAACAAGCCTGGCATTACCGTGGACCTGACGCTCACCGTGGACCTGACACAACAGGGGGAGGGCAGGGGTTGAATCAGCTGAAGCCTGTGGGCTGTGCAAAACCCTTATTTTTAATTTTTATTATATCTTACTCATATTTTGAGCAGTGGTCAGTCCAAAGTTCACTAAAGAATATGAATAAAGGAACTGTACAGCATGATAAAATGATAACGGAGCTGAGTAGGTCCTTAGGGATTTACACAAATTGCTCTAATAAGTGAATCCACTGACTAAGTGAAATCAGGCATTAAACGTAATGTAAATTTTTGAGCTCTGCTTCTTGTTTATTATTTTCTGTTTTATTGGCTGTCAGGAAAGGGGATTATCTGTGAGCTTTGGGAAGTGGAGAGGATCAAGTCCAATGGACTCTCATCATTTTGCACTAAGCCAACCATTGGAGATTTGGGGTGCTGATGAGATTTTAGGAAAGCCAGATGAGTTTCTTGATTTGTCTGTGACACAAAAGTGAAAGAAACATCAGGCTAAATGGAACATCCATGTTAAGGCTGACAAAGGCCTTGAGGCACACAAACATGGTGGGAAGTACACATGCCCAGGAATTCAAGTCATTTTTCAATGTGGGTTAGCAAACAACGACTGCATAGCCCTGTATGGGCAAATAGCGTGTGGGTGTGTCACCCACTCTGGAGCCGTTTCCTCTAATGATCCGTACTCTACCTGCTTCACAGAGTCCCCAGAAGGGCCAAACAAGCACACAAACAAGCATATAAAAAGGTGATCAGACCTACAAGAGATCCAAGTACCTGATTATGTTAAACTAGTTGAAGCCTGGTATGGTCTAGGTCAGCCGTGATTAAAGGCTTAAGATTTTTCTGTTGGTTTGAAAGTAGTTTTTTTATTTTCTCCAGTATTTGCCATAGATTAGCCAAGTCCTTCCTCTTTTTAAGTCACAAAGATAACAGCAGAGAAGATGAAAGAAGCAAAGATCAATGGTGGTTGTGTAAGAGAGAATTTAAGTCATTATTTGAGACTCAGATCCTGACATGTGGACAGTTATTGAAGTGAGACTTAGGAAACCTGCTATTCCTAGAAGGTGGTTGCGCTCAGCATGGCTCTGGTGACGAAGCTGGGCAGACAAACACTGATACTTGAGGGTTTTGTTTTAACCCCTGTCTCTGTTTATACACTACAGAATAGCCATGAAAGAGGACATTTTGCAAACTGTATAAAGCTAATGAAGATAGATGTGTGGGTTTTTATTAAGGTGGAAAAAGTGGTTATTTCTTTAACCCAGCATATATAAAACAGGACTTAGCTTTGCAGAATAGTAATTGGGAGAATTCGACAGATAGATTTGAAATGTTTAAGCTTGCCTATATTAAATAGTTAAGCCTCGGAACAGATAAAGACAAGTCAGCCAATATATTAGAGCATGAAGTTGACAAATCTCAAAGATACTGAGAGGTTTCAATAGACTTCTGTCTTAGAGGATCGAGCCAGAAAATACACAGGGCACAGATGACTGAACTACACAGCTAATAAGTTTAATTGAATAACTGTCTAAGAGGACCTGCACCTAATGATGAGGTGAACACCTCGAGAGGAATCTCGAGGATCCATGGGATAGTTACCAAAATTATGTAAGCAAGCCTCAACCCAAATAGAAGAATTAGTTCCATTCAGACTATGCATTGAATGGAAATCACTCCCACCCATCAGGTGGTGGCAAGGCCCCACGCTGTCCTCTTTTAATGTCTATCAGAGGCTTCTTCTCTCCTCCCTGTTGCTTTGGTACAGGCTCCCGCCCCTCTCACCTGGGTGGTTGTGACTGGCCGACTCTGCACTCTTCTCCAGGACCTCTTCCTTCAGTCACTTTCAGCCCTGCTGTTCATAACCTCCCTACCTCAGAAATCTGAGGCTGGCTCCCTCCTGAAGATCTTTGACTCAGTGTTTTTCTGCTGCCTTCAGGAGAAAAGCCAGACTTCTGCCATGTAAGGCATTTCATGATCTGGTCTCTGCCTAACTCTGTTGCCTCGTCTTACTGGCCTCTTATACTTGCCCCCCACCCCCACCCCAAACACGCTCTCCCGGGCCTTACCCCAAGGCTGCCAACAGCAGGTTCTCTCTTTTCCTTCCGCTGGAGCCTGGCTAAGTCATACTCACCCCTCAAAAATTCAGCACTCACATTTACTCCCCCAGAAAGCTCTATGTGCGTGTGCGCCCCAGCCTTGACGCCCCCACGCCCATCCACACCCCGAACACCGGGTCAGATGTTGGTTCTCTGGGTCCCTGCAGCAGCACTGGGTGTCACAGCCACCTCTTCTCTCCTGTCTCCACCTTCCATGGCTTTCTGCTGCTCTGTGTAAGAACTAAAACCTTGCTTCGGCCTGCAGGGTTCCTGGAGGCCCAATTCTGTTTCCTCCCGTGCCTCATCTCCCATCCCACTCCTCCTGCAAGCCACCCAGACACCACTGTGCTCCCTCTCACCCTGGGATGCTCGCCCAGGCTCTTCCCTCGGTCTGGAGCAGCTCCTATTCCCCGTGCTCCTCCTACCTGGTTAAGTGCTCATTTCGTTCAGTCATCAGTTCCTCCAGAAAGCCTTTCCTGACTTCCCATGATTGGGTCAGGCTCCTCCTGTGCCCACAGGACCACTTCCCATTTCTTCAGTGTGCCCACCTGAGTTGTTAATTACACCTTTAAGACTGGGGTTATTTAATTAATGTCTCCCTTCATGACTGAACTGCCAGCTCCATGGAGGTAGAAACCAGTCTGTCTTGCTCACCATGGCATCCCAGTGGCTGGCAAGATGCCTGGCACCTAACGGGCACTTGACAAATATTTGTAGAGTGAGTGAGTGAATGTAATTTAACTATGCTTCTGACTGCCTGCTTCATTAGTCTCTGAAGCCCTGACACAGAAGCCGCTGACTCTTTTTGCCTCTAGCCCTTAGCAAATATCTACACGTCATGGGCATTGTATGCCTGTTTGTGGATCGAATACCCCAGGCCAGTTCCTGATGGAAACACATTATCAGGAGGCCTAATTAGAAGGCAATGTCCTGCAGGTATTGACAGAAAAGCTAAGCCAAGAACCTTACATGTATTTTAATTGCATTCAGATTATCCAGGAAAACCCATCCTTTGGTTAAGAGCAGGCCCAAAGTCTGTTCCCACTTGTGGCCATTACTTCGGTACTTCTTGAAAGCAAAAACTATGGAAATCAAGGAGCCCACAAGGGTAAGGGTCAGAACCGTCAGATTCATGCCTGACCTCCTTATCTGAGAAGGAAACAGCGTACAGGGCTTGAAAGAAGGATCCCAGGTTTTCTTATTTCCGCCACAGAGCATATGAGGCAGGCACACCCTCTGTGAAGGAAAGTTTGACTGAGGGAAGGGAGACAGTGTGTTCCCTACTGTGCCCTTGGTACACTGTATAGGATCTGAGTGTGGGCTGGCTGGCTGACCTGGGCTGGCCTATCAGCATGCTGTTCCCAAGCCAGTTCTCTTCCATGAGCTGAAATTCTTTTTCCATCACTGACAGTAAACTGTGGACTTGACTATGGAATGGACTTTGGTGTCCAGGAGACAGGTCTTGCAAGTTCATAAAAGACCATTACTGCCCAGTCGGGAATTCTGCTGCCAGCTGTTAGACTATCACTAGAAGATTGAAATTAGCTCTGGGGAGAGTATCTATACGACAGAAATTGGTGAGTGACTGATGTAAATCAAGATTTTTTGTTTTTTCTTTCTCTTTCTACTAGCCCCCACCCTGGCTGAATTATCAACATATTGTTCAACTTGGATTTAAATCTTCTTGGGCATTCATGAGCAAATTATTCTTTTTCACAGAGCCTCAGTTTTCTCATTTGAAAAATGGGGCCCCACAACTGGGGCTGCTGCACTGAGTCAGTGTGACATTAAAGGATAAGGCATCTAAAGTGCTGAGCCTGGCTCTCTAGAGTGTGTGAACACTCACTTGTCACTAGCTCGACTGCTTACTCCCAGACCTCCCTGCCATTGATTATAACTGAACAAAGGAGGCTTAATATTTATCTTTCTGATAGGTTACAGCTTCTCATCATCCCTTGTGTTCAGCCCTCATTTGTTTAGGTGATGAATATGATGCTCTAGTGATGAACTCTCCACAGATTCCATTAAAGTGGAAGGTTGCACCGTCCTTGATGACAGAGGACCTGAGGGTTTACTAGTTTTCCTCTCTATTCTTTTTATTTTTTCCTCTAGTACTGGAGATTGAACCCAGAGCCTCCTGCATGTAAGGCAAGCTCTCTACGATTGAGCTACATCTCCACCACTCTCCAATTCTTTAGAAGCTTTCTGATCCCAAGGCATCCCCAAGCTGCTGAGCATAAACTGCTCCTGGGCTTCCAGAACCATAGTTTGAGATCAAGATGTCGTCATGCTTCAGGTGTCGGGAACTTTTAATCACAGTACCTGCCACGAGCAGAATGCTACAGAACACCCTGGAAGTTTAAATAAGGAAAGGAAAAGTTCTCAAGTCCCTGGATCCCAATCCTGAAATCCAAAATCTAGAAGTTCCTTCCTAATTTAGGTTGCGTCTGCAGACTTTTTCCAGTCTCTATTTAACTAATATCTGTCTAATCAACTGAGGAATTGCTGTCATGTTTGACAAGGGAACTGTCCCAGACCCCACTAGAGTTGCTCTATCATATATGATAGATGGAGCATCCTAACATGTTGTTGTTTTGTTTTGTATGTAGCCTTGGCTGACCTGGAACTATGTAGACCAGGCTGACCTCAAACTCACAAAGATCTATCTGCCTCTGCTTTCTAGTGCTAGAATTAAAGGTGTGTGCCCCTACGCCAATCCTGTCTTATCCCAACTTTTTAAAATCCTGGAAATTCTAGATTCTGAAATATCTAGTTCAGGCTTTTCATATACCAGATTGCGGACAGGAAGAAAGCAGTTTCTTCCTTTAAGTTTGCGTGTGTGTGCGCGTGTGTACATTTTGTTTTGTTTGCTGCTTTTTGAGATAGGTCTTCCTATAACCCCAGCTGGCCTGGATCTTGCAGTGTAGACCAGGATGGTCTGTATTTCACAGGGATCCACTTGCCTCTGCCTTCCCAGCACTGGGATTAAAGGCATGCACTACCACCCCTGTAGCTATATTCTAGCCATGACTAAGTCAGAGAAAAAACATTGTTGCTGTACCAATACAGCTTGGAGGAAGTGGAACTGTCACCTAATCCAGATGTACTACCCAGCAGCCAGCAGCCCCATCCTAGCCTTTGCCCTGACACTCAACAGAGATGAAGAGAAAGAGGCAGACATACACACATCCCCAAAGATCACCTCCAACATTTTTTAATTTCTCCCTCCACTTGGGATCTTTTACTCTCTACAGTCTGTCTCTCTCACCCTCAAAACACTTCCCTACCATAAAAGCATCATCTAGTTGGAGGTCAGACATTCTTTCAAGTGCCTACAGCAAACAGTCCAATGGAGAAGAAAAGCAGAGGCTGCCTGGCCCAGCAGTGTGCTCCGCTGGTCACAGTAATGTCTGAACTTTAATGGGATACTCTGGTCCAGAGTGTCCTGAAGATCTGCACACGTCTTAAACAGAAATATCCTTCCTGCAGACTGACGCATGAAAGCCGGGGCTTCCAGCCAAACATAAAGTGATTCTGCAGGGGCTCTTGCAGCCCTTTCTCCTTCCTTCAACCTCTTCTTACTGATGTGTCTCCAAAAATCATTTTAATCTGTTGTGCGAGTTACAGTCTCCAGAACCAGCCCAGCAAGGATGTTCCTTTTTCCAAGTCAGCTGACTTTCCAAAGCTCATTGGAAGACAGTGTGTTTGCAGTCTTTTCTTCTCCACCCCTGGCTCAGAAAACTTAGCTTCTTGAAAATTCGTCTTATGAAGTTTGTTATCTATTTGGAAAGGCCAAAGTTTGCCCTATCATATATTACCCAACAACCTGCTCTGGACATACTCATAAATAATAAAGTAGAAATGATTTCTTAAGCTCGTGTAGTTTACTACCAGACATGGTCCTAAGCTTATTGTATACATTCATTAATCCTCAAAGTTTCTATGAAGAAAGCATTTTTTCTTTGGCTAGGAGGCAAATGAGCAGAGTAATATTTTCTGTGTAATTGTGTGCCCTGTTCTATTTTCATGTTGTAAGTTTAAGGTCTGAATTTGGACTTTCTAATGCCAGTCTATGATTTTAAAAAATATATTCTTTTTATTTATATTTTATGTATGTGAATATACACATATACTTCATGTGTGTAAGTGCACCCGTGTCATGCAGTGCCTGCAGAGATCAGAAGAGGGTGTTGAATCTCTTGGAACTGGAGTTATGGACAGTTGTTAACTACCATGTGGGTGCTGGGAACGGGACGTGGGTCCTCTCAAGAGCAGTCAGTGCTCTTAACTGCTGAGCCATCTCTCCAGCCCCCTGTCTATGATTTTAATCACTGGTTCAATGCGATAAGAGAATAAATGCACTTTGGGCTGAGCGGTCCTGCTCCTTCTCCCTTGTTTTTACCCTAACAGCCTCGGTAACTTCTGTAGCCCCAGGGATAGCATCAAAAAGACAGTGTTTGCTTTCATGGAGTCCCGCCTTGGCAGTTTCTCCCTTGATGACTGTCTCCTCCCAAGAACAGTGCAGCGGCCACCTCCAGGTTGTTACTCTGATGCCTGAAGGTGACCTGGCACCATGTGCGGTCATCTTGGCCTTCACTGGGTGGTCAGTTGCCATTGCTGATAAAGGTCTTGTGCAAGGCCAGAACCTACTTGGGAAAGGCCAGATTTCAGAGGATTGGAAATGCCCTGGAAAGGGAAAGTTCTCACTATCTGAGATGTGGGTTTGGGTTTCTTTGGTGTCATTAACTCCTTTTATGGTTGGCAGGTCATTTAATATTTCTGTCCCTTGGCTGCCTTAGGTTGGAGATAGAGATCAATGGAAGAAGCACATGTCTAGCATGCAGGCCCTGGGTTCCATCCTCAGCACTATTGTAAAAAAGAAAAACAAGGGGCTGGAGAGATGGCTCAGTGGTTAAAAGCACTGGCTGTTCTTATAGAGAACCTAGGTTTGGTTCCCAGCACCCACATGGCAGCTAACAACCATCGGTAACTCCAATTCCAGGAGACTTGACACCCTCTTCTGGCCTCTGTAAGTAGTGTATGCATGGGTACACTTATATACTTGTAGGCAAAACACTCATACAAATAAAAATAAATATTTAAATAGAAAACAAGAGTACCAGTCTCACGATGAAAGATTAGAGCAAGGCCTGGGAAAGTCCTGACACATAACAAGTTCTAGAAAATGGCAGCTATTAACACATTGCTTATCATAGCCTGTGTTTCCAAGGGTTAATTCTTCCAATTTGTAAGGCACTTGGGACTTCCCAGAGCAGTTTGGGAGCAAAGGAGCCTCTCTAGGAGGCTTATTAGGTCTTGTATTCTCTTTGTAGTTGCTGTTCTTCTTCCTGCAAACTATACGACCACCTCATTCTTTTCAACCCTAGACAACTGTGATTCAGAGAGACTTGACCATTCATTACAGCAAATCTGTGGTTTACCAAGAACAAAGCCCTGAGACATTAATTTATAATATCGCCTCTCTGGTGGGCAACCTCATTTTCAAGGGCCCTAGCCACTCAAATCACTGTAGAAACAGAAAAGACAAAACTCACGTTTTTCCAGATAGATGCTATATGCAGGTGTCTCTGGGAAGGCCAGTGTGCGGCTGGTATTTAAGGTGCTTGGATACGAAGGAAGAATGTAAACCCACAGTGCTTGCTCATGTGTCAGTCTGTTCTGGACCTTGAAAGAGAGCCACAGGGGCCCCAGCTGGGCCCTGGCAGCACCAGGCAGGAAGCCAGTGACAGAACAGGGCCCAAGATTTGCAAAGGGACCCTGTGGGTGTTACAGCTCAAAGAGCAGGAACAAAAGAGCCACTAGTCCTGGTGCAAGCATTCCGGGGCCCAGTTTTTGCAGGGGCTGAATTAGGACAATAGAGCCCTTGTTCCCTTTGCCATCCTTTCTTTTTAAGGACTTTGGCTATTTTTAGAGATTCCTTGGTTTCATCAATTCTCTTCGATCCCACATAAGTAGTCCAAAAAGGACTATTCTTCCATTTGCACTGCATGCCCTATTTCAACGCTGCCAGTGGCTCTCAGGATTCTGTGACACATCCAGGTCTGCACACAGCCCAGCTCTTGGCCGTACCCTGGTGGGTTTTATGGGAAAGAGATGGAGCAAGAGAACACTACCACAAGCTTTTGAGGAATGACTGGCATTGGATAAGGGATGAAAGCACTTGGACGTGAGTTGAAATCGCATATCCAAAAGACTAACCTAAGTGATAACTCTGCCCCTGGTATCTCCTGTCTCAGAAAGGTACGCATTACAATCAAGATGCTGTTTCTTAGAAAATGGTGAGGGCAGGTAGGTACCGACAGCCACAACGTCCACCCCTGTCAGACGAGGCCTCTCACTGGGGCGGTCTTGGCAAGTAGCTCTAAGTATAGTGGGCTCCCAGCCTTCCAGCTCCACAGTCTCTCTCCTCATTTGTGTGTTTTTCTATCTGACCTTCCAAAGCCATTCATCTCCTTCAACACTGTCTCCTTGCTACTGCCCCCTCTCATGTTTTAAAGATCAAAGAACCCCTGTGTTGGGCGAGGCTGTTTGAAAAATGGAGACACTTGGAGTTTTTGACCTTTGAAAGCAGATTGAGTAACAAGAACGAAGAAGAGGCGTTGCAAGGTCTCCTTTCTGTCTTCTGCCATCTTTTTGCCCATAATTCCTCCAGACAGCCAGGATCTACATTCCTGGATCCTCCTTGACTTTGTGAGGTTCCACAGGCTTTTCTGGAATTCTGTAAATCTAGGCCTTTGATAGGGCAGACAGAAGGCAGACCATTTTCCAGTGTTTTCATGGCACGGTACTAAGCCCAATGGTGTAATTTTCCTATTGATCTGTTCTGATAGAAAATAAATGCATGGGTGTTGCTTTTCAACATTACTCTTAACAGGAACAGTCTTTAGACTAAGATTTCACACTGTAAGTTGCAAAAAATCCTTATTGACACAGTGCTTGCGGGCAGGATGTCTGACTCCCAGCATCTAATTCTGTTGGACCACCTCCACCTGAGGAAGCCTTCTCACTGCCCTGACCCTGTCTCAAACCTAAATATGTTTCTCTCATAACACTGGTTACTTACAATTATTACTATTGCTGGTCTCACTCCTGTACACATATATGCACACACACACACACACACACACACACACACATACACACATATATACCTCATTAGATTTTGTATCAGGTTTGTTTTACTCAAATTATATTTTAAACATTCTTTCTCATTCTGTTCTTTCATTATTATCATTATTACTATTTTATATGAATATTTTCTCCATGATAATGCATTTTAAAAATTATTTTTATTTTATGTGTATGAGTGTATTGCCTGCATGTATGTAAGTGCACCTGTGTGCACAGTGCCTGTGGAGATGAGAAGAGGACATTGGATTCCCCTGGAACTGGAGTTACAGATGGTTAACTGCCATGTGGATTCTGGGAATTGAACCCAGGTCCTCTGCAAGAGCAACCAGTACTCTTAACCACTGAGCCATCTCTCTAGGCCCAATAGTGAATTAAAAAAAATACTGAGTGATTGCTAGGTAAGATTTTTACCTACAGCAATTGCTTCTCCTATGTTAGTCTAGCCTCAGCACTCTTAGTTGGCTGACTTCTCTGAGATATGCCAGCTAAGCCCTTCCACTCCAGGGAAAGATTATCAAATGTACATACTGACTACAAACTCCTGGCGATGCTTCAGCCCTTGGGACCACCAGTCTCACTTTCTGAAATTCACTCTTTTCTTGTTGGATTCTGTCCTTTTTCATTATTTTTAATGTGTATGAGTATATTCCTGCATGTATGTAAGTGCACCCATGTCATGCAAAGCCTCTGGAGGCCAGAAGAGGGTATTGGATCCCCTAGAACTGGAGTTATGGACAGTTGTTAGCTGCCATCTGGGTGCTGGGAAGCAAACTTGGGTTCTCTGGAAGAACAGCCCGCATGCTTAAGCACTGAGCCATCTCTGCAGCGCCAGATTCTGTCTTTTTAAAAAATATTTTTTGTTGTTGTTGAATTTTGTGGATTTCATACGATGTATCTTAATTGTATTTCACCCCATCTACTCCTACTTAACCCCGCAGCCCATCCCTAGGACTGCATGCATTTTTCCATATATGTCAAGGCCTGTTGATACACGTCTGTGTACCTGAAAAATAGAAAGAAATAAAGGAAAGGGAAAGAAGGAGCCTGAGAGAGAGGGAGAGCAGGAGACAGGTGTGCCAAGACCAAAACGGGTAAAACGGAGATGTTTAACTGGGAGGAAGATTATACAAGGAGCCATGGGGGTTCAGGGGAAGACAGAGTTCAAGAGAGGGTGCAGTGTGACAAGAGACAGACTGGGAAAATGGGGGGCTTTAACTGGGGAGGGACAAGAGGAAGTTAGACAAGAAGAGAGAGAGGAGAGATGAATAATGCTTAGGCGGTGTGAAAAAGACGGAGGGAAATGTGTTCGTTCAAAAGCCTACTGAAAATACACAAATTGTATCTAAACATGAGTGCATGTGTATAGCTGAAGGCTACATAACAAAAACTACAGTCCAGACATGAGAAACCTCCCTTCAAGGTGCTGTCAGGGTAGTCCAAGAGACTCCCACGATAGCAAGGCTATTGCCAGAGCCCTTGATTATCTCCCAGAATTTGAAGGTAAGACCTGTTGCTGAAGACAGAACATACTTCAGACACAGGACTTGGAGCAGTGGAGCTGGAATTTTTTCTATCATTTTAATGCTTAGAACCAGAGAGATATCTAAAAACCTATTTCAGATTGGTCACTCCCGGGTTTACAACCTTTTGTAGTTTTGCATTTCCATGAAACAAAATCTATGTCCTTGCCAAGGTCTGTAAGATCCTATGTGCTCCAGCACATCTGCACACTACACTGTCCCTGCGTCCTAGACACCCCATCCACTCCTGGAGCTTGGGCGCACTGTTGTTTCCGCACGTCTGCCTTCCCACCATCTGCTCTCTCTCCGGCAATACCGTTCCCCAGCACTGGCTAATGGCTGGCTGTGCTGGCTCTTCAGATGGTGGCTGAAACAGCACCTCCTCAGAGGTGTTCCTTAGCTTCCCCACTCAAGTTCAGTCCATTCCCCAGCCATGTCCTCCTTCATAGCCACCTGTTCCTTTCTTTTCCAATGCTTACCTTCATTTATAATTAGTTATTTTTCCCTTTCTGTGGGTTTTTTAAAAATATGCATTTCTCATCTCTTAGACTGTAAGCTCCTAGAGGACGGAATCTATGTCTATTCACCTCATTCTCCTTAGCCCTCAAGGGCTGGCACAGAAGGGTGTCCCAAATACTTGTTGCATGATGAAGAAGGGAGGGAAAGAGGGAAAGAACAGGTAAATGAAGTTTCCAAATTGCAATTTCTTGACCCAAGGACTCTGTCCCACTAAGGGACTTTCATGTCCCATTCCACTCTCTCTTGTAATGAACTTTGCTCTTCTAAAGCAGATGTTTTTCCTCTAGATTATATTTGCCTCGCTTTCTTTCTATAAAAATAGAGATAATTATTGATTCTCACTCATCAAGTCCCTGTTCCCTATCACCAACATCCTCCTTAGAGTCTGCTGCAGAATTCCTGGGAACCACAGGAAGTAAGTCCACTGACCACTTGAAATGCTCCTGCAAAAATAGACTGGACTGGACCTTCTTCCTGTGAAAGGGCCTCTTACCTCAGGGCAAACATTACAGAGAAATTTTTATCTGCTTTTAGGAGCCTCACTCTTCATTTCCTCAGCCAGCAGCATCTGGTCTGGCCAGACTCAGATTCCTGCTTTGAAATGATCCCCACACTGGCTGGGTCACTGCTTGAGGAAATCGCTCGTTTATTATTTCTGTGCTATTGTTCATGTATTAAAATGAAAAGATGGACAGAGATCGAGGCCTGGAGGGGTGATACTACAGGAGAGGTGGCTCCTTCCTCCCAGAGCTTGCCCTCTCCCTGCCCCACACACAGGTGTGCTCCGTCCTCATGTTCAGGGACCTCTTATGAAATTCTTCACTTGCAACCTTTGTTTGAATTCCTGGCAAGTAGTCTAACTTAACTTCCTTTATCTAAAGAAAACTTTAACTCTTGTGTAATTGCAAAATCTTCACATAAATGGCAGGCAGCCATAAATTCCACGAAAGGACAACAGTGTCCCTGACTTCTTAAGTCATTCACTATGTTCTGCCTGTGAGAGAGAGAAATTCTGGGGAATTAAAAACAGTGATCCCAAGCCAGAACTTTCTCCTTGAACACACAAAATGAAATGAGGAGACTTGGCAGTAAGTGACTCTCTTTCTCCAGGGCAGCGTGACTGAGCAGCACGTCTTCTCCTTCATCACAGGAGCATGGTGCCCCACACTTAGGAAACGGGGATAACTTTTAGATCTCTTGTATCGAGTCAACAAATAAGCAGGTGTGTCAGTTCACCTAGGTTACCTTAAATATAAGGTAAGGACAGAAAAACTGAAATATACAGATAAATAATAGTGAAACTATTTAAAAAATTTATATGTGATCAGTTTGTAAATATTTTAAAATATTTATAAATCATACATGTTTTGCCTGTATGTACATATAAGTACACCTGTATTGTGTATTGCCCATGGAGATCAGAAGAGAGTTTTAGATCCCCTGGAACTGGAATTGTAGATGTCGGTAGACCGACATGTGGGAGCTGGGAACCAAACCTGGGTTCTCTATAAGAACTGCTAGTGATCTTAACTGCTGAGCCATCTCTCTAGACCTATATATGATAATTTCTGTCAGAATTAACTTCTGTTAAATTTTCTTTCTTTTTTTTTCTTCCCTTTTTAACAGAATCTCATGTAGCCCAAGCTAGCCTTGAATTTTCAATGTACTGGAGGCTGGCCTTGAACTGCTGATCCTCCTGCTTCCACCTCCTGAGTTCTGGGATTATAAGTAGTGTGCTGTAATGATTGGTTCTTCTGTCAATTTTTGAATTTAAAAAAGTAAGCATTTTAATAAGTGAAATTATATAAATTTGCGTGTATATAAATATTTTGTAATGGTTAATACTGACTGTCAACTTGACAGGATCTAGAATGTCAAAGAGATAATCTTCTAAGCATGTCTGTGAAGGATTTTCTTCATTTGTTTATTTGAAGTGGGACGACCCATCCTAAATGTGGGTGGTACTATTCCCTGGGCTGAACTCCTGGACTGAATAAAAAGGAGAAAGCAAGTTAGCACCAGTGTTCATCGCTTTCTGCTCTCTGACTGAGGACACAGTGGGATCAGCAGTCTCACACTCCCGCCATGATGGACTTCCCCTGGAACTGTAAGCCACAATAAACCTATCCTCCTCTAAACAGTTCTTGTTAGAGTTATTTTATCACAGAAATAAGAAAATAGAAGATCGGTAGAGAGTGGTGTTATTGCTGTGATAAACCTGCCTGTGGCTTTGTAAGACTTTGGAACTGGTTTGTAGAAGGAATGTGGAAGAGTTGGGAACTTTGGGCTAGGAATGTGCTAACAGTATAAGCAGAACTTACTGATCCATTCTGGTTGGAGATTGGAGAAGGCCGAGAGAAATGTGGACAGTGGACACCTGACTCATGAGATTTCAGAGGGCAATAAGAATTCTATTAGAAACTGCGCTAGAGGCATTATCATTATTTTTTCATTTGTTTGTTTTTTGTTTCTTTTGTTGAGGCAAGAGCTCACTATGTAGCCCTGGCTAGCCTGGAACTCACCTTGTAGATCAGGCTGGCCTTGAACTAATAGAGATCTACCTCCTTTGCCTCTCAAGTGCTGGGATTAAAGACATGTACCTCCGTGCCCAGCTAGAAGCCATTCCTGCTGCATTCTGGCAGAGAATCTGGCTACACGCTACCTATATCCTAAGAATTTGCATTTAAAAGTAATAGATTAATTTCTTTGGTGGAAGAAATTTCAAGACAGTATAGCATTCAGGATGTGGCATAGATTCTGTTCAGTGTTCTTCTTCAGATCTATAGTGAAAGAGAGCGAAAAATGAAAAATGTGAAGTTTAACAAGGAAGGTTGTGGAGCAAGTTTAAAATTGTAGACAAGGAGAGAGCAGGGATGATAAGGCATCCTTAATTGTTAGAGAAACCTCATCTTCACTGGGACAACAAGAAAAATATCCTGAAGGCAAGGCTCCACCCATTGAAACCTCTAGCTTATAAAAACGCAAATTAAGAAGAAAGCCTGAACTGAGAAGAGAGTGTTCCCTGCTTGAAAACTGATCAGGAAAGTGGTTTTGCAGAATTCAGTCATCAAGGCATACAGAAGCCACTAGAGCTGAGGGGCCAGACTCCACCCCACACTGGCCTCAAGACTTGGCAGCATTATTCACATGGTGCTGGGTTTTCAGGCATGAAAGACACAAGAATGAGGGGATTATAGAATCTTACTCCAAGGTTCCGGAGAGCCACTGAAGCCAGACAGTGTGGCATGGTCAGAGTCCCTGCAGAGAGGGCCTACGAGGCTATTGCATGAAGCAGTACAGGTGAAGTTTAAGTTACAGTGGAGATCCCAGGACGTTGCTGATGCCAGAACCATGGGCTATCTGCCAATGAAAGTCTTAGGCTTGGAATGGGACTGGCTTAAGAGAGTGGCTATATGTGCTGCAGGTAGCAGATCTCAAGGTGAGGGGCTACCCGAGCCCTTTGGAACCAAGATGTTTCCATCACAAGCCCAAGATGAGGGACATGGAACTATAGGATTTGGTATTTGTCTGGCTGGGTTTGGGTCTTACTTTGGTCTGATCTTTCCTAGTCATATCCCCATGCCTCCTTTTTGGAATGGGAACTTTTTCTCTGTGTCTGTTGGAAGTGCGTAACTTGCTTTTTGATGTGATAGAGGTTCATAATTAAGAAACTACCTGAGTCTCAGAAGAGACTGAATTTAGACTTTTGAATAATGTTCAACTGTGAAATACTATGGGATTTTTGATGTTGGACTAAATGCATTTTGCTGTGAGTCTGTGGAGGAAAAGGTAGAAGAATACAGCTTAAAAGTGACATGTTTGGGTGTCAAGCTGACAAGGATTGGACTCATGATAGTTAGTATTGATTGCCAGGGTGACAGAATACAGAATGATTGAAGAGACAAGACTCTTGCCGTGTCTGTAAGTGCCATGTCTATAAGGGCTTTTCTTTATATTAGATTAATTGAAGGGGAAAGATCTACCCTAAATGTGGGTAGTACTATTCCCTGGACTGGGGTCCTAGACAGAATAAAAGGAGAAAGTAAAGCAGGCATGATGATATATGCCTTTAATTCCAGCATTCAGGAGGCAGAGGAAGGCAGAGCTCTGTGAGTTCAAGGGTAGTTTGATTTACATAGCAAGTTTCACCAGCCAGAGAGAGAGAGAGAGAGAGAGAGAGACTTGAGCACAAGCATTCATCACTCTCTGCATCCATCATACTTTTGTCACCACGTCTTCTCTGTCAAGATGGACTTCCCTTTAAACTGTGAGTCAAAATAAACTTCTCATTCCTTAAGTTGCCTTGATCATGTATTTTGTTGTAGCAATGAGGAAATTAACCAATACACATATTTATATATAAAACCTATATATAGAGAATATAATTATCATGTGTGCTTGTATAATCTGCTTTTACTCTAAATACACTGGCAATTTTTCCTCATTATTAAACAAATGAACATTTTATTTGTAATGACTGCATAGGATTGCATTATATGAACACGCAAAAACTGTGTTAAACTAATCCTTTACTGTTGAGCATTTAGGCTGTTTACTGTTTGCCACTTGTATTAGTTACTTCCCGTTGCTGTGATAAAGCACCATGACCAAGGCAACTTACAGAAGGAAGAGTTTATTTTGCTCATGGTTCCAGAAGGATGAGAGTCCACCGTGGTGGGGAAGCGTGGCAGAAAGCAGTCAGAACAGGAAGTTGAGCACTCACATCTTTAAGCAGCACAGGAAGCAGAGAGAGACAGTCTGGAAATGGAATGGGTCCCCGGACTCTCCCACCCCCAGTGATGTGCTTCCTCCAGCAAGGCCAAACCTCCAAAGCTTCCCAAAACACAACCACCAGCTGGGGTCAAAGTGTTCAAGTACTTGGCGCCTATGGGGGGCATTCTCATTGAAACCACCACACCACCATCACCAACAAACTGCTGGAGCCATTTTTGTTATCTTCTGTTGTCACCTCCACTGGGAGGCTTTATGAAAATGGAATTACTGGGGACAATCATGTGTGCTTTACTAAGATTTTTACTCTAAACCCCCGGGACTTGGGCTCCACCTTGGCTTCTTGCTTCTCTGTACTTCCTTCTGGTTTATGTGCCTGCTCTTCAAGCTAGGGGAGAAGTTTATTTGAAAATCTTAGCTCTGTTTATTTTGTTTGAGAATCCCTTGTGTGATGGGAGTTGTACTTCCTGTGCTAAACTCCTCTAAGGGTGTTCGGCAAGGGCCATGGGTTCCAGCACTCACCTCTGGGCATATGGCCCAACTGTGTGCAGCATTTTGGGAGTCTAATGTTCCTGGTTGTTGGGGAACAGAATGTCTGGTGCAGCATTGGATGATTGTAACCATAGAGTGGTCTTTTACCTCAGACTCTTTTGGGGACACTGTACCCCTTTGCTTCATAGCCCTCTGTTCTCAGCTCTGACCTCTGCTCATCCCCTGAATTTTAGAAATAACTCAGCTGGAAAAGTACTTGCCTTGCAAAAAAAGACCTAAGTTCAACTCCCAGAACCCATATAGAAAAGCCAGGTGCGGTGGCTCGCACTTGAATCCCAGCATGCGGAGACAGAGATAGGAGGCTTCTTGGGATTTGCTGGGTGGCCAGACTTACCTACTTGGTGAGCTCCAGGCCAATGAGAGACTTTGTCTCAAAAAAGGTGGACAGAGCTAAGGAATGATACCTAAGACTATCCTCTGGTCTCCTCACGAATATGTGGGGGCATACATACATATACACAGTTAATCAACTGACTCCCTTCTTCTTAAAGATTACATTGATTTATTGGGGGATAGTGCATGTGTGCCGCGGGGCCCGTGTAGAGGTCAGAGGCCACCTTGTGGGAGTTGGTTCTCTCCTTTCACCTTTCTGTGGGTTCTAGGGATCAGACTGCCTCCTGCCATGCTTTCTCACCATAAGGGACTCTCATCCCTCTGGAACCATGGGCCCAGAAAAACTCTTCCTTCTATAAGTCGCCTTGGTCATGGCATTTTGTCACAGCAACAGAAAAATAACTAAGAAAACGATCCATGCCTCTAACCACCAAAGATGTGATTTTATGCAAGCTGCTTAGCCTTGGCTCTGTTTCCTAATCTGAATAGTAAGTACCTGCTATCAAGCTGTT
Source organism: Eospalax fontanierii (assembly GCA_035773235.1). Taxonomy (NCBI): domain Eukaryota; kingdom Metazoa; phylum Chordata; class Mammalia; order Rodentia; family Spalacidae; genus Eospalax; species Eospalax fontanierii. Next base: position 23,817,517 of record CM069527.1, on the reverse strand, counting down.
ATAGAGGTCAGATCTGATAACAGGATGAACAGGGATTAGCACAGTATCTATGTGTAGTAGTAATCATGACTCTCATACTTTAAGAGACACTGGGGACTGTGTGGTTTTCTCTAAAAAACGTACCCACTCTGGCCTTCCACCAGGGAAGGACAGTAGTGACTTTGGTTAGAGCCTTTCCTTTTAAGACTCTTAGCAGTGAGTCTGCAAATTAATAAACCAGAACAGGCTAACAACATTAATCAGAGTCGCCCAGGTCAAATGCTCAGCACTGCAACGTCATTTAATGCATGCTTTTCCTTTGCTTTTCATGTAAGTTCTTTTCCATTTGATTGTAAACATCAGGAAGCGGAATGGTTTGCACCAGTGACTCCAAATTCGGGGATCTGGCTTCCTGTGGGCAGTGACTCCCTGGTGACTTTGGGCAAGTTCCTCCACTTCCCTGGATCTCAGCTTTCTTGTTCATATGCTGACAATAGTAATGACATGGTGTAGGGTGGTCTTGAGGAGTAAACAAGATAATGCATACAAGCACACAGCATATACAAAGATCTTGAAGAACATGAGTTACTGTCACCTAACCCAGCCCTGCTGCCCCATCACGTTCCCGTCCTACCTGATACAAGTCTCCCACTGCCAGGGTCAGCTCAGGCGCTGTCAGCCTAGGTGAATCAAATACATAGAGTCTGCCCCGCCCCCCCACCAGACGGCGAGATCAACATCTTTCTGCAAGTCCAAGTCTGGCTTGTGATACTTTCCTTTGATCAAGGCCTTCAGTGCCTGACTTTGGAGTTCCTGGGAGCAGATCTGAGCTCCCTTCCTGAGAACAGGACCTACCACTGAGCTTTCTTCCTTTGTATGTGGCCCACCTTTCTGAGAATTATGAAAAGGTCCATCTCCCTAAGGATTTGATGTACCAGGCCAAGTGGGGCTGGCAACTGCTTGTCTAGCAAGTCACCCCAGGGGATCCTGATACATACCTAGCCGTGTGAACCCCCAACCTCAGTAAAGCTCTTTCACTATTAATAGAGGAAAGTGATTCTGCTGATTCTGCCTAGAGGGAACAAACTTGATTATTTTTCTCCTTTTAGCAAAGTCACTGAAATATCTCCAAATCTACTCCTTATTTTCTTTAAAAGCTGCAGCCCGAGGGCCACTACCCATTTTGATGTTTGTTTTTCTCTTTCTTTCCTTTACTCATATGTCCTTTACTGAATAATTGTCATGGATATTGGGGGGAGGGAGAGAAAGCTAAACAGGGTGAGGGAGGGTTCCTTCTTGCTCTGTTGTGCAGCAGGAGGCCTGGGTTATCAGCAGGTGGCCCAGGTCACATGCAGGCACCTGGATGTGGCATGACGTACATCGGTTTCCCATGATGGTTGGCTTTGGTGAAGCCTAGTGCAAAGACTCAGCCTGCTCTGAACTAATCCAGAAAGTGGCTCTGAAGAATGAATTAAATCCTAATCACAGCACATAAGCAGGCAAGTCCATGACAGGTGAAATGATGCCTCTGGAGCAAGGAAGCTCAGAGTAAAGTGGCTCAGCATTGAAATGAGGTGATGTCATTGGGTGTCAGCTTCTTTCTGCTCTCATTTTATCTGGTAAAATTGCCCCTGACCATTCAAGAATCTGAGTGTGTAGTCCTTCACCTGTCATGCATTTAATGAGCACTTTCTAGTACTAAGAATGAATAAAATTGTGGAGAACAAGGGAGATATAGGGAGGACCTCTTGAGGTTTAAATTCCAATGGGGAGAATACAAGGGATCCTGGATAAACAGAGCATTAGAGCAGTGAGGTCAAGGGCTCTGAGGGAGCCAGATGACAAGCCATTTACAGAGCCTGACAGATGGCAAAACTTCCTGGAGGAAAGGTAGTTTCTATTGGAAGGCAACAGGTAAAAGCACATGCAAAGGTCCTGAGTCTAGGAGCTGGAGAGATGGCTCAGCAGTTAAGAGCACTTGCTGTTCTTCCAGAGGACCTAGGTTTGATTCCCAGCACCCACATGGCAACTCCAGTTGTTGTCAATTCCAGGGGAATCTGACACCTTCTTCTTGCTTCTGTGGGTACTGCATGTGCAAGATGCACTTACATACATGCAGGCAAAACACTCATAAAATAAAAATAATAAATAAAATATTTTTCAAAAGGTCCTGCGTCTAGAAAGCAGATTTCAGTTGGAGAATTAAATAGTCCATCACAGATACAGAGAGAAGACGGTGGCTGGGGCAGCTTCCAGATTGCTGGAGCCCTGTAGCTATTGTTTTGGCAGGACTCTGGAAAACCATGGACAAGGCAAGCTGGGGAGTAACATAATCAGATTTGCATTTTATAAATGTCACTCTGGCTTCTGCGTGGAGTGGTGCTCACAGTAGTCCACACAGTAGGCAGTGGGCAGTGTGGTATCAAAGGGACTGTCACTCTTCACAGCTGCCTGGCCAGGATATCTCAGGGACACTGGCTCAGGAGGCTTCAGAGAGAGAGAGAGAGAGAGAGAGAGAGAAGCAGCATGTCACTATCACATTCCAGGGAACTGATTTCTGCAGGTGCTATTTTGGGAACAAAAGACCAGTGACGTTCGTAAGCAGATTTAAAGGAGGCATTAAGATAACTCAGGCAGCAGTAATACCTAATGCCAGTGAGCCGAGATCCCCTGCTGTGCCAGGCTGGACACTCAGGACTGCTGTCCACTCCTCTCCATCTTGTCCTCCACTCACAGGTGCCTGGGGACAGACCACCTCTCTCTCAGCGGTGTGTAACCTTAAGAACTGTCTTTCTAGTAACACTGCTCTAACTTTTCTGACAGCCATTGTAGTTTCTGAGAAGGTAGGACAGCTAGTGCTTCAAATGCCGCCCAGTCAGGTTCCTCTGGCACTTGATGACACCGGAGCAGATGGCTGAGACCACTGGCCTGGCTTCTTTCATTTACTCTGCAAATGGCCATTGAAAATCTGCTGTGTACTAATCCCATGCTCAGGATGATGAGCAAGTCTGATGGTCTAGCCATTTCCCGGGGACCCATTTTGCCTCCAAGCTGTTCTGGTCTCTGTGCTGAGAGAAAATGGATGGCTCAAGAGCTCCTGGGCATCACATCCATCAGTGACGTCAAACAGGAATGAGCTTCTAATTCTCAGTATGTGAGTTTTGTGCTCACCTCTTGGCCTTTGAACTGGACTTCCTGTGGCTTGGACTTTCTTTACCAGCCCTGTCAGCACCCCAACCTGCCTAAGAAAGATGGGGTATTTCTGCTTCTCCCTCTTATTTAGAGCAGGCCTCATGCAATTTGATTGTTTCTCCCATAACTTCGCTCCACTGGGGCAGAGCCCCATCTGCATGGCTGCTTTTTACTCCCAGTTTCTGGCACATATGCCATGCCTAACAAATACATTGGCTCATGCAGTGTACAGAGATCAACTCAAAATGGATTGACATCTTATTTGTAAAACCTAAAACTACAAAACTGCTACTAGGAAACACATGGGGAAAAGTTTCTCAGTAATGATCTGCGAATACGATCTCCAAAACATGGGAAACATAAACAAAAATAGGTTAAAAGACTATATCAAATTGAAAAGCTTCTGTATAGCAAAGGGAATAGTCAACAGAGTCCGGAGACAACCTACAAAACGTTTTTGCAAACCATATGTCTGGCAAGGGGCTAATGTAAAAATTGCTTAAGGAATTCAAACAACCAAACAGCAAGAGAACAATAATGCAATTAAAAATGACCAAAGAGCTGGGCATGGTGGTACATGTTTTTAATCCCAGCACTCAGGAGGCAGAGGCAGGAGGATGTCTGGGAGGTCGAGGCCAGCCTGATCTATATAGTGAGTTCTAGATCCACGATAGGGAGACCCTGTCTCAAAAAGACCTAAATTAATTAATTAATTAGCTAATTAATTAATTAAAAATAAAAATGGCCAAAGGACCTGAATAGATTAATCCCCAGAAGAATCTACACAATAACCAACAGGTACATGAAAAAAAGAAAGTTCACCACCACAAGTCATCAAGGAAATGCAAGTCAAAACCACAATGAGGTCATACCCCATACTTGTTAGAGTAGCTATTACCAAAAAGATACAAAGTAATGCATGTTGGTTAAGACTGTGGAGAAAAGGAACAGCTGTCTGTTGGTGAGAATGTAATTAGTTCAGCCCTGGAAAGCAACCAGAGGTTCTGCAGGCAAAAATAAGGCTACCACATGACCTGGCAATCCCATTACTGGATATATTGAAATCATTAAATTTTTAAGTAGATATCTCTATGGCTACATCTGTTGCAACCAAGATCAGGAACCAGCTTAGTGACCATCAACAGATAGATGCATAATGAAGATATGATGGATGCATGCATAGTGGAATACTCTTCAGCTTTGAAAAAATCCTGACATTTGTAACAAAATGAATGAACCCAAAGGATATTGTCTACGTGAATAAGCCAGGTACATAAAGACAAGCAGCATAGATCTTGCTTATATGTGGAATCTGAAACAACTCAATGCATAGAAACAGAGAGTAATGGTTGCTTGTGGGTAGGTGGTGGAAACGGGAGGGGGCTGAGCAAAAGGCACAAAGCTCTGGTTAGTCAAGATGAACAGACTATAGACCTGTTGTACAGTGTGATGGCCACAGTCAATACTGATGTGTACTTGAGAGTTGCCAAGAGAGTAGATCTCAAGTGCTTTTATCATACACACCAAAGACTGTAGGAGGCGATAGGTATATAATGAGATTGATGGCGAAACTCACTTCACAGTGTGCACATGCATCAATATATCACTTTGTACATGGTAAATATGCATCTTTAAACCAATTATATCCCAATAAAATTTGGCAAAACGCATCTGTTGAAAGGGTTGTAGGAACAGTGAGTGTGGCAGGAGCCGTCCTACGTAACACATATTGCTGAGAAGACTTGTATTGCCTTGATACATGTGTTTTGTGAACTAAACTTTACTAATAAACTTTACTAATTCCCCAGTTGTTAACCCAAGTAGGAGAATTTTCATTAATAAAATCATCTGAAATTAATCCTATTCATTTTCTAAAGCCAGTGACCTCTCCTTACAAAGAAACCCAAAGAGAAGGGACTGAGGAACAATAGATAAAATTACACTCTTATTATTTGTCAACTCATTAAACAAACATTTATTTATTAGCTACTATGACTTATCAGATACTGGGTGTAAGGAGAAACATGAAAAGCCAAGCTGCAGCTTTCCTTGTCTATTTTTCAAAATGTATCTTATTATTTTTATGTGTGTGAGTGTTATGCCTGCATGTATGTAAGTGCACCCAGGTCGTGCAGCATGTGCCAAGGTCAGGAGAGGGCACTGGAGTTACAGATGGCTGTTAACCACCCTATTGGTGCTGTGAGCCATACTTGGGTCTTCTGCAAGAGCAACCAGCTCTCTTAACCACTGAGCCATCTCTCCAGCCCCTTCTTGTCTATTTTTATTCCTATGGGGGAAGCTGAGGAGCAAAGCCACAGCCTTGTATATTCTAGGCAAATGCTCTGTCAATGCGCTACATACCTAGCCCAAGAAATTTTCTTTTTCAAAAGTGAGTATCTTGGGGCTAGAAGATTGCTCAGTGGTTAAGAACATGTATTGCTTTTGCAGAGAACAGAACCAACCAGAGTTCGGTTCCCGGCCCCCACATCAGGAGGCTCACAACAGCCTGTAACTCTGGCTGCAGATGATCTGACACCCTATTCTGGACTCTGCTGGCACCTGCACTTACACGTGCACATACCACACAGACACACACACACATACATATAATAAAACATAAAATTAAAAAAACTGAACACCTGCATAGGTCGGTCTGGAATGGTGCCAGCAACCCTCTCCCCTGTTTGATGAGCAGGAGGGGACAGTGGGCCAGGCCAGTAGGTGGGGAGTGGGCAGGGCCACTGAGGAAGTGGCATTGGGGATGAGCAGGAACTTGCCAGGTGGGCTGAGGGATGTATAGGAAGCCACTTGTGTCTAAGTCTGTCTTGTCCAGCAGAGGAGGATTTGTGAACCACATAAAGAAGGAGCCAACCCATTTCCAAGAAGCAGGATACTGACCCTCATTCCTTGAAGTTGGTAGCCCACGGTGGGCAAAGGACTCAAAATAATCCACCGGTTGCGGATGTTGCAGGAATGAATACCACCTTTTTTAGGACAAAGGTTCTTGGGGTTGTACTGCCTCCATCCTGAACCTGTTCTGCTCCCTTCCAGGAGTCTTTGTTGTTTCCTCCTATGGCATCCTGTGTGTTAGCTGTCGCTGTCTTTGGCAATCACTACGCTCTACCCTGCAATTACAGTTATTTGCATCCATGGCTGGCCTCCCCCATGAATCTTTAGCCCTGCAGGATGGGCATTTGTTCTTGGCCCTCCTTTTACTTGTAGATGAGTCCTGTTGCCTTGCTTAGTAAGTGTTCCATGAAAATCCATGGTTACGGTCTACGCTGGAGAACTAGGATTTCTGGCTAACACTTTGGAGATATCCCTGTTGCAAAAAGAGGTTTAATATGAGAGAAGGGAAAGGAAGTTTTGGAGCGTAGAGACCTCACATATAGAGGCTTCTTCTAGTGGAGAAGGCTGAATATGGCAAGATTCTCCCATGGAGTTGGTCAGAAAGAGACAAGCAAACTGTAGGGGCACAAAAAGAGGAAGGGACAATAGACCAACTGTTTGGTCTTGGTGTAGAGAAAAGTCATAAGGATTATATTACGTGCTTCCCGCAAATCTAGGCTACAAGCATCGATGCTTGGTCTGAGATTCCTGCTGTCTGGCCCGTTAGTGGGTTAGCTGGCTGATTTGGAACTTGGTTGGAGTTATTGTCTTCTTAAGTCTCCAGTGAACACACTATATCCAGTCTCTGCCCACTAGTGGCTTATATCACCTGTCACACTCTGCTAATTGATACTCAGTAGACTTGCAAACTTGATTGCATAATTCTCTTTTGAGGAAAAGAATTAAATTGCACAAGAACAATTTCAGATATTAAGAGCTGTTATTTTAAAAAGGCAATATCAGTGTATGTGATTAGAGTACAAATTACATACACTTGCCTATGTGCACACACATGTATATATGCACACTATAGAGTACACACACCTCTCAAAATATGATCATAGCCAGGACTGAATGTTAAGACTATAGGTATCTTTTGTTTGTTTTATATTCCATATCTTCTAATGGTCTATAAAGAACATTTGTTTATACAATCAGATATATTTTAATGACCATTTTAAAAATACTACATATGCTTCTTGCTAGTCTAGAAGTTAATAGCTTGAGTTTAAGTTGAAAGTTCTTTACTTATGGGTCTTTCTAAGAAAATAGTGATTTTTCTCTCTCTCAAATAAAACTTGAAATTTCTCAATAGGGAATACTAGCTGACTTTAATGGTCAAATGATAGCTGTGAGACAGATGATGGTCCAGGGTCCTTGGATATGTACTTAGCCCAGAAAGACTCTTCTCCCTGCCACATGGCCATCTATCTTCATCTGACCCCTGTTTCCTCATGTCCCTGTCAACATGCAGTTATAGTCAACTGATCTCAACTGCATCCTGTCTCCACAATGTGCCGACCACAGGCTCTTAGCCAAGTCATTAGCCTTTGTGCCTCAGTCTTTAATCTGAAAACTAATAGGCTCGTTAAGAGCAGGAAATGAAGCAATGCATATGGGCCTGTGTTGGCACAGGCATGCAAGGTTGGCTGTACTCATCTCCATTGGCTTTTCCTGATCATCTTTTCCACCTATCCCATGGGGACCATTGTTCTGAGTTAACAGGCTCTATAAGCTCAAGCCATATAGTAAGAGCTATGCCCTTCCAGAACAGCCCCAAGGATACGTTTTTAAAAAGCTTAAAATAGAGTTCCTACTTACCCACTGGCACGTGGCTGGCTTCCTGCAGAAGTGGCAGAACCTTCAATAGGTACTAAAGGTCTCTGGCCAAGGAATCCCCCTGGAGCCTGACTGTGCCTGGTGTCTGCTTCCCTCAGTCAGCCAGTCCTCTCTTTAAGCTGGGCCTTTTGGCTTCTCTGACTCAGAATGTCTTAGGTCATTCTGAGCCAGCCTTCTCCTCCCCACCTTCCCTGTTTTACCTGCTGCTCTGGACATTTGTCATCCTTCTTGACTACCCGACAGCATCTTCAGCCACACCCATCTCCCCTACACACACACACACACACACACACACACACACACACACACGCCTGTGTGTTTGGCTGGACCAGACCTGCAGTATGATTTGGGGGCACTATGCCTTCCCAGTAACTCTGTGAGCAGCCCTCAGGTTTTCAAAACTTTCTCTGGATTTAGCTTTGGTTGCTTCTGATTCAGAAAGCTGACCAGCCCTTCTATGTCCTTCCTGCCTATCATGGTACTAAAATCCTCTGACTGCTAGTCCTCAAATCTCCCTGAGCTTCCAGAGCATGTCATTTACTTAGTGGTTATGATGTTTTAATATAAGTGCCTACTTATCTTCCCTATACTGGTAGCTCCCCAAGGAGAAAGACTAAATCTGTGTAGCTTCTGGCAATATCTCCATCATAGAGCAGAGTGTCTAACACACAGTAGGGCCTCGGCAAATACCACATGAATGAACAAGTAAGATAACCTGAGCTAACACAGGGCGTCCAGAGAAAACTCCATGTTTCAGGTGGAGAGCCAGCCAAGCCACCAGCCTGCTTATGCCCTGGCACCGTGCCTAGTCTGAGTCTCAGGAAGCCAGATTGCCTTCAAGCTTCGGCAGGCAAGCAGGTCTTCCCTGCAGCGTCCCAAGTGAGAGGGTGTATACTAGCCACATCTTGAAGGGAGTGAGTAACCACCCAGGCAGTGCTCAGCTTTAAATCCTGGCTTACACTGTGGTCATCTCCTGAAGCTTCCAGCTTAAAATGGAAAGTGGCATTACTCATGATGAAGGGCAGACAATAAAAAAAACATTTAGGTGGGGCCCAACACAATGGTGTATTTCTAATGACCAATGATGGGTGACAGCATTTGCTCCTCAGACGGCTCAGTCATAAAAGGAAGGGCTTTCAAGTTACACCTCCAAATTAGCTCATCACTCAGCACCTTGCTCTCCAGGGTGTCAGGAGACATCTCGTTCTTTGGCTGTGGCAGGCTTGATGGAAGGAATGTTCTTGAATTAATATCAGAAGGTGAAAAGGCATGGGCTTTGACATTCAGTGAAGCTGGGTCTGAACCTCAGTTCTTGAAATTCCTAGCTCTGTGACTATAAACTCTTACTCTCTGACCCTCAGGTTCTTCGTTTATGAGATGAGTAAACTAATCATACCTCCTCCAGGGTCACTGAGATAAGTTAATATGACAAATGTCATAAAACCCTTCTCCCAATGCCTGGCATGTGACCAATGTACCATCTGTGGCGGCTGCCATTGTTGGCAATGTTCTTGCCATCCCTCCAACAGCCTCCACTGCTTCTCCATCCTACTTGTCCTTTATTTGTTCATGTTGCTTAGCCTGCAGGAGTCAGGTGGCCCACTGTGGTTCACCTCTGCTGCGCTTCCCTTCCCTTCCCAAGATGCACCAAGCATGGACCTGCCATAGCATCTAGGCACTTGCTGTTCCATTTGCCCCAACACACTCCTGTGAACCTGACACACTCTTCTTCCCTAGGCTCTTTGCTTGTCCACCCCCTCATTGCTCAGATGTCAGCCCTGACGCCTCCGCTACAGAATGGTCTTCCTTGACTCTGAAATTCCCAAGATGCCTCTGGTGATTCAAATGCATATTCAATTTCAGAAGCACTGATTCAGCAGAATACAGAATTCTCAAGGGATAAATGCTTTGAAGTTGGCAGGCTGAGCTTGCTCAGTTGTAAGACATAGAGGACGGGTGTCCCTTAGACAGCAGAATGTGGTTCCCAAGCCACAGAAGTGTAAAGAGTCAGTGAATGTCTTCACCATGATGCTTTTGATGATGGGAACCCAGGGCCTTGGAGTCCCAGCATGGAGAAGAGGGGACTGAGATGAAAGAAGTAAAAAGAGAAAGGTACCCTGAAAAAAATGATCACAAACATCAGAGTAGAGAGAAGGTCAAGACTGGGGAACTAAAGACCAAAGCACGGTCATTGCGTTCTACTCCCAGAGGAGGGAAGAAGAAAGAACAGGAGGAGGCGAGGAAGGCCGATGCCGATGGTGAGTGGTTGGAAGGGGCAGGCGTGCAAAATACACAGCCCTTAAATATGTCTCTTTGGCATAGTGATTATTTTAAACACGAGGAAGATGCAAACAAAGCTCTATACGCCCCTATTTGCCTAGAAGAAGAACATAGGCTGAAAGGTACCCTCCCTGCTTCGGTTTTTAAACTGAGATTGCCCTTTCCTGAAGATGCGCTGGAGGGACTGGTTCTAACCCACCCCCAGTATTCACACTTGAGGTCCTCGTCATGGACTACTGCCGCTGGATGCACCGTGTCCCAGCCAAACTTCTGCCTTTTTCTCTTTTGTCAGTCTTTTCCAGTCCAGGTCAAGGAGCCTAAGATGGTAGAAAACAAGCAAATGTTCCCTTCCCTGGAGGGGAAGAGAGTTCACACCACTCTCCCAGGGTACGCAGTATGATATAGGGAGTCCAATGGGGATGCTGGCGATGTCTGTCACAGAGAAGACATCTGAGGAGAGTGAAAACGGAGAGAGAATCTAATTCATTCGACCAGATCCTGGGTGAGGTTGAAGAGTGAGATTCAGACCATGAAGAAGATCTCCTTGCTTATTAGTATACAGGCTGACAAGCCCAGGCCACCTCTGGGAAGGAAGGCTGTTCCATAGGGTGGTGTGGGGTGGGAGCGTTTTAAAGTATAAGACAAACAACAAATAGGAAACACTAGTTTATAATCTAACAAAATGCTAATATTTTCCAATTTTTCAAATATCTTATTTATTATTTTTATTTTATGTGTATGAGTGTTTTGCCTCCCTGTTATATAGGCGCACCCATGTTGTGCAATGCTCAGGGAGGTTAGAAGAGGGCATTGGATCCCCTGAAATTGGAGTTACAGATGGTTGTTACCAACCATGTGGGTGTTGGAATTCAAATCCAGGTTCTCTGAAAGAGTAGTCAGTGCTCTTAATCACTGAGCCATCTCTCCAGCCCAACAAATGCTAGTAGTTCCTTGAATTTGCTTCAGATCTTTATAGTAAAGATCTTCCGTGATTTCCTTTTTTGTTTGTTTGCTTTGTTTTTTGAGACAGTTTCCCAGTAACTCCAGCTGTCCGGCAACTGACTTTGTAGACTAGGCTGGCCTTGATCGCTCTGAAATCTGCCTGCCCCTGCTTCCAGCTTCTGGGATTAAAGGTGTGTACCACCCATGCCTGGCTTCCTGGATTTCCTTTTGATGACATCTCTAGCTCTCTTGCTCTGAGGCAACCACTATTATCAGTGGTGTGTGTGTGTGGGTGTGTGTGGGTGTGACGTAAACAGTGTGCCCACCATGTATGGTCCTGCAATTTGCTTTTTTGCATTTAAAATTGTTCCTGAAGTAGCTATCCACCTTCATATACTATCTGAGGTAATTCTTATAAAATTAAGAGGAAATTCCAAACCTGGAGACATAGTGGCACAGACCTCTAATCCCAGCGCTGGGGAGGCTAAGGCAGGAAGACTGAGATTTTTGAAGCCAGTCTGGGCTAAATAATGAGATCCTGTCTCAAAAAAAGCCAAAACAAAACAAAAATAAGAGAAAATAGTAAAAGGGGGGAGGGAATCAGGGAAATTCAGATTTATAAACATCTTACATTTAAAACGCAGATTTGGGGCCATTGAAATGGCTCAGTGGGGAAACGTACTTGCTGCCAATCCTCAGGACTCCAGTTGGGTCCTGGGACCCACATGGTAGAAGAAATGACTCCTGAATGTTGTCCTCTGATCTCTACCCTTGTGCGCCGCACACACACACACACACACACACACACACACACACACTGTAAATGTAATAAATAAAATACAAATTCCTGGACTTTCTTTGAACCTACTAGATCAGACACTTCCGGCCTCCGAATCTCTGCTGAAATCAGCTTTCTCAAGTGATTCTCAGCATCTTCTAATCTGGAGGACACTAAATAGATAAGTGGTTCCCCTAAGAGGGGAAGGAAAAGAGGCGTGGGTAGATGGAGTGAGGCGGGGAGGTGGGGAGGGCAGAGTTAATTGACAGCTATTCTGAGCCAATCCTGGCAGGGCATGACATTGTATCGCATCAGTTAAAGCTGAGGATACAGAAATCTATGGGATTTATCAAAATAACATGGCAAATGGTCAAAAGGGTGGTGACAGTAAGCACCGCAGTTTAAAACGTGGTCCGTGGATTCTGCAGCCCTGGTCTCCAATACTGGCTTCCCCAATCACTCAGTGGTTGGGTGATCTTGAAAAGTCATGTAACCTCTCTGACCTTCAGTTTCCTCAGCTGTAAAGTGATGATCTGGCCAGAACAGTGCACACCTCGCAGGAATTTTGTGAAGACCAATCAACTTAAGATACATACCCTACTTAACCTGAAACAACTTCAACTCCTCCTCCTCTTCCTCCTTCTTCCTTTTTTAATACTTTTCAATAACTCAATATTTATTAACACTTAAGTTCTTAGTCTCCCAAATAAAATACAATTTGTGAAACTGGACCATTTGTCTTTTTGCTCTGTGTGTGTATGTGTGTGTTTTCAATTTCATGGGTATTTCTTCATCACTGCATTCATGTAAGTAAGGCTGCATGACAGTGGTCACAAACATCATAACAATGGTGGTTTTCCTGCCAGGTTTTTAGGCTTCAGTAATGATCAGAGGTTGCTTGTATGAATCTGCTGTCAAGCCATAATACTGCACCGAATACCCATCCTTTTCAGGACTGTTGGCAATGTGGGAGTGGTTCCTTGTGTCACAAGGTCCAGTTCACTCCTGCTTACTTCAGTAACTGCCTGTGGTGACTCCTCCCAGAGCTGTATAGAGTGGGATGAGGGCTTCCTTTTTATACCGCATGCTGGCAGGTCGAAGGTGGCTCTCATGGGCCTGCCCATTCAGGTGGTTTTCTAGTGAAACTATCCCCAGCAAAGAAGACGGCAGTAACCATCCTCTTCTGCACCTTCCTTCTTTTCTCTTTCTTGTTTGACTGACTCTCAGTACTTCTGTTTTCCCCGAGCACGAACTTTGGGCAGAGGGACTTCTCATTTCCCCTTCTCTTAGTTTCTGCTTCATCATGTTGGCAGAAGGCTCTTGCTCTGGAGCCTTTGTCCAGCAGAGAGGAAGGTACTGCCCTTGCAGAGTGTTTCCAGCATTCTTTCGATTGCTGTTTCCCCTTATGCGTCCTGCTGGTCTTTTCTCCATATGGTGCTATTTGCAATAAAGCTCTAGTTTCAGAACAATCTTTCTTTTTCTTTTGTCTTCTTTGAACATTCACAAACCACTTAATTTTCTGTTTCTCTTTTTTCTCATTTAACTCAGAACTTCTTATATGGGCTGATAAATGATGATGGTGAGGAAGACTCCTACAACTGTGTTTTGCTAGTTAGTTAGCTAGCTAGCTAGCTAGTTAGTGACAGCTTAGGGTAGCTTTGAACTCTCTACCTTCCTACCCCCACATTCTGTGTTGAGATTACGGGCTGGGATCACATGATATCCTACAACTGATACTTCGTGAACCCTTGGTAGTTGATATATGTATATTTTGTGCCTTCACTCCGCCTCCTTATTTGGAAGTGTAGCATTGAGTATTGCTCTAATATCACATCACTAGCAGAGATCTCAACGATGTCATCCTCAGACAGTCAATTTTTCTCATACAAGAATAATATGACCAATACATCTGAACATATATGATCAATAGAGAGTCTACTGTGGGATGCAAATTGTAGAAATTTGTTAAAGTGAGAAATAGGGGTTTCTCATGTGTTGGGAGTACAGACCAAGTCAAGTAAAACCATAGGATCCTCCACATAGTCATCCCCAGTATGCACACAGTTGCAGTTCCCTCTGGGTGAAGAGCTGAGTATGTACTAATGGGAAGATGGGGTTAGTGTAGCTTACTGCCCTGCTCTCTTCAATACCCTGTAGTTTATGGAGAGGCCAGGGGCCAGACAGTATGAGGAGAGTCCTTGCAAGGACTGAGAGTGTCGAGAGGTTCTGCCTGAAGTCCAAGAAACACACAGTGACAGGTAACCCACAGGTCCCCGTCCCTTCCATCCACTCTTAACCTTAATCCCCTCCTTGTCTATAATTTTCTAAGGCTTGTAGGGGAATGACTCCACAGTCACAGTCGAGGGAAGTGGGCAAGACCAGTTGAGGGCAGTTCAGACACAGTGAGATCTGAGCCTCAGTCTTAAGAGTCTTAAGAGCTGCGTTAACTTTTTTTTCCTTTCAATTAATAGACATAAATCTTTTTTTTTAAAAGAGCAGTTTTAGGGTCAAAACAAAATTAAGCAGAAAGAATAGCAATTTGTAAGTTCCCACCCCTAGACCTCTAAAAGTCTGCCACGGTTACCACCTTCTACCAGAGTAGCACATTTATTAAAATCCGTAAACCTATGTTGGCACCTCATTACCGCCCAGGACAGAGTTTACACTGGGATAACTCTTGGTATTGATCCTTCTAAACGCTTTGACAAATGTAATGACAGGTATAGACCCATATAGTATCACACAGCCAGTTCCATTATCCTAAAACCTTCCCTGTTCCACAGATTCACTCCTCCTTCTTTCCTAAATTCCAGTAGCCATGGACATTTTTTCTGCCTCCATGGTTCCACCTTCCCCAGAAAATCACATGGTAGAAATCAGACGGCTTTTTCTGGTTGGCTTCTCTCAGTAGTGTGTCCTTAAGATGCCTCAACGCTTTCTTGTGGTTTGTTAGCTCAGTTCTTTTAGTACTGAGTGATATTCCGCCATGTGGACTCTTAGCTTCTTCCACTCCATTTCCTGGACTGCTCTAATGGGATAATAGGAAGCACAAGTTCAGAGAGTCCACAGCAGTTACCAGCGTGGATATTTAGTGAATGCTCGGTACCAGTCCTCTCTGAACTTAGTCCTTTCTGAGCCCTGGGATGTAGGTACCATCAACATTCTCACCACAGATGGAGCCCGGCGGGGAGGGGTGTTAAGTTATTGTTCAAAGCCACTGTCTGCCAGGGCTCTCCTTAGGATTTGAACTGGAACATTAGGAAAGATATACATCATTTCATAATAGGGATTTTTTCAGAGAAACATGTCACAAGGCCACTCTGTCACGCCAACAACATAGACTTGCACAAGCTAAGACAGTTGCCGCATCCCTCTGTCATCTTCTGGGACCACTGTTACACAGCAGCATGTGGTTGTGATTAGGGCTCATGATTGCATTTGAGGTGTACCCTCCCAAGAAGTTAGCAATGCTTGCATGTTGTAAAAATATGTCACCAGAGGCTGGTGAGATGGCTCAGTAGCTAAGAGCACTGGCTGTTCTCGGTTCAACTCCCAGCACTCATCTGGCAGCTAACAACCTACTGTAACTCCGGTTCCAGGGATCTGACACCTTCTTCTGACCTCCAAGGACAGTGCATGACATGGGTGCACTTACATACATGCAGGCAATACACTCATAAAATAAAAACACTAAAAAAAAAAAAAAAAAAAAAACCTAGCACCAAATGGCACCTCTTTCTAAAGGTAATATTTTGATGTAGAGCCATCCAAATGGTGAGGATATATTTCTTTTCTTCTCTAAATACAAAGCACCAAAGATGCCCCCAAATTATCCAGTGCCCCACAGTACATGAGTTGTCAAACTGGAGCTAACAGCCTTGGATGCAGAGTCTCAGAGTTGCTCTGAAGACAGTAGTGATCAGTTACTAATCACTTACCAGGTTATCTCATCCACTGGCACAATGACCCCTAAGACCCCATCTGAGAAAGTGGAAGTGCCCCCAGGGCTGCACAGTGCTCCGCATGCTCCTCACTGAATGTGTACCCAGCTCCCAACCAGCACTGGACTAGCATGTGCGGCTAGCTGCGGGAGCCTGAGCCTGTCTGGGTCTGGCTAGGGTGTGGGTGCCGCCCTTTGCCGTGGCCCGTCGGCACACAAGAGTCCACGCAACTCCGGCAGGCGGTTGAGCCTGGGCACATCTGCTCACTCCCTGTCCTCTCCACTTCCTTTTGCCCTGGATTTCCAGACAGAGTCAAAAATGGGTTCACATCAAATAAGATTTGTTTTCCTCTAGTGTAATTTTCCATTTATAGCCAGTCTTCCCTTGAGAGGCTCTGTCCTCCTTCCTCCGTCTTTTTTTCTTTTTTCTTTTTGCCTGGGTATTTGGGATAAACTCTTGGTGGTTGTTTTTGAATCCTGTGGTCAGCAGGCCAGCGAGTCATTCATTCAGAACGTCTCCAGAAAACCAGTGATTACCTTTACAACAGTTTATTTATGCTAATTCCTATGGCTTCTGAGACCTGGCCCAGTGCCCACAGATTCGGTGTGAACCATTAAACAGAAACATCCATGCAGCCTGGTAGATCCTCAGCTGCAGCCTCAGCCTGGTGGACATGGTGAGGGCCCGAGCAGCACTAGCAGCAGAAGCTAACAGAGGAACGGGTTCATCCGTTCCCACAGAGTGGGTATACAGAGGAAGAAGTGGACACACGGAAGTGAGGGCCATGCTCCACCAGACCCCACAAGCTGACCTTGATGGCCTGTGCTCTAGACATCAGCTTTGATTTGGCCCCTTGGATAATGTTGTGTTTTGAATGTGAAAATGTCCCTCAGAGGCTCCTGTGTTAGAACACTTCGTACCCAGTGATGGCTCTGTTTTGGAAGGTGCTGAAATCTTTTGGAGGTAGAGTCTTGTTAGAGGAAGTAGGTCCTTGGGGGTAGGCCTTGAAGTTTGATAGCTGGGCTCCACTTCCTGTCTGCTCTTTGCTTCCTGACAGTGTGACCAGCTCCCTGTGTTTCTGCCAACAAGATGGACTGTATCCCCTCTTAATCTGTAGACCAAAATAAACCCTTCAATCACTTCTTGCCTGGTATTTGGCCTTTAGAACAGTATCTAATGCACATATACTGTGTGGCTTCCTGCTACCATGCCAGCTTCCCTGTGCCTGGACCACTGTCCTACCATGCTACAGCTAATTACCCACCCTTTCTCCACCCCAGCCAGACGCCACATTAAAGGTGTCATGGCCACCTGCTCTCCTCCACAGTACTGGTCAGAGTTTAAATTCTACTTTTATTTGTGTAACTTTCCAGTTAACGTCTGGCTCTCCCTCCAGACAATAACTCCATGGAAGTACTGCCTGGTGTGGAAATCTCTCCTTGCACTTAGCCATGCTGGACTGAAACATTCTGTTTATCATGTCTCACCCTTGGTCTGTGAGTTTCCTGAGGGTGGTGTCTAGGTCTTTTCCTAACACAGTGCTCAGCTCAATAAATATTTGGTGAGCTGGACTAAATGAGTTGGATTTAACTGAGCCATGTGACTTTGGAAAGGCCACCCGACATCTTGAAACCTTTCATGAAATGGCTACAAAATACAGCCCCCTTTGGTGACTACTGTTTTAGAAGAATGGTTTTAGAGAAAATGGTAGCTGTCTTAAAAATCCACATTTACTTATGAGAGGAAGAGAGCTTGCTGAGCTTTGGGTGGTAGACTAAAAGGATATACTGCTTCTTGAAGAAGCATCAATATTGTGGTTATAAATCCAAGATCTCTGCCTTTCCAAGCTTCATCTGACGTTTAAGGAAAGTCTGGACATAAATAGCTAATGGAAGCTCACCAGACAGTGTATGGAGTTTGTTTCCTCCCAGCCCTTGGCCTTTGTCATTTTCTTACCTCTCTTGGATGACATTGCCAGGCTCGTCTGCCGGGACTGTCTTCTTCTACTCTGTGCATACTGAGGCCTGGCTGGAACAAGATACCCTATCTTTGAAGCTGGACCTGGCAGATGGGTTCCTGGATGAGAAAGAGTAGAGAAGGAGACTCCTCTTCTGCCTGGAGGAGAAGCAGGGGGCACAGGGCAAGCAGGCAAGGCAGGAGCAGAGGGTTACGGACACGTGGCTCACCCAGCAAGGTTTATGGAGATGAAGCCAAGTACCTGCAGACTCCCATATCCAAACAGGGTCTAGCCTCAGGTCTGCTCACTGAGCTCCAAGGAAAACAGTTATTTGGAAAAATTGTTTTCTTTCATACTCTCTCCTTTCCCATCACAACAGACCATGAACACAGTCCTTGAGGGACTGAATAGCACCCTGTAAGAATGCTAGGAAAAAAAGCAACGTTTGAGCTGCAAGGATTAACCCGGTTAAATTTAATAGTCTCTGCACCGAACAGATTAACAGGTCATTTGAAAGAACATCACTGAGGTTCCAGTAGGCTGGAGGATGCCCTTAGATTTCCAAGCACTTTGCCCTATTATCATACATAATGTCTAAAGTGGTGCTGTTCACAGCTTGCCTACCACTAAGACCTGCTCCTAGCACATTCCTGTCACACAGTACGTACTCAGCCAGTATTGCTCGATGAATACGGGAAAGTCAAGGCTGCCCTAAGGTTCTGACAACTTTCCAAAGTGGACAGAAAACCTCAGTTTTAGCCACAGTTTTCTCAGACAAATTGGGTAATGCAGAGAATTGTGTGCTGTTCTGCTTTGTCTTCTAGATTTACTTCTTGTTTGTACGAAGTTATGAATTTTAATCCTAGCAATTAACAAATGTAAGTGGCATTTTAATGACTTAGCTCTAAGGAGGGTATTCGTTAAAAAAAAAAAAAAAAAAAAGGAATATCCAGTAGTCATCAAGGACTTATTCCTGAAGAGGCAGGGCCCTGCTCAACCTGAAAATACAGCACAAATATTGAAAGGGAACATTCTGGGGTTTCAGAGGTTGCGGCAGAAGAAAATCAAAGATTTGTTGATGTTACTTGTTGGAGAGCAAACTGTTGAAAATTAGGCCCCTGAGCTTGGGTGGGCTGAATTTAGGCTGATGCAGTGGAGCCTGGGGCCAGAAGAGGGCGCTCCCAGCCAAGTATGTCTTCACAGCCGTGAAATCCCAGAGTCCTTTGCACTTGGTCTTTGTTTTCCTTGCATGTTTTTGTGTTCTCTGCAGGGAGCAGAGAAGGTTTTACCCAACTCTATGCCAAAGATAATCTTCTGGAAATATAATTAAACTGATGATTTCACATATTAACTACCAAACCCCAGGAATATCATCATGTCCACAAAATGTTTTAATGGGTTGAACCTTTGATCTGTGAACAAATAATACACTCTTTGAACAGCCTGAATTTGCCATTCGGATTCAGCATTGTCTTCAAATATTGACTCTAAGCATAGAAGATAGTCAGACTAAGAGGGACAGACTGTTGTTTTATCTTTTTAAGAGTTGCTTTCATCTGGGCCGTATTTATCATGTTAATCAGGGTTGCTCTCACATAAATACTATCACCTACATCTTGATTAAAAAGAAAGTTGCATAGTCTTCAGGTTGGGATACTTTAAAAACCTTGTTTTTATTTTTACAAGCTTCCTTGACTTTTATGATCCCAGTCCCTGATGGAAGAGTGGACAAATTCAAGGAGCCCTTTTGGGTACCAGAACACTTATGTGTAGCATGGTGAACAAGGCCCGTATAGGGCATTTGTCCAAGGAAAGAAAAACTTACATAAATGTCCTAAGATGAATGTGTGGGAAGCCCCATGGAGCTGTTTGTAGGAACAAAAATATTAAAACCATGATGCATCAGTAATGGAGGGATCAAATAAATTATTTATGCAAGCAAATAGCAAGCAGATATAAAAAAGAAACCTAGACATTTACAGTTATGAGTATGAAAAGGAACCTTTAGACTGATATGTATGGAATTATCCCACGACTGATTCAGAAACCGATCATGTATAGGTGAGTACATGGATAGAAACCTGAGAAAATCAAGACCTCTGGGAGTGGGATGGATGAGCGAGGAGAACTCAACCTCAATTTTATTATTGCAGCTGCTTCTCTAAGGGGAAAGGCCTCCACACCCTTAAAACCCCCTGTTCACCATTCACTGCCACTTGCAGGCCTCCAGATTCTCCCTAGAGACCTATTACATTGCCTTCTGTCCTGTGCAATTCCCCTCTCCCCCAGGAATTCTCCTGGGGCTCTCTTGCTTCTCATCTGAGCTTCCTGAAGGAAGTCAGCCAGGACTTTGGATCCCACCCCAGACAATTCTCCCTTCTCTGGTCTCCCCAGTAATGCTGGTTTCTAGCTCTTTCTATTTACCTGCTCTTGCTTAGTCTCCTGTCCTAGCTTCTGTTCCTTTAGCTACTCTTTGAAGCGTGCCTTTCCTCGGTAGTCTTTATTAATATGTGTTTTCTCTAGGTGCCCTCGTCTACCCCAGAGTCTACCATGTCTCCCAAATCCCATCCTTTCCCTCACCCCAACCTCCCCAGAGTCACCAGCTCTCATCACCTCTAAGGAGCCTCTCTGGATGGTCTGTGGGTACAACCCCAAGAGGAGGGCTGGGTCCTCCCCTTCGCACCCCCAAGAGCACAGCGGGGTCCTCCCCTTCTTGTCTGACCCTCTTGCTTAACCGCAGCGCAGTGACTTCACAGTCACCCACAGTACAAACTTGGCCATATTTCCCCGTACCCACGTCTCTTTAGGAGTCGACCTACACTTTATTACATTTTCCTTTCCCGTCATCGTCATCATTGTCATAACTCAGACAAATGAGCTCTCAACTTATCAGTAGCAGTTGCTTCCATGTTCTCTTTAGCTTATTCTCCTTACTTCATCCAAGCCTTTCCAGCCTTTTCCTCAAAAATCACAGATCTGATCATGCCTTACTCTTGATCAAACGTCCTGTTAGTTTTCATTGCCTACAGGCCAAAGCCAAAACTTCTCAGCTTGGCATTCAAGGCCTGTATGATCTGGTTGCAGCCTTTATTCATTCACTCAATAAAGCTAGGCACCAGAGACGACTCAGGCCATGGAGATACCTTTGTGAATCAGTTGTGGTCTCTGTAACTGATGGGACCACATTATAGCAGGATTTTATAGACAATGCGTGAGTGCACGCGCTCGCGCACACGCATGCACACACACACACACACACACAAATCAAGGGACAGAGAAAGTAAAACAGTTAAAACAGTAGATTGTGCTTTGGAGGATAATTTTCTCTTCATTATCAAGGAACCAAACAGAAAACAAGGAGTGAGACAGACTGACTGGCAGGAGTCCCTGAAGAGGGACAAGACCCAAAGGAAGAAAAGAGGTGCTCTAGCTTGCTTTTCTGTTGCTGTGATAAAACACTGAATAAAGGCAACCTAGGGAGAAGAGAGTTTACTTCGGCTTCCAAGTTACTCCATCATCAAGGGAGGCCAGGACAGGAACTCAAGCAGGAGCAGAGGCAGGAACTGTGGAAGAGTGCTGCTTACTGGCTTGTTTCTTCTGCTTTGTTTGGCTAGCTTTCTTTAAAAAAAATTATTTATTATTTTTAGTGTATGTGTAAGAGTGTTTTGCTTGCATATATGTAAGCGCACCCATGTGGTGCCATGCCTGTGGAGATCAGAAGACGGCATCAGATCCCCTGGAACTGGAGTTACAATTGTTAGCCACCATGTGGGTGCTGGGAACTAAATCTGAGTCCTCTGCAAGAGCATCCAGTGCTCTTAACCACTGAGCCACTGCTCCAGCCCCTCAGTTAGCTTTCTTATATAGCCCAGGCTCACTTAGCCACTGTGTGTACTGCCACTCTGTTTTCCTTAAAAGCTGCCCAGAGAGCTCAGCAGGAGCTGTTCATTAAAGACAAACACACACACACACACACACACACACACACACACACACACACACACACACAAATGCTTCCTTTTGTAAATACATACCCATTTCACAATGCGGATGCTTAACCAAAGTGGTAGAGAGCCCAGGCCCACCTCCCACAATGGGCTGGGCTCTCCCACATGACTAACAGTTAAGAAAATGCCTCATAGACGTGGCCATGTGGAATTCTCCCCTTGAGGCTCCCTCTTCCCAGAAAACTCTGGTTTGTGTCAAGTTGACAAAAGCCCACCGGCACAAGTAGGATGCAGAGATCACATTCTTGCTACTTGTGCGGACTGCTCTCAGAGGCGTGGGGACTTCTTCCTGATTGCACTCCTCACAGGGAGAGCCTCCTGACCATTTGTGTCTCCAGTGCCTGACATATACACAGTAGGCTAATACCTGTAAGATGAGAAGCTGCATGGATGCATGCATGAATAGATGTATACATCATCTGACTGAATTAGTGTGATGTCTTGTAGAGACTGTCAAGAAAGTCTCAAGGCAAACAGTAATGGTTTGTGTATGTAGAAGAATGGCTGAAATAAATTCTCAGGCTTTCTACCATTTTGGTTAACCATCCATATTGTGAAATGGGTATGTATTTACAAAAGGAAGCATTTTCATGCTTGTCTTTAATGAACAGCTCTTGCTGAGCTCTCTGGGCAGCTTTTAAGGAAAACAGAGAGGCAGTATACATGGTGGCTAAGGGCCTAGCCTCTGTAGTCAGACCAAATGCTGGCCCAAGCATTTACCCAGGTCCTCACCTAGGCCTCAGTTTCTTTGTCTATGAAATGCAGAACAGTATCTTCTTTCACAGTGCTGCCAGGAAGATTCAGGACATATGGAGAGAACTGGTCCCGTGTCTGGGACAACGTATGGTCTCAAAGGCCAGGCAGGCAACTTTTAGAGAAATGCTCTTTCTCTGGTCTGGCCTGTCCAAATACCTTCAAGTGGTTCTGAAAGAATGGCCCCCAGAGTCAATAGGAACAAGCCCTTCAGACTGGTTTTTCCAGTCAAAGGAAGGAGATTCTCCACTAGGATCTCCTTTGACTTCAGCTACCCCCTGAAAATGGTCACAGAGAGCAATACTACAGGGGCACATCATGTCATCAGCCTGGTGCGGGAGGCTCCCTGCTGAGCCAGCCACTGTGTTTCTCATGCTTGGTCTATAGTTGGCTACTAGCTACCCGAAAGCCCCTTGGCTGTCATCTGTCCTGCCAGGCAACACTGCCCCTCAGACTTTTCCAGTTTTGTCCTCTCTGTCCCTCACTGAGGTGGTGTCTGGGTAGAGAGGGGTCAGGGTCACTCTGCCTCCCCCAGAAGGGAGAGCTCATCTTTTTGAAGGGGCCTCAGCCCTTCGCCTGCCTCAGTCTGCCCACCCTCTTGCCTTTATGACTCAAGCCAGGGGCTGCTGTTCTCTCATGGCCGTGCTGGGACCCAGGGAGGCTCCTTGGCTGACCAACTCTTTCTGGCCATGAGCCTCTGCTTCCCCACCCAAGAGGTCTGCTCCTGGCCCCAGTATAGGGTCACCTCATAGCACCTCTGGCTCGCATCATGTGGGAACAACATCAGAATACACCCACTCACCATTGGATACACCCAGTCAAGCTCTCAGCACACCCAGTGCCCATGATTCAGGACTGCGCTGTCGTCAGCGTGCCCCCCCAACTCATTAGGATGTTTGAATAGCTGATGCCAACTCCCATCATATCTTCCTCTACAAAATGGTTCTAAACTTCAGAGGCAGATAGGCATTGTGTCCACTCCAGTGACGGGCGCTCCACCAACTGTCTGCCAGCATCCTCCTCACTCCACTCACATAAAGTGGGAGTGCAAGCCATTTCTCAGATCAGCTGGGCTAAATGTGACGTCCACAGATCTTGGTAGTTGAGCCAGTTGCCTTCTTTATTTTGGGTCCCCCTCTCTCCAGTTCCTGTGATAGGTCTGCTGGTCCAGCCTCTGAGAAGATTTATAAGTAGGGGACGGGTAGGAAGGACGAAAGCACATTGCTTCATGTTTACAAAACATTCTTCTTGTTCCATTGCTAGTGGAACTGATACCCTTCAGGTGCTATATTGGGAACCCCAGTCAGGAGCTGCCTCACAGACATAATTCACATGTTCTCATCTCCATATGAGAAGATGCTCAACATCCTTAACCACCAACCAAAGGCAAATCCAAAACCCAGCATCATTTCCCACCTACTAAGAGGACTTTAAGAGAAAAGTGGTCAATAACAAGAGTTGACCGGGATACAGAGAAAATGGAGGTCTCATACAGTGCTGGTGGGAATACAAAATGATACGGCCACTTCGGAAAAGTCAGGCAGTTCCTCAAATGCTGAAGCATGGAGATACCCAGCAGTCTCTCACCTGAGCAGCCTAGAGAAAGAGAGGCATGCACTTATATACAGTGAGTCTACTAATGTGAACCGGAGTTACTCATCAGAGCCCAAAAGCAGAACAACCCAAATGGCCATCAAATGATGAATGTGTCCATTCACCTGATGGATTAGTCAGCCATAAAGGAGTGGAGTTCTCATACATGCTGCAACATGATGATCCCTGATGTGACAGAAGCCAGTCATAAATTACTATATATATTATAGCATTCCATTACATGCAATGTCCAGAATAGGCAAATCCATAGAAACAGAAAATAAATCAGTGGTTTCCAGGGAGGAAAGGCAAGGGAGAAATAGGAAATAACTTCTAGTAAGTATGTCTTCTTGAAAATGTTCTCAAATCAGAAGTGGCAGCATTAGCACAGTTCTGTGATTGTGCTAAAAGTCACTGGGTTGTATTCTCTAATGGGTGAACTGTGCAGTGTTAATTATATCTTTAGAAACTTGCTTTAAAATGTCTCATTTCACCCTCTCTCTTTCCCAATTTCCTAACTTTCTGATATTTTAAGGCTTTGTGGCTGGTATTGTAGCTCAGTTAGTACAGTGTTGGCCTAGCAAGCATGAAGCCCTGGGTTTGATCCTACACAAACTAGTAATGTATGCATGATCCCAGCACTCTGAAGGTGCAAGGTCATCCTCAGCTACATAGTGAGTTTGTGGTCAGCCTGAGATACATGAGACCCTGTCTCAGAAAAAAGTGGGGGGTGGTTTTCTTAAGTAGTAGTATTGCACTCCAATATTGGTGGATAAGCTCCAAGAAGCCAGAGATTTTTGCTTGTTTTATTTTCTGTAATGTGTGTTATGCTTAACACAAGACCTGGCATATAGTAGGATCTTTATAAATGTTGGATGATGGAGTGGGGAGAGCTGTCTCAGCAGTAAGAGCACTGACTGCTCTTTCAGAGGACGCAGGTTCCGTTTCCAGCACCCACATGGCAATTAACAACTGTCCTTAACCATTCCAGGGGATCCAGCACCTTCTTCTGACCTCTGTGGGCAGTGCATGACATGGGTGCACTTACATAAGGCAGGCAATACACTCATACACATAAAATAAAAATAATAAATAAAAAAATATTTTAAAAGTAAATGTTGGATGAGAGGAGTCTTTATGTTCACATCCTAATTGTACAGTCTCATGATGACTGAATTCTTTTATTTTTATTTATTATTTTTATTTTATGTGTATGAGTGTATTGCCTGCATGTGTGTAAGCACACCTGTGTTGTGCAATGCCGTGAAAGTCAAAACAAAGTTTTAGATCCCCTGGAACTGGAGTTATGGATGGTTGTTAGCTGTCATGTGGGAGCTGGGAATCGAACCCCAGTCCTTTGCAAGAACAGTCAGTGCTCTTAACCACTGAACCATCTCTCCAGCCCTTTTTTCTTTCTTTTTTAAAAATTTATTTTTTTATGTGAATGAGTGTTTTGCCTGCATGTATATAAGTATATCAAGTGCATGCAATGCCACGGAGGCCAGAAGCAAGTGTTGGATCCTCTGGAACTGGAGTTACAGACTATTGTAAACATGTGTATGCTGGGAACCGAACCTGTGTCCTCTGCAAGAGCAGCCAGTGCTCTTAACTGCTGAGCCATCTCTCCAGTCCCTCCTTTTTTTAATGGTACTGGGGAGGCTAGGAATCAAACCCAGGGCTTTGCATACACTAGGCTAGCCCTGTATCACTGAGCTTCACTCCAGTCCTCGGCATGTGCTTTCTGTGGCTCCAGGATAATGAAGGGTGCTAGTGCAGCAGGCATCTCTGTGCCCCAGGAGAACTTAGAACCAAGGAGACCCATATTGAGCAGGGTCTATTCAATGCTTCTATTCAATGCTACAGACACATAGTATCTTAATCAATGTGCATACTGAAATGTCAGGTTGTTTTAAAACTTCTCTTGGTGGGGCTTTGTGGGGGAGCTGGGCTGAGTTGAGACTGGTTCAAAGAAAAGAGAGGTTCTGAAGGGAGAGGCTGAGTAAGGAGAAGGTCAGCCGAGACACGAGAGAATGTGCATTTCCATAGAAAGGCCTTGCCAGTAAGAAGCCTTTCTAAGCTGTGCTCTTAATGTCTTTCTGAGATGGGGAGTAGACTCAGAAGTGGATGGTGCCAAGTCCCATTCTTCACCTCAGGAAGGCTTTAAGAAGAGGTGTGACAGGAAAGGGTGATTCAGGGACCAGGAAGGGAGAGAACAAAGGTGTCTGAAAGAGATGGGGAAGATTTAATTGGATATAATTGCCCTCTTTACCATGGAAAACTGTGCAAGAATAGCCAGGAGTTTAAGGCAGAGGGCGAAGAGGTGCAGGATGACGACAGAAGTTGGAAACCAAGAGGCACTTGTCTGTGTGCAGCCCTCAGTGAGTGAGAGAGGCCGGGTCAAAGGGAAAGCAAGAAGATGTGGCCAACTGACCTTCTCCCACACAAACAACCTTTTACTTCTCTCTCCTCTCTCTCTCTCTCTCTGTCTTTCTCACTCTTCCACCCGCCCCCCCTCCCCATTTTCATCTTAACATACAGGAAATCTTGGAACCTTTTGTGAGATGGAGGCGTGAACGAGCCAGAAAGTGATTAAGATATGAATAAGATTTTGGAAGAAGGCAGGGTGAGGCAGGAGGGTTAAGATGCTCAGGGAGACGGGAGGAGGCAAGGAAGACGTGGGCAGAGTAAGGTCAAAGGTCAAGGGTGATGCTACAAAAACTGGCACAAATTACAAGTGGAGTTTTGGAAGATGAAGATGGGTTCAGAGACAGACCCTAGATCCGAAGAGTCTTATGAACCAGGAAGCAAATAGCCAGAGCTCTGCAATCTTCCTGCAGGGGTCACCGAACTTCATACTCAAAGACACGTGCCTAAGTCTCAGGAGGGCTTGAGACAGCCAGGTGAGCCCAGGCACAGGTGAGCCCCATGTCAGGGGTAATGAGACAAGTTTTCCTTTTCCTGCAGTTTGGTGTTTGTTTTATGGCTTCTGTTTGCCAAGTCCAGCTGAAGGAATAGACCACAGTATGACCTGATGGTCAGGGCAGAGAGTTTGGGCACAGGACAGATGCAGGCTCTGTGACTCTCCAGCTCTGTATCACTAACCGTGGGCACCGCACTAAGCCCTGACCCACTGGGATGCCAAGTATCTTATCATCTCAGGTGCACAGATTCTGAGTGTTGCACCTATAGAATCAGACTGTGCAGCGTTTTCCCTCAGAGTTTCTGGTGGAAACAGGCATCCAGTAAGCAATGGTATGGTGTTGGATAGTTGTTTGATGCATGTACGTACCATTGGTCTGCCAGCATTTGCTTCTGTTCTCCAGGCTGATAAAGACTTCTCTTTGCTAGGAAGGGGCTAAGGCTCCAAAGTATGGATTTCCTAACTACTTTCTGTGAGAACTTGGTTAGACAACATCACCTTTTGACCATTAGTGTGAAGTGCTTAGCACAGAGCTGCTTCTATAAATGTTAAACAATGGTACTATTACACTACCGTTGCAGGTGGCTTTACCACCTACATATAATGGGCTTTACCACCTATTATAAAATGTCTTATTACTCCTGCGAGGCCTTAGAAGGTCCATCACAAAGTGCCCATCTTGGACTTCCGTGGGAAGGAGCTCAGAACCTGAATCTGCCCTTATGTTCTGCCCCAGTATCTGGGGCCCAGTTGCTCTGTCTCAGCATACGTGTGCTCACCCCACCTGTTTAACCCTGGCATCCTCCTTCCTGAGTCCAGCCTCCTGTACCCCAGTCCGTACTTGGGAACCTTCTACACACGTTATTTCAGGAATTGTTTTGCCTTGGACAGAGGGCTGGCCTACTTCTGCTTAGACAAGGCCACCAGAGATCCTGGCTGGGGGTTTGCTCTGGTGACTACTGACCTACGATGCTCCTCTTTGTTCTCCATCTTCCCGTCTCTTACTTCCCCTTGCTTACTGTACCCACCTGGCTCCCTCTGTTCTTGCCAGACCTTTCAGAACTCAGCGATTTAAGTAGAAATGGCATATTCTCCTGCAACCCTCGCCCCTCTATCTGGGAAGTTCTCTTTATCAGCATAAGTAAAGCTTTGTGGCTGTGACACTAGTGGCTGTCTAAGAGCCTCCCTGTACCCTCAGACACTCAGTGTCCTTTCCACCCACAGGACTCTAGGCCCTTCACAGGCTTCCTCCAGAGGCCCACAGTGAGCTTTTCTTCAGCAACCCTGGAGAAGGTCTGTGGTGACAAGCCTTGCTTGCTTTTTTATTGAACACGGGCCTTTCTTTCTGCTTCGTGGCACTGAAGATGAAACTTCTGACCCCAGCTTGTTGTATGCAAGCCTTACTCTTTGGAGATGGCACTTTGTCCTGTGATCTCTTTTCAAATTGGCGTGCACCAAGCCCAGGGTCAGGCTTGGCAACTATGACTACCAGCGACGTTCCACTGCAATCCACAGTACTCTGCATGAAATATGATGGAAGTCATTGATTTTGTTGAAGGAAACTCAGCTTCAAGCTCAACCTCAGGGTCCTGATGTATAGGACTGGATCTGTAGTGACATCATGGGTCTTGCGAATGCTCCCAGGGGAGCTGTGGAACAGGACTATGACTCCAGTGGTCTGAAGGACATCAGATAAGTCCAAGCTTCTTAAAACCTGTTTCTGATCCTTTAAAAAAAAAACCATTGTACTTCAAGCAATGTATTAGTTAAGATGGGGTGTGAGGTCTCATGTGGCCTCTAGCAGCACATTGTGGTTGAATCAGTCTGCAAAGTGTGGTGTGCTACACAAGGTTATCCAGTATCACTCACTCTTCAGTCAGTCCATCTGTCTGTCTGTCCATCCTCTGGCATGTCTCCCCAAAACATGGCAGTTAAGCTGAGATGTGGAGGACACAGTATCATATAAAGATGTCTATGTGACAGATAAGCCAGGCCAAACTCAAGCCAAGCAAAGAAACAAAGCAAGTCTATATTCGGTTGCTAAACAGAATGTCACCTCCTAGGTAGTTTTTAAAGCATGGAGATTTATTTAGCTCATGGTTCTAGAGGATGGGAAATCCACGGTCAAGGGGGCCACAGCTAGTTGGGACTTTCTTCAGAATTAGAAGCAGCACACGGCATCCCATGGCAAGAGTCAAAATGATGCTTTGAAAAGACCTATCCTGGGGCTGGTGAGATGGCTCAGCAGGTAAAGGCTCTTGCTGATGTGACGACTTCAATCCTCAGAACCCACATACATAGTGGAAGGAGAAAACCAGCTCCTACAAGTTGCCCTTTAATGTCCATACATGTCACAGACACTCTTCTCTCTCTCTCTCTCTCTCTCTCTCTCTAAATATATTAAATAAATAAATAAACATAAAAAATGTAAAGAAAGGAGGCTGGGGATGCAGCTAGGTTGGTAGAGTGCCCCTTGGTGTGCATATCATCCCAGCATGGTATAAACCAGGTGAGGTGGCATATGTCTGTAATCCCAGCAGTTGGGAGGTAGAATTAGGAGGATCAGAGTTCCAAGACATCTTCCTTGGCTACATAGTGAGTTTGAGGCTGATCTAGGTTAGAGACTCCGGTTCAAAAAACAAGAAAGAAAGGAAAAGACCTATCCTGGAGATAACACTGAAACCCATCACTCTGTGAGGATTCTTGTGGCCCTTGTGACCCAGTCACCTCTTCTAGGGCCCTCCTGTTCCCGCCTCTGAAGATCTCACAATGGGAATGAAGTTTTAGCATGAGTTTTGGTGGAGACAATCAAACTATACCTGCTTCTTAATCCCCCCCAGATTGTTGTGGGGATAAAGGGGGAGAGAAGAGCAGGCTGTCCTCCTCCCACTGGTCAGCAGTGCATATAGGGAGGCTTAGGAAGCCTGCCCAGGCTCTGGACTCCTCCAGCTCCCCCTCATTCGTGCCCCAGATAGAAATGGAGGGGGCACTCTGACTGGCCTGCTGGCGGCTGTCTGCATACTGCTCTCTCACTCAACCTTCCCAACTTTCCCAGCCCCACTGTCCTTCTGCACCGCTCCCTCTGACTTAGGATGCCGCAGGGGGCCACCTACCCACCCAAAAGCCAACCTGTCTGGATCTGAGCAGAGTGACCATTTGAAGACAGTCCTAGGAGCCACGCTACTCTTCTTCCCTAAAGAAACAAGTCCAGCCCAGTGAGGGGAGGAGAGGAGGTTGTCACTTGCTCAAATACCACCTCTAGGCTCAGGCAGAGCCTATGTGAAAGGCAAGTCTGGGTCCATCAGGGCTGTGTGATGGAACATGTCACAGCCCAAATCAAATCCGATCAAAGAGTTTGGACTAAACACTTAATCCTTCCTTCACCACCAAACCAGTTGAAAATGTCTGTTTTTCACTGGAAACTGTGGCTCCTGGGTGCTAGTTACTAAGTGCAGGAGAACGACTGGCATTTGTCATGTTTCGGTGGCTATCCCTTAAAGCATGACCTTGGAGAGGTTGCTCGGGACCCTCCTGGCAGTGGGTCACTCTGTGAGGCTATTACAGATAAAAAAACCTGGCTGGACACAGCAAGAGCCAAAAGAGGAGTTGTAGACACAAAGTGAGGCTTTCTGAATAAAAATCCAGGGAGGTGACTATTACCTTGAATTCCTGGGTGCAACTGAATAATGCGAATGGAGTGCTCAGCACAGCGTCTGGCTCTCATGCAAATGGAGTGCTCGGCACAACGTCTGACTCTCTGTGTCCTTGAGAGAGGATGAGAAGTTAAATCAGACACCACATCAGGCTCTGCTAAGAGCTGTGAGGGCAGCACGGAGTGCTGAGTGCAAGAAGAGGGCAGTAGAAAGTGAATTGTCTCCCCCAGAAGGACAAATATGCTTTGTCCATGTGGGAGCAGAATGAGAGAGTCACTTGAACAAAGGCCATTGGCAAGTACAGGGCATGTCCCCAGCCTGAGTGACTGAGGCCGTGGAGCAGAGGGCTTCGCAGGGACAATGGGTTAGTGTGAGCTAGTTTGAAGTTAGATCCTAGAAGACATTCCAAGGAGCTTAGACCTTTATCTGCAAGCAAAGCGGGGTTGGAACAGATTTATTTTTGAGAAGAAAATTTGGAAAATGCTTCTAGAAAGAATCTAGGAAGATTCTGGTTACTAGGGAGGGTGTGTGGAAAGGTCATACAGAGACTATGGGTAGGGTGTGGCAATGCCTTGTGTCTGTAGTTTTGAAAACAGTCACCCATCTTCAAGTCCACGCTTCATGTTCATGTTCATCTTTTTATGTGTATGTTTCTATGCAGGTGCATATACACCTGTGTGTGGAGGCTAGAGGACAGCCTCAGAGGTCATCCTTGGGAAGGCCATCCACCTGCTTTGAGAGCAGTTCTGTCACTGGCCTATGCTCACTAATTTGACTAGGCTGGCTGATCGGTAAATCCCAGTGATCCTCCTGTCTCCACTCTCCCAGAGCTGGGATCGCAGGGATATATCATCATGCCTAGCATTTTAATGTGGGTTCTAGGGATTGAACTTAGCTCCTCATGAGAAGCAAGAACCTTACCAACTGAGCATCTTCCAAGTGCTTTGTCAGTCTTCTTTACCGCATGGTAATCTAGACCAGGGCCCACATACTTCCTTCTCACTGTTATGTCCCAGGATAGTCCCATGTGTGCAGTAGTTATTGAAATAAAATTGACCAAATTTGACCCTAAACTTAAGCCATGAGAGTAGAAGGAAGGGATGTCTCTGAGGTCTCTTGAAGAGGAGGATGAAGAAGATTTAGTTGAAAAGTAATCAGACCATACTCAGATGTGGGGAGTGGGCTGGAGGCACAGATGAACAGCCATTTGCTAAGAGAATGAAATCTGTCTGCAGAGCAAATGCTAAACTCGCGTGTGGATGGAGCTCGAGTAGGGGCCGGCCATTTGCCTGCTGACATACCATCTGCTAAGCAGTGAAAATGGGCCTCTGCAGAACAGACTGTACTGAGGCACGGGGTGGAGTGTGGGAAAGAAGGAAATGGAGACCCTTCTGAGAGAACAACCTGGGACCTGAAGAAGGTGTTTTGGAGGGGTCCCAGGGTTGTCCAGAGTCTTCCCCACTGCAACCACCATGCATGAACTATCTCAGAGGAGCCTCCAGAAGAGGCAGGGTCCTAGAGGACAGCCAACGAGTACAGGATCCTGGCATTTGAGGGGGACTGGGGATGGGCCACAGAGTGTTAACAGAGTGGAAAATGGACACCGAAGCCCCAGAACTGGCCACTGCTCACCCGGATTTGTCATCCCTGCCCCTTTGCACTCTGCTTTGAGGTGCTCCCTCTAGAGGAGGCCTGGACACCCAACCCTGGGCTCAGAAGCCTTCCCTTGCTTCCTCTTCCCAGTGCTATTTTAAAGGCTCTGGAGCCTTTGGGAAGTCGTGCCTGGAAAGTTACATCTGCCCCTGGTTCTTGCTGTAAGTCTCTGCCTCCTTGTTTAGCCGTGATATAAACAGGTCACAATGTGAACAAGCCTCTGCTTCATACCCCAGCCACCATGCTCTCCCCAGCCTAAGAGACTAAACCCCTCTGAAACTGTGGACCAAAATAAACCGTTCCCATCAGGTATTTTGGTCATAGCAATGAAAAAAGTAACTAACACAGCTTGTCTTCTCCCTCTAAGATCTTATGACAGTCTGGGAGAAGAAAAGTCATTTGATTTATTTGTGCATATGTCCATGTGGATGCACATACATGTTTGTGTGTGTGTGTGTGTGTGTGTGTGTGTGTGTGTGTAGAGGCCAGAGGAGATGGTGGGTATCTTTGAGACAGGGTCTCTCGCTAAACCCTGTGTTCACTGACTAGCAAAGATGGCTGGCCAGGGAGCTTTGGAGAGCCACCTGCCTCCACCCTTCCTGTTCCTCAGTGCTAGAGTTACAAATGCATGTGATTTTTCATGAGAGTTTTGGGGATCGAACTCAGGTTCTCATGTTTGTGAAGCAGATATTGTAGCCACCGAAGCAACTCTCCAGCTCCAAGAAAACCTGTTTTATTCATTGACCGTCTTGCAATATAGTTTCTTATACACAGCATGCACTAGACCAGTGCCAGCAACGATCATACCTAGAGTGTGTTGTCTTACAAGCAGATGTGCTATTGTGATCTCTAGAGCCATTCTGATATTGAACCCACACTGCTATACATGCACACTAAGACTATCTGTGATCTTTAGGGCTACTCTGATATTGAGCACACACTGTTCCACACATGCATTTCCCATGGTTAACTGGAAATGGGGAAACTTGGCCTGGCCATCAGAAGTGCTTTATCACACGTACTGCCTACAATGGTGGTTTAAAGAAATCCCTCCACAATTCCACCAGGACCATAAACATATTCCAAGAGCTATGATTTAGAAGGAAAAAGTTTCTCCACACTCAACTTACAAACTCAAAAAGCATCTGTTCATTTAATCACTTGTCATCTTCTGACCCTCCCACAGGCTCTGCCAGTGTTTAGATTAAACGAGTGCTCTGTTTCACCTCTCAACTGCTTGCTGTTGGTAAGGAAAATGTCTGTTCATGCTATGTATCCAACAGTGTTCAATCAGTACCTACTGCGTGTGTCAGCTCAGTCTGTGTTCACAAACAAGGCACAGTGCCTAAGTCAGGTCAGCCCCTCCCATGCTCTGGGCTGCAGAGGTTAAACATTTCTGAATTGTTCTATAAAACTGAGAGCAATGTAGGATGGATTTGGACGGTCCTATTGTTGTTGTTGTTTTTTTTTTTTCTTTCCCTTGATTTGTTTAGAATTTAAGATAGACAGTTATAAAACACAGCTGGCTCAATGGGAAGGAAGGCTACATTCTTTAAGCAGCTGTGAACAACAGAATTATTTATTTAAATTTAGGTCTCACTTAATTAACCTAGTTCTTGAAGGATGGAAAAAAGGACTACTAATTGTCTTTAACATTTTAAGTGGTGTGGACATGCGAGTCCAATATCCCAATTTAGGAAAAGGAGTAACAAAAAAAGAGAGGGCATCTTGAGTAATGTTAAGATTCATTTTCCTTAGAAGTCACCGAACAGGTTGGAAGAGTGTTTTCTCTTTTGAGAAAAAGCCCCACTCCTCCTTCACGTCTGTAGTAACAATCATGTTCTGAGCCCCACTCCACCTTCACGCCTGTAGTAACAATCATGTTCTGAGCCCCACTCCTCCTTCACGCCTGTAGTAACAATCATGTTCTGAGCCCCACTCCTCCTTCACGCCTGCAGTAACAATCATGTTCTGAGCCCCACTCCACCTTCACGTCTGTAGTAACAATCATGTTCTGAGCCCCACTCCTCCTTCACGCCTGTAGTAACAATCATGTTCTGAGCCCCACTCCTCCTTCACGCCTGTAATAACAATCATATTCTGAGCCCCACTCCTCCTTCACGCCTGCAGTAACAATCATGTTCTGAGCTTTCGCCCCTACTTTCCTCATTCCATACATCCCCTGACACACATGCCATTGACACTCGGGGACCGGAAGCTCCCAGGAACTGCCTGTGACCACACAGCTGGCAGAATAGGACTGGAATGAAATCCCGTTGCTTAACTCCATGACCCACTTTAGTCAGAACTGGGATGTTTCCTAACTCACCCCCACTGTGGTGGAATTACACCAAGAACATACTTGAAAGGTGAGTAAGAAGCGGTGCTGAGGAAATGGGGAGCATTTCAATCTCCTCAGCTTTGAGTGATCCCGAAGCACAGAGGCAAGAAGCACTCCAGCTGGCCTTCCACAAAAAGCCCCAGAAATGTGTCCCTTTCTTGTACTTAAATATATCAATTTTTAATAGTAATTTGAATGCTACTGTCTGAATGTTTGTGTGCCCCCAAATTCATATGTTGAAATTCTGAGCCAAGACGATATTAGAAGATGAGGGGGTGAATAGACCACAAGGGTAGAGCCTACATGCAGGGAATGGCTGGCTCCATAAAGATACATTACCCCTTCTACTTTGGGGGCGATGAGAAAAGAGCTTCCATGAAGCCAGCCCTCCGGGATACTAGGCCTGCTGGCTCCATCTTGATCCTGGACTTCTAAATATCCAGAACCATAAGAAATAACTTTTGGGGGACTCAAAAGATGGCTCAGAGGTTAAGAGCACTTGTTACTCTTGCAGAAGACCTGGATACAGTTCCCAGCCTCCCCTTCCCCACCCCATGAAGACATACAACCATCTATAGTTCTAGGGACTCTAACTCCCTTTTCTGGCCTCTGCAGGCATCAGGCACACACATGATACATATATGCATGCAAAAAAATACTCATACACACAAAAAATTAAAATAAATTTTTAGCATTTATTTATTTATTTTTCTTTTATATGTACGAGTCTTTTGCTGCATGTATGTAAGTGCACCCATGTCATGCAATGCCTGCAAAAATACTTTTTTAATAGCAGATTCTCATTAATCCAAGAATTTAACTAAACAAGTAGATTTTGAACATTTGTTATGTATCAGGTATTATGTTCAAAACAATACAAACTAAAAATAAAAAAGACAACAAATTAACCCAGACCCTTGCTCTCCATCATGTTCCTCAGGTCTTTAAATTTTATTATTATTATTATTATTATTATTATTATTATTATTATTGTCTTTTTGAGACAGGATCTCCCTGTAGCCCCAACTGTCCTGGAATGTCAATATGTAGACCAGGCTGGCTTTGAACTCGCAGAAATCTGCCTGCCTCTGCCTCCCCAGTGCTGGGATTAAAGGCGTGTGCCACCACACCTCTTTTTTTCATTACATTTGGGGGCCAAAGAGATGATGGCTCGGTGGTTAAGAGCACTGGCTACTCTTGCAGAATACCTGGGTTTTAATTTTAATTGCATTGATTATCGATTTTGCACGCACACATGCGTGTGAAAGGGGGTGGTGCATCTGTGGAGGTCAGAAGACAACTTTCAAGAATCGGTTCTCTCCTTCTACCATGTGGGACCTGGGAAGTGAACTCAAGTCATCAGAATTGGACGCAAGATTTTTACCTGCTGAGCCATCTCACTGACTCTCCTCAGGTCTTTTTTATGCTTCAACACAGTAGTGGAACTGAGATGTGTTTCACTGATAGGACACTTGCTAGTATATATACAAGTCCCCTGGTTCAGTCTGCAGCATTGCAAAAGAAACACATGCACACACAAATAAATAAGTTAATAAAACAAATAAATGTTAAAACACACACCCACACCTTCAAGAATAGCAGATTTGCTGGGCACAGTGGCTCATGCCTTTAATTCCAGCACTTGGGAGGCAAAGGCAGGTGGAGAACCAGGCCAACCCAGTCTACATAGTAAGTTCCAGGTCATCTGGGCCTACAGCAAAACCCTGTATCAAAAAGACCAAAAAAAGAAAAGAAAAGAAAAATGAACAAAAGAATAAAAGAATTGGTCCTAGTGACATAGGTCTGTAATTTCAGCTAGTCAGGAGACTGAGGCAGGAAGACCAGAGGTTCAAGGCCTATCTTGGAAACTTAGTGAGACCATCATCTCAAAATAAAAAGTAAAAGAGGATTAGGGATGCAGGGATGTAGCCTGGTAGTAAAATGCACAAGGCTCTAGGTTACAGCCACAATAACACACACACACACATACACACACACACACACACACACACACACACACACACACACACAATAGATTTGGCCCATGTAGCTTCACACTCCTTCAAAAAGACATAAAGGAAAGTGTAGAGAGAAAAGAGTATTTGGATACCTTCCAGAAGAGTCAAAGAGGGCCACTGTTGCACAAAAAGCTTACTGTGTTTAGATATGGCCATTGCAGACAACAGGCTGTCTAAGATGTACAGATTCTCCTGAGCCACCCTGGGACTTGGGCAGCATGTTCTTCTCTTCTGGCTTATGTTGTGGGATACGGTTCTGCCAGCCTTTGGAAGGAAAATGTTCAGTGACTGACTGTTTGTGCCAGCCTGTGTCTGGGCCTGAGCCATTGGTACCTCTCCTCTACTTCCCGCCACTTCACTGAGTCTGTTCCAGGAGCCCAGTGACATCTTAAAAACAGCCACCATTACATACAACCTCCTGCCTCCACTTCTGTTGGAATAAAGCAAGTCTACGTGACTCCAGGACTCCATTCCACCTGCTCAGTGCATGCCTCCCGGCCTTACCGAGACCACTTCTCCTTGGGTCCCTGGGCATTCTAGAACACACCAAGCTCCTTCCCCTCTCCGAGGGAGAGCTCCACCCCTCCTGGCTTGCACATGCCCTCTGCTTCCCTTACCTCACACAGGCCCCTGTGCTCTGTCTACCACGGCCGCCACAGGCCAGGGCTCCCTTCCTCTTTCCAGCACAGACCAGTCACAGCCACTGCTGGTGTCGCTTGTTTCCTCTTCCTCCTGGTGCGTGCGTGCGTGTGTGTGTGTGTGTGTGTGTGTGTGTGTGTGTGTGTGTACATTCTGTCCCTGCCCCATCAGAATGCAAACACTTCGAGAGTGGGGACCATCACTGCCCATTCATCGTAGATTCCCTTCAGGAGAACATGTTCAATAAATGTGAACGGAGAGGAAGCAGGGAGAGAGGGAGGAAGTTCCAAGAAGAGGGCTCCTTTTCCAGGAAGCCCCGCTTCCTGTGAATAGAGGCAGTTCATCCTGTTCAGCCCTCGAATTACAGTGCAGGTTAAAAATAACCCCCTTGGGTGGAGCAAGCAGAGAGAGGATGGGGAGAGATAATGAGCAACAGGAGCCGGCCAACGCAGCCCAGCAGGATGTGGGGCCGGCCAGAAAGGAGAGGATCTGGACAGAGGAAAAACTGTGAGGCTGCCACCACCATCGAGTGGACAGCTCCTTGTTACTCACCAGAAACCCTCCCTCAGCCTTCATCTGCAGTGTACAGGGAGACCTTCTATTAAACCATGTATTACATGCATGTGCATGTACATATGCCGAGGCCAGAGTTCAACACTGGGCGTCTTCCTCAATTGCTCTCTACTTTATCTTCGTTTGCTTGCTTGCTTGTTGAGATGGGGTCTCCCAGTAGCCTCAGCTGCCCAGAACTTGCTCTGTAGAACAGGCTGGCCTTGATCTCACAGAGATACCTCTCTGCCTTTGCTTCCTAAATGCTAGGATCCTTAGGGCATGTGCTACCAGACCCAGTTCCGTCGCATTTTGGGGGGACAAGGTCTCTCACTGAACTTGGGCCCTCTGACTAGCCAAGACTAGCTGGCCAGTAAGTGCCAGAGATCTTTCTGTCTCCACCCCTGCCCCACATCCTATCCCACCCCTTGCTGGGCTCTCGGATGTGTACTACGATGCCTAACTTTTTACATTTGGTGCTTGGATCCAAATTCAGGTCCTCATGCTTGCAAGGCAAGCACTTTATTGACTGAAGCATCACCCAACCCCTAAGTCTTTTTTTAAAAACAGGGTCTTACTGTATAGTCAGTCTGGCCTTGAACTTCCAATCCCCCTGTCTCAGCCTCCCAAGTGCCGGGGTGACATATATATATATATGTGCCATAGCTGGTGAAAAGACCTCAGAGATAGATTTCCATCTTACATGTTTAACGTTTTTCAAGACAATTCCTAGAACAAGGCCCCCACGGCCCTCGTCTTACTGTTGAATGGTGGGAAGGAAAGAGGAGATGAGGCCTTTTTTGGCCCACCCTTGTCCTGACCTCCCTCAGGGCCCATTCAGTGTGGAATCCATCTGAACCTCCCAGCACAGTAGGCTCAGGCCAGCTAGCCCAAGGTGAAGCCGCCCTCTGAAAGCTTGGCTCCAGCTGCATAAGACTGTAAGACCGGGAATGTCAGGTCAATGGGTCACTAGAAACAACAGGGACGCTGCTTAGAAACGCCTTCCCCACTTGCTTGCACTGCATGCATCTGGGTCCACC
This sequence comes from Eospalax fontanierii, assembly GCA_035773235.1. NCBI lineage: Eukaryota > Metazoa > Chordata > Mammalia > Rodentia > Spalacidae > Eospalax > Eospalax fontanierii. The sequence continues at coordinate 23,778,554 of CM069527.1, read as the reverse complement.
CTGATCCAGCTGTGTGTTAAACCCTCAGGCTTCAGTGGGAAGTCGGGGAGCATCAGCTTCTTTTCAGGAGAATATCAATCTTCAGTAAGCAGCCTAAAGTCCCAGGAGACTTGGAGGCTCTGAATTCACATTACTCACCCCTCCCACTGTGAAAAGATGAGCTAAGTGGGGCTTGGGGGCTGCCAGCATCCCCCACTCTAGACCTCAATCTGGACCCCTTCCCAGAATCCATCTTTCTGTGCTGCTTCAGAAGCCAAGTGATGTGCTCATGGTCACCTGGTACAAGGGAAGCAATTCTCAGACCACTGAGACATTGATCACCACGGGCTTTTTCCATGCTCACACCTCTGAGAGGCCGCCGGGAGGGCCACAGAGGAAGGGCGAGGAATTAGGAGCATCAGGAGAGACAGATGTGCTGTGAGCTTCACGCATCACCTCCACTTTGACCTCCATAGCCCTCCCCTGATAGAGGAGTGCTTGCAGAGAAGGAAAGGAGAAAGAGGACCAGTTCCTTAGCCAGGGTCACTGGGTGGAGAGCATCAGGCAGGCAATGGCTGTGCCACCTGCCACTATCAGCCCCTGTAGCGCTTGCTACCCTTTTCCAAGTGATTTGAATCCAACACCAGCCCCAGGGTTATACTGAGTAGAATTTTCAGGAAGACCCTGCATTGAGGAACCAGCTTCCCCAGGTAGGAAGCACAAAGTCTTTATGTGCCTGGGGCAAAAGAAGCGAAAGTCCATGATTCTGTAGTCATTGTGGGGGGCATCTTCAGTTCAGTGGTGCTAAACAAGTAGCGCACAGTTGCTCCAGCCTTCAGCATTTTAGAGGGCTCTTACGGGTTGGTTCTAGGCCATACTGACAAAGCTCAGGATGATACTCCCCTTTCCGGAGTGCAGGGAAAGCTACCAGGATCCAGCAGGGCAGGAGGCGACCTTAATGCTCCAGCACTATTTTCTTATTAGTTCAAAGTCATTCACATAATAAGGCATGATAGCCCACACCTTTAATTCCAACAATCAGGAGAAGAGACAGGTGGATCTCTGTGAATCTGAGACCAGTGTGGTCTATGTCACTAGTTCTAGGCCAGACAGGGCTACATAGTAAGACCCTGTCTCCAAAAAAACAAAACAAATTTCATATGAAGACTTCCAAAAACCTTAGCTAGACTGCAGAGTTTGTCAGTATCAATAATAGTTCACACTTCATCGCTATGTATGCACTGTGTGCTAAAACACTATGAGCATTTCATGGGTGTTAACCATCTGAGATGGAACCCGCTAACACTGACGTAGCTCTGACAGGCACTATGGTGTTTACCTGTATTAACTCAGATGTTTCTGTCAACAGCTCTAGGGTCTAGGTGCAATTATAATGTTTATTTTATAGAAACAGAAAGGTTATTTAATTTGACTTGGAACACACAGTCATCAGGTGCCAGATCCAGATTTTGGACCTAGACTGTCCAACACCAGAGCCTCTTCTCCCTACACCATGCTAGCGCCGTAGACTGGAGAGAGGGCTGTAAGGAGTGGAGCTGTCCGAAGAATTCCTGGCCTTCTACATCAGAGCCTGAGGGCTTTGCTTCCCCAGGCCTCAACAAGGTATTTCTGGACCAGCTTGGGAGAAGCTAAGTGCATGGAAATTCTCATCATTGGGAAGACACCTTTCTTTTTAAAAATTCTAATGTGACTGAATGCTTTTCCGGCATGCGTGTGCAATGCTCATGGAGGCCAGAAGCGGGCATTGGATCCCCCAGAACTGGAGTTAGGAGTGGATGAATGAATCGTTATTAGCTGCCATGTGGCTGCTGGAAACCAAACCCAGCTCCTCAGGAAGAACAGGCAGAGTGCTCTTAACTGCTAAGCTCTCTCTCTCTCAGCCCTGAGAGATGCCATTTTTTTGTTTTGTTTTATGTTTTGGTCTTATTTTGTTTTGTTTCTTTTTTTTTTTTTTTTTTTTGAGACAGGGTCTTACTATGTAGCTCCAGTTGGTCTGGAACTCACAGAGATCTGCCTGCCTCTGCCTTTAGTATGCTTAGACTAATGGCATGTGCCACCTACACCAGGCCAAAGACACCATTTTGAGCCTGACTGAGGGCAGGACTCTGTAGCATTTGTTCCCTGTCCCCCAACATATCAAACTCTCACAGGAATTCTGAGGAAGGACAAGAAGAGCAGCACTTTCTAGAAGCTTTTTCTGTCCCTAGAGGCTCCAATGGGCACTTTTGCATGCACGGGTTAATCAAAACAAACAATGCTATTTTTCCCATCTGCCTGCTGGAGAAGGTGGAGATCAACTGTCCTATACTTCCATGGTTCTGGCTGAGACGTGGCCAACCTTTGTGTCCCTTTTGGGGGACTGGCATCACTTGCATGCCTTTGATACCCCTTAGCCAACAAGATTATTCATCTCTGCATGAATAGTACCTTTAGCATGGGTTTTGACTGACCCAAAGTGACTCTGTGGAGATGACACTGAGCCAGCCAAGCCAGAGCATCTGAGAACTAGGCAGGCTCTAAACACAGGTTTCAAGGCTTACTCCCAGATGTGAACTAAGGGCAACACAGGGTGGGGCGTCTCACTGTTGCCCTGAGCCTTGTCTTTCCCCTCCCAAGCTGTAATTCACTCATTCACAGAACAGGTGGCTACTGAGCACCTATGCTGTGACTAGCCTCTGTCCTAGGTACTAGGGAGAGAGCAGAAAACAAGGCAGACAAAGTCTGGTACCTGCCCTCATGAGACTTACATCTAGTAGGGAGACTAGACAATGGGAATGTTTTTAAAAACTGGCAAGAAAACTATCCATGTAGGAGAGATAGGTAAGGCTGGAGTAAGAGGAAACCTCTTTGAGAAGCAAATAAGAAAGGTAAGGCCTTAGGATGAAACGAAATAAGTCTCTACTACATGAAGGACTCAGGGAAATGCATTCCAGGCAGACGGCACAGCAGTTGCAAAGTCTCAGAGGCAGGTTCAGAGGGCATGGATCAGCAGAGGCAAAGAAAGAAAGCCCCAGACTTACATGGTATTGCAAAGGGTGGATGGTGAAACTACAGAAATCTGCGGTCTCGTACTTCTAGACGCTGAAAACTCAGGGTCAGGGCTTTGGCAGAGTTGGCTCCTTCTGAGGCCGTGAGGAAGGCTCTTCCAGGCCTCTCTCTTTCATGGCTGTCTCCTTTCATCCTCTTCCCTCTGCATGTGCTCTGGGTCCAAATTTCCCTTTTATAAGGACCTCAGTCACTGCAATAATGTTTTATCTTGATTATCTCTGGAAAGGCCCTCTCTCTAAATAGGGTCACAATTCTTGGGTTCTGGAGCTTGGTGTGAATTTCAGTATTGAATTTAACCTGTAACCTCTGCTTTCACACACCCACATGGCCGGTGCTCCTGACTCACTGAATGCAAGTGGTGCTTTCCAGTGCAATCCTTGCTGCTCTCCCCTCTCGGTTTGCTTCAAGAACTCACCCTTGCTTAGCATATCCGACGTCTCTGCTCAAATCTAAAGAAAAGAGCATTCTTTCTGTGGTAGGCAAGGAACATGGAACTGTGTCCACTATTTTATAGTGGGACCTTGTGACAGGTGGGTTATGACTACTATGGTTGGTACTGGTGAAAAGTTTACCAGTGAAGAGAATGAAGTGTCAGATGATGGAGGTAATCAGGCACTTTGCAGGGCTGTAAACACCAAGCTGGAATCCCACCCCTAGGCCTGGATCACCATTCTTGTTGTTTGTTTGTTTGGGTTGTAAGCCTGAGCCTTTAACAGCTACACCAGCTCTCCAGCCCTAGTTGTTTAATAAGATCTTGCTATATAGCTCAGGCTGGCCTTGAACTTTGATCCTCCTGCCTCAGCTTCCTAAGTACTGAGGTTACAGGTTTCTACCACACCTTGCTCACTGCTTCTTGAATGAAGTCGTGAATAAGCACATTTAGCTTTCTGTCTTTTGCACTTCTCCACCTAGCATCCTCTGCCCCTTTCAGACCCATCTCCACTGACTTTCTCCCCTGCTTCCAGTCACTCTGCACTCTACCCCTTCTCTGGAATTGCCCACCATCCCCAGTCCCTACTGAACAATTAGATTCCCAGTGTACACTTGCTTCTGTTGCTGCAGGCACAGCACAAATAGAGAGACATGCGGCTGTGTCCCTGAGCCCTCTGTGCCGTTCCAGTGAGACCCGCCCACCCTCAGTGTGACCTCGGCTTGGCCACCTAGCTTGCTACTACGAGCCACCGACCACAGAGAACTGTCTGCTGTGGTTTGAATGGGAAATTTCTCCCATAGGTCATGTGTTTGAACACTTGGTCCCCAGCTGGGAGTGCTGTTTGGAAAGCGGTGGAACCTCGATGGAAGAGGTAGGTACCCAGGGATGGGCCTTGAGGTTTTCCAGCCTGGCTCCACTTGCTGTCTCTCTTTGTTTTCTGGCTGTAGATTCAGTATGAGTAGACACTGCCCTCCTGGGAAAGGTGGGCAAGACAGGAATGTGAACTGGAGAAGGACCCCTCACCCAAGAGTGACAAAGGAGCTCTGAACGGGCAGAGCTAACCCTATGTCCCTGGAACTGCCTAGTGAGTTTTCATGGTCCGCTAGTGCTGAGTTCTGATCCTGGCTCCACCGTTTACTGGCAGTGGGTCCTCTTCCCTCATTAGCAACATGTGTGTGGCAACAGTATCTGACTTGTGAAAAATTCATGAGAGAAGAGCACAGTGGAGATGAGCCTCATAACCATAGTTCACCACGCAGTCAGTGTGCTGTTATGACAGGTGGAGGCCTACTCAGGTAATTCAGGGAGACAACAAAGAGGCCAACTGCCACTCCAGCCATACAACTCTATGTTCCTCTTAGTAGCAACCAAGAGAAGAGACCCACAGAGGGTGGCCAGACCAGAGCTTCTCTCATTGTAGCCTGTGGACCAAGGGGCATAGGGTTAGCTCTGCCAGTTCAGCCCTCCTTTGTCACTCTTGGGTGAGGCGTCCTTCTCCATGCCTTCTCTCTCTGCAACTAAGGCTACCTAATGTTTTCCTCAGACTTAGCTCAAGTGACTCTGACCTTAGGCTTTAGGGGTTCAGTGAGTCCAGGCCCAGCAGGCTCACTGTGCCCATGTCTGTTGTTAGCCCCATTTTCTTTATTCTTTCTTATTTTTCTGTTTATTTATTTACTCATTCATTCATTCATTCATTCATTGGGACAGGGTCTTCCTATAATCCCAGCTCATCTGAAACTCACTATGTAGATCATGCTAGCCTGGATCTCACAGAGACCTACCTGCCTCTGCCTCTCAAGTGCTGAGATTAAAAACGTGCACCACACCTGGCCATTTCCTCCGTTCTTGATCCCCCTCCACTGCCTTATTCAGGAAAACTAGGGGCCCACAGTACTCATGGAGCCTGTCTTGTTTCCAAAGACCCTGTGACCTAAGACTGTGAGGGGTATCCAACCTTTTAACATTGTCCCAGATGCTATCATCCACAAAGACAAGAACCATACACTGAGTTAAAAAAACAAACAAAACAAAAACCTCATAATGTCTTGAGAAAGTTTACGATTTTATGCTGGACTGCATTTACAGCTATTCTGGCGTGAATGCGACCCACCAGCCACAGACTGGATGCACTTGCATGCATGTAGCTCTTCAAGGCTTGGATTCAGCCCATGACCAAAGCAGGAGTCCTGTCATCTCTTAAAAGTGGTTCCAAATCCTGGCCTATTTTCTAGGGTCTTCAAATATCAACTGTTGCTGAATTAATGTCAGCAAGTTCCACCTGTCTCTCGGAACACCTCCTTTAGGCCCCAGACCAGCTCCCCAGTTAGGTGCACAGATCTGCTGGGTGAGACACATGGCTCAGCCACCTGATAGGTACGGGACCACAGGTAAATGGCTGGCCTACAGCACCTGCACCCTGCATCTCTATCAGCTCCTGCTTCACAGGGTTGATAGCACACTTAAAGCCGAGCCCAGTGCCTAGACACAGAAAGGATAAGAAACAGAAACACCGGTGACCAGGACAAATGTTTCCAAATGCTCACCAATGCAGTCAAAACAAAAGTGCCGAAGGATGGCTCTTAGATCTTCAGAGCAAATGGGCCGCAAGTAGCTTGTTTAGCGTTCATCTTTGAATAATATTACCATCAAGCACTCAGTAACACTCACTGAAAGCCAAGCACTACATCACATCAAGACTGTTACTCATTTGATCCTTCCCATAACAAAGTTAACCCTGTATTGCCCTTCTCTACAAATGAAGAAACTGAGGCACAAGTCAGAGGACTAATAAGCGAATGGGTCTGAATTTGGTTGCCTCATTGCATAATCAACGCATTTAGCCATCGTGTTACACTATTTCCCTTTCTCCGTGTGTGCACACACACACACACACACATCATATAGAAGTCAGAGGTCAACATTAGGAGTCTTCTTCAATTGCTCTTCACCTTTTGTGTATATGTGTGTGTGCATTCATCTGTGTGAGTGCAAGCACACACTTGCTTTGGTGTACATGTGGAGGTCAAAGGACAACCTTACTTAGTCAATTGGTCCTTACCATCCACCTTGTTTGATCAAGGTCTCTCTTGTTCACAAGTGTATATATCAGACTATCTGGACCATACACTTCAGGGGATTCTCTAGTTTCTGCCTCCTGTCTCACTCTAGGAGCACTGGGATTACAGGTGCCACTTTCATGTGGGTTCTGGGGACTTAAACTTGGGTCTTCATACTTCCATGGCAAGCACTTTGTCCACTGGCCCATCTCCCCAGCCCATATGCCTTATTTTTTTGAAACAGGGTCTCTCACTGAGCCTGGAGCTCACCGATTGGCTAGACTGGCCAGTGAGCTCCAGGGATTCTCCTGTGTCTGTCCCCTGACCCTGTGCTGAGATTACAGATGTGCACTGCCATGCTCAACTTTTACAGAGTGCTAGGGATTCAAACTCAGGTCGTCATGCTATGTGGCCATTGCTAGATCTATCTCCTTAGCCCCTACAGTGCTTTCCTGAGTATTATGATTCAGGAATTGAAATAGTTTCTACTCCTTCCCCAGTCTCTTTGCCTTCTGCCCCTACAGTCTGCTGCCTGGATGCCTGTCCCCATCCTTTGCCTTGGGTTCCTTTTCTTTCCTTCCATCTCAGCCTCTTGCCGTCACCTACCCACCCAGTGGCTCCCTTCCTCTCTCTGTGTGATTGGCCTAGATCCAGTCACCTCTACCTTGTCAGTAACTGATGAAAAATCGCCTATTTTTTAATCTTTTCTTAAGGAAAATGATTTATTCACTCACAATTTGTATGCCAGGAGTGAGTAGGTGTTAGCTTTATGTAAAGCAGGGTATGTCTATGGCATTAATGACTATGGATCCCTGTCCTAGCAGCTTAAATCAAAGGGTACTATATCCGCCAAGCAGTGCCTCAACAACGTATGGAGGCCCAGTGCTACACAGGTCCTGAACGCTGGCAGCTGGTGCACAGAGCCAGCTGTCCTTGATCCTTGATCCTCAGTTTATTTAGAGTTCCAAAATGTGTATCTGCAAAGAGGCGAGCTTCAGCATCTCCCCCAAGGTTGGGCACCCCTTTACTTGTGAAGATGAAGTGTCCTCTCACCATCACCCATGAAAATAGTATTGGCAAGGTTGATGCCACTTGCCTGTGACTCAGACCACTTAACCAGATCCTACTTTTTAGAATTCTTTTCAGAACCAGACAAGGACAAGTAAACACTACATTGTTTTCTTGCTTAACTTTTCAGATATTATCTTTCTTCTTTGATTAGCAAATCCATGTATTCACACTTAAAAAGGCAGGGACAAGGAGCAATTTTCCCTGAGTCCTCAGCAGCTGCCCTGAGCAGCAAACTGGTGAATGTGCCTTCCAATCTCCATAGGGGACTTTCCTGGGAAGCCCTCAATGACCAACACAAAGAAAACAAAGGGAATCTGTGGCTGTGAATCAGAGTCTCCATCAAGCCACAGTTATTCACACAGATGACAGCCCTGGTAAGAGCAGCCAGTTTTTTACTGGATACCACTTCCCAACAGTGCATGTGTGTGTGTGTGTGTGTGTGTGTGTGTGTGTGTGTGTGTGTACATCTATGCATGTGCATTTGGAGGCCAGAGGACAACCTTAGTTGTCATTCTTCAGGAGCTGTCTTCCTTGTTTTTGTTTGTTAGGTGGGTTGGTTGGCTGACTGTATTTTTTTGAGGGGGGAGCAGAGGTTGAGCTCGTAGAGTTCAACCATTTCAACCAGTAGGCGAGGCTGGCTGGCTAGCAAGCCCTAGGGATCCCCCTGCCTCTGCCTCCTTAGTACTGGGCTTTCGAGCATGTATCACCACACCCAGCCACACACACACACCCTTTTAAAACTTGGGTTCTTGGGATCAAACTCAGGTCCTTATGCTTGCATGGAAAGCACTTTACCAACTGAGCTAGCTATCTCTCCAGCCTTCATTTCAACATTTTGCAAAGCTATAATAATGAGGGGATGGGACAGGCAGGGCATCCTCCTTGCCCTCCCCTAGGATGCCTGTCCCCATCCACTGCAGCTTGGGGAGCTAAACTACTACAGATGACATCCCTATAGAGAAGGAAAGAAGAGGTGCTGGTCATCAGAGCAAAAGGGAGGCAAAGGGGAGGTACATGTTAACTGGCTAAAGAAAGCACAGAATGCTTTAGCTCAGCTGACACACAGGGAGCTCTTGGGACTGAGGTGACCGGTGAGGTCTCTACAAAATGGCACTTATTAAATGCCTGAAATTCCCACCCAGGCACCCTGAGGTCTGAGACTCTCAAGGCCTCCTGTCTAGGAGCCCTGAACACTTTTGGTATGTCTGAGTGATGAGGATAGTCTGGCTTCATCCCTCCAGGCACCTAAGGCAGGAATCCTGAGATGAGCTTGTGACAGTGGAAGAGGATAAAAAGTAAGACGTAACTGCAGGAGCCTCAGAAGCCCACCCTCTCAAAACCTTCAGCTTTTCTATGAAACAGCAAATAAAATGCAAGCTTCCCACAGGTTTTCCAAGGCAGCCGAGTTTCCAGGCTGCTGGGGAGGGCAAGTGTGACATAGCAAGAAAATGCCAGCCAGACCCTGGTGACATCGGCTTTCAGTTCCCTTTCTGCGGATGCAGAGGCTGAGTTCAGGGCTTCAGTCAATCAGAGGCTTCCCACTCTCTCCTGACTTCTCGGGGTTGGCACTGGCAGAATGAAGATGATGGGGCAGCCGGGTGTAAGATTACTTTTGCAGCCTCCAACCTGTAGGTACTATTTTTCCACGTCTGTACCATCAGCAGGCCCTTCCCCCAGAGCCAGCTGCACCCTGGCTCAGGCCGGCCAGAGGGGCAGTTCCTCCGATTCATTGTCAGGCACACTGGCTCCTTGCTAACTAGTCAAAACACTTCTCTACCTTCACGGGTCCCTCTTTCTTCCCTCTCAGCTAGCCCTATACTCCTGCCCAGGACATCCGCAGCCAGCCCTGGCTCTGGCTCCAACACATGCCTTAATTCTTACCTGAAAAGCCGGCAGGCTACGGCTATCTTTGTTCCACTTATTCACCCGGGAAATGGGCTCGGCTTGGCGGCCTTTGCGTTGTGTGTGTCACGGCTTCTGTGCTGAGGCAGCCTCTCCAGCAGCCCCACTGTCTGAAGCTCTGGGTTACTGCGGCTCTGTGTGGAGAGAGGGACGGGCCATGGCATGCACATCAGGTTGCTGGCCCGCCTCCAGATACCATGCCAGTCCCAGAGGGCTGTGTGGGAAACGGAGCAGGGGCGGGGGAGCGGAGAATGCCGGCCTCCAGGTCTACCTTTGGCCCTGTTCATCAGCGGAGGGGCCTGCTTGCAGACCACTGCACACCCCCACCCCACCACGACAGTGCATAAAAGGCCCAGCTCTTAACAGTCTACAGCAGGCTGGGGACTACAGACACTGCATAGTGGCAGCAACTACCCTGGGTGTTATTTTAGCATGGTTTGTCTTGGGGCAGAAGCCCTAGCCTAGTGGACCGTCTGAGCAGAATCCTGTTTATTTTGAGGCCTCTGTCGCCAGGGAAACAACTGGTCTTGGGGAAAAGACAAGTCCTCTGAAATCAGGCTACTGCTGAAAGGGAGCCCTTTTCTGTTCTGTCATCTGTCCTTACACAGGGTGTAGGTGTCTGCGTGTGGCGGTGTCTATCTGTCTGCACAATTACCAGAGCCAAGCCCTAAGAAGTTCAGACTGTAAAGCCAGGCAAGGCAGAGACTGCCAGGTTAGAACTGGTGTGTGTTGGGGGGGTGTGGGTGTGGGTGTGTGTGGACATGTTCCAGTCGTTCTTTAACACTGTTTCCTCTTGCCCCTGCTAGACCAGAGTTCTTAGGTGAGTCTGTGTCTGGGGCAGGGACCTCCTCAGAATGTCGTCTTCATGTCCTTCATGTCGTGAGGCAGGAAGGAAGGTAATCATCCAAATAATTCTGGCTTGAAGGTGGGGAATAAAGTAGACTCAATGGACATGGATCAAAGAAACGAAATGAGAACATGATCGATAGCTTCCTACTATGGGTGAAGAGTCCCTCCTTATACAGGCATGTGAGTCTGGGAGGTGTGCGTGAGTGTTCACATGTGTGTGGGCCTCAGCCTGTCCACACGACAGAGAGGTGCATGGGGGAACTGGAGAGACCTGAGGGACTGCAAATGCAGTCTGGGTCTCCGTCAGGCAATTGCTCTGATGCATGAAAAGGGGCCGTGGTCATAGGAACTGTTCCCCACAGGCTCATAATGTGAGCACTTGGCCACTGGCTTGTGGCACTGTTTTCAAGGCTACGGAGCCTTAAGAAGGTGGAACTGGCTTTTCGAAGGTAGTAGGGATGGACCTTCGGAGATTATACCCATCCCTGCTTATGGTCTCGCTCTCTCTGCTTCCTGGTCCATGCCATGTGAACAGCCGCACTTTGGCTGTTCCTCCTGCCGCAGTGCCTTCCCCACCACGGTGGACTGAAATGCCTCTGAAACCATGAGCCACGACGAATCTTCTCTCCCATAAATTGTTTTTATTGGTAATACAAAAGTAACCATGAGAGTAGAAGCTGTTTGCTGACAGAGCACGTAGCTGTGGGTAGAGGGCCCCATTCCTGGGCCTTCAGAGGGGAAAGCCCTAAGGAGTTCAGCTCTCTGACATCACATAGTTGTGACCACGTGTCTCTCAAAGATGGCTAGAGGTTGAAAGAGTTGACTTCTCAAACCATATTAGCTGCATCCTTCTAACTACCTGCCACCTCCACATTCTCAGAAGAGATGAATAATTTGTTTTAAAACAGAGCAGTCTTCCCTGCAAGATTCCAAAGAGCCTCCTTGAATCATCAAAAGATAAAAACATTCTGGGGACTAGAGAGATGGCTAAGAGCACTAGATGCTCTTGCAGAGGACCCAGGTTTAGTTCCCAGCATCCACATGGCAGCTGATAACCATCTGTACCTCCAGTTCCAGGGGATCTGACACTCTCTTCTGGTCTCCATGAGCATTGCACGTTCATGGTGCACTTACATGCATGCAGGCAAAACACTCATTAAAAACACACATTAAATAAATAAATAAGTAAAAATATTTTGGCCAGTTGGCTTCTGAATATTGGAGAATTAGTTTGCTATGTATAGTAAGCATTAACTCTTTTTAATTCATGGAACAGTTGTTTTGAGAGTTAAAAACTCCCCAATGTCTTCTCTGAGGACAGAGAGGCACTAGCCACTGTCTTTGCTCCATCTACTGAAGAGTAAAGACCATTCTCAGCACCCGATGAGGGGCATTTCACAATGTGTGGCCATCACTCTCACCATCGCTATCACTGTCATGGTACTGGGCCTCTGAGGATCCCCACAGAGGGACACTTTCATATCAACACAGAACCCAGTATTCCCAGAAAGAACAGAAGAGGTCCAGGCTGACTTAAGGGGAGCTAGAAAGGAACTGGCTTCTGTTGGCACTATGTGTGATCACACACAGAGCATGACTGAGGAACTCTGTCCGCAGTGCTTCCCTCTGACATCCAGATTCAGGAGGATGGGTCACATATTGAAACCCAGGATTTCTTGGGTGAAAAATGTACCCCATTCAGATGAGGCCAGGTATTGCTTGTTCAATATCTCAAACTGAGAAAGTTGAGTTAAATCTTGAAGGAAATGACAGTGTCCCAACATTTCAGATTCAGCTTCTTTGGTTCAACAAGTCACAAGAGTTCAAAAAAGGATATCAGAAGGTATTCATGTGGCATCTACAGGACTCTGCAAAAGGATCAGATCAGCAGACTGATGAATCAGATATGAGATCTGTCCAGCTATGGAATCAAGATCCTCAAATAGAAGATCAATTTGCAGTGTTTTAATGATGTGATAAAAGACCCCTTTAGAAAAAAAATTACAGACCTAGAGTCCCGTCCCACCCTAAAGTCACTGTGTGACTGAAATCATATAACCCCACTCCAGACTAGCACTCAGTCTGAGCATACTGTGTGATTGGCTATTCCTAGGCAGTTTGGTTCTTCCTTGCACCAGATTCCCTCTTTGCTAAAGGAGATCAATAAGACTTTCTAACTCACAGAATTCCTATAAACTCCCAGAACTGTCATGACAAATGAATCCAAGTATCCTGAACACAGGGATGCAAGTGTGCCATTATTTCTTTTAATTTTTCCATTATATCTGGTTGTGAAAACTGTTACATATTCTCCCCCACCACAAAACACACACAGAGCTCTTAAGCTAATGTAATCCTAGCTACTAGTGTACACTAATTTCTGTACTATCCTATTTGGCAATGTTATGGTTCAAATACTGAGAAGTGAATCCATGAATCCTCAGTTCTCTAAGCTACATACTGTAATATAATTCTGCCAGTGTTGACATTTAGTGGCCTCTTTTCAACATTCCATTCATGTATTTATGTTACATATACAAAAAACCTAGATCCATCTTTTAAAGGTATAGAGTTTTTAAATACTGAGGCATGATTACAGGAATGCCTTTTGGCCCCACTGCTATTTGGGGGTGGGAGAGGGGTGTGAGATCACCTAGTAGGAAAGTCTAGCCTCAGAATAGGCCCCAGCTCTGAGCCAGGAAATAGTCTGTGGAAAAAATAGCTGTCAAAGCCACTTGTTAAGCACCCGAGATACCCTATGTTCTGTACTGTGCCTAGGACAGAAAGCCTATTTTCTTTCCAAGCCCTTGGCCCACCTTAAAAGGCACTTCTGCCACAATAAAAACCTTCTATGGAAGCCCTGTACCACTGTACAGGTGTGGCCCAACAAAGACAGAAAACAATAGATCTTTGAGGGCAGACCAGCATCCTGGTAGGTTCATCCACAGAGACGAAGGCTTGCCTGGAGTTGTCCACAGCTAAAGTGCTGGGCCTGATCCCGGAGGTGGTTTCTTCTTCCCAAATCCTGAGAGCTGGACTCAACGCCCAGCACTCAGGCAGCTGTTCTTCCTGAACGTGACTCCAAACCCCCTGGGACAGCTTCAGAAGCTTGATAAAGGTGGAAGTCGGCCTTTCTGTGCTTTTACTGATTCTGTGCTCAGTGCCTCTGAAAACCAGACACGAAACCCTCGCTCTCTAACTTCTCTGACATGAAAGAAGCTTCCCTGCATGATAGATTGGCAGCATTCAAAAAGCCTCCAGTAAGTACATTTTCTTCCTCTCCAGGCAGAACAGAAGCCCTGGCATCTTGTCCTTGACTTTTGAGGCTGACGTTTGATATTTGCTTCAGTGTTCCTCCCTCATCCTTCCTGTTCGCATAAATGACGCGGCTCTGTGAAATTCACATTAAATATACCGCATTTTCTTCCTAATCTCGTTTGACCTTGTTCAGGCCCAGCAAATCCTAATCAGCTGACAGGCGAAATCAGATGCCCAGAGCCACTCTCCTTTCCCCGGCAGAGCATTTCTGTCTGTTTATGCCCAATCGGGCAGTTAAACAAGGGCATCTTGGCCTCCTGGTAAGTCAGCTGCCAAGAGGGCTGGCAACTGTGGCAGATCTTCTCAAGAAATTGCATTAGTTACCTGAGGTGACCTGAAGGCCACACACGGCAGAGCTGCAGGACAGACACTGGCTGCAGTGGCCCCCAGAAGGGAGGTACCTTGCCCCATCTCACTGTCACCCAAGAACACCAGCCAACTCTTCAGCAACTGCAGGCGGGGCCCTTGGAAAGGGTCCCGCCCGCAAGATGCAGGCTACTTCTCTATAGACCACCCATCACCTTGTCTAGTTTCTTTTTGTTGTTATTGCTATGGGTAGGGTCTCATACAACCTAAGCTGGCCTCAGACTATGTAGCTGAAGCTGATTGTGAACTCCTAATTCTCCTGCCTCCAATTTATAGGTGCTGGGATTACAAAAACATGTACCACCATACCCGGTTAGTGCTGAGGATCGAACCCAGAGTCTTGTGCATGTTACGCAAACACTCTACCCACCGAGCTACATCCACAGCTCGTGCCTCTCTCTTTTTATTTTTTTGTTTCACGACAAGGTCTCACTAATTTGCCATCCCTCCCACTCCCCACCTCCTGGTTTTGAATTCATTACGTCGCCCAAGCAGGCCTTGAATTCGCAGTCCTCCTGCTTCAGCCGCCCCAGTAGCTCATATTATGGGCCTGGGCTTCCAGATCCAGCCTGCTTTTTTATACTTCGTGGGTGCGATAAAGATCAACAACACCAAGAAATACAAAATGGGGCTGGAGAGATGGCTCAATAATTAAGAGCACGGGGCTGCTCTTGCAGAGGACCCAGGTCCTGCTCCCAGCACCCACATGGCAGTTAACAACTGCTTGTAACCCAGTTCCAAGGGGTCTGATGCCTTCTTTTGACCTCCTCAGGCATCATACAACACAGGTGAACTTCTATACACATAAAAGGAAAGAAAAGATAAAATTAAAATAAAATAAAGAAATACAAACTAATCCTCACTAGCCCTGTCCTCCCTGAAGATAGCCACTATTAACTCATGTATATGTAGTTGGCTGTCTTAAGAAAGATGACTTTATATAAAGATGACTTTATATAATTAAAAACAGAAGATCGTGCACATACATCACCGTTAGACTCTGTTTAATCATAGACCTTTGGACTGGGTATGGTGGCACACACCTATAATCTAGTACTAGGGAGGTGGAGGCAGGAGGATCAGGACTTCAAGGCTATTCTTACCTACATAATGAGGATTTTGGATGTTGGGCTAATCTATTCAAGAATCAATATTTCTTGCGGGGATTATTGAAATAGCTTTCTAGTTTTCCTCCTTCCCTGCCTCTTTCTTCGCCCCATAGATCATTCCAGAAGAATCAGACTGCATCTCTATTTGTTTAAAGCTCCCTGGTAGTTTTCATTTAAACTAAGAGCAAAACTAAGCTGACACCCCTGCATCTCTGGGTTCACCCCATGCACTCCTTTTTACTCTCTGTGCTATGTACACACTTCTCCACACCCAGTCAGACCCCAGGGTCTTTGCACTTGCTGTTACCTCTGCCAAGAACGTACACACTTATTTTCTAGATTCTTGGTTTGGTTGACTCTTTCTTAGTTTTTTGGTCTCCAATCAGACCACCTCCTCTCTCTGCCTGTTCTAAATCAGCCCCCCACTGTCCTTCACATCCTCCCTGCTTTCATTTTCTTATAGATTTTACTATTATTCATAAAATATTTTCTAAGTTTCCAGTCCTTACTGCTGGTCTGGAGACCTCACTTAGTGACCTGCCAGGCACACATGGGGCTTCTGCATGTCTGCTCCTCACACAGGCACAAGCCTGGCCAGATGGACCCAACACCTTCTTTGTTATAGCAACTCTGCTTTCTGTGGGTCTCTTCTGGATTGGACTTTTTAAGTCCTTTGCAACAGAGGACAGCTAAAATGGTTTATCAGCCCCACGGACCCCATAGCTGGGGATTAGAACTCTTAATTAAGTTCCAGAGCCCACTGTCTTGTCACCTGGGTGTGACAATGCAGCTGGAGTGGCCTACGCCTTGATACTCCAGGATCTGCAACCTGACTCCTAGCTCCTAGGTGGAATATGAAGTCTAGAGAGACTCAAACCCCTTGAAATCTGATCAAAATGTGTAAACTTGTTTTCCAGAAAGGTAAGCATGTACATACACACACACACACACACACACACACACACACACACACACACACACTTTTACATTTACATTTAATTTCAGGAGGTATCAAGAGACTCCAATACCAGTTTAACCCCAGGTTAAGAACTCCTGGCTTAAAAAAAGAAAAAAAGAAAAAAAATTCTGGGCATGCTGGTGCACACCTTTAATGCTAATACCTGGGAGGCAGGGGCAGGCAGATCTATGTGAGATAGAAGCTAGCCTGGTCTACATAAAGAGTTTCAAGGGCTACAGGGAGAACTCCTGGTTTAATAATTAACTTGATATTTAGCAACAACAAATGCAGGGAGCCGTAAACGCCATTACAAGATGGCGCTGGCTTCCTGGCAGCGTTGTGGTAACAACTCCTAATTAGGTAGTGCTTTGGCGCCAACCTGGATCTTGCTACTGCACATGCGTGCCACATGACCTGTCCTGAGCCTATCCCGTGGCGTCCACCTGTGGTTAGCTACTTGCAGCCAATCAATAGGTGCCCCTTCTCCTTCCGGGCTTTATAAGCAGCCGTAGGTGCCTTGCTCCCCGCCTCTCGCCATTATCGTCCATCCCTTAAGCAAAGGCTCTCCAATAAAGTGTGATACTGGAAGACTCCTCGTGATCGCGTGCTTTCTTCCTCCGCTGGCCGGAGGCGTTCGCCGCAAGTGGTGCCGAAACCCGGGACGCCGGGCGTTGTGAGGCCGCCTGGCGGGAGGCCGAAGAGGAGCCAGAACCAGACACACGGAGAGGGAGGTACCGGTAAGTCAGCCCCATGTATGCTTTTGATCTACAGTCTGCCCTGATTGGTGCTGCCGTCCTTTTTGTGTGGATAAGGAGGGCGCTGGCAAGGCATCAGGACAGTCTTTCAGAGTCAGATGCAAGTGGGGATATACAAGTTAGGCCTAAGAAAAGTCAAAGAAAGAAAAAAAGTCATAAAGAGGAGCTTATAGAAGCCAGTCATAAAGAGGAGCTTATAGAAGCCAGTCATAAAGAGGAGCTTATAGAAGCCAGTCATAAAGAGGAGCTTATAGAAGCCAGTCATAAAGAGGAGCTTATAGAAGCCAGTCATAAAGAGGAGCTTATGGAAGCCAGTCATAAAGAGGAGCTTATAGAAGCCAGTCATAAAGAGGAGCTTATAGAAGCCAGTCATAAAGAGGAGCTTATAGAAGCCAGTCATAAAGAGGAGCTTATAGAAGCCAGTCATAAAGAGGAGCTTATGGAAGCCAGTCATAAAGAGGAGCTTATAGAAGCCAGTCATAAAGAGGAGCTTATAGAAGCCAGTCATAAAGAGGAGCTTATGGAAGCCAGTCATAAAGAGGAGCTTATAGAAGCCAGTCATAAAGAGGAGCTTATAGAAGCCAGTCATAAAGAGGAGCTTATGAAAGCCAGTCATAAAGAGGAGCTTATGGAAGCCAGTCATAAAGAGGAGCTTATGGAAGCCAGTCATAAAGAGGAGCTTATAGAAGCCAGTCATAAAGAGGAGCTTAAGGAAGCCAGTCATGATAAAGGCCCCAAAAGAGGGGATCCTGTAGATGGGGGACTGCGGCCGTCCCCCCCTCAAGTTTCGTATCCTTCCTTGGAGAAATTTAAATGTTTGTCTGTACAAGACCAAAGTTCCAGCAATGAGAAAAATACTAGTTCCCACCCAATTTTTTTGGCTCTAAATGAGCTACTTCGTTCAAAAAATTTAAAGCTTAAGAAAAGCACTTTGGAGAGATTCTTGGAGAAGTACGATACCATTGCACCGTGTTTCGCAGTGTCCATAAGACTCACGGTTGTACTTCACTTTTCCAAGCAACAAAAGGAGTTTCATCTGGGGAAAATGTACAGCTTTAAAAAAAAAAAAAAAAAAAAAAACCGCGCCTTAGGCTTCAAGGCTCACCGCAGGGGCCCTCGCCGCAGCGTAAAGTCCGCAGGGTCCGGGCGCGTGCACGGGGATGCGCGCCGCTCCCGTCTGGTTCCAAACTACCTGCAACGGCCAGGTATGGGCCCGACACTCCAGCGCCATCTTTAAGACTGGGCGGGACTGACTCGCACATGTCTGAGCCCGGGGCAGTACTTAGATTGGAGATCATTCTTAATTGAGTATACTAATAAACAAGCTGCCGCTAATCAAGCCGCAGGGCAGCGCCCCAAACAACCTAAAAAGTAAAACTAAACCTTCCACTGGGCTGGAGGAGCCAGCTTTTATGTAACTTAAAATCAAGCAGTTATTCCATAGTCTTTAAATCCCAAAGAAAAAGACAGTTCTTAAATAGCTGCAATCTGGATTACCTATTCCTTCTGTTATTCCAAAAAATACTTATAAAATTATCTTAAATTTAAAAGACAAAGTTTTTGTAAACAGGAGCCAATGATGCGACAGTTTCAGCCTGGCTCCCCACAGTTAATTGAGTTAAGCATAATTATAAAAGTATTTAAAGCTTGTACCTTTCCCTTTAACTTAATATCTGGTTCAGCTTATGCCGTTAATGCAGTAAGAGTTTTGGAAGTGGCCGGACCAATTAAAAACTCTAGTCCGGTCTGTCAGCTTTTTCAACAATTACAGACTTTAATTTGGCAAAGACAGGCTTGCTTTTTTATCCAACATATTAGAACTCATACAGGCCTGCCAGAACCTTTGAGTACAGGGAATGATAAAGTAGATTTATGGACCAGAATGGAATGTATATTTTTAAGCTCCACTATAGAAAGGGCAAAATGTTTTCATAACAGGTTTCATGTGAATGCCCGAGCCTTACAACAAAAATTTCACCTGTCTGGAGCAGATTCTCGACAGGTGGTACTAAATTGTTCTCAATATGTAACTTTTCACCATCCACCTAGGATTGGAGTTAACCCACACGGTTTGCTCCCTTTAAAAGTTTAACAAATGGATGTAACACATATTTCAAAGTTTAAAAACCAAAAATATGTTCATGTGTCTGTGGATACCTGTTCAGGTATTCTACACGCTACACCTTTGACAGGAAAAAAGGCATGCAATGTTATAACTCATTGCTTAGAGGCCTGGGCTGCATGGGGCAAGCCCCAACAGCTAAAAATTCAAAAACAAAAAGGGGGAGTAGGCCACGGCCGCACCCCAAGGGAGAGACTTTCCCTAGCCTTGTTTACTATAAATTTTTGAATTTGGATGCTCAAGGCCACTCAGCAGCGGATAGACATCAGGACCATCATGACCCTGCATAAGGGATGGCTAAGTGAAAAGACGTATTAACGGGCCTCTGGCGTGGGCCTGACCCCGTGCTGACATGGGCACGAGGAGCTGTTTGTGTTTTTCCTCAGGACGACGAATCACCTCACTGGGTGCCCAGCAGATTGGTGAGGACACTCCAGCCGTCCTTGGAGGATGCTGTGGAACAAGAAAACGTGAAGGCTCCTGGTGATGCTGACCCTGACTCAGCTATGGACATCAAGCCAGGATGAGCTGCGCTGGGGGTTCCTGTCTACCTTCCCACTTCCGATCCCAGTTCGCCATACTGCAATTGTTTTCCTCGCTTCTTTACAACTGAAAAGGACTAGTGTTTTGTATAATAATGCTTCTAAAACAACAAATTTGTCCAGACAGCCTTTAACTATTGGATTGGAAATTGGAGTGATAATTTTGATGTTACTTTGGATGAGCTTCAGAGGACTATTATTTCTCTTAATTCCACCTGAGTTGATCCAAGTTTGGCAGCTGGGTTTGTTTCCTGGTTTTCCTCAGCATTTTCCTATTTTAAAAAATGGGCAGGAGTTGGTACCTTCTTGGTCCTTAGCATTGGAGGAGGCATATTGTGCCTTTGGTTGATTTGCAAAATGCAAGCCCAGGTGCATAGGGACAAGGTCATTCTTACTCAAGCACTAACCGCACTGGAGTTGGGAGCCTCCCCCCAAGTATGGCTAGCAGCCCTAAAACAGGAGTAGTCACTCTCACCCTTACCTGGCCTTTGCACCCTCAGGGGTCGGTATGCCCCACTGCACGTAGGAAGGCAGGGACAGGGTTCCCTAGGCCGGTCTCCGCCTTTGCACTCCCAGGGTCTGTTCCCATTGCACGGGATAAGGGGAGGCCAGAAGCCTGATTTTCTTTCTCCCTTGATCGATCAACACATCATGAGGTGGGGATCAGATCGGGAGCTTTCCTTTGCTACTCGCAGGGTGTTGCTGCATAATTAATAAAAAGGGGGGAGCTGCAGGGAGCCGTAAACGCCATTACAAGATGGCGCTGGCTTCCTGGCAGCGTTGTGGTAACAACTCCTAATTAGGTAGTGCTTTGGCGCCAACCTGGATCTTGCTACTGCACATGCGTGCCACATGACCTGTCCTGAGCCTATCCCGTGGCGTCCACCTGTGGTTAGCTACTTGCAGCCAATCAATAGGTGCCCCTTCTCCTTCCGGGCTTTATAAGCAGCCGTAGGTGCCTTGCTCCCCGCCTCTCGCCATTATCGTCCATCCCTTAAGCAAAGGCTCTCCAATAAAGTGTGATACTGGAAGACTCCTCGTGATCGCGTGCTTTCTTCCTCCGCTGGCCGGAGGCGTTCGCCGCAAACAAAAAAACCTGTCTGGATCCCCACTTTACTATTTAAATTCTGATAAATCAAAGGCTCATTGTAAAAAGATAAATCTGGGGGGAAACACCACAGCTAGGCACTACAGCAAAATAGTAATGAGAAGAACCACTGAATGGGGTGAATTACAGAAGCACCATCTGAAATCCAGGAGAAAAAAGAGAATGCCAGGAGAGACACCTTCAACAGGACCTGGCTTACACTCTGGCAGAAGTCCTGCACCCTCTCTTTTCTGTCTCTGCTCTTCCCACTTGTCTTATGTGAGTGGCCTGTGGCCAAGCTCAGTGGGAACAAGCCCGGTAAAAGTGTTAATGATCCCATTGGGTTCCTTACCTCTTCTATTAAAATACAAGCTCATAGAGCTGAGTGTAGTGGCACATACCTTTAATTCCAGCATTTGGGAGGCAGAGGCACATGGATCTCTGTATTCCAGGCTAGCCAGGGCTACATAGTGAGACCTTGTTTCAAAAAAAAAAAACAAAACCCAAAAAGTGGGGGGCCTTGAGAAATGGTTCAGCAGTGTTAAGAGCACAGGCTGCTCTTGTAGAGGACACAGGTTCAGTTCCCAGTACCCACATGACAGTTAACAACCATCTGTAACTCCAGTTCTAGATAATCCAGTTCTAGACACCCTCTTCTGGCCTGCATGGGCATTGCACACCTGGGTGCACTTACATACATGTAGGCAAAACACTCATACATAAATATAAAAATCAATCAATCAAAATTTTTTAAAGGTTAGGTATAACTCATGACATATGGCTCACCCATCTGAAATGTACAATCCAGTGGCCTTGATATATCCACAAACCTGCACAGCCATTCCCATGATCATTTTAGAATATTTTCTGTCATTCCAAAAGAAGCTCTGTGTCCATCAGCAGTCAACCACACTCCTGCCAGGCTCAGACAACCACAAATCTACTTTCTGTCTCTGAAGATATTCCCTTTCTGGCCATTTTGTATAAATATAATCATTAAATGTAGATTTTTCCCCTTAGTATAATATCTTCAAGGTTTAATCATGTTGGAGAAGGCATCAGAATTTCTTTCCAAATTTTACTGCTGGATACACCACATTTTAACCCATGTTAGCTGATAGGTATATAGGATTATCTCCCTCCATTATAAATAATAATGCTATGAACATTTCTGTGAACACCTTTTCATTTCTCTTAGAGCTAGTTTCTCTTCAATATTTACCTAAAGAATTCTACTTAGCACACATCCTTCTGTATGTGCATGTATTTGTATGTATGTGTATATGTGTGTTTCCCTGCATCAAAATCTTATGCAGAGGCAGACAGGCTTGGATCCTAAAGCCCTGAGAGCACTCCACTCCCTCAGAAGCTTCTAGGTTCCTCAGGACTCAGATTTGGTCTCACTGCCCCCACGCAAGTCCCAAGAAGGAAGGTGACAATACCATCTCTATGACCCTCATAGGATACTGTGAAGGTCTGTGACAGAAATCAAAAGGGCTTTGCTTTCTGGAAGGCACGAATAATATGATTTGGTTAGCCTTCATCAAATACACCAGGTTGCTCTCAGATGGAGGGTGTTGCTGGCACTTAGACACCTGTAACGGCCCAGGGGCCTGCGGCCTGTGCTGTGACATGAGGGTAGAAGAACTAGTATCCATTTTCTGAAGATTTGGTTTCCTTTGAGAGTAAAATCTGGTCCCCTCCTGGTCACTTCTTAGAGAAAGCCCTGCCTTTCCTTGCCTGGCCACCCTGGGCAGAGGCATGTCTGGTAAATGGTACCCAGAGGGGCAAACTTGAATTCTAAAGCCCATCCTACAGCTAATTCTCAGGGTGATCCCTCTGCCCCTTTACAATGAAAAACGCCTTGTTCACTAAGGAGCCCCAGAGCCCATGACACCTTGACCCCTGGGCAAAGATATGATCCTTACCCCTGGGTGGAATTGAATAAAGACCCTGTATAAGCACTGGGAGGCCAAGTGGCAGAGAGGGGCCTAAAACATCTGAGGGTCCCATGCCATCTGCTTGGGCTTTAAAATCAAGTAGGACATGCCATTGAGAGACAAGTATTTGTTAAACAGGACAGGAAATGAGGTGGGAGGTGTGCCTGCCCCAACATCACCACTTACTGGCTATAAGATGAAGGATACACACTGTCCCCATCTGTTCAATGGGCTGATAGGAGTGCATGCCTGGTAGATTCATAGTGAGGAATACCTAGGACACTGCCACAGGGTCTCTTGCATACATTTTGAGCTCAGTGGAATTATATTACTTTTCAAGATAGAATTGAAGACCTTGAGCAACCTAGCCTTTCTTCCTAAGCTACTTAGGTAGGCTAATTTTCTATAGGTCAATTAACTGAATTCACTTAATTGGGCAACACGTGTGTTAGATATTGCAGGGAAGGCTGGGGTCAAAATTCTACCCTTCCCCCTCAAATGTAAAATTCAAGTTAGGAGAGAAACCCAGAATCATGACGTTTTTAACAAATAAGTAAACAAGCAACAGCAATCCTGACATTGTCACTCAGGTTCAGAGAAAGGAGGTGACAGAATTGTCTGGAAGGGCTAGACAAGGCCCAAGCACTCTGGGGTGACAGTGTGCTGGGGTGACAGGGGAGATGAGCTCATATCAGTAGACTGGAGGAAGATGGGACTAGGAGAGTGAGGAGGGGAGGATGACCTGTGTGAGACAGGCAGTGTAGCCCCTACCAATCAGGGTGTGGGACTGGTCTGGACCTGAGCCAGTGCCAGCTTTCTGGTATCAACATCTTCCTTATTCTCAGGGGTTTCTAGGAATAACGTGCCATGGGGTCTTTTAGTTACCTGTTTGTTCCCCTAATAATTACTCTTCTTCTGAAACCTCTTGTCACTAATACTGAGGCGTGCCAGAGGAAGGAGGAGCAATGTCACCGTCTGTGGAAACTCGCCTGTGGCTCCCGAAGCTAGTCCCTCCCCTGGGACAAGCACCTTGATTACCTTAGGGGAGTCACCCTCATTGCTCTGCAATGGTTATGGAGGCAGCGATGGGGTGCAGTGCCCACACTGGTTCTATGAGAGAAGCAAGCCCAAGACTAGGTGGAGCAGTGGGATGATGGCTGAGCTGTTGGCAGCTACATTGTCACCACAGCAGCAGTCTTCCTGGAAACAGAACCACACAAGGAGCCAAAGGCAAGAGATGGAGAGAATGGATTCAGGATGCATACCTGGAGCCGCCATACCAAAACCCTGGCTTTCAGCATGAGGACAGAAAAATCATCTTTTTGCCTTAGATTCTTCAGACTTTGTTTCAGACTATGACCACTAAAGGAATCCAGATTTATTCAAGTACATTCTTCCTGCCAGAATTTTGTTGGCCTCTTCTTAACATGAGTATTTACAGTCCATAGCTCAGGGACAGTCTGTGTTGGGGCAACAGTACCCATGTGCCAGGGACAGTGACCCCTGTGCACATCCTCAAATGGGTATAAGACCATGTGGTATACTCCGGGGTGAAGAAGGCCAGACCAAGAAGCAAACTGTGCCCCCCTCCACCACCTTTGCTCCTGGTTCTCCTTACTGAGCAGGTCTCCCCAAACTCTTGATTTCACTCTTAAAGTAAGGAGTTCTTAAATCTATTGACTATGCCTTGCCGCGTTCTAAAAGGTTAAGAAGAAGCTGGGACCGGAAGCAGCAGATCTTGATTTTGTTTTTCCCTTCTTGCCCATTACTGAAGAATCAGCTGGGATCCTTTTATTTCCCATTTTGTGCAGTGCTTTTTAAAAATGAAGCTTTAACTCTACTGTAATGGGATCTGTCTAATGATTTCCTGGTAACAGGCTTCTCGAATCCCAGCATAGATAATTCACTTGGTAGAATCATTTCCTGCTCCCCTCCTCTTCTGCCCCCGACTAAGAACTACTCCTACCTAGTTCTTCTGTAGGAGAGAATTAGCCTCTGAAAGATGACGGGGGAGGGCAGGGATCTCTGAAGGTAGTATCCATCACATACGCGAACTCAAACCTGCCTCTGACCCAGATTCAGACCCGGGAGTGGGGAAGGAAGTGGAGGGGCGGGCCCGCTGCGCAATCGCAGGACTCACCTCTGCTCTGGGAGGCTTTCTTTCTGGCGTGTTGGCAGCAGCTGCAGCAGTCACACTGGACTACCAGGACGCTGCAGGCAGACTCTGAAGAAGGGAGTTTCCATTCCCCATCAGAAGGGAGTGTCTGTCCAGAAAAGGAGGCGATGCCCTTATCCCCCGGCAGGCTGCTCCCTGGTCCTCTCTGAGGCTCCCTTTTTGGTGTGAATGAAACTCAAGGGCATCCAAAGAGAAGGGCCCAGTGAAACCACAGCCACACCTGCCTCTCAGCAGGTGGCTTCCTGGCTTTTGCGGCCTGCGAGGGAAACAGGGTCGGAAGGTCTCCTTCTCCGGTCCTTGCAAGACTAGCGGACACTGGAGTGCCCACAGAAAGGCCAGCGACTAGAGCCCATGCACTTCTCTCTTCTCTCGTGTGATTTATTTTTGAACTAGACACACAGGCTATTTGGGGGCTGGACAGTTGCCAGGTGAAAGGACAAGTATGCTGGCCAACTTGTCTCCATGCCCTGCTCTGAACCAGTCCTTGTTGCTTTTCCCCATATGGGGCAGAGAGTTGGAGGTGGAGGGGGTCCTGTTCTAAGCAATTTAGAAAATTCATCAGGGTTTTTCCAACTGATTGCTGCCCTTTGGAGTTTCACAGAACAAAAATGTCATGAAAACTGTCTTTATTTCTCTGTGAGAAGCAGGCAGGCGCTCCTGAAGCTGGTGGTCATGTCATACACTCATACACCATTAGTTTAGCCACAGAGACCCTCTAATCCGCACTGGGATGAACCCCACTCTGGAAGGCATGTGTACCGCACTGTGGAGAAGCCAGGCTCTGATGCCAACCTACACAGTTCTGCTTTGCTTTGTGTGTTAGCTGTTCCTGCTTCTCACCCTAAGCTTGTAGAACTTGGGGCTAAAATAGCTCGATTTCTCACCTCTGCTTCTTCCTCCTTGAACGTGGAGAGTTGAAGTAGTCGTGCTTGATGGTTGATGGTTTCATGCTTAATGGTTGTGCTTGAACTGATAGCAATTCAGCCTCGTCTTCTGCCATCGCTCTTGCTCCTGGGCTCTTGTTGAAGGCCATTTTTCTGTACCGTCCCCCATCCTCACAGTAGCTGACCCTTGCTTCCATAGGACAGTCAGGGAAGCTGAGGTTTGGAAATGACCCAACCTCACCTCCAGGAAAGGCTCCAGACTGTCTGGAGCGGGGGCCTTGGCCACTTTGCTCTGCCTCCTCATCTAGAAATGGCTGAGATTTCACTGCTATTTTCTTTCCATAACAGAAAAGCCTTAGGAATGATTCAGATTCATTCGATTCCCAATTTCATCACCAAATTCCGTTGGTGAAGGGGAGAGAGACTAAGTTTTTTTTGTTTACTGTTCCAGGCTGAGTCTAGGTACAAGATGGAGTCTCTGGTCTCCTTTCTCTTTGGAGACGTTTTCTTCTGAATAATTCACTGTGCAAACACATACCAGAGAGAGCAGGGCTGAGCCTCCCAGACTGGGTTCCCACCACTTCCAAGCTAAAGGGCCCTTTCTCCTCAGAGCCAGTTAGAGGTGGAGCCTAACCTCTTGTCCAACACTACCCTCTGCAGGCTTCTAGTCAAATAACACCAGGGTGATGGTCTTCCAAAGGGTACCCCAAGAATGTTTTTTTAGAGGATCATTTTTCAGGTTCTACTTTTCTGTAAATATGCTTTCCCAAAATTGACTTGCCTAGGGGCATGTCTGTGTCCATGATAATTCTTCTAGTGTATAAAAGTAAGCAATACCCATCACCTTTTGAAAATCTTAGTAGGATGTCTTTGTCTCAAAAAAATCTCCAGGCTCCCAAACTTTCCAGACATATCCTTTAATGGTTTGAGAAGATTACTTTAATGACAAATTAAATATTTAACTTGTCTGATACCCTTCTCTTTGATAACTTGACTATAACTATGTAATAAATCAAAGAGAATATTAAACAAAATAGCACTAATATTCTCTTCTCTCTCTCACACACACACATACATACACACAGAGAAAGAGAGACAAAGAGAG
The DNA here is from genome assembly GCA_035773235.1 of Eospalax fontanierii. NCBI lineage: Eukaryota > Metazoa > Chordata > Mammalia > Rodentia > Spalacidae > Eospalax > Eospalax fontanierii. Next base: position 23,751,833 of record CM069527.1, on the reverse strand, counting down.
AAAGAGAGAGAAAAAGAGAGAGAGAGAGAGAGAGGTGAATGCGTGCACATGCAAAAGAGCATGTGGAAGCCAGAGGTGATGTCAGGTGTCTCTTTTACCTCTCCCCACGTTATTTTCTGAGAAAGGGTCTCCCAAAGCACCTGGCGCTTGTGAGTCCAGCTACCAGCTGGCCACTGAGCTCCCAGGATCCTCCCAGCACAGGAATCACAGGTAGGCTCCACAGGGCCGAGCTTTTTACGACAGGGCTTGATATTCAAACTTAGATCCTCATGCTTGTACAGCAAGCACTTTACCCACTGAGCCATCTCCCCAGCCTCCAAATAGTAAATATTCTTAAGGCATGCTGTTACGCTATATGCTGGAAGGTATACTCTTCAAGCCATATGAAGTTAATCATGAAAATTGAGAATTTTATTTTTTTGAAACAGGGTCTCTCTCTATAGACCTGACTGGCCCAGAATTTGCTATGTAGACCATGCGGGTGCCTGCCTCTGCTTCCCGAGTGCTGGGATTAAAGGCCTGTGCCACCACACTCATCCAGTGTAGCATTTTTTTTTTAATGGAAACCTGAGAGGTTTGACTTTTCCTCTGTCTTTTACTATTTTGTTTTGTCATGGGAATTGAACCTAGGTTTCATTCTGGCTAGGCAAGTTCTCTACCTCTGAGTTCTATGCCCAGTTTTTGTTTTATATTGTTTTGTTTGAGACAGGACCTGACTGTCCTTATACCTGTATGTACCCCTGACTGGCCTTGAACTCACAGTGATCTTCCTGCACTGCCTTTAGAGTCCTGGGATTAACGACATGCCTCATCATACCCAGAAGCTTTTATTTTATTTTATTTTATTTTTTATTTTGAGACAAGGTCTTGCTAAGTTGTCCAGGCTGGACTTGAACTCACTCTGTAGCCTACACAGTCCTTCAACTTGTGGAGTCTTTTTAAACACCTTTTTTTAGTAATTAATATTTTGAGACTTTCATACATGCGTGTAAGGTATTTTGATCAGAGTCATCCCTCGTTACTGTTCTTGTCTCTTTCCTCCTTCTGATAAACCCCTTGCTCTTCCTAATTACTTCCTTTTCTGCTTTCATTGTGTGTGTGTGTGTGTGTGTGTGTGTGTGTGTGTGTGTGTGTGTGTGTGGTTACTTGCACGGGCATGGGTAGGGGTTATTTATGAGTGCATGGGCAGCTTACCAGTAGTTATACCACTGAAGAAGAAAATGTCTCCCTTTCCCAAAGTTATCATTAACTGCCAATAGCTTCTCAGGGAGATTGGAGCCTCACGGGCCTGTCTACCATCCATGTCAGAATGTTGGTGGGCCAATCTTGTGCAGGTCTTGAGCAGGTAACACAGCTACAATTGCTGTGAGTTCATGAGTGCACTGTCCATGTCATGTCTAGAAGACAGCATTCCACAGCACCCCTCCGTCCTCTGGCTCTTACATTCTTTCTGCCTCCTCTTCTTCCATGTTCTCTGAGCCTTGAAGGGGGTGATGATGGAGAAACTTCAGGAAAGGTGTTTCTAAGCAGTCACTAAAAAGAAAGGTAATCTCTTTGAGACAACATGGAAAATAACCATTATTAATTGGATTTTTTTCAGGATAACAGAGAGAGAATGACTGGTTCTGTTTGTGTGTTTTAATTTGCTTTATATGTGTATTTGCATATACATGCAATGCTGGGAAATTTTTCATCAAGTTCCTAATAACAGCCACCCCTAGAGGGCGTGAAAATCAAATAAAACCATAGCATGTTCACTGACAACCACTCTACCAGATTCTCTCCTCTCACCTGATTAGATTCCCGTCCAGTTTACTCTTCCATTACTACTAATAAAAAATTAAAAAACAAAAAGCAAACAGTCACCAGTTTTTTAAGATCTCCAACTTTAAGGACATCTACTGTTTATTGCTAATTGAGGGCCCTTTAAATTTTACCTACAGCCAAACTTTAAAAACTCTTCCTGGGATCTCCTCTTCCTTCTTCAGCCCCTATTTCCTGCCCATCTTCCTGGAACTTACGGTACAGTGAACTCACCAGGATGTCACATAAAACTGTTTCCAGACAAGCTTACCTCTTTGCCTGAGAAAGTTCTCTTTAAAAAAGACAAAAGCCACCTGTGTCGGGAAAGGCTACATCATGCTCTGATTATAAATAGCCCTCCAGTGACTTAAAAATAACAAAGGATTCATTAATTTTCCGTCATTGTGATGAAAAATCTTTTTTTCTTTTCCTTTTTTTTTTTTTTTTTTTTTGACCCAGGGTTTCCCTGTAGGCTCAGCTAGCCTGGAATTCACTACGTAGACCAGCCTGGCCTCGATCGCAAGGAGATCCACCTGCCTCTGCCTCCTGTGTGCTGGGATCAAAGGTGTACCAGTGAGATGGTAGATCTTGATTATCAAATTAAGGTTTGGAATCACATGGGAAATATACTTCTGGGTATACCTGTGAGTGTATTTCTAGAGAGGATAACTCAGAGCAGGGAAGACCTTCCCTCTACATGGGCGCATCCAACAGGCCCAAATGTGAAAGAGGCGAAAGAAGAAAACAGTGTCAGCTGCCCATCTTTACTTCTTTCTGAGCAAGTATGTCTAGCGGTGGCCATCCTCCACTAACTTCGGATTCCAGGTTCTTTGCCTTTCTATGTGAACTAAATAACCAGCAATTCTTCAGGAACCTTCTGGGCCCTCAGTGCTGGACTGGGATCACTGAGCCATCCAGCTTCATGGACTCAACAGCTAGCTATCAGTTCCCTCTCTAGCATGAAGATTACCTTTGCTGGACAACCCCGTTCTAATCTAATAAGTTCCCATTTCATAATGTATACACATTCTATTGATTTTGTTCCTTTAGATAGTCTTGCCTGATACATTCATCAATATTGGCACATTCACTTGCAATTTGGCCAGGAAACCTGACTCCATGTGATCCTTACTCAAGGATCTGCTGGAGAGATGGTGTAGAGGACCCAGGTTCAGTTCCTAACACCCACATGGCAGCTAACAACCATTATTAACTCCAGGTCCAGGGGATACAACACCCTATTTGACTTCCTCAGGCATTGCACAACATGGGTTCACTTATATACATGTAGGCATTACACTTATGCACCTAAAAAATGTTTGTTAATCTTGCTTAAATAACATATATCCCTATTCGTTTATGTGATCACTTCCTGTGATCTTTGTCAATGACAGCTTTATACTATATTATGTGATGTGTGCAAGTTTTATAATCATAAATTAAACTTTTATCTTCATATATTCCTCTTCAGTTATGTAATGCATTTAGTCTAAAACTGTGCTTCATCTGATCTTAGTACAGGTAGTATTAATATTAGTATAATTTTTGTTATTTATATTTCTACCCTTTAATATTATTTTAATATAAATTTCAGGTGTGTTTCTTATCAACAGTGATTATATTTAACTCAGTTCAATCATCTTTTACTTTAATTAAAAATTTTTTTATTAGCACTGTTTTCTTTAAAAAAATAACATGATTACATTGAAAAACTGTATTAAGTTGGAGAATTTGGAAAAGGAGTGAATGGCAAACTCACATTACAGCAACAGCGACAGATCTCACATTATTGCTGAAACTTAGTAATACAGTTTTGTCAGTAAACAATATTCAAAAATTATAGTAGACATATAGAATTGGAAATTTGCATTCTAAAATACAATTACATATTTTTAGTTTGAGTGATATCAGATTAGTTACTACTCTACTTTCTATTTCTTTTTAAGTATTTTATTATTTTTATTTTATGTGTGTGAGTGCACTGCCTGTATGTATATAAGTGCACCAATGTTGTGCAATGCCCTAGGATGTGAGAAGAAGGCTTTGGATTCCCTGGAACAGGAGTTACAGACGGTTATTAGCCACCATGTGGGTGCTGGGATTCAAACCCAGGTCCTCTGCAGGAATAGTCAGTGCTCTTAACCACTGAGCCATCTCTCCTGCCCCTATTTTTTTTTTTTAACTTCCCAGACTGTGTTCTTTTTATTAATCTCTGGAAGTTCAATTAGGCAATTTATATTTTCTGTAGGGTGCAGGTGACGGTACACTGAGGCTTTAGAAGAGTAATAGAAAAATGATGGAAAATCTCTTGATACCTGGGAATGGGAAAGGTCCCGTGTCAAGGCCTGGATGTCCAGGACCATATATGGAGTCAAGACCACAGCTGGCCCTCAGGGGAGGTGGGAAGTCGGTTCTAGAGAATCAGTTCTCCCGAGACTAGAAAATGACAGGCCATTCCCTGTCTTCAGCATAAGCCCACAGACGCAAAGACACTGGGAGCTCAGGGGAGGGGGTCCTGGGGAACGCAACCACTCAGAGAGGTAGGGAAGACCTCCATCCTCCAATCTGCTTCACCATCAGCCCACCACCAGGAGAATGTGGACCATGGCTTGAGACAGGGAACCAAAACTTCCGACACATATGAGGTAACCACAGCTCAGCTCATGGGAGGAGGTCGCTGCACACAGGAGGGAACCACCACTCTTGCTCACACATCTTTGACCTCTTTTAAATTTTAAAAACATTATGTATATGAACATATTGCCTGCCTGTGCGTAAGTGCACCCGTGTCATGCACTGCACTCAGTTTAGAAAGGGGTGTCAGATCCTTGGAACTGGAGTTACAGATGGTTGTTAGCTGCCATGTGGATATTGGGAATTGAAACTCAGTCCTCTGCAATACCCAGTGCTCTTAACCAGTGAGCCATCTCTCCAGCCCCAAGTTTTTGACTTATAATCAACACAATTAGTTCATTTGTATTTAATGTAATAGCCGGTCTACTTGAATTTAACTCTAATGCCATCCCCACCCATCTCCAAGTACTGGAATTGTACTCAGGGCTTCATACAAGCTACTCGACCACTAACCTATAAGACCAGCCCTTTTAATTTTATTTTGAGACACGATCTTTCTAAATTGCCCAAGCTGTCCTTAAACTTGTGATCTTCCTACCTCAGTCTGTGGAGCAACTGGATTAAAAGCACGAACCACCATCCCCATCTTTAAATTTCCATCTTATTGACTATTTTATTTATTTACTTTCTTTCTTTGTGCCAGAGTTTTGCTGTGTAAGCCAGGCTGATCTAAAACTTGTAAATCCTCCTGTCTCTGCCTGTCTTGTTTTGAATTGCATTTGTGGGGCTGAAGAGATGACTCAGCAGTTAAAAGCACTGACTGCTCTTACAGAGGACCTGGGTTCAATTCCCAGAACCCACATGGTGGCTCGCAATCACCTGTAACTCCAGTTCCAGGGGATCCAATCCTCTTCTGACCTATGCGGGCTTTGTACAGGTATACTTATATACATGCAGGTAAAACATTCATATGTGTAAAATATAAATACAATTACTTAATAAAATATAACTGTGTCAAGTTCTCAAAGTCTGATGTTAATTGGCATTTTTATCTTCTTCCATAACATTACAAGAACCTAAAAACATTTAAATTCCATTTAACCTCCTCCTGAATTATATGCACTTTCAGTACATTTTAATGTTTCTTAATCACCAGAAGACATTATGTTGCTTGACCTCCTAAAGTTAATCCACATTATACTTCATTTCTTCCTACATCTATTGTAGGTCATCTTAAATCACTTTGCCGGGCGTGGTGGTGTACACCTTTAATCCCAGCACTCAGAGGCGGAGGCAGGTGAGATCTAGGCCAACCTGGTCTACATGGCCAGTTCCAAGGTCAGATGGGGCTACAGGGAGACCCAATCTCAAAAAAAAAAAAAAAAAAATTACTTTGCTCCTCCATAAAGAACACCATTTAGTACTTGTGCTGGTAAAACTTCCTGAAAATATATTTCTGTTTAATTATTAGAGGTTATTTTCACTGGGCACAGAAGTTATTTTCCTTCGGCACCTGACTTAAATCTCACTAATTTCTGCTTTCAGCATTTCTCTCAAGAGGCAAGCTAACAGTCTGTTATAGTCTTTAAAGCAATGCTGCTGTTTGAAGCTTTTTTCCTGTCTTTATTTGTGGTGTCCTCTATTTTGCAGGGATGTATTTAAGTGTGGCTTTAAAAAAAAATGCATCCTATCTCTGGCTCCCAGGGTTTTGAACCTTTGACTTAATTCCTGCCTTGAATGGTTATTGGCAATTACTCTACATTTCTCTTCAATCACTGCCGCTTCCTCATTCCTTCTCATTTCCTTCTAAAATTTCCATTTTCAACTTGTTTTTTCATTTTGTTTTGTCTTCCTATAGCCTCAGCTGGCCCAGAACTTGCTATATAGACCAGGCTGGCCTTGATCTCCCAGAGATCCTTCTGTCGCTGCCTCCCAAGTGCTGCAATTAAAGGCATGTCCTACCACGCCCAGCCCCAGTTTTCATCTTTTGTATGTTTTATTTTCTCTATTCCATTTTTATATCTGGTTATCCTTTCATTTTTTTATATTTTAATTTTTATTTATTTTTACTGTATGTATATTAGTGTTATGCCTGCATGTATGTAAGTGCACCGATGCTGAACAGTGCCCGCAGAGGTCAGAAGAGGCATCGGATCTCCTGGAACTGCAGTTACAGATAGTTGTTAGCTGCCATGTGGGTGCTGGGATTCAAACCTTGGTCTTCTGCAAGGGCAGCCAGTGCTCTTAACCCGGACCCATCTCCCCAACCCCTATCCTGCCATGTTCTTTCTTGATTTCTTTTTCTAACCTACACCTCCTTTCCAGTTTATCCATTTGAGCTGTGTTTAATCTGTCAAACCCATGCGCTCAGCTATTTAGTTTTGCTTACATATTTTTTTCAGTTCTAATTTGCTATTTGGTTATTTTTTAAATTGTTATCTTTTTATGTTTTCAGTCCTCTTGTTTCTTATTTTAATTTTTAAAGATTTTGTCTTATTTTTATTATATGTATGCATGCATGTCAGTGTGTGATTATGTGCACGTGAGTGCAGGTTCCTGTGTACGGCGGTTTGAATGAGAATGCCCCCCACAGACTCTAAGTATTGGGACATTTTGTCCCCAGTTGGTAGCACTGATTTGGGAGGTCTTAGAAGGTGTGGCCATGCTGGAGGAAGCGTGTCTCTGGGGGTGGGCTTAGAGAGTTCTTAAGCCTTGTGGGATCTCCACTCACGCTCTGCTTCCTATGCCTGAGTGAAGATGTGAGCACTTAGCTTCTGTGTCTACTCCAGCCACCTCTGCCGCCATGCCTCCCGCCATGATGCCATGATGGAGACTCTTGCCCCTTTGGAACTATAAGCTAAATAAACTCTTCCTTTTCTAAGTTTCCTTGGTCAGTGTTTCTATCACAGCAACAGAAAAGTGACTGATAGACTGTGGAGGCCAGAGGCACCCCTGGAGCTGGAGTTACAGGCAGCCTGTGAACAGCCTGTTGTTGGTGCTGGGACCTTCTAGAAAAGCAGCAAGTGTTTTTAACCACTGAGCCATCTCTCCAGTTCTCTTTTGTAGATTGTATTTTATCTCATTATGCACAGTAAATATAATTTTTTAAAATTATATTTATTTACTTATTTTATATGTGTGTATGTGTAGGTACAAGTGGGCACACGCTTGTCACTGACCACATGTGGAAGTCAAAGGGGAACTTTCAGGCATCAATTCTCTTCTTCCACAATTGTAAATTCCAGGGATTGAACTCAAGTCGTCAGACTTCGTGGCAAGGATCCTTGCCTACTGAGCTCTCTCACTGACCCAATCATAGTTATTTTAAGATCTGTTTCTGATAACTCCCCAAACTGAAGTTCTTAGGGATTGTTTCTATTATTGTTGTTTCTATTGAATCTTTTATGTTGTTTTATTTCCATATGTCTCTGGTTATTTTTATGTGTGCTGAAATTATATGTGAAAAATTGTTGGTAGAAGTAATGAGAGACTTATTTGGAAGTTACAGGATGTTATTACATGTCTCCACAGTATTTCCATCGCTTCTGCAAGGCACCCGGGAACCTCATAATCTAGGCTCATCTTATTCTAATTTGAAGAATTAACTTAATTGGATCTTGGTCGAGGCTCTGCAAAACCCCATCTGCTTCCAATTCATTCAGTTCTAAGGTACAGTCCTCCAAGGTCCTGGCCCCAGACTGACGGTTACAGGCGCCTCTCCTTTGGTAGACGCTGCAGTCCAGTTTTCCTCCCTGGAGGCCCGCTAAGCTGTTGTCTCTCGATTTCTAGTCTTTCCAGACACAGTACAAATCCCAGTTCCTGAGCTTGCCCACTGAATTGCCATCTTCTCTCCATCCCAATCCGGTGCTCCTTTTATTAGCCTTTTAAAGTTGATGCTGTCAGGAGGATTTCATCTTATCTTTCCTCCTCCTCAGCAGGAGCACCAGTCTGCCATACCTGCTCAGCTGTGACCAGATGGTAGGAAACGTAATGCAAGATTCCAGCCTGGTGTACATACATAGGCACAACTTGTGGGAACAGTGGCCACTGGGATCAGCCAGCAAGCTTGAGGTTATGTTGACCTGGTGGGCATTGAGACCTTGTATTGCTAGGTTGGCAGTACGAGGAATAGAAAAGGAAACACAGGCTTTTGAAATGCAAAATTCCAGTTTTTAATATTGGTACAAACAATTAGTTCTCAGGCTAGCTATGGTAGTGAGTATCTATAATACCAGCACTCAGCAGACTGAGGCAGGAGGATTATGGGTTGGAGGCCAACCTAAGCTACATAGTAAGATCCTGTCTCAAACCAAGCAAACAAACAACAATGAAATAACTAGCACCTAGCCAAAGAAAACCAGGAAAACACTTGGAGCCCATACCCGGTGCAAGACACGAGTTTAAAATGTATGAACCAAGCCAGGCATGGTGATGCATGCCTTTAATCCCAATACTTGGAAGGCCTAGGCGGGGGAATCTCTGTGAGATGGAGGCTAGTGTGGTCCACATAGCATGTTCCAGGCCAGTCCGAGCTACAGGGAGACCCTGTCTCAAAACAGCACAAAAAATTTTAATTAAAAAAAAAATGTGTGAACCACAACCTGATTTTCTGAGAGAAATGGGGGAACCTGGAGTTTCCTTCTATTCTAGCATCCCTAGAGTCAGGACTGCCTTGAATAAGCACAAGCTCTTGTGCAAAACATGGTTTTTAAAATTAGTTTATGTCTTTACTAAAGTCTCTTTAAAACGGCCAAGGGCCAGGAGGTGGATTCCATTCGTAACATCAACAGCATTTCTGAAAAATCCTCTTGTCTCTTTCCCAAAGCCTCTTAATGATAGCCCCGAAGCTACTCCGCCTCCTTCATCTGTTTCTGAGTCTCTCCTCACTTTACTCAGCACATCCCCTACATCCCTGGTTCCTGTTTCCGTTATCCTCCCTCTAGTCTTCTGACCTAGCTGTTCATCCCCTGACCCCACCTCTCTCCAGTCTCCAACCCCAGCTGGACTAGAACTTGCTATGTAGACCAGCCTGGCCTTGATCTCACAGAGCTCAACCTGCCTCTGCCTGGGATTAGAGGCTGGAAAAGGAGTGTGCTACCACACCCCACTATAGCCTGCTTTCTTTTAAAATATTTTAGTTATTATTTTATGTGTAGCAGTATATTGCCTGCATGTATATAAGTGCAGCCAAGTCATGCAGTACCCATGGAGATCCATGTTGGATCCCCTGGAACTGGAGTCAGCCACCAGGTGGGTGCTGAGAATCGAACCTGGGTCCTCTGCAAAAGCAGCCAGTGCTCTTAAGCCCAGAGCCATCTCTCCAGCCCCCATCCCCCAGCCTGCTTTCTTAAGGAATGAATTCTCTACCTTTTCTCAGGTGGACATACAGAGCTATCCGACCCACAAAATGGCAGTCCTCCCCACTGTCCTGTCTTCTGCGAGAGAAAAGTACTGGAATTTGGCTAGCCAAGATTAAACCCTCCCTCACAGGAAGTGGTGACAGGACACTTGTAAATGCTTTCTAATGCTTACTTTTTCCTGTCCCACAGCTACGGCATCTGAGAGGGGGTGATACCTGCACAGATGTCATTTCTAAGGAGAGCCCATTTCCAGGAAACTTTGGCACTAAGGTGAGTCCTTGGGGACTGCCATTTCCATGTCACTTAATTTCTACAGCTTGGACATGGTCTCTTCCCAGACCGTCACACGCTCACTCCCCTATGCTGAACTAGAAGGGGAGGGGGACAGGGAGAGAAATACACTCAGATTTTCCCTGATTTGTCTAATAATAGAAACTTGGCAAGCACGTCACAGCATACAAAGAATTTGATAAAAATAGCGTCTGTTCGGCTTGGGACTCAAGCTAGAGGAACATGGAAATGTAATTTACTCCTTCCTTGCATATCCTCGTACTAGAACGATTCAGTTTCTCATTCATCAGAGAGACATCAAACGTTGCCTTCTGTGACCACAATGGCTTCCTATCCCAAGGTCTGATGGGGGTGGTTGCCAGGTAAAGGAGTTACAGACTAGAGGCCCTGGTTCCTTACTTTCCTCCAGGCTTTTATGGCGTGTCAACATCTCCCACACCAGCACATGAACCAGTAGATATCTGGGAGAAGGTGTTCCCAGCTCCAGCAGCTTGAAGGGCAGTCTCACAGGGGCCAGCTCGTGGTATCTGGGTTTTCACTAGCTCGCTCTGCTGGCAGGATCCAGCAAGTTACCTCTCTGGTTCCCTACACTTCTAGAGTTCTTTGAGTTAGAGCCCCAGACTGTAGCCTCTAGTCCTGCAGGGGGATCTAGGCTCCTTGAAGTCCCCCTCTCGGTGGGTGGCCTTTAACTGTGCAGACTGGAATGAAGCTGAGGGATCTACGGCCCCTTCACATGACCCAGTTTGAGGTTAGTTGGTTGATTTAGGTGGGTATGTTTAGTTACTGTGAAAAGATGACAAAGTTTCCAGTTTAGCCATTTCTTTAAACATAGCTTAACTTAGTTGTGCAACCATCCTCATCCTGAATCTCCCTACCTACCAACACAACTGCTCAGCCCTGGGCAACCACCGTTCCACTCTGTGAACTGGACTCCTCTGGTTAGTCAGTTTATCCTTCTGTGTCTGACTTATTTCCCTTAGCATGATGTCCTCAAGGTTTATCCAAGTGATAGCATGTGTCAGAATTTTCTTTTTTTTAAAGGTTGAATAATATACCCCACTGTATACATACACTGTATCTTATTTAGCCACTCATCCAGCCATGGACCCTTGGATCGCTTCTACCTTTTGACCGTAGTGAATAATGCCGCAATGAGTGGAACGTCTCCTCTCTCTCTTCCCTCACTCTCAACTCCTTTTCTCCTCCCCCACGCCTTCTCTGACAGTTGCTATCAGGGCCATCTTGACAAATTACTTAAACTCTGCATCTCCTCAACCTGCACTGCAACACAGAAACTGTCACAGACCTTCCTAATGGTCCTACTGGAAGAAATAAAGAATTCCTGTCCAGTGCTGAGCACAGTGCCTAGCTCACAGGAAGTACTGTAAAACAACTACCTTTTCTTAGGATAAGTTGATCTTAGAATCTTAAGCCTATCTTGATTTCTTTAATATACTTATTTATTTTTATTTAAACGGGCATGTGCATGCCATAGTGTACATGTGGAGGTTAGATGATAACATGCACATTCATGTGGCTGTCTATTCTCTTCCTACCATGTGGGTTCTGGGAATGGAACTCAGTTGTCAGTCTTGGTGACAAATGCCTTTGCCCACTGAGCCATCTTGCCAGCCCTATCTTGATTTATTTATTATTATTATTAATTTGCCTTTTTGAGACAGGGTCTCCCTGTAGCCTCAGCTGGCCTGGAACTTGCTATGTAGATCAGGCTGACCTTGAACTCACAGAGATCCACCTGCCGCAGCCTCTCAAGTGCTGGGATTAAAGGTGTGTGCCACCACACCCGGCTCCTATCTTGATTTTCACACCTGTAAGATTTGAATGGAGACATGACATGAGGTACAGCTTAAAGGCTTGTCGAAAATTCTCTACAGAGTAACTGTTTTGCTGAGTCATGAGAAACACTAGGTAGAACAAGAGAAGCTTCTGGGAGAAACATCACATGAAGGTTAACAAAAAGACTGGCTCTCCAAATAGATGACACTATTAGATGTTGTGAGCTATAAAAAGCATGGGATGGGGGAGTGATGTGTGTCAGTGCTAAGCATTGGATGAGAAGAAAAGAGCTCTGCTGTGCATAGCAACACAGGCTGTGTTGAAAAACAGCCTCTGGAAAAGCTATTGAAGGAAAAGAGATAACAGTCAATACAGTCAACACCAGATGAGGGGCTCTGGCGCTCTTCCGATCGACAGATTCCATGAAACTGTAGACCTCATTCTAATTAGCAGAGATGTTCCAAAGGCAGATTTCGGGGCATGTACATAGGTATGTGAGTCTGATAAAGAGTCACAGTTGTGGCCAGAAATTGCATGCTATTTAAACTTGAAAACTTGCAAGGTTATAGTATGTCAGTATTATTGTTTGAACATCATTTGTCCCCATGAAGAGTTACTTAGAAGCTTGGTCTTTTTCAGCACACACAAAAACACAATTCTCACCTCAAAGAGTGTAAGAGATCATTTATTCAGGAGTCAAATATGAGTGACCATAGCCTAGGAATACAGATTCAAGTGATCCCAAATCTATGTTCCAGCATGGTAACAGTTTCGTGAAGTTTTAGAGTAACAGAACAGAGGAAATTCTGAATCAAGACACTTTTAAAAAATATTGGCAGAAACATCAGGTAGGTGAGTTACAGCAAAGGAGGAAAATCTCTGCTAAAGGTGTCACATGTTATCCAACAACATTCTTAGCTTCAGATGATGGTGGAACCAGTGGTCTGTTAACTCATTCCAAAAGGTCTCACCTGATAGTCACAAGGATGTTAGGTCAGACACAGAGGCAAAAAAGGAGTGGCTATTTAGGAGGCTGACAGTAGCTCATGATATACTGTAATTAGGCTCTGGAACTGCAACATTCCAACCTCTCCACAATCTAATCAGTTAATCAGCCTTACAGATGGTTCAATGTAGGGTGCAGCTTCCTTCTGAGAACTTCTGTGCAATCTCTTAAGTGGTAGTGTTAGAAGAGATGGAGCCTACTTGAACACAATTATGTTGGAGGGCATTGTCCTGTGAATGATTTCCTCACAGGCCTGAAATCACTTCAAGACTAAATTGTGAGTTCCACTTTCTCAGATTAATCTTTGCTTTTTCTTGTGCCATGTCATCTCGTATGCATGTGCTCCCACATTTGATATTATCCCTAATGTCAACATGTAGTTATAATGTACAAGGGTCGATCTAGATGGGACTACATCATCTCAGACTTTCCCTCTATCCTAATAAACCTCTTTCCTTTGTAACCTCCTTAGCCTCAGGTATCTTGTTAAGGCAACACAAAATAGACATGTCAATATTTTGTAAGGCAATACTTAAGTATTTCCCCACAGTCTACCAAATGAGAGAGGGGAAAACAGATTTGCCTTTTAGAGGAGCAGTAATTTGATAATATCTGAAAAGTATTTGATTATCTAAACCAGAGGAGAGGTAGCTGCTGGCATCTGGGAGAGACAGAGGCCAAGGATGCAACTAAATATTCAACAATGGACAGACTGGATACACACACACACACACACACACACACACACACACACACACAGAGAATCACCAGGTCAAAACAGTAATCATACCCAGGTTGAGACACTCTGAATTAAAGGATTGAGACTGACTAATAATCAAGGCCTGTGTGTGTGTGTGTGTGTGTGTGTGTGTGTGTGTGTGTGTGTGTGGTAAAAGAAACTAGAAAGTTCTTAGAAGAACAAATCCCTAGGGCCCCACCCCAGGATTGCTGAATCAGTCTGTGGGTGAGAAGAGTTCAGGTATCTCTTTGCACAGGCCTTCCAGGTGATTCTAATGTGTTCTACAGCGTAAGAAGGCTGCTTCCCTAATCCTGTCTCTTCATTGCCAATTCCTGGCACAAGCCATAGGCAGCAGTGTATCCTGTCAGAGTATCACAGCCCCTACAAGCTAAGAAGCTGGCTGCTGGTACCAAATCAGTTGGGTAGGAATTCCTTCAGGTAGTGTACTAAGCTTACAGTTAATATGCCAGCTTTCCCATTTCAGGAATGGGTGTGGGACAAACACGGTTAACACGGGTCAGGGTTATTCCATTTCCTTCCCAGTCACCCAGTGTTTCAAAGGCTTTAAAATTATTTAATTCTCAGTATGTTACAAAGGCATACCTTCTAACAGAGAATTCAGTGAGGATATGGCTTACCTTCTCATTGGCCCAAAATCCCAAAGCCATAGAAACAAGTCATTTCTCTGTACTGGACATCAACAGCTCAGATATTTCACTCAGCACACTGAACGGTGAGTCTTTCCTGGTTCTTTGCTTAGGCAGCTCCAATTTAATGTTCGGCAAACCTTAAAGTTCAGGCAGATTTTCATACAGACCACAAGGGGGCGCCCTCAACTTGGCCATGGGCATCAATGATCGTCGCCAAGGCTCTGAAAGGTACCATGAGGATGGCTGATTTTCTCTGTAAAGTGGCAAAATGACAGGAATTGGGGCTCAGGTAGACTTAAGTCCCGAAATCTAAAACCAAGTTTCTCAAAGTCAGGTTCCTCCCTACCTCCCACTAGTTGTTTAGGAAATTCAATTCTCAGGCCTACCTTAGTCTACTGGATCCGTAGCTCTGGGCTTAGAGTCTAGTAACCTCTGATTTTATTGCTTGTTTATTGTTTGGACTTTGTTATTACTTGGGCTCACTATACAGCTTAGGTCGGCCTGAACTCAAGATCTTCCTGTCTCATTGGTTATGTACCACTATATCCGGCACCTTACCTTCGTGCACATACAGTTTCTGTTTGAGACAGGCTATCAACCTGTAGCCCAGGCTGGCCTCAGACTTGTAGTGATCCTCCTGTCTCTGCCTCCCAAGTTTTGGGATTATAAGCCTGTGCCATCACTTAGAGCTAAAAGAAGTTTAAATTTTTTTTTTTATTTACTATTTTTATTTTATGTATAATGAGTGTATTGCTACATATATGTAAATTGCATCCATGTCATGCAATATACTCCTGGAGGTCAGAAGAAGGCTTCCAATCCCCTGGAACTATTTACAGACAATTGTTAACCACTGAGTGGGTACAGGTCCTCTGCAAGAGTTCTTAACTGCTGAGTCATCGCCCCAGTCCCTAAAATAAGCTTTTGAATGTTTGGGTTTTTTAAAAAAAAATTATTTTTATTATTTATATTTTTTGGTCTTTTTGAGACAGGGTCTCCCTGTCACCCCAGCTGGCCTGGAACTCACAGAGATCCACCTGCCTCTGCCTCCTGAGTGCTGGAATTAAAGGTATTATTTTTATTTTGTGTGTATGAGTATATTGCCTGTATGTGTGTAAGTGTGCCTGTGTCATACAGTGCCCAAGGAGGTCAGAAGAGGGTGTCAGATACCCTGGAACTGGAGTTACAGACCATTGTTAGCCTCCGTGTGAGTGCTAGGAATCGAACCCCAGTCCCCTGCAAAGTAGCCAGTGCTCCTAACCACTGAGCCATCTCTCTAGCCCATTTTTGTTTTTTTTAAAACCAAAACAGGACTTCACTGCATAGCCTGGGCTGGCCCTAAATGCACACCACCCTCCTGCTTCAGCCTCTGGACTGTTAGGGTTTCAGGAGTGAGGCACCACACCTGCCATCTCTGTTTTCACGTTGTCTCCCCCAAGGTGAGGGTAATACAGGCTCAAGCTTTAGAACCACTGCTCCCTAGTTGTTGTGGGGGGTTTTGTTTGTTTTTTGAGAGAGGGTCTCTCTGTAGCCCCAGCTGGCCTGGAACTCACTATGTAGACCAGGTTGACTTTGAACTCATAGAGATCTGCCTGCCCTGCCTCAGAATACTGGGACTAAAGGTGTGTACCATCACCCCTGGCCCACTGTTCCCTAGTTAGGGATGCATTCTGGCATATTCCCTGCCATAAAACCATGTTGGTATCTGATCTCTTCACACGTCTGCCAGGAGGTAAAAATGGAAGAGGTCTCATCTCCCATGCCTACATCTGGTGTTCACCTGAGATGCTTGAGGATACAGAAGTCAATCATTCCACATGCACCAACGCAGCTGAGGGCTCAGTCCTGGACTAGGGGCTGAGAGAGATGACAAAGCATTAAGGTGTCACTTTCATAGGCTTCAAGACTGCAGAAGGCAATCATTGAAAGACCAGAGAAGAACAGCAGGTGTCAACAGGAGCCAAAAGACAGGAGGGTAGAACTTGCCCGAGATTACTAATGGAGAAGAAGAAGGTAGAACAGAGTCAAGGGTGCTGGAGACTGAGGGTGTTGGTCCCTTGAGCATGTAGACAGGCTAAGGGGAAGGCCCTGTACAATGAGAGTGTTTGCTGTTTATAAAATGAATAGATCTGCAGGAAAAGGCAGGGTTTCAGTTGAATGCAGTACTCCAAGCACAGCCCATCTGGCAGGCTGCTCTGCCTCACGTTAGTTGTGAGACAAGCCACAGGCAAGTGTGACCACAGATGTTGCCCTTGAATGGGCCATAATTCTCCTCTGAGGCTGTTGATTTGCCCGTGGGCTTGTCTGCATGCCAGGGAATCTAGTGCTTGTTCCTGTGGGTTACATCACTGCTCCTGGGAAGACAGCTCTGCAGACAGAGTGCTGTCTCCTAGGCAGCTGCAGCAACCTGGCACCTAGGAAAAGGAGCCCATCTGGTGGCAATGTGTTGCTGTGCAGGATGCATGTCAGCATGCTGGCTCCTGCGTGACTAGCAGATGCAGCTGTCATCACTGCCTTACTTCCTCCCAAATAAGTCAGACTGACCCCACTCGCCAGGTGGGGAACTCCAGCTGGCCGCTCTCACCTCTGATTCCTCCCCAAGCCAGGAAAAGAAAGAGGCGTTCTGTAAAGGGACAGAAATGTGCCTTCCAGTGCTCTAGCCCCTTCTGAAAGCTCAGCCACCATTGGGCCACAGTAAGGTGCTTTGTTTTGTTCTGGGGTGTGTGTTTACATGCATGTGTGCATGAAGGCCAGGCCAAAGGCTGATGTCAAGTGTCCTTCTTGATCACGCTCCACTTTCTATACTGAGGCAGGGTCTCTAGTTGACCCTGGAGCTCATGGATTCAGCTAGCTATTGCTGTAGCAAGCACTTTATCCACTGAACCATCTCCCTGGCCATTGTCTACAAGGTTTTTCCCCACGGTTTCTGTGCCAGGCGTGTGTGTCGAGGTCTAGGCAGTGGTGAAAGCCCATGCAGGAGACGGAAAAAGCAAAAGTCTGACTGAATTTTTTCTGAATGAAATAATTTCCACAGCAGCAGCACCCAACTTAACTGTGTGCCAGATTTCTCTGTGGAATATAGCATCCTTGGGGCTCCAAATTCTGAATCAGTAGGCATGTGGCATGCCCCAGACTCCTGTCCTAGAGGCACTTCTCCTTATAATAGGGTCACATTCTCATAAATTCATTGTAAGTTGAAGGTCCTAAAACAAAACTTCATTTATTACACCTAAGCTACCCAACACCCTAGCTTGGTAACAGTATGGCAGTGGTGGCTGTTTACCATGACTGAAAGAGAGCTGTGGCTTACTTCTGCTGCCCAGCATCAAGAGAGGAACACATTGCATTTTGCTATCCAGAAAAGGATCTGCATTCGGAGTTCGGTTTCTAGACTGCATCTTGTTTTCATGCCATTCTGTAGTCAGGTCATCGTAAGTTAAACCACTGTTAAGTCAGGGATGATCTGTATGGTTAAGCAGATCTATAGGACTAATTTTCACAGTGTGATCTCAGACCACCCATATCCAGGTATTCATGGCTCCACCCCAGACCCACTAAACAGACAGCTCCAGAGAGTGAGCAGTTTCCTTTAATTATTATTTATTTTCTATTTTGGAGACATGGTCTCTATCGCAGTCTGGTCTGAAACTTGATGAAGATGACCATGAACTGTTGATTCTCCTACCTCCACCACCTAAGTGCTGGGATTAGAGGCACGAACACCATGCCCAGGCTTCTGGTATTCTAGGCAAGCCCTCTACCAGTTGAACTCCACCCCCAGCCCCAGAGCTTCATTTTTAACAGGTAACATTCACAGGGCACAGTTTAGGAATGGCTATATATATGATTCTGATGAGCTGTGACATGTGGAAGGCCGCTGCTCTAAGCTTAAATGTCTCCCTTGCAGACCCTCAATCTCTTTTCCAGACTCAACTGGACTCCAGGAGCCAGGCAAAGTATCAGCCAATATAAGACAAAGAAGCAAAGAAAGTAGAAAAGTGATGTCATCCGGGGCCATGTTGAGTCTGAGGCCAAGAAACTGTGATGGAAAAACCCGGGGCTCTTCACCTTGACTCCGACCCAGTATTGAGGTTGAACTGAGTGTGAGAAAAGACTTGCAAAGTTCTTGGTGGAGAGGCTGGTGTAGTTAGTGACCTCTTCCTGGCAAGGCAGCTGCAGCTTCTATTCTCCAGCCAGCTTGGCTTCCCACTCCTCCTGGCAGTCTTGGAGCCATGACTATGGGTGCATGAAACTCCAAGCCCAAAGGACCCTAGCTTCAGCCAGTAGGTTCCGACCTCTCAGGAAAGGAATAGAGGGATACAGTCCTCATGTCTGTAAGGTGGCTCAGGGTAGGCTTTGCTGCCAGTCCCGTGGAACCTTCCACGTGGACAAAAGGACAGAACCTTTCTCTAGGGACCCAGTGCCCCAAACAATGGCTACTCTGTTCCTATGGTTACTGGCACCCAGGCAGTTAACCCAGAAACCACCCTGGTGCCCTTGAGGGCAGCAAGTTTTCAAGCACTCTGTTCAACTTTGGCCCAATGTATTACAGGCTAAGAAGATGCAGCTGCGTCCCCACAGCTTTTCCGTGCTCTGTGACCGGAGAGCCTCCTCTGCGGCCAGTGATCCCTGGGAGAATGCGTAGATCTTCAGAGTTCCCCCAGGGACTCCCAAGACAAGAGAAATCTGTGTCCAGTTAACAAGATGAGCTAGGGATATACACAGTGTCTCTGTCACTCCCATGTCAGTCAAAGAGTAAACAGCCATTGAAGGCCAGAAAACCTAAGCATGCTTATGACATTGTTCCTTAACATTTCAAAGACGAAGATAGCTAACAGAAGTATAGACCACCCCAATAAAAGGAACAGAAACAAAGGGAAAATAAAGGAAGCAAAACAAAGATATTTATGCATAAATTCCCTGCTATGTCTACCAAAGGCAGTACATATATTTGGTTCTGGGTTTATAGCAAGAAAGAAGGTCTCAGTCTTAAAAGTCACCTCAAGGAACCTCAGTTCCTTTATCTTTTTCTTTATTAATGAAAGGTCAACATTATTGAGCTTCAACCAAATGCTAGGCAGTGCCCTAGGCACAAAGAGACAGTTGCGAGACAGTCAAGTCTCTGCACCGAGTTGACTTTCTAGCTGGGGAACAGAAATATTCAAGAGTATGCTGTCATCTCAGCATAACAATAATATATGCGGGGCGTGATACGCGCTAAAAGCAAAGTAAAACCACATCATCTGCCATAGAAAACAGCCCGGGAGAGGGGCTGATCATTTTAGACAGAGCCACTAGGGAAGTTCCCCAGCATGATGGCACTTGAACGGTAAGCTGCAGAGTGAGGAAGTAAGCAACCGGATGTGTGGGAGAGAAGTGTTTCAGCATGGGCCAGTGAGTGCAAAAGCCCCAGAGCATGCCAGGAATTGTGTCTGGAACTTCCAAAGGGCTAGCGTGGCTCCAGCACAGGGAAGGGGGCCGAGAGGAAGGGGGAAGAAACTCCGTCACCTCCCAGAGTTGTGCAACATGCAGCAGAGGCAGAAGTGAGGTCAGAGCAGAGCACCCGTCCTGGGTGCTAAGCACAGAAGCCACAGGAGTGCAGAACCAGGCATGGTGGTGCACACCTATAATCTCAGCACTTGGGGGATGGAGGCAGGAGACTCAGGAGTTCAGGGCCAGCTTGGACTACAGAGGAAGTTGGAGGACAACCTAGGGGGAAATAGTGTGCAGATGGGGTGTTGGTTTGCTCAGGCTGCTGCAACAAAATAGCATAAGCTGGGTGGCTTACACAGGAGTTTATAGTCTCACCGTTCTGGAGGCCAGAATATCAAAATCAAGGTGTTTGCAGGTGTTTCTCTGAGGCCTCCCTCCACAGGTATGTTGTTTTTCTAGCAGTGCTGGAGGTGGACCCTGAGGCTGTGCACATGCTAGGCAAGCACTCTAACACTGAGCTATACCCTAAGCCAAGCTACTCTCATTTTATTTATTTATTTATGTGCATGTCACCATGTGGGAGTCATGCGGCTTGGGAATCCAACTCAGGACATCAGGCTTGATAACAAATGCCTTTACCTGCTGAGCCTGCCTAAAAGCCCTCTCCTTGGATTTGTTTGTTTTGATTTACTTATTTTTATTGTGTGTGTGTGTGTGTGTGTGTGTGTGTGTATTGCCTTCATGTATGTAAGTGCATCCATGCACCCAGAAAAGAGTGTCCAATCCCCTGACCTGCAGTTACTGATGATTGTTAGCTGCCATGTGGGTGCTGGGAGTTCAGTTTGGGGCACTATTAAGCACTCAAGTAGAAAAGTCTGTCCAGTGGCCACCCAGAGTTTAGAGAAGATGGTAGAGTTTGCTGGTATATAAATACTTTTTCCTGCTCCCTATGATTTCTTTTCATAAAGAGTTGACTGAGACATGTCACACACCATAATGTGTAACCTTGTGCATGATAGCATGTTTATAACTATCACTATCCAATTTTAGAACATTTTTATCACTCCTGAAAGGAATCTTGTGCTCATAGTAGCTGCTAATGAGCAGTCCTCTTCTCCCCTCAAGCCCTCCAGTAACCATTGGTCTACTTTCTGCCTCCACTGACCTATCCCTTGCAGGCATTTCATAACAGTGGAATCATATAATATATGGCCTTTTACTTCTGACTGCTTCACTGAGCATAATGTTCTCAAGGTTCACTCATGAGTATCAATAATTCATTCCTTTTTATAGCCAAGTAGTATTCCATTACATTTAATTCATCCATTTATTAGTTACTGAGCGTTCAAGTCGGCTCTGTTTAAGGCTACTATGAACAATGCTGCTATAAATATTCATGTACAGGTTTCTATGTGAGCATGTGTCTTTTGTTCTTTTGGGTGTACTTAGGAGTAGAATGCTGAGTCATAGAGTAACTTTATGTTTGACATTTTAGGAAGTGACAATTGCTTTTTAAAATAGCTGTACCATCTTACATTCTCATCAAAATACATGAGGGTTCTAATATCTTTTCAAACTTTTTATTTTTTATTTTTATTTTATGTATGAGTGTATTGCCTGCATGCAGGTAAATGTACCCATGTCATGCAATGCCCACAGAGCTCAGAAGAGGGCGTCAGATCCCCTGGAACTGGAGCTATGGACAGTTGTTAGCCACCATGTGGGCACTGGGAACTGGACAGGGTCCTCTCTGCAAGAGCAACCAGTACTCTTAACACCTCTCCAGCCTCAAGGGTTCTAATTTCTTCAGATGCTCAACATGCTTTTCTCTGTGTGTGTTTTATTACAGCTAGTGAATATGAGCAGGTATGTCATTGTGGTTTGGTTTGCATTTCCCTGATTAGTTCCTTCAGTTCCTTCAACTAAAGATGCTGAACATCTTTCATTTTGCTTGATGGCCACTTGCATATCTATTTTGCCAAATGCTTATTTAAATTTCTTGTCTAGTTTTCTGATTTGGGTTCTGTGTCCCTTCATGATTGAGTTCTTGCACTATTCTGGATACAAGCCCTTATCTGACATGTGAGGCTCAAACATTTCATCCTTTTCTGTGGATTGTCTTTTCTCTTTCTGGCTGTATTCTTTGAAGCACAGAGTTTTTAATTTTGATGACCTGTCATATAAATTTGAGTCTTCAGGATGTTGATGTTATTTTAAGCCTCAAGACTCCACCAGAGTTCATGCGACTCTTTTAACCAGGAAGCCCTTTAAAGAAGGAATGAAAGAATTTGATGGTGGGGCCTAACACTGCTCATCATTCAGAAGTCTAGATGTGGGAAGACAGCAACCAAAAGAGTGGGAAGGGACCCACACTCTGCCTCTCTTGTGTTTTGGGGTGCACTTTCTGGTGGAACCACAGAAAATTCAGTTCTTGTTTGTTTTTCAGGCAGTGCACTTCTGACCCTCTGTTTCAGTTCTCTCCTTCAAGGTCATGTAAACTCCAGAGTCATTGTACATTCAGTGAGGAAGAGTGGCCTGATGAGTCAGGAAAAAAGATGTCAAGATGGCATCAGATGCACCAGTGACGTTTGATGTAACTTCTGGGAAAGATAAAGAGGACAGGAGGCTGAAGCTAGTCAAGAGAACTTTCAGACTGCATGGGAGCTATGAACTCGTAGAAGGGAGAAGAAGAAAGACAGCTGGGTAGGGAGAGTTTCAGACTGCAGTGTAGTTCTGAGCATCTACTAGCCATTCCAGCAGGTGCCTGCCTATACAGAGATCCGCGCTAACCAGAAAGTAACCTGACTTGCTTATTTCTGACATGCTGAGTCTTTGGCTGGGAGGCGCCAAGGGGAGAATATGGCCTTAGCACAAACATTGGGGTGGAGTGTAAAGTTGATGTAGCAAACTGTCACAAACTTCAGACCTCCCAGCAGGTTGTTGGTTGAAGGGACTCCTGCAGGTACGTCCCCGAGCCTTCAGTCATCCAGTGCTCACAACTGTACACCCTCATACATACGTAGGAAATGGCTCCTCTAGAGTTCCATTAGTTTCTCTGGCTAGGATAAACTTCAGTAGGAAGTTAGAACCAACTTCAGGCTGGGGAGATAGCCCACTTGGTAAGTGTTTGCCATGCAAGCATGAGAATCTGAGTTGGCTCTTCAACATTCACATAAAAAAGCTGGGTATGATGGTGTAGACCTGTGATCCCAGTGAGAGGGAGGTGGAGACAGGCAGATCTCTAGGGCTCGCTGGCCGGTCTAGCCTACTATATAAGTTCCAAGCCAGTGAGAGACCCTGCTCAAAATCAAAGTAGATGGTATTTGAGAAACACTACCCAAGGTGGGTGTCTGGCCTTTATATGCATACACACATGCACACACCCGCACATGCATGCACATGCACACACAGTTACACGTACACCACACAGAATGAACTACATTCCTTAGGGAAGCAATAAACATCAACTAGCTTTTGTCCTTTCCCCCTTCACTATCCACCCAAAACTCACCTTCACCTCTGCAGATCTTTGTGGTTCATCTGGTAATGAGCCTCAGCCTTCTCAACTGGAGTCATTATACCCGATGAAGCCTAGGTTCCATATGTACACTTCAACATCTCCACTACAGACAAGCAGTTCTACCTCCTGTCGCTGACCAGAACCCTGACCTCTACCAAGCTGGTGATTACTCACTTATTAGGCCTTATATACAATGAATCCAAAGTTCCCTCATAGCAGTCACAGCTTGTGGTTTGGTGTCACCCTCACTGGGTCATGACCTGAGTAACTCCCTTTTAGAACCATGACTTCCTACCCTGCAGGGCCCAAAGTTGTGGGAGATAAGCAACCCAAAGTTCTTCAGAGGAATAATGGTAAATGGGATCACTCTTGCTTTCATTCTTTGGTTCTCTGACAGTATTCATCTTATGGGGGACTCGGTGACATACTAAGGAATCCAAATTAGTGCCTGTATGCAGGGTGGCCATCCTCAGCAATGACTATAGAATCCATCAAGGCTCACTGATGGTGCTTTTGTGTGATGCATCCAGTGGATCACATGCCAGTGGGCTGTGCAAGCTGTGCAGTAAGATGCTGTGCAAGCAAGTATGAACTCATGGTTCCGTCTGCTCCTGGATGTGGTGCTGCCTATGATCCTGTCGTCAGGAAAGGAAGAGCCTATACCATGAATAATTACCTTTCTCTACAAGAATGAACCAACAGTCTTTCAAGACAGAATGCCCTACCAAGAAGCCTTAAGGGATAATGCCATGTCAGGAGCTGTGCAAACTTGCTGGGGCTGCGGTACTGAAGTACCACAAACTGGATCGGTTTAAGCATCAAAATGTACAAGTTCCTGGTTCTTCAGGCTAGAAGCTCAAGAGCAAAAGTGTCATCAGGGCTGGTTCCTTCCGAAGGCCGTGAAGGAAAATCTATTCCAGGCATCTCTCCTTGGCTTTGAGGTGGTGTGTTCTCTCTGCATTGTTAGAGTGTATTCTCTCTGATGATGGCTGTGCCCAGATCTCTCCTGGTAAAGGTGCCAGTCACACTACGTTATAGTATACCCTGATGACCCCACTTTGACAGTCATGGAGGGGGAATACAATTTAGACCATAATGTGGACACAGAGCTGGCCTTTGTCACTTCTCAGTTGAGCATTCAAAGGCAGTAATAACTAGATCAGTCATGGAATGGTAGGTGGAGACCATGTTGTTGGGACCCTCTGTGGACCTCCTTCTCTGTTACCTAGGCTAGGAGGAACTTGGGGAGAGTGTGGTCTTAGCTGAACACTGAGGTATAAAGTTGTTGCAGCAAACTTCAGACCTCCCAGCAGGTTGTCTCTTAAAGGGACACCTGAGTGGTACATCCCCATGCCATCAGTAATCCAACCTTCATGCTCACAACTGTAGTCCTTCATACACACTCTAGAAGCAGCTCCTCCAGAGTTCTGTTAGTTTCTTTTGCTGGGGTGAACATTAGTATGCATGTACCCATCATGCATCTGGCTGGGTCATTTTCTCTACTTGGTTGTTTTGTGTCTCTTCCAAGGAGAGTGCTTTTTGGTGGGTATTAAATGTGACTGAGCACCTTCTCTTTGCACCTGCAGTCATCTGTTCGTCCACATGTCTTCCCCAGAGCCTATCCCTGCTCTCTCAGGCTCCTAATCTGCTAAGCTAGTCATGGACCTCTGGACCACATGTGTTCTTGCCAACTCCACCCACTGAGATTTCCATCTCCATCTACTGTGTTTCAGGAATACTTCTGAATGTAGTGACAATATCATGTTTCTCTACATCCAGTCACCAGTCCATTCATGATCCAAGGTAGGGTCTCTTCTTCCTTCAGCCTGTCCTAAGGACCCCCAAGTTGATATAGGTACAAGTTGGGAAAGGGATACTTGGGCCATTGTGACATGGGACTTGAAGGTCTGGACTACCTATTTACTCAATTCCAAATGTGTCATTTCTAACTTATAGTACTGTTAAGCATATTAAACTTTGTGATTTGGTGAATCCACAGATCCCAGATTTTAAAAATATATATTATTTTTTATTTTATATGTATCAGTCTATTGCCTGCGTGTACATAAGTGCACCCATGTCATGCAATGCCTGAAAAGGTCAGCATAGGACATTAGGTCTCCTGGAACTGGAGTTAGGATGGTTGTTAGCTGCCATGTGGGTGCTAGGAATTGAACCCAGGTCTTCTGCAAGAGCAGCTAGTGCTCTTAACTGCTGAGCCATCTCTCCAGCCCCACAGATCCCAACTCTTAACAGGTAGTTCCAGACAAATGATCAGTTTTTTTCCTCATGACCAAGTGAACTTTGTCCACCAGGGTCCCATAATCCATCAGGAGTTGCTTCTCCAACAGCATATACTTGTGTGCATGGACGACATGGTCCTGCTCTAGAATCCCGGGGCTTCATCATGATTCTTCTCTTGGGGGCTTAGCAATGTCTTTTACCTTAGAAGAGCTATTCTGTCACACTTCTGGTCAGTGGCAGCCCCTGAATCTTAATAGCAGGTTTATCCCCTCTGCAAGATACCTTTATCTCACCAAGCTTTGCCATGATTAGTCACTGATGAGCATGATGCCATTAACAGAATAAATTCATGTAATGTTATGTGGGAGTTCCAGGAAGTGCAGCATTCTTTGGGCTGTCTTATGACAGAGAACAAGAGAATTAAAATAGCATAGAAGCAAAAGTACAGATGAATGTTATTATCAGTTTTATACTGAAACAAGGCACTATAGATCCTTTTCTAATCAGAACGACCATATACCTCCTATGTGTCTGAAGCCTTGGTCACCTACCTAACAAAAACACTGTGTTCAGCACTATAGCTGTGCTCAAGACCATGTCTTCATTGAATATCTACTGCAGTCACTCTCCCAGATCCATCTGGTCCCTGGCAAAATCAATGAAGATGTGAGAAAGACTGTCAGCCTTGCATTTCTTTGGGGTTTTGTTGGGGGAGGCAGGAAGAGGAGACTACTGCTTCACTCAGTAGTAGCCTAGGCTGACCTAGAACTTACTATGTAGTACAGGATAGCCTTGAACTTGAGGAGACCCTCCTGCCACACCCTTCTAAATGCTGGGATTACAAATGTGAGCACCATGATTTGATCCCTCAGAGTTTGTTTTGTTGTTGCTTTAGGCAGGGTCTCTTTTAGCCCAGGGTGGCCTCAAACTCTATGTGTAACTAAGGATGACCTTGGACCTCTGATCCTCCTTCTTCATAAGTGCTGGGACTGCAGGTGTACAGTTGATGCTGGGAACCAAACCCAGAACTTCATATATACTAGGAAAATATGCTACTTAGCTTTTTCTGCATGGTACCTGGGTCACTTTACCTGTTGTAAGTATGCTAAGAAGCAAGAAAACAACTTTCACTGTCAGACAACAGGGGATCATGAAAACAATAAAAGCAGGCAGTATCTGTCCACTTGGGTGCTTTAGCAAGTGTTAAGGAGAGGGAAGGACACACTGTAATCTCTTAGGGGTAAAAACTATCCTGGCCCCAAAACGGAGCCTGGCAATCCTCCCTTCTTTCACTTTCAAGTATTACAAGACTGCGTACCTTGTTCCTCCTGGACTTGTTCCTACAGGACAGCAGGCTACTGTGGTTGCTCTCTCCCACCAACCAACAAATAGCCCTAGCTCTTGTTCAGCTTCAGGACAAGCTGATGCTGAGAGAGCTTGTCTTTAACCACGAGTTCCTCACAAACTTCACAAGGAAGAAGGGTTAGGGCAGAAATGCCGTCTCAAGGGGATCGATCCAAGGTGGGACCTCCTCTGGATGCTGCAAGCCATATGAGCCCCACACTCTGCCACTCACCCTGCAGAGACCTGGACTTGGTTGCCCAGCATCTTGGGAATTTGCCTTCTAGATCAGACAGGCAGGCAGACAGACATACAGACAGAACATCTCTTGTGGAAGGTTTTTTTTAAAAAAACATATTCTATTTATTATATTTATTTTATGTGTATGAGTATATTGTCTGCATGCATTTAAGCTCACCTGTGTTGTGCAGTGCCCATGGAGGTTAGAAGAGGGCATCAGATCCCCTGGAACTGGAATTATGATGGTTATTATTCACCATGTGGGTGCTGGCAACTGAACCTTAACCGATGAGCCATCTCTTTAGCCCCTCTCATGGTAGTTTTGAGGATCCAGAGAAGAAAGACTTGGAAAGTAACTTGGGTAGGGTTAGCATCCTCAGCCCAAAGGGAAGTTGCTGTGAGTGTGGGGCTTCTTGGTTGGTGTTAGGGAAATGTATTGAAGCAGCAAACTCAGATTTGAATGAAATGTCCCGTCACTTCATTCTTCTAAAAGAAATCAAATGAAGGTCAACTACAAGCCTCGTTCTGTTAGACTCTACGAAGACTCGGGCACAGTTATTATCACAGTTCTCTTACCCTCCTGATTTCCTGGTGTGCTTATGCATTGTGGAGACCCTGACTTGGGGACTAATGCAGGAACTTTGTTCAAATCACAGACATCTCTGAGGAGGGGGAAGAGGTAGAGTAGTAAGAGTGTGAAGACATTCGCTTACTTATTTAGAAATCTCTTCCACGTGCCTGTACCATGCTAGTACCTGAACTTTGTTAGTGGACAAGTTTCTACCCTCAAAGGTTCACGTCCTACTGGGGGAGTTGAATCAGATGATAATGCGCATGAAGCAGTCTAAGATCAGCAACATGGTGCAGTTAAGTCTGACAACCTGAGTTCAATCCTCAGGACTTACTTGGTGGAAGGAAAGAACCAACTCCCTTGAGTTGTTCTCTGACCTCCATATGTGCAACATAGTGAAAAAACTCAGTGAATAAATAAAGATCATAAAACTTTTAAAAACAAGAATGTTTAAGCAACTGGTTGGTTCTAGATTTTATTTTTTGGATTTTGGGGTTTTTGAGATGGTCTCCCTGTAGACCCAGCTGATCTGGAACTCGCTGCCTAGACCAGGCTGGCCTTGATCTCACAGAGATCCCAAGCATTGGGATTGAAGGTGTGCATCACCATGTTCAGCCTAGATTTTATTTTAAATCTCCCAGGACGCCCTTAGAGAAGGATAGAGCAGTAGCTGATTTATAATCTGTGATGTAATCTGATTTGTATTCTCAAGATAATTTTGGCTGCTAGATGGAGAATGGTTTCTTTAGGTATAAAAATAGAAACAGGAGCTTGTTGAGAAGCTGTCAGTGGGTAGATGATGACACCTCTCCACTGTGGGGATAATGCTATTGTTCTACCACCATCTCCTGCCATCAGTGATGTTGTTTTGGTAGTCATATTAGAAAGCAATATGACTGCCTTTCTCTCTCTTCTGGTAGGTATTTCAATTATATGCTTTCTTATTTCCCTTTTGTTTAGGACTAAATCTATGTAGATTCCTGCTACCCTGTTTTTAATGTTATGTTATGTCATTGTCAAGTTAATTTATGTTTATGAGTAGAATTGAATCTTTATGAGGGATGTTTTGTCTTTCTCTGTCTTCCATTCCTATTTGAACCATGCTGTTATCTGGCTCCTTCTTTCTCTGTATGATGGGCAATTTCGTTATGTCATTTGGGCTAAGAGATGCACTGACAGTTGATGAAACTGTTTCTGAGTGTGTTTGTGTGGGCGTTTACAGAAGAGATAAGCATTAGAATCAGTAGCCTGAGCAAAACACACTGTCCTCTCTACTGTGGTTATGTAAGCATCATCTAGTCTGTTGAAGGCTTTAGTCAGCTGTTAGTCAGCTTTCCATTGCTGTGAAAAATACACGAGAAAAATCAATGTAAAGGAAAAAATTTATTTTGCTCATAGTTTCAGAGGTTTGAGTCTAAGGTCATTTGGCACCATTATTTTAGGCTTGAGGTGAGGCAGAACAACACGGCAGTGGAAGCATGTGGGAGAAAGAGGCTGCTTACCTCAGATCGGCCAGGAAGCAGAGAGAGAATGGGGGTCATAGGGAATAGGATATACCCTTAAAGGAATATTTGCCAGTGACCTACTTTTATCCCACTTCCTAAAGTCTCCACCATCTCCCAGCAGGGCCACCAGCTGGTGACCAAGCCTTCTACACATGAGCCTTTGGAGACATTCCAGATCCAATGTGTAATAGGCTCAAAAAAAAGACAGAGGACAAATTTTCTCTCTTGGCCTGGGACATCCATCATTTCCTGTGTTCAAATCAGAGTTTATGATTCTTGGAACTTCAATTCTGGGACTGGGACCAGTAGCACCTTCCAACATCCCCCTTCCTTTCTCCACCCAATCCCCAACTGAGATCTATGGCCTTAACCGGAACCACCGGCTCCATTAGTTTTCAGGCCTTTGGATGGAGATTGTATCACCAAGTCCTCCGGTATGCAGAATGAATATTGAGGAACTTCCTGCTCTTTGGCTCATGTGAGCCAGTTTCCATAGTAAATCACATCTTTTTTTTTTTTTTGGTCTTTCTTTGAGAAAGGGTTTCCCTATATCCCAAGCTGTCCTCTGTCCTGGAATTTGCTATGTAGACCAGGCTGGCCTTGAACTCACAGAGATCCGCCTGCCTCTGCCTCCTAAGTGCTGGGATTAAAGAAAGGCATGCACTACCATGCCCGGCTAAATCTCCTCCTACAGAGCATCATTTGCATCCTGTTGGTCCCATCTCTGCAGAACCCTGACTAATGTACCCCTTCTTTCTCTTTCTCTTTAAAAGTCTTTTTGTAAATATTTACTTTGATCAAGTCCAGCCTCTGGATAAGCCTCCATTTCCATCCCAGTTTCTCTTCATACCTTCTGTACTGGGAAAGGGCATCAGAGGCTAAATAAAGGTTACTACTATAAAAATTCACCATAGTTAATCATAAAACATGGATCACTTAAACACTTGCTGTATGTTAAGCACTAAGCTAAAAGTTTGTCTCATTTAATTCTCATAAATCCTATGAAATAGCTCTTCTGATGTTTCATTTTATAGAAGAGAAGTGTCTGGGAAATAGTAGATTTCCCAAGGTCTCATGCTAGAGTGAGAAGCAGAGCCAGCACTGAGTCCCAGGATTCCTGAGTCCACTGTGTACTCCTGATTAACCATGTCACCCTTCTGTACCAGTGATTGATATTTGTAGACTTGGTCAATCTAGTTTGAAAACTGAAAGATGTAGAGTTTTGTAAACAGAGACTACAGTTGCATTCTCTGCCCTAAGAAAAGGTAACTAACAGGCAAACTCAAATTCAAATGCAAATAAGTATTTGTTTTCTGAGTCAAACATCTGGACTTTTCCTGTCTCTAGTCTATGGTTCCTTGGGTAAGACTGTCCCTTGATTGAATGTGATGCTGCTGTCAGTCTAGATTTGCACCGACATATGTGGATCATCCCCAAGGGCTATACAACACTGAATACAGTCCAGTGATGAATCCTGCCCATAGCACATTCACCTAAGAAGATAGAGCTGATGCAGCCGCAGAGCCATCCATAGCCTGGTGACTTGGTTCTCTATTTTCATTCCTGGCTTTTGTTAATGACATTTGGCCATCACACTCACTAAACGGAATTAGGATGTGCTGGAAAATGTGACTTCTCTCTCTATAGGAAGTTGAAAATTTAAAAAGGCACCATCTGGATTTTATGTTTTCTTACACAATAAGACAACCACTTAAGACAGCACATTTTGGGGACAGCTTGGAAGCATTCAGCAGCAGCTTGCTTCCTCTTCATCCTTCCTCCTCCCAGATGGTAAGGATGCTCTATAGCCTAAGTAGAGTGAGGGGACAAGCACCTAACATGACTGTTGACAGGCCTGCATCCTTCTCATGCCTTTTCTGTCTTTGCTCAAGCTGCATGGGCCTTCTTTCCTTCCTTTGAAACCTTCCTGAAGATTTCCTGTAGTGAGCCTCAGCCTCAGCCTCAGCCTCATAGACAGCCCTCTGCTGTTACATACATTTGTGAAGGCTGGTAGAGCTCAGGGCAGGCAAACAAGGGTGTGCTAAGCACAAGTTCTCACAACCTGCAACCATGCTACTACTGCTGATGGTCAGATCCCCATGTGGGGCTTATGCCTTCTCTGCCTCTTACTTTCCTCTTGGTGCCAGGAAGAGTGCTGGGTATTAATAAATACTTACCCAATACAAGGGCTAGTGGTATAGTTCAATGGTAGAGTATTTACCTAGCAGCTACAAGGCTTTGGGATCAATCACAAAGACCGCAAATAAATGAATAAATAAATATTCATCATAGTTTCCCAGATTTCAGTCATTTTCCCATTATCTTTGAATATTAACCATATAGCTATCCTTTTCTGTATACTTTATTATCTTCTATTAAAATTAATTTTACTTTTATAATGTACATATTACTACCACAAAATGGAAACCAGTGCCTTAAGCATTTAAATATGAGACTTACTCTTTTACTAGTAAGAACAAAACAAAAATAAGGGCTGTGTAAAGATTTGAATGAGAAATGTCCATCATCAGCTTATCTAGTTGAACACTTGGCCACAGTTGGTGACAAGGTTTCCAGGAGGTGCAACCTTGCCAGAGAAAACACGTTGTTGGGGTGAGCTTTGAGAATTCAGAGCTTTGCTCTTCTTCTATCTCTCTGCTTCCTGAATGTGCTTGAAGATGTGAGCCTCAGCATTTTTCTCCAGCAGCCTCCTGTAAGCCCAAATGAACTTTTCCTTCTATAGGTTGCCTTGGCCACAGTGTTTTATCACAGCAATGGAAAAAGAACTAACACAAGTTGGGAGATAGTTCAGTGGGCAAAGTGCTTGCCACACAAATATGAGGACCTGAGATCCATCCCTAGAACCTACACAAAGCTGGGTTCAGTAGCATGCATCTGTAATCTCAGTGCTTCTACTGAGAGATGGGAGACAGAGGCAGGAGAATCCCTGAAAACTCAGGGGTCAGCTGGCCTGGTATCCACAGCAGCGAACAATAAGAGACTGCCTCAAACATGGTGGAAGATCGACACCCAGGGTTGTCCTCTGACCTCCACATGAACGCCGGGCATGTATACATCTGCATTCACAATTAGGACACTGATAACTTGACTCAAAGGACTGTGGGAGAGGTTGCCAGTGCCCTTCAGATCACCTGCTTTGGTGGTTCTAGACAGTCGTGACAGAACTCCGTGCCTGAGGGCCTTTCCAGAATGACTTACTACCCTTCTTCCTGCCTTGTGAAGGCTGCCGGGGAATTAGCAAACTAGAAAGTGGCTGTAAGTCATGCATGCTTGTGTGTGGGCCCCAGCTCTCTGGCCTCTGCATGTGAGGCTCTGCTTCCTAGAGATGGGGCTAGGATCCAGACACTTGCTGTACTTTCTGCTTGATAGCATATCCCCTGATGGTTGCCTTCCTTTCATCTTTCACCTTGTCAGAGTCTTCGTGGAGTTCTGAGGCCTTGCAAATCAACGGCCTGTCCTCAAATGCTTGTTCTCAGACCTGCTTCTGGGGGAGTCCACACTAAGTAGGGGTCAGAAGCAGGAAAAAGTAATTTCCAATTCCAATGGTTCTTTCCATACACACAAATAAATATGAGACGAGAGAAGGAAAGGGAAGGAAAGTCAATGTGCTTAGTGCCTTAAGTTACCAATAGAAACACTGATTATAAATGTGAATACCTACTGTAAGATATTTGAAGAAGTCAGCAGAGTGCTACCATTCCCGTGATAGTGACTATGGTTAATCATTCAAAAACTCTCACAAGTTGATCACTGTGTTTTCATTTAATTGGACCCTCTCTGTGAAAATGATGCTGTAAACTCCTGAAAAATCCTAGCCTAGGGAATAATATAACAGCAAAGTGACATGAGATAAAAGGACAGACGAACCATCTGCCTGGTTGAGCTCTGCTGCTTTTCTGCTTTGTCTCTTCAGACATTTCAACACGAGTGTGCTTCCTTTCAAGGACTCCTCCCTGCTTATCTGATATTCAGACTGTTTTCCCCTCAGCTATCTGTGATTATTACCAATGGAATCCATTAGTTGGCACAAGAGTCTAGTTTGCTCAGCCTTCTAGATGCAGTGAGCAAAAAAGATTAAGTCCCAAAGTTGATGCGCTTAGAGACTAGCAGGAAGGTTAAGCCATTTATCGAATAATGGCAAGCACACGTGCATGGAGGAGACATTTTGAAAGATTCAGGAAGTGTGTGTATTCATTTGGGTGAGGATTGTCAGTGGTGGATTTTGCTCAGCTGGGAGTCATAGAAACCTGAAATTTAGTTGCTTCTTCCCCTTGGGGAGAAGTTTGGAGGTGGAGTTCTTCAGTGTCATCAGAGCCCTGTGTTACTTATCACTATCGAACCTGCCATTGTGGGAAATAGAACTTTGACCTAATGCCTTAAAGATGGCTTCTAGAATGCCATCTATTCAGACAAGGAAAAGAAAGAAGGCCGAGTGCAGTCAGAACTAGCTTACCTGTTGAACTGGTATCCCTGTTAGGAAAAATATCCAGGAGTAGAATCTAACAACTTCTGTTCATTGTCTGGGACTGTTTTGTGGCTCCCTCCAACTGTAAGAGAGGCCAGGAAATAGAATACATTCTGGAACCATCCCCACTATCAACAAGCTCAGAACAATGCTAGTAAGAAAAAGAAGAGGGTAGATGCTTGATAGGTAACTGTCATGAGATGAACCTTGAGGAAGGACCATGGAAGAAATATCTAAGCTTAGACTTAATTATAAAGAATAGTCTACGCCAAGAGCAGTAAAAAGAAACACACAAACATTTTTAAAAGGCAGATGTAATGGGGTACATCTGCAATCCCAGTGCTGGGTTCAAGGCCAGATTGGGTTACATAGTGAGTTTGAGGCCAGCCTGAACTAGACAGTAAGACCTTGCTTCAAAATGCAAACGAAACAAAACAATCCAAGAGGAGTGGAAGAGGCATTCAGGAAGAGAGAAGAGCAACATACAAGGAGAGAGAGACAGGCAAAAGAATCTGGTTCCTCCATGTTAGTGTCCCATAATAAGCAACAGGAGACTATTCTGGCCCTTTCTTGGATTTCTATTGAGCAGTGTGAGTGCTATAGCCAAATAAAAGAACGCTGAACAGGGATATTAAATGACAGTTCACAGAAAGAGAATATTGTCTATCGCCGTCCTCGTGACTCATCCTTTCCCACATACCTTCAACTCTGAGCACCCGGTGCTTTTTCCACTGAAAGTATGAAATGGTGGTCCTTTTCCCTGCCAAACTTCTCGTCACTTTTGTTCTGAACACTGGAAAAAAGAAATCCTGTTTCCTGTCCTTTGTTTCCTGGCCTTAGCCTTTGGTTCCACCCCTTTCTTGGTCTCACAGTGTTGATTTCCAGGCCCAAGAGTCTCTTACCAGCTGTACATCAGCCTTTCCCTTCCGCAGATACTAGTTAATCACTCAGAATTATCACAGGGGAAAATGTCTTCTCTCCCTCCCAGAGGTTGTTTTGTCCTTGGATCACTTTCTTCTGCTATTTTTCTTAGGTTTGTTTCCTAGGATCTTCTCTGCAAATACAGGAAGAAATAGCAGGTGTCGGGGGCCCAGATCTCCTGGGGAATATACTGGAGTGGAGCTGGTGTCGGTCCAGAAATGATGTCATCAGGTCATTGGCTATAAAACCAAGACAAAGTAACTGAGTTTATATTTTGGCTGTGTGGGACTGAGATATGAAACTGGCCAGAAGGGGGAGTAAGGGAACAAGAGTCTATGTTTGTGTAATTCTGGCTTCTAGACTGGCTGACTATAGGCTATTTGACCACATTTCAGCTGTTTTTTAAAATTTATTTTAATCTGTAAAAAGTCAGTAATAGTTACTCTTGTAATGGTTAATTTATTTATTGATTCAACTAGGCTAAGAGAT
The DNA here is from genome assembly GCA_035773235.1 of Eospalax fontanierii. Taxonomy (NCBI): domain Eukaryota; kingdom Metazoa; phylum Chordata; class Mammalia; order Rodentia; family Spalacidae; genus Eospalax; species Eospalax fontanierii. The sequence continues at coordinate 23,716,863 of CM069527.1, read as the reverse complement.
ATCCAGGTTGCTGGCAAAAAATGTTATTTTGGAGTGTGTTTATGAAGATATTTCCAGAAAAAAACTAGCATTTAAACCAACAGAATGAATAAGGAAGATCTGTTCTCACCAAGGTAGGTGGGTATATTAGTCACGGTTCTCTAAAGGGACAGAACTGATAGAATGAATTATATTAAAAGGGGATTCATTAGATTGGCTTACAAGATATGGTCTAGGTAGTCCAGCGATGGCTGTTTTCAGACTGGAGAGGCTGAGAACCCAGTAGCTACTCGGTCTGTGAAGCCGGACGCCTCGGCAGCAAAAGCCTAGAGGATTCCTGAAGAACTGCTGGTCTCCCATCCATGCAGAGAGGCTAAAGAAGCTGGCTGGGTTCTGATAGCAGCTTCAGAGGAGAGCGGCAGCAGTGGCCGCACAGGTAGGCGACTGGCCAGGGAGAGGCAATAGCAGACACACAAAAAGCTAAAGCTTTTCCCTTTGGACTCCTTATGTTGGAGCCACCCCAGAAGGTGCTACCTCATTCAGGGTGACTATTCCCATCTCAATGCAATCAAGAAAATTCCTCACAGCCATGCCTAGTGGTTAACATAATCTAGATAATTTCTCAGAAGCATGCCCAGTTGCTCACCTAATTGGTGATGCTAGATTCTGTCAGGTTGGCAATCAATATTAACCATCACATGGACATCATTGAGGCTATGAACAGAACGTAAAGACAGAGGAAGGATAGATTAGCTCTCTGCTGGATCCAGGGCCTCCATCCTCTCCTGCCTTCAGATATCGGATTGGACCTGAAACCTATACCATTAGCCCACCTATTCCTCAGAGTTCTGAACTCAGACTGAGTTTCCCACTGGTTTTCCTGGTTCTGCAGCTTGTAGGCTGCATGTCATAGGATTTCTTATCTTCCATAATCACACATGTCAATTTCTAAAATCTCTTCCTACACATCCATCCGTCCATCTTATTGGTTCTCTTTTCTGGAAAACCCTAAAACATTATGCAATCGATTTGCGGCGAAGATTAAATAAAATAATATGTGTAAAACATTGGTTCCTAGTACCAAATAGTAAGCTACATCAAATGATCTTTATTTCTTTCCAAAATAATTTTTATTTATTTATTTTTATATGTATAAGTGTTCTGCTGCATGTATGTAAGTGTACTATATGCATGCAATGCCTATGGAGGCCAGAAAGGAGAGGGAGTCAGATTCCCTGGAACTAGAGTTATAGACAGTTAGCTGTCATGTGGGTGCTGGGTCCTCTGCAAGAGTACGAGTGCTCTTAATTGCTGAGTCATCTCTTCAGCTCCTCCAATATGGTTTTTAATTAATATTTTCCAATGTACCTATGAGGAAAATATTTGGAAGAGCACTCATTCTTCATGCAGAGCCTTCCTTGGCATATATGGATGAGTGAAGATGATTGGAGTTAACCTTGAACCCTTCCTTCTTCTATGGACTCTTAAGATACTGTATTCCATTGAATGAGGCCACTTGGACTAAATTATATTTTCAAAATGTCCTCAGTTTGAGAGTGGCCCCAGCTTTCTAACTTACCTGGAAAGTTCCTGAGGATGAGGGATCGACTGCTCTGAATTCTCTGCAGGCCATCAGTGAGGAAGTCTTTTGACAGATGAGAAAAGACAGCTGAGGACACAGATTGAGGAGCTCTGATTCTCGCTCTCATCATGGCATAGAGAAGATAACTCTAAATCATCCTACCAGTCAATTAAAGCAATTTTGATATTGACTGTAACTCAGAGCTTTAGTCACCATCTCATGAAATGAGTAGCTTCTGGAAGTTACTTGTAGACTAAGTTGAGAGGATTTATGTATAGCACAATGTGCTTGTTGTAGGTGCAAAGTATACTTACATCTTTGCTGCATGAGTTAGGATAGTATAAACTATGTGTAGAAATGAATAGCCCTAAAGTATCAGTGGCTTAACACAGAAAAAAAGTTATTTTTCTCACATTATGTATTCATATCAATGTTAATACTCACTGATAAGGAGAAAGATAACACAGAGAATTATGCTACCTGTGTTCTAATAGCTCAAAGAGGTCCTGTAGCCAATTAACCTTAGGAGCAATCTCTTGTCACTTGGTGTAGTTGAGGTAGATTAATTTTGACTGACAATTAAAAAAGCATCTCTAGGATATGAGTATGTCTGTGAGGGTGTTTCCAGAGAGGATTCACTGAGGAGGAAAAGCTCACCCGAAGCGGGCGGTACCATCCGGTTCGCTGGGAACCCAGAGTGGGAGGAGGAAAAGGAGGAAATCCCGAAGAAGTGCCCGCAGCTTACCTCTGCTCCTGAGTCTACTGAGACGCGAGCCAGCAGCCTCTCTCCTGTTCCCACTGCCTTAAGTGTTCACACGGCCATGCCTTCCCCTCCAGCACCCACTGAACCTCAAATCATGAGCCGAGTAAACCTTTCTTCCCCTAAGTTACTTCTTATCAGGTATTTGGTCATGGCAACAAACACAACAGCTAATACAGGTGGGGTGTGGCTGTGCTTCAAAGGCCTCTGTGGTAAGGATCAGCTGCCAGGGTGGTTGGTAGGTCTTGCAGGAGATACTCAGGTCACTGGATTATGCCTACAAGGGACATTGTTTGTCCCTAACCCTTTTCCTTTCTAGTCATGGAGTGAGAAGTTTGCTCTGTCATTCACTCTCTACGATTGCCACTGTGGCACCTATACAAGAGACCTAAAAATAAGTCCACTTGTTCATGATCTGGAACACCCAAAACTGTAAGCCAAAATAACCCTTTTCTTTAATAAGTTATCTGAGGAATTCTGTCATAGTGATGAAAAATTGACCAACATATATCAGTACTAAAAATTTTCCAGTTCAGGGGCTGGAGAGATGGCTCAATGGTTAAAAGCAGTGGCTGCTCTTGCAGAGGACCTGGGTTTGGTTCCCAGCACCCACCAGACAATTCACAACTGTCCTTAACTCCAGTTGTAGGAGATCTAATGCCCTCTTCTGGCCTCTGCAGGCATCACACACACAGGGCTATATCTATATTCATACAGGCAAAACAGCCATACACACACAATAAATAAAATATTAAATTTTTCCCAGTTCAGTTATTTGAGATGGTATATGTCTATAATCTCAGCTACTTGAGAGATAGGCAGGAGAATCATGAGTTTGGGGCTAGCCTGCGTAACATAGCAAAACACTGTCTTAAAAGAAGAAAGGAGTTTTGGAACTTTTTTTTTCCAGTTCAGATTGACCCACCTGTAAACAATGTGTCTTGAGTCTTTGAAATTTATTGAAACTGCAGAGGACCTACTAGTATTCTAGTGAGAACAAGACAGGAGAGGCATTATAAAATACTATTGAGAGTAGCTTTTAAGAAAAGAGGGCTGTGAGGTTCTCTGTGGTAGAGCACTTGTGAGGCCTGGGATTGACCTCTAGCATTGAAAAAGAATAACACCAAAAAACAGGACAAAGGTGTTTGATCTGCGCACTGTGTTCAAAATCTAACCTATTTCATGCCTTTATTGAGTCTTAAAATAGATATAGAAAGTTTTGGCAGTGACATTGTCAAGACAGATGTACTACTAATGCTGATTTTCCTAGATAAATGGGCAGAGTGGTCTTTGTAAGAATAGTAGATATGTGGGGTGAGGGGTTGGTGGTTGGGTGAGGGGAGGTGGCTCAGAGAATGAAGCACTTGCTGTGTAAGTGTGAGGGCTGGAGTTTGGATCCTAAATACACACATTAAAAAAATCAAGGTGGTAAGACCCTATTGCTGAAGACATGACATACTTCAGACATGGGACTTGAAGCGATTGAGTTGCAATGACCTAGAGGCCTTCTCCCTGAAGACTAACTAGCTTTCATAATACCAGAAGATACTATGCCAGCTGCCAAGGGAGAAAACTAGTCAATGTCCTAACTAGCTGTAAAGTCCATGAACCACAACAATGACTGGCCAGACAAAATATCTCTATTGTTGCCCTATATAGTGGCACTTTTATCCTGGGACTAATCAACAGTTGTCTAATTGGACTTAAGGCCCACTTGATAGGAGGGAATCCATGCATGGTACTATAAACATAGCCAAGTACACATGGCTGGAGAGGTCATCACCTTAGAAAACAAACTACTTCTGTCTAGAGCAACATAGTTTCTTACTATACACTAAATATGTATCCTTATATTTACAGCAAGTGTACCTCTCACCCCTCATCAAAGAAGCTTCTTTTTGCAACAGATGGAAACTATTACAAAGTTCCCCAACTGGTCAAAATATAGAGAATAAATGACTGTGAGGTACCCAGCCCTCAGGGACGCATCTACAATGCAACCTCTACACCTAAAACTCAGGGAACAGCATGGAAGAGGAAATGGAATGATTGTAAGAGCTAGAGGGACAAGACACCTGCTGCTGGTTAATGAATTCTAGACATGATAGGGAAGCTACAGCAACGAAATCCCCACAGCATGGGGTCGCATCTCAGGATGAAGAGTCACAGGCAATCAATGGATGTGGAGAGAGGGAGAATGAGTTTTCCCCAAGGTTGAGCTCCCTAAGTGGACATCCCTAAACACATGAGCACCGCTAAGTGGACTCTGTGCACCATAAAATTATGTAGAAATGTCTGTATAACAATACTAATCAAAGAGGAGGACAGAAAATTGTGAGGGGATGGGAGGGAACGTGGGAAGAGTGAGAAGGGGTGGAAATACTGCAGATACAACACTCATGTATGAATTCTCAAAAAATAAATAAATGACTAAAAGAAGAATAATGTCTTAAAATGTGATGGGTGCTAGAAAAATTGTGGCACACGGACAAAAGGATTAATTAAAAATAAATCATGGGAAAAAAAACAAACAAACAAGGTAGGCAGGGCAGCTTGCCTGTAATGACAGCATTCTGGAGGCAGAGACAGGAGATGCCTCAGGCAAGTTGGCTGGTTAGACTAGCCAAGCTCTGGATTCAGTGAGAAACTCTGCCTTAGTAAATAATGTGGAAACCTGTGATGGTTAGTTATAGGTTAAATGACACCTTTCCATAACTTCGAATCACCTGAGAGGAGAGCCTCAATGGAGGGGCTTCCTAGATCGAGCTAGCCTGTGGACATATCTGTTGGGGATTATCTGATTGTTAGTTTATGTAGGAAGACCAGCCCATTGTAGGCAACACCGTTCCCTAGGCAGGCAGGTCCAAAGCTGTGTGACAGGAGAAAGCTAGATAAAGGCAAGCAGGCGGCATGGAGCCATTTGTTTCTCTTTGCTCTTGACTTTGGATATGATGTGACCTGTTCCACCTTGGCTTCCTTTCAGTGATGGACTGTAACCTGGATAAGCCAAATAAACCCCTGCCTCTCCTAGGTTGCTTTTGGTTAGGGCCCGTTATCACAACAACAGAAATGAAAGTAGAACAGCACCTGGCATCAACCTTTGCCCTCCACACACAGGCATGCTTGTACACATCCACTAGCATACCTGTGCACCTGCACTAATATGAACAGGCAGGTACACACCCCACACACAGGCAAAATATGATAGTGATAGTGGATTTAGAGTATACTGAACCTTTTCCAAGGATATCAGGGCAGAATGTCATTAGTACAACATTTCATTATAATTTATTCTGAGAAAATTAGCTAGTTAGTTGAAGGTTATCTTTGGATCACACCTGCAGTTCAAACAAGAATACCTAGACCTTTTCACTGTCGGGAATGAAATGTGTAAGCAAGGCACCACCATTTTTTTTAATCTTCTACCCATTTGCCTGGTACTACACTAAGTGTCATTACACCTGATTATATCTTACCATCTGCTTAACAAGGCTACTGTGGCTTTAAGAACTGCTGTGTTTTAAGTTCACAGGGTTGGTCCATGGAACAGCCAAAGGCTGGCCTGAATCTGCTGGCCAAACTCAGAGCTAAACAGCAATGAATGAAGGAGACTAACTGTATCAAGGGAGTTCACTAGAGCTGGCAGGAAACTTCAGCCATTGGATATGTGCCTTTTTGACTGTTTCCATGTGAGTTGAAGCACAAAAGGATGGAGTGGTTCTTGTATCAACCAAAGATTAGCTCCAGTTCTGAAAGTGATAGAGGGGGACATAATGCTCCATGTCCCAGTGGAGAGCATGCTGTCTGGAGTTGAGTGAACCTGCCCTGGAAAAGGCATGGCTTTTCCCCAGGCTTCTAGATTGTACTTCTAGGAGATTTTTGGATGCTTCTGCTTTTCAAAGATTCAAGCCAAAACATGGCTATGCCCACAAGATCGTATAGCTCTTCAGGAAGAGAAATGGCTGCTGGAGTCCCAACTTAGGAATCATCCAGTGGCATTTAAAGGCTTAGTCACAGTTCAAAGGTGACTGGGATGCATGAAAAGGGTTTCATTTCCCAAGAAGAGATTCCCTTCTCTTCTCTTGCCTTCCCCTCTCCTGTCTTCGGTGCTGCTGGAGATCAAACCCAGGGCCTGATTCCTACCGGGTAGACACTACCCTAGAGCTATACGCCTGCCCCTGGAAGGGACTTCCTATACTTTCTCTTTACTCTGTGATGATTAGTCAGTCTAAGGGCCCTAAAGGATATTCGTTAATTTCACAGGCATGTTTTAGGTACGACCTCTGTAGTCAGCATGTCCTGGCAACCTCATAGTGGACTCCTCTTGAGAAGCTTATAGTCTAGTTGGAGATACAAACAAGGTGTGAGTGGTAAGTTCAGCTTCTGTTTCATTTAGATGTGATGGCTCACGTAACATTCTGCCGTGTTGCACACTTGCATTTTAAGGCAAAGGGGCTTCATCTAAGGAAGACCTGGGGACAGATGGGGACACAAATTAAGTGATTAAGTGATCCCATAACTCAATAGCCCTGCACAGAGCTTTCCTTTCTGTAAAACAGGGATAACAGCATTGGCATTAAAGGCCATAGTAAGGGTTAAATGAGGCGTTGTATGCAAAAGCACCCAGCATTGTGCCTGTTTCCACAGGAGCTGTTCAGTCACCGGATGCTGGAATCATGAGGATGTTAACAGAGATCCGAAAGGAGAGATGAGAGAGGAAGAATGGCTGCTGAGAGCAAAGTTTAGTTACTAAAGCTGTTTTCTCAGAAGAGTCTCCCTCACAATGTGTATCTGAATGTATTTCCAGCCTGAAAAACACTTAAAGAGCCAGGCATGGTGGCACACGGCTTTACTCTCAGCAGAGGCAGGCAGCTCTCTGTGAGACTCTCTGTGAGACTGAGGCCGGTCTGGTCTACTTGGAGAGTTCCAGACGAACTGGAATACAGGGAGACCTTATCGCAAAGAGAACGAAAACAAACAAAAACTTAAAAACCTGAACTCTACTTAAATTTGTATGAAAGAGGTAGATGATGTTCATCAAAGAGTTGGTTTAAACTGAACCCAACCTCTTGTTTTTTCTTATCCTTTCCTTTCCTGAGGTTCAGAACAACAATCCTTGTTTAGAAAAAGAATTAGTTAAAGCTTGTTTCAAGTTAAGATTTTTCCAGCAGCGTAGTGAATAACCATTTATCCTACTGAAGATTTTGCACTTCCTAGAATAACCAGAACAAAGACGTCATTATTTAAATGAGCTCTTGGTCTCCCATGGCGTGGTCACTATTGTTACAAAAGGATCATTCACAATGGCTTTATAAGAATGGAAACTATGGGATCATTATCATATAGAACACTCTATCAAAGATCTTGATTCACAGACACTCGGGATTCTTTGGTGGCAAGAGCTTGAACAGACTGGCAAGCAAAAGAAAGAACTCCCTGCAAGGCTGTGGGTTGATTATGGATCCCCAGGAAACGCTGAAACAAAGCAAAACAATAAATCCAGGTTTCAGAAAATATGGGAACCAGGACAGATCAGAGAATAAAAACTAACAGACTGACTTGGGGAATCATCCAAACCAGGTGAATCAACTTAATTCATTTCAGTCACCACCTTGTTTCTCTCAAGTTTAATTCCCTGTGTGAGAATCTTATTGACCACACTGGAGGCAGCAGAACATGTTGGTGGACGGTCCTACTAGCCTTCTGCTAATGGGAGACGCATAGTTCACAAAGCTAACTGAGGTGGTTTGCCCCAGGAGCCACAGTTAGTGGCAGAAATGAACCCCCTTCTTGCCCTCCTTCCCTCCCTTCTCTTTACTGTGTTGCTAATTGAACCCAGAGTTGTATATGTTAGGCAAGCGCTCTACCACTGAGCTACATTCCTAGTCCAGAAATGAAACTTTTTGATAAAACCAAATGATAGTTTTAAAAATTATTGTTCATTCCAGATTGCTAAAGCACTATTTTGGAGACCAGGCAGATTAGATTAGAATTACCTGTGGTGCCTGTTAAAAATAGGGGAGCTAGGGTTAACAAGGGGCAGGAATGTCTATCTTTTTTTCAGTGTGTGTGTGTGTGTGTGTGTGTGTGTGCGTGCATGTGTGTGTGTGTTACATGCATGTGAGTGTACAGTTACATACAGAGGCCAGAGGAAGATGTCAGTGTCTTCTATTGCTCACTGCCATAACATCTTGAGACAGAAGCTTTCACTGAACTAGAAACTTACTATTTTGACTAGGCCAGAGAGCTCTCAGGATCTGCCTGTTCCTGTTCCCCAATGATGGGGTTACAGGCACATGTAGACATGCCCAACTTTTTACTTGGATGCTGATGCTTTGAACTCAGGTCCTCATGCTCACACAGCAAAATTCTCTTACCCACTGAACCATCTCCCAAGCCCTAGACATCTGTATTTTAATAATCCTCTCTTCTGATTCTGTTTACAACCAATTTAGAAACCACATTTTCCTCTCTAAGAATTCTTTTTTCTCTAACACTGTCAGGTTTGAATGTGCCCCAGGAACTACTTCAGTCATCTTGCTACTGTTCTTTCAGTTCAACTAACATGAGTTAGAGGAGAACCAAGGACACTGAAGAAAAGTAGTATCTGGATATGTTGTGAGCAGCCCCCTCTCTACCTCTCAGCTTCCTATGTTTTGCATTGTTTGTTCTGTTGTATAGCACCATGAAACAGTTACCGCAAAATGCAGTAGCTTAAAACAACATCTATCCTACTGCAGCTCACAGTTTCATGGGCCAGGAAGCTAAGCAGAGCTTAGCTAGGTGATTTTTCTGTTTCAGGTAGCATTGACTGAGGTTGCTCAAAGATGTTCAGGAGCTAACAGACTGGTCTTTAGAGTTCAGCATGACTTCTCTTAACCGTATGACACCTCAGCAGTGATGGCTGGAGGTGTAGGCTACGTGAGACCTTCAAACCATGATCCCTTCACCATGCCATCTCAAGGCAGTCACACTTCTTAGTCAAGGTACTGAGGTCCCAGGGGAAATTTGTTGAGGCAGGAAGAAGGTGCTTCTAGATAAATTCTTAAGACCAGCCACATTCTATAGGTCAAAGCCATCACACACACACACACACACACACACACACACACACACACACACACCATTCCAATTCAAGATCAGAGGACTTGGTGCCTTACTACCTAGATGGAAAAGAATAGAGGAGTTTATGGCTATCAACCTTTTACCTTTCGCATTACTTAAATTAGTGGGACACAGGGTTTCTTTCATTTATAGGCAAAGGGATTGTACATAATTAAATTCTGTGTTTCCTCAAGCCTAGAAAGTTATGAGTTCCTGTTCCTTCAACACAAGGGTCTGTAAACTTTCTGCTACAGGATACGTAGTCTCTGATGCAATTTCTCACCACTGCCAATGAGACATTGTGGAAAATATGTCAATATATGAATATGTCAATGTATGAACATGGCTGTGGTCCAGTAAAACTTATTTATGGTCGCTGAAATTTGACCTTCACATAATTTTCATGGTTCACGAAATGTCATTTACTGTTTTGTTGTTTAGTCACTTAAAAATGTAAAAACCATTCTCAACTTGGGGGGGTCAGCCAAATAAAGAAAACAGCTGGGGGTGGGAGACATGGTTCAGTCAGTAAAGTGCCCACTGCACAAGCAGGAGAACCTGAATTCAGATCACTAGAACCTAGAACTCTTGTGAAAGCTCTGTGCCTGTAACCCCAGCACTGGGGAGACTGGTGGAGCAGAGACAGGCCGATCCTTGAATATTATTGGACAGTCCAGCCAAACTGATGCAATTCAGGTTCAGTGACAGAGCCTGTCTAAAAATAAAAATGGGGAGTGACTGAAGAAAGACACCTGACATTGACGCCTGGTCTCTACACTAATATGTACACATGTGTATACATACCCCCCACACCTGTGCTAACACATATGCCACACACACACGCATACACACACACACACGAACTCACACACTACAACACATAACCTCCACCTGAAAAAAAAAAAAAAAAGACAGGTTGCATTTAGCCTCTGGGTTAATTTGCTCACCTCTATTGTGACATAGCAAGCTTGCGCCATGCTCAGGACCTTTGCACACATTAGCCCTCTGAGATGCTTCCTAGAATCCTCACGCACTTTGTACTTTGTCTTAATTAGATCTACTCCTACTCCTATTCCTTAGGACAACCTTCTCCGATCACAGGATCTTTAGCTTAAAATAGTTCCCCAGCCTCTGAAATCCATGACCTCCTTGTATTGTTCTGACGGCATTTTCCACTGTCTGAAATTTCACCCACGAATTTGTTTACATATTTGTTACTGCCCCTTTTCTACTCTCTAAGCAGTCTAATCGGAATGAAAAGGGATGTCATCTGTCTTATTCATTATGATTTAGCCCAGTCCCCGGTGTGTAATGGCCAATTAAAGATTTGTTGAATGTATAGTGATTACAGTTCAGTTCTCCAGACCTTGACAAGCCCATCAAAGGTGACTCAATCTATTGGAGGAGAAAGAGATAATGAAAGCAGGGAAAGGAGAGCAAAGCATCACCTGTACTCAGAGAAGCGTTCGTCTGTTTGTTACTTCTGATGCTCAAGGAAAAACTGAAGGGAGACTCCTCTGTGAGTCTCAAGATGGTTGTTTTCTTCTCCTGCCAGACATGAATGGCCTTCTTAACCTGGCTGAAGGTGTGAGAAGAGGAACGACCTCATCTGTGGAGGTAGAATCCCACCATGGGGTCATGAAATAATGTTCAGAGGTTAGATTGTTCTAGGTTACTAAGTCACAGCTTAAAAATTCTCAAGATTTCTGGAAAGGAAATGGCAAAGGTCAGGGGTGGCACATCAACAACAGACATGTCACGGTTGGCAATAACACCAGGCTAAACCTGCTGTCAGGAGGGAATTCGGAAAAAGCAGCAGCAGGCTGGACATTCGGGACCAGAAGGCTGGAGCTCGAACAGAGTGTACCTACCGCTGCGGTGCTGGGTGGGGTCCAGAACCCAATAATTTGTCACTGGGCTTTCCAAGCCTGGGGACAGAAGTGGCTTCCAGCTAGTCCTGCCTCTAAGTATTCAAGCAAACAAACTGGCAGGGTAGAGAGAACCTGCTGTAGGTGATTAGAATAAACAGGGAGTGTCCATGGGAAGCAGCAAGGTCCACTGAGGCGGGAGTTCAGACAGAACAGAGGTCTGGGATGCAGAGTACAAAGTATAAACAAAGAGAGAGGCTGGCCTGCGAATAGCAAGAATGATGAGCCAGCGGAGAACAGCCATGGCATTGGTTAGTTGTTCCTGTGGTGGATGAAGCAAGAAAAACAGATGAAATTGGTCTTTTCACCTGGCCTTTTTAGTTATGAGTGACGGCAAAGCTCATAAAAATCTGACCCATGTTCAAGCAGTGACTGTATTAGAGGCCCATGTTGACACTGTGTTAGTGTCAGGAGTAGCCACTGGCAGGACATCAAGCAGCATCCTTGGTGCTTGGTCTCTCTTCATCTCTCCCCTCATCTTCCCTCTGCATTAGCTTCATTCTTTGACAAGCAATCCCCACAATGTTGGACCATAGCCACTCCAGGTATATCTCCATTCTGCTTCCAGTGCATGGCTATGTGCCTCTAACAAATCCAAGAAATCTATCTCATTGCCTCTGATTGGGTCATGTGCCCTTTGCTGAGCCAATCACTGAGCACACGGTTACAGTGTCGTATTGGTCAACTGTGGGCCATGAGCCTTTTCCTTTGAACTCCACTGGAGTTAGCACCACCTAAATCACCTGAATTAGGAATGGGGAAGGAGTTTCCCCAAGAAAAACTTAGCTACTGTTATCATAAGACAGGGATACCAATGTTAAATAGGCAAATAACAAATAAAAAACAAACCAAAACCAGATATTTATAATCAGTAATCATGCTCACATGGAAATGACCAGAAGTCGTATCTCTCATTGGTATACGAAGATATAATATCTAATAACTGTGCCATCAGGCTATTCAGTTGTATTTATAGTGAGCAAATTGCATCCTCTGGTTTAAATAGGATGTAGGGAGCTAACATCAAGAATAGAGAATAATAATCATAAATGAGAAAAAAGTAGCTGTGATTATTTAATGCAAGAGCATACAACAGCATAAACTCGGCATTTAAATTTGGTAGTGATAGATGAAATTATTGCCTAGATATCCCTTTCAGACTGTAATGTAGCAAAGCTCTAGCAAAAGGATATAGCTCACTCCCTCACCCCCATCATGGTAAATCTTGATTGTCAACTTGATGGGATTTAGAATCTCCAGAGGTTTAACTGAGGTGCACAGACCCACCCTGAATATGAGTGACACTATCTCATGAGTTGGGAACTGAGAGCAAATAGAAAGGAGATGGTGAGCTGGGCACCAGCATTCATCATGCTGCTTCCTGACTGCAGACATAATGTGACCAGCCGTTTCATGCTCCTGTCACTGTGACTTCTCCACCAGGATAAACGTTACCCTCAAACTGTGAGCCAAAGTAAACTCATCAGTGCTAGTTACTTTTTGACAGCTTGACACAAACTAGAGTCATCTGAGAAGTGGGAGCCTCAATTTCTCAACTGAGAAATTTCTTCCATCAGACTAGCCTGTGGGCCTGATTGCTAACTGATGTAGGAGGGCCCAGCCCATTGTGGGTGGTACTATCTCTGGCCAGATTGGCCTGGGATGTATACCAAAGGCAGCTGAGGAAGCCAGGGGTTGTACCCCTGGCGAGCCAGTAAGCACTATTCCTCCATGATTTGTGCTTCGGTTCCTGCCCCTGGGTTCCTGCCTTGACTTTCCCCAATGATGACTGTACAGTGTAAGATGAAATAAACCCTTCCTCCCCAGGTTGATTTTGGTCATGGTGTCTATCGCAGCAACAGAGAACAAACTAGAATACTTTCCTGCCCTAAGTTGCTCCTTGTCAGGTATTTTGTCATAGCAATGAGGAAAGTAACTAATCCTCACCCTCTTCCAGATTTGTCTGGAGACCTTAGCTTTCAATTTAGGAGTCATTCCTGAAGACAGTTTATAGAAGGAGAAAGCTCTGAATTAAAAGCCCTCACTAGCCCTGGTAATAGGTATTTGTTTCTAGGCCTTTGTGACTTCATTTCCCTGCCTCTGTCTTTCTGGTCACTCTTTTCCTGCCTCCTTTACTCACATTGTGTCCAGTTCACCTTTGTTCCCAGCTCTCTTTTATATTCTAACACAGAGTGACTCTATCCATTCTTTTCAACAGGTGCCAGACATCCTAATGAGTTAACTTCTGATGAGCCCCACGTGCCACTGACTCCCAACTTTCTGAAGCCTCCACACCTTCCTTCTGATTTACACTGTATAAACAGTGTTCTAATGAATAAACAAATGATTTTCTCTTAGTGTTTCTAGGTCAACATATATGTGATGGTTAATATTAATGGTCAACTTGACAGGATGTAGAATCACCTAGGAGACTAGTCTCTGGGCACACTTGTAAAGGATTATCTAGGTGAGGCTAGCCTCTGGCCATGCCTGTAAGGGATTGTCTTGAGTAAGTTAATGGAGGTCAGAAGACCGATCATAGAAGTGGGATACATCCTTTGGGCTTGGGTCTTGGATTGCATAAAAGGGAGGACACTAGCTGTGCACAGACATTCATCTGCAGATGTGGCGTGACCAGCTGCCTCAAGCTCCTGCCACCATGGCTCCCCCACTTAGAACTCTAAGACAAGATAAACCCTTTCTTTCTTAAGTTGCTTTTGTCAGGATTTTTAAAAAATTAGCAACAAGACAAGCAATTAAGACAACACCTAAAATCCGTCTAACCCTACTCTACTTTGCAAGACAGAAACATCAGCGTTTCCCTTTCCTCCCTCTTCTAGTTCCCCTTATATCAAGCCCCACTGATTTTTGATTTAGTAATTTTTTTTCTTTTTTTCAGGCATGATCTCAATATGTAGCCCTGGCTGTCCTAGAATTCACTATGTAGACCAGGCTGGTCCCGGGTGCCACCACACCCTGCTTGGCTTAGTAATTCTTAAGTCTTTCACACTTGGAACGTCATTCTTCTTGCCTAATTCAGATTGACACCACCTCTGGTCACTGCTGCAATTTCCCTATTGTTCCCTGTCTCTAAGTGTGTTCATATGGCAGTCACACACTCTTGCTTCTTTAGCTTTCCATTACCATTGACCCAAGATCCCTAGTGTGCTAAAGAAGCTTCTGTATCCTGCCCTCTGCCCACTTCCAGCTTCTCCTCTAAAGTGAGCTGCCTGAAAAGTGTGTGATTTCCTTCACACAGCATGTGGCTCATGCTACCATGCCTTTGCTCCTGCCCCACCCTGTGTGACAGATAATCTACTGTATACTTCTGTTTCTGCATATAACATAAGCTTCAGCCTGAGGTACCAGGTTCTCTAGAAAGCCTTGTGGACTCTTCAGGCTGAGATGGGTTCCCTCTAGTTGACTCCTGTAGCACACAGTGCAGCCTTCTGTCATTGTACTGTGAAGATCAGATTCCCTTACTGCCACAGAGACACCCCTGTGAGTTCCTTACAGGCATGGGAATGATGAGTTTATCCCAGAATTTTGTTGCCTAGTCCAGCACCAAAGCAGAGGAAGATGTCAAGAACTATGCACTGAGCAAATGAACAGTTAAAGCTGTAGTTCTGTGTTTTCTTCTTCAGGCTTGTATTTTCATTTACAGATCAAGGTTAGGTCTAAATTTCCCTTTGGCTTTGATATTTTTCACAGTATAATAAAGGTATCCCCATAACACACTATAAAACCTAAAGGAGATTGGTGCTCACAATTGAGATGGAGGTGATTTAGAGATCAAGGCCAGAAGCCACAGACCCTAAAGTATGTACTGGTCTGATGTCGTGGATCAGAAGAATGATTCATAACAAAGTAGGGAGATATTTCCCTAGCCCAACTATTTGTCTACTTCGAGTCATTTCCTAAGCTTTATCTGAAATTTTCAGATTAATATTTTGAAAATTAATTTAAATCCATACAGAATGTCAACTGTCTTTGTACTGTGTTGTGACTGTGATATTAAGAAGCACAGTATTCATCCTTAGAAGGCATTTAGCATTTGTTATTTACCATGTATTATTATATTAAAAAGTACAGTACCTGAACTGTACTATTAATTAATTCAACAAATTTTAAAAATTTATTCTTTTTATTTTATGTGTATGAATGTATTTCTTCCATGTAAGTGCACCTGTGTCATGCAGTGCCTACAAAGGTCAGAAGAGGGTGTCAAATCCCCTGGAACTGGAGTTACACATGTCTATTAATCTGCCATGTGGGTGCTTCGAATTGAACCCAGTTCCTCTGCAAGAGCAGCCAGTGCTCTTAACTGTTGAGCCATCTTTCCAGCCCTCAACAAATTTTCTTAAATGCTTGTTATGTTCTAGAAATCATTCTAAGCCCTGGTGATATAGTAATGAACAAAATAGACTTTGCTGTCTGAAATAACACTCACCTCTACCATGGTTTCATTAGAAGATAGAGCAGTGTGAGCTAGGGAACAAGGGTATACAGTGGACAGGAGAGGAGGTTCCTGTGGGTCAGATGATGCTCTGTCATGTAGAAGCCATCAGAGGGTTGTGATCAGGGCCACTAACCAATAATCTCTGACTCCTGGAGCAAAAGTCAAGGGAGAAATTAAGAAGCTATTGCAATTATCGAGGTCAAAGATACAAGTGGCTTAGACCAGAGGGGGAAGATAGATGCTAAGTGTTCATTGAAGGTGCTGTCAAAAGGATTTACTGAGGACTAGATGTGAATTGTGAAAGAGAAAAAAAGGATGACTTTCAGGTTTGGACTTGAACAGCTGCAAGGACAAACTTATCACTGGTTCTGAAGACAATCCAGACATCAGTGTGGGTCTCTTTTTAAGTTTAAAATGCCTGCTTAGATTCACAAGAGGGTTGAGTAGTCAACATTGTCAGTCTGTCTGGAGGTCAGGAGAAAGGTTCAAGCTTAGATAAACTTTACAAAATTTTCAGTGTGCAAATGATCTTAGTCAGTATCCTAGGTTGGGCCATCTAGGAAGTAGGTATGGTTAAAGGTTTGTGAACTGGTCTGGGACTCTGCACTGTCCAAAGGTGAGGAAAATGAGAAGGAATCTGCAAAGGAAACTGAAAAGGACAAATGAGAAGGAAGGAGATGAGGAGGGAGTGAGTACTGACCCACAGGCCAAGTAAAGAAACACTGTTATGCCTGGAATTAAAAAAAAACAAACCCTAAGAGGGTCTGGAGAAATGGCTCAGTGGTTAAAAGAACTGACTGCTCTTGCAGAAGACTGGGGATTCAGTTCATAGTACCCACATGGTAACTAACACCTGTCCTTAATTCCAGTTCAAGGGAATATGACACCTTCTTTTGGCCTCTCTGGGCACTTCACATATGTGGTGTACTTACATACATGCAGGAAAAACACTCATATACATAAAAATAAAATCCTAAAAAATACTCTAAGAAATTCTGATTTACCCCATCACAGTAGAGAGTATGTTTCCACATATACATGTTTGGGGTCTGTGGTGGTGGTGGTGGTAGTGTGTGTGTGTGTGTGTGTGTGTGTGTGTGTGTGTCTGTGTATGTATGTTTGTAAACTTTTTTTTTTGGCTTTTTGAAACAGGGTCTCCCTGTGGCCCCAGATGGTCTGGAACTCACTGTGTAGGCCATGCTGGCCTTGAACTCATAGAGATCCACCTGCCTCTGCCTCCAGAGTGCTGGGATTAAAGGTGTGTGCCACCAGGCCCACTTATAAACATTTTTTTTCTTAGCAGGTTATGGTGGTATATGCCTATAATCCCAGCACTTGGGATGCTGAGGCAGGAGGGCTGGGAGTTCAAGACCAGCTTGAGACTGTCTCAAAAATGTTTTCGTTCTTTATTCTTATTGGCTTGGGGTTACTCAGCTTATGCATACTCTCATAGTAATCCTAAATCTCTGGGTGTCAAGACTTCACTCTGGTCCTGCATGGGTATGAAGTTTACTCTTTCTTTTTTTCCTCTTAGGTAAGATCAGTTCACCTTCCACTTACACTTTTAAACAGAGCTTGAAACACTTAATGTACGCCAAGTTGTCCACTCGTGAAATCATTCATACATTTATTCACCTGGGTTTGGCAGCACGTGGGCGCTGTTCTAGGTGCTGACGGTACATCTGCAATCATGCAGCACTTAGCCAAACTGTGCCTTTGTGAACTAGGGGCTCACATTTTAGTGGATTAAGAATTACAACTTTCAGTTGAGAAAGCTAGAAAGTGTCTCTGAGGAGTTACATCCTGATATCTCTATGATAATGGGCAAATCTTTTTAGCAGCCAAAATGGAATCTATTCCCATCTTCTACAGCCCTTGCTTTCCTCATAGTCTACTAGAACAATCAAAGAAATCTCCTCCACTTTCACTTTCTTCTGAGCACCAATACTGTCAAAGTTCATTTTCCAATAGTGTGATTAGTTGCCATTTTATTGTGATTTTTTTTCCCAAACATAACACTGAAAACACTGGTTCAAGTAGCAATTTATGAACATTTAACATAAATCAAACTTCATATAGCCATGTGAGTGAGGCCAGATGATTGTTCCATTTTACACTTACAAAACCAAACACTTAGATTAGGCAAATTGTCCAAGGTCATATAGCCAAAGTGGCAGAGCTGTAGTTAAAGGCCACGTCTGACTGATGTTTAAGATTTTGCTTTTAGCATTACTCTTAAATAGACAAGGAAAAAACATTCTACCTACATCTTTTAAATACTATGGTGTGACTGCACATATCTCTAATCTCAGCACTTGGGAGGTGGAGGCAGGAGGGGAAGTTTAAGGCTAGACTTGGTTACATAGAGTTCAAGGCCAGCCTGGGTTACATGAGACCCTGTCTCAAAAAAAAAATAAATAAAAAAACAAAACAACAACAAAAATGAGTAAAGACTATATTCCTATTTTTACCAAATTATTGACAGAAAAGACACTGAAACACATGTTTGCAGTCTCCATAGAAGAATAATCTTTGGGACATTTCAATGACAAACCTGCTTTAATAGGGTCAAATTCCATCCTTAAGTGAAAATATCTTAGTTTATGGTGTTAAGTTTTCAAGCAGAACTGTGTCATCTTCCAAGAATGCTATAAATAGAAATTTAAGGAAATATTTCAATTAATAAAGATAAACATTTTTGTAAAATGTCAAATGTTTGACTTCCATTACTTATTTCAGTTTAAAAACTGATTTCAAGATTTCTTTAAGAGAGGTATGATAAATTTTTGGATTTTAGATATTTATATGATAATAATGCAAATGACTCATTGAGCATTTTGAGGGGAGAGATTTTTTTGAGACAGGATTTCATGAAACTCACTCTGTAGTCTAAGCCAGTCTCAGGATTGTGGCAATCCTCCTGCTTCAGCCTCTTGAGAACTCAGATTGCAGGCATGTACCACCAAGCCTGGCTCACACTGAGTATTTATGATGTGCCTGACAAGGCACTCTGCATATTGTTTTACTTGTTCTTAATTTTAATTGTATGAAATGTCATTTGATTATTGCCCTGGATGACAAAGACATATAGACTCAGAAACCTTAGAAACTTAATTGAGATTTAAAAACCTTTAAGTGTCAAAGCAACCTTTGAATTTAGTGTTTTAAAATCCAATACTGTTTTCCTATTCAAATTTCAGAAGGCATTTTTTAAAAAATTGGATCCTTTTCATTCTGTAATGAGTGACTTCAGGGAACCATCTTCCCTGGCACCTGCTCCCTTGTGATTTACAGGACGCGCCACTACTGCTTTAGACCCATAGCTCTACTGTTCTAGGAGACCATGAATAGTCCAGCTCAAAGATAATCTTTTGGAGGGACTGGGGGATAGCTCAGCTGGCAGTGTGCTTGCTTCACAATCATTGGAATCTGAGTTTGATCCTCATAACCCATGTAAAAAATGCAGGGCGTGGCAGCATACACTTCTAATTCCAGCACTGGGGGAAGGGAAGGTGGAGGGCAGATCCAGAAAGGTCCCTGGACTTCACTGGCCAGCCAGTCTATCCCGATTGATGAGGCCAATGGAAGAGCTTGTCTCAGGAGAGGTGGGCAGTGTTCCTGAGAATGACCACTGAGGTTGTCCTCTGGCACAACCTCACATGTGCAGTACATCTTTTGGTGTCCAGTAGTCTCACTTTTTTGAATCTGTGATTGTTTTTAGAAGCAATAGGAAATTGAATCTTTTACGTCACCTTAGTGACTTACTACCATTTTTCCCTTTTATACCATGTGCTGGTTAGAAATACTGGGTTAAGTAATATCCCAGGATTATTTCTTGTGAATTTTCAAGATGTAGATTTTACTAATGTATATTTAAAGCATACATACAAGAAGATCAGGACGCAAGAAAGAATATGATGTGTGTGTGCACGTGCATGTGCATGTGTGTGCCTGTGTGTATCACATTTTGGTTTAGGTTATGTCACTAAGATAGGCCCAGATGTTTGGTTCCCTCAGCAGCACAATTATTTTAAAAAAAGACAATTATTTTCATTGACTTAGACAATCTGTGTCTCTTTTGAAATTGTCTTTGGTAGGTTCCTGGTTTCATCTCAAATATTTAAACAATTCGATTTTTTATTTATTTAGTTTTGGTCTTTTTGAGACAGGGTCTCCCTGTAGCCATACCTGCCCTGGAACTCACTATGGAGAGCAGACTAGCCTTGATCCTACAGCGATCCTCCTACCTCTGCCTCCTGAGTGCTGAGACTAAAAGTATGTGCTACCACTACCAGCTTTAAAAATTTGATTTTTAAACAATTTGATTTTTGTTTGCATCTTAATAACAATTTGATTTTATTGGTATTTTTATTGGATTACCTTTTAAAAGTACCTGTCCACATTTAATGCATATTTCTGTTCATAAGTACTGATATATAATTATTCAAAAGGCTTAAGAAATTATCCTGAGCTGGTCATGGTGCACACCTTTAATCCCAGCACTTGAAAGGTAGAGGAAGGTGAATCTCTGTGAGATCAAGGCCAGCCTGGTCTATATAGGGAGTTCCAGGCCAGCTAGAGCTACAGGAAACCCTGTCTCAACAACAACAACAAAATGTTATCCTGAGAAATAATGGTGTTCAATTTGGAAATTGCCCAAACATTATATATCAGTGAGAATAATTAATATTCAGGAGAAAATGAAGTAACAGATTTTATAATCAGTGCATTATGTCATTCAGAGCAATGTTTGGCTTTTAGTAACAGAAAGCCCCATTAATGTAGCTTCAACAAATAGGTTTTGTTGATCCTTCAAGTGATGAATAGTTGGGAGGTAGATACTCTGGGACTAGGTGCTGTGGCTTCTGGTTGGCACCAAGGTACCTAGCCCCCTCTATTCCTGTATGCTTAGCATGCTGTACAGATTCATCTTCATGATTGCAAAATGGCTGCTGCCACTCCATGTATTCCATCCATATCCATGACAAAAAGAATAGGGGAGGAAATTAAAAGATGTGTGTCAGCTATCTATTTATTTGGGGGAAAAGACCCTCAAAACAAACAAATAAGTAAACCTTTTCCAAAGCCTTACCCAATAGATTTCCAATGTCCTCTCAATGGTTAGACAAAGGACGTAAGACCACTATTATGCAAAAGTCTGAACAATTTGAATTCTTTAGTGGGCACACTGAAGTTCCATGAGTAACAGAGGCTGTCTAGAGCTAGACTCCAAATGAGAATCTCAGCCCTGCCACTCCGTGGCTCAGTGTGATCTCGGGTGATTCAGTTCAGTTTCTTCTATGAGAGAGAGAGATAAAATAATAAGAGGGTTATTAAGAGATTGAGTTAATCTTATCAATTATGCAGAACTGTACCTGGGGCATCATCAATAGTATAGAACTATTTTCTTAATAGATGCCTCAATGGACATTAGGTAGAAAATTAGCAAGCATGAAATAGATAAATCATAAGAAGTGAAAATAAAAATATATCTAACACATAAGACAGACATATACAGCATTAGTAGTATGAGTCATTAATTTCCTGAGCTAAAAATTGTTACACAATTGCTATCAGTTCACTTAGAGAACTGCAAGCCGATGTCATTATAAGGATAGAATTCCATTTTTTCTTTCCAGGAAAATGAAGACTTCATGTTTCATGTAATCATTGCTTTTATAAGCAATGTAAGGCCTGAGACCTAAAGCCTAAACAGAGGTATAATTATTGATATATTTGGGAAGCACAAAAAATCCTGGAAACATATGCACCTCACACTATGACACCCTGTTTCTCATTTGTGTGTAAGCTCATTCCATTTTCACATGTTTGTCTATTATTTATTTAAAAATATATGTATATATCTATTTTGTATGTGTTTATGAGTGTGTGTGTCTCTATGTGTGTATGCATTTGTGTGTGTGTGTGTGTGTGTGTGTGTGTGTGTGTGTGACTCTCAGAAGTCATTCTCTTTTACCTAGTGAGATCTGGGGATTGAACCCAGGTTGCTGAGCCATCTCACTAGCCCTTGTCTATTATTTATTGATGCGTTTAGATGCAGACAACGCATTTGCTATAGGTATCTCATGGGGGAAAGTTTTTTTTTTTATGACAGATAGATTTGAACTCTAAACTTAGGTCTGCCAGTAAGCTATGTAATCTTAGATACCTTACTTAGATAAACCTATTTCCTTCTCAGTTGAATGGGGGTAGAGGCAGTATCTACTTCCCAGGATTGTAATAAATGTTAAATGAAATGTAATAAGGTATTTGGCACTGTTCTAATATAGTAAAGAACTTATTACTAAGTTCTTATTTAGTAAATCTCATTGAATAAACATCATTATTTTAAAAATCAACCTTTATGTAGGTGTAACTTAAATATAATAAAATGCTCACATTGTTTTAGCAATAAGCTAGTGTGACTGGCACCATATTTGAAATATAGATTACTTACATCAACTCACAACAATTACATTTAAAATCAGAATGTCAGTATCTTATTCAGTAATCACATGGAAAACTCACTGTGTAAATACAGGGAGTCAGCCATTAAAAAAAAAAAATGACTAAGTGCGAACCGGAATTACAGAGCTATGGGAATGCAGCAGAAGGAGAATTCATCCTAAGGGACTGAGGTCCAGCATGCATACTGCATTCTACTGCATCTACCTGTTCAACAGGAAGACCTTCCTTTCCTGTTAAGAGAACCTTGCTTATCTTTTGGGGGAAACAATAGCCCCAGTGCTCTTTATGTGTTTGTAGGGATCTGTTCTACCCTTGGTTTCAGTGTTGTCATTTCTGCTGCAATCTTTGGAAAAAGCTCTCTTGCTGTGCTGCACATTCTGTTTTTAGTGCTGGGGAAAGATGAGTCCAGGGCCTCAGTGCATGAGAGGCAAGTACTCCACCACTGAGCTACAGCATCAGACCTCTCTGCATTTGGTGCTTTTCTGTTGCTGTGATAAAATACCACGACCAAGAGCAACTTATGAAAGAAAGTGTTTACTTTGTTCCAGAGGGATAAGATCCTATCCAGGGAGGGAGGCATGGTGGCAAGTGGCAGGCATGGTGGCAAGTGGCAGGCATGGTGACAGGAGCCAAAAGCTGAGAACTCACACAAATATAAAGCAGAGGGAGCAAACTGGAAGTGGGGTGAGGCTATGAATTCTCAAAGCCTGCCCCCTATCCAATACTTCCTCTAGCAAGTCTGTACTTCCTAAAGGTTCTGTGACCTCCCCAAACAGCACCACCAACTGGGGACCAAGTGCTCAAATATTTGAGTCCATGGAGGACATTTCTCAAACCACCACACCTTTCACTTCCTGTTTCAAAATTTTGAATCAGGGTCTCAGTAGGTTATTTAAGCTGTCATTGAACTCACTGTAGCCCAATTAGGACTTGAATTTCCAGTCTTCATGCCTCACCTTTCTGGGATGACAGGCCTGTGCCAATTATAACTAACCTTGCTGAATGAGAAAGCCTCTGAGACTATAGCCATCACAGAGTAAAGTAAGGGCTGGGGTAGAACTCAGTGGAGAGCTTGTCTAGGGTGAAGGAGAGCCTGGGTTCCATCCCCGACACCAGCACTAGCACCACCAGAATCTAAACAAAGCAAACAAATGAACCAATCAAATGAAAAACACCATAGAAACAGAAGTTCAGTTCTGGAGTCATTTCTGTGCTGGTCTTTTCTTTATTTAATATGAAAGTCATTTCTGGTCTTAGCTGTTCCCATTGATTTGTGTAACTAAAATCTATCCTGTCCCATGAATGACTGTTCCATCTTTATTACCTGTGCATACCTGTGTGTCCTCTTGTTGACATTACGCATCTTTTTGTTGTTGTTTTTTTTGCCAGAGTTTTATTCCCTAGCTCTTGATGGCTTGGAACTTGCTATGAGCGTCTTTGAGGAACTAAGGTTTTCAAAGATGGGGCTGCAGTATTGAACAATGTCATCAGTTTCCTTGTGGAGCTTGCTTCCTAGGACACAGATGCATCTTCCACAAACCAGTTTTTGTGTTTAATACAGCTGCATTTTGTGTCTTTTTCTCATAATACTGCTGAAAGAGTGGGAAGTCATTGCAGAAACTTTGGATTAAATTTATAAAATATTTCTCCATTATCTACACACTTATATATTTGTCTGTGAATGACTGTAACAAGGATTTAGGAGCTGCTTTTGCTGGAGCACCGACTCCATTTGGGTATGTAGATGCCCAGAGATCCTCATAGGTATATGAAAACAGGAAGAAAAGTAGCATCTCTGCTGCTGTCTTGTCTTCCACCTGTCTCCTTTGCTCCTGGTCACCTGGGTTCTAGGAACAACAAGTCTGATGGATAAACATTTTGTGGCAAGTGTTGAGAATACCTTCTGAGCAATGGCAGTTTACTTCATGACTAACCAATCTTGAGATAAAGATCAACTAGACCACAGTTCAAGCCTGTTTACCTGTGCATACTTCTTGCCTTCTGCTTCTGGCTTTCCCTGTATGATCTGGGAGTTCATGTCAGTACCTCTGAAGATAAGGGTGAGGATATTGATCCTCTTGTCTCCTGGTATAGCCACACTGATTAAAGTTTCTTTCTTGCTTTTCTCCATCATTTTCTATATTTTATTTTTGGGGCAAGTGGCTGGAGCTGATTTGTTAGGACCCGGGAGTTTAGCCTGTGGTGTAGGACCCCAGTAACATGGCCTTATTAAATTATATACTTGTGAATATATTTGTGCCACATAGACTAATTAACTATGTAGTCTGGTTCAAGTTACATAGTATCTTGGAAGGCTTAATTATATATAAAAATACAGTACCTAACATAAACTGAATAGATAATATATCATGAATTTATCACTCATTAATATACATATATACTATCATATACATATTTGATATTCCTCAACAAGATAAAACAATAATGGCTCTCATTTTGTTTCATTCATTCAATATTTATTGACTACTACAGCACATGTGAGGCCTACCTACTGTGGCAGATTGTGTTTTCCAGAAATGGCCACAAAGTTTCCTGTTCTTTCCATTCTCTTACCTAGAGGCACAATCCCTCCCTTTCTCTGGATGAACATGGGACTTGCTTGCAGTCAATGAAAGTGACAGAAGTGTGTGGTACCCAAGGCCAAGTCATAAAAGACAATGGTTTCCCCTTGAGCGCTGGAAGGTTCGCTGCATGCTCTGAGGAAACCTGTAGTAGGCCACACGGAAAAGCCCAACTCTTGCTCCTCTCTAGAGTATTTATCCATCAAAGTGTGATTTGTCCTATATCAACAGATATTGAGAATATCTACCTTTTAGGTGTTCAAGACAAACAGTGTAAACAGATTTGCTTTCTTGGAGTTTCCATTCCAGATTTTTTTTTTTTTTTTTGAGACAGGGTCTCCCTGTTGCCACAGCTGGCCTGGAACTCACTATGTAAACCAGGCTGACTGTGAACTCACAGAGATCCATCAGTCTCTGCCTCCTAAGTGCTGGTTTTAAAGGCGTGTGCCACCAGGCCCGGCTCATTCCAGATCTTTTCATCCACGGTGAAGCAAGGAATGACTATTTTCACTCTGTCAGCTGTTTGGGCCTACTCTCAAGTTTGGCTTTGTTGATATAAATTACCAAATCAATCACGCCCATTTACTTATTTAATAAGTAGATCAATTAATTTCACTTATATATGAGCTCCTTCTTTGACTATGCCTCCCCACCCAAAGCCTGAAACTCCTTCTCCATGTTCCTAAGCACCGAGGGCTTCCATTCTAACACCAGGCAGCATTTCTTTCTTATTTGCTTCTCTTCTCTTACAGAGCAGCAGTCAGGTTTTTGGTTTATCCTTGGATCCTGGGTCTAGGCCTGTGTTTGTACATAGCAGACAGATTGAAAACACAAGGAAGGCAAAACACACACACACACACACACACACACACACACACACACACACACACACACACACGTTAGTTCCTGGACAGAGAAATAATTAATTTATTCAAGGGCAGTTCATAGTCTGTTGGCGTTCACAATTCAGTGTTAGACAGTGTGGGACCTAGCTTGCCAAATGTAGGGCGAATGAGCAGCCAGCGTTGACTCTTGTGGCTGAACGCGGGGAGGGTGGTCCACACACTTGCAGGCGAAGGTGGAGAGGGACATGGGGAAGGATTCATTTATTGGCTATACAGATACTTATTGGCACAGCTGCGCACTTAACACACATTAATGCTATTAAATGCCAGCCGCTGTTGTAGGTGTGGGGATACAGCAGCAGAACAGAGAACTGCGGTGGCACGTGCCCTTGAGAAATTCACTGTACAGCAGTGAAAAACGACAGGCACTGGACAGAACTGTGTAAGATGGTGCTAGGTTCTCAGCAGGAAGCTAACAAGCGGTTGAAATTCTTAAGGATGTGAGAACGAACCTTTAGTGGAGGGCAGCGTGGGCGGGTTTGGAGCAGGAGTGACCGCGAGGGAGACAGTAGGGGGCGGGAGGGCTGCAAGCCGGGAGAGCTGGTAATTTAAAGATGCAAACACGTTCTGCTGGACCCGGTGGGAGGCGAGGGGATCTCGGACTTCTACTAGGCAGGGGACTGTATTTTGAGTGCAAGCTTGATTGTCCAGCAGTGCCCGGAGGGCTGCAGCGAACTGCAGTTTTCATTCCTGGGTTCCCGGGGTCAGCAGACTCCTCATCTCGGGCTGGGTTTAGGACCGCTGCAGGCTGGCTGGGTTAGGGTGGCGGGGGCGCACGCCCAGCTGCACGCAGCACAAGGGCTCCGGGTCTGCAAAACCCAGCGGGCGGGAGGGGGCGGGGCTTGCTCTGCGGACCTAGGTGGTGGCGTGGGCTCCGCCCCCAGCTCCAAACCCCGCCTCCAGGATGATCTGATTGGATTAAATCCGCGGAAGGGCCGGGCGTCCTCGGGCGTCCCCGAGGGTCGGGCTGAGGGGGGCACGCTGATTGGCTCTGCAGGGGATTAGGTCATCGCTAGCAGGTTCGGGAGGCCCGGACGCCGGCGGGGCGGTGAGGCTGCTGTGAGAGGGCGCTCGAGGCTGCTGTGGAGCGAGCCGGCAGAGGAGGCGGGGAGGCGGTGTCCGCTCTCGCTCGCTCGCTCGCTCGCTCGCTTCCCGGTGCCGCTGAGGGGTCCGTCGCTGCACTTCTTGCTCGCTCACCGCCCGGTGTCTTGCCGCGTGAGCATTCCAGCCCTCGGCCGGGTTCCGGCTGTATTCGAGAGCCTCCCGCGGACCCCGCCGCGGCGAGCCGGCGCCACACCTGTGGATCGCGCGGCCGTCGGGGGTGCGGGTCGAGGTCCGGCGGCGTGCGCGGTGCGGGCGCCCGAGCCCAGCGGGAGGCTCGTCCCCTCGCTGGGCGCCGCGGGCACCATGGGGCTCCCGGCGCTCGAGTTCAGCGACTGCTGCCTCGACAGCCCGCACTTCCGAGAGACGCTCAAGTCGCACGAAGCGGAGCTGGACAAGACCAACAAATTCATCAAGGAGCTCATCAAGGACGGGAAGTCGCTCATCACCGCGCTCAAGAGTGAGTGTCCCGAGAGGGGCGGGCCGGGCCGGGCTTGGGGCGGGAGGACTTAGTGCGGCGGCGCTCCGCGCGCTACCGGCTTTGGTCCCCCACCCCGGGCGCCGAGTGACGGGTGTCGATGTCGGTGCGGAGGCAGGAAGGATATGTAAAATGAGCGAGTCAGCCACATCAGAGGAGGAAGGCGTCCTGCCCGGACCCTGCCGGGCGAGGAGGGCTGGGAGGCGATGGACCGTGGTGGTACTCTGGGCTAGGTGGGTGTGTGCGACACACAGGTGTCCTGGGCGTGAGGCCAGAGCGCCCAGCCTGCTGGGATATATCCATCGCTTCCAAGACTCGGCACCTTTAGGGGCGAGTTGTTCACCCCTGGGTATCCAGCCGTGGGAATGGAGCGTGCCGAGAGGGAGCTGCCTGTTCCCGGGAAGAGGCGGGATGTGACTGCTCCGCGTCGGGCACGCAGCTCCATCCTCGAATGGTTGGTTAGCTGCGATTCCTGGGAACCTTGACAGCCAAGTCATCCCTAGATATAAGTCAGTGCCTTGTACGTGCGCAGGTTTTGATTCTTGTGCTTAGCAGAAGGTGACAGGGGTGGGAGTAGAGAACCAGAATGTTCCTTTACTCCAAACTGTGGGCGAGGGTTTAAAAATAGAAAGAACGAACATACCCGTCTCTCTCCTTCCCCACTCCCTTGCTCCACTTTTTTACCTCTTTAGTTATCCACGAAAACCCAAAAGTCTGAGAAGGAATGTCTTCATTCCTCGCTTACAAAGGAGGAATTTAAGCTCATCTTAATTTTCTGTAAAGCCCTTTAGTACAAGGTAGGGGCAGTGTATACAATTTGCATGTTGCTTAACTTTTTTAGAGCAAGCTCAAGAGTTGTGGCCAAATTAGAGCACTCTAGGGATGAGCACCTTTCACAGCAAGAATGGTTTTTGATGCCTTTTCTTTCCTCCCATTTAAAAATGGTACAGTCCATCTTCATTTGGAGACTCAGGAAGAACGTGAAGGCAGATAGTGGAATTGTCTTTGACTCTACTTTTCCTGTGTCTGTGATGGATTTCCTAATAGATGATATCTTTCAGCTAAGAAAGGTTGCCTCAGCAGAGTGGGATCTAAGCGGATAGAATGCTCCGCCCACCTTTTCAGAGAAAGTCTTATAGAAGCCAAGTGCCTGAGATGTTTGGTAAGAGTTGAAGAGTGAGAGGATGGAATGCCAGGGAAGCAAGTGCAGGTGTTTGTGGGAGAGGGGTGAAATAAACTACAGGATTGAAAGAGGAGGAGGCTCTTCCAGGCAGTCTCTGCAGGAGGCCGTGGCCTACCCAAAGTGTTAGGTACCAGGGCCTTCCTTGTTTCAGGGAACATGTGACCCCTAGTTTATAAGTAAGTTTGGGGTCCATTTATAAGCTGTGTCTGGAAATTTTGGTTGACTTGCATGCTTGCTTACTTTCTTTTTTCTTTCTTAGAAATAGGGTCACCCTATGTAGCCCAGGCTTGCTTGGAGCCCATGATCTTCCTGCTTCAGCTTCCTGAGAGTGCTGTGATTAAAAGCATGTACCATGCCATCATGATAGCCTCAGGCAGCTTTAATTGGTCCTCTGCTTCACTCAGCAAACATATGGAGTCCTGATGTTTGAAGGGAACTGCACTGGCCACTGAGGAACAGTGGCATTCAGCTGTTCTTGTGGCTACAGAGACACAGTCCTGGGTGCCAGGCTTAGCTTTACCTGTGTGCTATATCATGTGCCTCTATTGATTTTGCAAATGAGAAAGCAGTCACCTCTTGATCCTGCTTGATCCTTCTTGCCCAGAATGGAGCCCCTTAGACCAAACCTGCCAGAATCTGGGCTTGCGTTTTATACCTCAGCATCAAATCTGAGGAAGGTATACTTGGGAGACTGACAATTTGCCTGTTACTATTTTTGAGAAGCTTGATTCTTTAGCTAGTAAGCAACATTACAATGATGGCATTCAGGGATTAACCAGTCTAATGTAATGGATCGGCTCTGCCTCTTTCTTAGAGGGAAGACTGATGGGGAGCTAAGTATTTTGATCTCTCTACGTCAAAGTCTATGACTAACTATGGTCCCCTGTCACTGCTAACTACTGCTTTATCAGAGCACATAATTGATGTGAATCAAGGCAGGGCCATCACTGTTTTCCCAGATTTTAGACACTGTGTTATCTTGAGGTGTTTGCTGCTTTACATACCACCTTATTAATTCCTGTATATTAATTTTCTTTGATCAGGTCATTTTCATCACTACTACTAATGGAAAGCCACTGGTTTCCTACTTCAGTATAGAGATAAACACCCAGCTATATACAGTTAAATAGGTAACACTGATTTC
Organism: Eospalax fontanierii; assembly: GCA_035773235.1. Classification (NCBI taxonomy): domain Eukaryota; kingdom Metazoa; phylum Chordata; class Mammalia; order Rodentia; family Spalacidae; genus Eospalax; species Eospalax fontanierii. Next base: position 23,687,190 of record CM069527.1, on the reverse strand, counting down.
ATTTTATAACCACTACTTTTGCAAATCTTTAGATTTTCTGTACATGTGAATCAGAGGTAATAAAACTGGCCCCCAGGGATTGCTAAAGTTCAGCTAGATTGTTTTTATGTTGCTTTATGAATGAGGAAACAGAAGAGCCACGAAGTCAATAACCTGCCTAAGGGAACATAGACATTCAGGGTATTTAAATACAAGTTGTCAAATCCCAAAGACATTACACTTAACCCTGAAACATCACTGTCATCTATGTTAGCCTAAACCAGAGGTTCTCTTGTGTTTATCTTTTGAATCCCCTTGAGAGTGACAAAAGCTATGGAGTCTGTAAAATGAACCCCTTGAGCCCTCTCTGGAGTCTAAACCACTGGTATGGACATAGAGTATAAACAATAAAAATGTTGGGACACACATTTAAAAAAAATCCCGCCTTTGAGAGTTTCCTTTTAATGTGTAGTTGAGCCTTGGCAATAGTCAGTCATTGTTCATGGTGATGATTTGTCCTGGCTTTTTCTAAGGTGGATGGAATTACAGAATTTTGTTATAAGTGTTTGTATCAAGTTATGGTGATGAAAAAAACAAAAGTGCCACAAGTTGAAAAGGAACAAACTAAGTAACCCTCCCAACATTTCTTCTGTTCTTATTAACTTTTTGCTAGGTGAGTTTTCCCCAATAGTGCAAGGGCTGGCTGCCTTGTTGTTTGCATGACAAACTTGTAGAATGTAGTGGTCTTCATGTGTGGCTCTTCCTTGGACCCAATGGCAAACCAAATGTGTTTTCATAGAAATGAAAAGTGGTCGGAGGGGTTTAGGCTTTTGGGAACCAAGTTTCTTCCCATTTTGATTTCTGGGCCGGTTGCTGGGGAATACTCCTCTAAATCTGACTTTTGCTTTCTGGGTATCCTTATTCTACAGACCACAGGGTAGGGCAGAAATGTAGTTTTTAAGATACCAACTTCATTGAGATGCAGTTCCATGATCTTATGTACACTAAGTTAAAGCATCTAATTCAGTGGTTTAGTGTATTCATGAATTTGTGCAACCACCATCACTATCAGTTGTAGAGCATTTTTCTTCCTTCTCTAAAAGAACCTATTCTTATTACCAGTCATCCCCATTCCATTCCAACCTCTGCAGCCCTAGCCAACCACTAATGTGTTTTCTGCCTCTGTAGATTTGCCTAGTCTGGATATAAGAAGCACAACTGTAATCATCTTTTCTAGGTGGCAGTAATCAACTTTAGGCACTGAGTTCATGAACTGAATTTCAAGATGGGGAAACATAGAGCCAGTAAGCTGTTTTCCTTCACAAGAGGGGGTGGGGGTTAAGTAAAGATGAGGGCCAAAAGGTGGACTCGTTTCCTAAGACCTGAATGTGCTTTGGTGTTTTCAGTCCCCGGGAAGGGTATAGCTTCTGCCTAGTTCAGAAGGTGCAGAGGGAATAACTACGGCAAGACTAAGAATCGATCTCCTCCAGTCAAGTTGGGTTGGCGTGTACTAGTGAATGAAGCCATTCTTTGTGGTTGTTCCTGCTCGGTGATACTTTTTCTTACTAAATTAAGTGAGTGCATTTATGTTTCTTTAGTTGATCCCATACTTTACTGAACCTTTTGGGGATGATGTGCCCCTTTCATTGCATTCTCACATTACTGAATTTTCACTTGACTGGCCAACCAGCAAGTCTTTCCAATCCTCCTGTCTCTGCCCTGGAGTTATAGGCTCACCTATGGCCACACTGGCTTTTTACCCTGAACAATCTTTTCAGCCCCAAGAATAAGCCCTTTAGAGTGACATAAATTCTCAAAAGATGTCTGAGGCCAGCTTGCTTTTCTGTAATTATGTAACAAAAATCTTAACAAGTTTGGAGCCAGGTAGCAAAAAGTGTTTCCTGGTTCCTTTGGTTTGCTTTAGTACCTTTTGAAGAAAAGAAAACAAACAAACAAACAAAAAAACAAGAAAACTTCTGAATTATTTATAAATGATGGTAATTTCCAGTACTCATGTTTAAAGTATTCCTCATATAAATACAAATAACAACAAAGTAAATCCAAAAATTTTGTAGTTTATTTATTTTTTTTTTGTCTTTTTGAAACAGGGTCTCCCTGTAGCCCCAACTGGCCTAGAATTTGCTATGTAGACCAGGCTATGTAGACAGAGATCTGTCTGCCTCCCAAGTGCTGGGATTAAAGGTGTGTGTGCCACTGTACCCAGCTGATTTTGTGGTTTTTATATAACACTGACTTTAAAAACATCTGTCCAGGTTTTTCTATTCTCACTTACACTGGAAGAATTGCATCTAATCATTAATTTTCAACCCACTGACTGTAACTTGACTTCTCCTTCCCATTGTAAAATTACAAATAGACTTTATTTTTTGGAGTAGTTTTACATTTATAGAACAATTGAGCAGAATGTATACAAAGTTCCCATTATACTTTGAAGTGCCTAGTCTTTCAAGTTTTCCCATGTATATATATATTTTCAAACATCTTTTGGGGCTGGAGAGATGGCTTAGCAGTTAAGAGCACTGGCTGTTCTTGCAGAAGACCTGGGTTTGAATCCCAGAACCCATATGGCAGCTAACAACTATCTATCCATCACTCCAGTTTTAGGGGATCTGATGCCCTCTTCTGACCCCCAGGACATTGCATGACATGAGTACACATACATACATGTAGACAATACACGCATACATATAAAATATTAAAAAACTAAAAAAACGTTCACAGTCTTGGTACATCTATTATAGTTGATTAACCAATATTAATTTTAGGTTAGTTTTTTGGTGCAACTGAGAGTACATACCATGGCCTCCGATAGACTATTGTTAATGAAAGTCTCCTGATAGTGCCCAATTGATGGATTTGACAAGTATGTAATGATGTGTGCTTATCATTATAATGCCATTATAGTTTCACTGTCCTAAAAGCCCTCTCTGTTCTGTCACATTCCTCTCTTGTTATTTTCACCTTTTTCCAGAATATCAGATCATTAGAATCAGTCTGTTGCCTTTTCAGATGGACTTTTTTCATTAAGCAATATATACTTCCTTATTTTTTTTATGACTTGGTAACTCATTTCTTCTCATTGCTCAATAATATAACATTGTCTGGATGTACAAAGTTTGTTTATTCACCTGTTGAATGCCATCTTGGCCTCTTTCGAGTTTGGACAGTTTTAATTGAAGCTGACTTAGTCCTTTACATGCAGCTTTGTGTGTGGGCATTTCAGTTCATTTGGTTAAGTCCCAAGAATATTATTGCTGGATCAGCAATGAGAATGAGAGTTCCCCTTGCTTTATTCTTTGTGATTGTCATTGTTTTACATTTTGATCATTTTGCTAGGTGGGGAAATACTCTCTCCTGCCCTTCCCCTCTCCTCCCTCCTCCCTCCAATTTTCTGATATATGCTGTTGAATGGTTTTTCATGTATTTATTTACCATCTTCTTTGGTGAGATATCTGTTCATATTTTAGCATTATGTTTGCATTTATTCACGGATCACTTTCTGGGTAGCCGTTTGTTTTAGGTCAACATGCTTTAGGGGAGTAACTTTTTTTTTAAAACTTTATCAATCATAATGTACTAGTTATAGAATTCACCTGTTTTAAGTGGTTTGTGTTTATGTAATTATGGAACCGTCACCGGAATCTAGCTGATGAGCATTTTTGTCACCTCAGAAGTGTCCTTAGGTCTGTTTGCAGCTGCTCTCCATTCTTACTTCCAGTTTTACATAGCTGTTTATGCCCCCTTCCCTTTCCTGTCTCTAGTCTTGTCTTTTCTGAAAATTGAAGCTAAGTAGAGTCATATGCTATGTGGTCTTTTTACATCTAGGCTCTTAGCATGTTGATATTGAGGTTCATCTGTGGTATAGGGTATGTTAGCAGTTTGTTCCTTTTTATTGCAGAAGAGTATTCCATCTGTAAGCCATGAATTTTAGTTGTTAGCTGTTTAGAATGCCGCTGCTGTGAACGTTTGCACACATGGCTTTGTGTGGCTATGTCTTCACTTCCAATTTCATTTCTTACCTATGAGTAGAATTGTTGAGTTACATAGGAAACTTATATTAAATTTCTATTTCAACAGGTTTAAAGGAAACTTATATTAAATTTCTATTTAAACAGGCTTAAAGGAAACATGTTTAACTTTTAAAAACCTTGACAAGCTGTTTTCCAAGCAGAAGTATTGCACACCGGCAGTATAAGGTGTACTTACTCTCTTACTCTTTGATTGTAGCAAACTACTGGATTAATGTAGTATCTCATTTGGTTTTAATTTGGATTTTCCTGATGGCTAATGATGCTGAGCATCTGTTCATGCATTTATTGGCCAGTGATGCAACTTCTTTGCTGAAATCTGCATTCACATATATATTTTCCTCTGCTTTGTCCCATCAAACTTTTGATGAGGAAGTAAATGGGACTTAGTGAAGCTTGCCCATTTGCCTTCTTATGGGGACTCTTTGTTTCCATTTGCTATAGCCTCACGTATATTTGGAGATTGGTTCTTAGGGGACAATGGTTCAGGTGTCTACTCTAGTTAGGCTAGTCAACATCTCTCAGGGCAGTTCTCACAGGGAGGCATTCCAGTCTTAAGACACTGATCCCCTCTCCCCACCAGCTGGCAAAGTTAGAAGGCTGTTACGCTCTTCGAGGTACTGGAGAAAGCATCTTCTATAAGGGGACTGTGTCATCATGTCAAGGCCATTGCATTTTAAAAATTAGTAAGGAAGGGATACCGTTAATGAAACTCATAGTCAAAGTATTTATACTAGTCAGAAGATTTATACTAATGATTGGCCTTGTCTTGAATTTTTAAAATTATAACTCAGTATGTTTCTTTACAGAAGAGTCATGCAGCACACTGAAAGCTCTTGCTCTGCTCTCTCCATGGCCTCAGTCAGGACTTTGTGGGTAAGGTAATAGGTGCAGTAGTCATGGGGAAGAGTGCATAGGGTATTTATGGACTATCAGTGAGGCCGGTTGTGGCTGGAGCACAGTGATGGGAGAGGAATCAGGGAGTCCAGGGGATAAGTCATCAAGCTCTTGAGTGCTACAAAGGATTTTGGGTCTTATTTTCGTTGTGATGGACAGCTGTGGGAGGTTGTTACACTATCCTATTTGCATTTAAATAAAAAGATTATGTAGACTGTGTGTGGTGGTACATGCCTTTCATCTAAATACTTGGGAGGCAGAGGGAGGGGAATTAGATGTTCAAAGTCATCCTTGGCTACATACCCAGTTAAAGACTAGCCTGGGCTACATGAGACTCTGTCTCAAAAAACTGAAAAAAGGGTCATGTAGACAGCTAGATGAAGAACAGACAGATACAGTGAAACAAGATGGAGCAAGGATCCAATTAGGGGGTTGTTGGGATAAAAATAAGAACCATATATCTTGGGCCAGGTGATGACATCAGAGGTTGGGTGTTTTAGAAGTACAGTTGTTATATCTATCTATATATTCATTCTTGTGTTTTTGAGTCAGGGTCTTACTATGTTGCCCTGGTTGGTCTGGCACTCACTGTGTAGACCAGGTTGGCCTTGAATTTACAGAGATCTGCCTGACTCCTCTTTCCGAGTGGTGAGATTAAAGGCATGTGCCTTCATGCCCAGCTGATATAATTTGCTACTTAATTCAGTGTGGACTTTGAGAGAAAAGAGAAATCAAGAATGATTCAAATGTCTTTAGTCTGAGCTATTATGTAAATGATACCACTGTTTTCTGAACTAGAGATTTGAGGAGGATTAGGTTTGGGATGAAAATTAACAGTATGAACAGATGATCTAGTTCAAAGGCAAATTAAAATGACACTGACACACATAATTCATGAGTATATTCTCCTATTAGAGAAGCATACACAGTAAACTCTCTCCCTCTCACTTCTGGGGATCAAACCCAGGGTTTCCATCATCGAGTTAGACTCACATCCCCACATTCCCTTTTCAGTTTGGTATGTTCTTTTTTCTTACCCATTTTCTGTGCCTTTCTCTCAAGTGGGATTATAATATTTGTTTCTTTGTTTTAATTTTCCGATGAATTCCCCATTTTAGTTCTTCTATGTCAGTACATGTACATACTGCATTCTTTTTGATCAGTTCAGAGGTTTTACCATATGGATAGTTACCCAGGCTTCCAATGGAGGATATTGGATTCTCTGAGCTTTCCAGTTAAGACAATGCTGCAATAATCATCCCCACATCTGCCTTTGCTTGTGACTCCTGCCATTTGAAAGATTTCTCTGAATGGCTCTGGCACTGACTCCAGCTTCTCAAGGCTTCTCAATACTCTTGTTTAGCATCCTTTACCTCCCTGCAACTAGTGGGTTAGGTGCTCATGAATGTTTGTTAGATTATGTTTCGGAAGCTTAACTTCTACTTAATTTGGAAGCATCCAGAAATGGCTTCTTTTTGAGGGAACCATGAGGTAAGACAAAACCTGCTCTATCTCTGTCTCTCTTTGTCTCTGTTTCTCTGTGTGTATGGGGGTGGGGTGGGACAGACAGACAGACAGAGACAGAGATAGGGAGATAGGGATCAGGCATCTTTATTAGCTTTGGGCCTGATACCCTTTCTGAGCTGCAGATTCTTACAGGTAAAATAGAGATGGACAGGACTTTAGCCATATTGAACAGAGTACTCCAAGCTCAAATTGTAGAACCTAACAGTAGAACAACAGTATTGGTGGCTAGAGGAATTTTTACAGATTTAGAGTCACTAGGGTTTAAACATTTTTGTAGAAGCCCAGAGTGGAGGAAGTGAGGAAATAGTAAGGAAAACAGCTTGACAGTGGGACCAGAAGCTGTCACAGCATGTTTATGTCTGGCTCATTTCACCTTGGTTGGGAGGCACAGAATGCTGCAGAGGATGAGCTCGGAGTCTGGGCAGTTTCCTACTGTATTTAGAAAGAGGAGATTCCTGGGGTAGGGTAGGGTGTGCTTGTTTGTGTGTGTGTGTGTGTGTGTGTGTGTGTGTGTGTGCTTTTTTTGCCAGACAGACAAAGGTTTGGGGTTTGAGAATTCTAGATGAAACACTGTTAACCAGCTGGCTTCTCTGGGCTAAGTCAGTAGCTGTTCTTTGACTCCTGCTGCTGCCACACAGGAAAAGCCAAAATAAACTCTATTTTTGTATGGTTTGTAAAGATATTGCAGGTAGGTTTCAAAGCTTATTTGATCTTGCTGTCAGATTGACTTTTAAGTCTACTCCAGGCTTATTGGAACACTTTGAAAATATGAACTGGGTTCTTCTTCATGATTTTAAAGAGATTTTCAGACATGCGGAGTTGAACTTTGGCCCTTTTTGTGCCAAGGACACTGTGGAGCAGATAGGATCTACACTGTGACAAAGTTCTGACTGTGCATCTCATTATTGCACCTGTAGGTCAGGTGTGGACAAAGAGTTGAGAAAATAAAATTAAAGTGACATATTGACTTCAGTTTATAATTGTTCCTCTGTTAGAATGAATCTAAATAGTTAATAGTTATAAATGGTACATAAATCAAGAGACAAAAAGGAATGTGAATATTCTTCCAAGTCCTGTCTCTTGATCCACATTTCTGCTGAGGACATTTTACCAGTGTCTTGGATATTTTTCTAATATATATATATATATATATATATATTATATATATAATATATATAGCAAATATATGTGTATTTATATAAGTATAGATACATGCATTTAGAATGATGCATATATAGTCTTTTGCGCATGACTGTAATATATTTTATATGCTTTACACTTGCATACATATTCCATCTTATGCATGAAACACAGGTTGTTTCACCATTCCCCTATGGTCATATACTTAGGCTATTTCCACACTTTACCCTTATGTGCAATATTGGCTGTAGGGCTGGGCCTGTAGCTAAGTTGGTAGAGTGCTTGCCTAGCATGCATGGAGCTCTGACTTTGATCCCCGGTTATGCATAAAACTGTGTGTCATGGCATATGTCTGTGATTCTAGCACACGGGAGGTACAAGTAGGAGGATCAGAAGTTCAACACCACCCTTAGCTGTGTAGTGAATTTCAGGCCAGCCTCTGGGCTACATGTCTTAAAAAATGTGTGTGTGTGCGTGTATGTGTATATCTTTTTGTCTGTCTTTCTGTCTGTGTCCCTGTCTCTGTGTTTGTCTGTCTGTCTGTCTCTCTCTTTCTCTCTTTCTCTCTCTCTATATATGTATATATACACACACATACATACATACATATATACATACATACATGCTGCTAGGCACATGATACGTATGATACGTCTAGCATGGGACACAGAAATGAACAGATTATGGGATCAATTCCTAGAAATGGAAGTGCTCAGCTAGAAGGTACTGCAAAGTTTTCATTATGATTGGTATTTTATGGGAGTATTTCTAAGAAGCTCTGAGTGAACTGAATCTTCTGAATCATGATTTTAGAATAGGAAGGAAGCTTACTTACTGTTTAGAGTTTACTGCAGAGTAGTCTCTGTAATATAAAACAATACTTACAATTTCCTGTATTCCCTTCTTTTTAGCTTGTATATGTCGTTTGTTTTAGGATTAAAAGCCATAGTGAAAATCGTCCCCTAAAATGTGACACAACCATGTCTTGGAGTCACTCAAATGTAAGGCCTAGTCTGCTTTAGTGTGGTGCTGTTGAGTTTTCATCTAGTACAGTGTATGCTTTATTGGGGAGCTGGAGGTAGAGGGTAGGAGTTGGCAGATACCAAACCTCCTGCCTTTGGTGATTGGAGGTGGTGACTTTGAGCTGGTAGGCCTGTCTTATATGTGGAGGAAGTTTGCCTGTGGGCACTGGAATCCCTGGAGATGGGTATGGGAGGGGGTTGTTTTGTCTGGCATCCCCCTCTGTGGCTGCTTCTGCTGAGCTAAGCATGTCTCTGATGGAGGGCAGGACCATGCCATATGCCCTTTCTCATCTGTGCTCAGGTTCTTGTGACAGCTCCTGTTGGTGTAGAAGGATAATTGGTGGGGATTTTGGGGTAGAACAGGCACGCGTCCATCTCCTGTGTACTTAGAATCTTGAAAAGAGGCAGGCGAATCAGAGCAGTATACAGTGGGGTGAGTGCTGGCAGTTGGCAAGGGTATTGGGGGAGGAGTAGAGTAGAGACCTCTGGGGAAGGCCCAGTGAAGGCTTACTAAGACCTAGGAGACTATGTTCTTTCTCTGCCATTTGTAGGTCACCTCTGCTAACTTTCCCTCACCTTCACCATTCTTCATTAGCTTTGAGAAACTATTCATTTAAAATTGCATTTATTTTAAAAGAGAAGTTCATAGCATGGAGAAGTCATAGATTTAATGTGTTTAGTAATTTTTTTTGTTCTAAAAACAACGATTGAATCATAATCATTAAGTTAAAAAGTACTTCTTTTCATATTACTTAAAATAATCCCATATTTCATCAGTGATATGAGACCTACTCTGTGCTTAACACTCGCAAAGTAGAAGTATTAGAGAGAATGGATACCTGTCTCACATGGTTCCTGGGAAGAAAGGTGGTGGGGAGGGGTTGGGCTTCATAGATGATGGTATAGGTGTCCCTGGGAAGGTGTCTCTGTGTCAAGAAGTACATAGACAATGGCAGGGAGTACAGTCTACTGAAAGCCTACTGTACTTAGTGGAATCATATTCGAATACTCAGGCAGTTGAGGAGTAGAATACAGCGTTCTATGGCATTTTTCAGAGGACATTTGCTGGTGTGAATGAAAAGGAGAATGCATTGTCAACTGTATTTAGTGACTGAGAAGAGGCAGTATGTTGGAGGAGGAGGAGGAGGAGCTAGGGTGTCTCCAGAATATCTCTTAGGTCCTGGGAGACTGAACAAACTGTATACTACCAGAGATTTGTGGTTTGTGATGGGGGCACAGAGTTAAGAGATGTTTGTTTCTGTAGGGTTGTTCTGATGGGACATGCAGGTGGAGATACCAGCAGTGTGGTCTGAAGTATTGGTCTGGATCTCTGGAGAGACATGAGGGCTTTGATTGCGGTTTGGGGTCTTAGCAGGTGGTATGTGAGGCCCATAAAGAGGGGACCTAGGCAATGGTTCTCAGCCCTGGCTACCCATTGGGCTTGGCATGCACCCTGAGAGATTCACCTCCAGAGGTTTTGGTGTAGTTTGTCTCAGTTGAAACCTGGGCTTGTAGAATTTAAAAAATTCCTAGGTGATACTAATGGGTGGCACAGACCTTGAGAGAAAAGAGGGGAGGCTGCTACCATGTAGCAGGTGGATAGAGGAGGCTTGGAGAGAGTTTGAGCTGATGACTAAGGGTTTTGTTCTAGACATTTTGGAGGAGAACATGCACAGAGGCCTTTGGAATTGACCATTGGAGGAGAAACTGAAGCAAGCAGTCTAAGTGCAAGGGTGGATGATACCATCTAGGTAATAATACTACTGCCAGGATAGGTGAGACTTATAGATGTTGTGATTAGCAGTGTAAGCACATGGTAACTGGCATGTAAATGGAAACTCCTTCCCCTGTTACCAGACTGTCCTTGCTATAAGCTTATGGTTGTACCAATTCAGCTTGACATGACTGCAGCCATCTTGAGTCATACTTGCTGTCATTTACACAGAGCAACTCTTGTTACTTTTTCCTGCACGAGTTCTTAGAAGTGAGCTTGTTGTAAGATTCTCTCAAACTGTCAATTCCCAGCCAACAGCATACTCTCCTGTCTCTCTAGTGATTTGCATGAAGGAGGGTCCTCAGACCACACATGAAGAGATTCTGTATAAACCTAGTCCTCAAAACATCTGTCCCCCTTAATGTTCCTCCTGATGTTTTCCTGCCCTACCTGGGGACAGCTCGAACGACCTGGAAGGTGTTCGCATTAATTCAGATCAAGGGATGATGGAGTGTTTTGAACCTCATGACATCTCAGCTAGCGTGGCTTCATGCTTGGGATCCACTTGTTCCATGAGCTCTGTCTGTGGAGCTGGCTGGGACCTCTGTAGCACTGAGGGAGGGGGTGGGGAGAATCTGAAAGGAAACTTTATGTTCCTGGGCAATCGTAGTGCAGGCAGTTTTCCCACAGTGAGTCCTGGGTGCTCTTGTCAGGGTTAAAGACCAATGGGGTCAGAGCCTGTAATTATGTTGCACATTTTTTCTTTGAAAACATTCAGGAAGTATAATGAGCTGGCTGAGCTGCTGCAGTCAGGGTGTCTGGGGAGAAACTGGCTGATGGCTCTGAGGGTGGGGTACCCCAAACCAGAAAGAGCTGATCTGCCCCTCCTACTACTGTGGCACCCTCAGGCCACTCATTTCTGGCAAACACTCCTTTCTCCTTGGGTGCCTGTCTCTGCTTTGATCTCTTCTGGTTCCCAGCCCTCTCTGGAGAACTTGGTGACAAGCAGACAGCTGCTGATGGTAGGATCCCTGGGTGTCCTTGGGAGGAGATCAGTGTTGCTTTTTCTCTGCTGTTTTCTTAGGTAGTTCCATATGCTGCTCTTCCAAATCCAGGGCTTTCCTGCTTTGGTGTCTGAGTCTTCACAGAGATGCCCAAAGTAAACTCTACCCTGGGCAGCTTATCCAGCAGTTTATCAGAGAACAATATGGCTTTGTAGGAGCTGGAGGCCAGACAGGCACTGGGGATGCCCCCTTGGCATCTGCGCATCTGCAGGCCTCAGTTCTCATCTGCTTACGCTGAATCTGCATCTGCCAGCCAGGCTGTGAGGCTGTCTCCCATCCCTGGGACCAATGCTGCTGGAGTACACTATGCAGGATCAGCAAGTTACCGTGGGGCTAGTCTAGTTAGAGAACCAAGAGTCTCTTGGAAAGAAAGCCTGTTTCCTTTTTTATGGAGCCAGCATGCTTGTAATAAGTTCCTCAGCAGGGACGCTCTGCTCCATTGCATAGGAAATTGGAGTGGAACTGATAGCTTTTGGCCTTGATGTCTTTTGGGAGATGGCTTGGCTTGTTTCCCACTCTCCACCTCTCTTGAGCAGCGTCACTTCCTACATCACAACACCACAGGGCTTAGAGTTTTGTGCTTGAAACAGTGCTGAATTTATGCACCAAGATGACCAATAGCTGGAGTATGTAAAGGCTGCTTATTTTTACAAATCTGAGTTCTGAATGTTGAGGTCTTTTTCATACCCCCAAACTTGAGTTTTTCTTTAAGAAAAAAAGTTAGTTGGTTTTTTTTTTTTTTTTTGATGGTTATCTTACATGAGAAATGCATCAAATGTCATCCTAGAGAAGGATGGTGACTCATCTCTCTATGTGCCATCTCAGTCAGACTGATGCTGAGCAGTGTGTGGAGCAGTGTGGGGGCAGGCAGTAGTGGGCAGAGACCTTGGGGGCTTTTCTTAGGGTTGAGAAAATGGCTTTATTGAGCTCTAATTCACTTATCACACAATTCCCTCATTTACAACATGCATATTTAATATAGTAGCAGAAGTTTGTATATATCTCCACAGTTACTTGGAGAACATTTTTGTCATCCAACAAAGAAACTCTATCATTCTAAACTATTACTTCCCATTCCCCCACCTCTAGGCAGGTTCTTTGGGATTTTTCGCTCAGTATTCCCACGAATGGTACCTCGTGCAGTTGCTGGGAATACTGTGATTTCATTGCCGGGGTGCAGGAACCTGGCACTGTTTTAGCTTTTTGCCCTTGGACTTATAATTTGCTGGTGCTGCAGATCTCACTCACATTCTACCCTGAGAGTGCCTGGGGGCCTCTGGTTAGCCTTTCTTTTGTTCTGTTTCTGCCTGGGTGATGAGCTTGCTTTGCTGAGTAACTTCCTGGCTGGCTGAGAGTGGGAAGGAAGAGCTCAAAATCTAGGAGGTAGATGCATTGTGTGGAGCACAAGAAAAGAAACTTTTTAAATTTTAAATTTTGGTGAGTTGTGGTAGGAACTAAACCCAGGGATTCATAAATGCTAGGCAAATGAACTGTATCCCCAGTATGAGGAATTTGCCTTTAGAGCAGATAACAATTTCCAGTAATACTCTGATCTGGATATTTGTATTTGGGGAGTGTCAGCTTTAAATATTTTGGAAACTATTGAAAAAGAAACAAGTGACTAAGTTTACTGAAACAGGACTGGTCCAGAGGATGTGTAAGTTAACATGGAAGCCTGCTTTCCTTGCTGAAGGCTTTTTACTGGTCTAGGAAATTCCAGCGGCAAGTACAGAGAATGTTTGCTACCGTCTGCATTTGCTCTTGCTCTCATGCTCTGCTGTCTTTTTCTTTCCTTTCTTACTACCCCATTTCTTTCACTGTGACTGTCCCCCACCCCCCCACCAGTTTGTCCTGCCAAAAGGCCAAAGATGTGACCTCTTGATACCTTAATGATGATTAAAACAAAGCCCCTATAAATGGGAGAGACCTAAGCAAATTCTGGAGTAATAACTGTCGTAGACTTTAGAACCCAGAAGTCTGACGGCAGCTGCGAGCGGTCGTGTCTTGGTAAACAACACTGTCTATAGCTCCTTTCCTGTTCCAGTTCCTGTGTTATGTTCCAGAGGTGAATGGACCTCTCAGAACCAGGGTGGGTACAGAATGTCCTGCTCCTTGCTCCCTGGTTGACTGCTATGACTAGAGCATTTAGGTTCTTATTTTGCTTCTCCAGTGAGACTTAATACAAGCCTCAAGTTCCCCTTTTTAATCACTGGGCTTGGGCAATGCTGTTAAAATCATCTTGAATCAAGTAGGTCAGTGCTTTATATTTCAAGTAGTAAAAATGGGGACATGGAAGGAGAGCGTTATTTGGGTTAGTTGAACAGCTCTAGATATAATAATGTGTTTGTAATGCCACCTAGGGACCTAGAAACCTATTTGGGACAAGTCAGGAGACTGGGTGTGTGATCGGAATCTTGGTAGGTACTCCATTTAGAACTGTCAGGAGTAACACATTTTGGCTGGGTGTAGATGAGTCCTGGATAAGATGGAAGACTGATAGGTTTCTCCCTGGAGCTGTCTACCTCATAGTTCACAGAGCCATCAAGAGCAAAATAGCAGGCTACACCTTCTGCTCTTCTAAGAGGCTTATGTCTTTCTCTTCACATAGGTCAGTCCTTTAAAAAAAAATCAAACAGTCCAAGAACTTGCATTTTCTTTGATTGTACAAGTGATACACATTCATTAGAGAACATTTAGAAATTACAGATGAATACAAGAAAAAAATTCAGATGAAGTCAATAGTGCTGATTAGAGATAGTCATTTTGGTTTTCTGACCTGTCTTCTCAGTAGCTCATTATCATCTTTCTGTTTCATTACTACTCTCTAAGATTATTCTTAGTGGCTACCTAATATTCAAGATCTACTATGTCAAGACTTGTTGGGCTCATGCCTACCTTTTGCGGTTAGATCTTGTGACTCTGTTCTCTTTCATGATAATTAACCAATCCAGTCCTTATAACCAGTCCTTATAAATGGGCCATCATGTCTCCTTTAGATAAATGTACGTAGGCTGCTCTGTTTTTCTTTTCATGCTTTAAGATCTATCTTCCATGTCCTGCCTGTTCTTCTCATCCCTCAGCTTTTTTGCTTCCTCTTAAGCAAGATTAAGAGGCAAAGAGAAGATGTTTTTAGAGTTAAAAACGTGATGTTAAATTGACTTGAACCATGAAAATAGTAATGGAATACTTAACACCATTTAAATGCTTACAGTATGTCAGATGCTTCTGTTAGGTGTTTTATAAACTTAAAAAATTTTTGTTCATTGTCAGGATCAAATCTAGAACCTTGTACACACTACATAAATGCTCTAATCCTGAGCCATACCCAGCCTTAACTTTATTTCATTGAATCTTCATGACAGTGTTATAAGACATATTCTGTTATAACTCCGTTTATGGGCTAGAAAACTGCTAGCAGGGAGAGCTTAAATAATTCCCACAACTGAAAAGTGTTGGAGTCAGGATTTGAACATAGTTTAATGCTGGCCTTTTTATTCTTGAACAGCCTTAGTCTTATACTGCTGACAGCCCAGTCCTTAAATCTGTTTTCACCTTTAAAAATGTTTATTTATTTATTTTTATTTTATGTGTAGCAGCTTTGCCTGCATGTATCTAAGTGTCCCTGTGTCATGTAATGCCTGTAGAGACCAGAAGGGTGTGTCAGATTCCTTGGAACTAGAGTTATAGACAGTTGTTAGCTGCCATGTATATGCTGGGAACCGAACCCGGCAGTCAGTGCACTTAACCACTGAACCATCCCTCTAGCACCCCCCCGCCCCCAGATGTCCTAGAACTTGATATATAGACCAGGCTGGCCTCTATCTCACAGAGATCTGCTGGCCTCTGCCTCCTGAGTGCTGGGCTTAAAGGCACGTGCCACCACACCCAGCCCGTTTCCTGGGAATAGTAATGCTTACTTGAGAGCCTTTTAGTGATTAAAAGGAGGTAATATGTACAAAGCACCTGACATAAAATCATGGCAGCTATTGCTTCTCTAATGACTAATTACTTTTTCCTTTTGTAAGATGGTGATAATGTAGAACATTCAAATATTGTCCTTGTGCTGTCCTTATGTCCTGATCTTTGGACTCCTCAATGAATTTAAAGCCTTATATGAGAATTATCTCTAGAACTTAGACTATGCCTCATATTTGACAGTATCAAACTGAACTTAACCTAGATGTCTCTGTTTTAAACATGTCTGTTCACAAGATTCCATAATATCCTCAAGAGGTTTGAGGTGCTTGCATCTCAGAAATTATAGAATCCACATACCACATGAGAGCTCTCTTGTTGCCATTTACCCTTGTCTTTAGGACAGAGGTGGACACCCTCAGCTGGGAACTGATCCAGTTCCACAGTTACTCCTTGGGTTCAGCATAGGTGCCTGCTGTGGTACTTAATGAAAGGGTGTCCTGCATATAACTGTGGGTATGAGTGGAGGGCAGCGATCCCTCCCCTTTGGCTGTGAATTTGCCATTTCCACTTCTACTTGTTTTATTATTCTTGCAGCTCCTAATCATAGCATTCGCTCCTGCCTCTCAGAGCCTTGCACACTTTCTCAAACCTAGGAAAACAACAGCACAAGTATTGTGAAACTTACACAGTTGGGTTATTATGGGATCCTCTCTTAACTTTATCTGTTGATTTCTGAAGTCATTTTAGTTTAGTTTTTATAAACCATGTGAGTAATTCTTCTTAAAAAGTGCCCAGAATTGGAGACTGATACGTGTGTGGCTGGGGGACAGCTCTAAAAATGACAAAGTTCTCGTTCATGGAGCTTCTCTTTTGGTGGGTAAATAAATTGAGGTGGTAAATAAAATACTTTCAGGTAGTGAGAAATAAATGGAAATCAAATCAGATGGAAAGTGATAGGAGAGAGAGTAGAGGCCATTTCAGACATGTAGTCAGAGATACTTCTCAGAGGAATGACCTTATATTCAGGGCCTGCACCTGGTGTTGACAGTTGTTGATATGACAGTTGCTGGAAGTGGAAATCCCTCTCTGAAAGAGGGACTCTGCAGGATTATATTTTTTCCCTTTGTATTTCTCTTACTTACAGGTATGGCTGTTAATATTAGGATGTGTGTGTGTGTGTGTGTGTGTTGGGGGAGTGTATGCATGTGTGATGTATGTCTGTTTGTATATATGTATCTGCACGTGCATGTACATATGAATGTGCATGTGTATGGAGGTCTGAGGTTGATGTTGGGTGTCTTCCTTTATCAAGTCCAACTTATATATTGAGATAGAGTCTCGCTGAACCTAGAGTTTGTTTGGAGATACTCTGTCCAGTCCTGTGTTGCAGGATTACAGGTGGCTGCCATGTCTCCCTGGCTTTTGCATGGGTCCTGAGCATCCTGGTTCTGGTCTAGTGAACCCTTTAGTCACTGAGCTATGTTGCTAACCCTCATATTGGCATCTTTCCCAGCAAGAACCTTGGTAAGTTAGTGATAAGTGATCTTGGTAAGGTAGAATCTATTTCTCACATGTTGGGCAGACTGATAGTTGGAAAAAAAGCCATAAGCTCCATCATATATTTTCAGAATTTCCTATGCCATTCATGATTTACTTTTGTACTCTTTAGCATGTTGATGGGACCTTATATGACAAGGCTTATGCCTACCTTACCTCTGACTCTCCTTCCCCTCACTGTGTCTAAGCTTCTCTGGTCTTGCTTTCTCTAATGTACTTTTCTAGCTATAGGGATTTTCCATTGGAATGCTTTGCTGCAGAACTCCTGTGTCTGACTTCTCATCCTGAGTCTTAGCCAAAGGTCTTTTCAAAGAATCCTCTCTGATTACTTGACCCAAAGTCTTACAGCTGACCCCTTCTTACCTCCTCTGTCCCCCGATTCTCTTTTACATTGTATGTGAAATGTGCCGTCAAAGATCACTTCTCAGCCACTAAACTGAGTTTTAGGAGCAGCTTTCAATGCTGATGGCCTATACATCCCCTGGTGCTCTTTCAGTTTGCTTTAATGACTACATTTAGTAGATCAGATGTGATTTCTCTAATGGCCCTGTGTAACACTGTCCTGTTTTTGATGTAGTGTGTGACACTTTTCCTAGGAAGACACAGCATAAATGTCTGTTCCCCTCATAGGGAAGGAACAATGGACCAAAGTAATAATTATATCAGAATCTAACTTGGTTGCTCAGTAAGTTTTTGGGATTACTTACAGGAGTATGAGTGAGAGGTTACAGGAGCAGGAATGACTCAAAGGCAAAGAACCATCGAAAGCCCAGTCCGGCATGGGTGACTGTGTAAAAGCTGGAGTCCTGGAGCACTCTGTTGAACGTTCATGCAGGTGGATTTGCTGGAGAGTCTCTTCCTAGCTGTCCTTACTGCTTGTGTTATTTTGGGGAGGGAGAGGCCTTGAACATCATGTAAGTTTTAGGGACTTCCTGAGACTTTAAAGTTGTTTCAGTTCTTAAGGAGCCTCCCTTTAGAACTTTCTGTGTCTTAATGACCTTTGCTCTAGGATGGAGTGTTTTAGTTCAGGGGACATTGCTACACGGCAAGTAGCCCAGGTGATGATAGGGTGTTCTCTTTTAGATGTCTGTCTGTCTATTTTGATCAGGCAGTGGAAAGCTAAGGAAAATCTCCTTTCTAAATCGGTGTCAGAAATAGTGCCATGTGGAGGCCTAGGGCTGAATAACTTTCTGTGAATAGATTCTTTTTATAATTTTTACATCTAGAAGAAATGGACTCACAGCTGACTCTTAAATTGACAAGACTGTTTGCTCATATATATGAAACTGCCTTAAAAAGAGAGATTTTGAATATTAGGATATGTATGCTCCCCATCCCATTTTATAGTAGTACAAACAATAAGGTATACTTTATGAGCCTCATAATCATTTTTAGGAGTCACTTTTCATTGGGTATTAAAAGTATTTCTTCCATTTTGTTTCTGTTTTAGGCCTCTTGCTGACCTTTCTGAACTAGAACCATATCTCTTGTTCTTTTAGTAGATACTCCAAAGATTGTTTTTTTGCATAATTTTGAGACTTTACAAGATTAATATCAGTTCATTTAGAGAGTTCCTTGTACTAAAATGGTTTGTAACAGGAATTGAACAAATACAGAAGGCTGATTTTCACGCATAGCCCCTTAATTTTTAGGAATTGAATCTAGCTAAGCAGAACTCAGTTCTGAGAGTCAGTCAGTTTCTGTCTTGTCTGTCCCCCTGCCCCCATGTGTCTCAGCTTTTGAGTGTTTGTGGAATACCACCATTCCTAGCTCTTTAAGAGTACAAAGGAAGAAAGAAGGGACAGCACTACCTCTTTCTATCTGCAAACATTTGGTGACATCTCAGCACTAGAGACTTACTGACCTACATAGTGTGCAGAGATCTATTACTACAGAACTTCAGAAATGTGTTGGTACACACCTCTGTCCCCATTGACTTCTCAGCTGTTGGAAATTAGGTCCTGACCTAGAGCAGCACTGAGACTGTGCACTTAGCTGTGGCCTGAGCAGCATCAGAGTCAAGAAATCCTGGATCTGAAATATAAGCTGGCCTGTTTTCCTTATATGCACTTTGCCTTTTCCTCTGCTAATTTGTAGTGTCTCAGTAAAGAATAAAATTAAAGCTCTTTCCCTATTTTCTTCTCAAATTGTTTCTCAAAGCCATTATTACCTGGGGACAATCCATAGCTGATAACTATTGGAAACTAAAGGTTTCAGGAACTTTGAATAGCATGGGAGAAAAAGGAACCTGTGGGAAATCCAGAGCCATCTGATGCTCTGCTTCATTCTTCCCACTTTGTAGAACAGAATGGACTGACCCCTGCCCTCAAGCAGTGGCGTCATAAACAGGACTTGTTTCATGACCTTGTAGTCTAACATTCAGTTTCTTCTTGTCCTCTGGAATGCCAGGTGCAGGCTGGTTGCTATGCAACCCTGGACATGATACAAGTAGAACTCCCCGACTGCTTATTCTGAGCCCTTTGCTTTTTGTCTGTTTTTTCTTCTAGAGGTTTGAAGGGTGGGCATCAATAAAAGACACTGATTTAAAGTACCATTTACAGGTTTTAACTCTAGTCAGCTAATGTGGCCCTGGCATCTCAGAGCTCTATATTCCTGGAATTGATGGAGGGAAGAGTGGTGAATTCCTTTTGGTCTCAATGGGATGTGAAATATTAATGACCATGGAGTTAGCTGTTGTTATCAACATCTTCTCGACTAACATCTTTAGTAAGGCATATTTGTAGATATGGTGCTTCCATTCTGGCTGCAACAGCCACAGTGCTTAACATTTGGACAGAAAAACCAAGTGGAAGGTTACACAAAAAAGATTTGTTGGGGCTGGAGATATGGCTCAGCAGTTAAGAGCACTGGCTGCTCTTGTAGAGGACCCAGGTTTGATTTGTAGTACTCACATGACAGCTAACAACCGTCCATAACTCCAGTTCAATGGGAATATAGCACCCTTTTCTGATCTCCATGGGCATTGCATGACATGGGTATACTTATATACATACAGGCAATACACTCATACACATAAAATAAAATAAAAAATAGGAATTTGCTGTTATGTGTAGCTAGAAAGCCAAGACTGTTCTACTTTTATATTTAACAAGATCCCTTACCTCTAAAGGAAGCCTTCAGGCCTGGTTTCTCATTGTTGCTCAACTCAGTTCTTCTAGGTTAGTATTCTCGGGTGGCCTCTTCCCTCATGTTGGCAAGATGACTTATGGCCATAAAGTTCAGACTGAAATCCTGAGCGTCGATCTCATTGGCCTTCCTTCCTCCTTCCCTCCCTCCCTCCCTCCCTCCCTCCCTCCCTCCCTCCCTCCCTCCCTCCCTCCCTCCCTCCCTCCCTCCTTCCTTCCTTTCTTCCTTTTTTGAGACAGGGTCTCCCTGTAGCCCCAGCTGGCCTGAAACTCTATGTAGACAAGGCTGGGAGTTCCACGTGCCTCTGCTTCCTGAGTGCTGTGTTTAAAGGCCTGTGCCACCACACCCGGCTCCTCCTTGAGATGACCTCTGAAGTTGGCCTGAGCCCATAGCAGAATAATTGCATGTGAAATAAATGTTCTGAAAGCCTTGGAGGGATGGTTTCCCCAGAGGAATATTAGGGTGCTATAAATACTAGGGAAAGGGAGATAGCAGCCAAAGCGACCTGTCTTCGCTGTACTGGCCTAAGAAAATTGAGCAAAGTTATCTAGGGAAGGAGAGGACTTTCCCTCCTAGATAGATCATGGCTCTTATCCACATTTAGAGAAAATGATTTTGACTATCAGCCTATGGTTTAATAAAGTAAACTTGGATATTTAGATTTCAATGGGGAGAGATTAGCTAGTTTTGAAATATTGAATACCATTACATCTGGGCAGATGGAGTAGTCTAGGAAGCATTTGGGAGCCAAGTGCCTAAAGGTAGGGGATAAAGATGTCAGGCAGATAGGAGAGAGAGAGGGGACTACCCTTGTTGGGACTAATTATAGAAAATAAAATAAGTGCTATAGAGGGGTTGTGAAATACTGGAGTATACTCCTATAAGCTCATCCAGCATGTCAACTGCTTCTCCATCCTTCAGAACTGAAGAAGGATGACATACAGTTTGGGAAACAGGATGTACCCTGTAGAATGTGTTTGGAATCTGCTTGTGGCTAGCATGGTAAGTTTGACTATAGGAGTTGGCAAACTCTGTCAAGGGCCAAATAATAAGTAAACATTTGACTTTCTGGGCCACATAAGGTCTGTGTTGTATACTATATTTTTTCAGTGTTTGGTGCTGGGGATTGAATCCATGGTATCATGAATGCTGACCACATGTTATAAATATTTCTTTTTTCTTTTTTTGGGGTTGAGAAAGTAAATGACTTACAATCCTATAATCTTATAAAAACTCCTCTGAAGTCACAAGTAATTCAAAGACAGACCAGGGGGTGAAATTTACCTAGGGTCAGAATGAATTTGGAGGGAGATAGACCTGGGCTCAGTGTAGTTTGTGTTTTAACCTTTCAGAGGCTTGTTCGATTTTCTCACCTGCAAACTGAAAAGCACATGTCATTATCACAGAGCGTTGGTTAGTACGAGGATGACGCAAACAGTATTTGCTCTGTGGTATCAGGATGTTGACTCTTATGCCTGTGCAGTGCACTCAGGGGAGGATGACACGGCCGAGCTCTAAGAGTGTTTGCAATTTTGATTGTTCTTCCCTTTTGATGCCTTCTTTTTGTCTGATCTGGGCAATTCTTCATCAGGTTTTGGGAAGTTGGTGCCAGTCTCAGTTTCATTTCTGTTGTATTCTGAAAGTGACCCACATTTTCATCCATATTTGGCAGTAACTGAAGTAAATTGACTTGATCCATCACCAGAATGCAGAATATGTATGTATTTTGTTTCTAGCCTGAAATTTCCTCCTCCATTTTAAAAATTACATTCCAATATGTCAGCCTATCAGGGATGCTTGTTAAAACCAGAAAACTTAGTTTTTCTTCTTTTACTAGAGAGGAATGTTACAGTTATGGATTTTTATTTGTTGAACTTGGTGAGTAGAAGAAACTTTCTGTCAGGAGATTTAGAAGAGGGGCGAATTTTCCCTTGAATCTCAGACCTGTTGCCTACTGATTGATACAGGTAAATTGTGATGCAATGGATAGAGATCATGTGATCTTACCAGTCCTCACTATCTCTCAGCACTTGCCATAGGTCAGTCTTTATGTTCCTTCCTCAGTGAAGTGTTCCCTGGTGGCCTTCCTCTGCTCCACTTCTCTATTTTATTTTTTTCTTCAGTACTTACCTTGTTCTAACATACTATATAATTAATTTACCATGTTTTTTTTCTTGGGGGGGGGGGCGGACGACTGTCTCCTTACTAGACCAAAATCTCTACAAAGGCAAGAAAGGTTTTTGTCCCCCTCATTTCTCTATTACTAGCACTTAGAAGGGCGTCTGGTACTCAGCTAAATGTTTGTTGAATGAATGAATGGGTTCTTTGATTCTTGTATTAGAATGTTTTACTGCATTCTATTCTCTCTAGCCTAGCAGCTATGAGATTTGGGTTTGAATATTGACTGCCTCAAACTGCATCTGTCTTTGAGCAAATCATTTAATCTCTCAGAACCGTAGTTCTCTTATCTGTAAAATAAGGGGTTGGAGTAAATGATTGCAGAAGTTCTTACTGGGTCTATAGTTCTGTGATTATAATCTCTGGCTAAAAGAGACAATATACTGCTGTTAAAATTCCCACAGATATTTCCTCCCAAAGAGTTTGTATTTCATTTGTGGACAATGTGACTTGAAAGGGAAATTACAGAAAAAAAGTCTTGACGATGTCCTCAGCCTTTACCAACACAGTTCTTGGCAAGTCTCTTCTCAAGAGCATTTCTACCAGCCCTTTAGGGTAAAGTCCAGGTGTCTTGATCAAGCTTCTGGAACCCTGTGGACTCTTGACCCCTACTGCCTCCTCTGGTTTCTTGCATGTCTATGTCCTGATAGTCTGTGCTTTGGTCCTTTAGAATATGTTTTCATTTCTCCCGTAGGTGATGGGTTTGGTTTCCTAGTTTTAGTCCAGTGAATAAATTCTTCCTCCCTTCCTTTACTACTGGAAAGCTCAGTAATTAACATGTTGGGTTAGACACTGTGTCTAGCCTAGGTTGGCTGGCACATATGTGCAATAAGGATGCCCAGGCTGTTGAGAAGGTTGTTGGAATTAGATTGTGGAAGATTTGGTAACCATAGCAATGAGTCTGTCTTACATGGTAGATACTAAGAAACCATTAGACATAAAAATGATTTATTAATTATTATTTTAAAATTATGTATCTGTATGTGTTTGTTGTGGTTATGTGCATGTGAATGTGAGTACCTGTGGAGACCAGAAGCATTGAATCCTCCTGGAGCTGGAATTACAGGCAGTTTGAGCCACGTATGTGGGTTCTGGGACTTGAATTCGGGTCCTCTGCAAAAACAGTGTGAACTCTTAACCACTGAGCCATCTCTCCAGACCCCATTATAAATTTTTTGAGTAACATAGTAATATAATATAAAATGCTTTATAAGCTAAATTATGAAGATATACCTTAGAGTACATTGAAAGCATTACTTTTCTTACCCCTAAAGCATCCTTAGGGAATAAATGGTAAAGTTCCTGTTCTATAGATGTGGAAAGACTGGGACACGTGGATTAAAGGGCTCATTTTCCGTGTCACAGAGAAGTAGTACTTTGATCTCATGGTGTTTTTATAATGAGATGGAATTGTGATCTGCAGGATTGATGAATATCACATTTTTCAAGTGGATAACAAGGTGAATAATTGTGTCGAGCATCGAGAGGCTTCCCTTTAAAGCTGACTGGCTCATGAATGCTTCTGGAAGCTTCAGGTGTCTGAACTCACCTGCATGTTTGCTTATACTATGCAGACTGGGCTAGATCCAGGGGCAGATGCTATAATTTCCTTTCCAAGCTAGTGTTGGAAGAGTTTTTTTTCCATGGCAACCCTCATCTTTAGTTCATTGTACTTAAACTTTAAGACATTTATTTAGTTTTGTAGTTCCAATACAGACAGTAAGTTTGACAATGCAGGACTTTAAAGTCTGACTGATAATCTCCAAAGACCATTTCACACTGTGGTAGAGTAGTGCTTCTGAACACTTCCCTACCACTCGGGTTCTTATCCAAATGCAGGCTCTGGGGCTGGGCATGTAGCTCAGTGATAGAATGTTTATTGGTCTGGCATGTGTAAAGACCTGGGTTCCATTTCCAGTACCACCAAAAAAAAAAAAAAATTTGCATTTCTCTTAGCTCTGGTTGATGTCAGTGGTAAGTGACATATGCTTTCTTCCTGATTCTTTGTGTCTTTTCTGATCTAGCTTTTCTCTTTCCATCACTGGATTCCCACTGTCAGTGTACCTGGAGTTTGCTTCAGACAGTTGTCTCCATTTACTGGCTGCTAGTCTTTAACATCAGGACTGATCAATTAGCTTTTGTCTGTAACCAGAGTGACCTTGGCAAAATGAGAATTTGTTCATGTCACTTTATTGCTCAAAGCCCTTTGGTGATCTCCCATTGCTTTTAGGACTTCCCTCGGTTGGGGTTCTGGCTCCCCTCTCCTTCACCAACATCGTGCATCACCTTTGCATTGTTCAGCCTCAGGGGCCTTTTCTGCTCCCTTGGGGTGTGTGTTCACATACCTCCATCCCAAGATCCTGCCTGTGCACTTACCTCTGAAGCGTTCGCCGCTGCTCTTTTTACCTACTCCTTAAGATCTGTTCTGGAGTGCCCCCGGGGCCACTGGGCTTCTCACACTGCTGGCTTTCTGTGCTGGCCAGGCCTCTTATGTAGATGGGTTTAGCATCATGGAAATAGAATTGTCAGGGCATGGTTAAGTATTGTGCTCTTTGCTCCCCAGTGAAGACTGCAGTGTTTTAGGAAGTTGTAGATTGCTCAAGAGTTGCCTTTTAAAAGCCACTCTTCCTGGAAAGGCAGAGTGGTGGTGAAAGTGTGGGAGGAAGGGGAAAAGCAGAGTTCTGCTAAGGACCACACCATATCGTTTAAAACTGAGTTCCTAGGTTGCTCTCTGTTTACATTTATGTACTTGGTCTCTTCTCTGACTTCCATGCTTCTTTTTTTTCTGTTATCATTTTGTAAGTGCAGAAACTGTACACCAAAGGAACGAACTGCCTAGTTAGGGGCTTTGGGATATAGAACTAAGGTGAGAAAAGATCAGGTTTGTGTGCATTCTGGAGCCTTTTCTCCCAGCAGATCATGCCGGTTTGGCAGTTGAGTGGTCTCTCTCTAGGCCTGCCAGCTGTTAACTAGCTTCCTGGGCATGTGAACAGTCCAATTTAGGTAACATCATTCTTAACCAAACTGGAAGTGATTCTTTGAATATGTTCTGCATCAAATCTAACCAATTCCACAAATTTGGCCACTTAGCCATGCTTTTCTCTTACTAGAAACATGAAGTAGTACTTAAGTAGTCTGCAGCAAATACTGTTAGGAGTACAACTGTTGTTTCTTTTTCTGTGTGTGTGTGTATTATGTATGTGCCAGTGCACGTACATGTGTAAACATACACATGTGCAATGGTGCATGTATAGAGATCAGAGAACAGTTTTCTAGAGTTGGTTCTCTATTTCATCATGTGGGTCTTAGGGATTGAACTCAGGTCATCAGACTTGGTGACAGGTGTCTTCACCCCCTGAGCCATCTTGCCGCTCCCCGTCTTTGTTAACATCTCCACAAATGCTTATCATGAGATCTCTCTTAATTTGTAATGTACTGGAAAGTTTCCTACCATCTTTCAGCAGTCTCCATGGTGTTTTGAGGCAAAGGATATTTGTACCTGTAAATTCTTCAGCAGGATTTATTCTGAAAGTGAGAGAGCATGCGATAGACCTGATTTCAGAGATGCTTGTTCACCTGTTCAATTCAGTGGCCTATAGCCATTGTGACTCACGGTGATAAGTGTAAAGCTTTCATGCATCCACTAGGGAAAAATCTAAAAGTGGTACCTTATTATCCTCTTGTCTCTGAATGCAAGTTCTGAGAGCCATACTTACCTTCCCATTGTCTGTGATGATTATCCAGAAAGAACTGGCTTTAAGAAAGTAACTATAAAATATGCAGTCTAAGTGGCTGGATGATGAATACACTTGTGTGGCACTAGGGAGGACTAGATATGTGCAGCTTACTGCACTTCTGTTTTTTAGTGACTCATTGGAAATAACTACCTCCCTTTCTTTACTTCTGTTGTGTTAAACTGCCACAGACCAAGCTCTTTTTCTTGACGACATTTCCATCATGTGGGCTTCGGTGTAGACCTGCTTGTGGCATCAGTTCAGTATCTCCTAACTCTGACTCTTCCTGTGTGCATGGTGGCTTGCACTCAGTGTTCATGTGTTGTTGAACCCCTTGGCTGTGAGGCATCTGTCTGTAAACTAGAAGATACTAGCTTGAAGGTGGACAAGAAAGCAGGGACTGTGGCACAGAGAAGTGGAAGTGATGGTAGTGTATGTCCTTGTTTCAGTCTAAGGAAGTGCCCAAACCTCCACATTATATGGCCCCTGTCTTCCTAGGTAGGGAATAGCAGGTCAGATCAGGGCCTCTGAACAGCATCATGTGCTCGTGTAATAAGTTAACATCTCATGCAGGTGTTGTTTCCTATTCTTAAGGCATTTTTAATTGCATGATGATGGCTGTATGATTTGGTTCACTGGGAGCATTGAATTAGCTGCTTTTTTTTTTTTTTTTTTAATTTTATTATTCTGGGCATGGCTTTGACTATGTTCTAAGGGGATGAGCTGTGAAATTTCAGTAAGAGCTTTTTGCATTGTGGTTTATGCATCATCTAGTTCTACCTCCTGTTGCCTTCAGATTAATGTCTGTGTTATAGTGCTACACTGAGGAGCAGTGTAAGTGGCAGTTGTAGCTGATTGCTGTTGGTGATGCCCTGTATTTCAGAGCATCTGCAAACTCTATACGCATTCTCATTCAGCCCTTGAAACTACCCCATAAAGCTGGACATGATAGTGTACACTTGTACTCCTAGTGCTTGTGAGGCAACGCAGGAGGAACACGTATTCAAGGTCATCCTGGGCTCCATGAGACCTTGTGTTACAAAATGTTGAGCATAATGTGAGATGGGCCTAGCCAGGCCACCTGCTAGGAGGAATAGAGGAATGGTTCCTGTGGGTGTGGCGTTCTGCTCTGGCTAGTTGTGAGACCAACACCTGGAAAGTACCTGCCTACCTGGGGACAAACTTACTATTGGCTGTATTTGAGATCCCACCCCATAAGATCATTGGCTATCCAGACCTATAAGAGCTTGGGTGCCTATTCAATAAACGAGTTTGCAGTGCCATGAGAGTATGCAGGGCTACGCGAGTTGGCAGTGCCCCACACTTGGCCTGCTCCCCATCCAACTCCCAGAGTCTGCGGCTTGACTCTGCATCTATTCACCCCCAACCCCTTGGGCTGGCCCCCCAAAGTCCACTCTGGCTGGCCCTGAGTGGTGAGACACGATGGTAACGGACACGACAATAACAAAACCCAACTCAACCAAACCAAAATAAAACACCCCAATTTAACCTCTGATACTATCACAGTTGCTACAATTTCTGCTTTTTAGATGAGTTAAACCATGAGGTCTATTTGAAGGCTTGGATGCACCTTTTTGATAAAAGTGAACAAAAGAAGGACACCCCAACCCAAAGCATCTTATGAAAATTAAAAATAGTCAAATAGCTTGTCTCAGTCATAAGTATGTTTTCTAAGCTGCCTGATAAGGTATAAGATTTAGTAGAAGTTTTTTTTTTTTAAATTCTTTTCCTTTTTCTTTTTTAGAACTGTTACCAAGGAGATAAATTGCCTTCGAAAGGCAAATATGATAAAGAATTTCCCCTGCCTTTGGCTACTCTTGTGTTTGAAGAATGTTGCCCTACCCAGCTGTTTTCCTTGGGAGGTCTCAGGATGAAAATACTGGTTGGTCCTGAGTTCCTGTGGCTGGAGAAGCTCACATCCCCTGCCGAATACTGTGCTTTCAACATATGAATTTAAGTAGAGGCCGTTCATGTTCATCTTTAGTGCCACCCATTGTGAGTCAGGACACACTGTCCCTGTTTCTCTCCTGAGACTAATGAGCATATAGGTTAGTTATACCTTATGGAGACAGGGCAAAGCCTGAAATGACAAGAACATCCAGAGAATCTGTTCCCTCTATTAATGGCTAGCCACTTCCGAAGGCTGAGATCAAAAAGAAAAACTGTTTTGTAGTATTTTCTATATGAATGAATTATTTGTTTACATGTCCAGAGAATTTTCTTTTTATAGCAGTGAACACAATTTTTTCAATTTTAGTACAGACCTGTTACCATTGGTGATGAAGGCTATAAAAGGATGTGTTGAAGTTGGCATTGTTCAGATTTCATTTTGATTCTAGTCTTAGATCCTGGCTAGTCCTTAACAGAGCTCAATCTAGTTATCAGGATTTGACTTGTTTAAAGTTTTTTCTTTTGTTTTTCTTGTCCTTGATTTTAGTGCATATGTCTGTGAATCGTAACTTTGATAAGATAAGGCAGAAATGAGCAAGAAAAGGGAATTATGGTTGTCAGCTAGAGTGACTCTGTAGTGTTTTGTAGTTTGAAGTTTCTCTGTTTCATGGATGGGGAAGCATTGGAAAGAAAAAAATTAATGACTTTCTTAAGATATAGTGAACATACCACAGCATTGGAAATTTGGAACTATCAGAGTATACAGTAAACATAAGTCTGGAGACTCTGGTAAGAAGCCTTAGACTTGGTTTTTTTTTTTTGTTAGGACTGAAAGACCTAGGGTCTGCCTTGGCTTCTTTACTCGTAAAACAGAGATAATAATATCTGTGTTTACTGCACTGGGCAATCTTGAGGATGTAGTGGATTGCTAATACGTAAAATACTTTCCTCCACTGCTGGCCCAGCATGAGCCTTCATCTATAGTGACTCATATAGACTCTCCCCAACTTCTCACAGTTTATCTCTCTGGTTATCATAGTTTTTTTCTTTTGTGATTAAAGAATAGTTTTTTGAAATGAAAATACGTTGTCTTAGGTTTGGGAAATAAAAGAGTGATCTGTGGAACAGATTAAATCCATGGTTGCCAGATAAAATATAGGACCCTCAGTTAATTTTGAACTTCAGATAAACAACGGATTTTTTTTAGTATAAGAATGCCCTCAGATATTCATTGTTTACCTTCCATTTATAGGGCTGCTTTGTTTTTAATTTGTGAAATCTGGCAACCCTGATGTAATCTTACTGTTTCCTCTGTCTGTAATCTTTTGGCTACCTGTCTGATCACTGCAAAGGAGCTGAGGAATTTCGCATAGAATATAGGGATATAATTTTCTTTGCATCTCTCCATAACTTCTGTTGTTTGTTGTTCTTTCAAGTAGAAACCTGGGCTTTCACAGATAACTCTACCATCCATTAA
Source organism: Eospalax fontanierii (assembly GCA_035773235.1). Lineage (NCBI taxonomy): Eukaryota > Metazoa > Chordata > Mammalia > Rodentia > Spalacidae > Eospalax > Eospalax fontanierii. The sequence continues at coordinate 23,657,876 of CM069527.1, read as the reverse complement.
AGCACTGGTTGCATAGCAGCCAAACATTTTTGTTGAGAAATAAGGCAGAATGAAATCTCTCTGGTGACACTTCCTTCTACTTCATGATATTGCTGTTTTGAGTGTAACCGTGGTGAGGAGGACATTGGGAATGGAATTGAAAGAAACCTCCTGCAGCCCTGTGCAGGAGTTAGTGGCCTTTGGGTAGGATTCTGGTGGCCTCCAGGGAAGCATTCCTAGGCTTTAGCAGTCAATATGAAGCTTCACCTGTGAACATTCCTTGTTCATATGCCAAAAGAATACATAGGTACAAAAGATGTGAAAGGTATGAGGAATTTCTTAGACAGGACCATATGTATTAGTAATGACTACACTTTACAGACTACTTTTGTGACTTTGCATCACTGGTAGGTGCTTTCCATAAAGCATTTCATAGGGTAAGATCCTGTAATTATCCCCATTTTCTGTATGGGGAAACTAAAGCTTGGGCTATGTGATAAGGCATAGTGCCACATAGGATCAGTTTGACTTAAGAGCATATGACTTATGTCAGGTCATTTGAAATGATCATTATTTAACTTTCTATCAAATTTCAGTTTAAGAAGTTCAACCTAATCCAAAGAACTGGATCCAGTGTGACTATCATATATGAGTAGCTATTATGTAATTGTTAAGCATAACTTTCTGAGACTGATTGTTGTGAATGAAATATGTAGTTATGGCTTTCCAGAGAGGCCTCTGGAAAATTGGTTTTTATTCATTTATCCACTCCGTCATCCACTTACTCATTGGCTCACTCACAGAATAGAAACCTAATATATTCTGCCAGCATTATAATGAAGCATGGCGTTGGACAGATTTAAAAAAGATAATTTATTATGAAAAATTTCTTTCCTGCCCATTTGTACTCTATATTGTTTTTATCCTCAGACAATCCATAATATGTATATTGTATACTGGCCACTTCTGGAAATTTCATGTAAGTGGAATCATATTGTCTGGTATTTTGTCTGACTTCTGAGTAGTAGTATGTGAATCACATCACATTTTTTGTTTCTATTTTCCAGTACATAGATGCTTGGGTCATTTCTACTTAATTTTTTTTTTTTTTTTTTACATTGAGAGAGGGAAGAAGGGAGGGAGGGAGGGGGGGGGAGAGAGAAAGAGAGAGAGAGAGAGAGAACACACACCACAGCACACTTGTGGAATTCAGAGGACAACTTGTGGGAGTCAGTTTTCTTCTTCTATCACGTAGGTTCCAGGGATTTGAACTCAGATCATCAGACTTGATGCTTTTACCCACTGAACCATCTCACTGGATTTCATTTGTATTTTTGCACAAGTCTTTGTGTAAGTATGTTTTCATTTCTCTCAGATAGGTAACTGGAAGTCCAATTGCTAGATTCTACAATGTATTAGTTACTTTTGTATTTGTGCGATCAAAATACCTGACAGAAGCAAATTAAAGCAGGAAGGACTCCCGTTGGCTCACAGTTTAATGGGATCTCAGTCCATCATGGCAGGAAAGGTATAGTGGTGTTTATGCACTGTATTGGTAGAGTTGCCTCATGTCATGGAGCATCAGAAGACAGAGAGCATACTAGAACCAGGGACTAGGCATGACCTGCAAAGGCTGCTCTCCCAGTGACTTACTTCAAGCCAGCTATGCCTTTTTCTAAAGGCTCCACAGGCCAGAAGCACACTGCTACCAGCTGGAGAACAAGCACAAAAACCACAAGCCTCTGGGAGATGGTCCAGATCCAAACAATATCTTATGGTAAGTTTATATTTAATTTGAGACCATTTTCGAAGAGAGAGAATGAACAATGGGTTTATTTGAAGATGCTGCAAAAGTGGGACTGATCCTTGATCACTGTCCACCTTTCTCTTTTTGAGACAAGGTTTCTCCTCTCACTGACCTGAAGCTCATTGATTTGTCTAGGTTGACTAGGTAATGAGTTTCAGAGATCTGCCTGTCTCTGTACCCCTAAGATTGGTGTCATAAGCTGATATCACAATACCCTGATTTTTATGTGGGTTTGGACTCAGGTCCTTATGCTTGCTTTACTGACTGAGCCATTTCCATAGTCTATAAGACCGCTTTTTAAAAAATGATGGGGCCAGTGAGATGGCTTAGTGGATAAGGGTGTGTGTCTCCAGGACTGACAACACATAAACATGCACAAAAAATAATGAAAAAATAAAAGGTGACAGTGATATACATTTTTATGGTGATATATAGTATAATAAATTATTGGTAACCAATTGTGTGTGTGTGTATGTGTGTGTATGTGTGTGTGTGTTTAAGTTGGTTATTGAAGTTCCCTAGTCAAGGAACACTGCTCCAGAGTCTTGGGAAGGTCCTCAGTTGGCATCTTTGGGCTTTGTCTCTGTTCTTTTGAGACAGGGTCTACCTTTAGCCACAGCTGCCCAGGGATTCCCTATGTAGATCAGGCTGCCCTTGAACTCACAGAGGTCTGCCTGCCTCTGCCTCCACCCCACTATTCTTTTTTTTTTTTTTTATATTCATGTGGAGTATGGATATCCTGGAGATGTTTGCATGAAACTTAAGTAAAAGACAGTGGGCATCTGAGTGTGGTGGTGCACACCTTTAATTCCAGCACTTGAGAAGCAAAAGCAGGTGGATGGATCTCTTGAGATCAATGCCAGTCTGGTCAACTAGTGAGTTTAAGCCAGGCCTGTCTCGCAAAAACCAGCCAACCAACCAATCAAACAAACAAACAAACAACTAAACAGCAAAAGAAAACAAATAGTGGAAGCTAAAAAGGACAGTCCTGAGCATATACCTTTATTTCCAGGACAACTGATCCTGTATAAGCATGTGCATCAGATGGGTACATGTTTTATTTAGCCCCTTTGGGAGACCAGGAAACCAGAAACAAGTTCAGGCTGGATTTCTTCTACATGTTTCAGACTAGCCAGTGGTTGGCTTTGCTCAGAGTAAGGGTTGTTTTCTTTGGATGGCTGTCTGCTGAGGCTGGAGGTGAGGGCTTTGGGATGGACAGGAGCATGGAGCCCAAATGGGAAGAGTATGCAGTATTGCATAGACCATATTCTTTAGGTGGGGACAAATGAATGGGGTTTCTCTCTAATATGATCCTGAAATAGACATAGCTGTTTTTTGTAATTACTGACATTAGCAGTAGAGGTCTGCATGAAATTGCTGAGCCTGAGATGTATTATGGTTTTTCCATTTCTTTGTGAAGCAGCTTTGTGTCAGGAGTGCGTAGCTGCTTGCTTACTGAACTTACTGCTGAATGAGAGGTGCAGAGCCCACTGTCAGTAAACCTGAGCCTCTCACATCAACAGCTTCTACTCCAAATCTTATTCCCAGAGGTCCAGCACTTCTGCTTGGTGAAGGAAGTTGGAAACACATTTCACAGAACATGCTGAGCAATGTCCCCGGGGCGGCCTGTGAAGCTCGGCCATGGCTCACACACTTTATTTGCTGCTCTTCTGTCTACAGACAGCTCTATTGATTCAGCCCTGGGAAGTCTTTGCCCTGGCTGCCCTCCACACCCCTGGGGTTGATACATCACTGGAATGTTCAAGTTTATACCACATTGCAACCTTGCCTCTTGAGCCTGTTGTGAGTGTTCCTGTCTTAGTGTTCATGGGTGTCTATGGGACAGAAGACAGAGAATTGTGTGGGTCAGATACTCATGGCATCTCCCTGGGCTGTCCTTGAGAATGAAGGACTTTTTACTCGTTGTCTTCAGCAGTTTTTAGTGTTTGAAATGCTGTATCAAAACCTACAGAGGAAGATGAATAGAAAAGGAGAAGCTGGAAGGTGTTTGAGGAGAATATTGGACTGAATGAGGATTTGAACCTCTTTTCTGCTTGGTTTAAATTTGGCTATAGTTTGAGGTAGTGAAATGCTATTTATTTAACTCATACCAAATTTTGCTTAGTGGTATTTAAATACAGTCATTTGACTGAATGATGACTAGGGGTGTACTGTGAGAAATGTACCATTAGGTGATTTTTGTCATTGTATGAACATTGTAGCATACACTTTCACAGACCTGGATGATCTAGCTCACTGTACACATTTATGCTGATTAGCATGTGTGTATTGTATATTTTGTCCATCTTTGACCAAACTGCTGTTCCAGGACACTTGACTCTTAACTTCTCTCCTCTGCCATCTTTCCTCTCTCCCTTTCTCCCTATTTGTGTTCTGACATTTGCCCAAGTTTATCCTTGCCAAGTTTATCATCTTTCTTCACCCTCCACCCCCACACTTTGACATTTGTCTCAGGTTATCATGTAGGATATGGCTGGTGTTCCTCACTTTTAGTGAAAGAAGTCACCAGGGCATGAAATGGTTTAGGGAGGTGTGCAAGGTCTAGATAGGATGTAGAAATTAGGGTTTTTGATTGCTAGCCCAGCAGCTTTGTTTGTTAGAATTTTGTGAAGCAGGCTACTCACTGATAGTAAGACCCAACTTGGGCAGAATTGGAAACTCTTGTAGCTGTAGATAAACTCCTTTGAATGTGATCCATCTGTTTGGGAGCAGAACTGAGCTCCAGGGTAGATCAACCAACTCCACAAAGAGAAGAACCTTTTCTATCAGTGGGGAGTCCTCTGGTCCCTGTCTGTTGCTCTGGAATTTCTGCCTGTGGAGGAGAGAATCAGAGCAGCTTTTCTTCTGGTGGGTGAACTCAGAACGTGTGCTTTGTCTGTATATGGCTCATGGCATATTAAGCTTGTACACTTCTGCTTTCCTGATACTGGCACCTCACCCATCAGATAGCTGTCTCTTTTTATAAGGTAAGTGCCTGATGACAAGGTGTTCTGAGCGCCATCTCCAGCCCCATTGCTTCCCATTAAGCCTTCCCCACCTCATCTGTGAATGAGATGCCATGAATTTGTGAGTAAATGTTTATCTTTCCTCCTTTATTCTGTCCTAGAGCTCAGCTTACCCTCATATCCACAGCCAGCTTAGAACTTGATCGTTTGTATCAGGGAACGTGAGGAAAATGCTGTGTGTGGCTGAGTGAATTCTTCTCAGAATGGGACCTTACTTTTTGTCTGGGAGGGGTTCCTGCTTTATCAGAGAGAGAAGGCCTCACTGTATGTTATTGTTGGAACAAGATCCAGAGACCTCAGTACAGTTCTTTGGACAGGGTTGAGCTACACTGCTATAGTGAAAAGAATGGAGGGGAATTTAGGGTGGTATCAAAAGGAGCTCTTGTTCCAGGCTCTCCAGGCGGAGGGCAGGGCTTTAACTCCAGGTCAAGCCCTGTTGTTGACTTCACAGTATCTTAGTGAACATGCCTTTTGTGTGTCTGCCCCTCCCTTTTCCCTCTTAACCTCTCCCTGTGTGTAGTCACTTATTAAAGAATTTTGATGGAAATTGGGAAAAGTTAGTGTCTGTTAACTCCCTTGCTTTTGAACTGTGACGTTCCTGGGTGGACTTGTGAGTTGCAAGGATGGGGACGTTTGACATGCAAAACTGAGAGTTCCAGGAAACCAGTATTTTCTCAATTTCTGATCACTTCCATCATGATTTTTCTGCCACACTGATGTAACACCTATTCTATTGTTTACCTAGTATTTTTTAAAGTCAGGAGTCTTTGTTCTTTTTGAAGGGAAACTTGGTTTTATAAAGAGCCAGTCTGATTTGTCCCAATGCAAAGTGAGTAAAACATTCATTATGTGAATTCCAGTGTCTCTGAGCCCCCTCAGGTGACTCCAGACACCTCCAAGCTGTGTAGATGCCATACTTGGGGGAAGTTGGGATATAGACTAAAGTAGCTGTATTGCTGGAGAGTCAGGATACATCTATCCCTTCCAGTCCTTTGACCCTCTCTCTTCTCCCTCATTAAGGTGAATTAGTGGTTGCAGCCCAGGATGGTGTACAGGATGCTCCAGGAATGTTGTAGGAGAGGGAAAGGACCATCCTTAGGTGCTTTGTGTTCTGCCCTGTTTGGGCTGACTCTTTCTGGTCTTCTGCAAGTCTTAGCCCCTGAAGTACTCTGAACTTTAAATGCAGAGTAACTTTGCCAGTGTCCCAGAATCGATCACTGTTCAGTGTGCTGTGGGTGCAACTGTCCAAAGATCAGGTGATTTTGTTCTCAGTTCTCTAGCAAACTGATTCTACTGTGTGGGGTAGAAAGTAGAAGCTGAGAGGGTGGGTTCTAGAAGTCAGCTACATCTGCTCCAGCCCTGGGCCTGTTTATTTTAAGACAGGTACCTCTTTTTTTATTTATCTCACAAATGACTGTTGTGTGCCCATGAGACAGCTACGACTATAGGCTTTAGAGGTATTCTAGTGAGAGCGATGGGAAGTGGGAGTGGGGTGGTAGATATGCCTTAGCAGAACTTTTTTCATCTCTTTGTTTTTTGTTGTTTTGAGCCAGTGTCTCACTGTGTAGCTCTGGCTGGCCTGGAACTTCCTATATATGCCTGGAATTCACTAGATCAGGCTGGCCTCTACCTCAGAGAGATCCACCTGCCCTCTAGCTCAGAGAGATCCACCTGCCTTTGCTTCCCTAGGTTAGGATTAAAGGCATGTGCAAGTTCAGCTGGGTTTTGGGAGGTATAAATGAGCTGGTATGTATGAAGTGTGCTCAACACAGTACCTGGCTCACAGCCATTGCTTAATTACTGCCAGCTGTTTACTTATGTTACCTGTGTACCTAGCATTGCTTCAGGATTGGAGCCCATTCTGACCATTTCACTCCTGCTTTATCTAGAAAAGGTCCCAGCTGAAACATCTTATTTCTTGGCCTTCAGCCATTCTTGAAATTCCTCAGACACAGCCTCCTCACTTGATCATGGAAATCTCAAAACTCACTGAGATACTCTTGCTCATCACTCGGTTGCCCAGTTCAGTTGATAATCATCTCTCAGATGATGTTTTTATTGGAAATATTCTTTTTTTCATAGGGTCCCTTGTCTCCTGCTTTTCCCCCAGTGTTTCTTCCTTCCCGTGGTATGGGGATTGTTTGGTCGGGCACATATCCTGACATGGCAGTTGCTCTAAGCATTTATTTAACAGTCATATCTATATCTATATCTATCTACATCTATCTGTCTATCCATATATATGAAAAACACAATAGCATGTGACCTAAAACAGGTATTCATGCAAAGCCTGAATGCTTATTTATGGAGAGATCCTGTTTTAACTCCACTTATTTCTAACGAGAAGACTTATTCTAACAGTAATGTACACCTTTAATTCTAGCACTCAGGAGGCAGAAGCCAGCAGATCTCTGTGAGATTGAAGCTAGCCTGGTCTACATAATGAGTTCCAGGCCAGCTGGGGCTACATTGAGACCCTGTCTAAAAAACTGTCTCCTCTATAATTGATAATAGGAACATAAGCTTTTGTCCATGGTCTTGATGTATAGATCGACTGCTTCAGGAGGGACCCCTGTTTGTGCCCTTCAAGAGTGATGAACTAGGTGGCAGGAGCACCTTAGCCACCGTGCCTTATTAGTCTACTAGGGACACCAGAACAAAGTACTACCGAGTGGGTAGTTAGAAAGTTATCTGGGGGAACTGGAGAGATGTGTCAGTGGTTAAGAGCACTGTCTATTCTTGCAGAAGACCCACATGGCAATTAACAATCACCCATAATTCCAGTTCCAAAAGATTTGACACCCTCTTCTGTCCTCCCCAGGCAATGGCACAGGTGCATTCACGTACATGCATGCAGTATACACATACACATAAAATAAAAATGACACACAAAAAGTTATTTTGTCTTGGGGCTGGATAGATGGGTCAGCAGTTAGGAGTGCTTGCTACTCTTCTAGAGGACTGGAGTTTAGTTTCTAGCGCCCATACTGGGAGATCCACAACTGACTGTAACAGCTCCAGCTCCAGGGGATCTGAAAGGTATCTGCGCATATACCCTTGCCACCACATAAATAAATAAACATCTTAAAAAAAGAAATCTATTTTGTCTCCATTCTGGGAGCTGGCTGGAAGGTGGAGGTGGTGACAAGGTTGTCTCTTTTCTGGTGTTTCTCTTTGCTTTGTCTCCCTGATCACTTTATCTCCCTTTGTCTTTATATGCTCTTTGCTTTGTACATGGTTTCTGTCTTAGTTTCCTTTTCTTATAGGGTCACCAGTCATGTTAGATTAAGGCCCACCCACATGACCTCAGTTTATCTTAATTACTTCACTGAAGACTTTTTCAAAGTTCAGTCGAATTCTATGGTACTAGGAATTAGAATATCAATTGTAGGGACATAATTGAGCCCATAACAGTGCTGCTCAGGAATGCAGTTGTAAAACACACTGAAATTATTGCCTTGAGACTTTGAAATGCTTATTGATCTTTGAGGGTAAATAGGAGGACTGGCTGACTTTGGACTTGGGTTTGGGCACATGTCTGTCATTACTTGCTTAATGAAATCTTGCTTGTGATTGCATTCAGTTGACTGATCCCCAGGAAGGCTGACTAGTCCAAAGGTAGTAGGTAGAATTTTCTGCACAGCTAGCATGCAAGATTTGCTCTTTTGCCCCTGTGTCCTGGCTACTTTCAGGCAGGACTTGAGGGGGGAGAAGGACTTGCCGACAGTGAGAGTATGATGCTGCCCTTCAAAGAAGGCTCATAACTGTATCAAAACCTGGGAAAGCAACAGCTTCTCAGTAACCTACATCCCCCTCTCCTTGTGGTTCAGTGTACTGTAAACAGCACTGCCTGCAAAAGAGGCTTGAAGCCTGTTGACTTTGGCTGCACTGTAGTCTAAGGAGATTCATCCGTTTCCAATTCCTGTTCTCTCAGGATATTAAGTATTGCAATGACCCGGAAAACTGATCTTTATTCAAATTGGAGGAAGAGTTGAGTTTTTGAGGGAGACCTGGAAACAGGAAGGCAGCAGACAGCAGCAGTTCTACTACATTCCTCCTGAGATGTTCTCTGATATGCACTGTCAGTATCAGTGCCTACCAGAGCCTTGGTGCAACAAGGTGAGGTAAATAAATAGATAGGTGCTCTGAAGTGATACACTGTGGGGTGATGGTTAAGTCCCAGTGACTTTGCTGAGAACCCCACTCTGGGCCTTTTCATATGGATGACCTTGGGCTAGTTATATAACCTCTGAGCTTTATCTTTTATTTTTCAAAATTTGCATGTTATTGGTAGGTGTGGTGGTGCACACCTTTAATCCCAGTGCTGGGAGGCAGATACGGGTAAATCTCTTGAGTTGGAGGCCAACTTGGTCTAATAGTGAGTTCCAAGTCATTCAGGGCTACGTACTGAGATCCTGCCTCAGAAAAGCCCCAAACTGAGGCTGAGGGGTTAAGAACACTGGTTGCTCTTGCAGAGGACCTGGATTTAGGTCCTAGCACCCACATGATGGCTAAGCACCATCCTTAACTCCAGTTCCAGGGGATCTGACACTCTCTTCTGTCTTCACAGACATTGTACCACATGGGTGCATTTACATAAATGCAGGCACAATGCTCATACACATGAAATTAAAAAAAAAAACTAGCAAAAACAAAACAAAAAACCCTCAAACATTTTATTTTAATGAATTAAATAATTTAGTATGTGTATGTGTGTGGAGGCCCACATGTGCCATGGCAAGTGTGTCGAGGTCAGAGGACACCTTGAGGGGAACCAGTTTTCCTCTGTTATCATGTGGGTCTTGGAGATTATACTCAGGTTATTGTCAGTCTTGGTAGCAAGCACCTTTATCCACTGAACGTCTTGCCATCTGTGAGCTTCATTAAAAAAAAAATCTGAATGAGAATCATAGTGAGATGTTGTGAAGAACCAGTGAAGTAGTGATCCTTAACAGTCAGCATTGGTAGCCATTGCCCTTATTACCAGTAAGGGCAATTGACAGTTGCTGACCTCTAATTCAAGGTTAAATGAATACTGTGTTGCTTATGGAATTACATGTTTTTTAACTGGTTCCAACTTACTTGCTTTTTTAACATTAGCTAAGAGAACACATTTTAATCTTTTTAAGAGAACAGCACTTACGACTAAAGAGAAAATTTCTTTCACATGAGAAAGAAGTATATTTTGAATTATAGTTGGTATCTTGATATAGATGTAAGATAAAGCATCTTAACTGGTAATGTTCATATGTTCACACTCATTCCCTGCCTTTATTGAGATGTCTCTGTTACTGCCTTATATCTTTCCCTGGTTTCCTCAGAATTCCTCGGCCAAACTGGCCCTCTGGAGTGCTTTCCACTTTTCCTCCTCAGTACTGGTTTTTTCAGGATCATCCTAACCTTGCTTTCTCAGTCTACCCTTCTGGGACTTTTAGTCCCAGGTTTCACAGGGAAGTTAACTGATGTGGGAAGACACAGCTACTGTGGTTGGCGCTGTCCTCTAGGCAGGGGTCCCAGACTGTCTGAGTGGAGAAATCCAACTGAGTACAAGCAAGTGGACATGTATGTACTCAATTCTCTCTACTCTTGACTGTAGATGTGATGTGTGACTAGCTGTTTGGAAGTTCTTGCAAGACATGCCCACAGGCCAACCCAATGAAAACAATACCTCCTCGAGACTTTTCTCTCAGTTGATTCTATGTTATATCAAGTTGACAATTAAAGCTAATCATCACACTCAGGAAGGTAGGAACTATGTTGTTTTGTGGTTCATTATCGGTGTCGAGCGCCTAATAGAATCTTAGCACTCAGTAGATGTGGGGTGTGTTATGTATGTGCCTAGTACATGGATATTGTTCTGGTGAGTGAGTATAACAGGTACAGTGGAGACTGTTAAGGTAAAGCTCATTTAGTTCCTGACCAGTCTTACAGAACACAGTTAAATAGTACCTTAGGAGGAGTAGAGAAAACAGAAGCTTAAAGGAAGATAGAGTCACTCTGGGAGAAGTCCAGGTGTCTTGTAGGAGATGCCATGTCTATATCTCCTGAGATATGGGTGAGAGAGGGGGGGAAGGGAGAGAAGTGGGGAGTCAAGGAGGAAAAGGCATGCAGGTTGGCTTGAAGGAATGGTGTGAGCAAATCTTGGAAAGTTCAGCAAGGCTCTGGGGAAAGAAATCATGACTTGGCTGGGGCCTAGCAGGCTTGCAGGGAAGTGGTGGGTAGGCAGTCAGAATGTATGTCAGAACCAGGTGGTGGCAGGCATCCAGTGCCAAGCGAGGCACTTGAGTGGGCTTGTAGGAATAGGATGGGGGGTGTTGGTCTTTGAACAAGCTTGTGATGGGATTTGCCCTGTGCTGAGAGAATGGTGTTCATTGTCCATTTGAAGTTTGACAGGAGATCAAGCATTGTGGGAAGAAGGGGGCTAAGTGAGAGCCTAGGAGAGGCCATATAGTGAGAAGGGAGAGAACACTGATGGGATCTGGTCACTGGTTAGACTCAGAAACTGGGACAAGGGGAGACAGAGAGTTTAGTGGGATTTTGCATCTTGAGCACCTGAGAAGGTGAAAGCACCGCACATGGTGCCTAAGAAGTGTGGGAAGTTCAGTAAATGTCAGTTCTCTTTTCTGTGCCAGAAACAAGGAGCTCAGGTGGGAAGAGGAGGGAGCCAGCATAGCATTCTGGTGGCACGGAATAGCAGGTGACTGGAAGAGCATGAGTGGAGATGCACAGGGAAAGTGGTGAATGTTGCCTTCCTAGAGTCATTGCTGGAGCAGGGTACAACGAAGGGTGGTGGTGGGGTGGGATTGTCTTCCTTTGAAGTGAGAGGAGGGGATGGTGAGCCAGGTGAAGATCAGTGGAACAGTACAGGAGAAGGAAACTGAGAGCACAGCGATGTGGAAGTCTTGGTTCTTGAAAGTGCCCCTGGATTGACTTGGACCTTGGACTGGACTGCCATGTCAGCCTGGAATCTTTGTTACTCCTGTTTCCTAAACCTTAGTACTTCCTTAGGTCCAGGTAGTGCCAGCTAGTGCTATCTCCCAAGGGATGGTGTGGACAGATTGCCCCAATATAAGTGCTTGCTCTGGTGCTGAGAGGGCCACTGTATGGTGCCTGGCAGAGCGCACTCTTCCCCTATGGCAGAGGTGGTGGCAAGTGGATGTGTAAGGGTTGTTCTCTTAGGGTCAGCTGTATCAGCACTGAAAGACTCAGATATCTTGTCTAAAATTCCTTCACATGTCTTGAGATCTGCTTGGACTTTAGGGCTTCAGAGGTCATTTTAACTTAACCTGTGAACTGTGACAGGTTGTCTGCTCTGAGCTTTAGGATTTAGCAATGTTAGAGGGATCACAGGAATATCAAAATGGGCTCTGAGGTTCTGCTTTCTCTCCCTTAGTGTCATCCAGTCCCCTCTGTAAGATTGTGGTTTTTGTTCCAGCATTTGTTAGGAGTTCTGACAGCTTGGCTCTTGGCAGACTCAGTTCTGTGTGTCCCGGGAGTGAGTCTTCTCTTCTACCCCACGTGTGACCACAGAGTAGAATGCCATATACCAATTACTGCTTTCAAAAATGACTAGTTTATAACTTTGTCTGTGGCCTGGGCTCAAGCCAGTCCCAAGTGATTCTCCTTCTAGCCAGACACGCCATGCCTTGTCAAGGTGGCCCAGCCTTTCAGCCCTTTACATCTGCACAGCCTTATTTCTTGGTGCTGTGCCCAAAGGTGTGGCATTGCTGGCTGGGGTCAGGAACTAGCCAGGGAAGCAGGCTCTGAACTCTGGTGAAGATGAAATGAGGTCATAATTATGCAGGGTCTGGTTCATGTGCCATACTTAGTGGCTGTTAGCTGAGGCTGCCCTGATTCTGACTCTGCTCATCAACAGGAGAGAGGAACTCCAGGTAGCCATGTGTCATTTCTTCCCTGTGGCACCTCTCACTTGGAGTCATGTGCAGAGACCCTCATTAGAATACTTTTTCTCTGCCCCTGTGATAAAGTTCAAGCACAGTTCTTGCCAGGCGTGGTGGTGAACACCTTTCATCCCAACACATAGGAGGCAGAGGCAGGTGGATCGCTGTGAGTTCAAGGCTAGCCTGGTCTACATAGTGAAGACAAAAAAAAAATTCAGGCACCATTCTTGCTCAGGGCGTGTCTAGGAAGATTGTCCATCTTAGCTCCAGGGTGTTCTTTCAACTTCTACTTTTAAAAAATTGTTATTTTTTCAAGTTTATGTATATGAATGTATTGCCTGCATGTATATAAGTGAATCCATGCCATGCAAAGCCTGCAGAGGTCAGAAGAGGGTGTCAGATCCTCTGGAACTGGAGTTTTGGATGGTTGTTAGCTGCCATGTGAGTGCTGGGAATTGAACACAGGTCCTTGGCAAGAGCAGCTAGTGCTCTTAACCACTGAGCCATCTCTCCAGTCCCTCTACTTGTACTTGAACATCTGATGTTCAGGACTGAGCATCACAGTGAATTGTAGTTAGGGTGATTTGGTTACAAGGAACAGCTAACTGCCTGCTCAAATTAGCTGAAGCCAGATTATCTCATGAACCCTGAAAGCAGGGAGTAGAATGCTGAGATATCTCATGCTCCCTGAGGGCAGGAAGTACTCTCACCTGAAGCCAGGGGTTAGGAACTCAAGTTGTTAATACTTTCTCCCTGTTGCTGATGGTATCTCCTCACTGCCTGTTGTGGACTGGCTTCTTCTGCTTCAGCCATGAGCACAAGGTAGAAAGAACCTGGCGTGTTCCTTGGTTTGTATGTCCAGCATCAGTTAAGAAGTTTGGGCCCTATTTACAAATTCTTCAAAGAGAAACAGACCTGCTCAGCTAGGTCACCTCTCTACTCTGGTCTGTATATCAAGGAGCTGGGGCTGAGGAAGGGTGTGTGGCAGTGAGCATGCCTTGAGCAGCAGCAGCTCTAGGTATCTGGACAGACCACCACCTTTGCCCATGGCATAGTTATTGTCCTTCTGTCCCTTGCTCTTTTCCCATGGCATAGTTATTGTCCTTCTGGCCCTTGCTCTTTTTCCCATGGCCTGCTCTGCCAGGCATATAGAGACTGAGGCTCCAAACCAGCTCTTATGGAGTTCTTCAGAATAGCCATTCCCCGGCATCTCAGGCTATGCATGCCTCATATAGTCCCTAGCTGGTTCCAGATTTCTCAGTGATATGCTGTTTCTTGAAGAGGGTGTATACTCGTACACTTGATATGGGAGATGACTGTATGTGGTACAGTAACAAAATATTTTATATTGATGATTACATATTTTATTTAGTAAACATAAACTAGGAATCCAGCCCACTTTCACATGTTACATATGAAATTTCCTCCTATGATATAGGAAATGGGCTATAGGGAGACCTTGTCTCAAAAGACCAAAAAAAACCCAAAACTGAACAGTATGAATTTGATGTAAAAGCAAAGGTGGGATGTATGGGGGGATTGAAGATGGGATGTGTCTAGACCAGTGGACTTCAGTGAACCAATGGGAAGGCTTCCTGTCTGTGAAGCCCTTGAAGTTATGGGCAAAATCTTCTGTGTATTTGTCTGCTTTTTTTTTTACTTTGCTGTTTTAGGTAGCTAGGTCTTTGCTTTAAAATTTTTAATATGCATCAGAATTTTCTGGGTGGTTTATTGTAGTTTCCTTCCTCAACAGTTTTGTTGTCATATTTGGAATGGCAGCTGTGAATGTACTTTTCACAAACCTTGGGTGACAAACAGGCTGTTCTTGGCCATCATGTGGAGGAGTATTGCTTAGTTAAAGAGACTCCAATGTTGAGAATCCAATTCTGACCTGTTCTAATATCCTTAAGATTTTTTCACAGACTGATAAAATGTTCTTGTCAAGAGCTTCTGAGATATTTGGACAAAATGTTGCCAGATATATTTATATGACAAATTATTAAAAATTTTTTAGTAAGGTGTTTCTTTTTTCTTTGAACAGCTGTATTGTGTTTAGATTTGGCTTTTTTGGTCCAAGATGTTAAAAAAGAAAAGTGTGAGGCTCAGGAGCTAAAGGCTTGGATGATCTTAAATCTGGTGTGTTAGAGAGATATGTCTTGCCATACATCCTGTTTAACATAAAGGCAACAGTGAGCAACAGTGGAAGTCACCTCTGTGGTTCTCAGACAGCAGGTGTATATCTGTGGGGCAGCAGGGCAGGCTGAGTTGGACTTAGTTCATCTATTTAGAGAAAAGAAAATTATTTTCTTCTCAATGGTTCTCGATTTCTGGAATTTCATAGAGGCCATAATAATAATAACATAACTGATCATCAACCCTTTTTAAGCCACTGTAGAATGCCAGGCACAGCATGTATGCATTTTCATTGCCTTTCAGAAAAGAGAAATGGAATCTCTTCTTATTACAGATGAGGTAACTAGCAGGAAAGCTGACATGGCTGTTTTCTGCACCATGGCCTAGGTTAGACCTTGTTTCCTGGGAAGGCTATGCTAGGAAGTGATGGGATTAAGCAGCTTTGGACAGGCAGGATGCTATTAATGGAAAGGAAGACTCTTTGAGGTTGGGCTCAAGCTAATAATGAGAGAACTGAATGCTGGAGCCAAATTTCAGAGCTCTCTGAAGTGTTTTCTTTGACTTTCCATCTTTAAGGGGTCTACTATGTTACTATGGATCAAGGTAAGAAAGGCTGAATTGCCTACGCATACCCCGGAGTGGTCAAAGTGTCTTTCCACTTCATCTCACCACTGGGTATTATGGGGTTGACAGTAGTTAATGACGAACTTCTTAAGGCATAGCTCCTTATTGTGGAATTCATGCTTCTTCAGTGGTTCCTTCCATGGCTTATACTAGAGTTGTGAAATTTCATGGCTGTGATCCCTCACCTGCAAATGCATATGCCTATTTTTCTGGGCAGTTGAGCCTTTGGCTTCCTCTATATTCCCAGAGTCATCTGTAACTATGAATGGATGGCTCTCTGTAAGGGGAATGCACCATCACTGGATTGTGGTTGGATGATCTGGGTCCTTGCTTTTCAAAGCATGGTTCATGGACCAGTGTCATCAACATCATTTGGGATATTTGTTAGAAATGTGGTCATGGTTTCCATCTGGTATCCACAGAATTGGAGTTTACCAAGATACCCAGGTGATTTGTCTGAACATTAAAATTTGAGGTATACTTGGTCTGATCAACTTCCCCATCTGGAGAGTTAATTTCCAATGTATTTCTGTGCTAAGAGGAATTTTTAAGAAAAGCTGTGTTTCCTTACAGCTATATTTAGAAAATAGGATGCTTCTAAGTATAATATTTCTTATTTTTGTCCTCTAGATATTGGTGCTTAGTTGATCATAAATTGAGTCATAATAGATAAAGGGATTTTGACCTACACTGGTCATTTAACACCAGCTGTTAGCTTAACCAGTAGCAGTTGACCTAACCTTTTGAAGGAGATAAAAAATTGAAGGTAATAAAATATTATCTGTTAACCTCCCAACCCCCACCCAATAAGTTATTCCTTTTAGAATTTTCATCCTGACTTGGATGGAAATGATTGCTGTGACTTCTCGACTCGTTATGGTTATCTTGGAGTGGTCTTGACTAGACCTTTCTCTTTCTCTTCTTTTGCCCAGAGTTGGCTCACGCTTCATTGCATTGCACTAACTTTTGATGAATTGTCAACAATAGGGCAGTTTAGTCTTACATTTGCCCAGAGAGTTGTTTGATGACTCATCTTCACAGTCAATAAATGTAGTCAGCTGGATGTCCATGTACTTTAGTGTTGTGATTGTGTTTTCTGGCTATATACACACTGGACTCTGTTCATCTCTGAAGGGGTAGGCTGCTTTCATTTTGGTGTATGTTGGTCTGGCAGCTCCTCTAGCTAATGCTGAACTCTAAACCATTGTTGAACATTAACTCTCTGTGGGTGAAAATGCTGCAAAGTCAAATCGTAGTAGAAGGGAGCAAATCCAATGTAGTGCATCCCCAGTATACCCTCAGCCCAACCCAGCGTTTACTTGATTCATGCCACAGCTAAAATCCATTCTGAATTACAGCTTACGTTCTAATATTACAATTTAGGTATTTGAACCATTTGTGTATGCTTAGTTTTGTTCCATATCTGGAACCTTGGGGGCCTTATTGGTTACATGAACATGTCCCCAGCAGACTAGGGCTGTTGACGGCTGAGCCTCACATTATTCCCTTTTGAGTCCCTAACCTCTAGTGTGGTGCTCAGCACGTGGGGAAGGTGGATAGTGAGTGAGTACTTGCTGAATGACTTGAGTAGATAAGCCCTGTAGGAATCAATAAAGGTGCTGGCTCATCAGAGAGCTCTCATTTATTGAAGTATTGATGGTGTTTACTATGGCAGTTGACATTTCTTGAGTGCTGTCTATGAGACTAGCACTGTGCTTGGCACTTGTCATTCTGTGGTTTAATTTTCTCAATGACCTTTTGGAGCAGGTGACATCACTCTTCCCATTTTACAGCTGAGCAAACTTACAAAGTAACTTGGCTAAACACCATTCCGCTGGTGAAGGTGGAGCAAAGCATCGAAGCCCTGGCTAGTGACTTCAGAGCTTGTGTTGAGCACATGAGCATTTCAGGCTCTTACTGCGAGGCCATTGACTCTTCAAGAGCATGGGATACATGGAGCTATGTTTTCTGCATTTACTTTACATGGTGATCTACATACAGATCAAGATGTTGGCTGCCCTACAGTCTGGTAGAAGCCCCTCCCTTCTGGGTGTTTCTCCCTCTGCAGAAGTAAAGGCACAGTGGCTGGGTGCATTCCCAGTTCTAGCATTGTCTACCCTAAAGTCTGGCTACAAGGACTCTGTGACCTTAGACATTGCTCTCTTTGTTCTGGCACAAGCTGAGTCACCTTTCCATAATCTAATGTTAGGGACAAACTGATCTCAAAGCACTGATCAGAGTATTGTGGAGGGAACAAATCCTGCTTCCCTCTGTAAGACACAAAACTGGGTCTTATTTGAAATATAATTTTAGATTACCCTAAAATTCGGTGTTCTGCTCTCTTGCTGTAATAGGAATGTCATGGTATGTGGTTTAGCATGCACTTGACAGCAGTAATTGCTTGTGAAAGAGTCTAGCTTGCTGGTAGTTATTTAAAGGCAAGTCACCTCTTCACTGCTTTGGGCAAAATGATTTGTTCTTTCACAAAGCCTGTCTTGCCAGAGTTCTGTTTAAAAGTGGGCATCTTATTTGTAACCCTGAAAAAGATCTTTCCTTCTTGTAGTTTATACAAGGTTATAAATGAGTATTGTAAAGAGTTTGGGACTATTCACTTAATTTCCTGTGGTCCTGAACTGAGTGTGACTCAAGCACATTTTGGGACAAAGTCCATGATTAGTTTTATATCACATTTTTTGTTTGTGAAAGACTTAAAAGATTACAAATGTTTTTTGGTGTACTCTGGCTAGAGTTAGCCTTTCCTCTGTTGTATTCATAGCTGTGTCCTGGGATATTTATAAGTCAGGTTCCTGGAGTACATGTTATTGCTTATTGAGCAGAGCTCTGCCTGCTAGTTAGTCCTTGGTGTTTGACAAAATGGGAATATTGGAAAATCCCCAGGTCACTAAGTCTGGAATTGTGGTCTCTCAAGGTTGTTCCTTATTAACATCTCACATATTCTGGGTGGTGGGACTTGGTGGTATGGGGGCTTGGTGGCCCTGGTACCTGCTCATGTAGGTGACATACCACAGGGCTGCAGCCCTCGAAACAACAGTTGTGAAAGCTCCAGAGTGGGTGTCCTGGCAGGAGAGCCAGACAGGCGATTCCCCAAATTACTACCGATGTGCAGTGTTTGCTCTCTGGTGCCAGGCAGTGTGGAGCTGGGCAGAATTAGGAGGCTGCAAAGATGGGAGGGGAGGCTGCGGGCTGCCACTGCTCTACTTGAAACACTCATGGCAAGTGGTCCTCAAAGTGGTTACTTGGTGGTACTTCAGAACATACAAACAGATAAGCTACAACTACAGCACACCTTCCTATAATAGACTTTTGGAGACCCGGTTAACAGAGCACATAGAGTGTCACTGGAAATCCTAGATATTCAACAAATGTACAGGAAGTATTTAAAAAAATTGAGATAGGATTTCCTATCTCTATAAGTAGCTGAGGAAGATCTAGAACTACTGATCCTCTGTCTCCACCTCCTGAATGATGGGTTGCAGGTGTGCACCTGTTTATGTGGTGCTGGGGATCAAATTCAGGGATTCCCACATGCTAGGCAGCTAGGCAAATAACTACCAATTAATGGCCCCAGCTCATAGGAATTTTTAAAAAAGAATTGGGGAGAATCTGTTAAATATTAATTGCAACCTCTGTAACTACACACAAAAAATGGGCTTATACTTTTGCTGATAACTAGTAAAAACAGGTCAGTCTCCTTTTTTCCTTTATAATTTTCAGCGTTTCCTATATGTGAGGTTCTGTACTTCCCTACAAGAAGAAAAAGAGGTGCCTCTCCTCTGCTGCGAGCTTAGGTAATAGATTCAGCCAAGTAAAGTGGTGGTGAAGAATACTATTTTTTATGTCATCTTGGGACCTACAGCAGTGTCTCCTTGAGGGTTTAGCTGTAAGGATTTAAATCACTTAATATATTTAATGTGCTTTTAACAGTATCCGGAACATAGTCCATACTGTTATTGCTTCTGCTGCCATCACGCTATTGATGAAGAAGGCTTTTTACTTTTTCAGGAAGCCACTTATGCCTCCTCCTAATGGAAGTGGGCATGGCATGGTGATGGTCCTACGGAGCTGGAGACTTTGAGGGTAGAGCCTCAGGCTGGTTGCTTCTCATTACCCTGCCCAGGAAAGGGCTCATGTCAACAACGTCTCCATGGAGACTGCCTGGACTTTAAAAGCAGAATTGGCTCCTTTGATTAAGTTTCTTCCCTGCCCACAGGCCACCTAAAGTTCAAAGTAGTATTATTTTTTTTATTGTATTTCCTTAGTGGGATGATAAATTCCTCCCAGGACATTCAGGACAATTTTTTCCTTTCCTTTTTTTCTTTTCTTTTGAAAAGCTGAATTGGCCACAGGGACTTAAAGATAAGAGACGTGGTTAGGGGGCCTGTATTCTAGGAGATATTCTGAAAAGGCTTTTCTGTCCAGCTGAGATTCCAGAGCAAAGAGGAGGAAACTTTTCTGAGCCAGGAAGCATCATTTATCTGTGTCCTTGATGGAGTCAGCTCTCAGATACAGTCTTAAGTCTGTTGGTAACATTGTTGCTTTTCTTCTGTTTTCTGCTGGGCTGGGACTTGAGGAACTCTGCACAAGGCTGCTGTAGGTATTTAATTTCCAGTGGCCATGGAGAGATGGTGAGGAAGCAATCAGAAGACAGGGTTTATCACAGAATTGCTAACTAACAAGGAGAATTATCTCTGCATCATTTATAAAATCCCAACACTCTTACACTCTCACAAGGCTGTTAAAGACTGGTGAGATAATGTTGAATTTAGGGATTAATTTGAGAGCAAGGGAACATGAATTTTGTTTAACTTGCATGTCATATATTTAACGAACCAGTAAAACTAATACTTCCTCTATTGTTGGGGAGTGGATTGCTGCTTTGTAAGCCAAATTTCCAGAGAAATGAATGTTGGTCATATGCTTGTCCTGGGGCTGCAAGGCTCTAGGTTTACATCATTAACTCATTTAGTCCATGCCCATGCCACAGTTCCACTGCATAGGAATCACTGTACCCACTGGCAGAGCAGGAAATTAAAATCTAAGAGCACAGGACAACTTTAGATTTACCACAATGAATTTCACTCATTGAATTGCTATTTACTGGGTGTCCACTGTGCACTGGGTGTCCACTGTATACAGGCTGTCCTGGTGAGCAAATCAGACAAGTTGTCCGTAGGATCCTTCAGGCACCTTCAGGATCACCTGCCTCTATATTATGTTCTTTCTCAGAATTTTAGTGATGGAAGGCACAAGGCTCTCTGAACATTCCTGATGTTTGGTGATTTCCCCGAATTCTTGGCTACATAACTGAGTTGGCATAACTTACAGGCTAAAGCTCTGAGCAGCCCAGGTACTTTCGTTTCTTTCTGCCAGCACCTCTGTCTTTTGCTATTACAATTTTCAGGACTTGAAAAAATTTGAAGTACTCGATAAAAACCTGGTGGAAGTATTAGGTATGTCCCTGATTTTTAAAAACTGGAGAGGCTGCAGCAGAAGTCCATTCTTCTTGATGACTCAGGCCTGTCATCATGTGCCTCATTGATGTGCCATATGATTTTGAGTCTACACACTTTGGTATTTATCTTTTTCCTCTAGTTGCCAATTGTATCCTCACCATGGTCACTGAGTTTCTTGCTAAGTGCCCCACTCTGCTTCCAATGTACTGTAAGTGAGGAAACCAAGCTTCTGGGATTTATACTGTTTTCTGTTGCATGAAAATCAGGAAGTTGCTGGCTGAGACCTGAGGAATGAGAGTATATGGCTTTGTGCCCAGCCCCTGATGTAGCTGGCCTCTGTTATTGGTTATAGTATGTCCTGTGTCCTGTGATTATGGTCTGAGGACAGTCATGGACTATGCTGAGGGACTGAGAGCTCAGGTACTAGAGTCCGGTAGCCTTAGACTAAATTTTTTCCAAACTACTTATGAATTTGGAATCTGAGTCAACTCCATATTTCTGACCCAAAGTTCCCTTGCCTTGGCACAACAGCCTTCTGTAAGTAATCTTCTTTGTTGTTGGTGGTAGTATGACACTGCTTGAAACCCTGTGCATATGTACATTTTGTGGTGCTGTTGTAGAGACTGGGCTGCATGGCCAATGACAGTATTCAAGCAGCTGTGTAGATTAGATGTTAAGAATATGAGCTCTAGGGCCAAGAAGGCCGCATTCCATCTTCCCTGCAGAGACTTCACCAGGATGACTTGGTCAGGTCAAATGTCCTCTTTAACATGGTTATTAATAGCACTTGTTTCTCAAAGCAAGCCCAGTTTGGATATGGCCACCCAGAATATAGATCACACACATTTCTTTGGTACCTTGGCTAATGACCACCAGCTTTCAATGTGAGGCTGTCCCCTCTTTCATCCAATTAGGAAACATGGTTCTGTGGATGGTTGTCAGAATTCCTACCCTTGTTCATTTAAAAACACCACAGGTCTGTAGAACAGAGGGCACTTGAGATTGTCCCCCACTGTGGAGAAGAGAGAGAAGCCATGTGCTCTAACTGGTATCCACTTACTTGCCACACAGGATTGAAAAAAACAACACAAAAATCCTCCAAGGCTGAATGACTAATATCAGATTTGATAATTAGGAAGAATGCAAAACCTAAGAGAAGTAAATTGTGGACTTCCCCAATGTCATCCTCAATTTCATCTGGACAAGCAAGTAATGGTGACTAAGAGAAAGGGTGCCCAGGAACATCTGACTGTCCACTGCTCCTTGCTGTCTGCTGTATTGGCCTAACATTTTCAGTTTGTGACTCTGTTATTCATATTTTTTTTATTTTTTGGATAATCTCATTATGTAACCCTGACTGACTTGCAACTCACTATATAGACCAGCCTGGCTTTGAATTCACAGAGCTCTGCCTGCCTCTGCCTCCTGAGTTCTCCAGCTAAAGGCATGTGGCTAAAAGGTGGGTGGTTTTGCCCTTATGAGAAGGGTGATTGGTATGAGGAAGTACTGGACTAGGGTGAATCTTTCCAAGTCTGTCTATGTTGTCATTTCCCTAGAATGTTAGCCAAGCCTCAGGAACGAAGCATGTGGGGATGTTATTCATGTTCAATAAATGTCAAAAATCATAACAGATTTATGGGTTTGAAAAGCCAAGGAAACTGTTATTAGAGTTTGTTGTAAGACCAAAATTGCTAATATTTTTTTTCTGAACCTTTTAAATAAAATAGCTCATTACTATCAAATATGGCTTAAGTATATAGCTGAGAAGTAAGGTGATTTATGTATCTTTTAGTTAGTGTGTGTATGAGTGACTGAGGCAATGATTAAAAATGATTTTGTGGGACTGGAGAGATGGCTCAGTAGTTAAGAGCACTGACTGCTCTTGCAGAGGACCTGGGTTCAATTCCCAGCATCCATATAGCAGAGGACCTGGATTCAATTCCTAGCACCCATATAGTGGCTAAGAACCATCCTTAACTCTAGTTCCAGGGTAGCTGATGCCCTTTTCTGACCTTCACGGCATTGCATGACACGGGTATACTGACATACATGCAGGCAATACATTCTTACACAGAAAAATTAAATATATATTAAAAAATGATTTTGTGCTGATAATGGATTATGGTAGAGAGTAGGAAGAGTAGGTAAAAGATTTCCTTTTCATGTTAAATTTCCCCAGGTTTGAGATAGTTCTTATATGTCACAACAGATGTTCTATTTGGCCAGAATTGTGGTGACCCCTGAATGAAGACTTGAGTGATTAAATTAATGATCTTGTAAACTTAGATTCTTTAATTACTGCAGCTGTGCAGGTGGATAAGAATGATCAGTCTTCAAAAAATGTTACTGATCACAGCAATTTGCATTGGGATTAATTGACTAGCCTGGTTTTCTGTGTTTTTTTTTTTTCCTACTCAGTTTATGTGGGAGACAAAGAAAAAGAGAGAGGGAGGTGTTAGAAAGAGTAGCAGGTAGACAGAGGGAGAGAATGAATGTGCAGCACCTGGGAGGCAAATCTGTTTGCTCTCAGGAATACTTTGGCCACTGTCATTAGTCACCCAGCCAGACTCTTCCACACCCCATCCCTCTCGGTTTGTATAATTTTCCTTGATATCTGATTCCACCTACATGCCTGCTCTCACATCTCCATAGCTACATCAAAATATGCATGAGAGGTTTGTTTTTTTAGACAGGCAAATATGACCTTGTAGATGTGCTGCTTTCATTGCTAAGTTCTACACAGAATGCTCTAGATTTCTATTTTGTTAGCACCTACCATGTAGGGTGGTTGTCAGGATTAAAGATGATCGTCCATATACAGTTCCTGTCATGATACAGGGCACACCTAGGTGCTTAGTTAGTCAGTGTCTGTCTCTGATACTTTATGGTATTTCTTGTTTTGCTGTCTCCACTCTGTTGAAATAGTTTCCTTGCTGGTTTCAATGATCATATAGGTGCTGGATGCAAATGCTCTATGTGAGTCATTTGATGCCTCTGTATCTCTTGCTTATACTGACCACTATGTCCTGGAAGTATTTTTCTTCCCTGACTTTCATGGTACTGCATTATCTTGGTGTTCTTCCCAATTTTCTTGCTCTTTTTAAAATTTTTCTCTATTGTATTTTGCTTGCCTCCACCCCAGCTAGAGAAATGGTCTCAGTTTCTGTGCTCTAGGTTTCCTCTGCTAGCTTATTTACACGGGTGATAATTTGGATATCCATCTCCTGACTTCCTTCCTTCATAGGATTCCATGCATCTCTTTCCAGGTGGCAGCCCACCACCACATGCCTCCTGATAGCTCAGCTCCAGCAGGTCTCAGATACCACCCCCACCTCCCCACCTCCTTGCTCACGTTCCTGGTGTTTGGATGATGCTGTTCTTTCTTTGACCCTCCCCTTATTTTACCTTAGCACTATCTTTGCCCTTCTCCCTTCATCCAGTCCGTAGCACTTTCCTATGGATCAGATCTTGATGATGTCCCAAGGATCTACTCTTTTCTGACTTTCTCTACAGCTGGCATCATAGTTGTTCTTGATCTCAGCACTCCTGTAGTCATTTGCTTGCTGTTCAATTGCTTTTAACAGTAGTTCTCACCTCCCATGTTTCTCTGAGTTCGGATCTCTAACACTTATGTAAAGAAGTTGGGTGTAGTGGCACATGCCTGTAATCCTCTACACACATGCAAACATATATGCACGAATGTACACTTGCACCCACACACATGTGCATACACACAAACCCACAAACATATACACACATATACAACTCATATTGATGTGATTTTAAATGTCTGTATACCACTTTTACTTTATACATATAGAAAGTTATCTCTTTCAATATTCAGTGACTTTTTTGACATAGGTATGTGTGTTTGGGGTGTGTGTATGTTTGTGTGTTTGAGTTCTTGGCTTTCATGCATATGGGCATGTGTGTATGTGAGTGAGTGAGTGAATGTGTATGTAGGCCTAAACTTGATGTTGGGTCTCTTCCCCATTGCTCTTTATTTACTGAGGCAGGGTCTCTCATTGCACTTGGACCTTGCTGATTGCAGATAGTCTAGCTACCCAGCTTACCCCAGTGATTCCCTGTCTCTGTCTCCCCGGCATGAGGATTACAGATGGCTGCCATGCCTGTCTGGCTTTTTATATGTGTTATGGGTGTCCGAACCCTGGTCTTTATGCTGTGTGGCAGATATTTTATCCACTAAGCCATCTCTCCAGTTTTCTTCTCTCTTTTTTTAAAAAATAACTTTTTAAAGATTTAAAAAGTATTTTATTTATTATTATTTATGTGTGAGTGTAGTGCCTGCATGTATGTAAGTGTACCCATGTTATGCAGTGCCCACAGAGGTCAGAGAAGTCAGTGAGATCCCCTGCAACTGGAGTTACAGACAGTTGTTAGCTGCCATGCGAGTACTGGGATCTGAACTTCAGTTTCTCTATGAGAACAGCCAGTTCTCTTCACCAAGTCATCTCTCCAGCCTGTTTTTAAAGATTTTGCTCTACATTTTTTGTACACATCTTTTTCTTAATTTAAAATACTTTTCTCCACAACAGATACTAGAAGAGGAATTACTTGGACAAAAGGCACAGATGTTTTTAGGGGCTTTGGAAATGTTCTACCAACTACAGACATTAATTGAGTCATTTTGTGTATGAACAAGGTCTGTTTTGACTTTGGCTCTGGGGGTTTGAAGGGACACCCAGAGTGTTTGTAACAGAGTGTTGGTGATGTACCAATTGGAATCTCAGAAGACCTTCAACTTTGTAAGTAATTTACATAGTTTTTCTGAAATAGCATGAACATTTCAAACCAACACTTTGAAACCCCTATGACCTTGGAATCAGAAGACTTTCTGGTGTTTGGAGTCATGTTTATATTCATAACTGAGACAGTCCTGCTTTTGAAGGAAGACAGATAATATTTAACAAGCCATGCTCAGCTTTATAAGCTAGATTTGTGTGTGCTGTGCGAGTGTGATTCTGGGGAAATTTTGGTTAGTAGACAAAAATTGTGAGCATGACCATTTATTTCCTTTAGCTATACCCCTGGGTCTCAGAGTTTGGCCAAGAAGGACTTGTTCAAAACTCTTTAAAGTATAAGTCTAGCATATAGCTATAACAGTGTACAGATTAGAAGTATGCAACCTGATAAATCATCACAAATAACCACACCCATGTAATCGTTTCCCAAGACAAAAAGTAAAAGTAATTATCCCAGTAAGCTCCCTTTCTCTTCCCCATCCTTTCTCTCCTAACATAACCTAACTTAAGGTCCTGGAGTTCAAATAACTTAGATTTTTACCTGTCATTGAGTTTGAGTTTTTCAACTTGAGAAATTCATTTTTAAAGTGAAACACTACACAAAATCTGCCCGCACCCTTTATCTGTTGTTCTTCTAGGTCTTTGAGACTGGAGATGCTGACAGCATTTATTTTTTGGATTCTGGGCTGCTGGGTGCTGCTGTCAGCCTATTTTTGGTTCACTTATGCAGCTGCATTTGGGCTGGGCATCAGGACCTCACCCCATGTGGTCTCTCAGCCTGGGATTCTCCATCCTGTGGCAGTTCCAGGGCAGTGTTCCAGGGGCAGTGGTAGAAATTTTGCCTGATGCTGGAAGGTGCATTCACTGAGGGTCATTTTTGCCACATTCTGTGGACCAAACAAGTCAAAAGGCCAATCCAGATTTAAAGAAGTAAAGAAATCTATTCTATGTTCTGGTAAGAGAAGCAACAAACTCACGTTGCAAAGGACTACTTGTTGAAGAAGCCATTAATCACCATTGCACCCCATTGTGCAGCTATTCCTGTATAGAGCATGACTACTGCCTGCACAGAACGGTACAGCAGTGAGCCTCTATGCCACCTGGTTCATGTCCAGTAGTCAATGGACAGAGAAGACTTTTCTGAGTTAGTTTGGGGATATATTTATCTTTATCTGGTATCAGAAGATTGGATCAGAAGGGCTAAGGAGATGGCTCAGTTGGTAAAGTGCTTGTTATGTAAGCATGAGGACCTGTGTTCAATCCCCCAACACCAGTGTGAAAAAGCTAGGCATGGTGGCATGTGCCTGTAATCCTAGAGCTGAGAGATAAGGACATGAGGATACCTAGGGCTTGCTGACCAGCCAGCCTAGCTGAATTGGTAAGCTCCAGTTCAGTGAGAGACCCTGACTCAAAAAAGAAAAAAGGTACAAAGTAATCAAGGAAGACAATGACATTAACCTCTGGCCCTGACTGTGTGTGTACACACATATGCATACACATAGGATTTGATCAATTTGATAAGATACCTACTTTTTTTATTGCTCTATTTTTTTAATCAAATTAATGTTTAATGAATCATTTTCTAGATATTTCTTCATTATTTGAAATACCTTTCCTTATCTCTTGAATTGATTTAAAGGTAATTTAAATCAATTTAAATTTTCTGGGGTTGAAAGTGGTGCTCTTTCAAGCATGTTGTTCCTTGAACAGTGCGGGGAGGAGGGTTATGGTATGGAAACTTCTTCTCATTTCTTCTGGCTATGGATTCATAGTGGGTATTCGGGATGTCTTATTTTGCCTGACTTCTACATCCTGAAATCTGTCTCAAACTGAAATGCTCAAAGTAACGTCAAAGCTGTTCGGTATAATGAGTCTCTAAACAAGTTATCAGAAATACATGATCGACATATTGCCTAAATAGATGACTATAGGATGACTGGGCTTCATGTTTTCTTATTTTTTACCCAGTTGACCTTTCAGAACTGAGTAGACGGGTGTTTTGATTTGACTTGTGATTTGATAATGGCAATAGAAAGGAGTAAATCCTCCTTTCATGGGATGAGATAGGACTGTGTTCACTAGAGGTTTAATGAAGGACCTCATTGAACAAAATTGAGCATTTTCTGTGGAGGGAAAGCGCTGGATGTGGTGATGTGTATATATATATATATACACACATATATATATAAAATCTCATAAGGTTTGGGGGAACTAATATGGTTATTATATACTATGATGTGTTAGCATATTTCAGTATACAATAAAAGCACAAATTGTTTAGCTTTTGGTAGCAGTAAGGAAGAGGTGGATAACAATAGCTTTCATTGAGTTGATAACTTCATGGGCTCAGATTCTTCATTTATAAAAACTCATACAATCTTCATAAATCCTCATAGCCTTGATTCTAATGTTGCACCCTTTTATAGATCAAGAATTCCAGGCACAGAGAGTTGAAAAAATTTCTGAGCTAGTAAATGGCAGGGCCAGGGTTTAGATGCAGGCCAGGCCATCAGAGTCCATGCCTTTCTCACCTCTCAGTTGTGGCATCCTCATGGATGTTGACATGAAGTCTTAATTGTTGGAGCGCCAAAGCCAGGTTTCTGACCCTCTTCCAGAGTTCAGCCCTCCTCTGTCGTTAACCCCAGGGAGGGGTTATGAGCTGGCTGTGCCAAGTTGTTGCTTCACTGGCTATAATGATCTCTCTGGGGCTTTGACTTCTTAAGCTGTAGTTCATTCTTTGCCTCTGAAGAGAGGAGCTGGCCTCCTTAAAGTCCAACAGCTTTTCTCTCCCACAAGAAACCAGTCAAATAAAGCATTAGTCTCTAGAGGCATGCTCCTTTCTCCCAGTGGTGAATTCAGTGGGCTCTGGAGGGCAGGATCCCTGTGCCCTGGCTTGGGCTATGTTAATTAGGCCACTTGTCCTTGCTTCAGAGGATTAAGTCTCTAGGCACTGTTTGAAGGATTTACATTGGTTTTCCTTGGCTTCAGGAGTAATTTTGACACTTCTCGAAGGCTTTTGTTGTCATAGGAGAGGTTGGCTGTAGGCTTAAGATTGAACTGAAACTATGGGGTTCTTTCCACAGGATTGCTGAAGGAACTTAAAACTACACTAATATAAATTAGACTTTGGGGCTCAATTTTTGCTTTCTTCTTTCCCAATTGAGAAAAAAGTTGTAGTGAGATCCCATAGTAGACGTTTTATGCCTACTTTATTATTTCATTTAGCCTACGGAAGAGTTGCCTGTGGATGGTGCTACATCCTCTGCTTCACAGATGCAGACACCGAAGGAGGCTTTGCTAGCCCACCTTGGGGTGGGGATTTGGAAAGCAGCTCACATGGACTGTAGTCAGGGCTCAGGGTTATCTGATTTCAGATCCTGTCTTTTTTCCCGTATGACTTAGCCCATGCCACCCCACTGCCAAACTCTTTTAACGTCTCATAAAACAAAATTTGAGACCAAAGCAGTTTTTGTCTAAAAGCCATTCTGGGAACTTGTAGTAGGTGCTCTGTCTCCCCCTCCTTTTCCTTACCCCCACTTTCAGTTTGTTTTCTGAGCTCCCTGGTGAAGTAATGAGGTTTGGAGGCTCGAAGGCCTGGGATTAGGTTCCTTTAAAGTTACTTGGCAAGAGGAAACAAAAAGGAGACGTCATGAGAAAGTCTCCCATTGTATCTCTAAGCTCAGTGGAGGATATGGAAAGTTCTGTTCTTCCCATGAGAGGAATTAAGAAAGGCAAGAAAGAGCTTGGCAGAATTCTGCTTCTTCATCCACTCACACTGACCAACTTTAGTATGCTGTGCTCATTTTCCTGCTTGCCTTTTTTTCTTTTAGCTACCTATCTCATTCCTCCTACTAAATTCATCCTTTTTATAGGTTATCTTGTTGCTCTCAGCTTTCACTTGACCTTGACTTTGAGGTAGTTAAGAAGGCTTTTTAGAACCCTTTCAGGTCCCTCCTAGTGGGCTACCTTACTTGTCCTGTGTCCTGTTCTTTTGGTATTATGTGTAGTTGAGGAATTTAGGGGTAAACTGGTCTCTCTTTGCTCTGCTGTAGAAGAAAATTTTGCATGTGAAGTCACCATTAAGTAGTTTGTCAGATCACTGCTTTCTGCCACTACATTTTTGGCATCATGAATTATGAGAAGTTCTTGATTGGCAGTCTTAGTAAAGTTTATTTATACCCTAATTAATTTTTCTTTCTTGAGGTTAACTTAAGCAATATAAAACCATTTTGCATTTCCAGATGTTTAAGATGGAATCAGGCTTAAAGAATAGAAATATTTTTTCAGCCCTGAAGATCAAACCCAGAGCCTGGAGCATGCTAGGCAAACACATTTATCACTGAGCTATATCCTCAACCCAAGAACAATTCATTATGTATATAATTTCACACCAATATTCGAAACTTTCATTTTTCCCAAAGCTATATTGGTAGATGACAATCTGAATTGAAAATGTTGGCACCCTAACAAGGAAGCAAGTGTTGCGATTTCTTCCTTCTTTACTTGTATTCAGTGGAAATTGTAGCCAAACATATATTGTCTCTACCTTTTGACTGAATAAAAACAAAGAAATTCAATGGTTGTACATTTTCTACTATAATGGTCAAAGGCATGTTTGGAGCACAGGTGTTGGGGCAGGTAAACCCTGGCAGAATCCAGGCCCTGCCATTTACTGGCAGCGTTGAACCTTTCTGAGTTGGTTTTATTATTTCACATAACACCTGTACTTCAGCTGTTGTGAACATTAGAAATAATTAGGTGTATTGAATACCTGAGACAGTGTCTTGCCCACAATAGGAGTTAGTAAATGATTGCTCCTATATTTTGTTTCCTATAAATGTAGAAAACAAGCTAGTCTGAGAAATCTGTGTCTCATGTTGTAGAATCACTTTTGGAAAAAGAGATACTCTTTGAGTTACATAATTTGAGATGAAGACAAAGAGATGAGGTTCAGAGAAATTAAGTTACAATGTAAAATCTGTAGAACCAGTTAGGGGCAGATCTGACACTTGTATGCAGTACCTCTGTGATTTTTTTTTTTTTTTTAAATCTCATGTCCTCCTATTGCATTATAGCCCAGTTGATCCAGATATTTACCTCTAAGGCAATGGAATCATTTGGGGAGGAAGGGAAGTCCAGGTGTGTTTAGAAAAATACATTCCTAGACTCCACACTGATCAACGAATCAAATCTCCAAAGGTAAAACCAGGAATTGCATTTTAACAAACACCTCAGATGACTTGTATATGAGTTTATGTTTAATAGAGTTTGAGATGAGCAATGAGTTGGTTATGAATTTCAACCTTTTTTCCCTTTTGGTACACTTAATAATTGATCATCACAGTTCCCCAGGAAACATTATGGCCTTAGTCTTAGGAACAAATCCAAATGTGATGATATTAGTGATGATGATGCTAACTACTATCCATGGAATGTCAGATACGATTTGGACACCTGAAGAGTGCCTAACACACAGGAAGTACTTCAAAAATATTAGCTCTAATAACTCCATGTGACTGTCAAAGCAGTTCTCCTTAGGTTATTATTGGCTCCTTTATGAACACAGTAAACTAATGTGCAGAGAAGTCACATAACTTGCCCATTGTCACCCAATCAGCAAGTAGCAGAGGTGAAATCTACATTTCACCTACATTTGAAATCCTGTATACCAGATGCTAAAAATCGCTGTCGTATAGGAGACATTTCCTGTGAAACATTTTTTCACTAAATACTAAAAGCTAGAGGATTTTTCCCATTGAAAGAGTTCTCTTCCAGTTTGGATGGTACAGTCTGTTGAGATAGACTTAAGAGAAACTTCCTACAGGTAAATTATTTCTATTCTGACTTTTTAAAACCAAAACCTTCTGTGGTAAAGCTTTCTTGACAGTGAAGAAGGTGGTAAAAATAATTTGTTTAAGAGAGCAAGGTCTCCCTTTCAGCATCAGTTTGTACAAATGAAATAGAAAATAAAGAGCAAAAGTGGTAGCTGGCCAAAGAACTGGACTTTGCTGCTTCAAGTCTAAGGAGCCCAGAGACTTGGAATCTTGGCAAGTTTTGTGTGCTCTCTACTTTCCTAGTATTTCTGATGTTTGTTTTATAACATTATTTGACTTGAAAGTTTGGGGATTTGAGCCCTTCTGCTGTACACAAGACTAAAGTAACCACTCTCTAGCCCTGCCACAACTTCATAGAGCATGGTTCTAAGGACTGAAGGTGAGGCACTTTTACTATGGAAGCTACTCATTTTTCCAGATATTAGGGCTGAATAACAAGTGACCTAGAGACTTGCTAGTTTTAAAACAACAATATTTACTTTGTTCTCATTAATCTACAATCTAGGCAGTCATTAAATAGAGCTTATTTCTGGTCCACTTTCCTCATCTGGGTTGCTGGAGGGCCGGAATCATCTCAAGCCTTGCTCACTAACTTGCCTCTAGTATGTAAGAACTGAACAACTGGGAAAGGAAACAACTGCGCTGCTTTTTCTCTTTTCTCTGGTCTTTCTGCATAGTCTCTCCAGCAGGGTGGCATCACCATACAAGGTGATTCCATGTCTAAAATCATGGCTAGGGGAAGGGAAGGCGAGGTGCCATGTTGTCTCATATGACCTAGTCTCAAAGTCAGTGCAGTATAATTTTCACAGTGCCCATTGAGGCAATTTCAGGTTCCAAGAGAGGAACTCTGCTTAGTAAAGGAGTTCCTATATTTCATTTACTGTAAGAAGAACGTGTGTGTGTGTGTGTGTGTGTGTGTCTGTGTGTGTGCGTGTGTGTATGTGTGTGAAAAGAATTGGTGTGGCTGTCTTGGAAAATGTAATCTACTTCATGTGTTGACTCTACCCTTGCTAAACAGGCTCATTTAGGACTGAGTATTTTATTGAGACCCTTTATCTACATAGTCTGTGTGATTTATGAATTTGCAGATGTTAAAGAAAACCTAAACTTTTGGGTAGAACTTGAGCTGTTTACTCAGAACTATGTAAATGTATGATGGGGAGTGGCTGGCAAAACTTTACTTCATCATGGAAGACCAGCACATAGATTATTCTTCTTTCAGCAAGAAATAAATCCGTAGACCTTGCCTGAAAGCTTAGGCAGTGTTGCCAAAGTATAGTCATGAAAAGGATTTGTTTGCTTGTTTGTTTTTAATCTTTTAGGGAAATTGTTTAATAGGGTTGAAAATGTCTTTGAGGTTTATGAGTAAGACAAACAAGATCTTATTCATATGGAATAAGACAAACCCTAAATAAGAATATGTTTAAAAATGGGTAAGAATTTCAGGTAGTCCTAAGGTTCTTAAGGAATAGAGAGAGCTCACAGCATGTGGTAGTTGCTGTTACATAGCCAACAGAGAATCATCAGGAAAGACAAGTGAAGATTTTGGTTAATTCTCCTACGAATCCATTCATGATGCAATGACACTATCAGGGAAGAAGCCTGGGTTCCGTCTCAAAGTTCTAGAGATGGATTTATCAGCCCTTTTCTCTGCCTTCCACATAGAGCTTTAGTAGAGGTACTACGGAAATTGTAAATGAGGATTATTTCTTCACAGAAGATTGTAAACACATGGAATTAAATTTATTTTTCTCAAGACAAAGTGTGAAAGATAAAAAAAGGAATTCTATAAATTCATGAAAGTGGGATTTGTAGCAGGCTGTTTGCAGGCGTTAATAGTATTAGGGTTTTCCAGTTATCATTTGAGGCTATACCAGGTTATTCCACATGATTTTCCATTTTATTATCTTACCCTAGCTACTTAGTAAATGCTGATTGTGTGTCTTCTTTGTAGTTTGTACTTTGTATTTATTTTATTTTGAGACAGAGTCTCGTAACCCAGGCTAGACTTGAACTCACTGTGCAAATGAGGCTGAACTTGAATTCCTGATCCTTTTGGCTCCACCTCCCATGTGCTGGTATCACCAAGCTCCATGGGACTGACTTTAGATGTGACACCAAGAATAGTCCTCTTAGGAGATGGATACAGGTGCCAGATATCATGGTGTCAAGAGAGAAACATGTAATTTAAAGCCAAATCCAGGGCACTGTGGTCATGATGCTCATACCCTAATTGAGAAATTGGATGGGAACTGGAGATGCCTTAAAAAGATTTTGTTGTTTGTTTTGTAAAGCTCTGGCTGGCCTGGAAATCACTATATAGATGAAGCTAGCCTCAAACTCAGTGATCTACTTGTTTCTACTTTCCAGGTGCTGGAATTTTAAATGTATGTGCTACCATTCCCAACAAGAGACCTTTAAATTTAATAAGAACTCTTATTAATCTTGGTCCAGGTTTACTGCTGATGTTGATGAAGGCAACTCTCTAAGGTTTTGCAGCTTTTGCACCCTAGGTCTGCTGAAACTGACAGTTTTCTTGGCTCTGCTTAAAACTTGTCACATGATTGTTAAGGAGCAAGAGATATCACAAACCTGACTTTATTTTTGCTCCTATTTTTGTTGAATAGTAGTTGCTAAGCAATGGATCCCTCTGGCTAGAGAAAGATGGCTGAGTAAGAAGGGTGGATGTAAGTGGGGTAGTGTCTAAATTGAGGGATGACTTCTAGGAACAAAAGTCCACAGAGGGAGCTCCTATTGTGAAATTTCCCATGCTCACTGTGCCTGGCTCTCTACCAGTACTGTAATTTCTTGGCTTGGGGGTGCATGGACTTTTGTTAGTCTGGTAAGAGCCATAAGTACTTCAAGATCTGGTGGGTAATTATTGGAGCAAGGTGGCCTGGTGTGTAAGAGTGCATTTTCCCTCCTACAGCTCTTCAAGGGAGAAAGGGCCTTTAAATGAGAACATTTAGTTCAGATTATTTTGATTTGTGTTAATGGGTTGTTTCCAAAGTCATGACTTGCTGTGGGAGATCTAATGGAGATCACTTGGCTAGTTGTTTGTGCTTTCAAATCTTCCCATCACTCTTCTCTGATCACCTTTCAGCAGTCTATAGCTAATTACAGTAACATTTCCAGAGTTTTGATGTCTTCTGTTCTAACTGAAAAAAGGGGGATTGTGGAGAGTTATGGGTATGCCAGTCTGAGTGACAAAAGGTTATGGTCATCTTCAGCACTCTTTTTTTCTGTTTATAGTCACCTTGCATATACTTTGTGCTGTATATGCTTCTGTTTTACATGTTCTAAGTGTAGTTGGCTCTTTGGTTAGTGCAGTTTATCTGGGGTTCAGCACCCAACATAAGAAATCTTTTGGATTAAGATAGATTGGAGGAGCTGAGGATGTAACTTTGTTGATTGAGTGCTTGGTTATCACACATGAAACCCTGGGTTTGACTCCTAGCACCTTCTAAAACCAGGCATAGTTGGTATACTCAGGAGATGGAGGCAGGAGAATCAATAGTTCAAGATCGGGACCGGAGAGATGGCCCAGTGGTTAAGAGCATTGGCTTTGTTCCTGCAGAGTACCTGGCTAACAACTCTCTATAACTCCAACTCCATGGTGTCTGACACCCTCTTCTGGCCTCTACAGGCATTGCATGTGTCCATGTACTTACATACATGCAGGCAAAACACTCATACAAATAAAATAAACATAAATAACTAAAAAATTTTTTTTTAAGTTCATGATCATTCTCTGCTTATGTAGAGTTTGAGGCCAGCCTGGATTATGTGAGATTCTGTCTCAAAATTTTATAAAAAGGACCTGTAACAAATTATTTTGCTTTTAGAAGGACTAGCATAGTTTACTAGAAGTTATATAGATAGAATGCACTAGTTGATTTAAAACTGTGTAGTAATAGAGCATGAGATTTATTAATACATCCATATCATCTCTCAGCCGACCTTAGGCTCCCTAACATTTCCAGTGCCAATTTCTCATCTATAAAATTGGCATAGAAACTTTCTCAGGTTTTTATCTTGAGTACTGTATGAGAAAACATATGCAAAAAGCTTGTTACTTAGTATAGTTGTAAAGTAAATAGATGGTACCTATTATTGCTAATAAATGTTACCTGTGTGGCCTTTATAAATTATGCTAGATGGAAATAATTGTGGCTGTGGAGAGTAAGATGAATCCACGAGAGTTACCTTCTTTGAAGAATCACATTTATTAGAGGTTTTTCTTGGAGAGATAATGGGACTATATATCAAAGGTCCCCCAAACCTTTGTTCCGTCCCAGACCCCGACCAGTCACTAATTGAGCTTTTTCATCTGTTGGCTTCTCTGGCTCAGTGGTAGACCTTTCTTCCTCACCTTTGACAACTTCTTTACTTTTTTTTCTGGGTTTCTTTCTGTGTCAGGAGAAGGCTGCTATGAATGTTTCCTACTCCATGTAATCACCTGGGAAGTTTCCAAGACCTCTTGGCACCTCGAATGATGTTGGAGAGTTGGCTTTGGGACCCAGGCATGCACCCAAGACTTTCTGGCTGCTGCTGCTGTTGGTTTCACAAGCATGCAGCTGAGGGGAAGAGCATGTTAATTCCTGCAAGCCAAGTTGAAGCCTCTCCTTCCTGGGATTGGAGTGGAGTTCAGGCATACAAGGGAGATAGGCCCATTGAGGCAATTAGGTCATGGATGAAGGATTATATTTTTGGATATGGTGTTTCACTGAACTGTAATGACAGTGATGCCTTTATTTATTGAGTATGTATTCCATGGCAGAGAGACCATGCAAACTCAAGTCTTTTACATGCTTTGTTTTGTTGCGTTTAATTTCAGGGACACACCTGAAATTAAATGGGGACTTAGAATCCCCATTTTTGCCCTGAGGAAATCGAGGCATACAATACTTACACACCTGTGTATGGTTTGTGTTTTTTTTTTTTTTTTTTCCCTAATGGCTACACATTTTCTCAGTACCAGTTGTGTTAAGATAGGCAGAGGCTATATATAGTGGAAATAGGTTTGAATTGAGCCTCAGCTTCAGGCTCATATTCTTGGAATGGATTGAGTGTTGGCTCAGCTATTTGCTATCAGGCATTACTGAGCCTCAGTTTCTTCATCTGGGAGTGTTGTTTCTTCCTATTGTTGTGGGGACAGAGATTGTCTGGTAAAGCAAATGGCAGTGACATTGCATATGAGCTAGAAATTAGAAATTGTTTTATGCTCTTCTTTTCTCAGATATGCCTGTTCTCCCTGAATGACCTAATAAAGCCCCTACCTCCTTTTCTTTTCTTGGTGAGGGTAGTATCAAAGACTCTGCTCAAAATCTGTTGAAAGTTCTGGATTCTTTCCCAAGAAAATATTACCCAGTCATTCCCTTCCCTCAGGAACTGCTCATCTTCCCTCTGATGTATGGTGGCCCTTAGCTGCCTCAGGCATATAGATGAACCCTCCACCAGGCCACAGGCCTGTACTTCCTGTTCCTCTTCCTCACACCAGCAAGCAGCCTCCTGGTTGCTTGGCTGGGGTATTACTCTTCTGAACAAGAACCAGGAACGTCCTTTGAGAGCTATGGCTCTTCAGAGAGAATATCAGAAAACTAGGCTTTCTCTTCTTAGGTGGGACTGTTTCAGGTGAGAGGGAGTGAGCAGCAGAGGTTGCGATTTCAGTAATAACCTAGGTGCTTTGCATCTGTGCAATAATGCTACCAGCCAACTTCTCTTATCTCCACTTTACAGATGTACAAACTGAGACCCAGAGAATTTAGGGGAGAATAGCAGGTGTCAAAGGTGGGAGTCAGGGCAAGCCTGTCTCATTGTGCCATCCTGTTTCCCAAGGTAGAGTCAGGTCTCTGGGGAAAGGGTAACTTCACACCCATTGCTGTTGATAAAGGAAATGCCTTTCCTCCTAGTGGCCAGACATCCGCAGATACTGTCTTTGTTATGTGCTCTGCTCTCCGTGGCCTCATTGCCAAATTGCAGACTATGTATTTTTAGAAAAGGAAGAGATTTCTGTGTGTACTGTTTATGTACAGAGACACTGGCTCCTGAATACTAGAATCAGCTAAAGCTACAGAGTGTCAGCCTGCTTGGTGCCTGTAAGTTGATGGCATTGTCTTCTGCCTGGTTGATATTTACCATAATAACTTCAGGGGCAGGTGTTTTTATCTGATGAGACCAAGTTCTGAGACCTCATAAGGATGTGCTTCTGTTCTCCCCAAGTCTGAACTTAACCACCATTACAGCTCCTGATGTGTCAACAGGTAGTCAAACCCCCCTTCAGCATTTCTTTGCTTGCATCTTCTTTCATGTCTTCTCTCCCTCACCTCACTCATGTGCCTTCCCTCTCCCTTTGAAAACCAACAACATTTTGAGTTCTCAAATTTTATGTACTAAGCAGCAGTACTAAGTACTGGCTCCCCGAGGACCCCCTGTATAGGTTATTAGGAATTGTTAGGAATTCGTGGGCCGGGCTGCTGTGCATGGAAGGCGGGAGGCTGCAGTGTTCACATCTGTGCTCTCTTGCGCAGGATCTCTGCATCACTGTTGCCTGCCTGCATTTGTAGCTGACTCATACATATCACATGCTTGCTTTATTCCAGACCTTCCACATATCAACTGTTGAGTCCTTTCAGTAGCACTGTGAACATGGCTATATCCTTATCTGATGGGCCTGGGATCTGCCCAAGGCCATTGTGTTTGTGGGGAGCTGAGGTTCCTTTATGCCTGAAACAAGAGTCACCATAGCAAGGAGGGAGGTGGGGCATGCCAGTCTTTGTGTTTTCCTTGTGCTCCAGGAGGATGTCCTTTGGTATAGCACCAGAGAGCCTGAATTTCAGGTTCTGTTGATGATTAGTGCCTTTGACCTCCCTCTCCTCTCTGACAAAGAGGATTTGGATGGGATTTCTTTTCAGTGGAGATTTTGTCTTAGTGAGAGCTTGTAGAACTGGGCCTGCAGCTTCTAGGTTGTGCTGTGTCATTCCTGCTCACTCTTGGGGTGTGGATGCCTCCACTGTCTCCGCTTTGGGCCCCGGAAAGAAGACTGAATCTCAGAGACATTTGGGATAAAAAACAAACAAACTACTAACACATAGTGCTGGTCTGTATTGCTGTATATATAGGATGCTGCGTACTCACATGTAAGACACTTCCTTACCTTCTGTAGTTTAGAAGATGCCCTTCCTTCTTCATTTGTTCAGTTCTTATATGTTGTGTAGTATGTTTAAAGAACACATGTGTATTTCTCCTTTAAAGGAGGTTACTATGGGAACTGTAAGACCAGAACAGCCAGTGTGCTAAGGCTAAAGTCTTAGCAGAACCCCAGATAGGTAGGAAGCTGAAGGAAGGGACAGAGTGGTAGGAAGTGGTGGTTAAGGGGAGGGTGTGGTATAGTGCTTCCAGAGTGAGAGCTGCAGTACTGGTGCTGTTTGTCTGTATCAGACTCTGATTCTGTTCACTCCCCTGTCAAACAGTGCCTACCTCATAGCATTTTGAAGGAAAAATGAGATAATGTTTATAAAGTTTACAGCATTTCTGGTTATGTAGTGAAATATCAGTACAAGGCAGCTAGTTTTTCTTTTCTTATAATTAGGTACTATGCTTTAATGATGCAGAAACCAAGCCTGGGTCACAGAGCAATACTGCAAAGGAAGATGCTGTATTAATTGCCATTAGGTGGCAGAAACAGAATGCTATGAAGATGTTCAGGGAGACAGTGCCTGTTCTATGTGGGTGGAAGGAGATTCTGC
Organism: Eospalax fontanierii; assembly: GCA_035773235.1. Lineage (NCBI taxonomy): Eukaryota > Metazoa > Chordata > Mammalia > Rodentia > Spalacidae > Eospalax > Eospalax fontanierii. The sequence continues at coordinate 23,618,587 of CM069527.1, read as the reverse complement.
ATGGTGGGACTGGGGAGAACTTCCTAGAGATGGCATTTGCAGGATTGGCCTGTTTGGACAGCTAGAGACGGGAAGGCTCAGCTAGAGGAGGGAACAGCCAGGGCAGCACAGACTGCGTCCGCGGATGGGAACTGGGTTGTGTGTGGGGTCAGCCACCCTCTGATTCAAAGCAGAAGCAGGCTTCTGTAGCCTCTGTGAGTCAGGGGCAGAGCTGGATTGGTTTTGCCCTTGGTTTATGCCCTCAAGTTGGAGGGGCTCCACACAGCCATTGACCCTTGACTGTGCTTAGCTCTGATTGACTCTGTCATTTGGCAAAGAAGACTGATTGGGAGAAAGCAGTTTTGAACTTGAGTTGGAGAAGTTGGCTTCTTTTTAGAGTAAAACGTGGCACTGCATCTTTTTTCCTTTCCTTCCCCCTCCCTTCTTCCCTTCCTTCTTTTCTTTTTTGATACAGCGTCTCCTTGTAGCCCCTGTAGCCCCAGTTCCAGCTGGCCTGGAACTCACAGAGGTCCTCCTCCCCACCAAGTGCTGGGATTAAAGTCTTGTACCACCATGCCTAGTCCCTTTTTGTCTTTTTTGAGACAGGGTTTCACTGTGTACCCCTGGTTGGACTAGAACTCCCTGTGTATGCAGACCAGAATGGTCTCTTGCTTCCATCCAATTTAAAGATTAAATGCATGTCCCACTGCCCAGCTAAACTGATTTTTCTGTGGTAGAGTGTAAATATTCTTGGCTATCTGGTGCTAAACTAAATTGCTCTAGACATTAGTTTTGGTTTTACCTGGACTGAGTCTGATACTTCCTGAGCTATTTGATCCATATTAATGATGGAGATAAATTATAGGGCAGGACAGCCATTCTCTACCCTCCTAGAATAATTTAAATTCAAGACCAAGAAGCTGAACTAAGTAAGTGCTTGTTTAAAGTCAATGTTGTGTTGTGGCCCTGTGTTTTCCTAGTCCTGTTCCCTTCTTGACTCCTTTCCCATTTGTCCTTACTCTCTGTGGTCCCATTCTCACCACAGGCAGTTCTCTAGCCTGGGTTCATCAGCTAAGTGTCGATGCTACTCACTTCATCTCGCATGTGTCAGAAGAGATTGTAGATGGTATTGATGCTGCTAAGGTGAACATGGGGCAAAAGAACCTTCCCTGCAGTGAAGCCTTGACAGAGCAAGGGATTGAGTGCTCTAGTTTTGAACATCTGCCATCATGTATGATTTCTCTGTGTGGTTTTTATACCTTGGGTTTTTGTAGAGCCGGCTACAAGATTGGAAGCTGCTTATGATAGGGACCTACTTCCTCACTGTGTTGCTAACTGTGGTTTGTAAGAATCAACAAGAGGGCTGGTGATCAACCAGAGGGCAGGCAGCAACCTGTCCTCTCTGGCCCAAGCAGAGAATGTGAGGACAAATGTGACTGTGTTAGCTATCCCAGGAACAGTCTCTGATCTTTGCATTAAATTGCTTATGTCTTGGGGGTAATGATCTAAGACATATGCTGTCATGTCTTTGTCATGCTGTTTATTGGTTTCATAGCAGTTCATATCAAAGTCCAACCTGATTTTTTTTTTTTTTTTTTTGGTGTTTTTGAGACAGAGTCTCCCTGTAGCCCCAGCTGACCTGGAACTAAGTATGTAGACCAGGCTGGCCACAGAGATTTGCCTGCCTCTGCCTCCTGAGTGCTGGGATTAAAGATCTGCGCTGTCACGCCCAATAGCCAACTTGATTTAAAAAAAAAGTTTTTATCACAGTCTTCTCTGAGTCCCTAGTAGTGCTTTAAAAAGACACAAAGAGGGTTGGGGACATAGCTCAGTTTGTAAAGTGCTTGCCTTGTAGGCATGAGAACCAAAATTCAGTTCCCAGCACCCCTGTGTAGTGGCCCATGCTTATAATTCCAGCACTAGGGAGATGGAGATTGGAGGATTTTTAGGGCTTGCCTGTCTAATCTAGTCTAGCTCTAGGTGAGCTCCAGAGCAGTAAGAAACTGCCTCAAAGGAGATGGACAGGATATCTAAGGATGATCCAAAATTGTCCTCTGGCTTTTACATGCACATGTACCTACCTACCCAATGGAGACATACACACATATATACATAGGATTTATTATTATTTTTTATTAAAAAGGTAAAGGGGACCTGATGGTGTAACTCAGTGGTGGGGAATATGCTTAGCATGTGAAAGGCTATGATTGCATTCCCAGCATTTACATTTATGCACACATAGTGCATGTACATTCACATACATATGTGTGCATGTACATGTACATACATCAGCACAAAAGGAATGAGTGTCTGTGGGTTTGAGAAATGATTTGAAAGGTTGAAACCATTAAGAAGACAGGATAATTTTCTTAACTAAAGCATTTTAGTTAGGCTGTCATTGTGAGGTAGGTGTGGACTTTCCTGTTTTCTCATGCTTGAATGAGACTGGTTCTTATTTGGAAAAACAAAAAAGCAAGATAGGCGAATAAAAAGAAAATCCGGGACATCAGAACAAGTGAAGCCCTGTTGCGGTGTCTTTCTCTCTCTGTCAGAGCATGCCCAGTTATATCCAGCTTCTTTTTTAGAAAGGTGAATGGTGCTTGAAAAGGTGTTCGTTTTCCAAATATCTTTTGCCACGTGGCTCTTAAATCCCATGTGCCATCCATATGGTTGGGAGGAAACAGCCACCCAGGGCTGACCTCCTGCCCCTTCTGCGCTAGCCCTCTGACTCGTAGTTCTTTCTGCCTTTCTGGACACTTGCTTGTTTAGTGCCTCTGAACAGCTTCCTCCCTTCCTTTACAGTGGCAAATTCTCCTCTGTTTGCAAACATGCTGAAATCTAAATATTCTTTAAAACAGAAAAAATAAGCCAAACCCAACAAAGGTTCCCCTTATACTTCTCCCGCTGACGTGCCATCTGTGCTGCTGCTTCTTCCACAGCTAGACTGCCTGAAAGATTATTTCATCCCGCTGCCTCTTCTGTTTCACCATCAAAAGTCTCGTCATCTGGCTGTGCCCCCAAGCCCTCCTTCTTTTCTGAACTTGCTGTTTCAAACGTCTAAGGGATAAGATAGGTAAGGACACTAGGGATTTTCTGTAGCACTCCTTGTCTTTCCTGAAACTTTCTTTTTGTTGACTGAAGGAAGTTCTCCAAGCTTCCTTCATCCCCTCTGAACATCTCATGTTTACTTACCTCTTTGTTCTGTGGGTCTTCCCAAGGCTCTCTCTTTTTGCTTCTCCTGTCAAGCCAGGTCTATCTGTCACTCACCTCTCTAGTCCCTGGCTTCTGCTAGCATGTGGGGAACGATTCCCAGATTGCCCCTCTGGTCCTTCCATTTCCTGTCATCCACAGGCAGCTCACCTCTCTGTCTGTGCCTGTATCCTGTCAGATGACCACCTTCATTCCTCTAGCTTTCTTCGCTGTGGTCCCTGCTTTGTTAAGGATGCCACCACTGTCAGTTACTCATGCTCTGTCTCTGAAACCACTTGTGATTTCTATCACCTTTTCATTTCCTCTCCACACACCGTTAGTGTTCTTCATACCTGCCACATGGGTTCAGATCCTCACCATCTCTAACCTGGACCTCGGGCAGAGCCTTCTGACTTGAATCTATTTCCTTTTGTCTGTGGAGACCATGGCTCTGCTCTGCCATTTCTTTTAGCCCCTTTGTGCCCAGCACTGCTTTTATGGCCTCCCTGGGGTGTAGCAGTTTGCCTCTTGAGCTGCTCCTTCAGCAGGTGTCCTGTGCCTGTGCTGTTGCCTAGCCTGTCCTTTCTTCTTGTAGGACTTACCCTCACCACCTCTTCTTGATCAAACCCTCTGTGGCCAGCTCCTCCTGAAATACCACTTCTGAGGAGGAACATTATTCTGCCAGTTGGGGGTGCTTTTTCCTCTTGTTCAGCTTTCTCTGTAGATTCATTAGATTTGTTCATGTCTTTCCATCCTCGCTTCCTTACTCCCTTTTCCCCTTCCTCCTTTCCCTGTTCCTTTGCTTCTTTCTTCCCTCCTCTCCTTTTTTTCTTTCTTGCCTTCAGCCTTTTAAAAAAAAGATATTTTACTCATTATTTTTATTTTATGTGTAGGACTGTATTGCCTGCATGAGTGTAAGTGCACTGATGTTGTGCAATACCCGCAGAGGTCAGAAGAGAGCGCCAGATCCTGGAAGCGGAGTTACAGATAGCGGCCATGTAGGTTCTGGGAATCGAACCCAGGTCCTCTGCAAGAGCAGCTAGTGCTCTTAACCTCAGAGACATCTCTCCAGCCCACCAGCAGCCTTTTTAAAAAATTAATATTTTTGAAGTTTGAAATGTGTTATATTAGTTAAGGGTAAAAACTGGGAGTCAGACTTATATTTGAATACAAGCTTTAGAAGTTATTTGGTATGTAGCTGGGGATCAGTTTCTTTTTATCCATTTCTCTGAAAGATTAAGAAAAACAACTTAATATAGCTGTTGAGATGATTAACATAGACAATACAAGTTGATGTCAGACTCAAAAGAGGCCCTTTCCGTTGGTTTCCTTCCTACCTGCTTCTCTTACTGTGTTGTACAGAGCCCTGTACTTCATATATACCAAATAAAGAATGGCTGTTACTTGAATGTGGAGCTGAAGATTCGTCAGTGTACAGCATAACCATACTCTTGATTTATGCATCATATTTGAGACATAAATAGTTTAAACTACAGATTAATCAGGTCATATTTGGTAGTAAAATAAATTAACTGTTTTATAAATGGATGGATTTTGTATTTTTGTTCACTGTAATGCATTTTTGATGTTCATTAACATAATATCAGGTATTAGGTTGTGACCAAACATTATTCATCTGTGTATAGATTTGAGGTTACTATTTGAGTAGCTTAGTTTAGGTGTTTTGTTATGAGCAATTTGACATGTTGCCTTTCTTAGGCACATACAACGGAGTTTTGCCTCCAATAATCAAAAGATGACTTCAACTGTTAATGGATTGCTGGTGGTGTCTCTTGTCAGCTGTGGAGAATTGGTTGTCACCCTGTAGGCCCTGTGTGGAGTCCCTTCCCTCCATCTTAACACCCTCCTGCCCCCCACACCTTTTCTCTTGTGTGCTGGCAGGAGTCACCATGCTTTCAGTCCTTTGGCCTGCTCCTTCTGCTGCTCTTTAAGCATGGAAAGCTCTTCCATCTTCTCCTTGCCAGTTTGACACCCATCTTCTTGAGAGGTCCAGAGAGATTAAAGATGTGCCTGAGTTCATAATAGGATGTTCATAGAGTCTGTAATTCAGAGTCTGTTCTACATAGATTATCCCCACCCCCATCTTGGATTTACATTGCCCAGACAATAGACATGAAAGGATATTCTAGCAATAGTTTGGGTTTGTTAGCTTTCTCTTTCCTGCCAGAACATAACATGATAAAATAGCACTAGGCATTTGTACTAGAGGGTTCTATGGGCTTTCTGTGAAGAGGCAGGTCATGCTGTACTGAGACAGGAAAAGGGTTTGGTGAGTGAGAGAGAGGTGGCTACAGGAGTCATGTAGCTTCCATTGGTTTGTCAAGCCTCAAGGATGGGGAAGGTACTGTGAAGGAAGGCTCAGAGAATATGCTCAGCTTTCTGGGGGCAATTGATGCACATCTTACTCTTGTGGTAGTGTAGCTGGGATTTTAAAGTTGCAACTAACAGAGTCAGGCTTTTTGGTATTGTCACTCTCAGTTTAACCTTTTTTAGTGTTGTCACTGTGGATTTAAACAACACTATCTACCTCTGAGGGATTTGTAGAGAATTGAATGAATAACCTGTTTAAAACATTTAGAGATTGGGCACATGGTAAGCTTTCAGGAAATTCTTATTTATCATGCTGTTGAAAGTCTTTCAAAATAGTATAACTCCATATTCTGAGGTGCCTCCAAGGCGTTCTTGTCTTTCTTACTTGGGTCCACATTTCAGGAGGCTCCAAGCTCCAAGAGACCTGGGTTGTGGATATGTGTGTTTGTAGTGTAGCAAGGAACACAAATGGCCCATAGTAGATGCTTAATACATTCTTACTCAGTCAATATGTAGAATGGTGAACAGATCAAGGACCATAGTATGGCAGGGTAGTGTGTTTGGTGTGTTTATAGCTGTGGTGGTTTGAATGAGAATGTCCCCAGTAGGCTGTAAGAATTTGAACACTTTGTTCCCAGTCGGTGGCAGTGTTTTGGGAGGTCTTAGAAGACATGGCCATGCTAGAGGAAGCATGTCACTGCGACAGTTGTGGGCTTAGAGAATTCCTAAGCCTTTCCAGATCTCTAGTCTCTCTCTGTGTCCCGTGCCTACTTGAAGATGTGAGTGCTTAGCTTCTGCTCCTACTCCAGTCATCTCTGCCATCATGCCTCCCCACCATAATGGAACCCTAAGGTAAATAAACTCTTTCTTTTATAAAGAAAAACACTCCCCCTGGTCAGTGTTTCTATCACAGCAACAGAAAAGTGACCAATACAGTAATTGGTACCAGTAGAGGGGTGTTGGCTGTGAAGAACCTGACCATGTGGGTTTTGGGAGGTATGTGGAAGACTTTGGAAGTTTGGGTTAGAAAAGCAGTTGATTGCTGTGAGCAGAGCTTATTGGGTCATTCTAGTAGGAGCCTGGAAGAAAGTAGTGCTGAGAACAATGTAGTTCCAGAAGGAAATAAAGACTTAAGCAGCAATTTGGATATTTTAGCAAAGCATCTGGATATAACCTGCCCACAGTAAAAACGCTTGCCTGAGGCTAAATTGAAAAGCAGTAGTCTAATTTCTTTGGTGGAGGACATTTTAAGGCAGCCTAAGGTAGAAATGAATGTGTGGCTGCTAATAGTGAATATTATGCAGATTTATAGTGAAAAAGAGCAAGTGAGGCAGAAAGAAATGCAGAATGTACTGTTTGGATTGAAAAAGAGAGCTATGAAGATTAATATTGGAGCCAGGGTGTGTGCTGAAGGAGAGGATCCTTTTGATAAGGAGATTAAAGTGATTAAGGAGAGACCTAGAGATTTGTACTTAAACAGTGGGGAGAGTGCCTCCAGTGCAAGACCACAACAAGCTGAGCCTCCAACTTGAGAAGGGAAAATGCTAAAGGGTTTTCTACTAGGAAAACACTGAAGAAAAAAGTTTTGAAAGTGGATGAAGCAGGCTGGGGTCCGTCCAAGATTTGCAGCATACTTGGTAGCGTCGTTCACCTGGTGCTGGCTCTAGAGGCATGAAAGATACAAGATCCAAGGGGTCATCAATTCTTCCTCCACAGTTTCGGAGAGCTGCCAAGGCCAGACAGCATGCAGCTGGGTTGTCCCTGCATAGTGAAGGCCCTGGCAGGCCAAGAAGTTCTGATAGGCCATTTCGTCAAGCTGTGAAGGTGAAGCCTGGTTGGCCGTGGTGACCCCAAGATATTCATGCTGGAACTGTGAGACATCTGCCAAGGAAAGCTGCATACTGGGAGTGGTACCAGCCCAAGAGAGAGATGCATGTGGCATGCAGCAAAGCTGGAAGAGTTGAGCCATCTGAGTCCTTTGGAAGTAAAGTCCCAGACTTCAGCACAGAGCTACTGTACTTGGTTTCCAGTCTTGTTCTGGTCTGATATCTCCTCACTGTGCTGCTATCCCTTCATTCTGGAATGGAAGTGTGTGTTTGGCTCCATTGTACATTGGGAGTATGTAATTGGTCTTTTAATTTTACAGGGGCTAAGAGTTAAGAGATTACCCTGAGTTCCAGAGGAGACTTTGGACTGTAGACTTTTCAATAGTATTGAGACTGGTAAAGATGATGGGGACTTTTAACGTTGTACTAAATGCATTCTGCATTTATATGATCATGAGTCTGTGCTGGTCAGGGAGTGGAATGTGGTGGTTTGAATGAGAATGTCCCCCATAAGTTGTCAGTATTTAGATATTTTGTCCCCGGTTGGTGGCGCTGTTTTGGGAGGTCTTAGAAGGTGTGACCATGCTGGCAGAAGCATGTCACTGGGGGCGGGCTTAGAGAGTTCTTAAGCCTTGAGGGATCTCCAATTGCACTCTGCTTCCTGTGCCAGCTTGAGGATGTGAGTACTTAGCTTCTATTCCTATTCCAGCACCTCTGCAGTCAGCCTCCTTACCATGATGAATTCTTGCCCCTTTGGAACCAGAAGCTAAATAAACTCTTCCTTTCATAAGTTTCCTTGGTTAGTGTTTCTATCACAGCAACAGAAAAGTGACTAATACAAGAGCCTGGTCAGTTTTGTTTTGAACCATTTGTACCATTCCCTTCTAGCCCTACATCTTCATCTTTTCATCTTTATAATCTATCTATCTATCTATCTATAGTTTGTTTGATTGTTTTTTTTTTTTTTTGTCTTTTGATATAGGATCTCACTGTGTAACCTAGACTGCTTTCAATTTGTAAGACTTCTGCTTCTGCCTCTCAAGTGAGATTATAGCCATGTGATGCCATACTTGGCTTGCATTTTAACCTTCTTTTCATGGATATTTTCAATATCCACACTAGGTCACAGGTTTGGGGAGTTCAGGGCTATATCAGTTTTATTCCGTGTTGTAATCTTGTTGCCTCCCACAGTTCCTGACATGTAGGAGGAGTTTAGTGAAGAGTTATAGGATGAATGAATGAACCTATTCCCAGAATAAATACAATGTGTTGGTGGACTAAATCAGAAGCAAGAAACTTAACTGCTCTTAGAGATTATAAATTATTCTTGCCTTCAGCGGAGGGACATCAAAGGGAAAAAGTGATGTGGCTCAAATGTGTTCCCCCAAAGGTGTTGTGTTACTTAGTCCTCAAATTCCCAATATTTGGAGGTGGGCTTTGGCGACGGGGAGTAGTTAGGGTTTGATGAGGACTTGAAGGTGAGGCCCTCATGAATGGGTTGTTGGCTTTGTAAGAAGAGAGACTGGAGCTTGGGTACATACTTTGTCTTACTACATTATGACCCAGATGTTGTCATCTCCGATTTCCCAGCCTTCAGAACTGTGAATAAACTAATATTCTTGGTAAATTATTCAGTCTGTGTTATTCAGTTCTAACAATATAAACAGGCTAAGACAAAAGACCTCATGGGATCTGAATTACTTAAATTTCATTACTGATGTGAGATGAAGTAGATCCTGGAAATGGAGAATCTAACATGACATGAGCCAGGTCCAAAGATGAGGCATATGGGACTTCCTCCTCTGTCATTCTGGGATGCAGCTGTTCTGTGGAAGGCTAAGTGTTTATATTGGGGCTTTGTTTTTTGTTTTGTTTTGTTATGTTTTTATTGCAAACTATTCCTCTATTCAGTTGCCATGGAAGGACACTTTAATTAGGTATGCCATTAGAAGGACCCTAGATCCCATTATTCTCCAGTTTACAGTTTTCTCTACCCTTCCCCACACATATATAGCAATGAGATTTTCAGAGTCATCTTTAGTTCTCTCAGAGAAGTCTTTTAAGACAGGAGATAAATGAAGAATCATAAAAATAATAATTAAAAATGACACACAGTGCTGTGTAGTGTGTCTTTTTGGCAAGAGTAAAGCCAACATTTTAGAATAGTAAATACTCTCTGTGGTGGAGGACTGGCAAAACAGGCTTTTAAAAGCCCAGAACAGAAAGAACTGGGAGGGGTGGGAAACAAGATAGAGCATATTTGTGTTGCTGAAGCTGTTTTTCTACTTAATGGTTACAGGAGAGACAGGATACCAGGCTCATTCAGTTATTACTTATTACTTCTTTCTGGTGCTAAGAGGCAGCTGGTTGTTCTGGGATGAAATGAGTAGAGATTCTCATGAGTGCTATACAGGAGGGCTTCTGGTGCTCTTTTGCACTTTTAAGTTGTATTTTGTATGCATTTTAACCCAGGTGCTTTGATACTTGGATATCAGTTCATCAATCCTTCCATCTGTCCATCAAAGTATCATTAGCACTGTCAGTTATGTTTAAGGCAGTAGTTCATCTTTCTATTCACCCACCATGCATGCATGCATCCATCCATCCATCCATGTACCCACCCACCAATCTGGTCCTATCCTTCCTCTGACGATCTGCATTATCAATTGCCTATGTGCCATGTATTGTCTAGGCATTAGGAAATGAATGTTAGATATAACTTAGCAGGGGACAGGTTCTTGAGCAAGACTGTCTATTGCTTTTAAACTTTTTTTTTTTTTTTTAAAGCATGGTCTCCCTCCAGCTGGCCTGGAACTCACTATGTAGATGAGGCTGGCCTCAATCTCACAGAGATCTGCCTGCCTCTTCCTTCCAAGTGCCACCTGCTTTTCAGCTTTGGTGAGAGATTATTAATGACCCTCTTATTTCCTTACATTCTCCGACTGGTGCTATAGAGGCATAGGCTATATCTGCTTCTAACCTGACTTTGTCTCTCCACTGATTTATTTGCTTAATGCTTGGCACATGGATGAATAATACATAGCTTTGAAAATGAATAATAGAATAAACTGATCTGTGTAGTACAGGGCACTTCTTCAGTAGCAGTATCCTCACAGCTCTGAAAAGTCATACAGAAGACAGGTTTTATTTCTGGCCAAGTCATGAAGAACAAAGGACATCTGCATTGACTCTTCAGTTACATGTTCATTTCTTCCTGTGGCTGAGCTGTGGTGAGAGCTGGCTGGGACAGCGTGTGAGACTTTCCTGGTCTGGACCCCCTTGAATCTGCCTACCCTGAAGAAGTGTGGAAGTATAGGGAATGAGAAGTCCACCTGCCTCAGAGACCATGCTGGGTTGGTGGTAGGGTGGTTGGGGCTGTGTTTGTGAAGCCACACCTTAAAGGGGTTCTGGGAGGGAGCTAGATGCCAGTGGTATCTGGACTGGGGAGAGGCTTTTCAGGCTAAGGAGGGAGGACCTTATGAGGGCGCTGGTTTGGGGATGAAGTAGTTAGGTCTGCAGTGGAGAGCTGTTGTGAGGCCTCCAGATGAGAGAGGGCACACCTTTAGGATGAAGAACATGTATTTCTTTTGTTGTGGAGTCATTGGATTTTGGTAACTATATGATTTTAAAGCCTAAGATTCCCCAGAAAGGAGGTCTATTAGTTTCTTAGGGCTGCCACACTAAATTGCCACCAGTTTAGTTCCTCACAGTTTTAGAGACAGAAATCTGAAATCATGATATCATTAGGGGTGCATTTACTCTGGGGACTCCAGGGAAAATCTTTGTTTCACCTTAGTTTTGGGGATTTTGGCAGTCGTTGGCTTCTAGCTGCATTGCTTCTGTCTTCACAGGGCATTCTCCCCCTTGTATTTTTTCTTCTTGTATATAGCCACCAGTCATTGGCTACAGGGCACATCCTCATCCAGTGCAGCCTCATTTTAACCTTTGACATCATCAGAGACTTTTCTAGATATGCTGATCTCAGAAGTTTTGAGTAGATTGGGATTTTGGGAGCAGTATCATCTCACTGTAGGAGCAGGGTAGGGCTGGCAGGCTCTCTACAGGTACTTTTTTTTTTTTCCCATGTGATATAATTTATTTTATTTATTCACTTTTATTTTTGTTTAATTGAATCATTGTGTATTTCTTATAGAATATCTCAGTTAATCTTAATCATAATCATCTTTATACCCCCTTCCCCACTGGCACCCCTCACCTCCTGTTGCCCCCCAACTAGCATCCATACATTCTTTCATCCGTGGTAAGGTCTATTGTGTCAAGTTAGTCCCCAAATGTTCCTCAGTATGGGCTCATCCACTGAGGTCTAGCTCACCTATCCAGAGTCCGTCGCTTTAGGAAGGTTAGCTTACTCTCACTCAACAGTAATTAGTTGCCAGGATTCAGCAGAGATTGAGGCCTGCTACCCTTCCTTTTCTCCAGTTCCATGTTGGGTTTTTGTCTGCTTGAGTCTACAGGTTGTTTTGTTCTTCTGAGTTTTTGGTGGGGTTGAGGTCAGGGAGACTGGACGGGACTGTGGGGGAGGGAGGATGGGCACGACAGCAACTGGAATTCCTGACTGTGCTGAGGGTACCTGGGCACAGGTTCCTTTGCACGCATCCCAAAGCAGCTGTGAGAATGTGAGAAATGGCCCTGTTTCTACAGGGTCTGGGGTCACATTCACCTCGTCCTTCCTGAAGTAAGGGTTTCAGGTTTCTTACTGTCCTAGGTGCACCTTGAGATAGGAGGAAATGCCCACAAAAGTGAAGTGGCCAAAATAATGAATGACCCAGCAAACAATGGGCTCGGGTTTTTCCATGGTTCTTCTTTCCTCTGGGAGCAGTTTCCTGCTGCTGTCTTGGAGGCATGTTGCCAGGGACTTTCCGGGTCCACAAGAGGACCTTGCTTTCCTTTTCTTATTTCCCTTGTTTCACAGGTTCACTGTTATCGTCTTCCATTTCCCTGGTATTTAGACCTTGCTTCAGTGAGTTCTTGTGAGAGGTCCTTCTACTCACTACTGAAGAAATGACTGGAGAACTTATTACAAAGGCAGATTTTACATCTGCTTGCCAGAATTTCTCATTCAGTGAGCCCCAGGTGACCTGATTCAGGTGAACTACAAAAGCCAAATCAAGAAACACTTCCCCAGGGAGCATGCTTCTGGATGTGGTATGTTGGTGTGTGCCTTCAAGCTATACCAGATGAATTAGGAATGATGGTTTCTGCATTTACCTGATGTTAATTGGTACAGTTTTTCACTAGGTTATATATGAAGAATTGTAGCCTACATATACTGTATAAATATACAAATGCAAGTTTTCTTCCAGTGTTTGCTATAGCCAGAGTGGTTTTAAAATAGATTAGTGGTACCTTGAAAACATCAGAGGCCTCTTGTTGGATGAAGGAGAAAGTGATTGGGGAAAGTATGTTTTGTAATTTCAAGACTCAGACCAGGAAATGAGGTTCAGATTGTTTTCTGTGTCATGAAGGAATGCATGATGCCACGACTTGTTTTGTCAACTTTCTATTTCTGTACAAAGAGATTTTGACTGAACTCTTAAAAGTCATATTCTTCTTTGTGTATGTATTTATGCATTTAAAAATATTGGGGAAGGGGCAGGGTAGTATCTCCTTGCTGCTAAGCCTGGCAACCTGAGTTGGATCCCCAGAACCTACCTGGTAGAAGGAAAGAACTGACTCCTGTAAGTTGTCCTCTGACCTCTACATATGTGCTCTGATATGTGCACCCACACATGTATATGTACATACATCTAAATAAGTAAATAAATATATATGTAATTTCAAAAAGTGTAAAGCATTACTTGGGGCTTTTAGCATGCTAGGACTGTGATTGTTTTCTTTTTGTTGAACAAAGCAGCAGACTGCCTGAAGTGCATAGTGGCACCAGGGAAGTACGCATTACTTGATCACCCAAACCCAAGGAAACTTCCACTCATAGGCAGAAATGGGACAGGAGGTTTTACGGAACTAGAAGAGACTGTCTCCAGGGATAGGTGAGACAACTTCTTTGAATAAGTGGTGTTTGAATGGGGCAGTATCTAGGTGGAAGTGAGGCGAGCTCCAGGCAGAGGGAACAGGCCAGGCGTGTGGATGGAGGGTTCCTGGTACCTCTGAGGATCTGAAAGTTAGTCATGTGGCAGGGCTACAAACAGAGGACAAGGCTGGTGGGTTATGCAGGTGAGATGGGTCTTGTAGGCTTTGGTCAGATTTATATTGAAGGGAGTGGGAATAGTTATATTCAGGGAAAGTAGGGAGGGAGCAGCAAGATCAGATAGTCCTTTTGAGTAGTTCATTCTTTGCACCTGAGTGACAAGTGGTCTGGAAGAGGAAGAAACTGGTCAGATAGGAGTCGACCAGAGATGATGATGTCTTGGAATTGTCTTCTAATTAACACATGGCACACGGAGCTGATGAATGGCCTACACTGGCTGCCCAGACACCCATCCAGAAACCAGACTTCCCATAGGAGGGACATTACCTTCAGTGCTTAGGGAGCCAGCCACTCTTGGACCATAGGTCTGGCTGGGGTTTCCAGTACAGGCTCTGCCCCAGTCAGTTTTCTCTAGCACATAGGTCCAAGTGAATGTGGATACAGACTCAAAGGACAGCTGAAAAACGGGAGAGCCTGAGGCACAGGCATGGCAGTTTCACCAGGATGTAGGGGTCACAGTTGTGCAGAGCCACATGTTCAGTAGGGTCTGCTTGGTTCATTTTATTTGATTTTATTTGACTGATTTGTTAATTGAGTGATAGACTGGCTGACTAACTGACTGACTGGGACAGGGTCTTATTATGTGGACCAGGCTGACCTAGAACACACACAGATCTGCCTGTCTCCACCTCCCAAGTTCTGGTATTAAAGGCATGCCCCACCACATACCTAAAGGCTTTTTTTTTTTTTTTTAATTGAATCATTGTATACTTCCTACAGAACATCTCAATCAATCTTAATCTTTATACCCCTTCCCCACCCCACCCCCACAGCCTCACAACTGAAACCCATTCATCCTTTCATCTATGTTAAGGTCTATTATGCCAAATTAGTGTCCCCAGATGTTCCTCAGGGCAATTTCATCCACTGAGGTCTAATCAGCCTATCCAGAGTTCCTCTCTTAAAGAAGATTAGCTCATCCTCACCCAACAGAAATCAATTGCCATTTCTTCAGTAAAGATTGGGGTCTGCTGCCAATTTCCCCAGTTCCATGCAGGGTTCTTGTCTGCTTGAGTTTGCATGGGTCTTGAACATGCCAACACCATTGATGTAGGTTCATATGAGCAGGTCCCAGAAGCTTGTAGGATTCTATTTCCATATGGTCATGCACCTCCTCACTGGCTCTTACAATCTTTTTACCCCCTCTTCTGCAATGGTCCCTGAGCCCTAAGTGAGTGAAGCTTAATATAGGAGACCTGTCCAGGGACCCACACTATGCAGGCTCCTAATCTCCATGCTTTGGCCATTTGTGGTCTTTGATGTTGCGGGTCCTCTTTTGCATGAGGGAGCTTCATTAATGGCCTAATTGCTTTTATTTTTGAATTCATAATTGGCAAGTGAAGTCCAGTGGGATGAGGAGATGTGTGAGCAGAGGTGCACAGCTAGTGTCACAGTACTTCTGGGTGTACAGTGCTCTGGTGCCCACAAGAACTGAATTTTTGGGCACTCATGATGTGTGGGAACTCAGTGAGAAGCAAAATAAGTACAGGAGAAGCTTGGTAAGTCTACAGCTATAGAGGGACAATCCTGAAAGTCCACACTTCTGTTCCAAACAAAACCTGCCAAGTGCAAGAAAACAATGACATTTGAAGGACTTCAAGCAGATCTGAGACTTCAGAGAGTTTCTTACTCATGTTATTTCATCAGATAAACCAACCACTGTTGCAGACCCCAATAATATGGTACTATGGAAAGACCAGACTACGCACAGCTTTCCTTCAGTGTCTCCTTATTCATCAAGAAGCTAAGGGAGAGCATGCTGGGGATGTGCCAACGTCAAGACAAGCTGTGCTTCCACTGTTGTGCTAAGCACACATGAGGTACAAAGTATGAACTGTGTAATTCTGCTGATGCTACATATAAGTTAGTTGAACAAGACTGGCCCTGTACAATATAAAGAAGAACAGGAAATGCATACTAACAATCTAAATTTAAAAATTTTAGTACATTAAATTGCAAATTAAAATACCATAAGCCAACAGGAAAGAAGCTTTCTATTTTAATATCTTTAACAGCATTTTTGTCTCCATTTTTTTTAAACCAAAGAAACTCACAGATTATGAAGCATAACCCCAAGATTGCTTTGCTACCTCACCTCAATTAACTCCTCTCCCCTCTTCTCCAACTGGTACTTTCTTCACAAATCAGGCTCTAAACAAAAGTTTATATTAGCCTTCTGAATGAGACACAATAGAAGCTTTTTAAGAAAAAAATTACTTTTGGGGTGCATGTGGAGAGGGAGAGGAGAGAAAGAGAGAAAGAGAGAGAGAATATGAATGACAGTGAGTGTAGGTCCTGGCATTTACATATATGCCATGGCACATGTGGTTCAGGGACAACCTATAGGAGTCAGTTCTCTCTTATCTCCCCATGTGGGTCCCCATGATAACTCAGGCCATCAGGTTTGGCTGCTAGAGACTGTACCTACTAAGCCATCTTGTCTGCCCCTGCAGAGCTTTTTTTTTTTTTTTTTTTAAAAAAAACTCCAGGTTTGGAATTTGTGAGTTTTTTCAGTGGGATTGTGTTCCTTCCTCTCATCCCTGCTGTCACCTGTTTCTTTGGCCATGAGCGTGAATTGCCTGCTTTGGGAACATGCTACTACTATTAGGTATTCAAAACTTGACCTAAGGATCTACAACTCTTCCATTGTTCATACTTCATATGAGATGTTCTGAAGTTGTAGTCCATGTCTGTGTTTGAAGCCTAGATATTCAGGCCACAGCCTCTAGACATTGTGATTGAGGTAGCTGGAGTGGGCTCCCTAGAAAAGTCTATTGCAAGTGGTACTGTAGTTTGAGAAGCACCAACCTTTGACCTTTCCCATCTTGTGGTGTGCTGGAGCAAGGGTTGCTCTTCGAATTCTGGAAAACGACTATTTACTTGGGCTAGGGAAGAACAGTTCTGGAAAAGGAGGCTGGAGGCAGGAACTCAGAGATTCCTTGGGAACCTCTGAGCCTCTGAGGAGAATGGATGCTGAACCTCCCTACTCAGTCCCCAGAATTGAACTTCCCTTGAGGGGAAAGCAGGGACGTAGCTCATCAAACAGGGGATAGAAGGAAGTGAAACTGTTTTTCTGAGACTGTTATTAGGTGTGGCTCTGTTCAGAATTACTGGGTATTTCTTTTTCTTCCGGAAATGTTCATTGAATCCAGGGGAGACTAATGGATTTTCCTTTTTAAAATTGAATTTATTCTGGTGCTGGGGAGCTGTTGCTTTGTTTCCTGTGCTATTAGTGTTGAGGAGTGCTTGAACTGTGCCTGGGATTAGGTTAATGCAGTCTAGATCCTAATCCTGTTGCAAGGGAGCCTGTGTGAAGGAGGACCAGAGGTCAATGTGGGCAGGGGTATTCAGAAGGTGGGGAGGCAGCTGGGTGCCTGATGGCCCTCCTTATGGACATAAATCTGCCTGATGTTTTACATCATTACGTCAAGCTGTCTAATACTAATACTTATGGTTTATTGAGTGCTTACTTTTTGTGCTAAGCACTTCCATGCGTCATCTCTTCTCAGAGGAACTTTGGGGAACAGCTTTCCTTTTAGTTCCATTTCACACCATGAAAATGGAGTACAGGGACCTTGTTAGTGGCTGAGGTGGGATTTTGCATCCTGGGAGTCTGTTCTAAAGCCTCAGCACACTTTTCTAGTACAGGCATATTTGATTAGTTGAAGATGTTACTTTACTTCTGATGCTGTTTTTCTTTGACTTCTGGCCAATTCATCTCAGCTATTGATAAGGAGGTGTGTCTGATTTGTATATATTGCTTGCTACTGCTGTTCCTGAGTTAACAACTACTGAGTGCCAGTTAGACCCTGATTCCTTGGACAGTATTACTGGTTTGTTTTTTCTTTTCTTTTTTTTTCCTGTTTGTCCTTTGCTAGCAAAGGTCCAGGGGTGATAGGGAGTTGGCTAGCCTTGGCATTCCTACTTCTGCTTTCTAAGTGAAGTTCTTGCTTGTCTGGATTTGTTTAGTACAGGTGTGATTGCAGAGACTGGGAAGAGGCGAGTCTAGTGTGAGGGTGTGGAAAGACTGGTGTTGGATTTATAGGTGCTGAGCTATTCATTCACAAGAATAAATTCAGTGCAAAGTCCTTGGAACAGAAGGGTCTGCATCTTGCGAGGACCTGTACAGAATTAATGTGCTGGAAACCCATTACAACTCTGATTTACTGTTCTGCAGTTTCCCTCTTAGCATTTAAAAGCTTTACAGTTTTTTTTGTAAATTCTCTGAAGACTTTCTCAGGTAGCAATTATTTGTTTTCCTTTTACACTCTTCATACAGGAAGGTACAGAAAGAGCAAAAGGTGTCACTTCCTTGATAGTTCCCTGGTAGTGGTGGTGACACTCAGTTGTGAAGCTGTTTAGCCACGTTCATATGTGGGCCCTGTCTCTGCCAACCTGGGATAGGCAAGCTAGTGCTGCTTGAATTGTTTTGTTTTCTGTCTTCATTTTATTAGCAAGGCTTTTCTTTTACTTATATCCTCTTCCAAGGTCTGGCTTTTGCTGGAAGTTTATGACCATAAATTTTCAGATGGTACACATCACCCTCTTAATCTAATTGAGCCTGCACATCATTGTGAAGACATTGTTTTATTTGGGTGGTATTAGTTGCTATGATTATTTGCTCAGACTAACAGAGTCTCTGTTTTGTCAACTGGCTCTTTGAAAACTGCTATCTTTGAACAACACAGAAGTGTGTTTTCTGTAAGAATATGCAAAATATACTTTCATCATTGAGAAAAGGATAGAAAAGATATTTCAGGTGGGATCTTAGAGTACTGATTCAACCCTTGATTCAATGAATTTTTTCCAGTTGAGTGTATCAAGTAGCAGCTTGCTCTGGGTTCAGTATGTGCGGTGGATATGCAAGATGGCCCCCATAGGTTCCATTTTATCTGTGGCAGTTTAATTTCTCTCAATGAATTCACACACTCATCCTTCCAGAATCTATTGCAATTTTGTGTGTCAGGCATTGTGCCGGAAGGACAATGGTCTTTGCTCTCAGGTCTTAGGTGGAGTCCAAACTCTTATTCCAGAGAGTGTGGTACCTGGAACAGCACCATTGGCACTGATGACCTCTTACAGGCATGCAGACTCTGGCTCCCAGGCCTTGTGGATCAAGATACCCTATTGATCATGGCCAGGGTAAAGCTTGAGAAACCCTGCACTGGAAGGACACTGTATCCCAGAAGTAAAGCCACCCCCGCTTTTGAGACAAATTCTCTCTAGGTAGCTCAGGCTGGCGTAGAACTTGCAGTTCTGCCTCAGCCCAGTGTGCTCTCCTCTTAATGCTTCTCCTTTCTAAAACATGCTCATCTTAGGGTACCTCTGGTTGTATGTTGACCTGATCCTTTTATCTATTTCATTTGGGGCTGGCTCACCTGATAGGCAGTTAATGAAGGGAATTTGATGCCCACCTTTTTGTATTTTGTAGCCCCCCACCTGAGCTTGAACAACTTCTCAGGAAGAGAACTATACTGTTCTGAGTTAGTTTTTTTTTTTTAATAGTTAAAAAAATTTAAATTAAATTTTTTGTCTGTGGAATGGCATGCTAGGCAAGTGGTCCACAACTCTGCTATATTCTCAGTCTCAAAATAGTGTTATTTAACCAAGGTTTTTCATTGCTTTTCATCAGGGATGAAATTGTGAAATTCTACATGCTTTAAGGTTTTCTAAGTGTCTAAGGAAAACTAAGCACTCAAATGAGTTTTTAGTAGTTCTCTAGAATAGGGTTATTTGATTACTTTGGTGACTTAATGAGGCAAAAGTTGCTAATTGTTATGCTAATTAGGGCCCGTTTTGTTAATTCTCTTCCCTCTAACTTGCTAGTAAACTTCCACTCAGTGTCTGCTCCTGGGCATGAAGGCAAGTCTGCAGCTGCCCTGAGCTAGGCATTTTCCATTTTGAATTCCCAAGACAAGACAACCCTGGGAAGTCATTTTATCCTTACAGCTCATTGGCACTTGGATAGGTTGAGTGATTTGGCTGAAGGCACACAGCTAAGAGGTGAGGGACTTGGGGTTTGAATCCATGTTTGTGGAACTCAACCATGCCAAAGTCTTGAATTTTCTTTGACCTTTCTCTCTGTCTGTCTCTGTCTCTCTGTCTCTCTGTCTATCTCTCTCTCAATTTATACTTCTATACTTGAGCAGTCTGGAAATACCCTCTCTCTTTGGCTTGATTAGTCCTTTACAAAATGGATTTCTTTGTTTTAACTAGGCAAATACCAGTTTTCCTTGAGGGACTTTTCCCTGCGCTGACCTTCTGCCTTATCACATCTTAGGGTAGTATGTGAATAGAGCTGTTCTAAATACAGTATCTCACTTCTCAGTGTCCACCTCTGTGTCATGTCATGACTGAGCCACAGAGGTTTGGGCTGGACTCTTTAGGAATGAATCTGGTGGCATTGACCTGATACTGATTAAATCACTTGATGGTCTTGGATTCAGCAAATGTTTAGTAAGCACTCTGAGTAAAACGCACTCTTTTTTAAATGTTCGAGGCTGTGGAGATAGTTCATTGACAGATAGAACCTTTGCCTATCATGTGTGAGTCCCCAAAACAAAAATCCAAAACTCAGACCTACCATGTTCTTAATTTCTCACTTAGAACACCAAACATTATCTTTTAAACTCTCCATGTTGTTATGAGGGTAAGCTAATGTCTGTAATATATTAAACGTGTATAAAAGCACATAAATATAAATATATGTATAAATATAATAATTCAATATATTAAAGCATATAAAAAGCCTAATACTTTGGAAATGTGGGTACATTTGTTTGGATCATTTACATATAATCAGTGTATCTAATGGCTGTGTTACTGGTCATTCATTAAGAGGACTTGGGGTTTTCAGGAGGCAGAAGAGCTGCTTTGATGTTATACAGTCTCTTGGCCAGTGGTCTGTGAACACAGGATTAGGTTATAAGGTATCCTCCGTCATCTGGCTGTCTTTAAGGAATGAAGTCCCTTGGTTTGGTTATGTGATTGCACAAAAAAGCATGATGGAACAGTCAATTAGAGTGGGTATTCCAAAACAAAGTTCTGACTTCTTCAATGTTTACACCAATCTTGTTGCTATTCTGTGTAAAAATTTGATTCCAGTCTCTTTAAGAGACAAAGTTTGCATTTCTTAGGTTGACATTGAAGTTCTTCTGGTGGTTTGAGTCTCACCTCCCATCTAGCTGAACTGGTGGCTGTTTTGGGGTGATTTTCTACTTTTGTATCTCTGCTGTTTCTACTTCTAGAATAGCTTCTCAGGCCTTTCTCCTTGCCACACACATCTTGCTTCCTGTATATCCAATAAGACTTAGTTCAAATGCCACGGCCAATTTTTTTTTTCTTTTCCCTTTGTAAATTGTGCCTGGTGCCTCCAGCTGAGATAATACCCTATTTGTTCTATAGCTGCTTTCCCCCTGCTCTGTTCCTTAGCACATGATAGCTTAATTTATAATTTTGTATATACAGATTAGACCCTTCTACCTTGAATTCATTTTAAGGATATGGAACATGTGGAAGCCATCTTTTTATTGCTCTGAATACACTGATATTAGAGTTTCAAGTCTTTGAATAAATTAGACATTACAGCAAAGAGTTTCCCTGAGTCAGAGGACAAGATTTCTTTCTTTTTTAATTAAAAATTATTTATTTTTATGTGCATGAATATTTTTGCCCGAATGTGTGTAAGTGCACCATGTGTGTACAATGTCCATGGAGGTCAGAAGAGGGCATTGAATCCCTTGAGACTGGAGTTGTAAGATGGTTGTTAGCCACCATGTGGGTGCTGGGAATGGAACTTGGGTCCTCTTCAAGAGCAGCCACTGCTCTTAGACAATGAACCATCTTGCCAGGCCCCAGGACCAGGTTTCTTATACTATCAGATTCATTAGCCATGTGGCCCTGAGAAGATTATTTAACCTTTCTGAGCCTCAGTTTTGACATCAGCAAAATGGAGATAAAATACCTAATTTACAGGTGGAATGATTTAATATACTTGGTTGGTGTCACTCAGTGGAAAAAAAAAATCAGTTATCACATAGTCATAGTTATTGATGTGTATCGATGTAGGTTCAGACTCCCCCATCTCCTTCCTCCTCCTCCTTCTTCTCTCTCCTCCCCCCTCCCCCTCCCCCCTCCCCCCTCCCCCCTCTCCCTCCTCCTCCCCCCTCTCCCTCTCCTTCCTCCTCCCCCCTCTCCCTCTCCTTCCTCCTCCCCCCTCTCCCTCTCCTTCCTCCTCCCCCCTCTCCCTCTCCTTCCTCCTCCCCCCTCTCCCTCTCCTTCCTCCTCCCCCCTATCCCTCCTCCTCCCTCCCTCCCTCCCTCCTTTCCTCCCTTCTTATCTAGGCTGGCCTGAAACTTATTATATAGACCAAGTTTGCCTGGAACTCAGATTTGCTGCTTCTGCCTCCTCAGTGCTGGGATTAAGGCATGTGCTATCCACCTGTCTCTAATTTCATTTAAAAAATCAACTGAAAATTTTATTAGCCTCAGTGCTCTGCTCAGAAAAGCAAATCAGATTCTGAGTTAGTGCTGGCTATGGCTTCATTTAGGAAATAGTTTTAGGAAAATGGCTTTGAGTATAGCACATAGATGTATAATCAGAACATGTATCATATAATGTGGATGATGTGATTGGCAGGCATATTGTCTGCCTTGGTGAGAGGAGTGGTCTTCCAAGCTGGTTCCATTAATACCTGAAAGAATATTATGAGCTACTATTGGCAGTAACTTCCTTTGTCCCCTCTGTTTCAGGCTGGAGTATTCCACATGAACATCCACCCTCTGAGTAGTAAAATGCTTCTTCCCATGAGAGGTCAGGGCTCTCCTGCATTTGTGACTGAGCATGCTTAAGACAGAATTTCCCTTCAGGCTGACAAGTCTTCCTTCAAGGGACTGGCTCTTTCTCAGGTGCAGAGTCTTCAAGGCTGGCCTTGCGTTTCCCCTTTCCCCTTGAGTAGCTAGTATGCCTTCTCTGATGTGATTGTTTGCCACCTAGTGGACACAGGTAACAACACACATTGTAGAGCACAGACAAATGCCTGGCAACTGATTTTGAGATGAAACATTCTTTTTGCTACTGTAATACAAAGATTCAGGCTATAAAATGGCATTTAGTAGATATCTTATCCCTTGCTTTCTCTAGAGGTAAACACACTGAACTGGGTTTAAAATGCTGTATTCTGGGTAGGGGGAAACACCTCTCCAGTATGGTTTTTGATAGAAGGGATTCTATTTGCCCTTGTTTGGCAAAAGAAGAGGCTTTCATACTCAGTGATGACTCGGCATTGGGAATTTGTTGGGGCAGACACATGGCTGTGATTGGCACTTGGCCTGTTTCTAGTTTCTCTCTCTAGGCCCTTGGGATAGAGGTTTTGTTTAATGCCTCTACATAAGGTGACTTTTCCCTCTTACTCTGTGGGAATTATCATCCTTGACAACATTACAGCAGGAGGTTCTATGAATGGTGAGTATATTTGTAGAATGAGCTTTACCCAGAGTCTCAGAAGTCAGAGAGTGATTCCCAACTTAATCTTTTTTCCCCATCATCCAACACAGAGTTGGGAAGTTCACCTTTGATGAAGGCTGGTACACTTTGGAGTACTTGACTTCTCTCTACCATTGTTATTTACTGTTTACAGCTAAGCTTGAGGGGAGTTTGGGGAGAGAGTATCAAGGGGCACTTTCCTGCCTGTGTGCAGCTTACTATTTCCAGGCACATTAATGGAAGAATTACCTGAACTAACAAAAAATTTCTATGAAAAAGGATTTTCATAGTGCTCAAAGTGTGAAAACCAACCAGATTTGGGTTGGTTAGAAAAGTCAATGAAGGTTTTTAGAGAAAGGAACTTGTGAGCTGCAAGCAGAGGGACAAGGGCAGCTGGAACTCAGAGCAGGAGATGAAGATCACATCCTCAGAGTTTTTCAAGGTTTTGAAGAGGTTTTATCCCTCACTTTAGCCATCACAGGGCCGGCACAGTTGGACAGAGTAGTTGCATAGGGACAGAAGTAAATGTGGGGAGAGCAAAGAGGAGGCTGGGGTAGTCATCTAGGCAAATAGTAATATTCATTTGGGTTAGAGGGTGCTGAAGGCTATCGGAGGAGCTGGCAGAATTAAGAGATACTCAGGAGGCAGAATGGACAGATTTGGAAATAGGCATTGTGCACGAAGCAGGTTGACACACAGGTATCAAATTGTGTGGTCAGTTGAACAATGAGACCTTCCCTTGACCTTAGCTGCTCTTTTGGGAAGAGGTTATATGGGGAGAGACTTTGATTTTGACTGTTTAGAACTTTACCTGCAGATGGAGATGAGGAGTAAGCTGTAGTCCTTCAGTTTTCACTGTAGGTTCTATCTGGTGACGTGACTCTCAGTACCTGTAAGCTGGCTTGTGTTGCTGTCCCCAGGCAAGTCAGCATAACAGATTTTGGAGGTCACTTTCTGGGGATCCAAAGCACTCTTTGTATACTGTGACATGAGCACCCTTATGGCTGGTTTCAGAATCACTCTAAGTACAAGGGGATGAAGCACAAGGGAGGCAAACTTTGGCGAGGGATTTTGGTGCGCATGTGCCTTCTGTAGACCAGTCCTAGGAAAGGTCTTACTTTAGGAGTTGGCATTTAGGAACTGTAATCACTTTCTAAATCTGGAGAGAAAGATGTGGAAATTCCTAAAGGTAGTTATATGTAATTTGAGTAACTTTGGAGGGTCCAGAAATATAGTATATATACCAAAATGAACTATAATTATAAGGTTACCTTGAGTTCTTTATTATGTGGGTATATACATGTGTGTATAGTTATGTTAAGTGTTGCCCAAGCGGGGAGGGGCGATGGATGACTTGTGATGTTACTGATAAAGCTTGTGTGAAATTAAGATGACTTTTTAATGTTTGAAAAATGATGTCACACCTTGTTTTAGTTAAAGAAGATCACACTGAGTTCAGAGCTTTCAGACTCTATACATATGAGTATTGACTGAGGCAGAGCATGGCATACCCAGAAAGAGAAGGGCACTTCCCTCTGGCCCCTGAGTGAAAAGGCTTTGGGAGCAGTCTCTTGACGCCCAGGTTTGCAGCTACTTCCGTATTCTGACCCTCCTGGTCTCCTTGCAGACCTTTGTCTTTCTTGGATGTAGGTAGTGATCATTTTGCTCTGCTTTGTCAGCTCGCAGCTTTTCTGCCACAGCTGTTATGCAAAGTAAACATCATTGACTCTGCTTGGCTCCTTGCTGTATCTTGTGTTGCCTGAACATGAAACAGTGCTGTTATATGAGCAGGGCCCATGATGCATGGCATTTACCCAGCCTTGGCACCAGCCTTTCTATCCTCTTACCTTCTTACAGGACTGTGTGTAGAGTCCTTGAAATGAAAGCTCCAGAAATACACCTTTGAGGAGTTGCTTGCTTAAGCTGATAGTTTATACCAAGATGCCACTCATCCTTTTGGGTTGAAATAGGCAAGAGGCAGTGCTTTTTGAGTATTTTTACTTTGAGTGTTCTTACTATATTCTCCATTGTCTCACATAACACAGAGGACTTATTTTAATGGGGGTGAGGCAGCATGGTGTCCACACATACTGTAGGGATTTCAGCTCAGAGGCTTGATGAGTCACAGGTGTGCAGTGTGCTTCTACAGTGTGTCTCCCTTCTCACCTGTAGGACTCACAGCCTCCATTCAATGACTGGCACTTTATGACTAATATAGGATCGGTTTCATAACTGATAAATGGTAGAATTGGAACTTGAACCTGGAGCCAGAGTGAGTTAGGGTGGAAGCAAGAGGTTAGATTGATCATCCTATAACCAGCAACCCAGCATTTCATAGAATGCAAGTGCGTAGAGTGGTTGTAAGCAAGCTGGAGATACTGCCTATAGGCTGGGACACAAATTCTGAGGAAACAAAACAACAGGTATCTACTATAGCTTCCCTGAAAGACTTCTCTCCTAGGCCCAAGGTAAACAAACTTCTTTCCAGATTCCACTATCTGGAATTCTCTCTCTACTTAGCTGTCCTCACTGGCCCAGAGCCCTGTATTGATTCTACAGCACAGTTCATTACCTCATCTTCTACCAGGCCTTGGCCTCTTTCTTAGACTCCCAGGATCCCCGTTGCCTCTCTATCCGCTGTAGGCCACAGGACAGTGAACTCAGGTTACCTTCTGTCCATCAGTTACCAAGGCTTGCTCCTGGTGCAGCGCCTCTGTGGAAGGCCCACAGAGGTCCTGTTTTGTGTTGTGAGCCACGCCTTCATCTTCATTGACAGCTGCTGGCTGCACCGCTTTTCAGGTGTACTCTGGACCCTTTCCCAAACTCAGCTTGAGTTTCACCTTTGTCCCACTTGGTTGGGATGATTGTCAGTGTGACTATTTCTTGTCCTGAAGGGGAGGCACAGGGAGAGTGCCAGGCAGAAGGTGAAGCAACCCTGTTTATCATACTCTTTGCTCAGGCCTTTCTTTGTGAGTTTTGAGTGAGGGAACATTAGGCTGAAATAAGAACATACAGCCACACTCACATTTGTTATGCTTGCATTTTGAGACTCCTGAGGTTTTTCTCTTCCTCGTTGAAATGTCATCCTTTCCTCTTGCCTGTTTGGAGACTCCATTCCTGTCGTGTCCCATGCCCTTGGGATTCTGACTTTCAGGCTTGCTAGGGAGTGAGTTGTGTTCTGAAGGAGACTTGTCCAGAACAGTTCTGAGAGAAGCCTGTTTCCCCAGTAGCATCTTTGGATGAACAGTCCTTGACTGTTCAGGGAGGGATTAGAAGTTGGACCCTGTGTTGTGTCCTTTTTCACCCCCCATGTGGTGTAGAGCAGAGTGCTTTGCTGGGGACTGGTAGGAAGGTGGTTTAGGATCCATTCAGTAGCTTGAGAAGAGCAGTACCTCCTGACCTGGCCCTTTACTCAGAGCTCTGGCTTGGAATGAACACTGGGGGTTGACCTTTCCCCATTTGTTCCACAAATGCCCAGCAGAGTACACTGGTCATACCAGGGAAGAAGACAAACCATATCAATACACAGAAGTCAAGAATCGTGAACCTTAACCCTAAGAGAGGCTATGGGAGCTAAAGAGAGAAGTGCTGAGGATCAGGGATGCTTTTATTTAGCAGGTTATTTTGATCTGGGAAGCCAGACCTCCCTCCACCCTCCAAATCTTATTAAAGCCAGGCCTTGTTACCAGTTTTGCCTCCTGTTATCCTCCACTGGGAGTTTGAGCATAATGCCATTTCCCCTTCAATGAGGGAAGCCTGGATGATGGTAATTTGAATGATTAGCCTAATCTCCAGGAAGGCCGCATGTGGAATTAAGTTAAGCACATTGTACTATGCAGTCTTGTCTGTTAGGCCACTTAAAGGTACCTTGGTGGTTTTATACCCTGAACAGAAGCTGAGTGCTCAGGAAGGAGCATTGGCTTTTATTATTGTCTTAAAGGAAAGTTTAGTTTTTAAATTTGACAAGGGCCCCAGAGAGTTTTCATTATAGATACAATGTACTAGTTTTTTTTTTTAAAAAAAAAAAAACAATATAAAACATTGCCAGGGCTTTGTTCCTTTTGTGGCTGGGGCCCTCCCGGGGAAATATCTCAGATGGAAATTTGTCAAGAAGACTAGGCACTGGGCTCATGAGGACAATGGGTCTGAGAATTTGGGCCTTATCTGCACTTTAGTTAGAAGATGAGGTATACCTGTGCCTTGGGACAAGACAGCCCTTTCTGCTTTTTGTTTTGGATTTAGGGAATGTATTATGGAGTTAAATAGGGAGACAGCCACACTGACCACATGGAGGGATTGGCAGAGTGGACCTGTGGACTGTGGGGACTGATGTTGGCTCTGATCCAGGCTTCTTCCATGGTCTTCTGAAGTGACTGGATTCCTACAAGTTTCAAATGGTGATGCAGGACTCAGGGTGGTTGAAAGAAACAGACATAGGATTAGAAATAATTTTGTGCGTGCGTGTGTGTTGGAGGAACCCAGTGCCTCATGCTAGGCAAGCATTTTACTACTGAGCTGTATCTATGTTCCATAGAATTTGAATTATTAAAGCAAATGTAATAAAATGTTAACATCTAAAGCAAACCAATGCTTCATTATATAAACATATATCTATTATTTTTGGTTTACATTTATTTGTGCTTTGAAATGGTCTCAGGAATCAACCTGCTTACTATATTCATAGAGGGACTTAAGTGGGCAGCAACTCGGCAAGCCAGCTTATTTTCAATAATTTCTGTCCCCTTCCCTTTTTCTTGCTAGATTTGTCTTCAGCAAAGCGGAAGTTTGCAGATTCCTTAAATGAATTTAAATTTCAGTGCATTGGAGATGCAGAAACAGATGATGAAATGTGTATAGGTAAGTCATGACCCATGGAAACAAAAACATTTGTTGTTTGTCTTAGCTTTCAGTGCCCTAGCAAGCTTTTTCCTGGGCTAGGAGGCCTATAAGGTTAGTAAAGACAGAATTCACAGTGATAGTGGAGCAGCAGATAGGAGGGTCACACAGGGGTTCTCTGGCCTTCTCCTTGTGTTGTCCTCACTCAATGCCCAGCAGCTGCTGGAGGAGACGGGAAGTTTATGGTGTCAGGTCATTAACCTCCCAATACCACTGCCAATCACAGTACTAAAAACTCAGAGTAAGAGTGAATGTCGATGGATAAAGGAGAGTTGGATCAAAGTTAAACAGTGGTAATTAGTGTGTGA
Organism: Eospalax fontanierii; assembly: GCA_035773235.1. Taxonomy (NCBI): domain Eukaryota; kingdom Metazoa; phylum Chordata; class Mammalia; order Rodentia; family Spalacidae; genus Eospalax; species Eospalax fontanierii. The sequence goes on along the minus strand of CM069527.1, from coordinate 23,590,346 downwards.
GAACAGAATGTAGCTATGTTTTAATGTTTATTTTATTTGACTTTTTTTTTTTTTTTTTTTTGACATAGGATTTCCCTTGTAGCCTCATTGGCCTGGAACTCCCTTCTTGGAGTTCAGGCTGCTGGCCTCAGTCTTGCAGAGATCCACCTACCTCTGCCTCCTGAGTGCTGAGATTAAAGGTGTATCCCTCCATATCTGACTCTCATTTTTAAAAATGGAATGTCCTTGTTTGATTTTTATTTTTTTCTGTGCTAAAACAGTGACCAAAATCAACTTGGAGAGAAAGAGTTTATTTCATTTCATGCTGTACAATCCATTACTGAGGAAAGCCAAGGTGGGAACCTGGAGGCAGGAACTGAATCAGAGACCATGGAGGAATACTGCTTATTGGGTTGCTTTCCTGGCTTGCTCAGCTACCTTTCTTATACCTGTTTAGGCCTGAGCCCCTCCTACTTCAATTGGCAATTATAAAAATGCCTGGTAGACATGGCCACAGGCCACTCTAATGGAGGAAACACCTCAGTTGAGGTTCCCTCCTCTCAGGTGACTCTGTTTTGTGTCAAGCTGACAAAAGCCAAATAGCACAATTGACCTCCTTGTCAAGTTGACACACAAACACATCATTATTAAATCATAATCTTTCCTTTTTTATTTATCACGTAGATCTCATGCTAATATCATAATATAAAGCATAGTTCAACCTTTAAAAGTCCTCTACTCTTTTAAAAATTTCAACAATTTAAAGTTCAGTATTTATTAAAATTTAAAGTCTCTTTAGCTCTGGGCTCCTGTAAAATCCAAAACAAGTTACATATCGTCTTATCGCAAAAGGGAAGAACCAGGCTACAGTTATAATCAGATCAAAGCAAAACCAAAATCCAATAGGGTAAAAAGTTCAGCATCCAACATCCGAGACTCATTCATGGTCTTCTGGGCTCCAGAGTGCTTGAACAGTCTCGCTTTTCTGGGTTTGCCAACTGCAGCACCCAGGGATTGTGTCCCAGGTTCAGGCTAACTCCATACCACACCACACCTGCTGACTGTCTTTGGTGAATGTTCTGTAGTCATGGCATGTCCAATATCTTGGGGTCTCCATTACAACTGAGGCTACACCTTCACCAGTGGCCTTTCCTAGCCTCTTTGGACCCTGCTGAACAATGCCAAGTTCTAGTTGCTCTCCATGACTCCTCTGTCCTTCAACCTTCATGCCACAAAGCCTAGTACCATGTGGGAGACTGTTACACATTACCAAGTTCTACTTCCATCTTGAGATGCAGCTTTGGCTTTCACTGGACCAATACTCCTGCATGTTGATCCTGGGGAAATAATTCCCCAAAGATTTCACCTCGAGGATGCTGGTCTCTTATTAATCAGAGCTTATTTTTCAGCCCCAGCTAACCAGTATCCATTGTCCCAGTAAAGCAAAGGTTTCACTTCAACAAATTCTTTTAAAAAATTATTTACTTATTTTTATTTAATGTGTATCAGTGTTTTTGCCTACATGCATGTATATGCATGCAGTACCTGCAGAGGTCAGAAGAGCATATTTGATCCCCTGGAATTGGAGTTACAGACTGTTGTCAGTTGCCATGTGGATGATGGGAACTGAATCTAGGTCCTCTGCAAGAACAGTAAGTGCTCTTAACCACTGAGCCATCTCTTTAGTAACTACTTCCACAGATTCTTAATTCATATATAACACTTGAAGAACCCCTGATAGGACTGTCAGACTTGCCCCTGAAACTTCATAAACAGGCCTCCATTGTCTGCTCGGTATTCTTACCTTCTTAGCTCCTAGAGCAGGGACCATTAAGCTATGAGCACTCAATGACTTTTCTAGCCCAGAGCTTCAAAATTTCTGCTATATTCCCCAGAACAACATGGTTGAGCCTACAATCTCTGGTACCAATTTCTGACCTAGTTTGCTTTTTAGTGCTATGATAAAGCACTGACCAAAACCAACTAGAGGAGGAAGGGTTTATACTTCACAGTGTGTCATCAAGGGAAAGCAAGGCAGGGACTCAAGCAGAGACTACAGAGGAATGCTGCTTACTGGTTTTCTCAGCCATCTTTCTTATACATCACAGGCCCACCTGCCTAGGGATGGCACTTTCTACAGTGGTCTGGATCCTCCTATATAGTTAGCAATTAAGAAAATTCCTCATAGCTGGGTATGATGGCCCATACGTTGGATCCCAGCACTCAGGAGGCAGAGGCAGATAAATCTCTGTGAGACTGGAGCCAGCTGGGGCAATAGGGAGAGCCTGTCCCCACCAAAGAGAGAGAAAGAGAGAGAGAGAGAAAGGAAAATTCCTTGTAGACATCCACAGACCAGTTGGATGGAAGAAATTTGTCAGTTGATGTCCCTTCTTCCTAGGTGATTCTATTTTGTGTCAGGTTGACAAAAACTGACTAGTACAACTGAATTACCATACTTACCTTATGTTCTAGTTGTATAGCTTTGAAGAATTCACAGATGTGATCTAGTGGTCTTGCATTCCACCTGGTAACGTCTGGCTGGAGCATGTAGCTGCCATTGCCTGTAGAGCGGGAGCAGAGCTCAGTGGCCAGCTCCTCATGTCTGTACTTCTCCTTTGGTCCTTTACTAAGGTTCTGAAGTGGGTTCCTGTCTGTCCCATGCTGCACTGCCGCACTCTTTACTGCCACCCTTTTTCTTATATAGGCAGCCCTGAGCACAGAGCTCACGGCACTTTGGTAGAATCCCATTATTAAGTTTTCTTCTTTCGTTGGGCACCTTGATTAATACTATAAAAGGAAGAAGAATTAAGCAAGTTGGGGCTAGCTCAGTGGTGGAACATGTGCTTAGCATGTGCACAGCGCTGAGTTCAACCTTCGGTACTAAATAAAAAAAGAGAAAGTTATACTTGTTACTTAATCTGTTATATGCTTATTGACTCTCTGTTGCCAAGCAGAACTCCATAACCTGGGCTGAGCAAAGACAGTTGGGAAGTACCTGAGAGCAATGAAAATGCATCCTTGTTGTAACTCATGAATGGAAGAGTACATTCTCTAGCATTACCTACATGTCCCTAGTGTCCGCAGGTTACTACACTCAGTGCCAGTTGCCTTCATGAAAGATTCTGGCAAAGACCATCTGCATTTTACTACTGTGCTGCAAGCTGCATTATTCTATTAATGAGTAGCTTCAGGACTCAGTGAGGAGGAACCGAAGGAGATGCCAGAGACATGGCTTCTGTTGCCAGCAGAACTATTTATTTAGTTCTGGTGCCAAAGAAAAGGTTGGATTCTGATGCAACCCTGTGACAAAGGTTGGGGAAGTTGAATTCTGGACAGGAAATCCTCCAACTCCTTAGTGGAATTCTACCCACTCCAGCTTCGGGCCTGGGAGTCTGCCAGCTCCTCACCAGTCCTGGGAACTCTTAGGAACAGGCAGGTCTTTTTCTTGGAGAAACCTTCCTTTAGCTGGTGTGCCAGGTACAGTTAACCTCACTTCTGGGTCATCCAGTCTTTAATGGTTAGTGATTAAAAGATAAGGAACTTTGCAGAAAGCAATTGACATAAGACATCTGTGCATATAAGGAATTTATTTTTTATGGCATATTTTTTATATTCATATCTAGTCTAAGAGTTCAGGATTGGCATCTTTTCCACAGAGATTGTAGCTCCTAAACATTTTTCATATTTGTTAAATGGTGAATTAAAGCATCCTTATTTCTCAAGTAATTGATGCCTTACTATAAAAAAAGATGCAGCAAATCCTGATCCAAAGCACATAGTCATCGTAGCCACTACTTGTTTTCTACTGAAAATGGCTAGTTCTTCCCTGGCCCTCCTCATAGTGGCTTTGACAGCCATGGAGGTAGTAAACCTCTGGATTCTTTGACCCCAACATGGCACTGTTGGAATTTCTTCAAGGGACTCAGGAACGGAATGCTGAAGAAATGGCTATCCCACAAAAGTCCTCTTTCCTCACCCATGTAAGGAATTTAAATCTGTAAGTTGCTCTTATAGACCCAATATTCTACATTCACTTTCTTTCTTGGCCCCTTTCTTTCTTCCAGCAAGGTCTCTGCAGGAGTTTGCCACTGTGCTCAGGAATCTTGAAGATGAGCGGAGTCGCATGGTGAGTTCATCCAAGGCTGCTTTTGGTCCCAGATAGTCTATGCACATTGAGGGAGCAAGGGATTTACTGTCAGGTTTAAGTTGAGGCTTTGCCTCTGGAGTGTTCTAAGGCTGTGAGCCTTTGCAGAATTTGAAATCTTCTTTTAGAGGATTATTGGCACATAATTTTGGAAGATTATCATTGTCCTAAAGATTCACTCTGGGTCTATAGATAAAATATGGAATTTAGAGGGTAGGGAGATGGTTCCATCAGAAAGCTTCTTGCTACACAAGCTTGAGGATCTGAGTTCAGAGCTCCAGCACCGTTGTAAAAAGCCAGGCACAGAGGTACACACCTTTAATCCTAGTGCTAGGGAAACGGAGACTGGAGGATTCCTAGGGTTTGCTGGCCAGACAGCCTAGCAAAATTGATGAACTCCAAGTTTAGTGAAAAACTGTCTCAAAAAGTAAGGTGGAGAAACATTTAATACTCAAGGTCAACCCTCTGGCCTACACACATACACACACACACACACATGTAGGACTTCAGGTTTTCTTTTGAAGTGTGTGAAGAAACACAATTCAGTGTTTCTTTTGAATGACTTAATTTTTGAGGACCTAACAGAAAGAGAAAGCTTGTGTCCCACTCCACACCTTCCTGTCTATGCCTTATACCTCTCCAAGGGTTCTCTTAGGGAAGGTATCACTTCTTCATTTTAACCCCAAAGCACCTTCTGCATAGCTGGTGGCCAGGACATGGAACCTAGCAAAGGAAGGCAACTAGAAACTTCTCAGGAGAGGTGCTGTACAAGGATCAGATGCTGATCTTTAGGTTCCAAAGCAGTGCTTTTAAACTAGCATTTATTGCGATGCTCTTCAGCATCACTGGGTGAGGGTTCCTTTGCATCTCCCATATACATCCCTCAAGTAGCAGCAGTAAAGCCTGGTGGAGCCCTCTACAGACTACACACTGGCTTGTCCCCAGGGGCTCATCTCTAAGCAACAGTGCTGCGGAGAGACCCCAGAAAGATGCCACAGTTACCACAATTACACACTTTACTTTTTTTTTTCCTGCCGAGTGTGTGAGCTCTAAATTGTGGGGTGGGGGTGTGTGTTATTTGTTTTCATATTTATTTCACACAGCTCTCATGATGAATCTGAAGGGCTGTCTGTATTATCCCCATTTTCAGATGACGATACTGAGGGTTACAGGGACTAAGTTGCTTGTCCCCGCTCACACAGTTAAGAAGTAATAGATACAACTTAGATTCAAATCCAAGTCAGCATTATAAGAAAAGCTGTGGGAATTCTTCCACCCTTTGCCTGGCAGAGGTACCCTTCTTCTGACTGCTCACTGCTGGATGTTTCAATCCAAACTGGAGTATAGTGTTTGTGGCAGTGGTAAGGGTGGTGGTAGGTAGAAGGAGGGAAAGCCTGAGTGTTTGTGCATGTGCTAGTGTTTGAGAAAGGGAAATGGGTCTTTCTGAGTCTGATTCTTGGCCTAATCAGTATTTGGGGGTGGAGGGCATGGTGAGCAAATCACCATGAATACCCTGTGGATCACTGTGTCCTGTGGTAGGGGAACAATGACCGGATTATGCCTTTTCAGCTTGCCGCTGCAATTTTATTATTAATGTCAGTGAATCGAGTTTCTGCCGTCTGCATCTGAGTATCTGGCCATCCTAAGCCCCTTCTCACTTCGCCCTGGCAGCTTTATCATCTGTTCAGCTCAGCTCAGCTCAGCTCAGCTGGCAAAGCTGTGTTCTCTTTGGAGAGTCTTACATGGAATATTTGGCCATCCTTTAGGTTTTCCAAACATCTCTAGTTCATGTCTATGATTCTTCATTTACCATACAGCATCCAGATAATCACTGTGTGTATGTGCTCATAATAGAGTTCCTCAAGGGCAGAGAATGGCCTTCTGTGTCCTGCCATCACTCTAGACCTTAACTGCTCACCATCTACAGTCTCTCATCTGATAAATGAGAATACAGGTCTTGTCAAGGCTGATAAGCAGTCGTACTACTGGGACGCTGTCCTGCTTCTCTTGAGAGCAACTGAATGTTAGCATATACTTAGACTCCTTAATATTCTTAGTATTCTTAATATTCTTAGTATAACTTGGAGGACCTCAAAAAACAACGATGTCTGGGGCCAGGTCCAGAGAATCTGAGTTTTTGGAGTGTGGCCTGGCTACTGAGCATCATAAAAGCTCCCCTGGGGATTCTAATGTGCAGCTGAGGTTGAAAACCACTGATTTACTGGCTCTGTACACCTTTGTTAACTTTAGAAACTTGCAGTTGATTTATGAGAAATGCTTACATAAACCAATTGAGCAACAGTAATTAACAATAAAAAACAAATAAGTTCAAAGCTGTTGCCTCACTCCAGTGTTAAAATGCACTGTGAGTGCTCTCAAAATTAAGAAAAAAGAAAATAGGAATAAACTTGCCCTGTTCTGTCCCTCACAATGTCTAGGCAGTTCCTTACCATGTCCATCAAAAGCCTCTGGCATTTACTGTGTTGGTATCATTGTGAAAGGCATGCACGTGATGTAGAAAAAATAATGCTTTGTTTAAGTGAGATTCCTGAAATAATTAGTTGGGAGAGGAGTGAACAATGAGTAAAGATTGTGAAATATTGTGCTGCCGCAGAAAAGACTGTAAAATCTTAGAGCAGGAGCAGTTTAGTCCCCTCATTTTGTGGATGAGGGAATTAAAGCCCAGAAAGGTTAAATGTTTTGTCCATGGTCACATACTTGGCAGCCTGTCAAGAAATTCATTCATTCATTCATTCGTTCCTTTGGTCATTCAAAAGTATTTGAGTACTCCTTTGTTTCTGATCTCTTCCATGCTTTAGGAATGCTGGGGGACAAATGAGTATTTATAAGAGTGGTATACATAAATCGTAGTGAGCCAAAAAACTGCCAGCATGTGTGTTCTGAGGGGAAAGTTGGTGGATAGATTCTCTGAATTTCACTTTTGGTGGTCAGGGAAGGCCTCCACAGAGTAGTGAACTTTAAGTTGAAACTTTGATTACAGTCTGTGCAAGAACATTAGAGGGAACAGCCCGAGGTAAAGGTCCTGAGGCGGACAAACTTGGTGCATTTGAGGTGGATTGGTGTGACAGTGGGCTGGAGTGCAGGAGCTGATGGCTGAGCCCTGTGAGATGTAGTTGGAAGGCAAATGGTGGTCATGAAGCACAGAGGTCCTGGCCCCAACTAGTACTCTAAGGCCACGTATCAGGCTTGAAAGGTCTTTGCAATAGCAGATGTCCAGAAGTGTATTGTTCTTTTTTTTAACTAAAACTCTATTAATATACTTTTCCTGTAGCTTGTGTAAGACACTAGGCTCACTTGAAGCTTGAAACTTGGACTGTACTGTAACCAGGCCCCCTGCCTATATATGGTTGTTTACACTTTGTGGACTCACTCCTTTTTAAACTTAAAATGCTGAGGTTGAGAGGATTCTAAGTTCTAGGTTGTCCTGGACTACACAGTGAGGTGCTGTCTCCAACAACAATAGCAACAACAACAACTACAAATTCTGTACAGGAAGATCATGCTTTGAGTATCTGAGTAGATTTTATTTTAATGTGCTATTATAAACAGTGACACATGGACCATACTGTTGCCTACTCAAGTTTCATACCAAGGCTGGGGGGAGCATTTTGTGGCATAGCTGCTGTAATTCAAAACTGATCCTGTTTTTGTTCCTTGCCCCCCTCTGCTTTTTTTTTCACCAGATTGAGAATGCCAGCGAGGTGCTCATCACACCCTTGGAGAAATTTCGTAAGGAGCAGATTGGGGCTGCCAGGGTGAGAATTTGCAAACTTTGTTCTTAGACTTTAGGATGGAGCATTCAGAATATCATTGACAGATAAGCTGAGCACTCCTCTGCCTTTTTTGAGTGATTGAAGTGCAGCCTTCTGATTGTCTACCCTCAGTGGACACCTTGGTGTTTTGTTAGCTGATTGTTTTGTGCTAGAGGTGATGTCTCTTTGTGTTAGGTAACTTTGTGTGCCTGGACAATTGACTGAACAGTCCATTTGTTTTTCTGTAATTGTAAATTTTCAGATGGGCTGGGATTCAGCCTAAGCAGAATTACACACCAAGTTTGGGGGCATAATGACTTTGATGCAGCTCCTTAAGAAAATTACATCTATTTTAGTATATGTGTGTGTGTGTACATGTGTGGGCACGTGCATGTCATGTCATAGTATGTCTGAGGACAACATTGGGGGCTGGGCTTGATTCTCTCCTTCCACTGTGTGAGACCAGGGCATTGAGTTCATATCATCTGGCATGGTAGCAAGTACCTTTAACAGCTGTGCCATTTTTGTCCACTCAGCCCCCCCCCGCCTTTTTTTTTCCCTGTTTTTTTGTGTCAGTATGGGCCCTCCTTTGCCAGTCTGTTAAATGCTTCAAGAGAAACTGGGAAAAAAAAAAAAAAAAAAAAAAAGAAGGGCAGAGCCTTATGGGAAATTTCCTGTGGGCAAATAATTTAATATATTCTTAGTCTGAGTGAAACTCACGTCTATAGGTCTGCTTTAGCCCAGAGTTCATCATTTGTTTCTACTGAAAGACCTTGAGGCACTAGGTCAAACAGCTAATTCTGTTACTAGAAGATAACAAAGGAATCCTAATAATTTTTTTAACAGGTGCCTTCTTCAGTCCCCTTGCCTTGTGATAGTCACGAGGTAAACTAGCCTAGTTGACCTTCACCAGAGTGTTAGCAGCCACCTGCTAGAATTGGTGAAAGCAAAAGGCTTTTCCATATTTTCCTGCTTTTCTGTAACTGCGAATGAATTCAATCATAGCCTCTTGCACCATCTGCTGGGAGTTTGAGGTAGTACCATACTTGGCATAGATTTTATGCTTGAAAAATATCCTTGAGAAGTAATTAATAGAGTGTTCTTCTCCCTCCAGCCTTCCTCTCTTCCTGTCTCTCTGCCTCCCAGCTGCTTTCTAGAAATAGATATGATTATTGAAGTTCTGGTATTTGGTCAGAGTTTATCAGAGGGATGTTTGGCCATACTTTTAAAGAAAGACCATGGCAAAAAATTTTCTCCCAATTTTACAGCAGGCTTGTACCAATTTCAGTTTATATTTAGAAAGAGGAACTCATTGTTTTCTGTTTCAGGGATGAAGGAATGCATAATTAGAAGGAAGTCTTGTCCCTCTGAGACTTTTGTCTAAGACTGAACTGACTGTGATGTTTCAGACTGTGTGGACACCAATGCACCCCAAGAGCATGCTTTCCCTGAGTAGCCTGGGCCTCTGTTTCCCTGGGCCTGAGCACACATGGCAATGGCATCTGGAGCTTCTGACAAGCTCCCTGAGGCAGAGGCAGGGGCAGTGGGGCAGAGGGGCAGAGGGGCAGAGGGTGATACAGAGGCAGAGCTGACCTGACCTGCTTGCTGAACCATCTTTTTAGTAGCTTCTTCTCTTGAACATAGCCACCTTCACACTCTGGCCTCTTCCCATGCATTATTTTGAGGGTAACTCAGTTACTAGGTCCTGTGGCAGGAGCATGCACCTTTGCCTACAGATGGGACATGTGTCACAGAGGCATGGTTCTCCTCAGGCATGTTCCAGTCACCAAATCATTAATAATTAATTTTGATGACTTCTCATCCTTCCTTTGTTACTCCATTTTTTCTTTTCCAGTAGATCTTCCTTTACCACTCCATACATTTGTATCATATTATGAAAATTTAAGAGAAAACAAATGAAGCTACTAAAGGTAATCCAGGAAGCAGCCTCAAAAGCACCCAGGGAGCCACCAAGGGCTGTTGACCTGTTTTTGGCAGTGACCAGGTGCTTGTTCTGGAGCTGTGTCTGTATGATGCTAAAATTACTTTCCCTCTGCCTTTCCCCTGTGTTGCTGTTCCGGTTGCTACAACAAGCTGTTGCACAGGGGTTCATGTCAAGGCTGCCAGGAAGCAGGGCTTGTCTTTCTTTTTTGTTACTGTGATAAAATATCTCAACAAAAGCAGCTGAGGGAGAAAGGGTTTATTTGGCTCACAGCTCCAGGTTGTGGTCCCTCACAGGGTGTCGGCACAGTGGCAGGAACTTTTACTTGGGTTCCCTTTCTCTTTATACCACCCAGGATCCCAGTCAGGGAATGGTGCCATCTACAGTGGACAGTCTTCCTGTGTCGACAGACAAGTTCAGAGGTGTGCCTTCCATGCAGTTCTAGATTTTGTCAAGTTGACAGCACTATTTATCACAGGGCTTGCAGGCATTCTGGTGCTAGTGAGTA